>JAQPPZ010016575.1:1277455-2554911 GCA_028583015.1 Wollemia nobilis | reverse complement strand
TAGCCTTTTGACCTATGAAAGTCAAGTCAAACTCACTAAGGACCAAAACCCATTTAGAAGCTCAACCTAAAAGGTGGGGCTTAGACATTAAATAGTGCAAAGGATCAAACTTTACAACTACCAATGTATTATGGCTAAGCATGTAGTGTCTTAACTTATGAGAAGCAAACACTATGACAAGGCAAAGATTATCTAAGGGAGTGTACCTAGTTTCATAGCTAAAAAAATTTCTACTGATATAGTAGATAGATCATTATTTATTTTGATCATCATTTTGGGCCAACATGGCTCCCAAAGCATGAGCAGTGGCTGCTATGTAAAGCATCAAATGCCTACCAGGAATAGGAGGAACTAAAACAGGAAAGGAAGTGAGATACTGTTTGAGATCATCAAAAGCTTTCTGACACTCAGAATCCCACTGAAAGACCACATCTTTTTTAAGAAGCTTAAGAAAGGGCTAACACTTATCGGCTAACTAGACAATGAACCAATGGATAGACTAAAGTTTACCTTGCAGACTACGTAGTTTGGTCAAGGTGCGGGGAGGAGGCATACCAATGATAGTCATTATCTTAGAGGGATCTACTTCAATGCCTCACCTAGAAACTATGAAGCCTAACAACTTGCTAGATGTGACTTCAAACACACACTTAGCGGGTTTAAGATGAATCTTATATTGCCAAAGCCTTTCAAATATTCATCTTAAATCACATACATGATCCTTTTATTCTATGGAGTGAGCTAGAAGATGCCCACATAGTCTTGGAGAAAATCATGCATCATGTCATGGAAAATATAAGTTATGGCTTGTTGATAGGTAGCTCCTACGTTCCTCAAGCCTAAAGGCATGACCTTCCAGCAGAAGGTACCCCATGGAGTAGTAAATATTATCTTAACCTAATCCTTAGGGGTAATCCTAATTTGATTATAGTTTGAGAAACCATCCATAAGTGAAAGCATTCCACATTTGGAAGTGAAATCTACAATTTGATCTATGTTGGGAAAGGGAAAATCATCCTTGGGACATGCTAAGTTAATATCTCAAAAGTCGATACATATTTTGATTGTTCCTTCCTTCTTAGCTATAGGAATGATATTGGAGATCCAATCAGAATAGTCGATAGCTTTTATAAAACCGATATCAAGGAGTTTTTGGAGCTCTTCCTTGACTAAGAGGGTAACCTTAGGATGCATCTTCCTAAGTTTTTGCTTAACAGGCTTAGCACTAGGTTTAACTACCAAATGATGCATGACAAGGGAAGGATCAAGCCTTGGCATGTCGACATATGACCAAGAAAAGATATCTTGATATTATCTTAACAAATTGGTCAATTGCTCTTGCTCATCCATGGACAAGGCTTTACCTAACTTAAGGATTCTAGGGGCTTCCTCAGAGCCTATGTTCACATCTATGGTCTCCTCAATAAGGATGGAAAAATCATCCTCAAGAGGAGGTAGGGAAGGAGTCACTCCTAATTGCTCAAGGTCCTCGGGAGACAAAACCAAAGTCCACTTGAGAACTAGAAGACTCAATCTGCACAGCACAAGGGATAGACCTATCAAAGTAGATGTCATTTTGAGGTGGATCCTCATATTTGACATACTGCTCAGGGGTTAGGACCAAAAAATAAGGAGAGGGTGGCCCCTCATCCTCAACACTCCACTCTAAACCTTGATGAGATTCATCTAAGAGAGATTCTTGATAAGAAGAGTTGACTTGATCCTATGATGATATATTGATTGATGATCCCTTATCAAAATTTTTTAGTTGCTTAGTTTGGTTAGATAAGGAATCTGATGAATGAAACTGAGCTAGATCATTTGGTGAGCAAAATTCAAATGGATGAGGATCACCCAAGATAGAAACAGGTTGATTTTTAAATTCAAATTTTACACATTGATGAAAAGTAGAAGGGACAACCTCCATCGCATGGATCCAAGGACGTCCAAGAAGAAGATTAAAATATGCAGGACAAGATACCACATAGAACAATGTATCTAAAATCTTAGGTCCAACTTTGAGGGGAAGTGATATGGTACCACAAGCTTCTTGGGACTCATTGTTGAAAGTTTTAATGATATCACCGGATTTAGTTAAATATTTCTCTTTTAATCTAAACTTTTGAAAGAAATGATATGTGCATAAATTAAGGGAAGAACCATTATAAATCATAACTCTCTTGATAAAAGTATCCCCAATAAATGCAGTGATGTAAAGAGAAGAATCTTCTTGCAAGTTTGAGAAAGAAATATCGACATTCGAGAATGTGAGATGATGTATCCCAAGAGAACTTACAACATTGGCCATATCACTAGGGGAAATATCTGGAGGGATAACTTGTTGTTTTAGAACATTTATTAAGGCTTCTCCATGAGTAGGAGAATTTTGCAAAAGTTCCAAAAGAGAAATATTTGTTGAGAAACTGATCTCCTGTTGAGATCGTTGGATCTATTGATTATGCACTGATTTTTTTGAAGTAGTTGTTATCATACCAACCATGTTGTTATCATAATGATGTGGTACACTTCTATAAGATACTTGATTAGCTGCCTATTTAATTACATTTTGATTAATAGATGATTTTTGTTGATCATTTGAAGATTGAGAATTTCCCACATCAAGATGCCCTGCATCAATCAAATCTTGAACCACATGTTTTAACTTTTTACAAGAATTTATCCAATGTCCTTCCACTCTATGATATGCACAATGTTGACCTACCTTATACCAATGAGTTGTAGTATCTGGTTACCTTATGGGAGGCAACTCAATTGCATTGGCTTCTAAAAGTTATTTCAAAACTGCTTCCATAGACATATTAAGCCTTGTAAAATTCCTTTGTGGAGGTTTTTGAAGTACTATCTTTTGTAGGTTGTTAGTAATATTGTTAACAGGCCTACTATCCATTCCACTATCACCTCCTGTGTGTTTATTCTTATATTGAGACTTAGTAGGTTTCTCTTCTTTGACTTTGAGTTGGCCTCTTCTGATAAGAGCCTATTCTACTTTTCTTGCTAAATCAATTGCTTGATCAAAAGATGTAATAGTAGTAGTCTCTAATGCATAAGATAAATATTCTTGTAAATTACCAATAAATATCTCAAGCATATCCTTTGGAGGTAAAGTATACCTCAAGCATCCAACTAAACTTCTCCAACGGGCTAAAAATTCTGAAAAATTTTCCTCTTTACTTTGTTTTAAATTATAAACATCTTTCATTGTCACTTCCTTTTCAATATAAGCACCAAACTATTGAACAAATAATTCTGTTGTTTCTTCAAAGATCTTCAAGGAATAATTAGGCAACCGATAATACCATTCTAATGCCATGCCACCAAGACTCTTAGGAAATATTTTTAGTAACAACATGTCATCATAAATGAGATCATGGCAAGTTGTTCTAAATATTTTTAAATGCTCTATTGGATCTTTTGTCCCCTTATAAATAGGTAAAATCAGCATAGGAAAATGCTTAGGATAAGGCCTAGCAACAACAATAGGATCCAATGGCTGATTACACATTTCCTTATAATTGTAAGTAAAACTTGAAGGTTGAATCATCTCAACTTTTGAAACCAACTGCTTTACCATATTTGTCAAATTCTGCACTTCTGGATTACTATTATGCAATGTCCCCAGATTCCCTAAAGGAGGAGTATTGGACATATTGATACTATTGAGGTATGTGGTATCTTGTTGAAGAGGATAACTAACATTTGGTGGAATAGAGGCAATAGTGTTGAGATAAGCAGATTGAGGAGGAAATTGAAAATTTTGAATGACACTACTAGTTGGAGGGACTTGTAGATTCCTTCCAACGTTGGTGGTTACAGTAGTGGCATAAGTTGGATGATGAACAGGATTACCATGATTCAAAGATTCACTCAAGGAGTTATCATGAGATGGTCTAACTTCCTCAAGTAGGGCTTCTTCCTCTAAAGTTGCATCCAAGGCATGCTTGTGATATTTATAAAAGGTCCACACATGCTCAAAATATTTAAAGATAAGGTTCCCATAGGGTCCCTTAATAGGATCAAGACTATTATCAATCTCTTCTTCCTCAAGGTTATGGATTTTCTCTATCAATTTGATCATTCTCTTGAAAAATATCATCAAACCTAAAAAGCCTTCTTCCATTCCCAAGGTTGGAAGCCATTGAGAAAAGAGAGAAATACTAGGGCAAAAGGAAGGAACTAAGACCAACAAAAACAAGCACAAGAAATTATGTTTTTTAATATTTTTTGCTCTAACACATATAATTAATGATCTTGATTAAAGTTTTAAAAATAAAAGGAGATGTTCACATCAGGTTGACCAAATATGTAGAGGGGGAAAACCACCCTACCACGTACAATTCTCAAGGTTGGATCCGCAAGAGAGAGAAAGCCTTAAGGTGAACCATGGGGGTATGTTATTCTCTACACTTGGTGCTAAAAGGGGGAAGGGTTCACCAGGAATGGCTTTAAGGACTCGCTCCAAGTCCTCTGGTTTTCAAGAATGTTTGATGTATTCGATTCAAGACAATCACCTAGATTTGGCCTTTCTAGATCTATGCTATAAAAGATAAAGGACAATGTAGAAATACAAAATGCAAGAAGATAAGAGCTAACCCTATAATGATTCTTTCTTTGAATGCTTTCTAACCCTAGGGTTTCAAACAGAAAACCTTTAAGCAAGGGTTCAAGAGATGATGCACAAATAAAATTAACCCTAAGTGCACACTATATGTTGTTTATCTTTCAAATGCCTAGAAATCAATTAAATGTATTTCTTTTAAATCATATCTAGGGTTTATAATAGAAATAGAAGACACTCAACAAATAACCTAAATATTAATTGGAACACTTAGCTTATCCGGTGATTTATCCTTGCTTTTATCCTTTATCCAATGATATCAACAATTCCTGTTCCTGCAAGATAACTTGGCAAACACTTGAAAAATATAATCAACATTAGGGGGCCTACTTAGGCCACTGTACAATAGTGCTTAGAGGCACAAAAATCAAGCCCCCTAGGTCCTTTTAGCTGACCTTTGATAAATAGAAGTGGAAATTGACCTTTGGAAGAAATCAAGCATATCAAGATACAGTAGAATAAAATGATAGAAACACAGAATAAAAATGCAATACTATGCTCTATATGCATCCTATAATGTAAGTATGAAATCTGGAACAACAATTTCCCCCAGATATTGTCTGGGCGAAATTGCATCCTGTAATAGGTGATCATAATTTTGCATAGGCAAAAACACGCCCCATAGAGGGCCGAGCATGATTTCATGAAAACTATGCAAATAATAAAAGACAAATACGAAGGCTCGATTATATCAATTAGAAAGTCTAAACATGCATGTTGAAGAGCGAATTCACTTGGCAGAGAGCACAAAAGCAAATATAAGGGTTGAGGCCTCTCGAATAGTTGATCTCTCCTTAGGTCTCCAACACAAATCCACCAAAGTGAGCAACAATAATCAATAATCCAATGTAGTAGAGAACAAATCAAACTTCACACTTCAAAATTAGCTTGCTTGCAGGAGAAGAAGAAGGATGCATATCAATTAGAAAACACTAAAACACTTTGCAATAATAATCATCAATTGTCGCAGTGTGTTCAGAAATGAATTCAAACCCTCCTTATATAGCATATTTGAAGGTGAGATGGGTGGGAAAACCGAGGAGGGCCAACGTAAAACATGCCAACTCCAAAGAATTAGGGTTTTCTTAGAGAAAAATCCTAAAAGGAAAAATCATGCCCCGTTAAGGCCGACCATGATTTCACCTATGCAAAATTGTGCCCTATCAAGGGTGAGCACGATTTATCATAGAGAGGGAAAAAAGGCAAAAGAGGGGGTAGAGAAGCCTAACCCTTGCCCTAGGCAAGTATAGGGGGTCTTCGAGGAGTACTCAAGGAAGATTTTCCATTGAAGTGGGTCAATTTTCTATGTCTACAATGATATATAGCTTTTGTGTTCAAGACTATCTCCCTTAACACTCTATTAGTTAACACTTGAAAATTGGTTCTTTTGTCATAAAAAATATCCTCTTTATGTCCTTCCAAATATGCCAAATGATGAATATTGGCACTGAATACCAAATTTATTTGATAAGGTGCTTATCCTTCAGTCCCTATTTGTACATTTGGTCTTAACCGGTTAGGCCATTTTATGAGTTGAAGGTTCCTATATTGTTAATACTATTTTTTGGGTTATTTCAATCTAGATTTTAATTGTTTCTATAGACTAAAAGAATAGATGTGATGTTGTTTCATTTTTCATAAGACACCTATGGCAAATATGAGACCATATGATATTCCTCTTGATGAGGTTTTCTCTAGTAAGAATATTGTTTTAGAGCACCAACCAAAGAAAAGACTTGAAGTTTGAGGGGAACCTTGTAATTCCATACCTTAGCTATGGTTGAGTTCTTCTAATCCTATTATTGTAATAACATCCCTTGGTTGACTGTGTAAACACCTAATCCACTAAGAGAGCCTCATATAATATGATCTAGAATTTGGAAAGAGAATTTAATCGCTTTAGTTTGGATATGCAACTGTCTCTATATGTATTGGTCAATATGTAGAAACATATATTAATTTTTTTACCATCCCCTAGAAGCCAAGAGGTATGTTGTAATATAATATCTTTAGCTTCCATAATATGTTTCCAAATTGAAGAGGAGCCTATTATGTTTTTCACTCTTTTTAAAAGTTGGATTCGATTAGAGTTGTTCAAATATTTACATTTAGGATTTGCTTCCATGAAGAGTCTGGTAGACTGAGCATATTCTAGAGCTACTTAGGACTTATTGCCTTGCTAATAATCATTGTTTTCTTGATTCCTAGGTCTCCCTACTCCTTTGGCTTGGTAATAGTCTCCCAATTGACCAAATGGAATTTTTCCTATTTGTTTGCCTTTCCCTTGCCATAGGAAAGTTCTTAGCATTACATTTAACTTTTTCAAGATATATATAGGTGCATGATACACCGATAGTTAATATATGTGAAGACTTTCTAGTACTGATTTGATTAAAATAATTCTTCTAGCAAAGCTCAACCAACCATTGCTATACTATTGTATTATTATTGATATCTTTTATAGGTTATTATTTTTTTTATAGAAGCCTAGATGAACACTTAGGTAGTTAAAGGTGAAATTCCAAAATATGAGAGAAATCTCTATTTTTTGCTATTGGAGTATTTATAGTGTAAAATATTCTCTTTTGGGTGTTTATATTTGCTCCATGTGGCTAAAGAGAAACAATCTATAAATTATTTGATCAACCTAAAATTTAGTTTTGTGGCTTCCCCAATAAAATGGTGTCATCTACAAATTGAGCATGAGTGATTATTCTATATACTATAGTTACTATAAATTCTCTAATTTCTTTTCTTCTTCTCAATTTGGTCAGGATCGTCCCTAAAGTTTCAAATAGAAGGATATAAAGGTAAGGGGAGAGAGGACACTCTTACCTAATCCTCTAGTGGATTTAAAGAAGTTAGAAGTTTCTCCATTGATTAGAGGGGCTATCCAAGGGCCCTCTATGCAAGGTCTTAACTAGTCTATCATTTAAACTTGAAATCCAAATTTGGCTAACACCTATTTTAGAAATCCAATGTCTACTTTGTTCAAGACATTAGCCATATCAAGTTTAATGGCTATTATTTTCTTTTTGGACTTGGAACTTGAGTGTAAGGCTTAATGAATCATTATTATGTTGTCATATATATGTTTTCTTGGAATAAAACCCCCTTGTTTTGTTATCAAATCATTAATATTCCTTTTAATTTTTCTTGCTATTAGTTTGGTCATTATCTTATAAGAGCAATTGCAAAGAGAGATAGGTTTGAATATGATAAAAGCATCTTCATTTTTTTCTTTTGGAATTAAAGCTAATAAAGTGGAGTTGATCACCCTAGATAACTTACATCTTATCCTTGTTTATTTTATTATTACCAACAAGTCATATCCTATAATTTCATAAAACTACTGATAAAAATTGTTGGTGAAGCCATTTGGTCCTGGAGCTCTGTCCTTTGGGTAGTGAATCTATAACTTCTTCCAACTCTTCTTTGGTTACCACTAAAGAGAGATCTTCTTTGTATCTATTTTTTATCAAAGGAGGGATGTTGTTCAGTAAAGTGACATGAGCCTACTTATTTACTGTTGTATTTGTAAGAATGACCGAGTAATGATCTCTTGCTAGTTCCTTTATGATTGTATAATCAAAATAAATTTCTTTAGTTTTGTGAATTTAACTTATGATATTTTCTTGGTAGCACTCCATTGTATGAAAGTAATTTGTGTTTCTCTCTCCTTTCTTAAGCCAAATCATTCTTGACTGAAGTCTCCAATGTGCCTCTTATTTTATGAAAGTTTGATTCATTTATCAGTTCAATGGGAGTCTTCTCTCTTCCTTTTTAGAGGTTGGAGGCTAATCACCTATCTATTTATCTACTTTCTCCATTTGTTGTAGCAATATGCTTGACCTATTTTGAACTTCAATCTTATTGGAAATCTAGTCCCTACTTGTTTTATTGAGATCACTTTTTAAAATTTTCCATACCTCATGGGGACTGTTTGCACAGACATGCTGCTTCCAGATAATTTCTACTAAAGGTGAAAACTCTTCATGCTCCATCAATTCTAAATTGTATTTGAAAAGAATCTCCATCCATTCTAGATTTCTCGTATCCAAATAAATAGGCTTATGATCTAAGACTTGAATTATACCACTTGATACAAGTGGATACCTGAACAATATATCTTCTTGTATTAGGATCCTATCTAATATTTTTACAATGAATTTAACGCCAACTCTTTTGTTTGTCCATGTAAATATTCCATTTTGTGGGATTATATCTTGAAGTTTCTACTCATTTATAATTTGCATAACCAGGTTCTTAGAAGGGTCTTTTGAGAAAATGTATTTTTTCTCCCATTGGGCTAAAGTCACATTTAGGTCTTTGATATGATTAAATTTGAGGGTTAAAATTTAATCATAATTATTTGCTACAAAAAAATGTTGATCTTGTATGTTGTTTTTTATTATTGTTTAAAGTTTTTTGTATAGTTTACCCTCATCATGATACTCAATCTGTAAAATCATTGCTCTTTATTTTAAGTATTTTTTTTCAATAAAAAATTAGTTATATGGGATTGAAACAAGCCCCACCCATACTATATTATGACCCCATAGTGGTGTTATAACAACTTGATAATTATGCATGTATCGTTGGGTAGGTTTTGAACTTGGCTTCCCTCCTTGAAAATTGAGGAATATAACATGTTGAGCTAATGCCATTTGTTTCCTTGCCATTACCAGTTGATTTCATAACACTTAATAATTAATAGTTTAAAAGTATTTTGTTGCATATATTCCTCCTTGTAATGTATTTTTTAGATTTTAGGCTCTCTCTCAATTATATATTTTTGAAAACTTTATCTATTGTAATATTTACTAGTTAAATTGATTTTCACAGTTGTTTGTACTTACTTGCTATGATAGTAGGAATGTTATGAAAACATGAGGAGAGTTAAACCTGCTTACATACAATGTATCTAGTTATCTACACACTTTGTATGCTATAATTTTATAAAAAAATAGATATAAATATAGGGCAAGAGAACGTGAAACTAAAGAAGGGCTTATCAATCATAAATATTTTTTAATCAAAAATAGCAAAAAATATATAACTAAATAACAAAATATAAAATAATATATAAAAATCAAAGCAAAAATATATTTTATTGTCATGTAATATGTGATTGAATAGCAAAATAAAAAATGTATGCAAGAAATTAAAGCAATTATACATATTTTTTTCAATGAGTTTACAGAATTTTTTATGACAATTATATATATTTTTTGAAAGTGTTGATTTTTTATTTATTTAAAAGAAAAAGAGTTATATATTGATAATTAAGTTTGTAAAGAACAAATTTTATCCAATAAGGAATTTGGAGATCATAATATTATTGCTCAAAATGAGGGGCAGGAAACAAATAAAAATAAAAAACTCCAAAAAGCGTATTAGAATATAAAGGGTATTGGAAACCCAAATACAAAGGGTATAAAAAACCCAAAAACAAAAGGTGTCAAAAATACAAAGGGTATCATAGTCACTAAGAAAAACTAAATTTCCAAAAGCTCTAGAATCACCCAATGTTCCAAGGTTGTCCAGAGGTGTAGGAATAACCAAGGGTGTAGAATCTTCAAAGGCTTAAAAATCTCCAAAGGTGTCAAAATATTCAAAGGCTTTAAAATATTCAAGTGCTCTAGAATCTCCAAAGGCATAAAAAACACCAAATGTTCTAGAATTGTCATATGCTTCCTATATTATGTGCCTCTCATGTTGTTTGTTTTTATTTTTCCTTATTACTCTAATATGCAATTAGGCTATGTTCACGACCTCATTTGCAAGGTGATCAACCACCATATTGTACATCCTTCCAATATGGAAGTATTGTATATATTCAAACTATTACTCCAATTCTCTTAGTCTTCTCTAAACTATTTGAAGTTGGATCAATGATAATTCCTTCTTCTTAGATAGTGTAGAGAACACAAGTCTTAAATTACCATACACATGAAGTTGTATAATTTCTTGTTCATACGCCAATTTTATCTCATTTCATATCCTATCAATTTTACAACATTATTTTTTTAATAAGCAATTTTGTAACATTATTGGTTGTATTCCCCAAATTGATTTTTAACTGAGGCGTTTTACAATGTGGTGCCACTAGTATTATTTTATTAAGTTAGTGTGAGAAACCCCTACGATTGACGTTCAAGGTTGGGCATCCCCATACCAACCATGACCTCTCATAAGGGTGAGAGCTGAGCTTATCAATAGGGGTCAAACACACATCCATACACACACCCATCCCCTCATACACTCGCCCACACCATTGTTTGAACCTTGGACCTCCCAAAGAAGAGCCAAAATCCAAACCATTGCATTGTTCCCTAGGACTATAAAAGTAGTGGTATGTGGTGCCACTAGTATTACTCCACTAATCATTACATGAATTTGGTTTGATGCTCCATCAAAGAAAAGTGTAGGGATACTCCATAAAAGAAAAGTGTAGGGAAATTTATCTCCAGAGGCCTATTGTTCTAACCTATGATCCAAAATTTAGGGGATTTTGTTAAGTTATTTTTTTAAATAAAGGGATAAAAATTTATTGATAAAGTGTCTAGATTATAGAGTACAGGTGAGTTCCCAACCAGGACTTAAATAAGCAAAAAAATAGGTTAAAACCACTAGATAAGATTGAAACCCAAAGAAGACAACAAGAACAAAACACATTAAGTTTGAACATCCTCATGGATCAACTCCTAGAGGCATTGATTCCTAAACAAGAGACTCTCCCAGTTATCGATAATCCAAGGATCTAATAGCTCAGAAGCCCTTTTGGCCAGGTAATCAGAAAACCCATTCCATTCACTTGGAATGTGCACAAAGGATATAAATTCAAACTCTCATTATGAGAATCTGAAAGGCCACAAAGGGCAACTGCCAATTAACATCCTCCACCCTTTTATTGTTTAAAATATTAACCACAATTTGAGAGTTAGACTCACAGATAATCCTACACCAACCAAGAGAAAATCCCCTCTATAGAGCCCCAAAATTTCAAGAGCTTCCATAAAATTGTTGGAGTGAACACTTTTATAAATGGAAAAGAAAAACTGACCACGCCAGTAGAATCTCTCCCAACACTACCAATTCTATCATGTCCAGGATTACCCCTGGACGACCCATCAATATTAATTTTTAAAACTCTTTTTGGGGGTGGCCTCCACCTACCATCTCTCCTAACCTTCTTGTTGAGCTAAGGAACCCTACTAGGACTAGAAGAGTTTGCACCATCCCCAAAGAGACCAAGGGCCTGTCATACCTTCTCCTACCTAGAGTCCAATATAGGGTCCACATCATATTTACTATGGATAGTTTCCTAAACCATACACATGATCCTTTTCCATATCTGTTGAACAACCAAATGATTGCCCTAAAATATGTGATAGTTCTGTTTGAGCCAAATATTCTAGATGATGCAAGAAGGGCCCAAATTCCAAGCCACCCAGAGGAAGGGGGTCTTGATCGAATTTTTACCTAGACTTCTCCAAAAATCCACTAGGGAGACCACATGAAAACAAGGATGGTTCCAAGAACTCCACAAACGGTGCCAAATGTCTCTAGCAAGGGAGCATTGGAAAAATAAATGAGAAGAGTCATCCTCATTCTTATTTCAAAGGATACAAAAAGAGGGACCCTAAAATCCCCTCTTCCTCATGTTATCCCAAGTGAGGCATTTATTATGAGCTACCAACCAGAGAAAGAAGTTACATTTAAGCCAAGCAAATCTATTCCACACCTTTTTCCACTATGTGATAGGGAGACTCCTAAAATTTTGCTTATCAATAACCTGATAACCATAGACTACAGAGTAGGTTCCCTTGGGATTAGGGTTCCAAGCCAAAATATCTTTACTCCTCAATGAAGAATAGGGCCTCCCTGCAAGAATAAGAGCAAGCACAACTTTGTCCTCGACCAATCCCCCCTGGGGCCATTCCTATGGATCTTTCCACCTGTAAAATCTCCATATTTCCAAAAGACTAGATTTTTTTATAGTCCTCCACATGAGACCAACCCGCTTCCAAGAAACAAACTCTTAGGGAACGTAACCTGGGATATTGATTCAAGATAGGAGGGTGACCATCCCAAGAATCCTCCCAAAAAAGAGCATCTGATCCTCGATTGCAAATCCAGAATAAACCTTGCTTGATTAAATTAGCTTATATTTTTAGAGTGTTTGAGATAACTGAACCTTTCCCAACCAAATGATTTTGTCAAGTTATTTTATTCTATAAATAAAACTTATATTTTATAAGGTTTGATGATAAACCTCTAGACTTACCATTAAACCCTTAACATGCATGAAGAATTAAAAGAAATTGGACTTATTTTATATAAATGATAATATTCATAAGATTTAATCTATAAAACAAAAACCACTATGTATTTTGTTATTATAGAATATGTGATTAGATAGCAAAATAAAATAATTTGTACAAAAAATTAACACAATCATTTTTTTTTTGATATTTTTTTTCTTCTTCTTATTTTAATAATAAAACTTATGCTTTTGTAAGGTTTGATAATAAGTCTCTAGACTTACCATTAGACCCTAAAATATTCATTTCTAATAAACGATAGCTTTTATAAAAATATTATATGACTTCTATCTTATAATTTGTTTTGTTCTAGTTGTAGATGTCAAAAAGGCCATAACATTTTTGGACATATTTCTTGTTGTATCATCGTTATTCAATATACTATCACATTTTTGGATTACATTCCATCGAAATATCAATATCTCTGACTACTTTTTAGAATAAAGTTTATGGCTTCATCCAACTAACAAAAGATAGAATTTACATGAACAATGATTTTTAATTGCATATTTATAATGTAACTTAATATTTACAAATTATTTTTTCAATGAGTTTAAATAGGTTTTTATGAGGTTCTTGGTCCCCTCATATTGAGTAGGATTTGAACCTTGGACATCTCAAAGAGAGGCCAAAGCCCTTACCATAATATTTACAAATTATTAATATATTATCTTTTAAATTTATTAACTATTTTAGTACTAAAATATATTTTAAAAATAAATATAAACTTAATAACATATCTTTAAATCATATAAATATAATCATATTCATTATTACCTTTGGAAAGTTTATTTTGCCATAGAAAAATGGGTTGTACTCGGGTGTCCCACCCTTGAAAAATCACATCTTTCTCCTTTAGATTTTGAGCATTTACAAATAAATTCAATTCTCATCTTAATTGAGTTGCTATAGTTGGATACCTACATCTTTTCATAAAAAAGTCTAAATTCTTAATTTTCATTTTCTAGATCTTTTGGTATTTTCTTTGTAGATACAAATATTCCAAAAATCAACATTATTTTTGATATTTTCCTGTAGTAGCCTTCACAATACCAAAACTCCACCTCTATTATCTATTGATTGCATCGTAGTAGAGTAATATTTTCAAAATTTATCATAGTCCACTTTGCTAGATCTGATGACTAGTTTTCTTTTTGAAGCATAAGTGCAACCACAAGAATTGTAATAAATAGTTTATATGAAAACACATTAATGTTATAAAACACAACAAATATTACATATGGAAAACATTAAAGTAAATCTTAATCATTGTTTGATTTAGGCATTGTTAGCTTAAACTAAACTTATTACTTCCTCTAACCATGGAAAAGAGAATAAAACTTCACGTTCCTCTATTAAAACCCTTCTATTAGCTAGCCTATCTGCATATTTGTTCCTTTCCTTAATGTATATGTAAACTTGATTTCTTCAAAATCTATAGCAATATCTTGTATTTTTATAATAATCTCTTGTAGATTCCATGCAACCTTTAGTTTTCTCGAGATTGCATTTATTACAATTAGTGAGTCGCCTTCCATCCATACTATATTCTATTTCATTTGTCTACATATTTTTAACCCTTCCAAAGCTACCCAAGCTTCAACTTGCCTTTGTAAAGAGTTAACACCAATGTTAATTGACTATACCTCAACCCTCCCTTTGTCCAAAACAACATGCAAGTTGAACTAGAATTTTAAATACAAAATCTATATCAAATATAAGTTGTACACAAGAATTTAGATGAATGTATTTTAAATATGTTAACAAGGATTACAAGAAATTATTTAATCCAAAGGAAACTTAGGAATTCTTATTACTATAAAATTAGTTTATAAGCAAAAAAATATGAAAATTTCAATAAACTTGGATTAGTCATTGTAAATATTTTTGAATTAAGTGAAATTTAAAGGTTATATCATAATAAAAAATAAAAATGAATACTAAAAACATTGCTAATTTAACTGTTTAAAAAATTTCTCTAATGTGTAAGGATACTATTTTAGTGATATTTCATTAAACTAATTAATAATTTTTCTTAAATGCAAAAACCTTAATATTATTGGACAAGTCAAACATTATCAATATTTAATCTTTTAAATTGAAAATTACATACTATAATATACTTTTTTTTATATCAAATGATACGAGTTAGAGGAAAAAACACAATTTTCTTAAGTAGGTGGTGGAGTTTAAACCCTATTGCAAGGACAAAAAATATATAGCATTTTTGGAAGTAGGAGACAAATTTTTGGAAACATGCGATGGATTTTCTAAAGCATACGATGGAGATCAAACTTGAGTGCAAGGAAAGGAAAAACCATAGAAATTTTATGAACTAGGTGAGGGAGTTCAAACCCTAGTGTGAGGAAGAAAAAACATAGCAATTTTTTGAATCAGATAACAAATTTACTGAAGCAAGCGATGGATTTTCTAGAGCAAGCAATGAAGATCAAACCCTAGTGTGAGGAAAGAGAAAAATAACAATTCTCTGAAGTAGAAAATATAGGTTAAACTCTAGTGAGAAAAAACATAACAAATTTTTGAAGTAAGCAGTGGAGTTCAGACCCTAGTGCATTAGAGAAAAAGCATAGCAATTTTTTGAAGCAGATGGTATATTTTCTAAAGAAGACAAGGGAGATCAAACCCTAGTGTGAGGGGCATGACATCGAGGGAAAAAATAGGATTTATTATTTTTAGATCTAGAGTATACAATAACTTCAAAGATCTAAACATTCAAATAGGCGACAAACTCTGCAAGTTAGGGTTTTGTGGTGGAGGAAGATTGTAGGGCCTTCAAAGGTTTTGTTGGGTTGTAATGCTCATGAAGGTTAAGTGTTCAAATTAATCCATCTACTAGATTTAATTTATAATATCGAGGTGTTGTAGAGATATTATGAAATTTTTGGTTTTTGGAAAGCTATGGATGTCTTGATATATACTTTTTCTTTGGTGTTTATTTTTCTAAATGAAAGTAAAAGCTATTTTTGGAGTATTTTTTTAATATGAAGGTTTGGGTAGCCATTGAAGAAGAATAATTTTGCAATCCATTAAAAATTCACAATACTTATTGTTTAAGTAGATGATAATCTATGCAAGTTAAGATTTTATGAAAATACAAATGGAAAACAACATTAGGAATTTGCAGGTCTGAAGCACAACCTAGGGCTCACTCATAAATGGATTGTAGAATAGACTGTGCAATAAGAGGGCCTTCAATAGTTTGCAAGAGAATCAAACATTTTAAAATATATTAAAACTACTACACTTTTGCTTGAAAAAATAGTATGGGATGTTGCATTAAGATGCAAATGGATGTCAAAGGTGCTAAGGATTTCAAATTTAGCAATTAAGAAGTGATCAAGGGGATATAAAAAGGACAAGAAGAAGTATAGGTTATTTATATAACTACCATCACACCTATCAGATCCATCACACAACCCTTGATTATAAGTTATATCACCAACAAGTTGTAGTAGCTCAATAGAGGGTTTGAAGGAGGTATTTGTAGGGGGTTTAATGGTGATTTTGGTGTGAAAGAGATCAATGGGTGGGGAGGAAAAATTTGAGAAGAAAATACTAGGGATGTGGCCACTAAGACAACCAAGTACATTCAAAGTAAGAGTAACTAAGCAAAAGTAGTCATAGGAGAAGATGTAAAAATGGAGGAAGTCATTGAAATCCCAAAGAAAATGCTTATTGGGAGGTTCTATGGGTGTGCAATTTCCAAAAAATCCTTGGTATAATGGATGGCCTAGGAATGGATGAAAGTCCTAGAGTATGTGCCTATTTTTCTACTTCTAGTAAGAGGGTGGTTGTCATTTCAGTTCAAGACTAAGGAATATTTGGTAAAGATTTTGTCAAAGAAATGGTTTTGGGGATCAACTTTGTTAATTCTCAAATTGTGGGACCCTTGTTTTAACCCTAGGATCACTCAAATACATACTTACCTTGTATGGGTAAAGTTACAGGGTTTCCATTAGAATTTTGGTTTAGAAATGTTTTCCAAGTCATAGGCAACTGCATTGGTTCTTTCTTGGAGATGGATTGGAGGTATCAATCCTCATGATTGAAGATAGTGGTCAAGATTCTTGTTGAGATAGACTAGAGAGATAGATTGGTGGGGGAAGTTGTATTAAATTATAGAAAATGGATGCATGTACAAAATTTGGACTGTATTGGTGTGCCATTTAGGTGTGGATATTATCATAAATATGGGCATATTACAAAGGATTTTTCTCTTATTTTTTTAAGAAATATTTGGCATCATAAAGGAGATAGAGGGATATTTAAGGATGAGAATGAGATGCAACTTTTCATTCAAGCACATGAATTATAGAATGATTCTATTATCAAATTAATGCATAAGGAACACAAGCTAGAATCAGGGAAAAAATAGAAGATGCAGACAAAACTTCTTGTGCCATATTAAGTGAAGTAAGACTAGGAATCTTAGAGAAAAAGTTGTATGTCATGATCCTAGACCTAGATACAAGTTTTCAAAGAAAAATTATAATTGAATCTCATTTTTCATATGGGATTACAAGTAATTCTATATTGAGTCCCTCAACTAACTAATGACCAAATTTACCAGTCTTTAAAACAAAGTCTCCCCTAAAAGAAGGTAAGGGTGGAGTTGAGGGACAAGGAGGACCCTCAAATCCTTATTCCTTGAAGGAAGTAGATCCAAACCTTCGCTCAAACTTTGGTGAGTTTTTAGTAATGCTTCATAGGTAAATTAATTTAAATTTTCTTCCCCACTTCATTTTTCTTGTGGTTAGGAAGATTTTGTATTCCCAAAACCCATAGGTATCCCCTATGATCCCTGAAAGGGAGAATAGGAATAAGGGAAGAAGGAATTAGGGGATGCCTCAGTAAAGATATGGGGGTATAAATTCTTGCTAATAGGAGGGGTAGAAGATATTTTACTTCATTAGCTATGAATAAAATACTTTGTGAAGTTCAAAAAGGTAAGCAATCATCCTTAAAGGGGATCCTAAGAGTTGGGATGATCCAAAATGTAGTTAATCAATGAAAGTAATATCCTTTAATATCCAAGGGATGAGAAACTCTAAATTTTTTTTTACTCTGTGTAGGTTGGTAAAAATTCATAATCCAAATATTTTGCTAATTCAAGAGACAAAAGGGTTAGCTATGAAAGTGATGGAAGATCTTTGTAAATTGCTTAAAGGATGGGATTTTTTGGCCCTTGATGTTGTAGGGGCCTTAGGAGTTGCCACAGGATGGAAGGAAAATCAATTTAGGCTAACCAAATTTGCATTGCTTGACTCAAGAGTAGGGGTTGAATTCCCTTTAGTGGAGCTTGGGGAAATAGTGACAATGGTGAACATTTATGACCCCTATAAATATATGATGAAATATTGGGATAAGTTAATAGATCAAAAGTTTTTAGAAGCTAATAATTTAATTTTAGGAGGTGATTTAAACTTAACTCTTTCTAGGAGTGAAGTGTGGGGTATTTCTACTAGAATGAATCCACTGGGTAATGCCTTCATCCAAATATTTTAAGCCAAGAGGCTAGTAGAGCTAGTGCTTATAAAGTCTATCCAAATTTAGAGAAATATGAGGATAAAAATTATTAAAATTTCTAAGAGACTAGACAAATTATTGGTAGAAGAGATTTTGGTAGATGACACTTACTGATTGAAGTATTAGGTTGAATTCAAAGGAGACTCTCATCATCGCACATCATGATTCTTATAGAAAAAGAGGAGGAAAAACCATATTGTCCTTTTAAATTCAATTATGAGTGGCTAAAAGAGGATAACTTTGTAACTCTAGTCAAATCATAATGGATAAAATTTAATCCTAGTCTAAGAGAATATGCTAGTATTCAATTTGCAGCAAATCTAAAAAGGGTTAAGGCAACAGTGGTTCAATGGGCCTATAAAAAGAAACTAATGGAGGAGCAAAAACTAAGGGAGATTCAGGAGGATCTTGCAGTGTTTCTAGAAGATGACTTTGAAAAGAATTAGATGAGTAAATAAGACTTAAGTATAAAAATTTGAAACAAGAGAAGAGAATATTGTTGACAAAGAGAGAAGCATGATGAAGGATAAAAAGTAAATCACTCTAGATTGAAATTGGGGATGAGAACACTAAAATTTTAATACCTTTGCAAATCATAGAAATTACAAAAATACAATTTTGGAGCTACAAGGATAATATTGAAGTAAAGTGTCCTCCTTTAAGGGAATATCAGATATGTAGTAGAGGATGCCAAATATTGCTTCTTGTGGTGGTTGTGGAAAGAAAAGAACCAGAGAGGACCCAAAGTACTCACCACCAAGAACTAGAAAAAGAGTCTTTATGTGTGTGGAAAAGGCTCAACAAGTTGAAAAGAAATATGTTACTCATGTAATGGATTCACAAATAATTTTAGATAGTAGGGTTAAAAATCAAGATAGAAAAAGAAATTTTGTGGATCTGCCAAACTTGAATATGGATAATCTTAAGTCTAAATTTTTTGAGAAAGTTAATAGGTAGACACCTATGAAATAATATTCATTAGAGGGTGGGAATTTCCTTAGGAATGATCATATACAAAACCCAAGGCTTGTTGGCAGGAACTTGGATGGTGAGCCCCTAAGGAAGCACATAATGGAAGGTTTAGAGAACAACTATGTCACTTTGAAGGACCTTAGTGAAACTTTGAGGAGACTAAATCACTGGTTGGTTGGTAATGTGGATAATTCTCTAAAGGACCTAAAAAATAAGATTACCCTTCTCAAGTCCTAGATTGAGGGTGTGAAGGAGGATGGAGATATTTGATCCATGTTGTTCCTCTTCTTTGTTGCTTCAGTTTGTTGTAGTGTTTGATGTGTTCATTAGTTGCTAGCTGGTTTATGGTGTGGGCTATTTTTCTAAGTTTTAGTTATTTGTATGGGCATGGAAGGATGCCTATTTGTAATATTTGCATTTTTCTTAGGAGCGTCGAGTTTTTTCTATTTTTAATAGTTTTTTAAATGTTTGGGGATCCTTTCTAAAACCCTTCTTCTACGCTAATAAAAAAAGGCATCTTTGGTCAACTATACAAGGATCTTGGTCAAGTTAATATAGCTGAAATAATAATAATAAATTCTCTCTTTTCTAGATTTATAGATGAGGAAGCCAATGGTAAGTTTATTAAGGAAGTATCAAAGGAGGAGCTCAAAATTGTTTTAACCTTCTTCCAGAAAGATAAGAGTCTAGGACCTGATGGGTGGACTGTGGAATTATTTCTTGGGATCTATGATCTTTTGGAGTTTGACCTACTCAAGATTGTGGAGAAGTCTAGGTAAATATGAAGGGTAAATGCCTTATTTAACTCTACCTTCATTGATTTTATTCCAAAAAAGAATAATCTTTCTTCCTTTGATGATTTTAGACCCATGTCTTTGTGCAACTGTGTGTACAAAATCAAAACAAAATTAATTGCATCAAGAATTAAAATATTCCTCTCTACTTCTATATCGATTGAGCAATTTGGTTTCCTACATGGTGGACATATTCATGAAGCAATTGGTGCTACTAAAGAAAGAATTTATACCATAAAATCAAAGAAACTACCAATAATGGTGATGAAGTTGGATCTCTCCAAGGCTTTTGACAGAGAAAACTAACTATATTTAAGAATGATACTTACTCATATTGGATTTTTTGTGTAGATGGTCAATTGTATTATGTGATGTATTTGTCCTATTTCTTTTGTAGTTTTGGTTAATGGGTTAGACACTCAGTTATCCATAGCTTCTCAGGGGATAAGACAAGGTTTTCTCTTGTTATCATTGCTATTTATTTTGGTAAGTGAGGGATTAAGTAGGTGCATTTTAGAAGCCAAGAGAGTAGAAGCAGTAAAAGGAATTAGAATAGGTAGAATATTAGAAGTCACCCATCTAATTGTTATAGATTACATCCTCCTTTTCATATACGAAGTAGTAAGAGATTTTGAAAAGTTAAAACAATCTTTAGATCTTTTCTGCCTAGAAATAGGTATGCATATTAATGTACACAAGTTAAGCAAATTTTTTAATCATATGGATCAAGATTAAACCATATTAATAGGTAAACCCTTTAACACATTTGAACTTTAAGAGGGGTTTAAGTATCCCAAGTTATTTTTGAAACCTAATGACTACACTAAAAAATACTAGAATTGGTTGATAAAGAATGTGGAAGGAAGAATTAATATATGGTGCAACAAATATCTCTCTTTGGGGGGGATATTGAATTTGGTCAAGTCTATGTTGGAGGCAATACTAGTATATTGGCAATATTTGGCTCATATACCAAAAGGAGTTTTGGATAAAATTAGACAATTAAGCTATAGGTTTTTATGGATAGGGAAAAGAGAAAGGGAAGGTATTCCCTTGGTTAAATGGTAATCCTTATCCAAGCCCAAGGAAAATGGAGGATGGGGACTTAAGAACATATTCATGTTTAGGAAGTATCTAACAACCAAGTGTGTTTGGAAGATAATATCAAAGGAAGGCTTATGGAATAATATCATACATAAAAATTATTTACCACCACTCATAGTTGAAGAGTGGATAACGACCCAAATAAAGCAAACCCATAATGTTTTAGCCTATTGGAAGATAATTATTCAGGACTTTTATATTATAGGTGATTGGCATGTCTGGACAATAGGGGATGGTTCAAGGATAAGAATAAGCTTAGACCATTGGATTGGTTGTGGTGATATGCATAAAATACAAGAAAATATAATTTAGACCCTAAGAGCTGAAGGGATTGGAACTCTCACCCAAGAAACTGACCCAAAATATTCTACAAATTGGAGTTAGGGATCGGAGAAAGCAATAATGTGAGGGATTCAAGGCTAGGAGGCACACCAATGGGAAGAATATGTGGGGTGCTTAAAGCTAGACATATCAAGTTGCAAGAGGAAAATGATCAATTGGTATGGATAAATAATGGGGCTATGGGGAAGTACATGAAGAACACAAGCTTATACTGAGAGGGGGGTGAACAATATAAGACCACTTTTTAACTTTTTCTTTTTACTTTAGAAAGCAATGCAATTGTAGCACCCTAAAATTGGTGCAGTCAAATTACAATAATTACATTCACCTCAGTAAATAATTTAAAATTCAAATTTAACCTCCCAAACCACCCGTTAACCGTTTCCCCCTTTTTCGCACCATTTTTAGAGGTTTTTTTGACCGTTTGATGATATCGTCGCCGATCAGACGATATCGCCAAAGATTTGACGATTTCATCTGGACTAGGACGTCCAGACGATCTTGTCGCAAAACTTATTTTGCAAAGTTGGATTCTGTTCCAACAGGTCTCCAATCTGGGCAGAAGCATGTCTACGCCGTTGGGACCCTCCCCCGTTGGAGATCTCCCAAATTGGGATGATCTCCAACCTCCTAACTACTCCCCTAAGCCTATTTATTCTCTAGGATTTTCCCTTCCCAATCCCTGGTTGAAATTCTCTACAAGTTAACTCCATTTATGTTAAATCATCCCTATTCTTCATTTGCACTAGTTCCATATCAATCTTGTTGTAGGTACATCACTGTTTTTTAGCCGGAGCCAGCACACATCGTCGTCGACGAACCTGCTCAGATCGGAGGTGAACCTGGCAAATTCGAGATGATTTCGTACTGATGCGAGACGATCTCGACTGCAGTCCGTATTAAGGCAATCAGTGCCTGAAGTTTGCATTTCTCAACCTTTTCTCTGTCATTTTATTCTACAAATTAGATAGTCTATTCAATGTTTTACGTTATCTTGCATTTGGAGTTCACCCATTTAGATTAAGTGCATAATTAAATCCTAATTATCATCTAATTAGCACGATTCGTTTCTGTATCTGTGTTTAAGTTTTAGTTTGATAACATTGCTGCCATTTTATATCATTTCCCTCTGTTAGCACTGTAGTACTTCTTGTATTTTGCATCTGTTTTCAGTTTTGCAGGTCTTTGACGAATTCGTCTGACGAATTCGTCAGATTTCAGATGATCTTGTCTGATTACAGACGATTTTGTCGAATTTCAGATGATCCAGACTGCTTCAACATCAAAATCTTCTTCAGAAATTCGGATCAGGTATTCCTCATATACATTCTGTAATCTCTCTATTTTTTGTCTTTAAAATTGTTTTCTGTATTCATGGAATTTGAATTTTCATGTAGATTAATCTAGATTCATTTGGCCAAACCTAGGATATGAATGCTTAAAGTTAAAAACGAACACATTTAAACACATTCCAAAACCTAGGTGTGGAAGCTGCCATTAAATGTTTCCTGGTGAACCCACCATCCATCGAAAAATCATCAAAATACACCTCCCTTGAGATGCGGGACCTTCGCAAAGTCCTCTCAGTTCGAGGTACCGCGACATCCTTTTCCCATCCTCCTTCCGGGCACGGATCCAATAGCCTGAAGGTAAGGATGCAAAAAATTTGGAGCGATACATTTTGGTGAACCCGACGTGAATGTATTGTAAACATTTTGAAAACAAAAACAAAAAAAAATATATATGTATACAAGAAAAACAAAAACAAAATCATCATTTCATGTTTTAGATTCAATTCTAAATAGTAGATGCTAAATATTACTTTTAGAAGCACTAAACAAACCATGAATTTTTACTCAAATCAATATGAGCCCATTAGTAATGTTGGAAGAATTCAGCCAAATACATTTGTTGATTATGATCAACCTTATCCCTATTCAACATCACCTCCATCACACTTCTCTCATTTTTTATCCACAACTCAACAAGACAATCCCTTTGCCAATCCTCTTCATAATGATATTATCTATTCTCCTATATATCCATATTATGCCTATCAATCCACATATAATCCTCCACCACCTTTTCAATATTATTCTTTTAGTACAACACATCCATTTCAACAAGAAAATACTTATTCTTCCAGTTCTACCATGTACTCACCTCATACATCGCAATCTTCCTGTCATCATTCTACCCATAATAAAGAAAGTAGATGTGAAAAACCATTAGGTCCTTTTATGAAGAAATTCCTAAGGCATTTATCAAAAACCTCTCAAAAACCTTCATCACGTAAATTTACTAAGCTCAATCAACCAATGGATATAATTCTCAAGCATTTACTTGATACAAATAAGATCGAACTCCCTTCCATAAGACAACTTTGATACCACATCAGATTGGTTTAAACCTGAGCTACATTGTGAATATCATAAAGTAGATGGACATATGACACAAAATTGTAAAGATTTAAGATGTGCAATTCAAGATTTGATTGATAAGGGTCTTTTTAATATAAAGGAATTACAATCTACAACTGATGATAAATCTCTAGTAAACAATCAAACTCCTACACAAAAAATACCAATAATCAATCAAGACATGGGGACCTCCCAAGAACCCCTATTTAATTATCAACAACAAGCAACCAATCAAATATTGCATGTTAATATGTCCCATCATGATGATATTATTAATATTGTAACTACAAATGAGCAACCTCAAGTTCAATCAACTCAATTTGATATTCAAGATATGGGTTCCTCATTTGACCAACCTTCAAAATTATCTTTGGCTCTAGAGAATGATACAAAATGGGATTTAAGTATAGAAAGCTCATCTTTAGAATCAAAATCTCAATCTGAAATCCACTTTGATAGCCAACAACAAGTGATTAATCCTCAAGCAAAGATATCCCTTTTAGAAGTATTACAAATTTATCACAAGGAAATTTTGTTCAAAATACCTAGCCAACAATTTGTTCCTCATCATATCTTCTCTAAGAACATAATTAATGGTGTAAACCCTCTTAAGGTTAACCATATTTCATTCTATGATGAGGATATTCCTTCCTCTACTCCACAAGAATACTACTATCTTTACATTATCGGATCTAGTAAAGAAACACTTGTTAGAACTATCATGGTAGATAATGACTCCTCTCTTAATTTATGCACTTATCAATTATTCCAAAAACTCGAATTAAAGGAAGAAGATCTTAATGAATCAAATGTTCTTATAAAATATTTTAACAATGAAATTCAAGAAGCTCAAGGTACTATAATTTTTCCCCTCAATATTGGATCCAAGATCCTAGATACTTTGTTTTATGTGGCATATTTTCCTTCACCTTACAACCTCCTTCTCAAAAGTCCTTGGATGCATACAATGAGGGTTGTCCCTTCCACTCTTCACCAATGTTTGAAGTTTGAACTTGCAAATAAAATGGTTACCATACAGAGTGACCGAAAACCATTTAAAGAATATTTAATGGTTGAAACATCAACTTCTATACATTCTCTATTATCACAATTATCTTCTATTTCTCACTTTTCTTCATCCATATATGATCATCCTTGTTTACCAAATAACATTCATGCATATCTTTCACATATACTTTCTCCATCTTATCAAGATTTGGAATATAGTGATAAGAATCAAGAACCTTCTTATCCTTCTTACATTTTATTTTGTAACATGATAAATTTTACACATATAAAAGTCAAATATTTTGCTACATTATTTTACATTATAACAAAGCTTTTGTTATCACTATCTTTTATTCATCACCTTCTATTTTTACTTTCACCTCAACCAGATTATCCTTTAAAACCTCCTTTGATTTTGAAGCAACCTTAGACATGCTATACTCAAATAACCTTGTATAGTGTATATAGATCATCTTGTATATACCACCAATTTCAATTCATAAATTAAAATCCAAAAACATCAAAAACATTCATAATCATCAAAAAAAATCTTCAAAACTATTTGTTGCATTTATTTATGGCACTTGTTAAAATTTTTGCTCAAAAACAAAAATAAAACCAAAAATCAAAATAATGATAAAAATATAAAAACAGCTATATGCTTGACTCTTTCAAAACCAAAATAAAATAAAGAAGAAAGAGAGAGTCAACATTCTCGAAACTTCTCAAAAGTGTTTATATATATTTTTTCTTACGATTATTGCAGTTATATGTTTCAAATTATTTTTGGATAAATTACCATTTATTTGGAATCCCTCACTTGCACACTCACAACAATAAATGTCTTGATTTTATCTGTCATGATTACTAATCTCTCTTATATCAAAGTTCACAAAATTCAATTAAATAAAGTTTGAGCATAGAGAATTGATCTTGTTATTTACTTAAACCAAGCACATCTTTTCACAATAAAATGATTATATTTGTAATTTCCATGTTTTGCTACATAGTAGAAGTGATTTCTTGAGCGAAAAGTTTCCCCTGCTATCCTATCATGCACATGGTCTAGAATATTTGAGAATTGGCAAAAGGACAAGCTCACCCCTACCCAGAATAAAAATACCTTGCTCTACAGCTAATCCGAGCAAGTATCCCTAGCAAAGAAAAGAAAAAGAGAAAAGAAAAATGTTATTTTATATCATTTCAGCAATGTTCCAAGCATTATCAAGCAAAAGAAATACAAAAAGAAAAAGAAGCAAAGTTCAAAAGAAAGCAAGAAAGCAATAAAATCCCTTCCCTACCCTTTGAAAAGAAAAGAAGGGTTGATGAGCTTGAATCCCTGGGATTCTCAATTATTTGAAAACTGTGAGGTAAGCCCCATAACAGGTGGTTTGTGCCCAACCTTCTTGGCCTTGGGTAACTCCTAGCGTGGTGATATGTCTGTCACATTAGCGACCTTCTTTTGTACAGACCTATGTCTGCTTATGGATTAGCTAGCTCTTGATAATCCGACCTACATAATAGCCTAGTATGGTTATATGCATCTACATCATGGTTAATGAACACTTATTTGGTTTTTTCAAATCACTTGTATCATATTATCTTGCTCAAAACTGGTAAAAGAACCATGCAATTGCACACACATTTGTATTTGAGAGATTTTGTGTATCATTATGATAAATCAAGATTGGAAATGAATTCACATATGCACATGGGATTCCTTATAAATATAACTTTTGTCTTCAAAATAATTTGAAATATTATTTTTGCAACTTGTTTGGAATAAATCAAGTACAATTGTTTACCATAAAGACCACTATATAATACAAAAATCAAAAATTTCTTTCAAAATATACAATCAAAAACATATACATATATCTGGTTGAATTTCGCGACGATGGTATAGTTTCAAAACCAAAATTGGAATTTTATGCCTAGCGCAAGTCCTCATTTTCATATTTTCTGTTCATCAAAAATCAACCATGCAATAAAACTTTTTTTTTTTGGATTTTCGCGATGATGGTATAAGTCTATACCTACATATTCTATGCCTAGCGCAAACCATTGTAACAATTTTTATTCCCCACTTATTAAAAATCATGAAAACCATATGACTTAATTCATTATGTTACACAAATTATGCTTTTAAAAAAGCAAACACATTTTCATTATTTCATGTCATTATGTCAAACTTCCAATTTTGCAAATGATGGTATAATTCCTAAGGAATTATTAAAATATTTTATCACACTTAGGAATTTATGCCTAGCAAAAAATCATTTAAACATCATTTCATGTATACTATTTCTTATGAAATCTGAAAACAAACCATCATCATCATCTTTTTTACACCATTGCACCAAAGTCTTAAGACAGTTTCTTAAGCACGCTTTTACTTTTAACAATATTTCTATACTAGGATTAGCTTGACGACCAAGTGAGCAGCGACTCCATGAAATGGTCTATAATAGCGACAATGTCTTTTGAAATTATTGTTAGAAGTCTCTTTTTATCTTTTATTACATCACAAACAATCAATTTGTTACATCAGATTCTTTCATCTCAAAATAGTACACATGACATCAAAAGTATACATGTTCAAAATGACATAATTTCATGAATCCTCAATCCAATCACCAAATCAAATCCATCAAACATCAAAGCATCATAAGCATCACATAATACCAGTCATATGATAAAAAATATATCCTCTTATATATCTAAAAAAAAAAGAAAAATATATGTACATCATATCAGCTAGATTGGTATGCCACAATCTATATCTTGGCATACTCAATCAAATGTCCTCCGAGCAGTGTCTCGAGAGCCCCTAGATCTCTCAGCCTCATCTCCTCCCCCGCCTTGTGGAGGACGAGGTGGCCCCATCGTAGTATGTGTGGTACTGCGAGTCCTCGTTGTCGATCGGGATGAGCTCCTCGATGACCCCGTCCTGATCGGATCTGCAATGGCAGCCGACAGCTGTACCCTCTGGCCCTCGGGCACCATATAAAAATAGATGCCCTGGTAGAATGTGATTTGAGAAACTGACTGCATCAGATCCTGAGTGCGCCCCTTCACCTCGTGCCCTGAGGCGTGCAATATCGTCTCTGAGCTGTGTCACCTCAGCTCGATGTCGTGTAGCCTCGTCCTGTAGAGTCTACACCTGTGCCTGGAGATGGATGTTCTCCGTTCAAAGAGTCGTTGTCTCGCTGCTCTCTCCTGTGTCAATGCCCTTGCCCTTAGCGAGCGATGGTGGTCTCTCTGTGTGTGGAGATGGGGGTCTCTCCTCCCTCCTCTCTCGCTGCTGTGGCCTCTGCTGTGCTTGTGGCCTCCTCTACTCCCTCCCACTGCAACTCTGGGCCGCCTCTATAGCCACCTGGCATCACCTCCCTATTCGATGCACAACTATGTGAATCAAACCCTATGCCCTTGTCATCCGAGGAGGGTGAATGCTTGCGTACCAGGCATCGTAGCCATCGGCTACCCCTACGTTGTCCCCATCCATTGGCTAAATGGGGGCATCATCCGCATCATGACTCCAAAAGCGCTGCATGTCTGGAGCCCCGCTAACCATGGTGTTATACCGGATAGTCCAAGAAAACTCGTAATCCCTAAGAGATGGGATCCCCTACTGCAGACCGAACTATATCAAAACTTGATCGTACCTATGGAGCTCCACCTCTCCCCTTTCCATCCTCAGCTAGCAGGCTCGCCTAACGTGAGCTAACTCCTATCCATCCTCGGCCCACCCTGGATGCTCCCTCCATGGCCTCCAGGTGATCTGGTCTAGGACTAGGTCATCCAATAGCCTTCGGGACATCGATAGGTCGATCCGTCGCTGTGCCCCTCTTCGGAGCCACCAGTAGAAGACTCGGGGCCTCTCCCCGTCAACCCCTGTCAGAGGAAGCCCTACCGACATTCGCATCGCAATGTGCTCCCAACACCAAACCTGTAGTAACGATGTCATAACCAGACATCGATCGCCCTTGTACACGACCCCATACAAGATCCTATACAATCGGCATAAAACAAAACTACCCCAAGAAAATCTATAGCCATGATCCCGCATATCGTAGATCACATCTGCAAGCATCCATGACACCCTACACCCGCTCTGGTGGCACAACAGAAGTCCACCAACTACTCCAGCTAGTACCCGTGTGAGTCTAGATGCCCCAGGCATCTGGCGTAGTGCCTCGATATTAACTCTGCCCTTCTTTAGGGCGAAGCTCGGGTCACCGCACAGTCATCCCATAGCGCGGCCCTGATTGGTCACAGGTGTAATTAGCCATCCTTGTATGGGGATTCTCAGAATCCTCCATACGTTCTCCAAAGTGGGAGTCATCTCCCCTGTCGATAGCCAGAAACATGAAGAGCCCGGATACCACCTCTCTGCTAGGGCCGTCAGTAGCCCCATATTTGTGGACACTTGTGGCATCTCTGCCACATGCTGTAAGCCGGCTTGAGCCAACTGATCTCGCTCTGCTTGTGTCAGAGCGGCCAAGTCATCTCTCAACCCGCCATATTTCCACTCCCTGCTCTTTAGTAATCCTCTTTGCAAACATAAAACAATAAAACAACAAACAATCATTAAATAACAATTCACGTAAATTAATAATACAAGTTAAAAATTCAACTTTGTGCAATTGATGATATCGCCCACTATTGGACGATATCATCCCAAATTTGAGCATAATCGTCTCAAATTTTACAGTTCGAAATCGTCTCTAATTTGACGAAATCGTCCCCATTTCGACGATTTCACCCTTGGGCGAAATTGCCGAAATTGAGATGATTTCATCGAAATCGGGATGATTTCTTCCCGATGATGTCGACGGCCCAAAAATGGCCGCGATGCTCAAAAATCACCTAAAAAATTACCTACAAAGCATGTCAAATTAAATTAAAGCATCCTAGATAAGTCTAGACTCTTACCCGTAGACCGCGCTGGACCTCTGTCGATCTGTGCGTCATCTCCACCATTTTTTGCTTCAGAGCTCTAAAAACCAGAAAATGAACAGTAAAAATGAATTAGGGTTTTACCCTATTTTTCTTAATTTTATTCAAAAATATTTTTTTTGCTTTTTCGCATTTTTACCTCAAACATTCGATTTGGGTAAAAACACGGAGGGGGCACCATAGTAAGCTGTCGTACGATTCGACCAAGAATCATCGCCTAAAAATGGGAATAATTTTTTGCTTTCTCATAGATCGAGAAGAACTCATCTTTAACGCATTTTCTTCGAAAAATTCGCTAAAGAGGGGGCAAAATGTAGCACCCTAAAATTGGCGCAGTCAAATTACAATAATTACATTCACCTCAGTAAATAATTTAAAATTCAAATTTAACCTCCCAAACCACCCGTTAACCATCGAGAAATCCGTTTCCCCCTTTTTTGCACCATTTTTAGAGGTTGTTTTGACCGTTTGACGATATTGTCGTCGATCAGACGATATCGCCTCAGATTTGACGATTTCGTCTGGACTAGGACGTCCAGATGATCTTGTCGCAAAACTGATTTTGCAAAGTTGGATTCTGTTCCAACGGGTCTCCAATCTGGGCAGAAGCGTGTCTGCGCCATTGGGACCCTTCCCCATTGGAGATCTCCCAAATTGGGATGATCTCCAACCTCCTAACTACTCCCCTAAGCCTATTTAGTCTCTAGGATTTTCCCTTCCCAACCCCTGGCTGAAATTCTCTACAAGTTAACTCCATTTACGTTAAATCATCCCTATTCTTCACTTACACTAGTTCCATATCAATCTTGTTGCAGGTACATCATTGTTTTTCAGCCAGAGCCAGCACACATCGTCGCCGACGAACTTGCTCAGATCGAAGGTGAACCTGGCAAATTCGAGACGATTTCGTACTGATGCGAGATGATCTCGACTGCAGTCCATATTAAGGCAATCAGTGCCTGAAGTTTGCATTTCTCAACCTTTTCTCTGTCATTTTATTCTGTAAATTAGATAGTCTATTCAATGTTTTACGTTATCTTGCATTTGGAGTTCACCCATTTAGATTAAGTGCATAATTAAATCCTAATTATCATCTAATTAGCATGATTCATTTCTGTCTCTATGTTTAAGTTTTAGTTTGATAACATTGCTGCCATTTTATATCATTTCCCTCTGTTAGCACTGTAGTACTTTTTGTATTTTGCATCTATTTTCGGTTTTGCAGGTCTCTGACGAATTCGTCTGACGAATTCGTCAGATTTCAGACGATCTTGTCTGATTACAGACGATTCTGTCGAATTTCAAATGATCCAGACTGCTTCAACATCAGAATCTTCTTCAGACATCTGGATTAGGTATTCCTCATATACATTCTGTAATCTCTCTATTTTTTGTCTTTAAAATTGTTTTCTGTATTCATGGAATTTGAATTTTCATGTAGATTAATCTAGATTCATTTGGCCAAACCTAGGATATGAATGCTTAAAGTTAAAAACGAACACATTTAAACACATTCCAAAACCTAGGCGTGGAAGCTGCCGTTAAATGTTTCCTGGTGAACCCACCATCCGTCGAAAAATCATCAAAATACACCTCCCTTGAGAGGTGGGACCTTCGCAAAGTCCTCTCAGTCCGAGGTACCGCGACATCATTTTCCCATCCTCCTTCTGGGAACGGATCCAATAGCCTGAAGGTAAGGATGCAAAAAATTTGGAGTGATACAACAATGAACCAATAGAAAAATCAAAGCAGTAATCAAACCAGTGTACAAGTCATCACACAATTGAGACACCAATATAACGTGGTTCACCCAAGGTGGGCTACTCCACAGAGAAATCTTTCACTAAATTTTCTTAATAAAATACTTTGGGAATCCTTCCCAATTACAATGTTTATGGACTTCCTATCCAAAGGAGAATCCTTCCCCTAATAAAATATTTATGAGCCTCCTACCCAAAGGAGATGTCCTATCCCCCAAAGAAGTATTTATGAGCCTCTTGCCCAAAGGAGATGTCCTATCCCCCAAAGCTCTGGAAATAAAATTTTAGAAGATCACTGCCTCTTCTACCACTAGCAGGTGGAACTCTTTTCCATAGAAGACGTCCTGTCCTCTTTGCTCTGGCTCTAGAGACTTTTGTCCTCACTGGTCACCTCCATAGCTGTTCATAAAAACCTATACTAAACACAGTCAGTCGGTCCAGCACAAGTCCTATCAAAATCTGTCATAAATCTACACCAAACTTAGTCCTCTGGTCCAACACAAATCTGCTCTCAAATATCTGTTATATATATCCAGAGCTTAAGCCAAAATCTTGAAAAAATCAATCACAACTGCTCACAAGTCTTCACCAAGACTTCATCAAATTTATCCATAAGTTCTCCACAAGAACCTATCCAAATCAGTCCACAAGTTCTCCACAAGAACCTGACCAAATCAGTCCACAAGTTCTCCACAAGAACTTATCCAAATTTGTCCACAAGTTCTCCACAAGAACCTATCCAAATCAGTCCTAGCAAGCTCACCAAGAACTTGCCCAAATTAGCTCAAGCAAGTTTACCAAGAAACTTGCCCAATGTGAACACACAAAGAGAATTGTTAGAGACCAAATGTGTTTCATCCAATCATATCAAATCAATCTCATAGAAGCATAAAGAGAATTTTTAGAGACTCAATATGTTCTATCCTTCAACTCTCAATCTCAACTCAAATCAATCTCATAGAAGCATAAAGAGAATTTTTAGAGACTCAATATGTTCTATCCTTCAACTTTCAATATCAACTCAAATCAATCTCATAGAAGCATAAAGAGAATTGTTAGAGATTCAATATGTTCTATCCTTCAACTCTAAAACAAACTCTTTCTCAAATAAAAATAAATATAGAAGTAGTATACTTTCACAAGATATTGAATCACAACCCAACAATTGCCAATAATGCAATATCAAGGAATCAACTCCTCCAACATAGAACCATAACTTGCTATCAAACCCTAGCCATGTTAGTTTTCAAGAACTCAAAGCAATCTCTCTCTAAGCATCAAAAAGGGGTTCAAGATATTTCCAACTTCTCTCAAATGGGAATGCTCAAATTAACCACACAACCAAGTTTATCAAGCAAAGTACAACTTGATAAAATCAAATATCAAAGGAGCAAGCCCAACTCATGTATCAAGTAAAGCATAACTTGATCAACTCAATCTCAATGGAAGAAATCTCAAAACCAAACTCTCAACAACCAAACAACTCAATTAGGGTTTCAACAACTTATAGCAATGGCATAACTTTCTCACTCAAAAACCCTAAAGCAAATTTCAAATGCTTCCACTCTCATAAACTAGAATTATTCAATGACTCATAAATTCATCATGATCTCATAATGCATAATCAATACTTCCACTTTTAGAAAATAAGATCCACTCCAAATAAGGAAACTTAATTTAATCCTTTTCACTCCAAAATTATTTTTAGAAAACCATAAATCAATAATAACCATGGAAGAATGTGCCCATACCTTTAATTTGATGAAGAAGAACTCAAAATATGTCACTAAACTAACTCTCAATTTGCCACAAATTAGAGTTAGCAACAATGGAATAATGCACAACAATAAAAATCCAAATAACACCTTATCACTCCAACTTAACATCAACCACCAAAAAGATAATACACATAGAAAGTAATCCTTTTTACACCTTATTACTCCACATAAACATTAAGCATCAATAATAACAATGTCAAAGCAATATGTCTACTTAACCTTATACCTCCATCCAATTACCAACAATAATTGCCAAGTCAAACCAAATATTCCAGATTATCAACAAAATATTTACCTTGGCCAAAAAAAATTCTCCAACCTTAGGAGAAGTGAGGTGTTACCAACATAAGATCCAAAGTGCTTCCTTATCCACACTCATGGTACAAAGCAACCGCCGTACCACATGCACAATAACCATGACCAAGAAAAAATTAAAACATGCCTATCACAAATCGAACTCGACACCTCTTCTTAACGAGCACATTCGCTCCACTGCCTCCACCGTTGGATCACAAGTGCCCAACAAAACTATCAAGCGCTACTCGTCGTTTTACCTTCCATTTGCTCGCAAAAGACAACCAGAATTTCCTTCCTCACAGGTGCACGAAATCCGAATTTAACACAGACCAGATTTGTCTTCCTCACTGGTGCACAAAATTGGAAATTAACACAGAAAAAAATGAGACTTAAAAATCACAGCGCAATCCAAAATCGAAGGTCACAAAGCAATACAAATTCGAAGGTAATCGTGCAAATCGAAGGTGCTTTAAAACCTTAGGAAATAATGCCCTTTAATAGTCTTTCATACCATGCAAATTAACATCGGTGCTCCTTTCAAATATTACATTTTTCATCCCATGCAAGTTGACGTCGGTGAGGTAAGTCTTTTACATGAGTGCCGGTAAGGGTTTAGAAACCCTTTCAATAATAATTATTAAATTAATAATTATTATTTTATTAACTAATAAACTTAACTTAAACCTTTTCAAAGGTTTGAGTTAATTTATTTATTAATAATCAAAATGGACTTTTAAGGTTTTTTCAAGGAGCAAAGCCTTTTCATTACGCCAAGATGGTTTTAATAAAAACCCTTAATGAGTCCAAATGGTTTTAAGAAAAACCTTTAACCTTGTCACCATGGTCTTAATAAAAACCCTTAAATAAACATCATGGAACTTTCAATATCTTTTTGGCACCAAAATATTTTTGACATTAGCACAAATTCCTTTTGAAATCAACACAAACTCATTTTGACATCAATACAAACTTCTTTTGACATCAATGACAACTAACAAGCATGAAGCTAGGCAACATACCCAAAATTGCCAATAGTATACTCCAAAGTTTGGGTATAAGACTGTTGCAAGATAGAAATGATGGTCCAACATGGTGGTGGAAGACACTCTAGAAGCAAAAATCCCCATTGAAGACAAGACTGTTCCTATGGCTTGTCATAAAAATTAAGGTTCTAATATGGGAGGTATTACAGAAGAAGAATTGGAATGGTCTAAGAAGGTGCCATTTGTTGCGGTCCAAACAAGGTTAACTTCTTTCCTACTTTTTCCACATGCCCGTGCATTTAATTTATCAACCCAGGGAGCTTCGTAAACTTTCGAAGGGTCTTGAACAAGATTGCTTACAATACCACTTGAGATGAGTCCGCTAGTTCTACTATTGGGGGGTGTTTCAACGGTTGTCAATCATTCATACACTCCTCAATAATTTAGGTAAAAACAATTAAATCTACAGAAAGAAAATATTCATGCATTCCTGGAAATAAACCTATTGCAATACTAGAAATAACAATGTGATAAACAATATTATAAAAGTGGTAAACTAATCTAGAAAACACAGGAAAAATAGGGGAAGAAATATTGGCTTGGAGTGGGCCCAGGCTCCAGCAGCTTCCTCCCAGCTGAACATGCACTTAGAAACTCTTAGAACTGTATTATAATTATCAAAGTATTACAATGCTTCTTCTATATATCTCTCTACATTTACTATCAAAATATTCTATATATCCTCAAAGAGGTCTACGTGTGTTTATATAGCACACCCGTAGATCTTCTGTTACAAAGAAGTTATAACAGTCAATTCATTCTAGACTAAACTAAGACAGTCTGGTAAATATGATCGATGTCTGCTAAAACTAACATTCATTTCTAACGGTGGCATGCTCACTAATTGGTTTGTGCTTAGCTTGGTATTGGTAGGACGTTTTCATACATCGATGCGATCCCCAATTTAACTCTACATGACGTAGAGTTGGAACTGCACCAGTCTCTATTGTCCATGTCGTGCTTGTCTGGTCAACGGGTGAAGAACAGGGGCACCTTCCCTATGTGGAAGGTGCCTAAGTATTTCAGGTGCCTTCTCTATGTGGAAGGTGCCTTACTGCCGTTGGTGCCTTCCTGGAAGAGGAAGGCACTTATCTTCTATTGGTGCCTTCCTGTGAGAGGAAGGCACTTGCCTTCTAGTTGTGCCTTCCTGTCGGCACCTTCCTTATGAGAGGAAGGCGCTTGCCTTCTAGTGGCGCCCTCATGTCGACACCTCCTGTGAGAGGAAGACACTTATTTTCCTTTGGTGCCTTCCTGGAAGAGGAAGGCGCTGGCCTGCTATTGGCGCCTTCCTGGGAGAGGAAGGCACTTGTATTTACTTGGCACATTCCTGGAAGAGGAAGGTGCCTACTTACGCTTGGCACCTTCCTGGAAGAGGAAGGCACCTACCTTCTCTACGTTGATTTTGAAAGAAACAAAGTGCTAGGTCCATGAAAAGACCTCGACTGATCCAAATCTGACTAAATCAACTACAATTCCATAAAAACACACTAAAAACACACGAATTAGATAACACACATAATTTCATCAAATAATTATATAATCATTCATAAAAATATGCAATCCTTATTATACAACTGCATAATAATCAAGAAAATGTATACAAAATATGAGCATTTTTGATGCTCATCATCCCCCCATGCCTAACATATGCCATGCCCTCGTGGCATCAAAAATATAGGTAGCCCTGTTGACCCCTCATCCTTGCCATTTCTTGGTGGATCCGATTGTACCTGCGGCCCGTGTCTGCCTCTTCTGCACATTGGCATCTGGAGGTGTGGCTCCTCTTTTTCTATGTGGGGCTATAGGTGCTGCTATAAGCTTTTCTTTCCTAATCCTGGCCGCTATCGAAGGTGATCTAGCCAGCGTCATCTCTATTGCCAAAAATGCAGCTTCTACAGCTTGCCATAGGTTAGCTTCTGGAGGTCTGACTACTGCAAGAGGGATATCTAAATTATCCCTCTTGAGATGAACTACTTGGGATTTCTACAATCAGGTTGCTTCAGGAGTAAGCCCTACGTTCTCCTTTGCAATGGTAGCGGCTTCCAATTCGGGGCCATATACCCCCCATCATTCAAAATACCTTCTTATCTTGGAGGGCCATCCTTGGGATGACCCATAAATCTCCCAGAACTGGTTGTCCTTTGTCAGATTGACACAGATACCAGAGTCCCCCTACATCCTCGAGGTTGCCTTCCTAGTATCCTTAGCTGTTGTCATCTCTTTGAGCAGCCGTTCGAACTATTTTTGCCTCTCTGCGAATGACTGCATATCCCACTCATCTTCTTCTGGCTCGACGAAGGTCACCTTCACCTTCTTTCGAGCTATCCTGGGCCCTTTTCCTTTGGCCTATGTAGAAAATATGATGGCTCAAACATGGGTTTTCCCTTTCTCCCTGGCGGACATCTTCTCGCTCTGAGGGGCTTGCTCTGCGGTCCCTAAAGCGTTATATTCACTCTGGGGGACCTGTGCTACCATCCCTGGGGGTGCTTCTTCACCCCCCTATCTATCCTGACTTCTTCAGGAAGGCGCCTAACCTTAGCATTTAATTCTAGGGTACACCTTTTGAGCCATATCATTGGCATGTGGTTCTGGCCATGGGGGTATATGATTTTTATGACGGTAATATTTTTTTGGTATTGCATAATTTATGAATAATTATATAAATATTTGAGTTAGTATGCGAGTACCTTATTTGGTGTTTCATGCATCATGAAGAGCATTGATTCATTGATTTGTGACATGGGGGAGGGGTATTTCGTTTGTGCAGATTACGCTGGACTTTGGTGCTAAGTTGTTTGATGGTTGGTGCTGAAGACAGACTCCCGATTTGCTCAAAAAACCATCTGTCCATCATATTTGGAATGTGCGTGCTGATCTCGCCCCATAATTCTTCAAGATTTTTTTTATTGGGGCGGATTTCCATCACATGGGCGATGGTGGTAATCTGATGCCGCTCGTTCGTGTGGTGATTTCATTCTGATCGAGGCATCCGTGAGACTTAAGTGTTGGCTGTATGTGGAAGGCGCTCTTTGGTACCTTCCCAATGTGGAAGGCGCTTATGTGGTGCCTTCTCGATGTGGAAGGCGCTTATATGATGCCTTCCCAATGTTTTCGATGCTCTTTGAATGGATGCACCTTTCGGTGGTGGAAGACGCTCTTTTGATGATGGCGCATTCCTGCTATGGAAGGTGCTTTTGAATGGGTGTGCCTTCTTGATGTGGAAGTGATGTAGGATCATCCAGTGGCAGCACAACAATCTTGCATCACCGAAAAAAAAAACAAAAGAAATAAGAAAAATGTTCTAAGTATTGAAAGGTGTCGCGATATCACGACATAAAAGGTGTCGTGATATCGCAACGCATTTTGAACCAAGCTAAGAGCAAAAATGCAAGTGTCGCGATATCGCGACATAAAAGTTGTCACGATATCGTGACGAACTCAGAACAACGACGGGTGCAAACTCAAGTGTCATGATATCGCGACATAAAGGTTGTCACGATATCGCGACACCTCAGAACAAAGGCGAGAGCAAAACTCAAGTGTCACGATATCACGACATAAAATATGTCATGATATCATGACACCTCTGAACAAAGGCGAGAGCAAAACTCAAGTGTCGTGATATCGCGACATAAAGGTTGTCACAATATCACGACAACTCAGAACAAAGGCAAGAGCTAAATGCAGATGTCGCGATATCGCGATGAACTTTGAATGCAAGGGAGAGCAAACGAAAGTGTCGCGATATCGCGACACCTAGACAAAGAAGGTCGAAGGACAAAAAAGTGTCGCGATATCGCGACACATTGGCAAAAGAGAACAAAAGGCAAAAAAGTGTCGCGATATCATGACATGTCACGTTTTTGGACCCGGCTAAGAAAGAGAAGGCGGGTTAAAAAGATGTCACGATATTGCGACATGCTACTTTTTCGTGGACCATTACAGAATGACATTTGGTAGTTCTAGAAGTCATTATGGCAGTTCCAGGGGGACCGTTGCAGTGGTTACCGGGACAGTTACGAACGACAGTTGCATCAAGAGCCTGTCATTATAAAAAGAGATTGTTCAAAGGATTGGTGAGGTTGGAAAGGACGAAGACTGCGGTTTCTGATGCATTTTTCTGTACTGTGTAATTCTTCCATGGTTTGGAATTGTAATATTTCCATGCTTCTAAATGAAAATTGAGTCTTTTTCTTGGTGTTAAAATTTGGTTCCCCATCAAGTAGTATCAGAGTGAGAAGATTATAAGTGTGTAAGTAGAGTGCCAAATAGGAGGCAGCTTGCACCAAGATCTGGGGTTAAGGGTTTTGAGAAAAAAAAGTGAAGAAGAATGCCGCCATGAAGAAATCGTGGTGCTGGAAGGAACGTGGTTCCTGAAGGAGACTTTCGAGCATTGTAGAGGCAAGTGTAGGCCCTACAGGAAGAATTGCGTAGAGGAGTAGAGCCAAGAGGAGAAGACCAAAGTGATGATGAAGCTTGTGGAGTTGATGACCCATCAAAAGAAGAAGAAGAAGCGATGAGTTCTACGAAAGCTCGAATGATTAAAGCCATTTCTCAAATTGGGAAAAGGCCAAAGATAGACGTATCCACATATTCTAGAAATTTAAATCCAGAAGAGTTGATTGACTGGATTAACAATATGGAGGAATATTTTGAATATAAGGACGTTGAAGATACAAATCAAATAAAATTTGCAAGAACAAAGTTGAAAGGCCATGCTGGCATATGGTGGAAAGGAGTGCAGCTAGAACGAAATCATAGAGGAAAAGAAAAGATCACCAGATGGGATTGAATGGTTGAAAAATTGAAATAGTAGTTTATTCCAACAGATTACGAATTAGATCTGTTGCAAAAAATGTAGAGTTTGCGACAATCCAACAAGTCTATTAAAGAATATACAAAGGAATTTTTTAAAATTTCCATCAGAACTGGCCATACGGAAGCAAATAAAGAGAGAGTAGCCCATTACATTAATGGGTTGAGAACCAGCGTACAAGAAGAATTGAGTTTGGTTCGAATGAGCACCATTGAAGATGCTTACCAGTTTGCTCTGAAAGTGGAAGAGAAACTGAATCAAAGATTTGACAGTAAATAGACAGGAAGAGGTCGTGGTGGAAGAACTGGTGGCAGAACTAGTGGAGGTAAATCTGACGGCCTGCAGAAGACTAGTGAAACAAGCAATCACAAGGAACAGAAGGAGGAGAATGCATACCGTCCCTATAATCAGAACAATGATTATCAAAGGGAAAGAGGTAGAGGTGGATGCAGATATGGAAGAGGAAGATTTCATGAAACCTATTTCAATTGCAGGAAAAAGGGGCATCGATCATATGAGTTTCCCCAACACCAAGAAGCACCGAATAGAAGGCCTGAAGCAAATGCTCGAGCTACGGTCATTGAGGATGGTGTTGAATCTGAGCACTCTGAAGAAGCAGAGTGAGGAGAAGTGATGATCACAAGGAGAACCTTGTTGAACAAAGAGAAGGAACCAGACCAGCGAAAAAGCCTGTTTCGCACGAGGTGTAAATGTTCAGGTAAAATCTGTAATATTATTATTGATAATGGTAGTACAGATAATTTGGTCTCTAAGGATATGGTGACTAAGTTAAAGCTAGAAAGAAGGTAGCAACCGCATCCATACCGGATTGTGTGGTTGCAGAAGGACCATAGAGCATTGGTCAGTGAACAATGCTTGGTCAAGTTTCAAATTGGAAGATACCAGGATGAGGTCTTGTGTGATATTTTGCCGATGGATGCTTGCCATTTGTTGTTGGGAAGACCATGGCAATTTGACAGACGTGTGGTGCATGATGGGCATGCAAATACCTATTCCCTGACAAAAGATGGAGTGCACCACAAACTGAAGCCATTGAATGAGGTTGAGGAAAAGGTATGCAATAATGCTAGAATTTGTTTAGTAGATGGCAGAAAATTTTTGGATGGTCTAAAGAGGGATTCAATGTGTTATGCATTAATTCCTACTGTAAAGAGAGAAAATACTATAGACATTCCAGAAGAAGTTGAACATCTGTTAGCAGAATTTATTGATATTATATCAGACAATGTGCTTGAGGGTTTACCGCCAATGAGGAAGATTAGTCATTAGATTGATTTAATGCCAGGATCTAGCTTACCCAATAAGGCCGCCCATAGAATGTCTCCTGTAGAGAATGAAGAGTTGAACCAACAGGTTCATGAGTTGTTGTAGAAGGGATTGATTAGAGCCAGTTTGAGTCCCTGTGCAGTACCTACAGTACTAGCACTAAAGAAGGGTGGAGAATGGAGAATGTGCACTGATTCAAGGGCCATTAACTAGATTACCATTAAGTATCAATTTCCATTACCTAGAATGGATGATATAATGGACTATTTGAGTGGAGCTAAATACTTCACTAAGATTGATTTAAAGAGTGGATATCATCAGATACGTGTTCGAGAGGGTGACAAGTGGAAGACAGCCTTCAAAACCGAAGAGGGTTTGTATGAGTGGTTAGTTATGCCATTTGGATTAACTAATGCACCCAGTACATTCATGAGGATGATGAATGAGGTATTGTGAGACTTCCTGGAAAAGTTCGTGATAGTTTATATGGATGATATTCTAATTTTTAGTAAAACATTGGACGAGCATTTGTTGCATGTTCAGACAATTTTTGAAAAGTTATGAGAGGAGCAGTTGTTGATAAATTTGAAGAAGTGCAGTTTTGTACATAAAGAGTTGATATACCTGGGATTTGTCATCTTAGAGGAGGGTCTAAAAATGGATCCTAAAAAGGTGAAGGCTATCATTGAATGGCCTGCCCCAAGGAATGTAACAGAGGTAAGATCATTTCATGGTCTTGTAAGTTTCTTTAGAAAATTTATTAGAGACTTTAGCAGTATTTGTGCACCCCTAACAGAAACTATGAGAGGGAATAAGAAAGAATTTAAGTGGACTGCCAAGGTAGGTACCAGTATGGATATATTGAAGAAGAAAGTGATAGAACAACCCATTCTGGCACTTCCAGATTTTAATAAAGTGTTTCAGGTTGACTGTGATGCCAGTGGCGATGCCATTGGAGCTGTATTGAGCCAAGAAGGTAAACCTGTTGCATACTTTAGTGAAAAGTTAAATGATGATAGAAATAAATACTCTGTTTATGATCAAGAATTCTATGCTATCATTCAGGCTCTTAAGAAATGGAGACATTATTTGCTAGCCAAAGAGTTTGTTTTATATACCGACCATCAAGCTTTGCAGTATATAAATAGTCAAGGTAAACTTAACCAACGACATTTGAAGTGGGTTGAATTCCTGCAGAGTTATACCTTTGTCCTGAAGCATAGAAGCGGAAAATCTAATAGAGTTGTCGATGCCTTGAGTAGAAGACATAATTTGTTGATAGAAATGAGAGTGTAAGTTGTTGGGTTTGATGAACTCAAGAGTTTATACCCAGCGGATCCAGATTTCGTAGAGGCATGGACGACATTTTGTCTCCTACTACTGTGGATTGCACTAAGTGCTTGGATTTTATGATCCAAGATGAGATGTTGTTTTGGAAGAACTAGTTGTGCATTCCTAGAAGTTTCATGCAGAAAAATCTGATCAAAGAGAAACATAACGGAGGACTAGCAAGACATTTTGGTCGAGATAAGACCATTGCTCTAGTTAGTGAGAATTACCATTGGCCACAGTTGCAGCCGGATGTGACCAAATTTGTGCAGGGTTGTAGAGTGTGCTAGATGGCAAAAGGAGTAAGCCAAAATACAGGAATGTATAAGCCATTGCATGTACCAGGAAGACCATGGGAGGACATCAGTATGGATTTTGTTCTTGTTCTGCCAAGGACACAATGCAAAAATGATGCCATTTTTGTTATTGTTGACAGGTTTTCAAAGATGGCCCATTTTATTCCATGCCAGAAGACAAGTGATGTTGTTCATATTGCAAGCTTGTTTTTCAAGGAGGTAGTATGACTTCATGGTCTACCCCAAAGCATTGTCTTGGACAGAGATACCAAATTTGTGGGTTATTTCTGGAAAACTCTATGGAAGAAGCTAAAAATAGAATTGAAATTCAGTTCTACGTACCACCCGCAGACTGATGGATAGACCGAAGTAGTCAACAAAATTTTGGGTAATCTTCTACGGTGTCTGGTAGGAGATAAACCCAAGGGATGGGATCTGATTTTACCACAGGCAGAGTTTGCTTACAATAATTTTGTCAATCACAGTATCTTGGTAAATCCCCATTCTAGATAGTGCATGGGAATAGCCCGAGAAACGCTTCTGAGTTGAGGTCGATAGATAAAGGAGAAAAGCGCAGTGTTGAAGCTAAAGACTTTGTAGCACACATGAAGAATTTACATGAAGAGGTCCAACGACATATCAGTAAAATGAATGCTACGTACAAAGCCAGAGCAGATCAGAAGCAACGTTTCAAGGAATTCCAGATAGGAGATGAAGTCATGGTTCACTTACGCAAGGAACATTTTCCTAGCAAAACCTACAATAAGTCGAAGATGAAGAGGTTTGGACCATGTCGGATCATAGGTAAACGAGATTCAGGAAATGCCTATGAAGTAGATCTACCAAGTGAGCTGAATATTTCACCTATTTTCAATATTTTAGACTTGGTCGAATATCATGAAGGAAGTTGCAGCGAGCCACCCAGTCTGGATATGTGGAAAATTCTAGAATCTTGATGGGGAGCCAAATTTTAACACCAAGAAAAATACTCAAATTTCATTTAGAAGCATGGAAATATTACAATTCCGAACCATGGAAGAATTACACAGTACAGAAAAATGCATCAGAAATCACAGTCTTCATCCTTTCCAGCCTCGAGAATCCTTTGAACAATCTCTTTTTATAATGACAGGCTATTGCTGCAACTGTCATTCGTAACTGTCCCTGTAACCGCTGCAACGGTCCCCCTGGAACTGCCAAATGTTGTTTTGTAACGGTCCGTGAAAAAGTAGCATGTCGCGATATAGCGACATATTTTTAACCCGCCTTCTCTTTCTTAGCCAGGTCATGAAAACACGACATGTCGTGATATCGTGACACTTTTCTGCCTTTTGTTCTCTTTTTCCAATGTGTCGCAATATCGCGACACTTTTTCGTCCTTTGACTTTCTTTGTCCAGGTGTCACGATATCGTGACACTTTCGTTTGATCTCCCTTGCGTTCAAAGTTCATCGCGATATTGCGACATCTTTTATGTCGTGATATCGCGACATCTGCATTTAGCTCTTGCCTTTGTTCTGAGTTGTCACGATATCGCGACAACCTTTATGTCGTGATATCGTGACACTTGAGTTTTGCTCTCACCTTTGTTCGGAGGTGTCACGATATCGCGACATATTTTATGTCGCGATATCGTGACACTTGAGTTTTGCTCTCGCCTTTGTTCGGAGGTGTCGTGATATTGCGACAACCTTTATGTCGCGATATCACGACACTTGAGTTTTGCTATCGCCTTTGTTTGGAGGTGTCGCGATATCGTGACAACCTTTATGTCGTGATATCATGACACTTGAGTTTGCGCCCGTCGTTGTTCTGAGTTCGTCGTGATATCGCGACAACTTTTATGTCGCGATATCACGACACTTGCATTTTTGCTCTTGGCTTGGTTCAAAATGCGTCGCGATATCGCGACACCTTTTATGTCACGATATCGCGACACCTTTCAATACTTAGAACATTTTTCTTGTTTTTTTTTTTTTTTTTTTTGGTGATGCAAGATTGTTGTGCTGCCACTGGATGCTCCTGCATCAGACACCCGAGGTAGATTGAGAAGTGATCTTCACTTCTGGACGGGCAGAGGAAAACCCAGACGATTAACCTCTGTTTTGGACAACCAAGTTGCATCTTCGACAGGGCGACCCTTCCACTTGACCAAATGCTCTGAATATTGCCTATTTCGGGTACTTATGCCATTGCGAGTGTCGAGTATGTCTTTGATTTCCTCTTTGTCTAGAGTGAATTCTAGAATTTTCCACATATCCAGACTGGGTGGCTCGCTGCAACTTCCTTCATGATATTCGACCAAGTCTAAAATATTGAAAATAGGTGAAATATTCAGCTCACTTGGTAGATCTACTTCATAGGCATTTCTTGAATCTCATTTACCTATGATCCGACATGGTCCAAACCTCTTCATCTTCAGCTTATTGTAGGTTTTTCTAGGAAAACGTTCCTTGCATAAGTGAACCATGACTTCATCTCTTATCTGGAATTCCTTGAAACACCGCTTCTGATCTGCTCTGGCTTTGTACGTAGCATTCATTTTACTGATATGCTGCTGGACCTCTTCATGTAAATTATTCATGTGTGCTGCAAAGTCTTCAGCTTCAGCACTGCGCTTTTCTCCTTTATCTATCGGCCTCAACTCAGAAGTGTTTCTTGGGATGTTCCCATGCACTATCTGGAATGGGGATCTACCAGTACTACGATTGACAGAATTATTGTAAGCAAACTCTGCCTATGGTAAAATCATATCCCATACCTTGGGTTTATCTCCTACCAGACACCGTCGAAGATTACCCAAACTTTTGTTGACTACTTCGGTCTGTCCATCAGTCTGCGGGTGGTACGCAGAACTGAATTTCAATTCTATTTTCAACTTCTTCCATAGAGTTTGCCAAAAATAACCCACAAATTTGGTATCTCTATCTGAAACAATGCTTTGGGGTAGACCATGAAGTCGTACTACCTCCTTGAAAAACAAGCCTGCAATATGAATAGCATCACTTGTCTTCTGGCATTGAATAAAATGGGCCATCTTTGAAAACTTGTCAACAACAACAAAAATGGCATCATTTCCATGTTGTGTCCTTGGCAGACCAAGAACAAAATCCATACTGATGTCCTCCCATGGTCTTCCTGGTACAGGCAATGGCTTATACATTCCTGTATTTTGGCTTACTCCTTTCGCCATCTAGCACACTCTACAACCCTGCACAAATTTAGTCACATCCGACTACAACTGTGGTCAATGTTAATTCTCACTAACTAGAGCAATGGTCTTATCTCGACCAAAATGTCCTGCTAGTCCTCTGCTATGTTTCTCTTTGATCAGATTTTCCCGCATGGAACTTCTAGGAATGCACAACTGGTTCTTCCAAAACAGCATCCCATCTTGGATCATAAAATCCAACCACTTAGTGCGATCCACAGTAGTGGGAGACAAACATGCCGTCCATGCCTCTGCGAAATCTGGATCCACTGGGTATAAACTCTTGAGTTCATCAAACCCAACAACTTGCACTCTCATTTCTATCAACAAATTATGCCTTCTACTCAAGGCATCTGCAACTCTATTAGATTTGTCGCTTCTATGCTTTAGGACAAAGGTATAACTCTGCATGAATTCAACCCACTTCAAATGTTGTTGGTTAAGTTTACCTTGACTATTTATATACTGCAAAGCTTGATGGTCAGTATATAAAACAAACTCTTTGGCTAGCAAATAATGTCTCCATTTCTTAAGAGCCTGAATGATAGCATAGAATTCTTGATCATAAACAGAGTATTTATTTCTAGCATCATTTAACTTTTCACTAAAGTATGCAACAGGTTTACCTTCTTGGCTCATTATAGCTCCAATGGCACTGCCACTGGCATCACAGTCAACCTAAAACACTTTATTAAAATATGGAAGTGCCAGAATGGGTTATTCTGTCACTTTCTTCTTCAATATATCCATACTGGGTACCGCCTTGGCAGTCCACTTAAATTCTTTCTTATCCCCTCTCATAGTTTCTGTTAGGGGTGCACAAATACTACTAAAGTCTCTAATAAAATTTCTATAGAAAATTGCAAGACCATGAAATGATCTTACCTCTGTTACATTCCTTGGGGCAGGCCATTCAATGATAGCCTTCACCTTTTCAAGATCCATTTTCAGACCCTCCTCTGAGATGACAAATCCTAGGTATATCAACTCTTTCTGTACAAAACTTCACTTCTTCAAATTTATCAAATGGGGAGCCAAATTTTAACACCAAGAAAAAGACTCAATTTTCATTTAGAAGCATGGAAAGATTACAATTCCAAACCATGGAAGAATTACACAGTATAGAAAAATGCATCAAAAACTGTAGTCTTCGTCCTTTCCAGCCTCGGCAATCCTTCGAACAATCTCTTTTTATAATGACAGGCTCTTGCTGTAACCGTCGTTCGTAACTATCCCTGTAACTGCTACAACGGTCCCCTTGGAACTTCCATAACGACTTCTAGAACTGCCAAATGTCGTTCTGTAACAGTCCGCAAAAAAGTAGCATGTCGCGATATCACATCTTTTTAACCCGCCTTCTCTTTCTTATCCGGGTCACGAAAACGCGACATGTCGTGATATCGTGACACTTTTCTGCCTTTTGTTCTCTTTTGCCAATGTGTCATGATATCGCAACACTTTTTTGTCCTTCGACCTTCTTTGTCTAGGTGTCACGATATCGTGACACTTTCGTTTGCTCTCCCTTGCGTTCAAAGTTCGTCGTGATATCGCGACATCTGCATTTAGCTATTGCCTTTGTTCTGAGTTGTCGTGATATCGTGACACCTCCGAACAAAGGCAAGAGCAAAAAGTGTCACGATATCGCAACATAAAAGTTGTTGCGATATCGAGACGAACTCAGAACAACGGCGGGCGCAAACTCAAGTGTCACGATATCGCGACATAAAGGTTGTCACGATATCACGACACCTCAGAACAAAGGCGAAAGCAAAACTCAAGTGTCGCGATATCGTGACATAAAAGATGTCGTGATATCGTGACACCTATGAACAAAGGTGAGAGCAAAACTCAAGTGTCACGATATCGTGACATAAAGGTTGTCGCGATATCGCGACAACTCAGAACAAAGGCAAGAGCTAAATGCAGATGTCGCGATATCGCGACATAAAATATGTCGCGATATCACAATGAACTTTGAATGCAAGGGAGAGCAAATGAAAGTGTCGCGGTATCGCGAAACCTGGACAAATAAGGTTGAAGGACAAAAAAGTGTCGTGATATCGTGACACATTGGCAAAAGAGAACAAAAGGCAGAAAAGTGTCACGATATCGCGACATGTCGCATTTTCGTGACCCGGCTAAGAAAGAGAATGCGGGTTAAACAGATGTAATTCCAAAACGACATTTGGTAGTTCTAGAAGTCGTTATGGCAATTCCAGGGGGACCGTTGCAGTGGTTACAGGGACAGTTACGAACGACAGTTGCAGCAAGAGCCTATCATTATAAAAAGAGATTGTTCGAAGGATTGTCGAGGCTAGAAAGGACAAAGACTACAGTTTTTGATGCATTTTTCTGTACTGTATAATTCTTCCATGGTTCGGAATTGTAATCTTTCCATGCTTCTAAATGAAAATTGAGTCTTTTTCTTGGTGTTAAAATTTGGCTCCCCATCAGGAAGGCACTGCTAAATACCTGCGCATTCCTAGGGTGGAAGGCGTCGCTGTATACCTGCATGTTCCTGGGGTGGAAGGCACCTCGGTCTGTATGCTCCTTCTTGATGTGGAAGGCACCTCAAGATCTTTTTTTTTTTGTGTTTGGCACCTTCCCGCCATGGAAGGTGCCTATATATATATATATATTTTTTTTTTTTTTATGTGGCACCTTCCCGATGTGGAAGGCGCCTACTTTTTTCTCTTTTTTTTTGTGTGCGCCTTCTTTATAAGGAAGGCACCTTCTTCTGGCAGGGTGCCTTCTTCATAAGGAAGGTGCCTTCTTCTTGCGGGATGCCTTCTTCATAAGGAAGGTGCCTTATTATGGCAGGGTGCATTCTTCATAAGGAAGGTGCCTTATTCTGGCTGGGTGCCTTCTTCTTACGAAAGGCACCTTCTTCTGGCTGGGTGCCTTCTTTATAATGAAGGTGCCTTCTTCTACATCTTCTCGATGTGGAAGGTGCTTTATTCTTGGAAATCATGTTGTGACTGACTGGGAAAGGGTGATCAAGCCTTCTCAGTCTCACTTCATGCTACCTCAGCTTCTACCTATGAGTGCCGATGTCAGAATGTGAGCCAAATCAGGCCTGGTTTCCCAGATACCTATTCCTTGTGCTGTCAGGTCCTCCACCTACAAAAAGCAAATGAAAAGAAATAAAAATAAAGGTAGTTAGATGCATTCCGTGCCTATTAGGCCTTGTATTAGGATGCCTGCAGCTTGCATGCGGGTGTCATCCTTGCAAAACACACCATAAGAAAAAAACTAAATTAACTGATTTTGGTGAGCACCTCCATGCCCACTATTTTGCCTGTTAAGAGTTTGGTCCGGATCTAATAATATGGGGTCTCCCACACGTCTATTCTAGATTCCACATGTCAGGTTTCGGATGTGTTATAGGGGCGTAGTCGGTGGCCATTGATCATTAACACGGTGTTGCTACCGTCAATTGTTCTAACATGCACTACCCCATTCTTGATGAGCTCTACCACCTCATACGGTCCCATCCATATTTGCATTAATTTACCTTTTCTTTCCTGGAATTGAGAATCATACAATAGCACCCATTCTCCTTCTTAGAACTGCTTCAGTTTAATGTGGCAATCATGCCACCACTTTCTTTGCTTTTGTATGATTTCCATTCTCTGCAAAGCGTCCATTCAGATTTTGTCCAGCCGATCTAGTTATCGAATCCTTTATTTTTGAGCATCATCCAAGCTCAAGTTCAATTCTGAATCCGTCCTCAATGTCTTGATTTCAAATTCAATGGGCATCATCGCACTCTTCCCATAGACCAGTTGGAAGGATGTGAAGCTTGTGGTGGATTTCCACGTGGTATTATATGCCCAGACTGCCTTCGACAACTGTGTAGCCCAATATTTTCTATGTTGCTGCATGGTCTTCCTCAGGATGTTCTCTATTTCTCTGTTCGTCACTTCCACTTGTCCATTTGCCTCTGGATGGTAGGGTGTAGTTTTATTGTGTCAAACTCTGTATTGCTCCATCAGCTCCTTGATCAACTTGGAGGTAAATTGAGGCCCTTGGTCTGTTGTTATCTCTCTAGGGACCCCAAATCATGTAAAAATGTGGGAAAATAAGAAATCGGTGACTGTTCTTTCTTTTGAATCTCTCAACGCTTGAACTTCAACCCATTTGGTGACGTAATATATATAAACCAAAATAAACCTCCTCCTTATTAAAGGTGGATTAATTGGTCCCACAAAGTCCATGCCCCACTTATCAAAGGGTTCCAGGTGTACCTAAGGCTGGAGGGGCATTTCATCTCGATGGGTTGGTTTACCCATTCTTTGGCATTCATCACACTTGCTGGTGTACGTAGCCGCATACTTGAACAGAGTGGGCCAAAAGTACCCAGCCTGTAGGATTTTCTAGACAGTTCATTTCCTTGCAAAGTGTCCTCTACATGGTTCATCGTGACATGCTTTGATTATTTTTGAGAACTCATATTCTGCTACGTATCTCCTTATAATATGGTCACATCCTATTTTGAACAGGAGGCCATCAATCCATAGGAACGATATGCTTTTCTCTATGACCGCATGCTTTTCTCGAAAAGAGAGAGCAAGTGAGGTTCTTCCAGTGGCTAAGTAATTGGCTATATATGCGTACCACGAGATTTTCTCATTAATGGTGAATAAATGTTTGTCCAAAAATTGGTCTTCTACTACTGTATGGTCTATCGATATCAATCTGGATAGAAAATTTTCTACGACGTTGTCTTTGCCTGGTTTGTCGACTATTGTGATGTCGAATTCCTATAGTAACAAGAGCCACTTGATAATTATTCCACCAATGGCTGACTTGCTCATCAAGTATCTGATGGCCACATGGTCCGTGTGGACAAATATATTATACCCAGTGATATAATGGCAAAATTTGTTTATGGCATGCACAACTACAAGCAACTCCTTCTTTATCACCATGTAGTTGAGCTCGGATCCTGCCAAGTTTTTGTTGATATAGTAGATGGCGTAAAATTCTTTGCCATCCTTCTGTCCGAGGACTACTCCAATTGCATTGTTGGATGCATCACAATAGATATGGAATGGTATGTCCCAATTTGGTCCTCTTAAAATCGATGTGGATATCAGTTTCTCTTTAAGCAACTAAAACGCTTCTTCGCAGTATTCCATCCAATTGAACTCCACATCTTTAGATAATAGAGTGTGTAGTGGTTTTGATTTTTTTTTGAATTCGGTGATAAATCACCGGTAGTACTCGGATGATCCAAGAAAAATCCTCACCTCTCTTTGCATTCTAGGGCTAGGTAGGTCTCTGATGACCTCAATTTTTTTTTTATCAACCTTTATTCCTTCTGTGGAGAGGTGGTGTCCTAGTACGATGCCTTCTTGCATCATCATAAAGCATTTCTTGTTGCTCAGGGACAAATTGTTTTCCTTTCTTCTTTTGAGCACTCTTTCCAAGTTCGTCATTGCTTCGTCAAAGGTTTCTCCATAGACGGTGAAGTCATCCATGTATACTTCAACCACATCTCCCATCATGTCTAAAAATATGCTAAGCACCACCCTTTGAAAGGTGGCAGGTGCGTTGCATAATCCAAAAGGTAATACCTGATAGGTAAACATTCCCCATGGGCAGGTGAACATTGTCTTATCTTGATCCTCTTCTCCTATCTGGATCTGGTTGTATCCATTGAATCCATCCAGGAAGGAGAAATACTTCCTCCTGGAGAGTGTATCCAAGACTTGATCAATTAACGGGAACGAGAAGTGGTCCTTCTTGGTCGTTTTGTTTAACGCTCTGTAGTCCACACAAATTTTCCACTTCCCATTATTTTTATGGACTACCACTAACGGTGATACCCACTTGTTGTCAAAAATCGGATAGATGAATTTGGTAGTCAAGAGTTTTTGCAGTTCTTCCTTGACAATGTCTTTCATTGCCGGATTCATTCTTCTCCGTGGTTGCCTACTTGGAGTTGCTTTATCATCGAGGTATATACGATGGGTACAAATATCTGGGATGATACCATTCATATCTGAGTAATACCATGCAAATACCTATTGATGTCTAACCAAGAGCTCTTCTACTTTTGTCAATTGTGTGGGAGTCAACCCACTATTGACATTCAACGTTCTTCCTGGCCCGATGTGTATCTGCTAAATGTGGTGATATTGGGCACCAGCCAATGGCAATCTAGCTATAGAGATGGAGGACTCCCCATGGAGGAACTCCAAAATAGCACCATCTTCATCTTCTTCTGCCAACTCATCCAATGTCATCACCGACTAGATCATGGATAGCTTAGGATTTTCATGCTCGATCAACATGGGTTCTCCTAATGAGTCGACGAACTACGCTGGGGGTGAAATAGTCAACCTTTTAACATTTTTTCCATCGAAGATGGTCATCATCCCATATCGACAGCTGATGTAAGTGTCAGCTATTGCTAGCCATGGCCTTCCCAAGATGAGCAGGTAATCACCCAACCTAGTTTTAGATTGCAAGACTAAAAAGTCGATTGGGTATTCCCATGTGCTGACTATCACTATTACGTCTTCCAACATTCCTTTCGGTGCCACGGTCGATCGATCGGCCAGCTGCAACACTGTCATAGTGGGTTTCATGTTCATGAGTTGTAGCATTTACATGGTCTCCTGAGGCATTACGTTGATGGTTGCTTCGAGATCGACCAATGTATTGGACAGGGAATGTCCCTTGATTTTTATAGTTAGCACCAGGATGCCTGGGTCTGCATACTTAGGATGACACATTTTGCCCATCATCAAATCTGCTAGTTTACCCATGACATTGATAATCTGGGTTACTCTTCATCCTGGCTTCCTTAGACACATATCTCTTATCACCTTGGTATATATCAAAACATATCGAATGGCTTGAAATAATGGAATTGTCATAGTGAGGTTCTTCAAGCTAGACAAGATATCAAACTTCAGCTGTGTTACTTTCCTTTGTTCTTACAGTCGATTGGGAAATGGAGCCTTTGCTCTCTCAGACATTTCTTTTATCACCTCTTATACAAGAGGTGTTTCTCCTACCTCTTCCTCCTCTTCTACTAGTGGAGACATTCCTACTCCCAGCTATCTACCAGACCTAAGCTGAATATGGTACATCGGATACATCTCACCCTCCATGTTGTATGTTGGCTGGTTCACCCTGTTATTAGGATTTGTCATCGGTTGTGCGGGTAGCTACGTAGGTCTCACTACTAGCAACACCGATAAATTCTATTGGGGGTGAGCTGGTGCTACATTCTATGGAGCTTGATTCCACACAGTGTGGCCTCTCCACTGCTGCCCAGGATATGGATATGGCATCCATGGCTGCTGGTTCGAGAATGCTACTAGGGTGCGTTGGACCAGGGTGATGGCCCCCACAACCCCATGTTAGGTGGTTGAGGTGGGCCTTGGGACATGTATGGTCCTCCCCCATATGATAGTATTTTTGTTGGCATATTCCTCGCAAGGGGTTGTGGCCAACTCTTTTGATTGCCTATGAAATAGGCATCCACACTTTTAACATCCTCCTGATTACTGGGTAGTTGCGGGTACAATCAAGTTTTATGGTTTAGTCTAAAAACTATGCATACTTTGACTTTGTTCTCTGGGCATGCATTATTTGCATTCTTCCCTCTACATTTTGGATAGAAATAAGCCAATGTCGCTTCATTTTCTTGCTTTGTTTTCTCTAACAGTAGCATATCCATCTGCAATGCTAGAGATGAGAGCATTTCACTCTTTAAATCTTCCAGCATGTTACCTATTTTTGTCTTCGTGACTGAAGTAGTCACTTTCATGGTTTTAGAAGTGGTCTTGCCTCTCCTTCTTGAGTAGTTCCGACATAGTTGTTAGATGTCTTCCATAGTGTGCTAGTAGACATCACCTCCAAAAATCATGTTAAGAGCCTCCAGTGATTCATTGGTAAGTCCTCTCAAAAAGATGCTTTTGAGGGACTTATCAGATACTTTCGTGTGAGGAGATCGTTGAAGATTGAAGTTGAATATCTCCCAATATTCCTTGAGAGACTCATATGCTTTCTGCGTCATGCTCAGGACCTCTTCTCTGGAGTCTCTTGCTCTCCCAAAATCTTGTTGCTCTAAAAAGAGCTTATTCATTTGATCCCAAGTGGCAATGTGTTTGTCTCCCAGACCGATGAACCATCGTAGAGCTGCATTGTCCAATGTGGAAGGAAAGAGTTTCAGCTTCTGCATATCAGATTTGTAGTCCACAAACCTGCATAAGACATAAAACTTAAATAAAAACTAGTCAGGGTCCTCAGTTGGGTATCCTCTGAAGGTCAAAATGTGAGCAGGGGATATTTTTTTCATTTTGGTATCTCCTACTCCTTCATCAATCGAGAAACTAAATCCAGATGAGACTTCTTCATTGTCAGCCATTTTTTTAGGAAATGCGGTCTCTAATGCAGTATTTATGGCCTTACGATCGTTTAAGACTTTCTAAGTCAAGGCTCTAAGGTTGTCTGGTGTTATCATCCGATCTACTATAGATTTCCACAACAGGGCTTCCTCTGAGGGTGTCCTATTAAATAGGGGATTTATGATGATTCGTTCTTCCCCAAGTTGATGGGATGAGGAGGCACTTTGCACAAAGTACAGATCCTCACTCCAATGGATTACTGGTGGTGGGTCAGGCGAGTCTAATTCAAATTTAGAATGTTCAGTTGAATCAGGTTTTGGTGGATTGGTTTTTATAAACCGACTGTCAGGTCCTCTTATTCTCGAAGAACTCATACAAGGTCAGATGGAAGGTTTCCAGGTATTGTAACTAGTTGAGACGCTTCCACGACAACGGTGCCAAAATGTTGCGGGCCAAACAAGGTTAACTTCTTTCCTACTTTTGTCACATGCCCATGCATTTAATTTATCAATCCAGGGAGCTTCGTAAACTTGTGAAGGGTCTTGAACAAGATTGCTTACAATACCACTTGATATGAGTCCGCTAGTTCTACTATTGGGGGGTGTTTCAACGATCGTCAATCATTCATACACTCCTCAATAATTTACGCAAAAACAATTAAATCTATAGAAAGGAAATATTTACGCATTCCTGGAAATAAACCTATTGCAATACTAGAAATAACAATGCGATAAACAATCTTATAAAAGCGGTAAACTAATCTAGAAAACACAGGAAAAATAGGGGAAGAAATACTGGCTTGGAGTGGGCCCAGGCTCCAGTAGCCTTCCTCCCAACTGAACACGCACTTAGAAACTCTTAGAACTGTATTATAATTATCAAAGTATTACAATGCTTCTTCTATATATCTCTCTACATTTACTATCAAAATATTCTATATATCCTCAGAGAGGTCTGCGTGTGTTTATATAGCACACCCACAAATCTTCTGTTACAAATAAGTTATAACAGTCAATTCATTCTAGACTAAACTAAGATAGTATGGTAAATGTGATCGATGTCTACTAAAATTGGCATTCGTTTCTAACGGTGGCATTCTCACTGATTGGTTTGTGCTTCGCTTGGCATTGGTAGGATGTTCTCATACATCGATGCGATCCCCAATTTAACTCCACATGACGTAGAGTTGGAACTGCACCAGTATTTGTTGTCCATGTCGTGCTTGTTTGGTTAACGAGTGAAGAACAGGGGCGCCTTCCCTATGAGGAAGGTGCCTAAGTATGTTGGGCACCTTCTCTATGTGGAATATGCCTTACTGCTGTTGGAGCCTTCTTGAAAGAGGAAGGTGCTTATCTTCTGTTGGCCCCTTCCTGTGAGAGGAAGGTGCTTGCCTTCTAGTGGCGCATTCCTATCGATGCCTTCCTTATGAGAGGAAGGCGCTTGCCTTCTAGTGGTGCCTTCATGTCAGTGCCTTCTTGTGAGAGGAAGGCTCTTATTTTACTTTGGCACCTTCCTAGAAGAGGAAGGCGCTAGCCTGCTATTGGCACCTTCCTGGGAGAGGAAGGCGCTTGTCTTTCCTTGGTGCCTTCCTGGAAGAGGAAGGCACTTAATTACGCTTGGTGCCTTCTTGGAAGAGGAAGGTGCCTACCTTCTTTGCGTTGATTCCAAAATAAACAAAGTGCTAGGTCAATGAAAAGACCTCGACTGATCCAAATCTGACTAAATCAACTACAATTCCACAAAAACACACTAAAAACACACGAATTAGATAACACGCATAATTTCATCAAATAATTATATAATCATTCATAAACATATGCAATCCTTATTATACAGCCGCATAATAATCAAGAAAATGTATACAAAATATGAGCATTTCTGATGCTCATCACCATTTATGTAAGTTAGATAATGAAATAATTAATCCTTTATTGGTAGCTTACTCCTTTACTAGACAGGTCTAGAGGGTGGTTATAATGCAATTAAATATTCCTATAGGATGAGAAGAATATTCCTTAGGAGAGTTTAAAATCTTGATTTGAAATAGGTCATACAAAGGTTTTATAGCTATCCCATTGTTTGTGTCATGGGGAGTATCGTTGTCTAGGAACACAAGATTTTTTTTAAACTAAGAGAAGACTACTTGGTAGGTCTCCTCCCAAATCATCCAAAATTCCCATAACTGTAAGGTTTTGGCAACAAAAAATGTAAATAGACAAATCATCCCTCCAAAGATTAATAAATTAAGGCTGGATATTTTTCAATGAGGCTAGATAGGGGGTTCCTAGAGTTTATGGAGCAAGAGGATTACTATATAATTTTGACTCTCATTATTCTAAATTCAAGGTTGGATTGGGAAAAGGTTTTAATAATTATGCTAAAATTATGACACTCAAATTGTTGGTTAAGTTGGTAGAATCAAAAGGAATACAAAAAATCAAAATTTACGGACTCATAGGTGGTAATAAGATGGATGCTTGGTATTTTTAGGATGGAAAATTCTATTTTACAACCCATATTATCTCAAATAAAAGAAGCTATGGTTCAAAATGAAGCTTTTAATTTTTGGTATATTTATGGAGAACTCAATAGGGAAGCAAATAAAATTTCAAAGGAGACGCTTCAAATTGAACTAGGTACATGCTTAGTATAGGAATTCAGTGAGGGAAATGCATTACAATTGGTCCATATCTCTATCTAGGGGGATTAATTCACTCTAGTTAAAGAAAACACAATTAAAAAACTATTTCAAAGAAGTTATAAGTCAATGATTTAAAGTATTCTAGTTGACTAGTTGGGAAGGTGTCTAAGGATAAAACTTAGCCTTATATAGATAACTAGTTATGATGGATAAGTGGCCTAGTTTTTAGGTCAATATTGAATATTTGAAGAAAATACTAAATAGGCATCTAAAGAATATAATTTCATATTTTGTAAATATAAAATTACAACTTTTTTTCTAATAAAACAATTAAATGATATGAGTTTAATTGGTTAAATATATTAAAAAATATTATAACATTTAATATTAAATCATCAATCATATAATAAGTAATTTTTTCCATGTAATAAAATTTTAAAAGTAATTATATTGTAAATATGTGATATATGGTATACCCTTGGATTTTCATCCAAGAGACCCAAGTTCAAACCTTGGTACAAGAGGCCTGGGAACCCTTTAAAAAAAACCCATGCTTTACCCTAAAATTTTACCTAGAAAGGGATAGGCCAGTTGGTAGTGGTCGAGTGCTTGCCGATAGGCTGCTCCGATTTGATTCCTTGGAGGGTTGGGTCCTATTGAATTTATCTTTAACTAGAGGCTAAGTATTATAAGGTTCAAACCTTAATACAACCAAGAAAAAAACATCAAGTCCTCAAAACTAAAGTCCAAAACAGAGGGCGACCCACAAGAGGGATTCGACCTTACATAGAAACATACAACCAAGTGGGGATATTCATAGGGGAAGATACTGAATGAACTAAAAATTATGAACAAGGGCCATCCCAAAGGGACACCCCATAAAAGAGACCTACAAATCATTTCTCATCATTAGCACTTGGAGTCTCATCCATCTCCTTGAAGATATTTCCACATTATGGATTCAATAAGTAAATCATATTTTATTTTAAAAATAAAATTAAATTCTTTCATTATGGAATATAAAAGAATATATTTAAGTACTTTTTTTAAAGTTACATATTTATATTAAAATTTTAAATGAGAGTGAATCAATTCAAAATTTCTTTTTTATTTAAGGAGCATCGAATTTCATACATTATTTTAAATAAATTAGGTTTTATGATTGTTTTATTTTAATTATTTATAATTTAAAATATTTAAAGTGTAAAGTTATAATTGCTTCAAGCTACCCTCCAAAGCATTCCCATCTATTAAATGTCTCTTTTCAGATTGCACTTCAAATTTAGGAGGAGGATTAACCAAATATTTAGGATATTTCTATGGTCTAGGGTGGAGGATAAACAGAGGGTTTATCTTGTATCTTGGTGTAAGGTTTGCTCTTTTAGAAAAGAAGGTGGTCTTGGGATCAAAAATTTGTTGTTGCTCAATAAGGTGTTGATTTCAAAAATAGATTGAAGATTATGTGTTGAGGAGGACCATCTGTGGAAAGATATTACGAGAGGTAAGTATCTAGAAAATGATATTCCTCTTTTTAGAAGTGCTCCTCCTCCTAGGGGATCTATGATCTGGAATGGTTTTTTGGGGGTCAAAATTTTAGTTACGGAGGGTATGCAATGGTAGATTGGGAATAGTAAGGATGTGTTATTTTGGGAGGATAATTGGATTCTTCATGAAACCCTCTTTCTTAGTCTCGAGTTTTATGAGTTGAAGGCTCCTTTGTCACTAAAATATGAAGAAAATTAATTTATTACATAATCATCACTAATGGCAAGAGGATTTAGAAGCATCTGAATTTACATACAACTGATCTTTGGATACTTTAGAGTTTGGAAAGTTTAAACATGTTTCTAAAAAAATACTTTCTTCCTCAACAAAATGACAGGGACTTCCTTCTATGGACTCATTCTCCTAAAGGTATTTTTTTTCAAGACTGCATATGAGGCCTAGTCATTGTCCAGGGGAGGATATTTTCCAGTAGAAAGGGTTTGGTATCATCATTTGATCCCCAAGATTACATTTTTTTGTGGTTGTGTTTGCATAAAATAATTTTTATTGTTGATAATTTATGTAAGAAAGGATTCTATCTTCTCAATATTTATCTCTTGTGTTCTAAGGATGTTGAATCTATGGATCATCTGTTTATCCATAGTGATTTCTCAAATAAGGTGCTTAATGCTTTATTGGATTCTTTTTCTGTCAAATGGATGTTGCATCAAAATTTTGAGGAAATTTTCACTCAATGGAAACCCCCCTTCATCAGTCACAACCTCACTAGGGTGTGGGATGTGGTTCTTCCTCATTTTTCATGGGGTATCTAGTGGGAGAGGAACAAAAGAATTTTTAAGGATATTGCTAGGGATGAATACTTTGTATTTAGAAGGATTAAAGCTACTATTGAGAATAACTTGGTTGTCTTTGCTGTTGGAAATGATAGGAATGAAAATGTGGAGAAAGGGGTTGTTGTTAGTTGGAATTTGAATCTAGGAAATTTTGCTTTTGTATCCACTATTCAAAAAATATTGGCTACTAGATGGTATAAACCAGCTAAAGGGTGGATCATTCTAAACTTTGGTGGGGTTGCCAAAGGTAACCTCGAGAGGGTTGGTGGAGGGGGTGTTGTCAAAAATGATAATGGTGAGGTCATTTGGGCTTACACTAAAGATTATGGTATTCAAACCAACCACCTAGCTAAATATAAGGTACTTTTATTGAGTGTTCATCAGGTTTTTGAGAGAGGCTTCAGAAGATTTTTCATTCAAGGTGACTCCTTGAACATCATTCGAGATCTGCAGGTTGGAAGAATTGACAATTGTTTCACCTTGAATATTATTAAGGACACCTTGAAGATTATGGAAGATATAAAAAAATTTAAAATTGAGCATATTTATAGGAAAGGTAACTAGGCTACTAATGTTATGGTCAATTTGGGGGTAGATAGTGGTCAATTTAGAATTTGGGAAGATTTTTTCCCTTCGCGGTTAATGATAATTATGACTTTGAAAAAATTGGGCCTACCTATCTAGTAGGTCTTTTTATTGTCTTTCTGCTTGGATGAGATCTCATTTGTATTGTATTAGTCCTTACTTTGGGGGATATTTTTTGGGGGCTGGCCCTTTTGCTCCCTAGTGGTTACCATTCTCCAGGAATATGCTTGTTTTGCCTTCACCATTACTCTTTGAGTTTAAAGTTATGTAATCTACATCTTGATGTATTTAATGCCCTTCCAGTCTTATGCAAAAATAGAGTAGGATCATTGGTGTCTCTAAAATAAATTTGAATAAAAATTCTCCTTTATGCCCTACTAGGTGGTGGGTTGGTCTTTACTTTTGGATGGTTGTTTGGTTTAATTTCTATTTATTTTTGCCTTGGAGGCTAGCCCATGCTTAATTGTCCTTATATTTCTCTGCCTTATCTAATGTAAAAGGTTCTAGGACCTCTCAAAACCCTATTTTTCACCATTAATAATAAGAAAAATATTTTAAGTGTAATTTAAATAAAATAGATACTATTAATTAATAACAATCACATCTGTACAAACTTTACAATTATGCATATATTGCTTGAATAAGTGTGAGATTGTTTTAGAAAGTAAGTGTTAAGGGTGCAAGAAGGAAGTGATGTGTAAGCAAGGAGAAAGTGCTACTTCTTGTTGTTGTGGATCTTAGAAGAAACTCAAAAACTAAAGGATTCATGTGAAGAAAATCTAGGTAACATAAGAAAATCATATTTGAAAACCCTTATTGGAAATAAGGATACCCTAGTTAATAATAAGATAAAGAGTGAATCTATGGAAAACCTTATCTAGGTAGAGGGTTAATATATAAGTTCCATAGATATTGGTCAGGTTTTTTAAAGATTTAAAATTTGAATAAATGGAAGTAGAGGTTGAATTCAAATTACTCATGACTTGTTTTTTTTTAAGTAGGGTTTTGAAAGGGTTATTCTTTCCCTTTTACATCAACTTAGTCACATAAAGTTATATAGCCTATTTGGAGTTGTCAAGATTTTAACCTTGGTGGCCCTTGGTTGAGTGTACACGATGCATTATATTTAAGACCATCATGTGAGAAATATTTCATGGATAAAAACACTATTAAAAATATTCTGGTGTGGATTAGGCATATTGGACTTCCTTATCAACTCATCAATAAGGAGTTTTTAAAAAATATTAACAATACTATAAAAATTTCATCTAGGAAGGACTAAGGAGAGAAAGAATGATGTATACACTTAAATATGTCTTGCCATGTATATTTCAAAATCTTTGTTACATTCCATTAGGATTTAATCTGAATCAAGAGAATGAGAATAAGTACATTAAGAAAACATTGCATTCCAATTTCATAAATGGTATGAGATCGAACACATGGTGATATAATGAAAAGTGATTATGGTGAAGAAAGAGATGGAAAATTTTGGGCATGAGACAAACTTCAATATGAAGCAAGGAGATAATATCATAGTAGAATATGGGTCAAATCAAGGATTTTCCACTCCTTAGAAAGTGGTAAAAAAAATTCTACATCATAAAATGATTAAGGCCATTATAATTTACTCAAATTAACCATTAGAAGAAAAAATGACAAAAGGGATAAGAAAGTATACAAATGCAAAAGGACTTGAATGTGTAAAGGAATTTGGGAAGAAGGTCAATGTTAATCTAGGTAAATCATCTTCATTTTCCTCAAGTAGCATAAAAATATAGTCCTTATGGGACACCCTAGTGGTTAGAGATTTGGTCTATATTTTAGGAGACCCAGGTTTAAACCACGGTGGAACATGATGTGTGTATGTGCATGTGTGAGTGAGCTTGTGTAAAAAAAAAGAGAAGCACAAAATTCTCTCTTGATAATAAAAATGAAAGTAGTACAAATTGTATTTATTGCATTTTACGGTTTCAAGAGCAACATAATAAATAAATGCATATGGGGGATATCCATGGAAATTTAGGTTTTCCAGGGCAACATAATAAAGTAACTACTATGGAGGATAATCCTTGTAATTTAGGGTTTACAAGGAAATATACAAAATAAAATGTTTATAAGGTTATTCCTTGCATTTAAAATTCTCTAGGGCAATGTAAATATTTAGAACATAAGTCTCATAATGAACAATATGAAAAACAAAAGATATTGAAGAGGATGAAATTGTTGGTAGGAATGGTAAAAGAAGAGAAATATTGTCAAAGTATGAACACCGAGAAAAAGAGACTCAAAGGGATATCAATATGGGAAACCAAATAAAAATATCACAATTGTTAACAAGAAGTGGGACTAAACCCACTAATAAAAATAAAAAGTGATGATAAAACAATATCATGAAATATTAGGGGTATTTATGGATTTTTAAGCCTTAATACTATTAAAGTATCATAGGTTAAATACCATCGAAAAATACTATAAGTTCAAGATAACGATATGAGAAAATTAACATGTATATTAAGGATTTTAATATATCAAATAACATTCAATAATAAGTTACAATATGAATGTAAATATACTGAATCATACATGTAGCACAACTTACAATATTAATTTCTCAAAATGTATGCAATCTTTATTACTCCTATTTCTCTATAATGTGATATTGATAATCAAATAATCGGATATGTGATACTTCTCTATGGAGTACTATGTAGCCATAGTAGAAGGAATATTTGGATATTTGACCATTCCTTTCCATATGCTAAGTCTCATGACTCTTGGCTACTCTATTTGACACTTGCATACTTGATGAACACATGACTCTATATTGTATGCACACTTAGACATGAATCTTGACCTTCAATTTGTGTGCTCTAATCTAAGACATTTTTTTACATCTTGATATTATATATTTGCACTCTTACATATATATAAGGCACTTGTGCATATATACTCAACTTACACTTGCACACTTACTCACATGAAACTTGTACATATCTTACACATTCACACTTACATGACACTTGTGCATATCCTACACATTCACACTTACATAAAGGAAAATATAACTCACACTCTAAACTATGACTCAACCCTAATCTAATATTTACAATTTGTACCATGAAGGTACATTGGGAGTACATTAGCATGTACTAAATAATGTAATATACTCCAACACCCCCTTGTATTATATTATTTGGTTATTGAAGACTTTAGTCTTCAATCATGGTCTTCGTCTTGATCTTCAATCTTCAAGTGATCTTGCAATGCAAGTGTTATACTTTTCTTGTATTTGTTTCATCATATTGAACTTTGGGTTCACCCAATGCTTGCGATGATAGAAGGGTTTCTGAATCCCATTTCATATATTCTATCTTCTAGGACATTCAACATTATCATATTGAAATAAAATAAGCTCTTGAGAAAAACCAATTGAATATAAAGCATATATCCCATTTTTTATTGATTCTATAGCCTCTATTATATTTCCATTTTTGATAACACATTTAGTGTGCTCATTTATACATTTGAATTTAATTGATCTTCCAATTTTAACCAACTTAGTAATTAAAATGAGATTAGGTTGATAATCCTGGAACATACATAACATCTTCTAGTACAAAGTGTGAAAATGGTAAACTAGGTGTTACATTACCACTTCCATGAACTAGATATCTCTTATCATCTACAATCTTTAAATAGAAATTATCTTTGACTTCTAGACACTCAAACCATTGCAAATTACCAGTCATATGATGACTAGCACTTGAGTCTATATACCAAAGATATTTTTTGATTGAACTATTTGATTGGATTCACTTGAAACTATTTTGCACCTTTGACAAGAGTTTTGAAGAGTATGATGTTGCTCATTAAACATATTTTAGTTTTAAAAATTTTCTTTTACAAAACATGGTTCCTCTTATGTTGAAAAATTTCTCTTGATAATTTATCCATTTTTGTAGTTTGAAGTTGAAACACAAAAACTTTCTGGATTAAATTTATTTCCTTTGATGTAGGAAACCTTAAAACTCCCAGGTTTAGAAAATAAATCAAAGTTTCTAATTTAATTCCTTTGAAGTAGTAATCCTTGTCTCCCTAGTTTTAGAAACTAAATAATGAATTTTGCAAATTTTTATTTTCCTAAGGTTTTGGTGTAGAAATCCTTTTGTCTTTTATTGGATTAATTTGAAACTATTTTGCAGCTTTGACAAGAATTTTGAAGAGTATGATATTGCTCATTATACATATATTGGTTGTGAACTTTTCATTTTATCAAATATGGTTCCTCTTATGTTGAAAATTTCCTCTTGATAATTTATCCATTTTTGTATTTTTAAGTCGAAACACAAAAAATTTTGGGATTAAATTTATTTCCTTTGATGTAGGCAACCTTAAAACTCTTAGGTTTAGAAAATAAATCAAATTTTATAATTTAATTCCTATGAAGTTGTAATCCTTATGTATTTCTAGTTTTAGAAAGTAAATAATGAATTTTGCAAATTTTTATTTTCCTAAGGTTTTGGTATAGAAATCCTTTTGTATCCCAAATAACTAAATTTGTAAATATTCAAATTTTCTTTTCAAAAATAAAACAAAAAATAAATAGACTTTTAAAAACTTGAAAGCTTTATAAAAAAAAATAAACTATTTTGATTCCTTATCACTCCATTCTTAATCAAAGACTTTCAAAAGTAAAATTTTAGATTATACAACTTATTACTCCAAATTTAATACAAATAAACTTCTATTCTCCTTATCACTCCAATAAAATTTAAATAAATCAAATTAATAAACATTAGTAATCACTCCATTATAAATAAATCATATAACCTTATAAAATCAACTTTATAAAATCACTTTGCAAAACCCCAAATATCAAGAATATCTCTATCAACCTCTTGCATGTTCATGTTTTGCTATGATATTTCGATACAAATGCTTATCTAGGTATGTGTGAAGACTCTTAACGAGCTAGTTGGAATGACATGTCTTTGGGGTAATTTAGTTTAGAATATTTCAGCTTCATGTATGTAGATATGGTGTTACATTTTGAGGTGGAATTCTTCACATCAATTGTTATTCCATTTTGCAAAACTATAAACCTATGCTTTGGGGTATTACAACTATAACCAAAATATGTTTGGCACTTGAGTTCAATTTTGGCACCTATGCTCACCAACCAGATATTTCATTTCATCATTTTACATCCCTTAGACCAATGTTCAATGTATTGCCTTTCCTTGGAGACTAAACACTTTGCATTCCACACTGTGCCAATCTTTGTTGGCTCTATGCTTCATTCCATAATGCTGCCCAACATTGCTTTATCGTTGCTCAATGTAAGACATTGAATGATGATGTTGTTTGATGCTTGGATGTCTAGGATATTGCACACTATCCACTATCCTAGGTGTTTTCCATTGCTCACTATCATTTATCTATTGTGTTGTAAATATCTCGAGCATTGTATATTATCCACTAATCAGGGTGATGTCCAATACCCTTGTTCAGGGCATTATCCAATACCCTAGGTGTTTTTCATTGCACATTATCATTTTTCTATTGTGTTGTCAATATCTCGGGCATTGTCTAATATCCAATAATCAGGGTGATGTCCAATACCCTTGTTCATGGCATTATCCAATACCTTAGGTGTTGTCCAATACTTTGGGCACTATCCAATATGTCAGGCACTATCCAATACTATGGGTGCTATCCAATACACCTTTGAATACCATTCATACTACATTGATCTAGCTTATTGTTCAAATATTTTCTTGTTGCTCTTTCTTGCTCTTAGCTCAATATTCTAGGACTCTAAGGCTAGTTATGTTCACACTTTTATGCTTCTATTTAACTTTGTGTTTAATAAAATAACACTTTCTTCTAGAGCTAAATACCATTTTCTACTAGAGTTGTATTATGCTATCTTCTAGAGTAGAATGATGCTCCATTCTAGAGCCATATAATGTCACCTTTATTGATTCAAATGAGGCTACATTCTATTGCTTTGCACTATGCTATTTTGATTTTATTTTAGCTTAATACATTCTATTTATTCTGCTTTGAATTGAATGGCTACACCTTGAGTTGAAGATGATTCAAACTTCAAGCTTCTTCATCTTGAACTTTAGATATTTTCTCACAATGCTTGCTTTCTTCTAATGACTACACTATAGGATATTTTCTAGGGTTGAATATATTCCACTGTATCTTGCTACCTTTCTATCTAAAAATTTCTTATGTCAAGGTCTTTCTTTGAGACCTAAATCTCTTATGTCAAGGTTTGTCTTCAAGACCTAAATCTTCTGTCTCTTATGTCAAGGTTTGTCTTCAAGGCATGAATCCTTTATTGTTAGGTCAATTTATCTATGACCTAAAAATTTAATATCTTGCAACTCTAATTAATTAGCTACTTAGTGAAAGCTTACTTTAATATAAATATACCAGTCATATTATCTAAGATAGATGTACCTTTATCCTGTGTAGGCCTAAAATTTTTGCACTCATTTCCTCTAGGCTGATGGATCCGTACCTTAGAGGGGAATGGGAAAATAGTAGAGCTACATCTCAAAATAGAGACACTTAATTGTGCCTTATTGTGGTGATTTTTTGATGAATTAAGGGTTCACTAGGAAACTTTTAGCGGTAGTTTTCGTACCTAGGCTTGGAAGATGTTTGATGTGTTCTTTTTATAAATAATTCTCATACACCTAAGTTTGGCCTTTATGCAACTAAAATATCTATATGAAATTTTTATTTAATGAGGACAACAAACAATGGATACAAAATGAAATACAATACCTAAGATTGGGATTATAAGAAATTATAAGCCTTACTTGAGCCAGATGTTTGATGAAGATTCTGAGGCTTGTAGCAGGACATAATCACCTTTATTTCTGATAGAATCACCTCTATTCTAGACAGAATCACATGTATTGTAGACAAAATCACCTTCGATTTGAAAAAATCGCAAGCGATTATGTCGTAATCCCGCAACAAAATAATTGACAAAAAATAGGGTTTCTTGCAAAATATGGCAGTTTTCTTGTATTCCAAATCACAAATATGTTTTTATTTTTACATGCAAATAGATATGAAATGACATGAGAACACTATGATGACAATTCAACCTAATATGCCATGGATTTATGCGATTATGATCCAGATTTTATGATGTAGTTAATTGAAATGATGGTGAACACCAAGATGCAATATGCATATTTAAGCAGTAAACTAAATAAATATTGAACAATGCATGAATAAAAAGAAAATAGGGAAAGTGATGCAAACAATGGTTTGAATCCTTACCCCCTTGCTGATTGCTGATATGTAGATAGGATCACCTGTCTTCTGACAAAATCACCTCTGATCTAACGAAATCGCTTGGTGTTTCTATCGATCACATGGAGATTATGCTAATATCTGGGTGATTGTAACTAGGACCTACAATGATAAAATTAAACATATGGGGATGCCAGGAGATGGAATTGCATAGCAAACTGATGCGAGGGATCCTTAAGGGAGTTTAGAAGCTATCTCAAGGAATCAAAATTCAACCTGCTAGTCAGTCAGTCAAGAGGAAAAATGGAAAAGGGCCTAGATTAAATAGGCCAAGGAGGGGTTTGAGGAAGTTGGGAGGTTAGACTAAACATGGAGGAGGTTTTGATCCCTCCTATGTTTGCCACATCCAATCTGCTCGCCATCCTCCCTGATCCGATCGGTTGCTAAACCAGGTAACGCGTTTTAAACCGAATTTTATCTTTTTAGAAAATTTGTTAAAATTTTGTTTTAAGATAAAATCGCCTGGAGATTTTGTTGATCGTCAGGCAATTTTTTTGATTATTGGGTGATTTTCCCAATGGTCAAACAATTTTTGGTTTATTGGTGCAAAAAATGAGGAGATTGTTTTCTCACCGTTTTAGCCGACTTTCGGGTAAATTTTGAATAATTTTTATGATGTTTAGGTAAATTAAATGTGTCAATTTTACCCTACTACATTTTGCCCCCTCTTTGGCGATCTTTTGAAAAAAGGTCGTTGAAGATGAAATGGTGTGTTTTTCGAGGTAGTAGAAAAAAATTGGATGCATTTTTAGTTCATAGCTCAATCTTTACTGTTTTAATAGTTTATTACGTTTCCCCCTTCGAGTTTTTTGCACCAAATTCTATGTTTGGTGGAAAATCTCAAATTTTTTCTGATATATATATTGATCTTCTTGTCTTATGTGACTTTGTGTGATTTATTGGATGATTCATTACATTTGCTTATGATGGTTGTGTTAAATAATTTATTGTAGTCATAATTTGATTTTTGAACATCTTGATCATGCTCAACATAAAAAGGAAAATGATTTTGTAAAGTGTGTTTTGAGAAAGATGATTTTGTGTAATGATAGATTTGAGAGATTAGAAATGAACCTCGAAGGATGTTGTGTTGTTATATGACTGTTGGTGGAGTTCAAAGCTCGCTAAGTCATGAAGCGGATCCTGTTGTGAGGAATTTTTGTATTGCTAATACCAAAATATTATGTGCTTAAGAATAATATTAAGGCTTTATGATGAGAAAAAAATGTTTGATGTTGTTTTGAGACAAGATGTTTGATAGATTCTAGCAATAAACCTCAAAGGATGTTGTGATGTTATGAGACTTTTGGTGGAGTTCAAAGCTCGCTAAGTCTCGAAGCTAATCCTGTTTGTAAGGAATGTTTTTGATATTGCTAAGAATGATTGTATGCTTAAGAATAATCTTAAGGCTTTTGTGGTAATATGTGTGATGTTTGTTTGATAATAATGTATGTGGTAAATGTTTATGAAATATATTGAGCAAAGCATGAAAAATTTGAAGGATGATTTACGCTAAGCATAGAATTCCTAAGTGTGAAATTATATGAAATAATTACTTAGGAATTATACTATCATCACGAAAATCAAAATGAAATGCATGATGATATGAAATTATTTGTTCTTTTAAAATGCAAAGTAATGTAAGATAAATCATTGTCACATGTTTCAAAAAGATTATGAATTTTTTATGAAAATATATGGACCAATTTTGGGCATGAAAAATTAGAAAAATGGTTTGCGCTAGGTATAGAATTTCTAGTGTGAAAATTGAGCAGAATAATTCCTAGGAATTATACCATCATCGCGAAGTCATGAATGCTATGTTAAGTGATTTTGATCTACATGTTATTTTTGCAATAAGTTGTTTTTGAGGTTTTTGAAAATTTGGAAATATCCATGTAATGAAAGTAATGATAAGCTAATGTTGTCCGACAAATTTTGAAGAAATATTTTAACTTATTTCAAAGACAAATTCAAATTTATCAAAAACCAGTGTGTGATAAGTGAGTTCATTATCCATCTTGATTGTCATGATGATACAAAATATCTCAAGGATCAAATGTGTGTGCTTTGTAATGTTCATTTACCAATTTTGAGTAAGGTAGTGATGCAAGCAAACTTGAATGAACCAATGTGTGTGCAAGTGAAGGGTTCATTAACCATGATTTTTGTGCATGAAACCATGCCAGACTACTATGTAAGTCAAGTCATAAAAATCTAGCTAATCCACAAGAGAACATAGGTCTATACAAAATAAGGTCACTAATGTGACAGACATGTCGCCACGTGAAAAGAAATTGAAAAAAACAAGCTCATACTGAGAGGGGGGTGAACAGTATAGCACCCACTTTTTACTTTCTTTCCAAACCAATATCAATTAGTGTCCTTAATTACAATATCCAAATATAGCAATGTGCATTAATGAAATAGATAGCAATAGTAAGCAAGAGCACAAATCACCACACAATTGAGACAAAATATTTAACGTGGTTCTCCCAATGTGGGGTACTATATCCTTATAATATTTCACAAAGAAATAGGAATCCTTATCATAATACAAATGATTAATTTAATCTTATCAAAGCTAGGCTATCCATTGATCTTCTTAGTAAGGCAATTTACTGATATGCTCAACTAGGTAATCCAGTGATCTACTCAGGTAGGCAATCCACTAATTTTCTCAACTAGGAAATCCACTGATCTGCTCAGCTAGGCAATCCACTGATCTGCTTAGGTAGGTAATCTTGATCTACTCAGGTAGGAAATCTTGATCTGCTCAGGTAGACAATCTATTGATCTGCTTAGAAAGGTAATTCACTGATCTGCTTAGCTAGCCAATCCACTGATCTACTTAGTTAGGCAATCCACTAATCTGCTCAACAAGGCAATCCACTGATCTACTCAACAAGGCAATATTGATCTGCTTAGGTAAGAAATTCATTGATCTGATTCAACAAGCTCACCAAGAACTTACTCAAAATATGCTCTAGCAAGCCCACTAATAACTTACTCAAATATTCTCTAGCAAGCTCACCAAGAACTTACTCAAAATATGCTCTAGAAAGATCACCAAGAACTTGCTCAAAATCTGCTTCAGCAAGCTCACTAAGAACTTGCTCAAAATCTACTCTAGCAAGCTCACCAAGAACTTGCTCAAATATGCTCTAGCAAGCTCACCAAGAACTTGCTCAAATCTACTCTAGCAAGCTCACCAAGAACTTTCTCAAAATCTGTTCATAAATCTGTCCACAAATCTATCCAAAAGCCTTCTCAAAGGCTCAATCAATCATGCACAAAAGCTACCACAAATCTGTCCAAAAATATATCCAAAAGCCTTCTCAAAGGATCAATCAATCATGCATAAAAGCTACCACAAATATGTCCAAAAATATATCCCAAAATCCTTCTCAAGGACTCAATCAATCATGCACAAAAGTTTCCACAAATCTGTCCAAAAATATATCCAAAAGCCTTCTCAAAGGCTCAATCAATCATGCACAAACGCTGCCACAAATCTATCCAAAAATCTATCCCAAAGGCCTTATCAAAGGCTTAATCAATCATGCTCAAGTAGCACTCAAATATCATCCACAAATATATGAAGGTAAGGCTCAATGATGAACTCAATAATGAATGGCAATGCACTCTACAATGGATGACAACAATGATCCACAATGATCTCAACTCAAATTAGAATATAGAATAGTTTGTTTCATGGAACTTGAACAACCACTTCACTCATTCACTTTACTAGGCTCAAACAACTCTACTCAACCAATCACAACAAGGAACAACTCTTTCTCACAATCCCTAGTCCAAGCAAGTATCAACCAACTCAAATGTTTCCAACAATGCTCAACCACAAATCTCACATAATAATGATACTCATGTTGTTCTCTAACTCAAGTTCAAGTTCTTTGTACAATCAATGGGCTTCAACAACAATGCTTATAAAACATTCTTCACATAACAATGATACTCATGTTCTTCTCAAACCCTATCTCGGGTTTTTCACACAACTAATGGCTTCAACAATAATGCTTATAAAACAAGGTTTAAATACAACTCTCAAACCAGAAAACCTTGAAGCATTCAACCAACCACTTTCGAAAAGGAAACCACAATCAATCCTTTTCTCTCCAATGATATTTCAAAAATCAACCACCATAAACAAAGTCAATGGATAATATTGCTCATATCTTTTGATGCCTTATTAGTTGTCCACTAAATCTGCCACACTCAAAAAACTTTCTTTTTCAACTTTCAATAAGGGTTAGGAATCATGATTAATAACACAACAATAATATCCAAATAACACCTTATTACTCCTACTCAATAAAATACATCATGTCCCCTCATGAAAGAATTAATCCTCTTTGAAAAAGAACAAAGCAACCTTTACTTTTGAACCTCTTTACAAAATCAGAAATATCTCTTTACACACACCTTATTTCTCCCTCTAGGCAAGTTAATCAAATATCCCTCGAAATAAGCTTTCCAACGATATATAATATGATATACTTCCAAAAATAAAATCACTAGAAATATCTCTTTTTCTTAAGGTGCATCATAACCCTTATTTCTCCTAGGGCAACTTTAGAAAAATAAAATATTAAAAAATATTAACTTGTCTCTGTCCCTGACAGGATTCGATCCCTTGACGCTTCCTCACTCAGAACCTCAACCGCGGCCAAGCCACCGTTGGGCCACACACCCTCATGTGTTCAAAGGAGCATGAACCAAAACAAATACCTCAATATTTTACACCCTTCGAAAACTCAAAAATGCTTTGAGCATTTTAACACAGCAAGCATCCCCGACGAGACTCGATCGTAGGACCTCCTACTTCTTACACAATGCATGAACCACTAGGCCAAAGGTGCCTATGCGTTTGGTTATCCTCCGTGAATGATTCTTCAATAGACCCGAATTTCGTAAACCCTTCACATGCCTCTTTACACACGCTTCAACACACAGGCTCTTCTCGCATTACGTTATCAATTCGAATGCATTCGAAAATCGAGGACCAATCTTTATCGAAACTTTTGGTGAATATATATATATATATATATATATATATATATATATATATATATATATGCCTTTCCTCCTTTCTTTAGACGTCGACGCTATTATTTTTAATATATGCCTTTCCTCCTTTCTTTAGACATCGACGCTATAATTTTATTTTTAATTTTAAAATTAAAATTAAAATTTTAAATAATTTAAAATTTTAACTAAATATTTAAAATTAAATATCTCCATCATCGAGGCACCTTTTTCGATGAAACAAAAAGCCAACCTAGGTTTTAAGAAAAACCCATTTCAAATCTACCATCCATGGTTTTAAATAAAACCTTTTATTTTTCCTACCTTTGTTTTCACAAAAAACTTGTATATATCCATGCTCTCCAAAATATCATAAATGATTAAATATGAAGTGTTGTTACCATCAAAACTCAAATGTGATACATATGACATCAATGATCCATGTGACATCAATGACAACATAACATAACTCAAATTGCCAATAGGAATTACCCAATGTCAAGCAAGTTGGGAACAAATCACTTATTATGGGGTTTACCTCATGATTTTTGAATAATTAAGAATTCCAGGGATTCAAGCTCATTCACCCTTCTTTTATTCACTGTCAAGGGGTAGGGATTTTGTTCATTTTGTTTTGAATAAGGAGATTTTATTACTTTACTTTTTCTCTTTTCGTTCTCTTTTTTATTTTTTTCTCTTTCTTTTTCTTTTGATTTTTGACTTTTGCTTTTCTTTAATTTTTCTTTTGGTATACTTGCTTGGATTGGCTGTAGAGTAAGGGATTTTTATTCGAGCAAGGGTGAGCTTTTCCTTTTGCCAATTCTCAAAAAATTCTAGACCATGCGCATGATAGGATAGCAGGGGAAACTTTTCGCTCAAGAGACTAAGACTACTATGTAGTATAATTTTTTGAATTTGCAACAAATCATTTTAATGTGTAAAAGTGTACTTGGTTCAAGAAGTAGCAAGATCATTTCCCAAAACTCAAATTATTATTTAGTGAAATAGTGATCTTCGATACAAGAGAGATTTATAATCATAGTGATGAAATAAAAATAATTATTTTGTGAAATTAAGTGTATGGTTCAAGATAACTTCTAAATTAATTCGAAATAAAGGAAAATATAGCTTCAAAATTTTGAAATACAATAATAAATAACAATGCAGAACGATTTGAAATAATTTTGAGATTTTTGATACTTTTTCATTTTTTAAGTTGTTTTATTTGATTTTTTTTTTTTTTTTTTTTACTTTTAATGATGGAATTGGTGGTATATACAAGATGATCTATATAAATTATACAAGGTTATTTGAGTATAGCATGTTTAGGGTGGCTTCAAAATCAAAGGAGGTTTTGAAGGATAATTTGGTTGTAGTGTATGTGATTGAAGTTGATTGGTTGATAGTTGAGATTGTTGTGATGAAGGGTGATGATTAGATATAGATGAAGAAATGTGATTGATAGGAGGTAGTTGTAACAATGGAGAATGTATAGAACTTGATGTTCCAACAGTTAAATATTATTCAAATGGTGTTGGGTCACCATGTATGGTAACAATTGTGTTTGCAAGTTTAAACTTCAAACATTGATGAAGAATGGAAGGGACAACCCTCATCATATGAATCCAAGGACTTATGAGAAGTAGGTTGTAAGGTGAAAAGACAAGATGCTACATAAAACAAAGTATCCAGGATCTTGGGTCCACTCTTAAGGGGAAGAATTATAGTGCCTCGAGCTTCTTGAATTTCATTGTTAAAATATTTTATAATAACATTTGATTCATTGATATCTTCTTCCTTTAATTCAATTTTTTGGAATAATTGATAAGTGCATAAATTAAGAGAGGAGCCATTATCTACCATGATATTTTTAATAGATGTTTCTTTAATAAATCCTATAATGTAAAGAGAGGAGTCTTCTTGTGGAGCAGAGGAAGGAATATCCTCATCATAGAATGAAATATGGTTAACCTCAAGAGGGCTTACACCATTAATTATGTTCTTAGGGAAAATATCATGAGGAACAAATTGTTGGCTAAGTATCTTGAACAAAGTTTCCCTATGAACATGAGAACTTTGTAATACTTCTAAAAAGGGTATATTTTCTTGAGTATTAATCATTTGTTGTTGGCTATCAAAGTGGATTTCAGATTGAGATTTTGATGCTAAAGATGGGCTTTCTATGCTTAAATTCTATTTTGGGTCATTCTCTAGAGCCAAATATAGTTTTTAAGGTTGGTCAAATAAGGAATCCATCTCTTGAATATCAAATTGAGTTGATTTAACTTGAGGTTGCTCATTTGTAGTTTCTATTACAATATTAGTAATATCATAATTATGGGACACATTAAGATGTAACATTTGATTGGTTTCCTGTTGTTGATAATTGAATAGGGGTTCTTGGGAGATCCCCATGTCTTGATTGATTATGGGTATTTGTTGTGTAGGAGTTTTATTGTTTATTGGAGATCTATAATCAGTTGTAGATTGTAATTCCTTTATAGTAAAAATACCCTCGTCAATAAAATCTTGAATTGCACGTCTTAAATTTCTATATTTTTGTGTCATATGTCCATCCACTCTATGATATTCATAATATAGCTCAGGTTTCTAACAATCTGCTATGGTATCAGGTTGTATTATGGGAGGTAAATCAATCCTATTTGTATCAAGTAAATTCTTGAGAATTATATCCATTGGTTTATTGAGCTTAGTAAATTTATGTGGTAAAGGTTTTCGAGAGGTTTTAGATAATTGGCTTAGGAATTTAGCCATAAAATGACTTAATGGTTTATTACATCTTTTTTCTTTATTATGGGTAGAATGATGATAGGAATATTGTGAAGTATGATGTGAGTGCATTTGGAAGAAAAATTATTTTTTTGTTGAAATGGATGTGTTGTGTTGAAAGAAGAATGTTGAAATGGTGGAGAAGGATTGTATGTGGATCGATAGGCATAATATGTATATGTGGGAGAAAATATAATATCATTATGAAGAGGATTGGAAAATGGATTGTCTTGTTGGGGTAAGGATGAAAAATGAGAAAATTATGATAAAGGTGATGTTGAATATGGATGAGGTTGGTCATAATCAACAAATACATTTGGCTAAATTTTTTGAACATTACTGATGGACTCATATTGATTTGAGTTAAGACTCATGGTTTCTTTAGTAATTCTAAAAGTAATATTTGGTATGTAAAATTTAGAATTGAATCTAAGACATACAAATTTTAAATGATAATTTTTTTGTTGTTTTTCTTGTATATATATATTTTTTGTTTGTTTTTTTTTGAAATCAGAAGAAATGCCTATGTATTCACGTCAAGTTCACCAAAGAATGTAGGCCTAAATTTTTGCACTTTTTCCTCTAGGATGATGGATACGTGCTTAAGAGGGGAATGGGAAAATAGTAGAGCTACACCTTGAAAGAGAGGCACTTAATTGTGCCTTCTTGTGGTGATTTTTTGACGAATTAAGGGTTCACTAGGAAACTTTTAACGATAGTTTTCGTACCTAGGCTTGGAAGATGTTTGATGTGTTCTTTTTATAAATAATTCTTATACACCTAAGTTTGGCCTTTATGCAAATAAACTATATGCATATGCAATTTTTATTTAATGAGGACAACAAACAGTGGATACAAAATGAAATACAATGCCTAAGATTGGAATTATAAGAAATTATAAGCCTTACTTGAGCCGGATGTTTGATGAAGATTTTGAGGCTTGTAGCAGGACATAATCACCTCTGTTTCTGATAGAATCACCTCTTTTATAGATAGAATTGCATGTGTTGCAGACAAAATCACCTTCGATTTGACAAAATCGTAGGCGATTATATCGTAATATTGCAGCAAAATAATTGATAGAAAACGGGGTTTCTTGCAAAATATGGCAGTTTTCTTGTATTCCAAATCATAAATATGTTTTAATTTTTATATGAAAATGGATATGAAATGACATGAGAACACTATGATGACAATTCAACCTAATATGCCATGGATTTATGTGATTATGATCCTGCTTTTGTGATGTAGTTAATTGAAATGATGGCGAACACCAAGATGCAATATGCAAATTTAAGCAGTAAACTAAATAAATATTGAACAATGCATGAAAAAAAAGGAAACAAGGAAAGAGATGCAACCCCCTTGCTGATCTGCAGATAGGATCGTCTATCTTCTGATAAAATCGCCTTCGATCTAACGGAATCACCTGGCATTTCTGTCGATCACCTGGCGATTATACTGATATCTAGGTAATTGTAACTGGGACCTGCAATGATGAAATTAAATAAATGGGGATGCTGAGAGATGGACTTATGTAGCAAAATGATGTGAGGGATCCTTAAGGGAGTTTAGAATCTATCTCAAGGAATCAAAATTCAACCTACCAATCCAGTCAGTCAGGAGGAAAAATGGAAAATGGCCTAGATTAAATAGGCCAAGGAGGGGTTTGAGAAAGTTGGGAGGTTAGACTAAACATGGAGGAGGTTTTGATACCTCCTATGTTTGCCACATCCAATTTTCTCTCCATCCTTCCTAATCTGATTGGTTTCTAAACCAGGTAATGCGTTTTAAACCGAATTTTGTCTTTTTAGGAAATTTGTTAAAACCTAGGTGATTTTGTTGATCGTCAGGCAATTTTTTTGACCGTTGGGTGATTTTACCCAACAATAATTTTTTTTTTGGTTTATTGGCATGAAAAATGAGGAGATTTTTTTCTCACCGTTTTAGTTGAAGTTCGGGTAAATTTTGAATAATTTTAATAATTTTTATGATGTTTAGGTAAATTAAAAGTGTCAATTTTACCCTACTACATCCTGTTATAATTTCTCTCGCACTTATAAGATAAATTTCTTCACTATTTGTTATAGGAATCTTCTCACACTTTTGATGATTAATATTTGTTGTAACTTCTAAGAACTCAGTAATATTCTCCTCCTTGCTAGAGAAGTTACTATTATATCCAGGTGACTCTAAATATCCCTAAATCCTTCTCAATGTCAAGATGGCTTGAATGCTTTTGAATTCTTATCAATTTCAAGGGTTGGTAATGACCTTGAATGATCATATTGAAGTTGATTCTACCTTTCAATATAGGTGAGTACTAGTCTTCACTAGTTGTTCTTCAATCGTAGGAAGACTCTATAGCTAAGTTCTAGTCTTCACTAGTTATTATTCAACCATAGAAAGACTATGTAGTTGAGTCCTGGTCTTTAGTAATTTTTCAACCATGGAAAGACTCTATCATTTCTACTCACTATAATATTACAATAGAATCTAAATCACATTACCTTTAAAGTGGATAGACTCTAAATCAATTTTATCAAACTAGACAAAATTGATTTTTGTATGTAGCTAAATAAATTCGATCAACCTGTGTAGGTGATAGCTCTGATAGAAACCACTCGTAGTATATTTGATACCACTTATAGCTTTTTAAGCCTTAATACTATTAGAAATATCACAGGGTTAAATACCACAAGATCAAATATAATATAGCCACAATATAGTAAGATCAAGATAATGATATGAGAAAAATAATATGTATATCAAGGATTTTAATATATCAACTAACATTTAATAATAATCTACAATATGAATGTAAATAGCTTGAATCATACATGTAAAAAGCATGTAGCACAACTTACAATATTAATTGCTCAAAATAGATGTAATCTTTATTATTCCTCTTTCTCTATAATATGATATTGATAATCGAACAATCGAATATGTGATACTTCTCTATGGAGTACTATATAACCATAGTAGAATGACTCTTTGGATACTTGACTATTCCTTTCCATATGCCAAGTCTCATGAATCTTGGCTACTATACTTGAAACTTGCATACTTGATGAACACATGAATCTATATTGTATGCACACATGGACATGACTCTTGATATTCACTTTACACACTCTAATCTAAGACACTTGTGCACATATTCACTTGTGCACCATATAAGCTCAACCGCTTGTTAATGGTTACACAGTCGCAATCGCCCTCCTGTGATTCTCAAACTACCTATCCATTGTTGGACAACCCCACTTGCACACCCACAATTACTCAAGAGTGTTTTTTAGCCAAACACAAAAAAGATTGATAAGCTAAAATTTGGCAAGGTATTTAGGTTTAGTTTTTCATATTTTTTGCAATGTACTATTGATTTCTGTGAGCATTCATTTAAGGGTCTATTGCATTGGTTTTCAATCATATATGCAAGTGCTACTAAACCCTTGTTTGCATTTTGTGTGTGCAAGATATAGATCTTTGAGTAGTTGTTGAAGTTGGAGTGGCCCTATTCCTAGGATACTCAAGCCCACTCAACCTTTGAATTTGTAGCAAAGGAGCAAAAGACACCAGTTTAATTTTCTTGGAGAATAAGAGACTATCATTTGAGCATTATACTTTGTAAAAGAAAGCATTGTAATATTTACCCCTTCACATTGGGGCAACAACATTGTAAAAATGGGAGATAAAGGCTCCCCTATTTAATACAAATATCATTCATTATATTGCAATTACTTTGTTTTTAGTTTATGTGTTTGGTGTCATTTATTTTGCTACATACACTTCTATATGGTTATAGTATGGTGGTATGAAGCAAATTTTCAAGGTTCATGTATGTACAAGTTTGTTCAAAAGATGAAATTTCTAAAGGAGTAAATTTGTTTAAAAGATAAAATATCTAAAGGAGAAAATAAATATATAGGATAATAAATAATTTTGTAACATTTTAAAAAAAGAAAGTTGAATTTAAGCTAATTTTTTTACAAGACATAGTAGAAATCAATAGAATGGACCAAGATGCTTATGTGAAAGAGAAACAATTACTTTTTGATTATTATAATGCTTTGAAAAAGGAGTCATATTGGTTCCAAAAATCTAGGGATAAATGGATCAAGGAAGGAGATAGAAATACCGTGTTTTTTATGCTATAATTAAAAAAAATATATTACATCAAAAATATTTAACTCCAAATAGAAGAAATATTGAGGAAGAAATAATTTAAGAAGGAAGCAATTAATTATTTCAAAAATATTTTATCTGATACTAGGGAAGACAAGGAGGCACAAGGTAAGATTTTCTAAAATGTTCCATTAATTATCACACAGGGATAAAATGAGAGTTTGATAAAAATAGATATATATGGAAGAACTACAAGAAGTAGTTTTCTCTTTTCATCCTAACAAGGCACTTGGCCTTGATGGATTTTCTATAATTTTCTTTCAAATTTTTTAGGATTTATTGAAAAGTGATATGTTGGTTGCGATTGGAGAGACCCATAAAAGGAAGAATACAAAAAGTGAGATAAATTACACTCTTATTACATTGGTTTCCAATAAAAGCAAGACATATTCTGATATTTTCCTCCAATAAGAATTTGTAATATGATTTCTAATATCATTTAAAAATTATGGAAAACATGTTGAAAATAATTTCAAATTATGCTATCTCTAAGGAAAAATGTGGCTATGTTCATGGTAAACAAAACCTTGATAGCGTATTCATTGCACAAGAGGCCATACTCATTTCATGAAAAAACCAGGTATTCTTATGAAATCAGATATAAACAAAGCATATGGAAGAGTTCATCAATTTTTTCTACATGATATTATCAAGACGTTTGGTTTTGATAAAGGTTGGTGTGAATGGATTAAATATTACTATAACAGTCTAAATAATTATATTTTGATCAATGGTTCTCTTGTTGGTTACTTTAAATCATCTTGTAGGCTCTACTAATGTGATCCACTATCTCCTTATCTCTTCTTTGTTATTGGAAAGGCATTAGAGAGATATTTCTCAAAGGTAACAAAGAAAGGAAAGATCAATAGTATTTAGATTGCAAAAAATGGTCCCTCCAAATCCCATCTCTAATTTGCTAATGATACTTTTCTTTTAAACCATCCCTTAATCAGTGAGGCCACATAGTCTATATCAAATATCATCATGCCATGAGAAGGATACTGGATGGCTGGTTAATGCTATAGAATGCAATATTTTTCTCATTAACATTACCCTAGATTTATAATAAATTATTTTGGATATTTTAAGATTTAAAATTAAAATTTTCCATCAACCTACTTGGGTATTCCTTCATCTCATAAAGGAAATAAATTCGCTTTGGATATCTTGTTTGGATGGAATGAAATATTGTTTGGAGGGTTGGAAAGGTAAGTCATTAACCATGGTGGGAAGGATACAACTTATAAATATTACAATGCAATCCATATCTATTGTTATGGTATTAATTTCGATATTGCCAATATGTATAGCATTAGAAATTGATAAAATTTGAATACTTTTTTCTGAAAGGATGTGAGAAAAATTTAGGTTTTCTCTTTGTAAGTGGGTAGGATTTACAAAGGAAAGAATATTGGAGGGGCAAAATTGCATAATTATAGACTTATGAGATTGGACTTAGGGGAAAAACTTGGATGGAGATTATTCAAAGATTAAGGAAAGAGTGGGAAAACATATTACTACAAAAACATATAGGTTCTCTTGATGTAATGAAATTTTAGGAAAAGAAGCCTATCCAAAGGATCACCAACATGGAACTTCATATAAGATAGTTTGTAATTAATAAATAAAATATATTAGATGGCCAATTAATGAGGAGAACTATAAAAATTTATAGTCTTATACTTTGTTGAAGCCTTATCCTCTTATCTTTGATTCAAATGGAAAGCATTGGCTTGGACATAACTAGCTTGTAAAGATATAAAGGTCAAAGATTATCTTAATGAGAGCAAAAACTCTAGATCATGGATTTCAATTAGTAACTTATTTGAATGAGAGTAACTTAAATAAATTATAGACGAGCTTCAAAATATGCTTCAAGAGTTTTATTTTTCTACTTCTACACAAAGTATGAATTGATTTGGAATCTATCAAAATATGGTGGATAATTGGTCAATTTGGAATATGATGATTTAGAGCAATCAAAATTTTCTAGTCCCAAATATTTCTATTGGAAAAATGTTTGGTCACTAGAGGTTGTCCCTAAGGCCTCAATATTCCTTTGGTTAGTAGAGATCCTACAAAGAAGAGGATATCATGGGCCTTTTAAATGTGCCTTGTGTGAGAAGGATTTATAAACATAAAACCATTTAATTCTTCGTTGTCCCTTTGCTCACACCATTTTGGGTAATGTTTTAAAATATGAGAATATATTGAGTGGCTCCATCAACATTTAAAGAGTTGATAAAAGGTTGGATTAATCATTTTAAAGCTAAAGCATTATGTAGTCCATAGAAGAGTGGTTTTACCATTAAATACTAGAATTTGTGGCTTGAAAGGATTAATACAACTTTTAAAAATAATTCTCAACATCATGCCCAAATTTGAAACTCCATAATTGCCTCTCTTGCAGAATATTTATAGATATGGTGCTCACCATGGGAAGTCTAAAGTGTGGAAAAAGAGGTGCTATCCAATTGGTTATATGATTTGAATATATATATGGAAGAGTAATATACAATAATGATATATATTTTTTTGGTAGATAAGATACTTTAGCATTAATACTGGGTTTTACAGGTTGACCCAAAACCTTTTACAAAAATCAGCCCAGGGTTGTTGATGAACATGTCCTTACTAAGGATCCTATATATGTAAAATCTACATGCCTCCAAAGCCATTACATTTGGTAAGGCACATAGCTTGTTATCAAAAAGAAACTTCCCATACAATATTTTGGGTATACCACAAGAAAACACACCTGCATCATAATTACAAAAAAAAGAAATAGACACAGATCCCTTCCTTGAAACAGTGGAGAAATAAAAAGTTATAGACACACATAGCATAGTACTAAAAAAAACTCCCACAAGCTCTGTATTGACAATTACTCTTAATAATTCTTTGGTAATTACTTTATTCCGTATATGACATGCTTTGGGACCACATCCCATCTTGGCCAATCAGCCTTGGAGAAGTGAACCTGCTGGCTAGATTTATGGTGATGGCTATCTGGTGGTCCACGTGGTTGTGGTTCGAAGTCTTATATTGTCATTTCTTTCCTGCCCTATGATTATCAACCAACCTCAAATTACTAAGATGACTAGGAGCCATGTTATATGACATGTGACTGTCTCCATTAGTATTTGTGGTATTTCCAAGCAACATCCACCAAGACTGACAACTCGGATAATTTTTATTGTGAGTCCATTTCAAAAAAGAGATGGGGAATACTCATAACCTTCGAACTTACAGTGCCTTCCCTGTTGGTAAATTTGACTATCAGTCTTGGCATTCTTATTGAATAAGCTCCTCTACTTTGCTCAGGAAACCGTGTTCCCATTTAAAAAGTCTGTCACCATCGACACCCAAATTGGCTAGCTTATCAACAACTTTGTTAACTTCTCGAAAGACATGTTGGGCTTTTTTGTCCTGTCTTCCATGGAAAAGGATCCTAGACTCTTCAAAAATTGTTTTAATCCTCTAAGGAGGTGTTTTCCAATTATTGAGGAGATTTATAACATGCATAGAGTCTCCTTCTATGATCAAATTGCCTTCTAAGTCTTGAGTCATTTGAAGGCCTCTCCACATAGCTCTAGATTTAGTTTTATTATTCGTACTTGTTCCCAAATATTCAAAAAACACAAGCATCATATTCCCATTATGATCTTGCACAATACCGATAGTGCCTGCTCTGCCAGGATTGTCCTTAGCCGCTCCATCAAAATTAAGCTTAAACCAACCCGTAGGAGGTGGGGACCACTTAACATTGGTTTTGGGGTTGACTACCCTAGGCACAAACTAATCTAACAAGGTTAAGCTTAAATATTGAGCAATCGTGGTCTCCTGCAGATGAGGTTTACGACTATAAAAAGGGATAAGGTTCACATTATCGTTGGTAAAGGATAGGATCCTGGCAATAATAGTTTGATGATCATGGATAGACTTATTAAAGACTCTATGGTTCCTTTCTAACCACACCTGCCAAAGATAGTGATTAAGACAAATTTTCCACTTGTATCTAAGTCTTTGGCTTAAAAAGGGGCAAGGCCACTAGACGAACAAATCAAGCACGATGGCTGGTTTAACCCAAGAAATATTGAAGGTCTAAAAAACACCACTTAGGACAGTCAAGGAAAAAGGCACTCAAGAAAAATGTGATAAATGGTCTCCCAATTAGCCCTACACAGATAACAATGATTAGTGATACAAATACCTTTACACATCATATTATCAATGGTTAGAATTATTCCTTGGATAACCAACCATGAAAAGACTGCAATTTTTGGAATTAATTTTTTTATCCAAACTAAGTCCTTTTGGAGGACAAAATCCTTGTCATCAAGTAGAAGCTTGTAAGATGATTTAATAGTGAACTACCCGTTTTTCGTAGGAGCCCAGGTCACTTGATCTTCCTTGGGTCTCATGGGGATAAATTGTTTCCCGATAATGTTACAAAGATCATTTGATTTCGCTTGAAATCCCTAAATCCTTATTTATTTCCACTTCATTCTGCCTCTGTCCTCAACCATATAATCAAAGACTTTTTTTTCAATGAGATCTTCCTTGATATATCTGATTTAGGCTAAGTTAGGATATTGCGTCAGTGATTCATCCTTAGCCCACCTGTCATTCTAGCAATTTATCCTTTCACCATTGCCTGAAACCCATCTTAAACCTTTTTTGATGATTTTCTTACAATTGAGAATTGCTTTACAAAAAGCAAAATCTTTGATTAGAACTGAGTCACTTAGAAATTTCATATTTTGAAGATACTTTCATTTGATGATACTGTCCATTCATTTTCTTCACCAAAAATGAGGTGCCACACCTGCTTAGCTAGTAAAGCTAAATTCATATGAGCAATTATACTCGGACCTAAGCCCCCATTTTCCCTGGGTCTGCACACTTTGGTCCATCCTACAAGGTGTATCCTTTTTTTCTTCCCTAATCCAGTCCATAAAAATTCTTTTTGGATTTTCTCAATTTTCTAGAAAACCTTCACAAGGGCTTTGAAAACTAAGAGGAAATAGACTGGAATGCTCTGAAGAGAGGCCTTAGTGAGGGTCAACTTTCCTGCTTGAGATAGAAGATGATCTTTCCATCTAGCAAGTTTTTTTTGAATTCTTTTAGTAACCCTGTCCCACATTGACTCTCTCGGAGAACCAATGAAAAGAGGGAGACCAAGATATGAAGTGGGGAGGTTTGCTATATCACACCCTAAAAGTTTTGCAATCCTTCCTTACCTCTGAATGGGGGTTTTCAAGAAATATAACTTGCTTTTACTAAAATTAACTTTCTGACCAGCAACGTCCTCGTAGAGTTACAGGATGTATTTAATTCTTTTGGCCTCAACCACCGATGCCTTAGTGAGAGATGTTACATTGATTCCTAATATTAGCCTTAAACTATAAGCATTTTTGATGGTTCTGCCTAAAGCTTCCACCACAATGATGAATAACATGGGGTTGATAGGGTCCCCTTGCCGAATTCCTCTATGACTTTGAAAGTAACCAATAGTTGTTCCATTAACCAGAATCGAGAACCATGCTTTAGAAATGAATTCTTTGATCAAATTAACCCATTGGTGGTGAAAACCAAACTTAAGGAGGACAACAATAAGAAAGTCCCAATTTAGCCTATCAAATGCTTTGTTCATATCAAGCTTGAGGGTAAAAATAGACCTGTTAGTCTTATGAGCAGAGTGTAGAGCTTCATGAACTATGATAAATCCATCCAATATTGACCTGCCATGGATAGAGCTTCCCTGGCATGGATCTATGATGCAGAGCAAAAAATCTCTCATTCTATTTATAATGGCTTTAGTTAGGATCTTGTAAGAAACATTGCATAGACTGATTGGCCTAAAGTCAGCCATAGATTCAGGGGTTTGCTTCTTAGGAATTAGAGAAATAAAAGTAGAGTTGAGACATTTTGGGATATGATTGCTTGCTTGGAATTCTCTGACAATATAAATTACATCCTCACTTACGATGTCCCAAAAATCTTGATAGAAACAAGGGGGAAAGCCATCGGGTCTCAAGGCTTTGTCTGGCTCCATGCTAAACACGGCTTCCTTAATTTCCTCATCAGAAAAGGGAGCTAGAAGCTTAAGGTTTATATCCTAATTTATTATGCTAGGAATGTATTGCAATATAACATATTTAGCCTCCTCATTGCACTATGATTCCTGACCAAGGATAGAATTGAAATAAGATACTGCCTCCTTTTTTATTTCTGTTAAGTCCTGAGTAATAGAACCATCTGCTTTTTTTAAAATTTTTATCTTGTTATTGCTTCTATTTCTAAGCATGGTGACGTGAAAAAATTGGAATTTGAATCTCCATATTTTAACCAAAGAGCTCTTTATTTTTGCCTCCAATAGATTTCCTCACAGGCCAAAATGTTATGAAACTTTGCTAGTTTTGTCCATTCCTCCTGCCTAGTAGTTTCATAAGCATCACCATGTTGAATCCTATGATAAATTATCTTCAAAATTTCAACAACCTATTTTTAATTTTCAAAGAGGTTCCCAAAGACCTCTTTGTTCCAAGTTCGAAGCTTTTCCTTAACAAACTTTAATTTACCAGCAAGTTTAAAAGTTGCACTACCCCTGACAGGCTACTGCCACCATTGAATTAAGTTATCTCTAAAACTGGAATGTTTGATCTACATAGATTGAAATCTGAAAGGTTTTTTGAAAGACAGAGAGTTAGGGATATCCAAAAAAATGGGATTATGATAAGAGGCAATTTTAGGAAGGGCTTGCATGGTAGAATCACCAAACAGAGTTATAACCTCCTTTAATAGAAAAAACCTGTCAAGCCTTTCTTGAATGAGATGACACCCTATCCGTCGATTGCTCTAGGTATAATTTTCTCCTCTAAGTTTTACATCCATAAACATGTTGGAGTTCGTAAAGTCATTGAAATCATCCATGCTCCTGATAGGTGGTCCATTTCCACCTATTTTTTCTGAAGGGTAAAGAGGAGTGTTAAAATACCTAGCCAGAATCCAAGGGACATTATGGAATATTTCACTTAGATTGCCTAAGTATTCCCACAATAGAGCTCTCCCTTGAATTGAATTCGGGGTATAAATATTTGAAAGGATCCACGACCTGTTGTTGTTTATTTCCTTAAATAAAATACTAAGAACCCTGTCATCTTTATGAATAATGGTGCCTTCTCCTATACAAGGATCCCAAAAATTCATAAGACCTCCAAACGCTTCTCTGGATGATTTGCAAACCATCTCCCATTGATTCCAGATTTTTTTTGCTACTTTTTTGATTGAATCTCATCAGTTTTTGTTTCTTGCAACATGATAATAGTTGGATTCACTTGATTTATTATTGCACTAACTTCCCTATGTTTGGGCAGGCCATTGAGGCCTCTCACGTTCCATGAGAGGAACTTCATTTATATTGTTTGGGATTTATTCCTCTCCCCCTACCTTGAGGGGGTTTTCCTAATTTGTTGTCTTTAGAACCCGAAATAACCTATTGAAACAAGGTTCTCTATTTTCCATTGGTAATGTCATTATCAGTTTTAATTTTTTGATGCTCAACATTTGATATCCTCCCTCTTCTTTTTTCACTGCTAAAATCTATAGGAGACTTCATAGTGCTCTTGGTTTGTTTAGGACTAAATTGGGAGGAGGCAATTTGTTGCAGAACTGGACTGTCATATTCCTCAATCTGAAGAGTTTCACATATTTCCACCCCTATATCCAAATATTCTCTTTTTTTCCTGTATTCCCCTGGTCTGCGGGATGGCTACTCAGTAGGATTCACTTGGCTCCTAGTTATGATGTTAGGAAGATGATATTGTTTATTTTCCAATGCCTTAAATTTCTTCCTAAGTTCTTCAGCATTAGGTTTGGCTTTGGGATGCCCACTAGGCTTGAAGTGTTTTTAGCATTGGGGTTTAAGGATCCTGACTTGGATGGGGATTATAGAGATTGGGCATTAGGGTTTGGCTTTGTGATGCCCATGGGGCTTACAATAATTTCAACATTAGGGTTTGAGGATCCTAAATTGGATGGGGATTCTAGAGAGTTAGAAAGGTTAGTCTGAAGGTTCTAGGCTTCAATGTCTTCCAATAATCCTCCTACTGCCATATTGGATAGAATTGAAAATTTATTTTAAACTAGAGGATTGGAAATTACCTGAGTATTTTGGTTGCCAACAACCTGTTGTTTTCCTTTGTATTGTTGGGACCCTGCACCCTCTCTTTTCTTTTTTGGTAGACATAGTTTGCCTGATTGAAATCGCCTCTACCAAGGGAACTCCTCAAATTTCCTTGGTCTAGCATTCCCTGCTTTTGCTTTTCTTTATTCATTGCCAAGTTAGGGAACTGATTGCATAGATGTCCTTGATTTTTGTATTCTACACAGAATATTGGTTTGTTATCGTATTCTACCTACTATTTTTGATAGTATTCTCCATACTCTAGCTCCACAAACCTTGGTAATTCGTTATCCAAATTAGTATTTAGTAGATTCGTGCATGAGTCATCCTTGTCCTAGCCAAGGTCACATGGTCAATGGAGATTAGGTCCCCTATAGTTTTGGCTATGCCTTGCAGCCAATATTCATTGAAGAACTGGGTAGGTAGACTCGAGAGACGAACCCAAATAGGGGTAATGTTAATATTTTTATTTTTAGGGTTGAAATATTCACCCCATTGTTTGAGAAAAAGGCTCCTTTTGCCCAAAAACTAAGGACCTCCTGTTAAAATGTGGTTAGCATCCTCCATATTGTTAAAATAGATAATGAAGAACCCTCGAGTTAGAGCTACCAAATCCAAGCTGCATATCGGTCACCATTTACCCGTCGCCCAAGCTTTGATAGTATCCATGTCCGACCTACCTCCCAAAAACTTGCCTACCAGGGAGAATTATTCCATTGAAAGAAAATGCCTCATGGAACTTGTTGGGGCCAAAATTTTATTATTTACTGGAACTAGGGACGAAAGAGAGAGAACCTCCTTTCTTTTTCCTCTAAGAGTCTCAACAAAAGACAACCACTTCTTGGGCCCCGCATTGTACTTCATATATTTTTGTTGGGGTCTTTTTGAGGAGGGTCGGGCCCCCACATGATGCCCACCTCCAAATATGCTATAGCCTGACCGACTTCCTCTGGATAATATACAATAATGACATTAAAACAAAGGACTTGTTTTGATTTATGGTAAAATGGAAATGTTTACAAATTAGGTTTATGAAACTTAAATTTTATGGTGCTTCCAAAGGGAATTCGAGAAAGGCCAATGGAGGTGGTATTTTTTAAAATAATTAAGGAAAAATTATCCTCACTTACTTATAATCATATGGAACTTCAAGTAAAAAATATGCAAAGTCTAGGGTAGTGCTTATAAGGATTAAAACTACAATTGAAAATGGATGAAAATATATTTCAACTAAAGGGTATTAAAAAATTATTATTAATGCTATCAACAAAAATGGATGTGGAGATTGGATAAAAAATGATAATATTATTGATATTCATCATCTATTATTCGAGTTAATATCTTAGAAAGGTGAAAATATATATAGATAAGGAAATTGAGTAGCAAAAAAGTTAGCAATTGGGGTGTTGATCTTTTTTTTTTGCTTAAGAAAAAGGGTTTGTACTTTAGGCACCCAACCCTTAAAAAATTACAACTCTTTCCTTTAGAGATTAAGAGTTTATAAATAGATTTTATTCTCATCTCAATTGAGTTACTATAGCTAGATACCTACATATTTTTTCATAAAAAGTATGAATTCTTGATTTTCATTTTCTGGATCTTCAATTTTCTTTATAAATACAAATATTCTAGAATTCAACATCATTCTTCTTGATATTTTTTGTAGCAATATTCACAATACCAAATGTCCATGTCTACTGTCTATGCACTACATCTTAGTCGAGCAATATTTTCAAAACTTTACGTTATCATAGTCCGCTTTACCAATTTTGGGTTATTAGTTTCCTTCTTGAAGCGTAAGTGCAACCATAAGAACTGTAATAAATAGTTTAACAATCTTAAAAAGTTGAAAGTTTATGATTAAGTCTTATCAATGAATACATGCATAATAACTAAACAATGGGTCATGATATAATGCAAGTGGAATTTATTTTAATCTCATTCACACTATATTGATAATTTAACAAATCATAATGGTATTATTTTAATAAATAGTTTAGTAGTCTCAAAAAGTTAAAAGTTCCAATCCATAATTTATCTCATAATCCAACCAACAACTTAAATAATCCATTCAACCATAAAGTCCATTTGATATCATTTTCTGTTCAGCATATATGACTTCTAATCACTTCATGAAATCATAGTCTACTTTACCAAATTTGGAATATTAGTTTCCTCCAATACATTGGTTTATAAACGGATCTCATGAAAATTTTTGTAATTCACTAGAACACTAAATTGGATTTGCTCCTTTCAATTTTTTTTGTCAGATTTAAAGTATGTGATGATAATAAAAAATGCTCATTTTTATGCATGTTTAAAAAGGGTATTGTTTGGCATGTCTAACACTAGAAGTTTGTTTTTGTGTAATTATTATATATATTTAATGGAAAATAATGTATTATGCTTGATTGGTATTTTCTATGCTTTATTGGTATTTTTTAGTGGGAAATATGTGTAGATGTAGATTTTCGTTGCTTTTTAACATCTTTTAGTCGAGGTCCCGCATGGAACCTGACATTGTACGATAAGTGTAATGTGTTTGAGGAACAATGTATGTCTTGAAGGATATCATGGTGCCTAAAGTGGATGCCTAAATCCTACTAAGGATCAATTCCTATATATCGAGCGCAGGTCGATGCCTATATCCTGGGCGCAGGTCAACACCCATATCTTGGCAATAGGAAAGACACCTATATCTTGGTGACTATCTCTTGATGATAAAAAAGGTGCCTATATCCCGATGACTATCTTTCAATGGTTGAAAAACACACAATGGTAAGCAAGTCGGTGCCTATATCCAGCAAGTATAAAGTGCCTTTATTTCACATGTTGAACACTTGATCAGGAAACCACACGAATTTTAGAAATAAATTATTATGTAAACTTAGGGATCACCATTATTATATTTCACAATTAATTTTAGACATGGTTGCTCGTTAAATAGATGATAATTGTAATTGTGCACGAACCGGTTGTAGCGAATCACGATGTATGATTAAATTATAACAAACTATTTTTTTAATAAGATTTGATCATGTTTTGTATAAGAACATAGGCCATTCCTAAGAAAGGATCAATGAAGTTTTTATTATTTTGTATTGCATAAATATTAATGAAGTTTTGATTGTTCTCCATTCGTGTGTACCTGGAAGAGTGATTTTTATGTAACCATTAGGGTGGACCATATGTAGGATCTTAGGCCCACTTTAGGCAATAATCATTTCCTGTTTAGTTAATTTCCTGCTTTATTTATTTTGGTTGTGTTTATTTCCTGCATTTTTATTTCTAGTTGTGTGTTTAGTTTCAACAATTTTCCTTTTAGTTATGTGTTTGATTTTAATATTTTAACTTCAGTTGTGAGCAATTTACCTCCTACAATTTCTTTCAATTATGTGTTTTATTTTTATGCATTTAGTTTTTATTGGTTTGGCTAAAATTGAACTACACAAACAACACCCCCCCAAAAAAGCCATCTAATATATAGAACTCATCTCCCAACTACTACAGGCATATACTATGCATAGGTACTCACAAGTTTATGGACTCTTGAATTGATAATTAAATGGAAAGTAAATAACTATTTTATAGAACACCATTTTCTGCTTAGTTCTCACCATTTTGGGATCATTGTTGAGGAGTGCTAATTGTTGTATTTTAGGATTTTTAGGTTAGTCAACCTAAAAATAACTATTCAAACTATCTTACTCGTAGATCCCCTACCTAAGAATGTATGAGTCCACTAAGACCAAGAGGATCAGACAAACATTTTATTAAGAGAGTAGAAGTCACCTTGAAACCACCTAAAATACCTTCTAAAATACCTTCTAAAGCATCTGAAACACTTCCTATTGTTGGACCATCCTCTCCACCTAACACACCTTGGCATATTAATCCATTATTTGGACAAAATTTATTTAAAAACTCAAGGTTTACCTCAAGATTAGTAGGAGGGTTTGACTCAAGATTTGATTTAGATTTACTATTTGAAGACACAAGAAACGAGCATGAATTACTATTTATTGTTGTGTAAGCATTTGGATTTACACCTACATCATCTAAAACCATGGCTAGAAATAAAGAGGCTTCCACCACTTTTGACTTTCCAACTGAATAATCTAGAGGAGACACTAAAATGAAACATATTTCTCCTATACATATTCCTTTATTTAGAGGACTACTAACTGAAGATATTGATTTGTTTCTCTTTAAATTTGATGTTATTTATAGATTATTGGATTATAAAACTGATGCCCAAAAATTAAAATTTTTTTCTTATACGTTGGATGATTCAACATTATGCTGGTTTATCGATTTAGGGGACAAACAAACTGCCACATAGGAGGACATGAAGAAAATATTTTTAGAACAATACCAAGATTTTGGTAGGGCATGGGATTCTAGAGAGGGATTCGTAGACATGTCACAAAGGGAGGAAGAGTCATTGGATGATTATGGGGGTAGATTTAATATTCAACATTCACCCCATGTAGAACTAGATGAGAAATCCTTAAGAAGTATATTCTTAAGGGGTCTCATGAATAATTCATTAGAAGCCTTAAACTTGCTAGTGGGAGATGATGTTTACCAAGCCCAAATTTTTGATATCTTATAGTTATATAAGAATCACTCTAGGAGAAAAGGTAAACCCATCACCCTCAAAACTAAAATAACAACCTTCGTAACAAAAGCAAAAATAGGTACATTATTGGAAGACATGAAGAGTGATAGTATATCATCTCTTGCAATATAACTAGATACATTCCAAATTCAAAAAAAGAAGCAAGAAATTAAGGCAACATTGGCCTTTTTCTGCCCAAGATGTAGAAAAAAACACTCAAAGAATGAATGTTTGGAAAATAAGGTTTGAGTGTGTGCCATTTTCCAAATGCATCATAAAACAAAGTTGTACCCACAATTAGCAAACATGAAAGAGAAACCAAAAGTAGATGAAACTTATTTTATGGGTAATAGGAGAAATTGGCAATAGTATCCTATGAGATGCGAAATGCTACGAGTAGCACCACCCTATGAGGGATCCAATTTTATGAACCAAGGGTAGGCTCAAAAACCCAATATGATATGGTGGGATCAACCACCTTGGATGAATTCCACCCAAGGGCAAATTCCTTACACACCTTATCCATGGATGCCATACCGACAAGCTAGAACATAGTGGCAAAATTATAATACATGGACTTCACCTCCATAGGTAACAATAGAAGCACCACTACAACCTAGTTTATCGACACCACCTACTTCTAGGCCACAATAGCTACCAACACAACCAACCCCAAATCCAAATAATGATAAGAAAAATCAACCAAAATATCAGGTAGACACGGGTATGTACCCTATGTATCATCATATTAGCATAGATTTTAGTCCAATAAAACTTAGATTAGGTAGAGAAGTAGGAGTAGATCCAACCCCTCCAATAATGGAGGAAGAGGGAATAGAAGTAGAAATAGAAGAATCAACACCTTCGATAGAGGGTGTGGAAGAAAATTTAACTGCTAAATAGTCCAATAATGAAAGGGTTCCACATTTTCCCAAAATGTTAAAAGAATACAAAAAAATAATGTAACCATAAATTGACATAATGGAAGGGTTGAAAAACCTAACTGTCATAATTCCCATCTATCAGACTATACGAGATGTGCCTATCTATACAAAATCCATTAGAGAATTATCTATTAAGAGACCAAGATGATGACAATAGTTAAAAGTAGTACATGTGGTAGGTTAGTGAGCTGAATTAATATTAGGGAACACTTATCACTAAAAATATTCTAATCCAGGAAGCCCGAACTTAATAGTTCAAATTTAAGGCTTGAGGCTACCCAATACTTTAGTAGATTTAGGTGCAACCATAAATGTCATGCGTAAGGAAACCATGCATAAACTAGAGTTAACAAACATGAGGTCAACAAAAATAGTTTTATAATTGGCAGATAGGTCTATAGTACTCCCAAAGGAAATGCTGGAAGACACCATTATAACTATAGATGAATAGGAATATACATCAGACTTCCTAGTTCTAAAGTTAAAATTAGAACTAGGTGGTAATCCACTCATATTAGGATGTTCTTGGTTGGTAACGTCTGATGCCTACATAAGTTGTAGACTAGACAATTGATGATATCCAATGGATAAAATGTTAAAAGTTTAGTCATTTACCCTCCTACACAATTTACTGTTAAATTGTTAAAGCTTCATTCTGAATTTGTTCATGATAATACCTTGCCTATGTCGCAATAAGTGATGGTTCTAGATGAAGTAGAGGATGAAGCAGTTGAAGAGCAAATCATAACAAAATTTCTCTAAGGAGAATCTTCACACCCTCGTATGGATTTCCCACTTGTTGGTAGGAAGGAAAGTCATGTTAAACAAATTGAAACAAAACTTGGATGAATATTGAACATTGATAATTCCTTGACAACCATTCTAGAAGATAATTTGAAAGGAATATTAAATAAATATAAGACTACTTTCACTTGGGATTAGAGAAATATGGGTATTGCACCCGAGGTATGCACTCATAGGATTTACTTGGAGGATGATGCAAGACCGGTAAGACAACCTCAAAGGTGGATGAATCTAGCCATGAAGAAAATAGTAAAAGCTAAATTACAAAAACATTTATCAACTGCATTCCTCTATCCCATTTTTGATAGTCAATGGGTGTCGCATTTGGTGGTAGTACCCAAAAAAAATGATAAATAGAGAATCTATGTGGATTATAGAATGTTGAATAAAGCCACCAGAAAAGATCATTTTACCTTTCCATTTATAGACCAAGTCCTAGATACCCTAGTAGGACAAAAAATTTTTTTCGTTCCTTGATAGGTACAATGACTACAATAGGAAGAGGACTAAGAAAAGATAACATTTACCTATCCTTGGGGTACATTTGCCTACTGTGTATTACATTTTGGGTTGTGTAACACACTTGCAACTTTCCAATGGGATGTCCTTAGTATTTTTTAGATATGGTAGGAGAGACTATAGAAGTTTATATGGATGGTTTATCGTGTATGGTGAAAATTTTGAAGAAGTTATAGCTAATATGGAGAGAGTACTCCAACACTATCAAGAAATAAATCTATCCTTAAGCAATGAGAAATGCTTCATTTTGATGACGAAAGGGATAGTTATAGGACACCATATTTTTTCTGAGGGGATAAAGGTAGATAAAAGAAATATTGAGGTTATTAAAAAACTACCTACCCCTAAAACACAGTGAGATGTTAAAATTTTCTTAGGCTCTATTGGATACTATCGATGATTTATTTAAAATTTTAGAAAAATTTCCAAACCCCTACACACGTTATTAACAAAACATATTGAGTTTGTATGGACAAGTGAATGTTAGCAGGTGTTTCAAACCTTAAAAGAAAAATTGACAACTACTCCCATGCAAAGAGGTTCAAATTAGAACCTCCCATTCTACATTTATACAGATGCATCGAATAATGCTATAGGGGTAGCACTGGGATAAAATGAGGAAAATGAAAGATATGTCATCTATTATGTTAGTAAAAACTTTATGGGTGTTGAAATCAATTACACTATCATAGAAAAAGAATTCCTGGTAGTTGTACATTCCATTAAAATTTACCACTATATCACAAGCTATAAAATTTTTGGACACACTGACCATACAACCATCATATATCTAATGAATAAGCCAATGATAAGTGGTAGGATTATTAGATGTCTATTACTCCTACTAGAATTTTATGTGATTATTGTAGACAAACCAGGTATTGTTGAAATTTTTTTATCCAGGTTAATCTCTCATGATAACACTACCACTGAGGATATATTCCTAGATAAGCGTCATTTTTCTCTAGATAGCTATATAACATGGTATGCCAATATGGCCAATTAATTAGCAACCAGTAAAGTATCCCCTACACTTACTCCTCGAGAAGATTGAATATAAATTGAGATGACTGTAGATTTTTCATAGATTGATGATTGTCTATTTAAAAATGGCCTTGATTAAGTCATGAGATGATGTGTTACAAAAAATAAAACCACATAAATCCTAAAAGCATATCATGATGAACCGTGTGGTGGATATTTTGCAGGTAGAAGAACTACATTTAAAGTTTTACAAATAGGGTATTATTGACCTTCATTATTTAAATATGCCATAAATAATATTAACCATTGTGATCAATGTCAATGAAGGGGTTGACCAAATCCATAAGACAAAATGCCCCTTTAGCCACATGTGCATATTGAACCATTTGATAAATGGGGGATGAATTTTTTAGGGCCTATCAATCCATAATATAATGATAAGAGGTATATTTTAGTATGTACTGATTATTTCACTAAGTGGGTTGAAGTGCAGACACTACAAAATACAAATTAAGACAATGTAGCATAGTTATTATATGAATTATTTTTAACTAGGTTTGATGTTCCCAGGGAGATTACCACTAACCAGGGTCCTTAGTTCAATTCGAAGATAAATCAAGAATTGATGCAAAAATTCTAGATCTAGCACAACAAAACCACCCCATACCATTTGCAAGATAATGGGTAGGTGGAGGTTATAATCCAAAACTTGGAGAACATTTTGACAAAGACAATGCAACGAAACAAAAAGGATTGGGAGAAACACCTCTCAAAAGTAGTATGGGCATATCAACCATGTGGAAATTAACTACCAAATTTACACCATTTAAGTTGGTGTACAAGAAAAATGCAATGATGCCAATAAAATTTGAAATTAAAACTCTACAAACTATTATAGAGCTCAATATGAACTTAGATGCCATAAAAAAAGAGTGTATTCACTAGTTAAATCAATTGGATGAATACAGGCAATATGTCCTCCAACACATAGAAATATTACAAAAGTAGAGAGCAATGTGGCATGACTGCTGCATAAGACCAAAATGATTTAAAGAAGGAGATTGGACACTATTATATGATTTCCAATTCTAGGAGTGAAAGGGAAAGCTCATGCAGAGATGGATGGATCTGTATGAGCTAATCGAAGTGATCAACAATAACATTATCCATGTTGGAACCATTGATGACAATATAATTATGACGATCACTAAACACCACTTACGACATTACCATGCACCTCCAATTCATGTGGTTGACTCAAACATAGGCATGGGGAAGACCCCATTTTTTGAAAAACATTCAACAATTTGATGAATATTTATGCATTCATTCTAAAATAAAAGAAAAGAGAAAAAACCAGAAAGAAAATTATATATATATATATATATATATATATATATATATATATATTTCTGTTTTTAGATTAATTTTATTATTTTATTATTTTTGTTTTGTAGGGCTACATGGAATCTGTTGTAAAGCTATAGGCATTCAACTATCAGGTCTATCATGCATGAAGTTATGCTGCCTTGTTTTTATTTTATTATATTTTCATTTTTTAGGGCCACGTGGAGTCTGTTGCAGAGCTGTAGTTATTTGGCTATCGGGCATATCAAGCATGAAGCTACATTTCCCTATTTTTACCACTTTCTAGGAGTGTAGGGATGTGGAAAAGGTACCTATATTCTAGGTGTAGGATGATGCTTATATCCTGGGTGCAGACCGGTACCTATATTTTGGTGCCTATATTCGGGCTAGTTGATAGATGCCTATTTTCCCACCAAGAGGATGGTGCTTGTATTTGGGCTAATATAAAAGGCACCTAATTCTCACTAGGAGGATGATGCCTATATTCAAACCACCATAAATATGCCTATCTTCCACTAGGGGGAGTGGAACCTATATCCAGACCAAGACAAAGGTGCCTATATCTAGAATAGAAAAGGTGCCTATATTTAAAGGTAGAACACAAGAGCCTATATCTAGAACATAGGTGCCTATATACAGAGCAGCAAAGGCACCTATATCCAAACATAGCAAAAGAACTTACCTTCCACCCAAAGGAAAGTGCCTACAACTAGAGAAGAAGTGATGCCTATATCCAAAAGCGATAGCGATATCTATATCCATGCACATATGAAGAAATTAATTTTTCGATGGATAAAAATTTCCTACTTTCCAATCACCAACACCAGAGTATGCTCATTCACGAGGTGTTAACAACAGGGTACACTACTTCTAAATTCCATTGCAAAAGTGTGTTGTCCCATGATGAATAATTATGGTTTTTATTTTTAGTATGAGAAAATACGTAGTACCCAATAAAATTACTTTGATGAGATTGCTTTGCACAAAAAAATGAAAGTTACTAATTAATCCAGTACATTGTAATGAATGCCCTAACCAATACAGTTACACCACCATGCATCTACACATTATATTTCATAAAAAATAACCTAGATGTACTGATTTTTCTATTATTTATGTGCATAGTTATCACGAAAAATATTTTTGTGTTATGTGCTAGTACATGCCCCATGTTTTTATTGACTAATAATGCAACCCCACATCAGTGACTCACCATGTGGCACCAATTAGGCATGGGGAAGGTTGTAACTATATCCAACTATATTCAAGTGAATGCTTCAAGATTAATTTCATGGATTTCATAATTATTGCTAATTATGGGAGCATAAGTTTCCACTATGCATGGATATAGTCGCATGCTATGGCATGTTAAATACGAATGTTGCCTACTTCAACACTAAAATGACCAGAAACAAAGAAAATACTATAGGAGGACCTTTAAGAAATCATGTATAGAAGAAATACTAGCCCAAGAACCTCTCGAGCATCATAGGATTTGTTTGGGACCAATTAAAATCTATGGAGTGGTTGGATTACCATTACTTTTTCAGCCAATACTAGGACCTCATAGTAGCACAGGAATTTGTGGCTTCAATGGATAATAAGGTTGTACATATGCGAGGGGTAGTAATATCGGCGATAGAGGAGTATGTAAGCCTCCCATGCACAGGGGACCAAACATACAAGGGAGATAATGTTGAGCAATGCGCTCAATGATTATTTGGATAATCCATGACATAGTTGACATGACTGGGGTTGTCAAAATAATATGTTCCAAAAGCATGATAACAAGTATTTGAAAAATTTCCATGATTCTTCACCTGCACCGAAAGATATTCCTGGATCAATGCCAACCACTTTTGTTTTTAAATAATTTGTTGCATGGGGACCATATCAAAATCCCCTTTTATCTAATGAGTGCCCTACAAGATGAGGCCAAAATATGCCAAGTAGGAATGATGGTGGCGTTAGGACATCATGGGATGATTTTATCCCTAATTTGACATGCCAAAGCACAGAGGATTACACCGCCACCACTAGCCATTGAAGCAAAGGAAGTTGAATCTAAATCATCTAGTGAGCGACATGAAAATAATTAGGATGAAGGAACAAATGCACCTACCTCCCAACATAGTCATTCAAATAAAGAGGTAGAGTAGGCCGAGTTGAGCCCATTTTAGGCAACATCACCGCCTACATCTAGGAATGAGGTATTGATAGAAACTTTGATCAATTAAAATTCATTAGAGGATAATGATGACCACACCATAGAGGATGAACAAGCCACCTACGTGTTGCAAGGCTTGGCCTCTATCGAAGTGCCCTACAATGAATCTTCTAAGGAAAACATCCATGACTAGTTTTAGGAAATAAAAGCATAAGCCTCTAGTTGGGAGGAAAATTTTTATGCAATATAGGTTGAATTGAATTTTTTTTGATGGAATCTTATAGTTGAACAGCAAGAATCAAACCACACTATACATAAGTTGATAGATACAATGAAGCAATTGGATAACATGGTGTAGCAATTACAATAATTGCTCATCGTGAAGGAAAATAGAGTTGATGCTACTATGCAGATGGACTGGGCCATGGAACCAACAATTTTCTTCATCGATTCAAATGAGAAGATGATATCCATGAGGGTGTATCATTCATATGCTAAGAGGGCATTAGATGCCCAACTGTCTAACATAGAGGACCAACCAAAAGCACCTATGGTAGATGTTTCCTAGGAACAAGGGAGCCCTATTTTACAAATTTGACCTATTTTTGTTGAACTTTTAAATAGCGAGGAGGTTGAGGTTGCTTAGTTGGTTGGTGAGTTAGCAGAACACTCTGTTGCTACCTAGTCATACGATCAGTTTAAAGTTGGTCATTTGGATGCTACCTAATTAGTTGAAGAGTCACCAACATGTGAATATGCTGCTCAATCAACTAAAGAGTCAATCGAGTGCAATGACCCTACCTAATAAAATGGAGAGTTAGTTATCCACCATGATACTACCTAGTTAGCTAGGAAGTCAAAAGAGTGCAACAATGTTGCATAGTTATCAAGGGAGACTACATAATCCTTTATTTCTATCCAGTCAACTGGTCAGCCAAAGGTTGACCGTACATGATCTAAACCTCTTTTGCTATTGTACCTATGAACCAATGCATGCCAAATATAGAACCTTCTATTGTTCAAGAAAAATCACCTACAAGGAGAGAAGTGGTGCTTGCTCTTGCAACACCAATAGATGCAGATACCGTACAAAAAATAAAGAAATAGAAGTAGAAGGCTATGGAAATATGGCCATGGGGAAGAAAAAGAAAACTGTAGCATGATCCTAACTATGATGAAGAGTGGGTTGCATCACTTGAATCTTTTACGTCCATCGATAGGAGTTCACCATGCTCAAGGAGAGCCTAAAGAAGGATAAGGAAACATGGTGAGCTCATAAGTGGGTAACTAGGGAGCCGAACATCAATGTAAACCCAAAGTACTCAACATAATTTAATGCACTATATTCTTCTATCAATGGATATCCATCATGAATGATGGAATATTTTTCCTAGATGAGATGTTCAAAAAGAACCCTATAATGCCACCACCAATCAAAATGATCCAACCTTGGCCGTTGAATCCTATGAAGTTATGAAGTTAAGAGTGAAGATGAGTATATAGAAAGAGGAGCACATTTACAGGCCCTAGTTTTGCTAGAAGCTCGATCGGTTGATATGTCTTAGTTTACACCATGAAATACTCCTATGATTGAAATGGTAGTAAGGTTACCTAAGAATAATTTCCTCTGGTAGTAGACCATGCCAACCCTTGAACGAGATGTAGTTATAATTGTTGATCTTCTAGAAGAGGATACAGGTTTTAGGTGAACCAATTAGAATGGTCACCATGAGAAGGATGAAGATATGGAGATAGGTTCCAACCAACCCAAAAAGCATGGTTGATGCAAAAAAAACAAGGAAAAGACAAGGCCATGACTCGAGAGCAACAACATTGAATAGAGTATATTGTAAGGCTATTAATGAAACAAGGAATTATCAGCATAAGGTGACATGAGGACATGTCAAATACTTAGGCATGGGGGTATGATGAGCATCAAAAATGCTCATTTTTATGCATGTTTAAAAGGGGTATTGTATGGCATGTCTAACACTAGGAGTGTGTTTTTGTGTAATTATTGCATATATTTAATGGAAAATGATGTATTATGGTTGATTGGTGTTTTTAATGGGAAATGTGTGTAGATTCAGATTTTCATTGCTTTTTTCACATATTTTAGTTGAGGTCCCACATGGACCTGGCATTGTACTTGAGGAATGACATACATCTTGAAGGAGATAATGGTGCCTAAAGTGGATGCCTAAATTATGCTAAGGGTCGATGCCTATATCTCAGGCACAAGTTGGTGCCTATATCCTAGGTATAGGTCAGTGCCTATATCCCAATGGTAGGAAATATGCTTATATCTCGATGGCATGAAAGGTACCTATATCCCAGTGACTATATCCCAATGGTTGGAAGGCACCTATATATCAATGTCTATTTCTCGATGATAGGTAGGTCGATGCCTATATCCAGTGGGTATAAAACACCTTTATTCCATGCATTAACCACTTGATTGGGAGATCATGCAAATATTAGAAATAAATTATTATGTAAACTTAGGGAGTTTCATTCTTATATTTCATGATTAATTTTAGACATGGTCGCTCTTTTAATAGATGATAATTGTAACTATGCATGAACCAACCGTAGCGAATCATGATGTATGATTAAATTAGAACAAGCTATTTTTGTAATAGGATTTGACCGTATTCTGTATAAGAATGCAGGTTATTCCTGAGAAATGATCCATGAAGTTTTTATTATTTTATACTTAATAAATATTAGTAAAGTTTTGAGTTTTTTCCATTCAATTGTACTTGGAAGAGTGATTTTTATATAACCAGCTAGGTGGACCATCTACAAGAGCTTGGGCCCACTCAAGGTAGTAATCCTTCCCTATTTATTTTATTTTTTGCTTTATTTATTTTATTTGTGTGTTTATTTCCTATAGTTTATTTCTATTTGTGTATTTAATTTCAACAATTTCTATTACAATCATGTGTTTGATTTTAGTATTTTAATTATAGTTGTGAGTAATTTACTTCCCGCAATTTTGTTCAATTGTGTGCTTTAATTTTCTGCATTTAGTTTTATTGGTTTGGCTAAAACTTAACTACACGAACAACACACCCCACACCAAACCAAATGATATATAGGAATCATCTCCCAACTACTACATGCATATAATATGCATAGGTACTCGCAAGTTTATGGACTCCCATATTGATAATTAAATGGAAAGGAAATATTGTTTTACAAAACACCATTTTTTTCTCACCAGTATGTGTAAACTTGATTTCTTCAAAATTTGTAGCAAGGTCTTATATTTACACAATGATCTCTTGTATGGTCCATGGAGTCTTTAATTTCCTCATAATTACATTTATTACTATTAGTGAATCACCTTCCATCCATACTCTATTCCATTTCATTTGTCTAAATGCTTTTAATCCTTCTAAAGCTACCAAACTTTAACTTTAGTATTTGTATTAAATCCCTTAGTAAAAGTGTAATATGACAAAAAACCATCCATATTATTTTTTATTATTCCTCTTCCTACTGGTCTTGGATTTCCTTTAGAAGCTCCATCAAAATTCAATTTGATCAACTCTACTTTTAGTGGTTTCCACTTTATATTTTTTGCCTTCCTTTTGTTTCTCTTGTACCCACCATCATAATTCCAATTGATGACTTGACTCCATCTATTAAGGCTCTTTGACTTGAATTGAACACATATTCCTTTTTCTCTAAATTGCTTCCCTTTCCTTTAAATATTTTTTGTTCCCTTCCATCCGTACAATCCAAAGTATTGTATATTTCATTTTTTTTGAGATTGTCTGTAATACCTCACTTTTAAAAGTGCTCTACCAATAGATCCAAGCTTATTGTAGTGGTAAGGGCTTCGAATTCTCTTTGGGAGATCCAAAGATTCAAACCCCATTCAATATGAGGGGACCAAGACCCCTCATAAAAAAGTGCTCTGACATTACTTTAACCTTTATTCAACTCTACTATTCATCATCATGCATTTACCAAACATATTAAGAATCCATTGCCATAATTTCAAGACTATTGAGTAGTGTCCCAAGATATTATATATACTCACCTCCTAATTTTTACATTGAACATATTGTGAGGGCCATGAAAACCCCTTTTCATTAGGTTATTCCAACAATAATATTTTTCTATGAACTAGCCATACAAATATTTTAACTTTTGGAATGCTTGGGCTATCCCAAATATCTCTTCAAATTCTTGTGGTATTCTTTTTTTTATTGGTTCTCATTATATTCACTTCTTTATTTGTATTCTCCTGAGCTATTCAACTCCTAAATCAACTTATCCTCAATTCCCCTCAGAATAATCACTATTGTTATCTTTTTTCTCAACTACCTTCTAGCAACAATGTCTAGTATACTTGTAAAAAAATATTATTTCCATTTGTATCTTCCTTCTTGATCCTTGTACATAATGTTTGAAACACTATCACCATATTTTCTTGAAGTAATCTCATCCATGGTTTCAAAATTAGATCTATATTGAGTGGTATTTTATCACACTAAGTATCCATCCAAATATAAATATTTTCTCTAGTTTCTAGCATTCATCTTAGACCTTTAATAACTAGATCAATTGATTTTTAAAAACTATTCTATAGTGTAGAACCATATGGTAATGAGAATACAACAAAAATTAAGCTTGGGTCATTGAGCTCAATGTACTTAGAAAAATTATTCCCCATTGTCTTTGATTCTCTTTGTATAATCTCCAAATTACTTTTCTTGTTAGAGCTATGTTTACATCCATAAGAACTATTAAAACAAGACCTCCATTAAATTTTTCATCACATACCTTGCTCCATTTCACCAAATAAAATTTCCTTTTATCATGTAATCCTAACCATAAAACAACCATATAATATAGATTAAACTTTTTTCTACCGATTTTGACATAATATACAAGGACATATAATATGTTTATTTATTTATTTAAGGTAATAGGTTTTTTTGGGTCCCCAAAACCTTATACCTAGCAAGTAAAAAGTATTACAATATGACACTATAGCCTATCCAAAAACAAATTACTAACATCAACTTACAAGTTTTTCAACTTAAACAAAAACACCCTTAGAAGCAAAAAATTCCTATTTAAGGCATTACTAACACAATACACAATCCAAACATAATAGTAAAACCATAATAGACACAAACAACACTAAAGGATAAAACAACCCAACACCAAAATAAGATAGTAAGACCATAATAGTAGCATAATATAGAAGAAACTTAGCCAACCCATTCTATATAATTGAGGATGTCCAATGCCTCCTTTGAACCAATCCATGCAACTCCATTCTGCCAACATGGTGGTATACTTCGATCTGTCGAATGGGAATCAAGTGAATAGTTTATTGGATCTATTCACCTATTTCTACTCTAATAGGTGTTCATCCATTGGACAATCCTTTAGTGCCAATTCCATTAGAGCTAAAGGAAACTCCATATACTAGTGTTAAATTTCTCTAAGTCCAACTTCCAAATTTGCCATCCAATCTACTGATTGATTTCATTCATGATAGATATGCTATATTTTCATCTACCCAAGCTTATCCAAGTTTAGTCAATTCTCAAACATCAATTTTGCCTAAGATTCTCTAGGTTTAGTTGAATCTCCAACATTAGTTCAATAATGGACCAACTAGCCTTATGTTCCTCCTTCATAGCCTTTATGGTGTTTAATGAGTTTGCTTCAATTATCACATTCATAGCCTCTATTTATAAAATATACTTAGTTACCAATAATAAGACACCTCTATAAAGTGGTTCCTTTGATTCCCCAATGAATTAGCATAGGCTAACATGATGGTGCCTTTCTCATCTCTTATTACTCCCCCTACACTAGCAGCACCCAAATTACCCTTAGCTACCCCATAAAAAATTAAATTAACACAATATTTTAGAGGGGATTTCCATATGACCTCTTACCTGGAAGGTTTGGAGCAGATAGGTAGAGAACTAAAATCTAAATACCAAGCTTTGAAAACATCTTGCTCTTAGATAAAAAATTCTCTTGATAATGCTTTATGATTTTAATATTTTCAACTAATGCATTGTCAGTATGGGCCCCAATTGAGCATGCATCCCTTATCTTATACTTAAAATATTCAATTATTGTGTTCTATCTAGACCCCTCAAAGGAAGTGTGGAAGATAAACTTTCCATAGGGTTCCTAGATGTTTACTCTTGAAGGGTGATGTCCACTGAAGGTACACATCAACCATATTATCTGGGAAAGCCTAGGAGATCTTAAATCTGGTTAGAAGAAGAATAATTACTTCCTAATAAAACTCACACCCAATAAAAATATGATGAGCGATTTTAGCCTCTTTCTCACAGAGAGAACATCTATTGACAATGTTGAATCCCCTTTTACACACATTATTAATAGTCAATATTTTATTTTGAACTACACACAAAAAAATGGTTATTTTAGGAATTAAGTTCTTGACCCAAATATTTTTTATTGAAATCCAACCCAATCCATCCTTGTCATTTATAGAGTATCTAATTTTCATTGTATGTAGGCCTTTACTATCCCTGCTCCAAATCATAGAGTCACTCTCACCTATAGGGTTAGTGGGAAACACCCTCAATAGGTCCATCAAGGATTTTTGAGCTTTGGATTAGGTTTCATTTAGACCTACCAGATTTATACCTTTCTAGTGCCATCTCTCCTCTTTGAAATCTAAGAAGTCATTAACCTTTCTTCCAAAGGCTTCTATAGTTTTTAGCTTTAGGGTGTTCGATTCTAGATCACACTCAAGAGGGGTGTCCTTCAACCACATATCCTTCTAAAAGTCCACTATTTCTCCATTCCCTATATGCCATCTAATCACTTTTCTCAAAATATATTTATAAATCATTAGGCTATTTCTAAAAGTGGACCCTCTTGGAAGATCTTCTGAATTGAGGAAGTCTTGTCTATCTCTCATGTATTTAGCTTTAAGGATTTTTACCCAGCTCAACTAATCATTCTTTAGTATTTTCCAACCCATATTACTAATAAGAGCCTCGTTCATCCTATACAGTCATTTGAAACTAGACCTCCATACTCTTTCTTGGAGCACACCTACTCCCAAGACTCTAGAGGTAATATTTTCTTATCTTTAGATCTTGAGCAGAGGAAGGATTGTTGGATTTGTTCCATTTTGTTCCTGTTCTTGTGTGGAATTTTATAAAGAAATATAAGTATATGGGAATACTTTGTAAGGTTGACTGAACCAGTTGTGTCTTCCCAACCTGGATTAAGAGGCTACCTCTCCATCCTATCAATTTATTTGTAAACCTGTCAATCATTGGATTCCAGAGTTTTGATTTCATTCAACCTTTAAAAAGTGGTATGCCTAAATAGGTAGCAGGGATATCACCTACTTCACACCCTAAGATCCAAGATATTATTCTTTGCCTTATCTCATGCATTACCAATATAAGTTTAATTTCAGATTCATACTTTACCAAGATAATTTTTAGTTCATATGATTGGAAAACTAAAGATCTGGAAACTTTTATAGTGTCATCAACAAATTATTGATGTGACATTGGATTAGATAATGAAGCTAGTTTGAATCCCCCTAGCATTCCATCATTTATTGTTGTAGTAATGCTAAGATCGAGGACCTCTGCTAATATGATGAACATAAAAGGACACAAGGGATCACCTTGTCATAACCCTATCTTACAACCAAAATTTTATCGATTGCACCATTCACTAAAACAAAAAACCTAGAAGTAGGGATGCAATTGAAGACCAAGTCCATCAAATCATTATGAAACCTAAATTTTCTCATAATATTAACCAAAAATCCTAGGAAAACTGATCATAGGATTTATCCAATCTAATTTTAAAAGCATTATGACCTCTTCACTTCTATCCATAGAATGGATGACCTTATGGATAGTTACAATTCCATCCAAAATTTTATGGCCTCTCACAAATCCACCTTGATTGTTATTGATGATTTATTGAGACAAATTTCTAAGGTATTTATAATAATTTTATAAAGTGTATTGCATAATATTATATATCAACCTTACTTAAAGTCTCTTGAACCAACGATCTTGGGGATTAGGGTAAAAAAATTAGAATTAAAATCCACAAGAATCTGGTGAGAAACTTGTAGTTCTTTAATGGCTTTCACAACATCAAATTCCACAAGTGTTAAAAGAAGGTAGCCAAGAATCCATCTAGACCTAGAGATTTGTCTCCTTCCAAGTCAAAAACTACCTTCTAGATCTCTTCTTCAGATAAGGGGCTAAGAAGACAAGTATTGAGGTCCTTATTGATCATATTTGGGATATGCCTAAGTAGAGTCTTCCTCCTTTGGTTTTCTAATATCAGAAACCCCTAGTAGCTCTTTAAATAAACCCACTACCTCTTCTCTTATTTAATCAAGGTTTCTAGCGAGGGATTCATATATTTTAATTATTTCTCTAATCTCATTACAACTTCGATGGAGAAGGGTAGAGACATGAAAAATTTGTATTCTTGTCCCCCTCTTTTAGCCAATGAATTCTTGATTTTTACCTCCAATGGATTTCCTCACAAGCAAGGACATTGTGATACTCTAAAAGTAGCTCCCATTCCCTAAATTTGATGTCTTCAGTCAAGACCCTTCCAATGATTTTTTTCAATATTTTATAACTCAGTTGTTAATTCCATTTTCTTCTTAAAACAATTTCCAAAGGTGTTTCTATTCCACACTTTCAAATTTTATTTTATATATCTCAATTTACCTACTACTTGATTTTAATTTTTAAAGCTAAGTTTTCATGTCTAAGCCATATTAACTCAAACCTAACCGAGTTGTTATACTTTATTCCATCCTTTACTACCTCTGAAACTATTGGGCTATGATTTGACCAAATTTTTAGAAGGGCAATGAAGGTTGAATCCCCAAAGGCTACTAAACCCTCTTGAGAGACTAGAAATCTATCTAGTTTTATTTGAATCAACTGATATCCTAAATTCCTATTTACTCCATGTGAATTAAAATCTTGTTAAAATCTATATCCATCAATTCATTAGCATTTATGAAGTTCCTAAAATTATGCATACCTTCTAAGGGAATTGAAGAGCCCCCATTTTTATTTTAAGGATTTAAAGAGGAGTTGAAATACTTCATTAAGATCCATGAGATCCCTTTGAATATAGTACTCATATAGCTGAGATTATTCCATTATTACCTTCTACCAACAATTGTGTTTGGGGTATACACATTGGTTAGAATCCAATTTTCTTAACTCTAGGTTATAACAAAAAAATGTGATGAACCATCTCGAACTAACCACTATCCTTCCTTTAATTTTCCTATTATTCCATAGATATAATAGAACCTCAAAAGAGCCCTTAACCTTGCTGAATAGTAATTCTAAATATTTCCAAAGAAGGTTTTTTATTATTTCAAATTTTATTTCATCTAACTTAGTATCCTATAAAAGTAGCAAATCTGGATTGTGTTCTCTTCTAACAACATACACGTAGAAGTTCTTGGATGGGGCATTAAGGCCCCTTATGTTCCAAGACAAAATCCTCATATTTTATTCTTGGCATGATGTTTTTCTCCCAAAAATTTAAAATACTTGGGATCCATTGATTACTTCCCAAGCCATTTCTTTCTCAATAACTACTATTGTGGAAGGTCTACCAGAGCCCCTTTTTGGACCTAAACCCATTGATAATTTAGAATGACTATGAGTGACTAATTTTTGAGCTAGACTCTTAGGTTTTATCCCTTTTGAACCATCTTTTACCATGAGGCTGACCTTCATTGTATTTTGATCTATTTTAGCCTGAGGAACCTCTAATTCTTTAGGGTTCGAGGTTACTGAAGGTTCGCCAATAGAATGGGGATGGACCTAAGTCACCATTAAAGAGGTTACTAGGCTATGTGTTTGTTCAAAATTTCATCAACAACATTTAAACTAGAAAAGTAATTGGAAAGGGGAATAGTTTCTTTATTCAATAAATATTGTACTTGGAGAATTACCACTAAATTCATACAGTTGATTTTACCTTCTTCCAATGGTTCTTTATATTTTAAATTTTTTTCATTTCCACCACTGGTTCCTTCTGTAAATTTATCATTTCCTTCCTTGGTGCATTAGTTGTCGTATTCTCTTCTATTTTTTGCCATACCCATATTCTATTGTTTTAGGGCTTATTTATTTGGGTAATGCAATGAAAACTTTTATGCCCTACTTTATGACATAAACCATACTTTATTGCCATATTTTCATATTCAATCAACTGATTGCATAAACCAAACTTAGAGATCAACTTTATCAGTTTAGGGAGTTCCTCACTTAGGTTAGAATTCACATAAAGGCTTGCATCCAATATACACATACATGAAAGAGTAGTAGGATCCACAACTACCTATTCCCCTATGTTTCTAGTAATTCTAGTGAGGATATCTTCATGCCAAAAATGAATCAGCAAGCTCAAAAGGTGGATCCAAATAGGCACAAAATGGATTCCCTAAGAGAAAGGGTAAAATTTGGGGCTCCATCGCCTCAAAAAGAGACCTCTACATCCAAAAAACCATATCCCTCCTTGTAAAATCTTGTTACTATCCATGAGAGGGTGACGATATCCATATGTTTGATGGGATTTCATTTCTCCCAGGTCCACTTCCTGATAATATCAAGTTTAGGCATAACATTGATGAATTTCCCCATCAGAGACATATTTCCTTGATCAACAATTGGGTTTTCCAAATAATATAATATGTTGGAATGGACTGTAAGACCGATTAATTAGCTATACTCTTCCAGCTAGTGATAACCATCTATCTTTCCATACTGATAGTTTATTATGAAAATTACTTATAACTGGATTCCACAATTCTATCCTCATTCTCCCCTCAAATAAGGGCATCCCTAGATACGTTGTTGATAAATTTACCTCCTCTATTTGAAGTAACCTGCATATCCCTACTCTAATTCTAGTTGGAGTATTTAAGAAGCAAATTTTGTATTTTGTCCTATTAAATTTTTGTCCCAATGCTCTTTCTTATTCTTTTAATAAGTTATTCAAAGCTTTGGCCTCATTTTTCCCTGCCCTCCCAAAAATGGTTGTATCATCTACAAACTATTTATGGGTGATGTTGTTGATGATATTACTAGCCTTAAGTATTCTTATTAGCCCATATTTTTACACCTTCTTCAGGTTCCTTCATAATACCTCTACCAAATTAATGAACAAATATGGTGACAAAGGATCTCTATATATAGACCCCTCTTGACTTTAAATGATATTGTTACTAGCCTATTGACCAACACTGAATATGATACTATATAGATACTATCTTTAACCCATATAACCCATTTATTCCCAAATCCAAGCTTTGCTAATACTACAAAAAGAAAATCCCATTTAAACCTATCATGAGTTTTAAGATCATTCCTCTCTCATTTCTAAAAGTTGTTGAATGCATTACTTCGTGAGCTACCATGATCTTGTCTATATTTTATCTCTTTTTACAAATCCTCCTTGCTCTTATAAAGTATTTTTTAATAATAGTGGTCTTAACTAATTTTCCATCACTTTGAAGATTATCTTATATGCCATTTTGCATAGGCTTATGGGCTTGAATGAATCAACTAATTTTGTATCCTTATTTTTTGGAATCAAGAAAAGATATGTTGCATTTATTTTGTAAGGCATGTATTGTTTTACCCTAGAATGTTTCATTGTCACCAATAAAAAATCATCACTATTTTCTAGTTATGTTGATAGAATATTGTAGAGAGCCCATTTGGGTTTGGGGATTTATCCTTATCAAAAGAGAAAATAGTTGAATGAACTTCCAGGGTAATAGGCTCCATCAATTTGCTATTGTCTTCATATGTTATTATCGAAGGTAATTCTTGAAATAGGTTATCATTAAGAACTTCAATATCCTTTGATCCTAGAATATTATAGTGAAAGAGCCTTGCCACCATTCTAATTTCACTCTGGTATTCAATACAAACCCCTTCTACTAATTTAAATCTACTAATTCTATATTTTTATATTTGTATTATTGCTATCCTATGAAAAAAGTTTACGTTTTTATCTCCTTTTAACCAAGTTTGTCCCAATTTTTATCTCCAACATTTATCTTCTTTACTCAAAATATTATGATATTCACTAAGCAACCTACTTTCCTCCAATATTGGATTATTGTGCTCATTTTCTTTGATTTTGAAAGTTTATCTTTTAGATCTCCTTCTCAATTTTTTTTGAAAGTGTTCTTGCTCCATTATTTTAATCTAGATGTCATTGATTTAATTTGTTTTGTAAGTGTATGAAACCCACTATTTCATGAAGAATTTTATGTTTGCACTATCATATAAAAAATTAAGTATGGTCTTACCACATCTTCTCATATTTAAAATATGTTTTTTTTGAATTCATGTACTATCATCTTAACTCTTATTGGCTAGTGATCTGAAGCAATCCTTGTCAAGATATTAGTTTTAGCACGTCCCTTCATCTAGCTAACATTTTGAGAGTATGCATCTGACCATTTTTTTTGCTATTATATTATATCCTATCCTATTATTGGTCTATATATAGTTATCCTTTTCAAACTCAACCTCCCATAGATTATTATTTTGAATGAAAGTTAAGAAATATCTCATACTTTGAGTTATTTTCCTAACAAAATTTTCATCTAGATTGGTTATGGCATTAAAATATCCTATGATCATGAAGGATTATTGGTGTTTAATTATCATAGGGGCTTCAATTCCACTCCATAATTTTGATCTACATGGCTGAGTTGTAGGTCCATAGACATTGATAAGGATGAAACAAATATCTATAAAGTAGCATGTGACTAATGAGACAATCTAATACTTTGTTTTATGTTCTAACTAGATTCTAAAAATTTATAATTCCCCTTGTCACTTATTTTGAATCTACAACATCCCATTCACATCTTGCCCATATTGCTTTCATGGTTTTGGAAACTTCTTTCTTTGTCATTTTAGTTTCCTAGATACAAAGAATATCAATCTTATTACTTAAACATAGGTCCATGATACACCTCTACTTTGAGGGGGTTTTAACGCCCCTTATATTTCATGATATGGTAATAATGTCTTATTAGGATTTTTTGGGCCCTCCTTTAAATTACCAATATCATTTTATTGCTTGGTAAAGAGAAGTTAAACCAACTTAGATTGTGTTCATTTCTCTATAATTTCTCTTGCTTTCCTAGCTCCCGCTTGATAATTTGATGGTTTTCATTTTTTTGCCTTGCCAATATCAAGGGTAGGGTTTATTATTCTATTCCTAAATATTCTTTCACAACTTTCCTTTTCATTAGATTTAACCTCTCTTGGCTCTACTAAGAAATATTTTGACTTATCCTGCTCATTTTTTGGTATTTCCTTGTTAATGGTAGATGTATTAACATCTAACATTGCATTTTTTCCACAACTTTCCTTCTCATGAATGGTGCATGGTATTTGAAGAGAGTCTTCAAAATTTTATGAGGCACATTACTTAGGTTCAAAAATAGTGTTCACCCTTAAATTGGGTTTATACTGAGTATACAGTTCCTTATTAATATTATGATCATATTCTATCATGTCTTCTAAGCTTTGATATAATTTTTCTTCATAGGCTAAAGACTCGAAAGAATTGGTGTTTCTTCCAATATCCTTACTTAATAATCTCCATTATTTATTTAATTTCATCTCTCTAGACCTACTTTCTAGAAATTGAAATACATCCTCATCCATATTCATTTTGTAAGTTTCTCTTGTAGTTTTCTACATATATTTATGCTAGAATCTTCTTAGGGCATGATCACTCATTATGCCCCACCTCACGACATCTTCTACATATAAAATATATATTTTCATAATCCATGGTTTGAATCCACAACTTACCCCCATACTTAAGAATGATTAATTATGGTAAAGGTTTATTGATATCAATCATGACCAATATCCAAGTATAAATAGCCAAGACTTCATCTTTTGTAGTTTCTAAAATCTCAAGGAATTATCCCAAAGTGTTGCCAATTATATTGAAGGTATCCCTTTTCTAGAATTCAATGGGTGATCCATACATCCTTGTTCACAATTTAATATTCAACAATAAATATCACAATAACCAAGATTCAATACAAGTAAAGAACTCAAGAATTCATAATATATTTACTTAAGAATAGAAAAGAAATACAATATTATACAGTACAAAGATATGTATTACAACTTAAATATTTCTCTCATATCTTCACACACTCATCTACACATGACATCCTTATAAATAACATTTATAAAGACTCTTGATATTTCAACTTCAATAACTCTTCATATCCTCAAACTCACGAGATATATGACTTCATATTTCTCATAAGAGAAATATTTTATATTGACTCTTAATAATGACAAGCCTCTAATGATTTGTATATGATAAAATTTGAATGACACATATTTATAACTCTTTTCACACCACATATTCACAAATAATTACAAGGTACTTGCAATGATCTTGCAAGGTACCAAATAATGTAATAATTCTAACACCCCCTTGTATTACATTATTTGTTAAGCTTTCAATATTTGGTTTTGGCCTTGGTATTCATAATATGGTTCTGGTACCAATTCTATTATCACCATAATTTCTTTTTTTGGTAAGTTGTAGTTGTATTTCAAAGGGTTTTAACTGGGTCCCACTCCCAGATATACAAAAACTTCATCAGATTGAAAGTACATTCATGTTGCATAATCCTCTGCCTAGGAGGGATCAATCTACAATAGTATAACCAATCCCGTGCAGGGGATATGTTTGCAAAAATTCCATCACAAGGGATGTAAAAGCTGGTAATTAGGTGGTGCTTGCCCTCATAGGGGGTACTAAAGCAAAGCAAAAATAATCCATAGATATTCACTAGATCCATCGTAGGGGCTGACATAGGGAGACCCAACTGGGTGGTTAGCCCAACACTAGACCAGACATCACTAAACATTGCATCAAAAATCTCAAAAAAACTAAAAAATAATGCAAAAAACCCATAAACCTACAGTAGCTCAAGGGTCAATCTCTGTATGTCCTCTTCAGGATGGTCAGCACTCTTCTGGAGGGCGTGCTTCAGAGCAGCACTGGAACTTTCAAAGGCGATGATGAAAATGTAAAGAAACATCTAAGTGAGATGGTTGGAGATGCCAGAAGTGGGGGCTAAGTCCTCGCTAAGGTCTTTAATTTATAGAGGAGAATTTTGACTGGATTATATTTTGGGCTCCTTTTCCCTGGAAGACCTACGAATAGGGGTTGTCACTTCTTCGATTTTAGCTTTACGCTTTCCCACCAAAGGCTTCTTGTTGGTGGGGGGTGGTTTTGGACGGGGGTAGGGTGGGTTTGGAAGGGGAAGGGGTTGGCTTGGAAGGGGAGGAAGTGGGGGCAAGAGGGAGAGGGGATGGGTTTGGAAGGGGATAGAGATGGAATGGACAAGGAAGCATCAACAACACCTTTCTCGAAGGCTAGGGTGCTGGGAACTCCATTGTTGGCCATAATATCACTCAAGATGGAATGAGCAGGGCTTTGGGGGGCTTGGGAAAAGGGAGGTAAAGCTTACAAAGGGGTAGAAAAAATGGGGGTATTAGCCAAAATATGATAGAAGATAATGACAAAAATCCTCTAGTGGGCAGGGGGGTACCTTACTTTGTGAGCAACAGCTACAAAGAGATGCATAGGACAATAAAGAAACCTTGGAATGTTCATGGGTCTGTAACCCCAGATATGGTTGACAAGGGCAAGGTGGAAGCTTGCCATAGGCTTGTTGGGATAATTACAGACTAAGTACTAAATGAGGGGAATGGCAAAAATTGGGAATGGGGGGGAAGGGATTAACGGTCCAGCGCATGGCCATCCCATGAGAAGTTCTGGTATTTGGGGAAGCCTTCCAACTCAGGTTCCCAGTAATGTTTGTCTCGTTGAACAAGACACCCTCAAACTGGTAGCTCTGCAATATCACCAATCATCTCTGGAGTGACCTTGAAGTGTAGGTTCCTAAAAAAGGCATGGCTGCTCGACCACGTGAGAACAAAGTCCTTCATGATGTCATCCTCAGCTCCATGAAATTTTGAAAACAAGGTGGTGAGTTGGGCATCCTACAAGTAAGCAGATGCTATGTTGTTCGACTGGAGAGATCTTGGTTCAAGGTAGGCCATGGTGGCAGAGGTGGGGATAGGAAGAGCGATTGTGGATGAGGCCCATAGGGTAGACTTTTATAAGGGAGTGTTTTAGGTTGAGCTAAAAAGGGGAATTAAATAGGTCGAGGAAGACGAACAAATCATGCCAAGCCTTATGAATGGGTGACAGGTGGATGGGGGGATGCCACATCAGGGATGGTGGGGATTAAGGGGCAGCCTAGGGACCATATCTGCATAGGTGGAGGTGAAAACTTGGGTGAGGTTTGTAGATGTGGGAAGAAATGTGGAGGAGAAATGGGGTGCAGCTGGAAACGTGGCAGAGGTCACTAGAAAAGAGCAATGGGACACCGTGGATGGAAAACCACACTTTGAATTTGTTTGATGAGAACTATCGAGGAAGCTAATCATCAGTGGGTGTTGGAGCACACATCGCGAGACTCTAGGATAATGGGACACCCGATGTAAATCTTGCACATTATAGAAAAAATAAATAATTGGTTAGTGTGGATGGATTTGGAGTACCTTCCATGGATGTTCGACATCGCAATTTGAAGGACATCTAGCGAGGAGTCTTGCCAAATGGAGATTGGTGTTTGCCCTAAGCCCAAGTTGGCCAGCCTATCCGCAAGCCAATTGGATTCTCTGAAAGTATGACTGAATTCCACCTGGCAATGCTGATTTAAAATCTTCCTGCTTTCTTGGATAAGGGATATGATATTCCATAGAGGGACTTTGTTTGAAATGAGGTAGCCAATGATATTGAGAGAGTCCCATTTGACATGGATCTTGGCACATGATCCCTTGATGAGGTGCAAACTTCACCATAGGACCCACGTCTCGACCACATTTTTGGTATGATGATAAAGATTCTTTGTAAAAGCCATACTATATTTCCTTTGTGATCCTTGATCACTCCCCCTACCCCGACCAACCCAATATTTCATTTCGATGCACCATCGAAGTTTACTTTTATCCATCCCTCAAGATGGGGAAGCCAGTGAGCTTTGGTTCTGGGATGGATCGAGGGAGGAAGTAAGGTGGGGATGGGGATGTTGAGAGAATTGATGATGTCAGCCTCATTCTTGCTCAAGGGGAGCTGGACCAGGGGATGAGATGGGAGTTTTTAGAGGTGAATGATATGGCTTTGGTGTCTAAGGATGTGGAGTTGTAACGGGTAGAAGAAAAGACCCTACAGTTGTGTTCGATCCAAACTTGCCAAATGAAATAGTGGAGAAAAATTTTCCATAGGAAAGCTACTTTTGGGTTTCTAAAGGGAGCAAACCATTGAATGAACATGTCCAATAGGGATTTGGGGTAAACCTAGTGTATTTGAAAGGTGATGAACAACTGGTCTAAGCCCTCCTTAGTGAACACACACTCTAAAAGGAGGTGGTCAACAAATTATCAGTTGGACATACAGAGGTGGCATCTGTTAGGGATAGGGATCCCTCTTTTCATAAGATTGTATATGGTGAGGATCTTGTTTTGAATGGCTGTCCATGCAAAGAAACCATTTTTTTGGATGAGGTGTTTAAGCCAAACTAATTTGAATAGAATGGTGGGGACCTGGGATTTGACTAACATGGAGTGGGTAGACTTGAACATGAAATCCCCACTATAAGTTCCTTCCCAGATGGGGTAGTCTTGGGAGACTATGGTAGGGATGATGGTGGTTCTCAGCATCTTAGACAAAGTCTTATCGACCCGCAAGAGGTGCTCGCTATTCCCGAGGATAATCTTACATGTGCCCCTATCTATGTAATGCATCACTTTGCTTCATCATCTCCTTTCGAGACTTGGTATAAGTCTGGACACCTCAGGTAGATCCTTGAGGGGTTTGTCTTTCAGCCACGTGTCTTCCCAAAATTCTATGGAAGCACCTGAGCCTAGCTGCAACCGTGTCCCTCTCAGGATAAGAGGTTTCATTTGGATAACACCCTGCCAGAAGGCTTATCCATTTGTAGGGATGCTATTGTCCATAAGGGTTAAGTTTTTGAGATATTTGCTTTGGATAATGGTGACCCATTCTGCTTTGTAGTTGATGAACAACTTCCATGCTTGTTTTTCTCGCAGGGCAATGTTTATGTTTGTTTATCTCCTCATGCCAAGTCCCCCTAAGTTCTTGAGTTGGCATACTTTGTCCCAACTGACAAGGTGGAATTTATTTAAATTTTCTAGGCTAGACCATAGAAAACTTTTTTGCATTTGCTCAATTTTGGAATGAAATGAGGCAGGTGCTTTGAAGATTGACATGAAGTAGACTGGTATGCTTTGGAATACTGCCACGGTGAGGGTTGCTTTGGCTACTTGGGATAGGAGGGAACCTTTACAAGAAGTAAGATTACGGTTGATCATTTCAATGACATTGGCCCACATCGATTCCTTTGAGTTCATGGTGAACAGAGGGAGACCCAGGTAGGAGGTGGAGAAGGTAGCGATACAACACTAGAGGATACAAGCAATTTTTTGTTGTCTGTTACCTGGAGTGTTTAGGAAGTAAAACTTACTCTTGATATAATTGATATCTTGCCCTATAGTAGAAGCGTAGGTATCAAGGATTCCTTTTATGGATTTAACTTGGACAACGAAGGCTAAAGTTACAAAAATAGTATCATCCATGAAATATTGGTGAGACAAGGGGGGAGAGTTGGAAGAAGCTTTGATACCTAACATGCCTCCCAAAGCCATGGCTTGTTTGAAATATCTGCCCAGGGATTTAGCCAAAATGATGAAGAGGAAAGGGACAGGGGATCTCCCTATCTGATCCCTCTAAGGCTAGGGAAATAACCTGCAATAGACCCGTTGACAAAAACTAAGAACCAAGGAGAGGTGATGCATCCCTTTATGAGGTGAACCCAATATGAGTGGAAGCCAAAATGAGCTAGCACTTTGAGAAGAAAAGTCCTGTCCACCCTATCAAAAGCCTTGCTAATGTCCAGTTTTAGAAACATGGTCGCTTTCTTGTTGCACTTTGATGAATGGAGGGTTTCATGAAGAGATATGATGTCTCTATCATACTGTTAATCTATTTTACACTTAAACCAAACCCTTTTTCTATGCTAGTATCTAAAATTGAAACATATGAAATTATAATTCTTTGGAGAAATTCATTTAGTGGTATCCTTGTTAACATCAAAATTTCATTCATCTTCTCCCATTCATACATGATTTTTCATCTATAATTTATATTATTATTTTCTTTATATCAACAATGTATTTGAGAATGATTTCTATATCCACAAATTTTACAACAATGAAGGTCCCAACTTCTTTTTGGTCTTGTGTCCATGTCTACCATAATTATTACAACTGTTCATACTATGAATCTTTTTGATAGATTTAGTTTTATTGTTTCCAAAATTGGTTTCGAATTCATTATTACCTATATGTTCATTTCCTTTAGTATGTTTTTGAGCATAAATAAATTCAATATCCCCATTTTTATTCTTGTCAAAATGAAGACAACTTAAAGTATCACTGTCCCTATCACTCTTACTCATAACATTACAATATTAATTTGAACTATTGCTATGACCAACACAAACACTTTTTTCATATTCTTTGTCTTCACAAACAATGTTTAAATCCCTTGTGTCATAATATGTAATTGTCATTACAACTTACTTTTGAATTTTTAATTAGATCACTATTATCACAACACACATTTGTTGTCATGGGCCTCAAATCATATGTCACAATTTGAATCTTTCATCATAGGTTTGTTCTTAAAAATTTTAACTATTTCATCTCATTTTTTGTTCTTTTCCTAGAAGATATTAAGATTAAGGTTATGTTTTTTATTTTTCCTTACAATAGGTAATATAACAAGATATTTAGAACATTCATTGGCTTATTCAAAAATAAGATTCATCTAGCTGATAAATGTTGAGAGATCTCCTTTTTTAACATCTTCTTCAAACATTGGTAGATACCACATCAATTCTACTGATGCATTATTTTGAGCCTTTTTGATAATGGAATGTAAACAAGACTTTATATCTAACAAATTTTCATCAAAATCTCTATCTTCTTGAAAGATATATTTAGCTATTTGATGATCATCATTTTATGTATAAAAATTATCTTTAACATTGTTATTATCATTTCAAAGTAGATCAAATGTATCATATTTTCACTCCTCATTTTATTTTCAATGTGTTCTTTACAAAATTTTGATGTCAAACTTATTTTTGATGATGCACATCTTTTAATATCACTTTGTTTTTGCTTTTTTTTCTCCATGTTATCTAATGATGTAAAAAATATTTGGATAATACAACTATGATGGTCTTCTTGTCTAATTATGTGAACAATATTTGGACAATGCAATTGCAATGGTCTTCTACATTTTTGATACTAAATATTGACTTCTTAGTTTTTTTTTAAATTTGCCTGAATGAGAAGTTTGAAAAAAATAGTAAAAATTCTTTTAAATCCCTAGTTTTAATAATTTTTCTCACATTAATTTCCTTCAAAAATTTATTCACAAAAAACTGTTTTATCTTTGATCAATGTTTTCTACTTAGATTTCTCTCAATATTAATTTTATTTCTTTTAAAATTTCAATTCTTTTATCTTTTTTGATTAATCAGAGAAAGGGGTTTTGAAAGGGACCCCAAACCTTGTACAAAAGAGGACAATAAAAGAGACAATATTCTCAAGACTAAACAAAAAATGACCAAGCCCAATGAAGATAAGAGACCATCTTCATGGGGATAAAGAAACCATCCACCAGGCAATAGGAGAAAAAATCTAGGAGAAACCACCTAGAGAAACAATGGAAAATGAAATAGCCAACCAAAAAACCTGAAGATCCAACTAGAGGTCTAGGTAAGCAAAATGAAATATCCTGTGAGAAGATAAGCACATCTAGACAATATACACAAGGATCTCATGATCAATTCTGGTCACTTGTTGGTGCTTCTCATTCTAGTTCTTGATATCTTCCACAATGATCATGACTTGTTGAGGCAAAGAATAAACCATTTAGAGGCTTTGGACATAGAGTTCAACACACCTCCAAGTACTTGATGTGGCCTTTGTTAATGAAGGATGGAAACTATTACCTCTATTGGATGTGGCTCAAGGACCCACTCTGGAGTCAACACCTTCCTATGAGGAAGAGTAGGTTGAGGCTCCCTTAGTTTTTGGTTTCTTCAGCAACATAAGTGAATCTTCAGACTTTTATTGCTCTTGCTCAATTATTATTGGTAACTTTCATTTCCTAATTTAGGATTTACTACATGAAGAGTGGCATTGAGCCTCTATATTCATAGAGGGAGGGGTATATACATAATTGGAGCTAAAGTCTAGATTTCTACCAGTTTTGGGGGTATCTCCAGAAGCATTCTTTAAAGTAGAACCATTGTCCATAGTCTCTGGATTTGGACTCCCCTGAATTGAATCAGGCACTTAAGGGTACAAAAGGGGGCTACCAATGTAGGAAATGATAAATTTTTGGTCTTATTTCTGAAGGGTATGCCTATAGAGCATAAGGTGCAGGTCTTGGTGAATAAGGTGAGTGGAGGTCCCTTCTTGATATTAACAACCAAATGCTCCATGGACCTGAATAGATAGTCTAAAAAATTGATGATTTTGATATCTCAAAGATAGTTTAGGAAGGCTAGGTAAAATATCCTAAGAGTGGAGTTGATATCATCAATCGTGAACTATTTTAGGATAGGCAACATGACTCTATCCCATCATTTTTAAAGGGATTTCTTGATTATTTCTCCTTTTGCATTTCCAAGATTTTAACCCTTATCTCTGAAGTAGCCCACTTCGTTAACTAGTGATGATTTCTCACATTGCACAATATCTCCATTATGAGGGATACCAATCACCTTAGCGAGCATATGAATGTTGATGGTGAAGCTAAGGCCATGGACCAAGACTCTGCCATCATCCCATGACTACACCAACTCAAACAAGAGGTTAGAATCACAACCACTAATTTTTTTAAGGGATTAAAACCATGGGTAGTGAGAATTTCTTCAATGATGGGGTCGAGCTGGAGAAATTTTAGCTCTAGTAGTGCCATCACAAGAAAAAAACTTAGATTAATCTAAGAAACATGTCTCTCAGAGGGAAAAATCCAATGATTAGAGCTTGATGATTTCCCACTACAATGGTGGAAGTTGTGGAATTATTTGTCCTAAATATGCACAAGATCAAGGGAAATTTTGAGGTATGAGGCTTCAAAATTAAGCATGCCACCATACCAAAAATTATTTTGATACATAGAATCATGTGCCAAGGTAGAATTGGAAGTACTGCGACCAATGAGAATATTGCCTCCACCTGGATTCTTAAGATTTGAACAAGGTCAAATGGGAAGGAGATAAAGAGAGCCTAAGAGATACCTTGGAAATGACTAGGCCTAAAAATGTTCTAATTATGAATAAGTTTAACTGAGAAGATGTGGTGGATCTCAAAGAGCTAATTCATGATGACAAGAACATGGCTAACATGAAGGTACTTTGGATTGATGTGCTGAAAAACGTGATTGTTGTGATTCTATAAACACCTCTTGGACTCTTCAATGATATTTTGAATGCTCCAAAAATGAATATGAGTCCCTTTGAAATAGTTTACAATATTCATGGAATCACCCTCTATGATGAGGTTTGTAGAGGGGAGATGATCAAGAAGGGATAAGCCTTGGTACAAGGACCTAGCCTTGACAACATGATTTGTCTGAATACCAATATTTTAGCATAGGCAAGTATAATTATCACTTGATCATCTCTAAATATGCCACTAGCCCCTACATTTATGGGATTGCATTTTATAGCTCCATCAAAGTTAAAATTAATCCAACCAAATATCAATTATTTTATTTTTTCTCTATTCTCTTTTTAATTTTCTCAATTATTTCTAATTTTCTTTCACTATAAACAAAATATCCTTTCAAATTTATAATATCTTCTTCTTAAATATTTATTTCAAATAATATTAATTCTCATTTTTTTTTAGCAAAAAACCCCTTGCAGGGCCGCCTTGGTCTAAGATACGACGAACAAGGGGTTCTACACTGTCAAAGTCACCCGAGAGTTGTGCCCGGCCCTACTTGCACCAACATTATCAATTGGATTTTAGGTACCCAATTCAAAATTTTGGTAGGGTGGAGATTTGAACCTGAGACCTCCCTTGAAGTATTACCCTCTCCTCTCCAATTCACCTACAACACCTGGGTTTAATTATCCTTTAATAATTAATTTTTTTCTTCAAATAAATTTTCCTTCTACAATAATTCTTTTTCTCTGCTCACATTAATTAATTAATCTTCTTTCTTAGTTCTCTTTTCACATTCAAAATTTTCCTCAAAAAATTTCCTCCTTGTTCTCTTTAATAAATATCCTTCCCAATATTCTAATACATTAAATTTCTTTCAAATTCTACCTTTCCATTTTGAATTAACTTCACTTTAATTTACTTCTTAAATTTCACCTAATGTTGAAAATAATATATAGTATGGCAATTTTATACCTTAGTAAACGCTCCAAATATCTCGAAAGGCATGGAATCAGGAAAAAATACCTTGGACATTCTCTTCCAAAAAACAAAACAATCATTCAAGTATCTCAATCTGTAACAAATCATTTTATATTTGCTTGCACCATTCACCTTCTCAAATGATCTATTTTTGATGTCTTCACCTCCTTCATTTTTCATTATTTTCAATATTTTAGATATCCATGTATTGCACAACATTCTCACATGAATTATCTATGTTTCTCATGCAACTCAAGCACTATCTTCTTCAACTCTCTACCATCCACTTTTGGTTCGAGCACATTTTCTACAATGCTCTTCTAAAAATGACACATACTTATCTTTTATCCTCCAGCTTGTTGTTCAAGACTTTCAAGCTGTAGAAGCTTTCTCTCATAGCATTTCCAAAGTCTATCTCACTAGGCTATTAATTTTTTCTCTCACAAACCACTCCAAATGTATCTTCTCTTACAACTTTTCTCTTTCTCCCAAACACTTCAAATGTGGTGCTTTCTTTGTGGAACTCCCATGTCACTTTATTTCACTAATAACTTCCAATCAATGCCTTTTCATTATGGATTATCACAATCTTGACTCCTCTCAACCTTTGAATTTAAACAAGGTTTCTCTCAAGCCTAGGTGTCTTTCAAATGTGGCTCTAATACCATTTTTAGCAATTTAATATTCAACAATAAATCTCACAATAACTAGGATTCAATACAAGTAAAGAACTCAAGAATTCACAATATATTTACTTAAAAATAGAGAGGAAATACAATATTATATAGTACAAAGATATGTACTGCAACTCACTATATTTCTCTCATATCTTCACACACTCATCTACACATGACATCCTTATAAATAACCTTTACAAAGACTCTTGACATTTCAACTTCAACTAACTCTTCATCTCCTCAAACTCATGGGAGATATAACTCTTCATATTTCTCATAAGAGAAATATATTTTATTGACTCCTAATAATGGAAAAACTCTAATTAATAATAAATGACAAAATCTAAATGACTCATATTTACAAGACTCTTTTCACTCCACATATTTACAAAATATTATAAAATATTACAAGGTACTTACAATGTGCTTGTAAGATGCCAAATAATGTAATACTTACAACGTTCTTGATTTAGAATAGTATTAGGGATATATTTATATTTTTAGGTATAAAGCCTTTGAACTAGTGAGTAAGGAAGAGTCTTGTTCTTCCCATAAACCAAGGATTTCCTTTTAGGATTTTATCTCTTTCCTCTCTAGAATAGAAAATGGCTAAAAAGAAACCTTTTGGAAGAAAGGATAGATTCACTCATGGAGACTTCCATCTCCTATAAATCCATTTTATTAGGGTTAAAGCCCCTAGCCAAGATCCATAATACCTTATTTTTGAGAAACGAGGATTGTTACTCTATGAGCTTCTCACTAACCTCTACTACTAGGGATGATTATAAGGATTTATCTCTAAATCGGTCCATGGGAAGGATACTATAACTCAATATCTACTAAAATTACCAATATATACTATAAAAATTATATTATTTGAAAATAAACCTATGATAATATTCATGCAAAACTTCAAAGGTAATGAAGGGATAAATGAAAATTAGCTAAAAATATTCTATGTCCAAATGGAATGTCCTACCTCACTTATGTCCTAGCCCTTCATTGCTCCTCCCATCATCCAAACCCTGGTTGAAAGATATTTTTAATTTCATTTTCTTGTTACTTGAAAAATCATCACTACCCTTGTTCTAAATGACTAACTTCACAAGGTCGTATCTCCCTCATCTTGGTAAAATTTAAATTTAGAAGGTAACAGTCCAAGTGAGATTTTATCTCCTACGAAAAACAATGTCAAGAAGATGATTGTGGAAACAAAGCACTTTGAGGAAGATGCTGACTATATTTGATAAAAAAAAAATGAAAATTATATTTGATAAAAGGGCAATTTGGATGTGGTTTAATTAAGCTAACAAGAATTATAATATTTAGTACTTTGATGGGAGTAAGGTTATTTATAGTGGTGAGTCATCGTTAATTCATGAATATTTGTATTTTTGAAATTGGGAATTGGAAAATTTGAGGATCCTAGGCTAGGGCCATTCACCAAAATTTTTTAAGTCAAAAATATTTTTAGGGGTTGGCTTGCCCCACATTGATAATAATTTTAAAAAAATTATTTTAAATTGCCAAAACTCCCGCCTAAATCATGGACCTTTTTCACCTTAAAATTATAATTTTTTTATTTATCTTACCAAATTTACCTCTTATACCACCAATATATATACTTAATGTGACAGTGATACTTATTCATGTAAAACATTCAAACTCTTCAAAAAATGAGCTATAGCAGTGAAAACATTCCAATAGAAAGACAAGACTTGAAACTGATTAATTATAGAGAACTATCGATAATTGATTAATTATAGAGACATTTCAATAATGGATCAGTTGTAAAGACCTTTGATAATAGATTTATTGCAAAAACTAACCGATCATAGATCGATTGTAGAAACCATCCGATCATGGATCGATTTTAAAAACTTAATCGATCATCGACTAGGTACAAAAACCAGCTGATTGGGTGTAATTTTTTGCTGATCTTCGATCAAGCATACATTTAGTCGATATTTGATTGGGTGTAAAAACCAACCGATCTTTAGTTGGGTGCAAAAATTAGCTGATCTCTTGTCAAGCATAGAAGCCATTCGATCTTCCATTATGTGCAAAAACTAGTTGATCTTTGACTGGGTGCAAAATGTAGTCGATATTAACTAGGTACAGAAGGCTGTTGAGAGTGATCAATTGCAAAAAAAATATTTTATCGATAGAATAAATACAAATGCATAAAATTATCTAAAAATTGGTATGTTACAATTTATGCCATGGTATTGATGAATCCTCTCTTTATTCTTTTTAGAATATGATTTCAATGAGTTGTAGTAGTAAGATCTAGCATTTGCTATATATTTGAATCTCTAAATCTATTTCTAAGTGATATAGGTACCTTTTTTGTAAAATTCTATAAGTTTTTGTACTTGCATTCTGTTCATCATCATCTAGTTATGTATGTTCCTTTTGTCTATCAGTTGAATAAATGCAATTACAAAAAACTCAATTCTCTATTTGTTTTATTTAGACTATGAGTTAAAGACTTGTTCTTACTGCCATTTACGGAGATTTGAGTCTATAATTGTATTTATAAGCCATATATATTCTTTTTTGACCTAAAATTAATCAAATTTCTCTACTTTCATTTTGCTCATCTTCTGATTCTTTATCTTCATTTACACTATCATCTAAATAAATATAAATGCAAAAAATTATGTATCACCAAAAAAGAGGGAGAGATAAAAAATAGAGAGATTCGAGCTCCACAAATCATGATAATGACTAACTACAAATTGATATGTCGTACGGTCTGTGTTCTAGTTAGAATTTGAGATTGAGGCCTTGTAGTAATAAGATCTAATATTTTCTCTAAATTTGAATAGCTAAGTGTATTTCTAAGCCATATAAAATTCTCTACTTTTGTTTTATTCATCATCTAAATCTATATCCTCAGTTTATCTATCAGTTGAAGAAATACAAAAGCAAAAAATTATCTATCATATAAAAAGAGGGGAGTGAGTAGAGACATAGAGATTCAATATGAAAAATCATGATAACGATTGATTGAAAATTGTTATATTTACAAATTCTTCCATGGCACATAGTGCTTATCAATCCTATGTCTATTCCATTAAGACTATGAATTTGAGTCCATTTAGGAGTAAAATATGGTATTTTCCACATTTGAATCTCTAATTATATTTTGTATCTGTATATGTTCATTTTTTAAAATTGTAGAAATTCTTGTACTTTTTATCTAGATTTGATTTTGTATATATATTTTATCTATCCGCTGAATAACTACAAGTGCAAAAATTATCTATCTCCAAAAAAGAGAGGAGTGGCATACACTAAAAAATCATGATAAATCATCACTGGAAATTGGTATGTATTTTCTACCAACCAATATTCTATTTATTCTAGTTACAATATGATTTTGAGGTCTTATAGTAGTAAGATCTATTCAACATTTTATTACTTTTTTAAAATGATTTTTTTTTCTTTACAAGTAGAATGGCACCTACTAGCGATGGAAAGAAGGGAGGCCAATATTCTACTAAAAAGAGTATCCTAAAATATTTTAGCCATATATCAAAATCCAATGAGCCATCAACATCTGCACAAATTCAAGGTACACTAAACATATTGAGTGTTGCTCTGAATGTTTTTTCTGTTTGTAAAAATGTGTTCTCTTACATCATAAAATGATAAAGAATATCATTGTATGCAAAAAATACTATTGACCTTGATATACATCCACTTGAAGATATTCCTCACTAGAAGATGCCTCCAAATGAAAATTCTCTTAGCAATGACATCCAACAAACACTCAATTATATTCCTCAAATTGATGTGCTGCTAGAAAAAGAAAACGATAATTCAAATAAAATACAGACTTCTGGAGAATCTTCAAGTAAAAAAACTAAATGTAGAAAGTTAACAAGGTGGATTATTAGAAGGAAATTTTAGCTTGAATGGTCATCAACATATCCCTTTATAGAGCCAGTCCAACTAGAGAACAACAATGACATTGCAACAAAATATAGATGCATAATTTGTAGTTGGAAACTAGGTAAGGATCATAAGATGCAATTGAAGTTAGATACAATAGAAAAACATTGTGGGAAAGTTTATTCAATAGTTAAAGAAAGTTATGGAACAACTAAGAAAATAATTAGGTGGAAGGATGCATCAAAATGTATGCATGTTACAAGAATATAAACAAGAAATGAAGGTACACAAATATCTTGTTGAGAAAGGTGGAATGATTCAAGCCTAGTTTTAAAAAATTCACAAGACCACTTTAGCTTCAAAAAGTTTATAGTTTGTTATCGTATATAGTATTCTTAAAAAGGGTAGACCCATGTCTAGTTTTATTTATTATAAGCACCTATTTCAACTAGCTAATGTATAAAACCTTCCAAGTTCCCATTGGTCAAATTGATGTGGTTGGAAAATGGCAAAATATCTATCATTGGTTAAGAAGGACCTAAGAGCGAAAGTAAAACATGCCAAATTTATTTCACTTTTAGTTGATGAGGTGACCACAATTGAAAACACATCCTGGATTTGCATTCATGTGTACACATTCCAAAATCATGTAAGGCAACCTATTTTGCTAGCATTACATAAGATGGTGGAAATATGTAATGCAAAAAACCTCTATATTATTGTTGTAACTAGTTTAAAAGATATTATAGGAATGAATGATATAGAAATAACCACAAAGTTAATGAGTTGGTTTTGATAGTGTTGTTACAATGTAAGGATATAAGAGTGGTCTTTGTATTCGAATTCAAACATCAGTTGCTCTATATTTGATGCCCATTCATTGCATGACTCTGAGAATGAATCTTGCATACAAGATTGTAAGCACTTTTAAAAATGTTGTGAGAGTGGAAGACCTCATCCATGAAATACATGCTTATTTTTTGTGCAGTCCAAAAAGGTTTGCAAAGTTTTAATAGTTTGCACTAGGAGTTATAAAAGGAAGAAAATTATTAAAATATGTGGATACAAGGTGGATTTCATTGTATCAACTTGCATACAAAGTTTTTATAGAATATCAATCCTTAATGGGGTTTATGTATGCAAATCATAGGGTAATTGATAAGGCAAAATATTTTCTATACCGTTTAACTGACTTTGAAACACTTCTAACATTATGTGGCATTATTTCAATGTTGCAAGAAATGAATAGATTGATTAAACTTGCACAACAAAGATCCATCTATATTATTGATTTCATTAGGATGATAAAAAAAATATGTATTCATATCAACAGGATATACTTCTCCAAAGAAAATTTTATAGATCCTTTATTTGATAGTTGAAAAACATTAACTAACATAATGATCCAATTTTTTTTTGAAGTTCGAAATCAATGATCATATTTGTATTAATGTTTGTGGAAAGATGATACCTCTATATTATTTTTAAAGGTGATCACATATAGTTACAGATGATGTTGAATAAATGCCCATAACACATAGTGGATTTGAAGTAGTTTTACACAATACCAAGATTGAATTTTAAAAATAGTAGAATCATTGAAAAGGGAAATAAGAGATCATTTTAAAAGAGATGATTTGCTTAAGGTCATGTATGTGGTTAACCCCATATTTTGGGATCCTTGTATTGACTATAATTATACAATTGAGTTTTTTATTACATATATGGGCACATTTGTTAAACATTTCACTAAAAGTATGGAAGTCAATGGTATTGAAATCAATGGTATTCTAAAAAAAGAAATTTTAATACTATACTCATCACATTTTGGATTGACAATGGTTGTTCACATGTCATGTTTGAGTAACCCCCATGAGATTGGTTCCATTGCATATTTGTAGAAATTGTTTTATCCAAGTAGTGTCCTACAAGATACAAGTAGTGAATATTTTTATTTATATGAATTATGTCAAACAATTATTTTGGGATCTATGGAATATGAGAGGGTTTTTAGTGCACTATATTTTGTGAAACCTAAATTTCATAACAAGCTAGAAAAAATTTGGAAAATTGTTTAAGAATATACATGTCAATGTATGAGCTGGACAAATATCCCTACGATAGAGCATTGACATACTGGAAATCCTTGGTAGACAGAAAGGGTATCACTAATACACATGATAATAAAAATAATGATACTTGCAGTGATTAGATAGTGGAGATATATATATTCACTATGCTTATAAGTGATTTTGGACAAGCTGAGAAGTGTTTGTTTCAGCTACCTCCATTGTAATTTTTTCAAGATTTAACAACATTGATAAATTTGAATTTATTTATATCATTTTCATCCTACTCGGATATCAAAATTGAAAAAAATGTTTGTTCATAAAATTTTATGTTTTATATCACAATGTTGTTGGTCAAATTGTATGTTTTATATCATAGCCTTCTTAGTGTCTTAACTATCTTCATTGATAAAACCTTATGTTTTATATCATAGTATTGTTAATGTATTGATATTAATGTATTGGCACAACTAAGTTATATCATAGTAAAATTTCATTTGTTTTTTTAAATTAAAATAGTAAATATAACTGAATCGTTATAAATTTAGAAGCAACACAAGAATATAAATGAAAACCATTGAATGATAGAAGACACAAAATTAGTAAATGTGTTTTTCATTATTTGGATTGAAAATATATTACATTGTACAAAATTGTTGATTGCAATACAACAAAATTTGCTATCAACTAGTAAATAGTTTACAATTTCTTAATTTTGAGATGGGGGGTTTGAGGCAGTTTCAATCACTCCTTGAGTATCTAGATTAGCTTGAGTTTGATATTCTCCTAGAGTTATATTTTATTTTTTGATTGTTAGCTTTTTATACAATATGCAATGGGAGATAGAATTCACAAGATGCAAAATAGTAAGAAATAAAGTAAATCAGTGAGATGATTGAAATACGCTATAAATAGAAATGATGAAAAATGAGTATAGTAGTTGCTATGGAGGAAATGAACACTACTCCATGATACAAGCTATTGATCAATGAATGAGCTTTGAGCTTATAGCTCTCACACACTATACTACTATCTATCCTACACTACTATGATATCTCTTCTATATCTATGACCCTTTATATAGAAAGATAAGTTCCTTGGCCAACACTCTACCTAGTTATACAAGTGGACACCTTGCACATTACAACTTGCACATTGACACCTATGCATTTATTACATTGCATGAAGTAACTAGATAGCTTCCTCCTAAAATAATCTAATGTCCTAAGTATGTACCAATGAAGATCCACTTACATGATCCAAATAATGTAATATAAGCTATTTCTAACACCCCCTACATTACAGTATTTGGGTATTGAAGAATTTAGTCTTCAACGTGGATTTTCTTCTTGATAAAATTTAGATTCTTCTTCTCTAATTTTAGTAAGTTGTTCAAGCAAGTTGTTAATGTCTTCAAAACCTAGCAGTCTTGCTGAAAGAGATTTGATATTGGTGCTTCTATAGTTGCTTGGTGCTTCTATAGTTGCTTGGTGCTTCTATAGTTGCTTTTAGTTGACCTTGCACTGTATTTCTCCTTCATTGGATTCATATCCTTCTTCTTCATTAGCTTTGAATTTATATTTGGTCTCCACTTTTTCATAGGTGGTTGTGTTACTACTTGGTTCTTATATGGAAGATTCTTCTTTCTTGTCTTCAATTTGTACATATGCTTTTGAACAACCACTTAGGGCATCATAATAAGATCTTGATTTAGTAGAACTTGAAGTGTCAATTCTGCATGAGGAATGAAAAACTTTTCTATATATGACTCACATAGTTCTGCCTTCTTTTTGAGTAGTTCTATCAATCCCTTTTGTTCTACATTTTCATTCTTGAAGTGTTTATATATTAATAATCCCATATATAATATGCTCACAAGATATAAGAAAAGTGTAATATCACTTTCTCCATTGCCAATAGCTTCATTGAGATGATTTTGAAGATAGCATTCCATAGTGTCAAATTTATCTTCTAAGGCTTCACTATGGATTACTTTAGAAGTTAGATCTATCATTCTTTCCCATTTCAAGAGTAGCTTCATGATCCCAAGTTTTATGGTACTGAATTTTTCCTTATTGATGTTTGTAATATTTTGGAAGGTAGACATCCTTATGGCACCCTATTAGGATATATGATCCGTGATAGAAGTATATAAGCTAGATTTGATAAAACCCTTATTAATCCTTGGTTTTGTAGGCTTCCCTATGTCTCCCTAGTAATGAAAGTATATAATCTAGAGGATTTTTTTTTTAAAGCAAAAAACCCCTTGTGAGTCCGCCTTGGTCTGAGAGACCACGAACAGGGGGTTCTACACCGTTAAAGTCACCCGGGAGTCACACCCGACCTGCCCGCACCAACATTATCAATTGGATTTTGGGTACCCAATTCAGCTTTTTGGTAGGGTGGAGATTCGAACCTGGGACCTCCCTTGGAGGATTGCCCTCTCCTCTCCAACTCACCTACAACACCTGGGTTACTCTTGAGGATTTTTAGGTTTTTTAAAAATCTTATATATTGCAACTTGATAATTTTGATAAATGTTAATATTACCAAGTTTTTTAGAATGCATTATGAATCCCTAGTATGTTTTGGATAAGATATAAAGTGCTTTTGTAAATTTTAGTTCAATTATGGTTGATTTTGTAAAGTTTTGTAAATAACAAAATCAACTTCTATTATCCTTATTGCTTCTATTGAACTAAGCATTTTTTCCAAATTTAAAGATTTTTAATGTTGGATATTTTATCTCAATTTAAGAAGATTTGATACAAGTAAATATTATAAATTTCCAACCTTTAAAATATTTTAAATAAACCTCTTATAATGGACCTTTGAAATTTAATTTTAATTTTTTTAATTTAAAATAAATCAGTTTGATGTAGTAGACCTTAGGACACCCAAATTTGGAAAATTAGAAAAGATAATAATATTTGCAAAGTATTAAATAGTTCAACCTAAGTAGAATACCTTATATCTCCTAGGTTAGCTTGCAAATACCATTTTGATTTAGGTAAATTATCTCCTATGTATTTTGCTTTCACAACCTTAAAATTATCCTTGATTTTATAGCCTTATATCTCCTATGTTTGAAATCAATATTAATGATATAATTCACTTACCTTATATCCTTGTATTCACACTTATAGCACTGGTTTTGACTAAGTATAATAGTCCTCTTACGTACCCTTTCTGTGGCACTTGAGTTGATGAATCTGGATTGGCCAAGTGTGGTATGGCTGAGTGATAAATGATCGGGCTTGTTATTCTATGCTAGAGAGTATCATGCTGGTAATATGTCCTTATTCTAAGGAGCTTTAAATGCTCCTTTATTTCTTCCTTCTATGTTACGCTAGAACTGGTTTTACTGTGATATTTCCTCCTTTCTTTTGACTGCAATTTGCTTTCATCTTCACCTTGTTCTTGCTTCAAAATTACACTACATTTATTGGAGGTCAAGGATGGAAAAGTGTCTTTTCCATTTCTTGAGAGCGTTGTCACTTGTGTAATGCCAATATATTCTTGTAATGCTTCTATGATGCACGTTACACCTTTGTAACATATAAGAATTTTCTCTAGCACTTGTAACTCCCCTTAGATGATATCTTGTACATTCGGAAATGAGAGGTGTTAGAGAATATTATGCCAAGTAGTATTCAGTATTCTTGCATGAGACTTTTGATGTAACACCTTCAATAAGGAGATTATAACTCCTTTGATTATATTCCTCCTTAGCTTGCTTTATTTTCTTAAGAAGCAAGCAACCTATTCTTCTATAAGTGGCTTTGTGAGATATCTTGGAGCTTCGATCGTGGATGATAGTACTTCCTTTTATGGATGTTACTCTCAACATAGCATATATCATTCTATTTTTCTTCTTGCCTTCAATGTGCTCCCTGTAATACTGCCTGTTTGCCTTGGTAGGACTGGAAGCTTGATGCTATTTCTTTATGGATGAGCTCTCATTTATCTATGTAAATAATCTTCTTCTTTTTGTCTTTATATATATCCTTTATAAACTTGCTTTGGTTTACGTAAATCACTTTTATGAGCTTCCTTTGTCTTGCAGGTTCATCTATAGAGAGTATGTACTTTCGATGGTTGAAGAGCGCTAATATTTCAACCCTTATTTGGTTGGATTTTCCTATACCTATTGTGCCTTTTGAGGCACATTCAAATCTGCTCCTTTCCCTGCATATGATTTATTGTATAAGTGCAATACCATGTAACATTTACATGTATATAAAACCCTTTTTTTTATTGCACATTTTCTTGCACTCTTTTGCAGGCCTAAGATTCTAATTTTGTAGCAGATTTTATGAGTGCATTATGAGGTTTTTGAGGATGTATCTTTGGATAGACTCCTTACCCTATTTTCTTGGATATTTTATGGTGAATCCAAGTCATGTAAATTCTTTAAAATAGAAGCTTTCTTTTAGTTGCACTAATCCCTTTAGTGCTTTGGATTTAAGACTCACCAAGTCTCAATATTTGAAGCTTCTTTTTGGTTAGCTTTTATTTGCTTGCACTAATCAAATTTTGTGGCTTCTATTGGCCACTAAGAGTTGTAGGTATTTTTGCTTTAAGAGTGTCTTTAGACACTTTATGCAAACTAGATTTTGTACCTTTTTTCAATGCACAAAACTATTTTTTTTTTAGAGTAATTATAGTGCAAATGAATCTAACAAATTCTAATAATAATGCACTAAAAAATTACACCTTATCACTCATCTCAAGAAAATAAACTTAATTAATTCACTGTAACTAATCATGAATAATTTGAAATGAACCTTCAAATATTCTGCAAATTCACTACAATTAGTATTGTAGGATTCAATCTTCTTTTCGCTTTCCAAAGTAGATAATAGGTAGTTGATAGATAATTAATATTTGGAATCTAATCAAATCCTAGTGTGTAAATGAACATCTAAAAGGAACCTTTTTATTTTGCACTTCTAAATACTGTAATTTATGTTGCAAATTTAATCTGGATTAAGGTGCTTTAACAAATCTAAAATTAATCCAATTAATGAATCTACTTGCACCAATAGTTGCTTACCTTTTTTTGAAAGCTTTTGTAGCTTCTTTACCACTTTTATAGAGGATGTAGATCTTGGTGTATAAAATCACCAAGTTTTTGCCTTGAGTAAGATCTTGCAGCTCTTTGTAGACTATTTTGAACAACTCCTTCTTCACCAAATTGTAGTCTCAAACTTTCTTTCACGAACCTAAGATTTGGTGACTTTATTCTCCTCTTGTTGTCTCCTCCTTCTGTTGTAGATTTGGAGAAGTATGTGTCTCTAAAGTGATGTCCTATTGCTAAGGGAGGTAATATTTAATCTTATGGTTTTGGTCAGTTTCTTTTATATTCAAGTCTTCTTGTCAAATTCTAACTTCAAGTAGGATATTCTTCTCAAGATTCTGAATATTTTGAGGTATTCACTAGATTCTTATTCCACTCTGATTTGGCACTCCTTGCCAAATTATCATCCTCTTGGGATTGTTGTCATATGGTGAAAATTATCCCAAGTCCTTCACTATCAGGAGCTTATCCTTGGTAGTAGACTTATCTAGTGAGTTCTTCTTGGATGATTTCTTCATAAAGGCTCTCCTAGCCTTTTGTTGGATGCTCATAGAGAACTCACCAAGGTATTTGATCTTGCAGCTTATTATGGTCTTCCTTGAGATATTATCTTCAAAATTCTACTTATGGAAGTGTTGGTGGTGATATCTTCTCTTGGATCTCTAATTTTGTTGCTTTTGGATTTGAGTAGGACTCTCCTGGACCTTCTTCTTCTTCTTTGTCTAGAAGTTCTTCAATGAGATCTCCTCATGATCTCTTTTGCTTCAGGTGCTAGATTTATTTTGAATAGGCTACTCTTCCTAAATTTCTTGTAGGAAGCTTTACCAACTTACTGGATCTTCTTTACCTGCAACAAAAATATTAAAACTAAAATATGCTTCTAAATTTAAGTACTCTCTTCTGGAGTCTTCTTCAGGATAAAGGTATAAGTGGTCTATTTCAGTATCAAGGCTTCTATAGCCTTTTCAAGGCTTTTGTGGTATTTTATTTAATATCAAGGCTTCTATAGCATTTTATTCAATATTAAGACTTCTATAACCTTTTCTAGGCTTATGTGGCATTTTTTTTCTAGATCAAGGCTTCTATGGCTTTTTCTAGACTTCTATGGCATTTTATTCTAGATAAAGGATTCTATGGACTTTTCTTCTTTTTGTGAAGTTCTTAAATCTAGAAATGGAGATCTCCTATCTCTAGACTTCACCACGATTCTTTTCCAGAAGTTTCTTCTAAAGTATTCTCCTTTCTACAATGACTAATATCTACACTATGAAGGCACTCCGACCTTCGAGCAATGAAGTTGATGTCTCCTAGATTTATGTTGTAGGAGGTGTCCCAATTATTTGAGAATTAATTCCATGCAATAAAAGAAACTTCAAATAAACATTTCTAGATCTCTTAGATGAGCTTCACTAGTTGTTTTATCAAACTAGTGGATCAAATGTTGAGTCCTAGTCTTCACAAGTTTTTCTGCAACTTTGTGGAAAGACTCTAGCTATATGTAGTCTCATTATTTCTAAAATTGAGATTTCAATTAGTCCTCATTTCAGGCTTTCCCTAATTCTATAACCTAGAATCTTCTAAGAAATTTTGATAGTTACTGGTCCAATGGCACATTAGGTTGACAAAAAACTTGGGATCAATGATAATGATGATTTTCCTATTGATCTACCATATATTTGATACCACTGTTAGCTTTTAATACAACATGCAATGAGAGATAACATTCACAAGATGTAGAATAATAAGAAATAAAGTAAATATATGATATGACTAAAATATGCTATAAATAGAAATGATGGAAATGAGTAGTGCAATAGTAGCTATGGAGGAAATGAACACTCCATGATACAAGCTATTGCTTAATGAATGAGCTCTAAGCTTATAGCTCACACACACTACACTATTGTCTATCCTACACTACTGTGTTATCTCTTCTATATCTATGGTCCTTTATATAGGAAGATAAGTTCCTTGGCCAACACTCTACCTAATTATACAATTGGACACCTTGCATATTACAACTTGTACATTGAGACTTGTGCATTTATTACATTGCATGAAGTAACTAGATAACTTCACCCTAAAGTAATCTAATATCCTAAGTATATACCAAGGAAGGTATATTCACATGACCCAAATAATGTAATATAAGTTATTTCTAACACCCATATCTCTGTTATCAATAGCCTATGTTGGCGATGCTCTAGTTATGATGAGGTATTCCTCTACCTTTTGTAAGCTCCCCAACAACACTCTTTCTTCTTTGGTTGGATCTTCTTGCACTATAGAAAGTGTTTCTTTACCCTTATGCTTAAGCAAGATATACAAATCCATTTTGTGTTCCTTTATAATTCTTCTTAAATAATTATTGTCTTTGACCTTATCTTGTAATATTTATTTCATTTTTATCGCACTTTCGAGGGTTTTCTTCACCATGCGGAGATGAAATTCCATGCTTTTAACTTGTTTCTTTATATTATAAAAATTTGACTACAAAAGATAAAAAAAAACATATGGTAGTTGAGAGTTATATGTTAAAAGAAAGCAATAAAAATTATTGCAACTAAAGTCTCACATAAGCCACATCCCTTGTAGCCTAAATTTATCAAAAGCCCATTGGTTAAAATATGCTTGGGCTTCAAAATTAATGTTCTCCAATCTATTCAACATAATATTTAAAACTTCATCATTGTACAAATGTGTAGACTTCACTGAGCCTAATTTAGCTTGATGTAGCAGACCACCAAGCTTTTCTAGTTTGTTTTCAACTAGAGAAAAATATCTTCCCTTTTAGAAATTTTTTTATATTAAGCATTTAGCTCCTTGATAAGGACCTTGGCCCAAAATTTCCAATCCCTCATTTTTGCTAAATCTTGAAGCATCATTTATTTGATTGTTGCTTCACAATTATCAACCATTAAAATATCTTCAAAAAAGTTAACTTTGTCATCCTTAGTTAGAGGACCAAGGTCGTTGGTTTGAGAAGGTGACAATGAGGTTTGTAGAGTTGTAGGGAATTCTTGTGTTTGTTGTGCTTCTTTGTGTGGATATTGAAGCACATATATCACTTTAAACCTTGGAATGTTGCCCTATAATAGATAATCCTCATCTAGTGGAGGATTATCTAATCCTATGCTCAAAATTTCTTGCACTAAAATATTTGTTGTAAATGAAATATTTGAAACGTTAGACAGAGTATAACTCGGTGCCCTCTATGGTATTAGTAGAAAAATATTTTCCACCTCTACTTTGACCTCTCATTAATTTTTGTGATGGTGGAAGAGGTGGCACAATCATATACTACCTTCTTATAGTGAATTGCGGAGAGGCATATAAAAACATTGCAATAAGATTTTGTTAAAGAAAATAAAATTGAATAAAATAAATACACTTACCCAATGACGATGAGATATGTTATGCCTCTACAACCTGTAAAGGCATGTTGGTGTGGGTGGGTTTACGGTGTAACACTAAAAATATATGAAAAATAAATAAAAATTATTATAATTTCAACTAAACAAATATATACAAAGAAGCTCAAAATAGTAAACTTACTTGTCATAGGAGTGGCCTCACTAGATTCACATTGCACATTATGTGCAGGCAAACGTGGATAAGAAAATCTAATAGAATAAGCATACCTCAAACATTTTGTAAGCCTCTATAAGGGTGTTTCTTTTGATTGTGTTTTAGAAGAATTACTAGTGGCTTCTGGTATATGATCCCTTATAATAGCATCCTATTTGATCATGGTAATGGTTTCCCTTCTCTGCATTTAGGTGCAAATTTAAAATTAAAAAATGAAAACCTATTGTACTATAAAAATTTATTTCTTGGTGAAAGATGGAATTTTTACCTTCACCTCTTGGGCTGACATGGCAATGCTTGCTAGGGTTGGGTGCAACACAGTTGGTACATCTATATTATATACATTGTGAAAATATTTGTAATAAAATCTAAGAATATAATTACACGCCATAATAGTTATTATTGTGTTTGTTTGGATGTTATGTAGTTCTACTATGATGCACTACAAAATATATGTACACCAATCAATTTTTTGTTGGTGAAGACACCAAACCAAATAGGCCAATCCCTAAAATTTAATTGCTATTGATCTTCCTTACAGAAGGAGTCTTAATTGGAAGAAATAAATTATTTCTTTAAGAATTTTATTTTCAATAGATAAATTAGTTAAGCCCCTTTTGGACTTAGAGGTAGAAACTACAAAAAAAATCATTAGTTGAGAAATCATAAATTTTAAATTTTGAACTTTAAAGAACATCAAGAATTATACCTAACAACAATTCTAAAGAGAGTTTGAAGTTGGTCTCCAGGAATGCTTTGTCATCGGTAGATAGCAAGAACTTCATAGTGATGGGATTAATATAATTGTGAGGGAGACCTATCAATATCTCCACGTTTGAGGGTTTGATAGTAAAACATATCTTCTTATTCTAGATTGTTAGATTGACGATCACCATATCATTGTTGTATGTGTCTATAATATTCTACAAGACATAGTTATCTGTTCTAAAATACAACATCAAAACTAAACCCTACAACCCTACATAATTGAACCAAGAAATATCGTATCTATGTTAACATTTCGAAAATGTTAGGGCATATAAGGTTTTTGAAGGTGATTTTGAAAGAAATGGTGGAGTGGTGGCCATTGCTAGAAGCGGTGGAAGAGGGGTAAAATTTTGAGAGAGTAGGGTGTAGGGTATTAGCCATCTAGAGCTTGCTCTGATGATCTGTAAAAGAAAAATGCAAAAAATGACTGTAGATACCTTTTTATAGACATTTGCATACCAAATTTAAATGCAAATGGACACGTGGAAACATGTAATTCAACATGCATAGATGAGTGATAGATAATTTGACACATGGTAGCATAACCCTTAGTGCAACTGATCCAGAGTCGAACATCATTTTATAATTAATCCAAAATTGAACATTATTTTACAACCAATCTAAATTTGGCCAGTATTTTGTAACTGATCCAAAGTTGATCACTATTTTACCATTGATCCAAATTCAATAACAATTTTTCTATTGGGTCAAATTTTATTATAGTTTTACAACTAGGTTGGAGTTGAACTATCATTTGCAATCGATATGGATTTGACCAGTCATTTGCAATCGATATGGATTTGACCAGTCATTTTCAATTGGCTGATAGTCAAGCAATCATTTTTTAACTAGTCGACAGTCAAGCAGTTGTTTGCAACCGACTAATAGTCAAATAGTCATTTACAACCAATTTTTAGTTGAGCAATCATTTGCAACTGGCCAATAGTCAATTTTTTTTGCAAATGGTTGATAGTCGATTTTATGTCGTCGATCATCAAAACTATAAAATTCACCATAGTTTTATAATTTTTGGTGAAAATAAAGGCAATTCACCATGTCTCCTACATGAATTTGGCCAGGATTTGCCTCAATTTCAAAATTGATTCACCTTATTTTTATAAATAGATTTTAGGTTTGACTCCTTATGCATAAGCCTATATGGGAGTGGCACCCAATAGAAACCATATATAGATTATTTAAAAATAAATGAAAATAATTACATTTATATAAGAAAAATCAATTATGGATTTAAAAACACTTAAATTTTTTTTATAATTTAAAAAGTTATAAAATAAATATTTTGTAATATTTGATATTAAGATACTAAGTTAGAAATAAGTACAAGCTAAGAACAAGTCTTATCTATTCTTATTTTAAAAAAGTAAGAAATTTTTAAGTGCAATATAATAACAAGTATGGGGAGGAAGCAAATGCAAGTAAGAAGCGTCACCTTTTATTATTTTATATATTTAGTGAAATTTAAAGACTAAAGTATTCTTATGAAGAAAACCCATGTAGCATGCCAAGAAAGTCATTTTTTGGAAGTCCTAACTAAAAGTAATAATGACTTAATTAGAACTAAGGATGCCCTAGGTTGGGACAATAGAAAGAGTATATCTATACCAAACCTTATTCATGTAGTATATAATACAACAAAAGTGATTATCAAGAATGAGATGATTGAGCATGACCAAATGGTTCCTTAAAGTAGAGGGTTAACATGTAAGTTCCATAGATACTAGCCAAGTTTTTTAGAAATTTAAAATTGGATCAAGTAAAAGTGGGGATTGAATTCAACTTACTCGAATTTTCTTCCAGAAGGATTTTTTCTCACATTTGTTTGGCTCAAAAATCAAGGATAAAATAATGGTTGGTGGCCTATGGTTTGGGGGGAGAGATTAATTATATTTAAGATAGTAGAGTGAGAATTTTATATGAAGGAAAAGTATATAAAAATGTTTTTCTTGTGGATTAGGCTTTTTTGACTTCCATATCAACATATAAATAAGGAGGTTTTGAAGAATATTTACAATACACTAGGGGAGTTCATCCAAGAGGGAACAACTAGTAAGTAACAAAGGAATGTTGTATACTATCAGATATTCATTTCCACGGATATTTCAAAATATTTTTTTGTAGTCTATTATGACTAAGTCTAAATCAAGAGAATAAGATCAACTAGTAGATTATGCAAACATTGCATTCCTATAAGACTATACACATGGCAAGAAATTATAAAATAAAAACAAATAAGGAGATGGAAAATTTTGGGCATGAGATAAACTAAAATATAAAGCATGGATATCATATCATAATAGATGCTAGGTCAAATCGAGGATTTTTCAATAAGTGATAAATAAAGTCCCTTCACATCATTAAACATAGAAGGCTATTATAGTTTACTCCAATAAACCATTAGAGGAAGAAAAAGGATAAGGGATGAGGAAGTTCAATTTATAAGTTCAAATTCAAGAGGTGAAAGAGTTCAATTTAATCTAGGTAAATCATCCTCATTTTCGTTGAGTATAAGTTCCTCTCCTTGTAATACAAATTAAAGTAGTATAGAGTGTACACCTTGCACTTTAGGATTTCAAGAGCAACACGATAAGCAAATGCACATGGAGAATATCCATGGAAATTTAATTTTTCTAGAATAACATAAGTAATTACCATGGAGGATCATTCTTATATTTTAGGGTTTTTAAGGAAAAAACTAGGGTCTTCAAAGCAATATAAAAAATAATTAACTATATAGGATCATCCTTGTGCTTTAGGATTTTAAAGGCAACATAGATAAGAAAATATTTATGAGGCTATTCCTTCCATTTCACATTCTCCAGGGTAACATAAACCTTTAGAAGATAAGTATCATTATGAAAAATATGGAAAAAGAGAAGAAATTGATGAATATGAAAGTGTTGGTGTGTCACAATCCTATTTTTAGTAAAATTTAAATGATAATTTAAATTCTATTTATGTTTATAAAACATGAAAATTATATCAACTTTGGATGATGTGGAATTTGCATTTGTTAGAAATTTTGAGGTGACAATTATGTTTGATTTACATATGATCATATACATTACATTGAAACATATGTAACTATAAATCCAGTTAGAGTGTTTTATAGGGGTAACCCTTGACAAAGAACAAGAGGAAGAATAAAATCGAGGAGAGTTCAACAGATGTTGACCAAAAACATGAATAAAAAATGGAATTCATGCACACACCATTGGTAACTTTAATTTGATTGATAGGTATTCTAAGAAACTACTTGTCTTGCATTTGCATTATAGATTCTAATTCAAATTTATCCTTCATAAAGAAAAATTTTCCTTTCTAAAATATATAATAACACCAATAAAATAAAGAGTGCCATCTCCAAATTATCCAAAAGGGGAAAAAGTAATTTATTCTTGGACAGTAGTCCACCTTTGTTATTGGTAACCAAGGGGGAGTGGACCAATGAATAGGCAACCCTTCCATAAGAAGGAAAACATATATAAGAAAAAAAGTATTGTGCTTATACTTTTAGGAAAGAATAGGCTGTGAGATTACCAAAACCTAAGAAATCAAGTCAAGGTATATTATTTGTGGGGGGAAGCCATTTTTGCTATGAAAATTAGCATAGAAGAGACCAAACTAGAGGAGTAACCTCAAAAACCATGGATTTTTCCTATCTCAGTTAGTTGCTTATTCAAGGAGAATATTGAATTTAGACCAAGACAATTTATTTTATATGCCTTGTCTTGTCCATAAGGGGAAGAATTATGAAGGGAAGCATATAAACTAGAATATATGAAATGGAAGACATTCTTATCCAACATTTTCAAAAATGAAAAGAGCAAAGAACTAGTAGAGTGTCCTATGACTTTTATCCATTCTGAGACTTATGCAAGTTCATGTTGCAAGTTATCTAATTTGTGGTCTATCCATACCTACAAACTAGGGATGATTTTATTACACTTTGTTGTTTCTTGGATTGCTTTTGCTTATGAGAATTTTTGCATGAACATGGACATAAGTGCTATTTTTAAAAGTTGCATCGTATTTGAATGCCAAATAAAAGGAGAAAAAAATATTATGGTTGTTTTTATTGAGTTGGATGTGAAATATGGATTCCCTAGACTTTATTTTGAGTCTTTTAAAGGGTGTTTTATGGTGAATAAATTAATACCCATCCAAGAAAACTTTTGGCCTAGTCAAAACTTTCATCTTCATGCTATGTGGAGTTAATTGGAACTCCCTTTTTGTCTTTACTGAAGTAAGATAAAATGTTTGACCTATTAGAGAATAAGCAAGAGGAAACCATGAGGAAAGTGAATATCACCATGAGATAAGTACATAAATGGAATCCCTAGTAGTTCTTGTTGGAATTTACACCTATTTTCATAAACAAGTCGAAGTAATCCATCCACTCAAATCTTAATTAAAAAGTATAAAAATGGGTGTAATAGAGAAAGATATAATGGGCATCTATAGGCACCATAAATAATCACTATATTATCCATAGATAAGAATCATAACAATTTGGTTCAATGGATGGAGTTGCGGGGGTTATTTATACCAATACCAAAACCCCCATTACATAAAAGAGTTTAATGTAAGCTAGCATAACAAAAAAACTTTAAATTCAATCACAAGTTAAAAGGTGGGTTTAACCATAACAATGTTAACCATGATCCATAGATATTATATAATAAAATATTAAAAATAATTAAATAAAATATTACAATGATTACCTATAGGTATATACAATATTAAATCATTTAGTATCTAACTTGGTCATAAGTCAAATTACACTTTCAACACCTCTTCATAATCTAAATTAAGGGGCCAAGGAGAGAAGACATTAGTGACAATAATATTGTCTCCCCATAATGGGTGCTCTAATGGGCCTGTACAATTGAGGAAGGTTCATTTGGTTCCTCCTCATCATCTAAATTCCATTGTTGTAAAAACACATCTACATAAAAATTTCCTTAGGCTAGACTATAGTCATCATTTCCACTATTAGTTACTCTTGTACATATTCAAATAATACTTTTGTCAAGACTCCAAATGAGGAAGAAAAGTCAAGAATACCACCTTTAAAGAAAAACTACTTCAATATTCTACAATTGAATAAAATAAATCTTGGAGGCATAACTTTAACTTTTACAACATACATCACTTTAGTGGAAACTTCAAATTGCTCTTAGGCAACCTATTTTCATCACCAAAAGAGGATTTGCATCGACCTATTTAAGAAAATAGCTTTTACAAACTTCCAAGAGTACCTAAATAAAATAAGGAAGAGACCATGAATTATTAGATATTTATGAATAAGTTGAATCAATTTCCCAAATAAGAAATATGGATTGACCATAACACATTCTGAATCCTTTTTTGTATGCCTCCAAGAGACTCAAAATCTACTACAACTACCACAAATCCAACTACATCTCCTTAAACAAATATACCAAAGAATATGATTGCATAAAATATGGTAAATTTTCACTTTAGAATAGGGTGATAGGGCTTGAGGACTATTCTATACAATTTTATCCCAAATACTAAAATAGGTCTATAAACTAAGATCACTAATTTGTATATATAAACAAATTATATGATATGAAAAATAAAAGGGCTCAAAATGCTTATGTATGCAAAAGTTATAGTCTCTAGAAGATTTTTCCTAATAGTCCTAAAAAAATAAAAAAACTAAATCCACAAATCTTAGGGAAGTAAAAACAAATCCTAACTTACCACTTGGAAATTTATAATTTGCCCATGTGTTCCCTTGATGTTTTGCTACTTTAGGTCATCTAATTCACTCAATTATCAACAATTGGTACTCTCTAATTATATATTATGTGGCACAAAAGGGTTCTATGTAGTCCCCCATATCAGCCATACATCATTTTTTTTGATAAAAAGCCTATGTAGCACTAGGGGTTTAAACCTTGGTCTCATGAACATAAGGTGACTTGCACTAACCAACTTAGAAACTATGTTGTTTAGAGGTGAAAGGAAATCCTTTTACTCATACACCTACAAAAGCACAAAGCCAAGGTGGATGAATGTGATGTATCCAAAAGTGAGGTGCATGAGATTTGAACACACATCCTTTATTTCCAAATACCTTCTTACTATCCAATATGCTATCACTAATGATGGTAATTAGGAAGGTTGATCCTTGATAGAAAAAACAAACCTTTATTTTTGCTACAAAAATATCATCACAAATAAAATAAGAAACCTACCATTTTCAAAGTGCAATCCTAACCACCATGCCATACCATTAGGTGGAATAGAAGAAAAAAGTTAGAGTATTTACTTATTTCTATCAAATTCCTCATGAAAAACATTGTTCTCATAGTCAAAAGTAGCGCCTATAGTTATTCAATCTCAGGATGATTCTACGTGAATGTCTTAAATAATGTTTTGCTAGTTGTAATGAATGCCTTTTAAGGTGGGTTTGGGCATGTGTTAGGGTACCTAGGAATAGATATTTGGGGATACACATAATCCAAGGTTGATTGTATAATAATATAATATAATATTATATTAGTACTAGGCTCCCTAAAGTAAAATGAGAAGATGAATATATAAAGAAGAGATATTTGTCATTGTAATCATTAGGGAGATCAATCATATGTAATCGTCTTTACCCATGAAGTGGCTTATGGAACTTTGCCCTCCTTAAGTGGCACTCTCATATTGGGGGATCTTATGGAGCTATTCCTTCCTTAAGGAGTATTATTGGGAAGGGATTCATGTTCTTGAAACCATTTGATCCCCAATCCAAAGACAACATGCAATAATATTGAGAATTTTTAAAAGCACACAATTTTCCCTCCTTTGAACCAATTTTTTCTAATTTGAATTATTTGAGAAGCAAGGACCAAGATCCTCCATTTTTTATTTTTGAAACCTTCTTTGAGGAAAAGTAAAATGCATTTTCTCCAATTCTCTAATAATAATAGATAACATGAGAAAATCACTTATGAGACATTTATGAGGATATCATCCTAGGATTTGGAAGTGTCAAAGGATCCAAATAATATTTCTACATGACTAAGTGAGTTAGATGAATATCAACTCCGATTCCAAGTTGGGATTCACATTTTTTTTATAAAAATGAATAGAACCAAATCATCCACTCAAATCTTATACAAAAAGCATAAAAAAGGATGAAAGAGAGAAATATATAGCATGAATCCATATGCACCATAAATGATCACTATATTATTCTTAGATAAGAATCACAACACTATGATTTAATGGATGGAATGATGAGGGGTATTTATACCAATACCAAAATTCCATTTACATAAAAGAGTTTAACCTACGTTGATATAACAAGAGGACTTTAAGCTTAATTATAAGTTATAAGATGAGTTTAACAATAACAAGGTTAATCATACCTCATAGGTCTTACATCATAAACTATTACAAAAAATTAAATACAATTGTACAATGGTTTTATGTAGGCCTATATAATATTACATCATACAATGTTGGCCTTGGACATAAGTTATATTACATTTTCAATAGTTCACTATAGGTGTGCTTTAACCTAGTACAAACAAATATGATCCTAAATCTAGAATATCAATCCCCCAATTAAGTTATAATAAGACTTGATTTTTCCACTAAAATTGGTAAAAAAACCACTCTAAATGTTGTAGGAGCTTGAGGTATTACTAATAGTGGTATAAAAATAAAAATTATTTCATGTTTATAACAACACTTCTTTTAGTAAGTATGAATGGGTTATCTTATTTTTCTTTCTAAATAGTAGAAAAGTAGTGACTATATTAGGTTTCACCTTTATCCAACTATAATTTCTATGACTTTTATCCATGAGCTAAAAATTTAAATCATGGGATGGAAGGATGTGGTGTTGTTGATGGTAAATTATGAAGCTAAGCAAGACATGATTGATGGGTACTCAAACCAAAATTTTCTCTCTCTAAACTATGATACTAACACTTTGCTATAATTAGACCTAGGAGCATATGATATTAAATTTTGATATAATAAGACCTAGGAACATGATATCTAGTATGATAATATATCTTTTTAATTTGCAAATTAAGTCTTGCTTTTATAATTTGTGGAGGTTAGCTTAGAAGTTGATGTATTGAGACCTAGGGGAATATATATACACCCTATTTTATGACATACATGGTTATGATACTTAGTATTTAAGTAGGTTTGTACTAAGTTGTAGTATATCCCCCTATTTCACTTTGACATGCTACTATACCTTATTTTATGATGTTACAAAAATGTTGTATGGAGTTTTCATATAAATATGTTACTATACCAAGTTTTGATGTCACAAAAATATTACCTAGAGTTGTCATACAAAATTGCTACTATACTCTATTTTGATGTTCCAAAATGTTTCTTGAAGTTATCATATGATTACTGTATCCAATTTTGATGTCTCAAAAAAATACCTTGTACTAGATGTTGTGTATGGTAGGATTGTAATTAAGATATGGTTTTTATCTCACTCAATTAGTTGATATTCAAGTGGTTGCGTAGCCTCATTATTATTACACCTAGATTCATGAGTTGTGAAGTATATTTAATTTGCCATACTCAAGCTTGGAGTAATTCACAATATCAATTGATACCTAAAAATATTTACAGTTGAGATATGGTATGTTTATTACCTCAAAGTGCAATTGTAACTTGACTTATTTGATGCATTAGAATACCAATAGGGTGTGATCATGTTATGGTACTTGTAATATAGAAGATGCACCACTTTCATTGATTAATAAAAAGATATTACAAATGATATCTTTTCACAAATGACCCTCCTAGGGGGTTACAATAGGGTCTCCAATATGGATAATATCCCTTGTACAAAGTATAGCAACAATGGTGCTCCAATGATCTATACCACCTCAAAATATTGGATGGTTTTTGTAGCCTCCATTGCTTGACCACCCTAGGATGAATGCTCCTCCATGGTACCTATACACAACAAAAAACAAGAGGTTAATAGCATCAAATTTGCCTACCTAGGTTAGGCACAATTTAACCAAATATGTAAGCAATATAATGTTACAAATCTTGATTAGAATGAGAAAATAACCTTAAAATATCATAAAACCTCATAAAACATGTCGTACTTACCTTGTTTTTATTTTGGAGATTCTTTGTTTTTTTTAGTCTTTGGGATGCAACCACCAAGGGTCAGGTGGCCTCTTTTGCTAACCACCAATGGGATGGTGGTCTTGACTACTAATTGCTAGGGGACATGCAGTCTCTTATTTGTTGCTAAGATGGTGTTAAAATTCACTATGGACCTCCAATATTGTGTCAATGGTCTTTGGTGGAAATTTTGTGGGGGTTTGATATTTTGTCTATGAGTAGCTTCAAAGATAATATATAAGCACATTCAAAGACACACTCATATTCATGGCTGATTTGCATACAAGAGAGGGGCGATTACAAAAGGATTGAGCACACACAAAAGGGGTCTGAGTAGAAATTTTGGCAAAGTTTTGGCTTGTATTTTTAATTATTCTTCACAAATAAAGGAAATGAAGGGGTATTCATAAATTTTTTGCAAGGGAGACAGGGTGGTGACTTGGAAGTGATATGGCATGATGTGTCAACCATGTGGCATGGGTGAGAGGACATGGAAAATTTGGAGGCTTCCATTTAGGGGAGTGTGTACCTTACCCTATTAATGAACTTGGGTGGGGAGAGTCCTCACCCACCCAAGTGGCATGTGCACATCATGCCACATAAATGCACTTAGATGGGAAGGATACTCACCCTTCCCAAGTGTCATAAATAGGCATGGGAAGTGATGAGGGTGCATGGGGATGTGGAAAAATAAGGTGATGTGGACCTATTATAGGGTCAAATGGGAGACTAGATGGGGGTATGAACACAAAATAGGGAGTTGTGCACATAAACTAGGGTGGATGGGAAGTCACATGGTGACTAAGGACTTAGTTTAGTTGAGTTCTTAGTGGTGGAAAATGGGTCTATGAAGGGATAATTTGATATTTGTACGATCATAAGGTGGGGTAATCTAATTTTAGGTATTATTTGGGATTTTGCATGAATTATTAAAATGACTTTAGGAAAATACAAAATTGACACATTTTGGGTGTCTACATTTGACCCTTTTTGTACTATGTTGTGTGTGAACATAATGTGATGCAAAAATAGATGACACTAACTACTGTATTGATGATGGATGATTATGCATAGATTACAATGACTTTTAGCATACCACAATGACAACTTGAGGAGGTAGATGCAATCTTACATTAAATCAAGAGCAATGCAAGATACCCCAATTATGGAAGGGATATATGCCTTTGAAACTTTACCTTCAATAGATTAATGAGATTATTTGATGTGGTAAGATGACTATCCATTGGTAGTTCTCCTCATAATACTTTGATCAATTGGTCAAAGCATAATGGGTGAGTAACCACACAGTCATAGGCACGAGATGTACCAAATTGATTGAATAAGAGTTTGAGTTGAGAAAAGAAGTTCTGCTATTTGTCCTAATAGAAGAGGTTTAATGATAGACTTAGGCAAATATTATTGGACATAAGTGACTCTAGAATTGTATGTTTACATATTAGAATTATTTGAAGTAGAATTTGTGGGTAATATCTACCCTCTCAAATGATGAGTTTATGGGGGAAGAAATAGATGACAACAATAAAACACTTGATAAAATATCTATGGGAAATGGAAGAATGGAGATAATATGGTCAAAGAGTGGAACTTGGCATGAAAGAAGGAAAATATTTTGGTTTTGGCCAATCATCTAGGGGTAGGCATCTAGAATTATGATCATCTAGGGGTGGGTGTTTAGGAATTACAACCATCCAGGGGTGGGTAGTTGGGACCCATGTGTAGTTTTTCTACATTTTTGGGGACCAAATGATGTCAAAATTAGGTAAACTTATATTCATTGGAAAACAATGTTTGAGCCTGATCCAATGGTGGTGGTTTTGGAATTTTTTTTGAATATTTGATAGTTTAAAAGGTGGCTCAAAATGACCCTACTTTTAGAAATGAAAAATGCTCAATCCTAGGTCATTGAAAGGTGAATTTGGCTTGGGTAGTTAGAGAATTAATGTATGAGGGTTATTGATGATAATTGATGAAAAGTAGGTAGAGGTAGTGGATAAGATGGGAGTAGTGAGACAATTGTGGGATAGTAGGGATGATATTTATAGTTGAGGTTGGAGAGGCCACTATTTTATATCTATATGCCTAATGCATGATGTATTATGATGTCAAAAGATATGTTTGATGTAGCCTTTAGGTATTGCATGAGGATGTATGTCCAGGTATTTGTGATATATATACATGTATTTTGTGTTGATGAAATACCTTTGTGTATTTGATTATGATATGTGTGTGACTGATGAGTTATGATGAGATGGCTATGCTAGATGATATGATGGATTTGAGTAGATGGAGGATAATGTGTAGTGACTTATAGTTTCTTATTCAATCATGTTTTGGATAGGTTTTTATGTATTTACTTATAATAATTAGTTTAATTAACCAAGGAAATACACACAATCACAATAACATAACGATATAACATGAGAGAGAAATCACAATGGACATCAAACAAAATATAGGAATGAAGACAATATGTGGTCCTAAAAAATATAGCAAATGAATAATAGGATAGGATAAAAATAGAAAGCTGAGGACATGTGTACAATGAGTGATAAAGAGCTACAAGATACGTGTTTCCTCAAATATCTTTGGAATTTTATATTTTGGAAGTGTTTCAGGAAACTCAAACACTCTTGTGGTACCAATCAAGTTCATCTAGTAGTCAATCAGCATCCTGTAGAGACCTAGACCATATTATAAAATTCAAGCCACTCATGGACCAATGTGTGTACAATAAGGTTCATTTTTTATTTTGAGCAAGGTTGGACTAGCCAATTGTAGTACAAGTCAATATAAGCTAGCTCATCCATAAGCAATCAAAGGTCTATACATAAGGTCACTAATGTGATAAATATGTCACCACATGGAGGGCATACTCCACTACTAATCAAGCATTTATAGGCCTAGTGGAGATAACCCCATAATACTTCGACATAGCTCCACTACCAATTGTGCATCTATAGCCCTAGTGGAGGTGTCTAAAATACCTAAGGATCCATTATTATTAGTATTGCATTTTTTTTGCATGGTGGATCCTTAGGTTTGGATTATGTGCACGATAGGATGAACAGGGGAAACTATTCACTTTATAGTAGTGTTGGAATTATGTTGAATATTTTCCATGTTATTTTAGTTGGGTTAACTCTAAAAGGTACTGGACACTCTCCATGTATCCTCATCGAGGTTGAAGGGTGATAGCCCTTGGTAGAATTTTTAGGGTTTCTTAAGATATTTTTAGATCCATATGGGTTGTTTAGGGTTAAATATTTGAACCCATGGTTTTTCACCTATGGTATTGTAAAATCCATTCTTGTGTTGTTATTTAATTGCACTTGCATTAGGGTTTGAATAGATATGAAATATGAACATTATTGTATTGGATACAATTAAGTTTATACAATGAGATATTGTTATGCTAGTTTTTCCCATAAGGGTTTCCTAGATGAAATTTTGTGTTTTATGTGTATCAGTTATCTTCTTCTTATATTTTCCTTTGATTATGTATTTACTATTTTTCTAGATTTATTTTAACAGGATATTTTGCTCTTTAGGTAGGATTATTCATGGAATTGCCTTCCCTAAACTCAAAATTTGATTAATATGTATGATATGTATGTGGTCCAAGAGAGAACTATGGTTAGCTAGGGAGGCCCATATCTACTTAGAAAATGATGATATTCGACAAGATTGAGTGGAACACTAGGTATGGATGAATAACCTAAAAAACCTCGAGGTTCCAACAACTTAAGACAATGAGACAATGTGGACTAGGGAGACATGCAAAATATAGATAATAGACATGCAATACAATGGACAACGTGAATTAACATGAGAGAATAAGCTTATAATGGATAAAGGTGGAACAAATCATGGTATAAGTTGATGGAGATAGGATGAAATAATATGTACAACCATTTTATATTCTTTATTAATTAAGCCAATCAATATTAGGAAATACAAATTCATGACTCCAAAAGGAGAAAATTAGCATGGTGTGAACCTTATGCATAAGTATAAATATGAAAGAATTGAGAGGATATGATGCAACAAAATTTGAAATGGGAGAGATTTGCTACTCCAAAAGAATTAAAAATTGGTTGGAAGGAGTGTCAAATCCCCTAGTTAAGAAGAAATGGTTATGAATAGAACAACATAAATGAATGGGGGAGAATATATGGAGAGAAGCAAGGTAATGAATAGAAATATTGATGGGATGTTGGAAGTGTGTGTTGCATAATATGTGATGAAGACACTGAAGGATGTTGAGGAATGGTTGGATGAAAATAAAGAATTATGAAGAAAGGAAAGGTAAAGTTAGGATATATGTGATTTAATAAAATTAGAGGTGGAAGGGGTTGCAACTCCTCCAAGACAAAGGAAAATATGGAAGAGGTATGAACTTCCCTAGGCTAAATTATGGTTTAGGAAGAGGATGCAATCCCCCTAATAATAGAATTGATAGGAATAGGAGAGAGATGAAGAGAAAGAGAAAGCATAAGGGGAGGGAACATAATGCAGAAAAGAAGAAGAGAGGAATGGAGGAAATAGAAGAAGATAAAATAAGGCAAGGAGAAATAAAAGGACAACAAGGAACTAACCATAGGTACATAGTCACTTGTAGCGTGACCGTACAATAATGGTATGGACCCTATTAGATATGAAGGTGATAAGGATATTAAAGGGGTGATGAAGGAGAACTAACAGGGTTAGCAAGTGAATGGGTTGTGATGATGGTTAGTAATGGATGCAAGTGGATCAAAGTGACACTTGAGGAGGAGATGTGTGCTTGTCTTGAATCATGATCAATGTAATATTCCCTAATTATGTAAGGGATAAATATTTTTAAGCCTTTCCATTGAGAGACTATTGAGTACATTTGATTTAGCAAGCAAGCCAACCATATGGTAAGTTACATAAAGATACTACAAATCGATTGTAAGTGGTCTTAAGTTGCCATATCGATGCAAAATAGGCATGATTAATCGTATAGACATAGGGATTGAGCATACCAAATCGATAGTGGAATGTATTTTTGATGTGAGAAGAGAATTTTTACTATTTACCCCAAAAAAATAGGACTAGTGATAGTCTCAAGCAAGGTTTTAGGACATAAAAAAATTCCAAGATTGAATGTTGGATATTGATCAAATTCATGACAACATTGATAAGGTAATGTCATTCAACTCAAGTGATGAGATGATTTGTGATGGGATGTGATTGGGGATGTGTATATGACATGATAGCTATTGATAAAACGTATATGAGAGGATGTTAGTTGATTAGGAGGAAACTATTTTAGAAGAATGGAGCCATAAGGAGGGGGTCATGTTGATGATAGGGTCAATTCCCTATTATCTAGAAGATCTTGTACTAGATGCTTGAATTATCAAGAATAATCAATATCATGACCCTTTTGATGATGTTATATACAATAGTGGTTTTTGTTATACCATTTAGGTTTGGGTTTATTATTTTTCTCTGGGTAGGTTTTAGGTAAAGAAATTACTTTTGCATCATACAAATTTTGAAACATCATCAATAATGGCTTTGATAGATGCATCCAAGTGTGATATGGATGATGAGGAGGATGAGGATGATTGGAAATTTTATAAGAAGGTGATTGAGTGGAGGAATATTGGATGGAGGGAGATGTTGAGGGTGATGTAGAAGTATTTTTATGACTTGACAATATTTTCAGATTTATGAGTTGATCTAGGACTTGTTGTAAGTTGGTTGGGAATGTGATCAAAATAGTCATGATATGATTGGTTTGGGTGTCAACATGGTCAGGAATGAGTTGGTAGAGGTAAGAGTATAGATAGGGCAAAGGTGGAGGAAGAGGATAGGATGAGTGGCTAAGTTGTGGATGTTGTATTAGGTGATCCACCTAGGATAAAGGTCAACATGTCAAGAGAAGAGGGGGTTTTGGAAGAAGAGGTTGAAGAGATGAGGTTGATCATTGTGAGGAGGATGACATGGTTCTCATGTGAGGACTTTTAGATAGAGTGGTGTGGGTGGCCTAAGGAATTAGGCCTGGATTAGAATGTGAGGGTTGAGAATGGGCCTCAAGATGTGGATAAGGGATAGGATAGATGGTGTATAGGGTATTAGATGAGGTAGTAAGTGCCTCCCCTAGATGATTTGGTAGTTACTGATGGATGAGGGATTTTCTCAAAATATTATATGAAAGGGTGTTCTTAAGCTTGGGATTGAATTTTGGTTAGGACCAAAAGTAGTGGAGGATATAATATAATGTGGAAGAATGAACAAAATATAAAGGATATGTTATAGAATGACCCTAAGTATGATCAATAGGGTTTGACGAGCACAACTGCTAACCATCTGGGGCTAGATAGTTTTGAATATGAACTATAAAATATTAGATGATTGACTCTAGAGATAGGTTATAGGGGTTACAAAAGTAGACACAAATGATAAAAATGTGGTGGGACCATGTTTTTATTATTTTGTTGATTTTATGGATGTTTTGAATGATTTTTAGAAGAAAATACTATTTATACAAGCAAGAAAACAAATATCAAACAATGGTAATGCAAATATTCAATTAGGTTGTGTTTTGATATTTATTATTGATGAAGGTTTTGATTTGTGATGAAATTTATTTTAGGTAGGATTAACCTTATTGGGATTGAAATGAGATGAGATGTATTGATACAAAAATGGATTACAATATATAGGCATAAGCCTATATGAAAAGATGACAAGTGTCACAGACACATGTCAAGCACATGAAACGTGCACATTATTTCTAACATTCCCCCTTAATGTGCACTTTCATAAGCATAAAATGCACATTAATAAAGTCTAGGCTCTTTTTTTGCTCTTGGCTCTCCAACTATGAATAATAACTCTAGATCATTGGTGTATATCTAGGTCTGTTGCCTTAGGGTTAGCCACTTCCTTGGGTCTATTGCCTCTATAGGTTAGCCTCATCTTTGGTGCCTTAGGGTCAACCTATTACTTAGGTTTATTGCCTTTGTAGGTCACTACTAACTGTGTTCACCATGGATATCATATCCCCTTCATGGTGAATCTCATCTAGAAGGTGTCGGGCTCCATCAAACTTTGGACATACTAAAAATACACCCTAATACAAAATAATTAGAGTCATATAAGAGTGTCGGTATTTACAAAAAAATAATATAAAATGAGCCATAGAATCCAAATGTGGAGGATAATAAGAAATAAGAGAGAGAATATTTTGAAGTGTCTATGTCTGAGGTCTTTAGAATTTTATCTAAAAAAGTCCTTTAATAGAGTCTAGGGTGTCTATGTATATATTTCCTAGAGTAGGTGTCCTTATGGTGACCATCTCATCCTACCAAAATGCATAGATAACCAACCACTGCATCTGCTAGGTGCTATAGATAAGGTGACTAGGTAATAGGATCACATACAATTTGCCTTGGGAGTTTTAGGTTCAATCGAGAGTGCACTCCATGATAATAATATTTGAGGCTAAAAAATACAAATGAAATAGCCTCAAAATTACAATTGGACACCACCAATGTGTCCGTCTCAGAAAAACCTTTATGATGACTATATACCCTTATGTTCATTCTCAATGGGGCCTTCATTTGTGAGAAAAAACAACATACCTCTCTAGGAAATAAATAATCCTCAAGAATATTCTCCTGGCATTGCTCTCTAATGGAATAAAAAAACATACTTAAAACATAATTTCAAATTTTCCCTCACAAAGGAATTAATGTTTAAAAAAAATTGATTGTCATCGTGCTTGAAAATCATAAATGCTTTATGGAGCCTTTTCAAAATCAATGGCCCATCTTCTTGGCCATACATATTTAATAAAATGCTTTTACAAAAAAATAGAAGCTAGTTGGCTCCACCATAGGTTTGATCTACATGAAGTAGCTGAAGGTGAACTTTACAACTGTTGGCATTTTTGCCACATTGATTCTCATTGATGAATGCATTGATGTATTGTTGGGGATCTGACCTTTGATTGATGCAGCTTGGGCGAAAAAAGGAGAAAAATTGAGCAAAAAATGGTTAAGTCTGAAAACTGCAGCGACGCGCTGACATGTTTCAGAATCGCGGTCAACGCAGTCAACGCAGGCAGGTTGGCGGAACCGTCGCGATATCGCGACGTGTTCCGGAATCGCGGGTCGGCGGGCAAAAAAAACATAAGTTGAAAACATGCAGCGATTCGCTGACATGTCAGCGAATCGCGACCCGGTGAGCGTCGAAGGCAAAAAGTGCAAACTTGCAGCGCGTCGCTGACATGTCAGCGAATCGCGACCGAAAAAGGCGATTGGTACGGCGATGGAAACATGTAGCGAAATCGCTACATGTTCCGATTTCGCGGAGCAAGCTTGCGATGGCGAAGAGGAAGCCGGAGACGTAGCGAAATCGCTACATGTGCCATTTTCGCGGGTCAACGGTGGTCAAAGCATACGGCATTATAAGACGTCGCGATTTCGCGACCCGTCGCGATTTCGCGACCCGTCGCATTTTCGCGACCTGCGCAGTTTTCCCGCCAAGTGCAATATGAACGGCCGAAAGGGTTTTTTCGATTTTTGAGGATTTAATGCTAACCCGAATTAAATATTTTGCGGATTTCCGATGCAGTTAAGGTCAAAGAGTGCCCAGGCCACCAAAATTAAAGGGTTTATTGGTTCAAAGTTGTCGTTCGTGGATTAATTCAACGGTTTTTCATGCACATATTCAAAGAATCGAATTTAATGAAGGGCCGCAAGCGTGTCATGGAATTTAATTTTTATTTCTTCGAGACTGCGATTAAGGGGATCATGTTCCTCGTTTCCTTCGCATGATTGTAGATCATGAGGAAGTTGGTTTTAATTATTTAATGCTGCAAAGAGGACGGACCTCTATAAAAAAACCAATGTAATTCGCATTTCAAAAGGTTGGAAAATTCTCTGCTAGAGACTGGAAGTTCATTTGTAGGAATAAAGGATTGGCTTCTATTTTTCAAGCGTTTGCATTCGTGATTTCCTTCTCGTTCATGTTGCATTTCTAATAGCATTTGTATGTCTTCATGGTCGTTACATTTAAATTCTGCATACTCGGATTTGAATATTGCCGTAAGAGTATAAATTCCTTGGAATGTGATTTTGGAGGGTTTTTCTGTATGCATCGTGTGGAAGTTAAGTTAGTAACTTTTATTGCTTGCTGTTGCTGCACTTGAAGTTTCATGCTGCTATTTTCTGATCTTATAACTTCGGCTACGGCCATATTTCCCATTTCTTTCAGCATTTTCTTAATTTCTTTCCAGAAACCCTAATCTTCAACCAAAATTTAAAATAGTAAGGGAACCAGACCCACTGGAGATTGGTCTGGGAGCCATTTCTTGCTTCCAGCCTTTCAATGTTGGCCGGGTCTAGGGTGCACATGTAAAAATCCTTTCCTGTGGCAGATTCGTGACCAACAACAACCAAGTACGTGTGGTACCTAGTTGGGTCCCACTGTGCTGGTAGTTTTTATGACCTCTCCTCCATGGTGTGAGCACAAATTTTGGGGCGATAACAAACTTACATTGGCACAAATTTCATGGCCTACACACTTCACATTATGTATTTTCCAACATTAAAAATCACAGGTAGCACGACATATATTATAAAAGCATCACCAAATTAAAACAACAAAAATAATAGATGAGGATAAGGAGCAATGTATTTTTTATGTTTGTTCACTATCAGCAAAATGGCTTGGACTATTGATCACAAAACTGATCAAAAACCTCTAATAATACTACTAATTTAGTAGGAATTTCACACAACAACTATGTCACAGGGCCTTCTCAGGTGATGCGTGATTGAGTAGGGCCACTAGTGGCCAAAATCAACATTGGTCACTAGTTTTTATTTTTCAAACCTCACATTAGATTTGGTTGATGACTATGGTGCTACTGCATTGGATATTTTAGTGAAATGAAATCCAAGGACCACCACATGGGCACCGTCCACTTTGGAATCTATGGGCCAAGCTTCTTCCCTCCATGTTGTACATCAACATCTTCACTCTTGCTCATTCTTGATGTGCATGGACAAGCTTAAAATTGCTTCTAAAACCATAGTATAGGTGTGTGGGTAGTGTGCTCGAGCATGCAGGTATCTTCGTCATTGCTATGGTCCTACGATGTTCACTGATATGTTGAATGCACTACATTGAGTGTGGTAGGTGGGCATCAAAAGAATCTATTGGAACACACTACATGCCTCCTGCATGTGCATTAAAAAACACAAAAAATATTTTCCACGATGATTAGCAATAGGAGAACTGATATCATGGCCTGATCCTATCTACCTCAGCTGCAAATTTGGCCACCAACCTCCATAACATGCCCAAATTTTAGAAATAACCTTCACAATCAGTAGAATAAAATGCCTCACAAGGTCGGGCAGCCTCTGAAGTATCCACATCAGTAGAAAAATGATAAGGCATGCATCATAACTTTGTAATGGCATCATAAATTCTCCTTTACAACCATTGTTCAATGAAATAGGTGATTTTTCAATAGGTCGATTGTGATTTTACTTAGATTCATGCTTAGGATTGATGGCAGATCGATCATTTCATCGAACGTGCAATAAAACATAATGTAATGTTGTCCTTGGGTATCATTCTTCATGCAACAACTAATACATAGACTAGCATCCTTGCCACAAAACATCTCCTACACTTTGGTGTGGCCACAATAATGGGTCAACAAAGAAATATTGAATTGAAGTACAGAGGAGACAAAAAATAGGCCACAATATCTTTTCAAACCATTACAAACTATGCAAAACTAAGGCAGAACAAAATTGAAGAGAATAAAGCATGATTAAAAAACAACACAATATCCATATCACTTTGGAGGAGGGAAGAATACGACCTCTTGAGATTATTTAGAATGAAATAGCTCCTCTGATTAGAGCTACAACAAAACTATCTCCCTAGAAAAGGATAGATCTAAGCAATAGCATTGCAGTTGAAGAGAATGAGATATTGGGTACATCCCATTACTTTCACTGTAATACACCTGGTGATATCCACAGTTGCTTGACCACCATTCTCAAAAATTGTGATAGAATGTTATGTTACACTACTGGAAGAACAGTTAGAAACTATATATTTGACCTCCTCAAATCCCATTATCTTCGATGGCTTGTTATCTTTACCCACATAATTGTATGATGGCTATAGTGCGCACAATGAGATCACCATCACCGACTATGGAAACTCTAGAAGGAAGGTGTAGTGACAACAAGAAAATATTAGAGTTGCATCATTGATGACATGAATCCTCCTCCATAAGCATGAGAAAAACACACAAATCAATCTCTATAAAAAAATTCAATTAATAATGGTTGCATTTATTATTAGAGGAGAAGGAAAGGATGGACAATGCGATGTTTGCGTTAGTATGTGGAAAGAGATCAGCATTTGAAGATCAACATACACCACCTCCAATCTTAATGACGCTCCATTGTTCCTCCCCCTTCGCCTCATTTTATACAAGGACTCATGGTAGTGGAAGAGATTAATTTCAACAACACTATGAATCCTCCCATCATCGACATGCTCAAACTACTTGATTTTGTAGTATATCCTGAACTGATAGTTTTATGGTGCAGCTCACTATAGTTTTAGGCCCTATGATCTTCAGTATATTTAGATGATCCACATAGGAAACCTCCACACCAAGAATATTTCATAATTCCTTAACAAGCTTTGCACCCTCGATTCCATACACAATTAGGGAGCCCTTGCAGTAAACATAGCATTAGTTTCTTATATTGCCCTTCCCTTCCTGGATGGTGTGGCTCTTCTTGGGACCTCTCAACATCTGGATAGGCACCAACCTACTTCAACAACCTAAGAGCACTGAAGGTTCTCTATCATAGCTAGAATATGGCTTCATACAGTGCTACAATTGCACCAAAAATAGTCAACCTTGCAACTGTCACCTCAAAAAAATTTAGAAACACCATGAAAAAACTTTAACTTTAATATTAAAACTTGCCCATATAGTACAAAGATTAAAAAATACACAGTCTGTAAACTAAACTTGATAGCCACTAATAAGATAAAATGGAATAATATTCCAGTTTCTCATTTTTCATTTCTCTCACGAGAAATTACTTCTGCGAATAGAAACAAAGGAATGGACCTCTCAAAAATGGCAACCATTAATTTTTCAAAGGTTTGGTTTCTGATCCATCCATCAAAGGATGGAGAGCATACTTCCTATTTTGAAAAAAAAAGGGAGGGAAAAATGGGGGGGATTTCCATGAGGGAAATCCCCCTCAAACTCACAAATACAGGAGAGCGCCTGGGATCTGATACCAAATTTTGGGATTGAAATGAGATGAGATGTATTGATACAAAAATGAATTACAATATATAGGCATAAGCCTATATGAAAAGATGATAAGTGTCACAGACACATGTCAAGCACATGAAACATGCACATTATTTATAACAAACCTAAGAATGCAAAGTGTAAATTTTATCTATGCTAAATGTAAGTGATAATCTAAATTACCCGTTGACTATCTAGGATGCAATGCAAAACCTTGAGAGCAAATATTTTTTTCAAATAAAATTCTAGGATGAAGAAAACAAATTGCAAAAGCATGAAAATATATCTAACCTAAGGAAAGTTGAGGAAAGTGCATAAAATGAAAACTATGCTAACAAAGCAAAGCAAGACATAAAATTAAAACTAGCTTAAGAAAGCAATGACAAGACATGAACATGAAAACTAAACTAGGAAAGTGAAGGCAAAAGCATGAAATAAAATCTAATCTATGACATGAAATGAAATATAACCTAAGAAAGCAAAGAACATGACATGAAAATAAAAACTAACCTAGGAAAGGAAAGAACATGACATGAAAATAAAGACTAACCTATGAAAGGAAAGAACATGACATGAAAATAAAACTAACCTATAAAAGGAAAGAACATGACATGAAAATAAAAACTAACCTAGGAAAGGAAAGAAATGAAAATAAAAACTAACCTATGAAAGGAAAGAAAATGAAAAGAAACCTTATCTATAAAAATAATAAATTGACTGAAAAGAAACCCAATCTAGACAAGCATGAAAATAACATGAAAGAAAATTAACTCTATGGAAGCATGAAAAGAACATGAAATTAAACTTTACTCTATGAAATCATGAAAATAACATGAAATTAAACTATATGCTAGGAAATCATTAAAAAAAAAATGAAGTTAAACTCTATTCTATGAAAGCATGAAAAAGAACATGAAATTAAACTCTACTCTATGAAAGCGATAAAATGTGAGAAATTAAAGCTATTCTATGAAAGCAACAAAATACATGAAATTAAAAGTATTCTATAAAAGCATAAAAAAAAGAACATGAAACTAAACTCTATGCTAGGAAATCAAGGAATATGATGATGATGGTGATGGGGTTCATTAATTGTTGGGAACCTACCCACTTTTATTCCCAAGCTCATACTAGACATGAGGGAATAAAATACACAAAATGGGGAGCCCCTTTTTAGTGTAAGATGCTTGTGAGAAAGTGAATTTCTTTAGCCTAGAAGGATAGACACTCTTTTGACCTCCAATATTGACCTAAGGCACAAGGAGAGAGCATACAAGGTCTATCTTATTTTAATGTGAGGTGTGGAGTGAATTTCATTGCCTTAGGGAGATATGTCCTACTTTTTATCCCAAGATCACCCTAGGGTGCAAGGGGAGATCATATGTAGAGCCATATCCCTATTTAATGTGGAATGCAAGGTAGAATGAGAGATGAAAAAATTGCAAAAATGAAGGCAAATTATTTGACCCCGAAAGTTTCCTCCCTTTTGATCATCAAGATCACCTTATAGCCATGAGAGGAGAGCATACAGGTAGAAGAGACCACTCTTGTTTAATATGAAGGCTTAAAAGGAACTATAATTGATTGCTCAAAATAAAACCTTAATATGTGATTGTCTTTATAAAAGTTATACTAAAAATGGAGGATAGATCCTCCTACCTGAGGTCCAACGTAGTCTAGGGGTTTATAGAAGCTACAAGTTTGTGTCTGAGGCCAAAATTGCCTTAGGAATATTAGTCATCAGACCCCTAATGGTCATTAGACAAGATTGTTTGATCCCAGATGGTTGATTTTAAGAGGGGTGTTTGGTTGACAGAGACTGGTGACTTTGACCTCTAGCTTCTTAGAGGTTGATTTTTTCAAGTTTTACTTGTAGAATATAGTGGGTTGAATCATTAGAAGATGGTTTTTATAAAAGATAAAAGGATAATAAAGTACCCAACATGACACAACTAACCATACAAAGGAATAAAAAGCAACTTAAAAAGCTACTAACAAAAGATAATATAACTTAGCAAAAAGTGATTAATGAGGAGAGAGGTGATATACATGTGGTCCCCAAAATTTTCAAAGGACACAAAAATAAAAGTGATTTATGGGGAGAGAGGTGACATACCTATGATCCCCAAATTGATTTACTAAGTGATGAGGACTCACATACACTTGAGCATCACTGTGATGTGTTGTGAGAGGCCAGTACCTAGATGATGGGTCTGATGTAAAGTGAAAATAAGCTGTATTGACAATCATCTAGGTCCTAAAGATTAGGACTACAAACCATATAAGGTCAGATGATTAGATATAGGTGTAGAATACGAAATATTGTCTCAAATGCATCTCAATATAACTTGTTTTAGAATTGTGTTGATGATGTTTTAGACCAACAAAGTAGATAGAATGCAATGAAATAAGCAAGAAAGCATAAATTTTTTTAAAATAACACATAAGGTATATGCCAAATATAATACAACAACAAAATAACTAATCCTAATGCCTATAAAACATAAAATTCCAAGTGTGGTCAGGTTTTAGTCCCTCTATGATTGTCATAAATGTGATATAGAAGATGCACCACTTCCATTGATTAATAAAATATATTAAAAATGACCTCTTTTCACTAATGACCCTCTTGGGGGGTTACAATAGGATCTCCAAGATGGAGAATGTCCCTTTTAAAAAGTATAGCAACAATGGTGTTTCGATGGTCTTCTATGCCACCTCAAAAGGTTGGGTGGATTTTGTAGCCTTCATTGCTTGACCACCCTAGACTGAATGCTCCTCCATGGTACCTGCACACATCCAAAAACAAGAGGTTAATAGCATCAAGTGAGACTACCTACGTCAAGCCCAAGTTAACCAAAGATGCAAAAAATAGAATGTTATAATCTTTATTAAGATAAGAACATAACCTCAAAATCTCATAAAACCTCAAGAAAAATACCTTACTTACCTTGTCTATTAGCTAGAATTTTTTCTATTTTAGTCTTTGGTATGCAACCACTAGGGATTGGGAAACCTCTTTTGTTAACCACCAATGGGCTGGTGATCTTAATTTCTAACTTCTAGGGGGCGTGTGGTCTCTTCTCTATTGCTCAGGTGGTGTTGAAACTTATTGTAGACATCAATTAGAATGTCATTGGTCTCTGATGTCAGTTTGGTGTAGGTATGATCTTATGTTTGTGAGTAGATTAAAAAATAATACATAGGCATGTTCAAGAATACATTCATCTTCATGGTTGGTTTGCATACAAGATATGGATGATTACAAAATGGGATAAGCACATAAAATGGTATTGAATGGAAATTTTGGTAGAGTTTTGAATTGTAATTTTTTCCTCTCAAATGAAGGAAAATAGAGGGTATTTATAGAATTTTTGCAAGGGAGAGGGTATGGTGACATGGAAATAACATGGAAACTATGTGGCATGGGTGAGGGGAAATGGAAATTTTGGAGTCTTCCATTAGGAAAGTGTGCACCTTTCCTTATTGATGATCTTGGGTGGGGAGAGTAATTACCCCACCCAAGTGGCACATGCACATCATGCCACATAAATGCACTTAGGTGGGGAGGATCCTCACCCTTTCCAAGTGTTATAATTGGGTATGGGAAGTTATGAGGGTGCATGGGAATGTGGAAAAATAGGGTCATGTGGACCTATTCTAGGGTTAAAGTGGGAGACTAGAGGGGGTGTGTGTGCATAAATTAAGGAGTTGTGCACATATACTAGGGGAATGGGAAGTCACATGGTGATTAGGGGCTTAGTGTAAGAGGGTTTTTAATGGGAGAAAGGGGGATAGGAAGGGAGAATTTAATTTTTGTAAGGTTATGGAGTGGGATATTGCCATTTTGGATATTATTAGTGATTTTGCATGAATTATGAAAATAACACTAGGAAAAATCCAAATTGACACATTTTGGATATCTATAATACTTATACTTGTCAATGCTTTTATGAATGATATTGAATACTTGATGTTGTGAGTTGATGTTAGGATTGGTGGTATAACCTTGCATTTGCTACACCTAGATCCATGAGTTGTGGAGTATCTCAAGTTTTTTGTATAGGCTTGTAATAATTCACAATGTTAATTGATACCTCAAAATATTTACACTTAATATGTGGGATGTTTATTACCTCGAAGTGCAACTATAACTTGAATTATTTGATGTATCAAAATACCTAGGTGTGATCATATTAGATTACTTGTACTTGTCAATGCTTGCATTGTGATGTTGAACACTTAATGTCATGAGTAATGGTATATAAATTTTTTATTATGCTTGACATATTCAAAACCTCAAAAGGTATGCACTTGAGTGCAATATAATTGGCTTACACTTAACTGAATGTCAAACTTAAATTATTGACATGGTTGAACTTATAATATTGACCTTGCTATAAAACTTGAATTATTAACCTTGTTGTACTTGAAATGTCAACCTTTATATTAAACTTGAATTATTGCATTATTAACCTTGTCAAACTTGAATTATTGACCTTAATATAGTTACAATATTGACTTTCTTTTAATACTTGAATTTTTTTTTATTATGCTAGAGGAAGGGATTTTTGAAAGGGCCACAACACTTTTACATTGTCATAAACAAAAACATAATACTTTGATACAAAGCCCAAAATGTGACATAAAGTGAGTCATCAATTTGAAAATACAACCCACATAACCTATATCAACTTATACTATAGAAAACCAACTTAGTCAAAAACTTAACAACTGAAACACAACATTGAGATAAATACTTAACAATAGTTTCTTTTACATTCTCTACTATCCTACATTTGTGAATCCCTTTTCCTAATCCTTATATAAAATAACTAGATTTTGAAATTCATTATTGCTAATTTCCATAATTTATTGTGGAAAATTATCTTTTAGGATTACATATCCTTCATTATGAATTTCCCAATTGGCTACCCAATCTGCAACCCTATTTCCTTCTTGGTAAATATGTACAATTTGCACATTTCCAAATTCCTATTTTGTAGTCTAACCTCATGAATCATATCATTTATATCCCCACTTGAATCTTGATTATCCTTGATCAGGTTTATAATGTGTAATGAATCACCTTCTATGATGATATTTTTAACTCCAATTCTATTAATATGTCTAATGCCAAGGAACAAAGCTCTAATTTGAACAAAATTATTTAAATTGAATTTCAAGATTCTTATAAAACAATAATACCACTTCTCCTCTTCCATTTTGTAAAATACCACCAACACCTACTATACCCAGATTCCATTTTGAAGCACCGTCAAAATTCATTTTTAACCAACCTTATGGTGGAGGCTCCCATTTTATTTAAATTGTTTTAGGCTTGGAAGAAATTAATTTTTGGTTATTTCAATAATCCAACCCTCAACTATTTGCAATAATTGTTTCACCATCATCTTCCCACGAGTACTTGAAATTGATTATCCTAATGTTCTCCTTCATAGCATTGTAGATCCTAATCACTATAGACATCACATATTTCTTGCATCCTTAAAAATATATTGTTTCATTCTTTCCAAATACCCCACATAAAGTGGGGTAAGCAAAAGTTACATAAATTACTTAGTCTTTTGCTCCTAATAGGTGATTCTCAACTTAAGTATAGATCAATAATAGAATTTTACAAGACCCATGTTGTACAAAATTTATCAAGGATATTGTTAAACACCTCATTTAAAAATAAACATCCAAAAAATAAATGCCATACATCCTCCTATTCCATTTCGCATAATGGGCATCTGTTAGGGATCTGTAGGAAAAATTTCCATTATGAGAACTTTGTTTTGAACTACAATCCAAGAGAAGGCCACTTTTGGAATTAGATGTTTTAGCCAAATATTTCTTACCAGTAGCCATCCTAATCCTACATATTCAAGATAAAGTACCCAAATTTATAGAGTAATTCCCATGTTTCCTACATTTCCAAATTGGAGAATCCTCTAGTCTACCTTGATTTGGAAAATCTACTTGGAACATGCTATTCAATTTCTTTAATGCTTGTCTTTTCTTGTCATTCATACCATAAAAATATGTATTTCTATATTTTTCCATTAGTATCTGCAATGATAAAATTCTGAACCCATTGTCCATACTGATAAGAATTTTTCTATTCTAGTTTTGAAAATTTAGGGTCTTCACATAAAGGGATATTTTTTATCCATCTATCTCTCCAAAAGTTTACTTTTCTTCCATTTCCAATCTACCATGTTAATTTTTCTTGAAGAAGAGGTTTAATTTTTTGAAGATTATTCTAGAAGAAATATCCTTTTATTACATTCTCTTCTACCAAAAAATTATTTTCATTTCTCATATATTTTGCTTTCAAGATCTACATCCATCCTACTTTTTCATCTATAACTATTTTCCATCCTTGATTTCCCATGAGAGTTTTGTTCATTTGTTTTAATTTCCTAGAACCTAGTCCTACGAACTCCTTTCTAGAATAAACCTTATCCCAAGAAACAAAAGCTATTATTTTCTTCTCCTCCATTCTATTCCATAGGAAGAACCCTTGAATTTGTTCAATTCTTTCCTAAATTTTCCTAAGAATTTTAAAAGGGACATAAATTATTTAATAATAATTTGGAGAGTATATTTGACCAATTGAGCCTTACTTGTATGGCTAAGAAGTGTACCCTTCCAACCTATAAGTTTTTTAGTAAATATTTCAACTACCGGATTCCACATATCCTATTTCATTCTTCTACTAAAAATAGGCATTCCAAGGTAGGTAGTAGGAAAATTTCCAATATCACAATCAAAATTTGGTTGTGATATTGGTTACAAAATATCCTTGCAATATTTTTCTACCTTACATTGGGAGTATTGATAAAGAAAACATTAATTTTGAGGAAATTCACAATTTGTCTAGCAATATTCTCATAAATACCCACTATGTTCCTTATTAATTTTGCTTAGGGAATGAGGTATTTTGTGATATTAATTGTATCATATAAGAACTATTGATATGAAATATGATTTAAAGTTGAATTTGGCTTAATTCCATCCAATTTACCTTCTTTAGTAGCAACTAAAATTGCTCTTCCCAAGGCTTCAACCACAATTATAAACAAATAAGGAGATAGTGGGTCTCCTTGTGTCAAACCCCTTATACTCTTAAAATAACCAGCTACAACCCCATTAATCATTATTGAGAATATTGCTATCGTGATAAACTCATTAATTAAGACAATCCAATTAGCATAAAAAAAAAATGACTAAAAAAACCCATGATACTATCATATGCTTTATTTATATCTAGCTTCAACAATATCCTTGCTTCTTTACTCCTTTAAATAGAATGAATAACTTCATGGAAGGTTATAGTACCTGAAGAACATGTGTTTATATTGAGAGTGGGGGGTGAACAATATAAGATAAAACTTTTTACTTTTTAATCCAAATAATAGCATCAAGAATATTAAAGCAGTAAACATCACACAAAGCATCACACACATGAGAGACATGATTTTACATGGTGCACCCAACGTGGGCTACTCCACGGAGAAAATATTTCTTATATTTTTTCTCAAATAAATTCTCTTGGGAATCCTTTTGTTAAAATATTTATGGACCTTTGTCCAAAGGAGACACCAATCCCCTTGATCAAGTTAGTGGATCTCTATCCACAAGAGACACCAATATTCTAACTCTGCTCTGGCTGGTGATCCTCTAGAAGACCTCTGCCTCCACTATCCTTAGAAAATAGAACTCTATACATAGAGGATACCTGTCCTCCCTAATATAAATGGAGATCTTTGTTCTCAACTCTGTCACCTCCAAAGCTCTATCTCAAATCTGCACTAAACACAATCCTTTGGTCTAGCACAAATTTGTCCTCAATATCTATCTTTGGTTTAGCACAAACCTGTCCTCAAATATGCACCAAAATTTGTCCTTGATTCTATACTAAACACAATCCTTCGATCTAGCACAAATCTGTCCTCAAGCCTTAACTCAAAGCTTAACTCAATCTCAAATCAACTCTGCTAGATCTACCCCAAACCTTAACTCAAGGTTTGAACAAATTAATCAATCAACTCTGCTCTCAAGTCTTCTTAAAGACTTATCTCAAATCTGCATTGTAAGCTTCCACAAAATCTCACACCAATCTATCCTCAAGTCCTCTCTAGAACTTGTCCAATATTCTCAAAAAATTCTCTCAAGAACTTATCCAAAACTGCTCTCAATATGTATTGTAAGCTTCCACAAAATCTTACCCAAATATTTCCACAAGTCTTCTCAAAGACTTGCCTCAAATATGCTCAACAAGTTCACACTAGAAATTGTCCAATATCATAGAAACATAAAGAGAATTGTTAGAGACTCAATATGCTCTATACTCATCACAATGCTCAATCACTTTCAATCACTCTTTTAGAAACATATAGAGAATTTTTAGAGACTCAATATGATTCAACTCAATACTCAATCACTTTCTCAATTCAATTCAGAATATAGAATAGTTTATTTTATGGAACTTGAACAATCACTTCACACACCTACTTGACTAGGCTTAACCAACTCTACTCAACCAATCACTTAGTGAAAAAATACTTCCTTACAAACCCTAGTCCAAGTATATGAACACTCACTCAAAATGTTTCCAACAATGCTTATCAACCAATCTCATATAACAATGATACTCATGGTTCTTTTTAAACCCTAGTTCAAGTTCCTCACTCAACAACCCATTTCAACAACAATGCTTAAAAGCAAATTTTCACATAACAATGATACTCATGTTCTTTGCAAATCCTAGTTCAAGTTCTTCACACAATCAATGGCTTCAACAACAATGCTTATAAAACAAGGTTTTAAAAACAACTTCTTTATTCTAGAAAACCTTGAAGCATTAACTCAACACACTCAATAAGGAAACCCTAATCAAGTCCTTTTCACTCCAAACTTATTTTTCCGAAAACCAACCAATCAACTCAATTATGGAATAATGTGCCCATACCTTTTTATTGATGATGAAGGGATATCATAAATTTGCCACAACCACAAAAACTTCTTTTCCAAGCTCAAGAAGTTATAAGATGATAAACTCCCTAAAAATACAATGTAAATATCAAAACACATATACACCTTATCACTCCATATTTAAGAAAACATTCATCAACATATAAAAATAATTGGCCAAATACACCTTATAATATCCCAATTAAAATAATATCCAACACCAAGAATAGTATCAATAAAATCACCTTCACAAAATAATTCAATGGCAAGAAGTCCTCTCAAACTTTAACCAACACTTTAATCTTCAATAACCAATATGTCCAAATCACTTTATTTAAAAATAAAGCTAACTCCTTATTCCTCCAATTAACCAAAACAATGATTAATTTAAAATATCTTTATCTACCCTTTTAACTCCCTAGGACTTCATGTCACAACCTTAGGTGTCACTTAAATAAATTAAAAATTTATTACCTTTGCCTTGGTGAGATTCGACCTCACAACGCCGCCTCTCCTAGTGCCCTAGCCATGGCTCCAATCGTCGCACGAGCTAGGCACTCATTTGGGGAGAAAAGATCACAACATGCTCTATGTTCCTCCCCCAATGTGTCGAATCCAAAAGGACTATACGACGCTTCCTTCGATGCCTAAGAACAACTCACAAAAATGCTTCTACCATGAAATAGATCACGGATATCTCCGCACCCAACGTCTTAGCACTTGACCAATTGCCACTAGGCCACGCTGCCTAGATGAATATGGAGTTTAGCCCTCACCAAACTTCTCCTCGTTTGTTGGTGCTTTAAGACAAAATTTTATCTTCTTCTTCGCACGGATTCTCACAACACGCTTGCCCTCTTTTTCTTGTTCGAGCGAAGGATGATTTAAATGCCACTAAGGCATATGGTTTATATACCTTTTGCCTCCTTTAATTTTGAATGTCGATGCTTTTGCATCCTTTAATTTTTAACGTCGACGCTTTTGCCTCCTTTAATTTTGAACGTCGACGCTTTCGATTTAAATAATTAATTTATAAATTATTTAAATTCTTTAGAATTTAAATTTTATAAATTAATATTTAATTCCTTTGGGCTTTATTAAGGCTTAAAGCCTTCTTTGAATTTACCACCTTGTATAAATAATATTTATTTATAAATTTTAAATTCAATTTGAATTTAAATATTTTATAAAATAAATATTAAAACCTCCTTGGGCTTTTTAACATGAATTTAAAAACTTCCTTGGGGTTTTATGAAAAACCTTTTATTTTTTCTCATCCATGTTTTTGATAAAAACCCTCCTTATGCTTCCACATAATATTAAAAATATTATGAAGCTCTTTTGCCATTTAACCTTTGCATTGTTCCTCTTGACCTTTTGACATCAACAATAGCTTATTCCTTGACATTACTGACAACTTTGTTCTTTGACATCAATGACAACTTTGACTCAAAATGTACAACAATACCATCCAATATTTTTCTACCCATCGCAAAACCCCCTTGTTGCATATCAATTATAAATGACAATACATACTTGATTCTATTAACAATTAGTTTTGTATTAATATTTTATAATGTATTACAAAGGCTTATTGGTCTATACTTTTTGACAAATTTAGCTCTTGCAAATTTTTAAATTAGAACAAGAAAAGTAGAGTTGACATCCCTGGGTATAAACTTGGATTTTTGAAGCTCCATAACTTCTCTTATTGCATTAGGCCCAAAAATCCTCCAAAATCTCTAAAAAAATATAGCCTAAAAACCATTTGGACCTAGAGCCTTATCCCCACACATTAAACACTATTATTTTAGTCTCTTATTCTTTGAATGAACTAATCAAGTAATCATTATGCTGAACTGTAACAAGAGAAGTATATTATGGAGTAGTAAATTTATTGCTTCATCTATCATCTCTCTTATAATAAGATCTATGTAGAATGTAACTGCCTCAACTCTAACTTCAAGGATATTATCAATAAACTTGTCATCATGTCTAGTAATTTACTTAATATTATTACAACTTCTATGCTTAAGAGCTAAAATATGAAAAAATATTGTGTTTTGATCAGCATATTTAAGCCTTAAGACTCTATATTTATGTTTCCAAAAAATCTCCTCACTAGCTAGTATTTTATAATAATATTATACAAATTATTTTTCTTTTCCTTGAATATCAACCAATATATTCCCATTGTTAATAGATACATCAATATCCATCAACTGTTGTTTTAATTAATTATTCTCAACAAATAAATTTTCAAAAATATTCCTATTCCAGATTTTGAGGTTCTATTTTATGTACCTTAGTTTCTTTGCAATCTATGAGATTAGGGGCCTCGAAAAGTCTTTTTTACACCATTATTCAATTATATTTTCCAAATAATCATGTCTTAGCCACATCAATTCAAACCTAAATGGACTTTTAAAAATCCTTGTTCATATTTCTATTTCCCAAACTAAAGGATTATGATAAGATCCAATCTTTGGTAGAGTTGAAAGTATAGAATCCCAAAATGTAAGGAACCCTTCCTTTGAAGTAAAAAATAATCCAACCTTATTTGGATAAGTTGATCCCCAATTATTTTATTACTCCATATAAATTTGATACCCATTAATTCCACATCATAAATTCATTGATATTCACAAATATTTCAAAATCTATCATACCATCAGAAATTGAAGAATTACCTCCCATTTTATCAGAAGGAAAAAGTGAAGAATTAAAGTCCCCAACTAAAACCCAAGAAATATTCTTCCTACAACTATATTTGGTGCATAAACTATAGTTAAAATCAAGATCTGTTTCGTATCAATAAAATAGAAAAAATGAGATAAATATTTTTGCTATTTTATCACTGTTCCTTCTACTTTATTTGGATCCCATAAACACAGTAGACCTTCTGAAGCCCCATTAGCATGACTAGCTATAAATTTCATTTCTTTCCAAATCCTTTGCTTTATACTTTCCCAATTCTATTATGATATATTAGTTTCCTATAGAGCTAAAATAAATGGTTTTGTATCTTTTCTCAATGAAAACATCAATACATATTTTGAAGGGGCATTGATACCCCTCACATTCCAAGATGTACCTCATTTATTAGATCTAACAGGTTGTATTTTCCCACTTAGATTAAGAACATTTTAGGTTTCGTTAGCCACATCAATTATTGTTTCTCTCTGCATTATTTTTTACTTCAAAGTTATTCCCAGCTTTGACTCCACTCCAACACCAATCCCACCCTTTCTACTATTCCTATTTATTTTATCTAGAGTAGGGATTTTACTTCCTTTTATTGAAGTATTATTTTGGCCATTTCTCATATTATCTAGTTCCAAATTCTTCTTTCCTTCCATTTCATTAGGTATATCTGGTTCTTTTTCAATAGATTCATTATTTTAATTTACCCCTTTCCCACCTTTATCTACATTATCTTCCTCGATATTTAAATTTTCTAAAGACAAAATAATTCTTAGTTAAAATTTCATTCCTAATATTGTTGATATCAAAAGCAAGTTGACTTACTTCAACAATCTCACCTTCTTCATATGTGGTATTTTCCAAAGCATATTTTCCTTGAATCTCCTTCAGATCAATAATCCTTTGTTCCTTTGCATCATAATATTCATCATTCTTTTCCTCCTTTGTTTATTTTTTTGAATCTTCTGATAATGCTTTCTCCCAAGTTGATTAGGGTAAATATTCCAAGATGTCCATTTTTTTTACAGATGTTACAAGTTGGCATATTTTCATATTCTATTATTTGTAGCCATTTACAAAAAATTGAGATAATCTTACACGAATTTGAAATATCCCTTTCAAATTAGTATTAACACAAAATCTAGCATAAATCAACCTCGATCTTGCCACTGTTGTTGGATCTACCACAATGAGCTGGCCAAAATCTCTTGCAATTCCTTCAAAAATCTCCTCATGCCAAAATTGTAATGGTAGTCTTGGTAACCTGACCCAAATCAGTGCTTGCAAAATGGGTTGACTATAAGGATCAAATTTTAGAGTCCAACACTTCAAAAACAAACCCCTCCTCCCAAAAAACCAAGGTCCTCTTTGCAAGATTTGATCAATATCCTCTACATAGTTCAATATTACCAAGATTTGTTTTTTGGGTGGGGCTACAATTTTTGTATTCCCTAAGGGATTATACTTTTCATTGGCCCATTTTTAAATCATATCTAGATCTAGTCTTACACCCAAAAAAATTCCCACTAAACAAAGATCCCCTTGTGCAACACCCATTTTTGCTAGTTCATCTAGTATTACCAACTTTCCTTCCTCCATTGACAAGTTAAAACTCTTGATTTGCTTCCTTTGATTTCCTTTAACTGCATTAAGCCATGATTTTTCCCTTAGATCAAAAATTTGGTGTTGGAAGCTTCTTCCCACTTCTCCATTCCTTTCTTTGTCACCATATCTAGCTTGAAGAGGTTGTTGTAGATTTCGATCTACTGTATCTGATGAGTTGATACCTCTAAAACCTTGCTCCTCTCCACTACCAAATATGCCCTCCACCTCACACCCCAAACCATTCTCCATTTCACAATTACTACTAAACCCTAGTCACAACAGTCAATGCCTATAGTTGTTTTTCTATCATTACCATTATCGTTGCCATTACCACCCTTTATAAATATTGAATTATTATTTATCTTATTGTGCTTTCAATATTGACCTTGCTATCTAATTTGAATTATTGATCTTGTTGTGCTTCCAATATTATCTTGCTATCTAACTTTAATTATTGATCTTGTCATGCTTCCAATATTGACCTTGCTATCTAACTTGAATTATTGATCTCAATTGTAATTGCAATATTGACCTTGTTATCTAACTTGAATTATTGATCTTCTTGTATTTGCATTATTGACCTTGTTGTCAAAATTAACTTATTTATTGAATGATGTACTTTTTATTAGTTCTCTAACTTGAAGGGTTTGGTAGTAGGCTATTGTATATTGTTAAGAAAGGTAACTTCATGGAACTATTGTATGACCCCTTTATAGAATTAAAACTACTTTTGGATTACCTTTATATTGATGAGAGTTTATGTATTTCTAGCCTTTGTGAATAATAAAAGAGATACTCATGATATCAAATTTTATGGGTATTTAGTCTAGTAAGAGATTAGTATTTCATTGAGTGATTCCATTGAGGCATCTAGAGTTATACACAATTGCTACCTCAATATACAATTTCATAACCTTGATACTTTTAGGTTTCAACCCTATTATTTTGTTATGAAATATGGAGGGAATTCTTTTCTTGGAAATATTGAGTTGGATACTATGACAAGTATGAATATTGATATTATAACCCACCTTGAAATGAGGAAAATAAACAAAAAAGTGTAAAATATTCATGTTTGGGATAAAAATCTTGTCATACTATTATAATGCTTACCATGTGCTAGTTGCCTTGCCATTATGAATGAATTGTTTTCCTTAGAGCCATAGTGAGTGTAAAAAATGTAACCTAGAGATATGGAAGAGAAGATATATAAAGTAGTTAACACTTATCATCTATAGATGGTACTTGCAAATTAAGTCTAGTGTGGGTGAACATAGGGGTGGCATGATCGAGGACAAGCATTGAAATGTGTCTAGATAATTTATAATAAACTATACCCCAAGGAACATATCATATGGGTTCATTCCCACTAAAAATTTTACCAAACTATGATTAATCATCATGTTCATAGTATGTATGAGTTAACTACTTCATGCAAATAGGATGCATTGAGATAATTGCATGGAAATATGTGCTAAAACTTCATTGTTTTATATTGCATCCATTATGCATTAAGTTGCATGGTATATGTGATATCGGGTAGATAGGTTAACACATTCATGGGTTAATTTTATGATATGTTGGTGCTTTGTATTTGATCTCCTCACTGAAAGGTTTAATTTCCTCAAGTAGGGAATAAAAACAAAGAGGAATTCTATGTAAGAATTATTTGGCTAGGTAGTAAATTACTCTGATGATGATCTCCCTCATATGAAATAAATAATTAATGTTAATAATATCTATTAACAACATTATATAGATCATGCATATCTCATGTTTAATATTTACATTTGTTGATGATTAACATAGGTTTAAATCAATGGAAGTGGTTCTAATTGTTGATAGTGATAAACTCAATTAGCAGAATTGTCATATCGATCTTTTTGTCCTACTTTGTTATTATGTTGTTCCACAATTTGGATTTGTCATTAGCACGATGGGAGGATGTCCTTCAAGATTTAAAATACCATATTCTTTGGATATTCAACATGTTGTAAATATAATTTACCATTATAATAGCTTTAGTGCTTATTTAAGTTAGTTTTTATAAAAAGTTATTTTCAATGTATATACTTTAACTGTGTTGAGGAACAAATCATATATAATGACATTTTTTGACTATAATAAAGAAATAAAATGAAATATTTAAAGTGTGTTAGGAAAAAATTGAGCAACAAAATAATATTATACAAATGATTGTCTCTTGATGCATTATATTGCAAACTAGTTGGACATACATGCTTGTAGTGTTGTTTTATCATGCTAAATTTGCACAATTTGTTGTTATTTTAAGAATAAATTACTATAAATGTTATCTTACTTTATAATTATCTCCATGAACTAGTGATCACATGTGATAGTAATTGCTTCAACTATAAATGGTGTGGTTCCAATTGATGAAAATGTGAATTAGTTCAGTAATGGATAGTATGAACTTTTGTTCTTTCTATACATAGTTTTTACACCTTATCTAAATCAATATACATTGAAAATATTATGTATTCTTATCATTTAGATGTTAGAAGTTGAATAATACTTCCCATATGATTTAAAATATATGTAAATGTTACATGTTATGGTTTATAGAACCTATGTTTTATTGTCTAACATATTTTTATTGTATATATGGAAGAACCTTATGATGTGAATTTTGCACCTATGGTATTGTTATCTAGAATTTTATTAGATAGCTTAGATAATGATTGCATGGGAAAACATAGATGAGTTTTACTTGGGTGTTAAAATTTAACGCAGCTTGTAAGAATAGTTGATATGATGATGGTTCTCTACTAGAGTTCCTTGTATGTTGTTAAGATGTGATGTTGGTTAGCTAGTCCTATATTCATAAGGAGTGTTGAATTTTTTCATCAATGACTACAAATAGAATCAATAACTTGGTGTTGAATTTTTCACCAACTTGTCACCCAATAGGACTACCATGACCACGTTTGTTACTTTCATCCATAATATAGCTTAGTTTTGGTGACCAAGTGGGTGTTGGAACATAATATTGCCTATGTAAAGGACTAGTTACCCAAGGATAATCTTGTTGGTGCAAAATATCCACGAGACACTTATAATTTAATGTTCATATGCATATTACTACCTTTTAGAAATAAATTAGATATGTAAAGACCTATATAATAATGTCATATAAAATTACTCCTTAGGTGAGGGGTGGGGGAGGGTGTTGCTAAAAGAGAGTGATTTATTATAAACCTACAAGGATCACCTCTAATTTATTTAGTACAAGTCTAGGAGAGGTACAATAAGGTAACCAATCATGAGTAATTAATCCGAGGTGGAAGAAGATCTATTCCACCTTAGTAAGAGGTTTAGTCACTAGTCCATGAGAAATTGATAGTGATAAAATATTTGAATTAACATGGATGGATATACATATAAAAAATTTATTATAAAAGGCTAGAGTGACAACTTTACCTACTAGCTTGGGGATAATTATATCTAAATATGTGAAGAATGGATTATTACAAGTCAATGTTTAGTTGAATCATTGTTATTGATTTGTGGTTTAATTCCTCAATGAATAAATAAATTAAGATTTATATATTTTTGATGAATTGATTTACCAGGTGGTAAGTCTATGATGGAATTAATTGGTGTGTAATTATATATATACATACATATGTATGTATGTATATATGCGTGTGTGTGGGAGTAAATTCTATTTTAACCAACATGAGGAAGGGGGTCATGACTTTGTGGGAATGGAGATAGGTGAGGAAAATATTAAAGCAAGAACAAAAATAAAAGGATACCAATTTGGGATACAAAAAATAAATATCATAGGTATTAACAAGAAATAATGCTAAGTCCACAACTAAAAGTAAAAAGTGATGATGAAAATAATATCATGGAATGTTAGGAGTATGAATAAGACCCTTAAAATAAATTATTAAGGAATTAATAGGATGTTATATGCTTAAATTTATTTTATTACAAAAACAAAATTAAGTAGTGAGGAATGTAAGGATGAATTCAAAAATATTTTGAAGATGGAAATATTTGGTAGTTTCTTCTTTATTATATTTTGAAGGTATGACAATAATATGGGATAAACAAAAATGGGATGTACAATTGCTAGAATAAAAGAGTAATTGGGCTGCTAGTCTATTTTGCAAAAAGAGGAAAACATAAAAATTAGAGTTATAAATATGCATGTTCCAACTATAGTTACTCCTCATGAAATATGTTAGAAGGTGTAGACACCCAATTTTGAGCACATGGCTACTCTTCAAGTTTGTCAATCCCTTCTTCAATCGGCCAATCGGTTAGCCAAATTGAATCAATTATTTTTGTGCCCAACTTTGGAGCATTTATTGATCTAAAAGTGAAATCACTAGGGCATGAGCTAATGCACCTCCAATAATTTTATGTCCCAAGTATCGTTTTTGCTAATTTTAGACTATTTTAGAATTTACACCCAAATTTAACCTCTAATAGTCATGTCAACGAATGTGCTAGCTCATAAATACTTCCAAAACTTGTGCCCACCAGTGCTTTTGATTGTCATGTGTTAAAACCAATAAATTTCACTATTAAAACCTTCCAATTTTCCCACCATTAATGGATCATATCCCTATGATCCAATTTTTAGATCCTAACAAAAATACTAGATCCAAGATTTATCATTTTAGTCTTCTTCCATTAGTGGCATCTTGATCCCTTTTCAAATTCTTACCATATCTAATCCTATCAACTTAAATGTAAATTTTCCAAGGATCCATGAATTCCTATAAATCCAAAACTTTGGAGATCCCAATCTATGGCCTTTTGAAAGCAACAAAATTCTGCCAAAATCTATCTAGATTCATAGGAATTCATCTTCATACATGGTAAGGTTATTCCAAGATATTGCCAAAATCTTGTGAAGTCCATCCTTCAAGAATTCAAGATCTCATCTTTACAATCATTCAAGATCTTCTTCTTGCAAGCATCTACATCCAATCATTACTTAAGCAATAAAGTCTCCAAGCACTCAAGCATTAAGCATTCAAGCCTACAAGCTTATGCTCACAATTTTCTACAAGAAAATAAATAAGCTTTCAGTAAGATTCCATAAACAAGGGGGAAACAACATTAGGATATTGGGTTGTGATCTTTCCTCTTGTTGTAGATACCTTCACTGCCAGTAGTTTTTATCTCAACCCACCTTATATATTTTTGTTTTACACGTATTTACATCTAGCTTAGCATTTTATATTTCATCACTAATAGTTTGTATTTCAAGCATTTAATATCTATTTACATTATTTAATAAATTTTCTTTTATCCTAAGTCAAATACATTCATAATTTTAATCATTAATAAATTTAATCTTGCTCTATTACCCTCTAAAGTAAAAGCATTTCTAGACTGCTTATTCGATGGATCCGTTACTCTCTAGTTTTACATAGACATAGAGAGCAAAAATGTAGTCTATCAAGCAAAAGCATTGATGGTTCTATTATTGATATTGTGGCATTTTCCATTAAACATTTATTATATGGGCCTATTATTTCTATCATTTTCATATTTTTCTAAACAAGGTCTTGATTGCTATCCAAGGGAGTTTTTTTTGATAAATTAAATTTTTTATTGAAAGCGGATTTTGACAGGATCTCAAAACCTGAAGATAGTATAACTGATTACATAAAAAAATTGAACACACCTGCTTAACGATTATAAAAAAAATGAGACACAATTCTGCAACTAAGAGACCAAAACACCCTTACTTAAATAGGAAAAAGGGTAATAGATATGAAGCCTGAGCATACAAAAAACAACAATGAGACCATTAGTCTTGATATCTCTCTTCATAATCTACATCCTTGACCTCATCCTTTAGATCATCCTCACCATCATCCTCATCATTTATCGAAGCATTCTTAGTATCCTTACCACCATCTTCAACAAACTTCTTGTTGAATAATAATAGGTTTAAGGTGTTGCGGAAGTATGTGAACTAGGAGATAAGTTGGTAATGGAATTGATGATGTAAAATTTAAGACACATGTTAGGAGCATCATTGTCTTCCTCCTCAAAGTCAATGACCAGATTTTTCTTCTGATGCATAAGGTTTTTCAATCGAAGTGAGGATCTGACTCCCTCTAGTTTTTTTGGTGACTCCAATTTAATTTTCTTGGAGTCTTGGCTTCTCAGTTTTTTAACAACCTCTACTATAGCTCTTTTTTACCTGACATTGCCAATTAATAGGATGCAAAGAGATTGGTTTGGGACTAACTTGTAGGGATAGAACTAGGCTTACCTTTGCTAGGGTGAGCAGTAGGAATTAGGATGCCTTGAGGGCAATGGATAAGCCAATGACTGTACAAGACCTTAAAAAAACCTTGGTGAGAGGTTAAATCATCAGATTTCTTCTTGCAGATATTATAAATGGAATAGGGATGGAACTAGGCTTACCTTTGCTAGGGTGAGCAGCAAGAATTGGGATGTCTTGAGGGCAATGGATAATCCAATTATTGTACAAGACCTTAAATAAACCTTGGTGAGAGGGTAAATCATCAGATTTTTTCTTGCGAATATTATAAATGGAATAGGAGAGGGAAAATCATCATATTTATTCTTGGTGAGATGTTTGACCTTCGACTTTAGCTCACATATACCCCTTTTTTGCTAATCATATCATTTTCTATCTATTTTATATGAAGTCAAAAGTGTCAATAGCACTTCTACTAGATCAATGACACTTCTACCTCTATGGAAAAAATATTTTTTTCTATTTCAAACTCCTTTTCATTCAAGCATTTGGAATTTAATTATGTTTGCTACTTGATGTATTAGTGTTTGTTTTCTATGTAGTTGATAAAATAAGCAAAATAAAAAGAAGGAACTGGTATAATATCTAATCATTTAGGGAACCAATTAAATATTGAAGATTTAGCATTATCTTTAAAATTGCACATAGTCACATTTAGAACTTGTTTGTTGCATTTTCTTGAACCCTTACCTATTAAAATAAAAATAAAAAATGTCACTTACTTTATCATTAAAAATAAAAAGTATTTTAATTTTAGGCCTTGTTGTTTCCTTTGAATGTTGCATTAAAGATAGATTAGGTTCTAACTTAGTCAAATAAGTATCTTAAGATAAACATAGACGTTCTTTAATCAATCCATCAAACACTAAGCTCTGAGATAACAAATTGCCCCTATGCTCAAGGTAATAAAGGGAAAAACATAGTGGATCCCCTAAGAGACTCTTTGCAATCTTTCATCTTCTCACATTTTGGTGAATCCAATGTGAGCACCATTGTGGGTCCTAAGATATTCTTTGACCAAGCCAAGCCTTAATAAAACTAAAATTTATCAAAATTTAATCAAGGCTACTTAATATTTTTTATTTAGATTAGATCACATTAAATTTATATAGCAATAACATAACCAATTTCTAGTCCTACTAAGGGTCTTTATGATCCTTTGAGTAACTATCATACAAGCTACTAGGCTATATTAAGTGTATATCAATCCTAGGTTTCCAAATACCCACATAGGATCTTGTGCATACTTATTCCTAGTAAGGATTAAACTATAGTGGGCAAGTGAGAGTCATAAGGAGGCATACTACAACCCCTCATACACCAACTTGGCCACATATCCAATAATTTTCTTCCACGTATCATTGGAAGACCACATATTGGATTTCTCTCACATATCAAAAAGTATATAAAGATGAGTCATGTATATTGAGACCTTTGGAATATAGGTATACCTTTTATGTATATAGGTCAAACTTGATATAGTGAGGGAAGGGGATTTAAGGTTTCTAAAACATCTCTTTCTTATCTAATAAACTCTAAAAAATTTAAAACTTAATTAATCTAATCATTTCCTTCCCATGGTTGGGAGATTCTACCTAACCCATATCACTCCTCAAGAATAATTACTCCCTTTATCTTTCAAGATTAATTTTTTCTATATCAATAATACCATTTAGTATGAGGCCCTTATCCTATGATTACATGTAGCATTAGCCCTTAAATTAGAATCATCTTGGTCTTTAGATATTTCTATCTTGTAGTCAACCACATCAATCGCGCTTATCAAACTAAATATAAAAACTTAAGTAATACAAAGATATTATCACTAAACTAATGACTAATTTTAATAAAATCACCATTGAAATAATCCCTAGGTCTAGTAATTACCATGCTAATACTATGTCCTTAGCTATGTCACTATCCCCTTAGAGCTAGATGACAAACAAGGTACAATCATCATCTAGAAAATTATGAAACCTTCAACACTAGAATCTAGTCAAATAACTCTAGGAGTCTTTTTCATATAAGAAACCCATTGTCATGATCCTTAGTACAAGGAAATATTTGCTTTCTTTAAGGATGGCATGTGTCCTGATGGTTTGAACTACAATGATCATAATAACCTCAAGCAATGTGTGTTGAGGCATATCATTATTGGTGATATCTTATACTATTCTATCCTTGATGGAATTTGCTTATATGCTTAGCCTCAAATGAAATCCAAGTTGTCATCAAAGAGGACCATTATGGATCATGTAGTGGTCACTTCAGTGGTGTATCCATCATCAAGAATCTCTAACAAATGGGTTATTACTAGAAATCCATGGAAAATGAATCTTATGACTAGACTAGGAGGTGTATTAAGTGTTAGAATCATGACATCCTTATGCATGCTCTATAAAAAGCTATCAAACCTCTAACTTCTTCTTGGATATTTTAAATTTGGGGCTTAGACACCATTGGGAAGACCAACCCAATACCATCTAATGTATAAGTTCATCATAATGAATACTAAGTACTTCACCAAGTGGTTGAAGCTATACCTTTAGCCTCAATCACTAGGTGCAAGTCTCTAAGTTTATCCTTAAACATATGCTTAGTCATTATGGCATCCCTTTTATGGTAATATATGGCAATGGAACACCCTTCAAGAATAAGAATATCCAAAAACAAGATTCAACACAAATGGTTTATGCCTTAATATCATCAAGGTAATTTCTAAGTTGAATCTTCTAACAAGATTCTTTTCAAAATTTTCAATAATCTCATTAGTAAAATTGGTAGATATTAGTACCTCAAATTGTATCCACCCTTGTGGGCCTATTGCACTAGTGTTAGAACTTCCACAAGTGCAATGCCCTATGCTTTGGTATATGGAATTGAAGTAGTCTTACCTTTTGATATAAAGGTGTCATCCTGGCACATATTTTTGTAGCACTCCTTTGTTGAATATGAATATCATCTCACCTATATTAACTAATTAGAAATCCTTGTTGAAACATAGTTTCATACCCTATAGAACCTATGGTTCTACAAGAAAAGGATTAAATGTGCTTATTGCAAGAAGGTATGATCCCATTCCTTTGAAGTTGGTGATATCATCCTCAAAGAAAATTAGAACACCAATGCCAAAATCAATCTCAAAGAAAATTTTGAGCCCAATTGGCTAGGTCCATACATCATAACCTTGAAATATGGTTGAGATGCTTATTAACTTGGCACACTTGATAGAAAATAACTTAAAGAACCAATGGACATAATGCATCATTAAATATATTACATCTAAGCCTACTTTGATTGTATGTTTTCTTTTATCTACCTATCATTTCTTGTTTGCATCTTATTTTACTTTGTATCTATTTGCATTCACATGCTTGTATTTGTTTGGACTTCCTATCGTATCTTAAGTCAAGGATCCTTGATGATAAGTTCATTTTTATGTAGTAGGAGATTGATGCAAGTAGATCCTCCTAGTCCCATCCGTACAAATTAGATTTCATACAACATCAATCAATATTAAATCCATCTAATTTTGATTTGTCTCAAATGCTATTTCTGTCCATTTTTAATCTACTAATCATTTACTACATGATGAATATTGTGAGGTTCATAGGTGTTGATGGAAAAAACCAATCAAATAAAATTCTTCTATCTCATCAATCACTACATGATGAATATTATAAGGATCATAGATATTGATAGCAAGATCAATCATATCATCTCTTATCCCCTATATGCACCATGCATGGGATAACTAGTCAACAATGAATTCTTGTTGCTTACCAAACAAATTACAAGTCCTCTATGACACTTCTTGAAGAAAAAGAAAAATACTTTTGCACATATGTGTAAAGGAAAATATCTAGGATAAATCAAAAGTCCTATGGGTAAAGCTAAATCGAAAGTCCTAAAGGTAAAGCAAAATTACTTTAGATATTTGTTGAAAGGTAAATGTACATATCTTTATATTATAGCAAGTTAACCAAAAGACCTCCAGGCAAAGCTAACCAAATTCCCTCTCAAAAAATCTCAAAGCTAACTAGAAGTCCTCTAGATAAAGCTGACTAATGTTCCCTTGGAAAAATTGCTAATTATATCTCTATGTATATAAGTGTACATATTTATATATATCTTTGTACATAGTTATAAATAATTATGCTATAGTAGTACCCTTATGGTTATATTATGCACCTCTCATCTATTATACAATTTATTATATCTAATTATCACATTTTTAGTGCATGTAATCATTATCAATCATTTTTAATTTCTAACCATTAAGTTCACCATTCATCATTAATTATTGAAAAAACTACCCATAATAATATTTACAAAATATATCATCTCAATTTATCATTAATGAACTAAAATTAAATCATAAATTATCAAATTATAATCACATAATCAAATCATTAATTAATTCTTGGACATTAATATGCCTAAAGTGGAAAACATGCCCTAGATTGTGCCAAGATTGGATGACTAGAATTTCTTCTTACTATACCTTTAAAGAAGGCTGGTTCCTGGAAAATTTTAAAATAAAAGAGGGGGTTTAAAAACTAAGTAGATAATTGCAAGGGTTAAAGAGGGAGATAATGATTTAGAATATTATTAATTAATGGTCATGATATAGCTTAATGACAATGAAATACATTTGATAAATACCCTTACACTCATATTAAGTCAAAACCTAACAAACCAAACAATAAATAGAGCATCACTGAATTCATTAAGCTTAGATTATGCATCTTTAACATTCCAAGAACTTCATAAAAGGTATTCCAAATAGCAATCCAATTAAAACAAAATTTTCCTAATAGAATCTACCGTTCATAAAGCATTATGAAAAAAATGTTAAGCTACACAATTCACATTCATATAAAAACTTAAAATGCTATCTTCAATGGAGACCAAACAACTTCTTACTTATATTGATTACAAATCAAAATATATAACATATAATACACAAGTTTCTAAATTTGACCCTTGTACTAAGGAAGTATCAATTATTTATAGGACTATAAAATACTTAATGTGATTTTTTGATCATTATAAGAAAATCCCTTTTTAGGCCTAACATGGATAGGCACAGTTTGGTTAACATGCTTAAAGGGTGTGGCTATCACTTTCCTACTCATATTGGCTCAACTACTTTGATTTTGATGGCAATGTGGTCAGTCTTGATATCTTCCCAAATACTAAGAATTCATGCATCCCTAAGAGGCCTAAGCATCTTTGATGACTTCAACTTTTCATAACTATACCTTGTTGCTATGCTGACTTGTTAGAGGTGCCAACTCAACTTGACTACTTTGATATGGGTATTTGAGTGCTTATAAGTTTAGGAATTCAACACATACTATCTTTGTTGAAGGGGATATGTCCAAGATCCTTTTATACATTTTCAAATCTTGGAGATCTTCTCAAGATCTTTTGACTATTGTAGAGGCCTTCAAGGCTAGGGTAAGATATTATAAAGCTTTGTTGACGTCATCACTTAAGAACCCCAAGATCATGTTTCTTCTCGGTTAGGCTTTTAGAAGACTATGGATCACATCAGCATTTAAAAATCCCAAGCTCAAGTTTTCTTGGGCTAGGATTTCAAAAATTCTAGGATTGCTTCTTTCCTAACTTTCTTTTATTTTGAGCTTTTGATAGGCTAAGACAAAAATTTTAAGTTATTTTTTTGACATCATCACTAAAACATATTGGTATTACTCGATTTTGGTATTTTAACATCTTGTACTTTTATGGGATTCATGTTGGCATCATCTTATTAAACGTTTGGGATTGATTTCCTTCAGGCTTTGCTTTACTTGAACCATAGCAATTTTTTTGACCTAACCAAGTGCATATTACTTTCTAGATACTTTTGTGAAACTAACCATTCTAAGAAGACTTATCCATTTTGAAACTCAAATCCAGTAAAAATGCATATGGACCCCTAATAGAATACTCATGTAGAAATAATTAGCCTAGACTTGTGTTTGGACCTTTCCTGCCATAAATTGCAAGGATTTTGTGTGTGGACAGTTACTTTGACCCACATTATTGGCACATCCCAAGGATTTTTTCTTGAAAAAAGTATAGCCCAACTAACCTTGTCCACTAGGAATAGAAGTCAATATAAGTAAGAGACATTAAAATTAGAAGAGGGTAAAGAATTGGGATATTTTTATGACAAAAATAGGAGGGAAAAAATGATGGTAGGTGGGAACAATTGTAGCTCTCTCTATGTATGGGATAACAAAATTGGATTACTAGGTAATGAGTAATTTGAGAAAGGGAATGAGTGGAGGGAAAAGAATAAAGGGACCTAAAATATGATGGAGAAAGGAATGGAGACCGATTGGAAAGGGAAGAACCTAAGGTTATATCTAAGTGATTGTGTCTTCTGAAAAGCTAGATTTTCCTAACCATATATAATTCTTTCTTTCATTTTTGAGCCTCACCTTTCTACCTTATTTTTGTTTTGTATATTAAAACATAAAATAACAATATGGCAAAAAAGGTGAAGCCTCCTCCTTTTGATTGATGGGTGCACCTAAAATGCTTGGCCTTCCTACTCTTCTTTATTTCGAATAAAATAGTTTGGAGATTGTGCATAGTACAACCCTTCATGCCATAAATGAGGATACCCTTCAATCTATGTAATTAGGTATTTAGAGTTCACATGTTCCTATAGATTATCAATTTCTATCAATATTTTTTATAGTTTCCATAAATTTAAGAGAACGTTTTTTTTGGTCAAGCAATCTTGGCAAGCTTACCAACTGGTCAAATATTTCCTCTTCTTTTCTCTCTTTTGTCCTTAGGATTCACTCTTATTGATATTTCCATTTTAAAAGAGTGAATCTCAGTTACCAAAAGAGTGTGGCTATATCTATTGGCCCCCATAACAAGTTGAGACGCATGCCAAAAATGATAATTTAGATGTTGTAGACACCAAAATCTAGCCACTTTTCATCCATCCAGGTCTTCCCACCATTTTTACCCATTATTTACATATATTTATATATATTTGTTTAATATATATTTAATATATATATTTTTATATATTTAATAAATACATGTATATATGTGTGAATTAATCTAGACCTTCCATCTTGTTTTAATCCCAACCATTCATCCACTTTGATCCATGCCACATACCTAGATTTAATCTCCACCCTCCTTCACATTTTAACCTTGACCACACAAACTGTATTGTTGAAACCCTAATGTGCCCTAGGAGAGATTATAAATAAAATTCATTTTGATGGCTCAACCCCTAAGAAGTTTTTTAGCTTGAGTTTTACTAAGTCCAAGTTTCTAGAGAATCATAAGTTTCTCCTTTTCTTCCTTCCCTCACAGAGCACCTCTGGGCACCTTCCCTCCATCACCAAGCACCTCTTAATGCTTTCCACCATCCTTGAGCACCCTTGGATGCTTTCTCCTGCTACTAAGTTCTCACAGGTATTTCAAATCCTAGTTCTACTGACTAGTGAACCCTCGAGTGTTGCTAGGGCACCTACATACCTATTTTCCTACAACGATGACAATTTTGAATAAAAATGATAAGTTTACAATGTAAATCTTCCATTATTATATTGATTTTATTATTTTCATATTTGCATACAGTATTGCTATTTGATAGCTAGGGTTATTTTTTGAGGGTCTCACATAGTGGAGCCCTCAGAGTTGCTATTAACCCTCTTTTATCATTTTCTATGCGTATATTTGGAGTATACAGGTATTTGGAAACTGCTTAAGCTGGAGTGGTCCGATCAATGGATATATTAAGCCCACTCACATTTTTAAGAATAAAATTTGATCTTTGAAGACACCACAAGCATTGTTGGCTAGGGTTTTGGAGAACCCTAGCATATTGTATTCATTGTATTAAAAGAATAAATAGTGTAAACCCCTATTTGGGGTACATTTTATTGTATTGAGATCCACCGATATTAATAATATAAGATCTATTTTATTGTGCAATCTCTTGTATCACTGTTTGTTCATTTTTTGTTATCTATATTTGGTGTTTTGTTTTTTCCTTCACAAATGGTAATCATGATGGGACCCCCTAAGGGTTTCTTACTTTGATTTATCTTGTGATCTAACTTGTTGTTTTTTGTTTTATCTTGCAGGTTTTCAGAAGCATGGATCACACAATTTTTATAGAATCTAGATTTTTGGAACAATGCAGAAGTTGTAGAAGGTGCACAGAATCCCTACGACACTCATGGGACATTCAAGAAATGCCCAGGTGCATTTCATAGCTGCTCAGGTATGTTTTTTAGAGAAGAGGAATAATACGTAGGCTTCTTTGTAAGCTACCTTAAAACCCTAATATATGTTTTACGCATTTTTACGTTTTATATTTTATTTTATTTCAGATATTAGATTAAAAATAACATAATAATATATCTATTAGGAATAATCATTCTAGTGTGAATTTAGGCATCAAAGTAGTTATTGCATATAGTTGCATTTACACATAACACATTTCCATTTAAAAATAATTCATTCTTTATGGTGTGCTGCATCTTTTATTTGCATATAAAATATTAAAAGCATAAAGTAGTGTGCATCCTAGGGTTAGATTTTTTTTTATTAATATAGGTAGGAACAATATTTAAAATAACAAAAGTACCCCTACATTTGGTGATTCAATGCAGAGGAGTAGATGAACTCTCCTCTATTTCAAGAGCGGTCTTAAGCGATGTACTCTACTTCCTTTGGAAAAATTGATATTTTAATGTTGGATTCTAATTTAGATTGATGAAAGTAGTCATTGTTTTACATTGTATGATCACAATAGACAACTAGAATTTTTATAAGGAGTCACACACTGCATAATTTATTTTTAATAGTAATGGTTGGATTTCATCACCAACCATTGCTTGAGAACTGGTGATGGTGGGTTTCATCTCCATCCACCAATATCTGTCCCTAGAAACCATAGGTTACCCATGATAAAACTTGTTGAATTTCATCACCAGTAAGAATCTTGTTGTTCGTTCCTAGCCATAGTGTTCACCCATTTTAATTTCAAATTAGTGCATTCAAACACACAAAAGCAAAAAAATAAAATTAAAATTAAAAAACATTAAAATGAGATAATTAATGAATGAGGTAAGACACAATTGTTATATAAAATAGCATTGATTGTCTTCATTTTATTTCAATGAATTTCCATTTCTAAATTTCCTTTACAACACATTTTACATTTGGTTTATTAGCTTATGGTCTTAACAAAAAATCTAGAAAAAATATTTAAATCAAAACAATACATCTATGGACTATTCATCTTCATTTCTTGCCACTTATGTGGTAAATCCTATTAGTGTGGTTCAAATAGATTGTATAGATTTGTCTGTGGTCCCATCACACACTGTGCAGGCTACTAATGTCTCACACAGATACACCTCCATATCTCTTCACAAATCAAATCATATTCACCCACAATTGACCACAACATTATCCACATACACATGGCCAAAGTAGAGGCTTTCCACAAATCAACTAATAATGTCTTGTAGCCCATCCATGATTTCCTAGATCAAGATCCTTCTTTACAGCACAAAATTGTTCCTTCCCAACCATCCAAATTTACCCATGTGTACACTAACCCTCTTTTTGAGGCATCAGCTACACCTTCATCTCATTTCTCTATTACCCAACCATCATGTTCTCCTAGCACTTCATATGTATCCACCTATACCAACCCCTTGTGTTAAGCACAAGTCAATGTTGCTTCACAAGTATCCATTTAATCCAATCAAGTTACAATTCCCATTGCCACTTTTCCCCCATCCACCTCATCTATTCCATCTTCATCCATGTCTTCCAATGATGATATGGAAATTCATGAAGCATAGGAATATTTTAACAAATTTCTTAAGAAGCATTAAAACGCTCAACATCAAGTTCAAGTAGACTCTAGGCCTCAACCAATTTCCATTCAAGCCACCTTCATCACACAAATTCCATAATGGGCACCCTAATATTTGGTGGTTTCCATCCCTACACCTCCATCCACTCATACCCATTCCATTCCCATAGGCCAACCTAGCCACAGTCCTCATGCATTGTCCCCTTTTCAAAAATCACCATCATTTCTCAATCAATATCATCATCATCAATTCCAATCCACTTTGCCTATCCATCAATATATTTCCACCCCTTCACAGAATCATCAAGTGATTTAGGGTTTTCACATTCTTGGGGAAGATCATAGAATCAAGGCTATGCAATAATAGATTTATAATTTGATACGACATACTCTTGGTTACAATAATCAAAATCCAACCTTACATCAGTTAATCAATCAACCAATTCACCCTTTGGTACCATCACCACCATATCTAGAAGACTTCACAGTACCAAGGTTTGACAAGTTCAAAGGGATTGAGGACCATATTTAGAATTTAAAATGATAATGCTTTCATACTCTACATATTTTCTCATAAATTGGAGGGAGATGCCATAGAGTGGTATAATCTATTGCCTAATCATAGTATTTATACTTTCAAACAATTGGTTGACCAATTATTTGAACATTTTTCCCTTAATGTAAGAAAGAAAGTCTCATTTTTTGATATATATGGTTTAATATAACATGATGATGAGTCTATCTATAATTTCGGCAACCATTGGAGGGCCATCATAACCAAAATGCCATTCACCCTACCAATGGAAGAACTTATTAAGCTATTTACTAAGAGCTACCTAAAACCCATTTATTGGATGCTTCAATTGCAAACATATCACTAATTTGAGGAAGCTCTTGCCTAGGCTAGTTTCATCGGGGAGATAAAAATTCAAGAAGGCATACTCAAGCCAAGAAAGAAGGAATGAAAAAATAAGGGCCAATACAAAAGCAATTATTTAGGCCAAACAAAATCAACATAAGCCAATCCAACTAATCAAGCTAATCATATCAATCAAGTGGTCATGAGCCAGCCAATAATGACCCAACAACAACCAACACAATAGCCACCACAACAAATTATTATCACACAGTGCCCTCAGTAACCCAATCTATGCAAAACACGTTGTCAACTATGGAGAATCACCAATGTCAACAATATGTTCGATAAAATTTTTAATAAACCCCTTTATTTGAATCTTATACCTCCATATTTCGAAGGTTGTATGACACCAATAGACTTGCTTTGCCTAAGGTCAAACTAGATGATCCCACTAGACGTGGTAAAAACTATAGAGAAAATTTTTTTTGCCCTTATTATAGATAAAATGGGCATGACATAAATAACTACCATGTATTTAAGGATATTGTACAAGACCTCATTGACTTGGGGGCTATCAAGCTTGACAATACTCTAGATCAATAAAACCAAAATCTTGGTATCTTCCAAACACCACTTCTCATCATGAGGAGGTGCAATCCACAACAAGAGGGACTAACATAAATATCCCTCCCAATCAAGTTAACCGTGTTCAATAGTAACAAGTTTTTTTTGGTGTCGTTCATGTGGTAACTCGAGATAAAAAACGATAAAAAATCAATAAGATGCATGACAACAACCCGTTCAACAACCCATGAACTCATAAGAGATGGAGTCTCAACATATTCCATCATCACCCATCCAAATTTTCTTCAATCCTTCTCAACGAATCCATATTTCCAACCATTCTAATCCATCAAATCATCCCATCAACCACCCCCAAATGCCAATCATTTATTTCAGTAGCTAGTTAACCACGAGTTTAAATATTACTTCATCAAAACTATCTATTCACAACCTAATTCAACAATATCCCCAACATCGTGAGGCATTAATGGATACCCTAAAATCCATCAAACTCTAATCTCAAGATTACAATACCTTTAATAAGTTTGTAGGGAGTATTCAAACATGCATGGAGCCTTCCATCACGTTTTATAACTTTGAGATTAAACCAATATAATTAGAATTGATGGACCCTCCATTGCATATAATGGCTCAAATTGATAGGAAGCCATTAAAAAGAGTCTTAATTGATACCATCTTCTCCATTAACATCATCACCATATTTTTCCTCTATCATCTCAATCTTTCTCCATATCATATCACCCAATCATCCTTCACCTTTAAAGCATTTAACTATGCTCTCTACTCTACAGTTGGCACTATCATTTTTCCAATCAAAGTAGGGGTAAAAATATTGCATACCTTGTTCCACATCTTAGAGGGATCCATGGCATACAATGTACTCATTGAAAGACCTTAGATGAGGAAAATGAGATGCATCCCTTACATATTACATCAATGTCTAAAATACGTACACGAAGTGCAAGTACATTGTATACCAACAGATGTTGAGCCGTTGAAGTATTTCAACTTTATCTCGAATCCTTATGAATTCATGCTTCCTTCTACCCAAATTTTCCTCACATCATCCACCATATCATCAATCACTTCATCCAATCCTTCATCAAAAGATCCCATTCCTAAGGAGCTTCCCATCACCAATTCCAACCAAGCATCCACTTCTACACCTTCACTATCATTATCATTGACTATATATACATGTGGTCAAACCCAATCTATGCCATCCACATCATCATCCCCTTAATTGGATATAACCATTCCTTCATAACCAAATTCATCTCCACACACATTAGCCAATCTGTCATAATTCAAAGTGTCGAATTGTGAGATACCCACATCATATTTATTGCCTGAGCCCTTAGCCAACCATGAGCCTCCCATGTCCACTTTATCCTCATCATCCCAAGTTGAGGTCCACCTTACCAACCCTGGTATTGGTGAATATGTCATACAAGACATCATAATAACACTTCTCAATATACCGAATGCTAAGGATTTCGATCACCCACATGAACCACCTTTATTTATAAGAGCAGTATACAATATGGGTTCAGTTCCTAATAGCATAAATTTTGTGTATGGAAGGAAAAAATATTTGTCTAATCCTACTCCCCCACAAGAAACCAAACAACCACCACCTACTAATATCCAATATATGATGGGTTTTCCATCCCACTCTTTTTATAGACATCATTGGCAAAGATGTGGCTTAGGCCAATATGAATAGGGAATGCCTTAGCTTATTGATGTTCCTTATCAATAAGTGCATGACCGTTCAAGTCTAGGTTATCATCCACTTTCCACCATCTCTTATTTTGAACAAACCTTCCAAAGAGTTAATCTAAATTTAGAATAACAAGACCTCCATCCTGACGACTCTGACGATGAAATATATAAATAATTTGACCTCATGTTGATAGCTTCTGATGAATTTTATGAGGAATCAAAGCCCATAATTTCCCACATCAAACAAGATTATTTTTATCTTAAAATTTTTCCCATCCATAAGTCCTTTCACTTGCTTCTTCCACAAGAGTGTGTTGAACCTATCATTGAACCACCACGTCCATCTCATTAATCCATCTCATAAACCAAAATTGTAACATATGTATATAATGAAAAAAAAAAAAAGACCCCACGGGGCCCAAGAAGTGGCTATATTTTGCTAAGACTCTTAGAGGAAAAATAAAGGAGGTTCTCTCTCTTCCGCCCCTAGTTCCAGTAAATAATAAAATTTTGGCCCCGAAAAGTTCCATGAGCCCTTTTCTTTCAATGAAAGAATTCTCCCTAGTAGGCAATTTATTGGGAGGTACGTTGGACATGGAGACTATTAGGTTTTGGGTGACGGGTAAATGGTGACTAGTAGGCAGCTTAGAGTTGGTAGCTCTAACTCGAGGGTTCTTCATTATCTGTTTTAACAATATGGAGGATGCTAACCACATTTTAATAGGATGTCCTTGGTTTTTGGGCAAAAGGAGCCTTTTTCTCAGATGATGGGGTGAATATTTTGACCCTAAAAAGAAAAATATTAACATTACCCCTATTTGGGTTCATCTCTCGAGTCTACCTGCCTAGTTATTCAATGAATATTGGTTGTAGGGCATATCCAGAACTATAGGGGACCTGATATCCATTGACCATGTGACCTTGGCTAGGACAAGGATGACTCATGCATGAATCTACATAAATGCTAATATGGATAATGAATTTCCAAGGTTTGTGGAGCTAGAGTATGTAGAATACTATAAAAATAGCCGATAGAATACGAGAACAGACCAACATTCTATGTAGAATGCAAAAATCAAGGACATCTATGTAATCAGTGCCCTAATCTGGCAATGAAAAGAGAAAAGCAAAAGCAGGGAATGCTAGACAGAAAATTTGAGGAGTTTCCCTGGCAGAGGCAATTTCAATCAGGCAAACTATGTCTACCAAAAAAATAAAGAGAGGGTGCAGGGTCCCAACAAGACAAAGGAAAACAATAGGTTGTTGGCAACCAAAATACTCAGGTAAGTTCCAATCCTCTAGTTTCAAATAAATTTTCAATTCTATACAATATGGGAGTAGGAGGATTATCAAAAAATATGGAAGCCCAGAACCTTCAGGCTAACCTTTATGACTCTCTAGAATCCCTATCCAAGTCAGGATGCTCAAACCCTAATGCTGAAATTACTATAAGCCCTGTGGGCATCACAAAGCTAAACCCTAATACTCGATCTCTAGAATCCCCATCCAAGTCGGGATAGTTAAACCCCAATGCTAAAAATACTTCAAGCCTAGTGGGCATCCCAAATCCAAACCCTAATTCTAAAGAACTTAGGAAGAAAGTTGAGGAATTGAAAAATAAAAAATCTCATCTACCTAACATCATCACTAGGACCAAGTGAATCCTACTAAGGGGTCATCCTGCAGACTAGGGGAATACAGGAAAAAGTAGAAGATTTGGATGTAGGGGTGGAGGTATGTGAAACTCTTCAGACTGATGAATATGGCAGTCCGGTTTTGCAATAAATTGCCTCCCCCCAGTTTAGTCCTAAACAAACCAGGAGCACTATGAAGTCTCCTATAGATTTTGATAGTGAAAAATAAGAGGGAGAATATCAAATGTTGAGCATCAAAAAATTAAAACTGATAATGACATTACCAATGGAAAATAGAGAACCTTGTTTCAACAGGTTATTCCGAGTTCTGAAGACAAAAAATTAGGAAAACCCCCTCAAGGGAGGGGGAGAGGAAGAAATTCCAAACAATCTAAATTAAGTTCCTCTCATGGAACGTGAGAGTCCTAAATGGCCTGCCCAAAAATAGGGAAGTCGGTGCAATAAGAAATCAAGTGAATCCAACTATTATCATGTTGCAAGAAACAAAAACTAATGAGATTCAGTCAAAAAAGTAGCAAAAAAAATATGGAATCAAGGGGAGATGATTTGCAAATCATCCAGAGGAGTTTCTGGAGGTCTTAAGAATTTGTGGGATCCCCGGATAGTAGAAGGCACCATTATTTAGAAATATGACAGGGTTCTTAGTGTCTTATTTAAGGAAATAAATAGTAACAGGTCATGGATCCTTTCAAATATTTATTCCCCAACTTCAATTCAAGGGAGAGCTCTACTGTGGGAGTACTTAGGCAATCTGAGTGAAATCTTCCATAATGTCCCCTAGATTTTGGTTGGGGATTTTAACATTCCTCTTTACCCTTCAAACCAAATGGGTGGAAATGGACCACCTATCAGGAGCATGGATGAGTTCAATGACTTTGTGAAATTCAACATGTTGATGGATGTAAAACTTAGAGGAGTGAATTATACCTGGAGCAATCGACGGATAGGGTGTCATCTCATTCAAGAAATGCTTGACATATTTTTCTATCAAAGGACGCTACAACTTTGTTCAGTGATTCTACCCTGCAAGCCCTTCCTAAAATTACCTCTGATCATAATCCAATTTTTTTGGAGATCCCTAACTTTCTGTCCTTCAAGAAACCTTTCAGTTTTCAATCTATGTGGATCAAACATTTCAGTTTTAGAGATAACTTAATTTAGTGGTGGCAACATCCTGTCAGGGGTAGTGCAGCTTTTAAACTTGCTGGCAAATTAAAGTTTGTTAAGGAAAAGCTTCAAACTTGGAACAAAGAGATCTTTGGGAACCTCTTTGAAAGTAAAAAATAGGTTGTTGAAATTTTGAAGATAATTGATCAGAGGATTCAACATGGTGATGCTGATGAAACTACTAGGCAGGAGGAACGGATAAAACTAGAAGAGTTTCATAACATTTTGGCCTATGAGGAAATATATTGGAGGAAAAAATCAAGGGCTCTTTGGTTGAAATATGGAGATTCAAATTCCAAGTTTTTTCATGTCACCACGCTTATAAATAGAAGCAATAACAAGATAAAAAAAACAAATGGTTCTATTACTTAGGACTTAACAAAAATAAGAAAGGAGGTAGTAACTTATTTCAATTCTATCCTTGGTCAGGAATCGCAGTGCAATGAGGAGGCCAAATATATTCTCTTGCAATCAATTCCTATAATAATAAATGAGGATATAAACCTTAAGCTTCTAGCTCCCTTTTTTGATGAGGAAATTAAGGAAGCCTTGTTTAGCATGGAGCCAGACAAAGCCCCAGGACCCAATGGCTTTCCCCCTCATTTTTGTCAAGCTTTTTGGGACATCGTAAGTGAGGATGTAATTTATGCTATAAAATAATTCCAAGCAAGCAATCATATCCCAAAAGGTCTCAACTTTACTTTTATTTCTCTAATTCCTAAGAAGCAAACCCCTAAATCTATGGCTGACTTCAAGCCAATCAGTCTGTGCAATGTTTCTTATAAGATCCTAACTAAAGTCATTGCAAATAGAATGAGAGATGTTATGCCCTGCATCATAGATATATGATAGGGAATCTATGTACAGGGCAAGTCAATGTTGGATGGAGTTATCACAGTTCATGAAGCTCTGCACTTTGCTCATAAGACTAACAGGTCTATTTTTGCCCTCAAGCTTGATATGAAAAAAGCATTTGACAGGCTAAATTGGAACTTTTTGATTGTTTTCCTCCTTAAGTTTGGTTTTCACCACCAATGGGTTAATTTGATCAAAGAATGCATTTCTAAAGCATGGTTCTCAATTCTGGTTAATGGAACAACTGCTGGTTACTTTCAAAGTCGTAGAGGAATTCGGTAGGGGGACCCTATCAGCCCCATGTTATTCATCATTATGGTAGAAGCTTTAGGTAGAACCATCAAAAATGCTTGTAGTTCAAGGCTAATATCAGGAATCAAGGCAACATCTCTCACTAGGGTTGTTTCTCACCAATAATTCATTGATGATACCCTTCTATTGACTAAGGCATCGGTGGTTGAGGCCAAAAGAATTAAATACATCCTACAACTCTACGAGGACGTTGCTGGTCAGAAATTTAATTTCAGTAAAAGCAAGTTATATTTCTTGAACACCCCCATTCAGAGGTAAGGAAGGATTGCAAAAATTTTAGGGTGTGATATAGCAAACCTCCCCACTTTGTATCTTGGTCTCCCTCTTTTCATTGGTTCTTCGAGAGAGTCAATGTGGGATAGGGTTATTGAAAGAATTCAAAAAAAACTTGTTGGATGGAAAGGTCATCTTCTATCTCAAGCAGGAAAGCTGACCCTCACTAAGGCCTCTCTTCAGAGCATTCCAGTCTATTTCCTCTCCATTTTCAAAGCCCTTGTGAAGGTTTTCCAAAAAATTGAGAAACTCCAAAAATAATTTTTATGGACTGGATCAGAGGAGAAAAAAAGGATACACCTTGTAGGATGGACCAAAGTGTGTAGACCCAGGGAAAATGGGGGCTTAGGTCTGAGGAGAATTGCTCATATGAATTTAGCTTTACTAGCTAAGCAGGCGTGGTGCCTCATTTTTGGTGAAGAAAATGAATGGACAACTATCATCAAATGAAAGTATCTTCAAAATATGGAATTTCTAAGTGACTCAGTTCCAATCAGAGGTTCTACTTTTTGGAAAGCAATTCTCAATTGTAAGGAAATCATCAAAAAAGGTTTAATATGGGTTTTAGGCAATGGTGAGAGGATAAATTGTTGGAATGACAGGTGGGCTAAGGATGAACCACTGATGCAATATCCTAACTTAGCCCGAATCAGAGATATCATGGAAGAACTCATTGGTAGAAAAGTCTTCGATTATATGGTTGAGGACAGAGGCAGAATGAAGTGGAAACAAATAAGGATTCAAGGATTTCAAGCGAAATCAAATGATCTTTGTAACATTCTCGGGCAACAATTTATCCCCATGAGACCCAAGGAAGATCAAGTGACCTAGGCTCCTACGAAAAATGGGTAGTTCACTATTAAATCATCTTACAAGCTTCTGCTTGATGACGAGGATTTTGTCCTCCAAAAGGACTTAGTTTGGATAAAAAATTTAATTCCAAAAATTGTAGTCTTTTCATGGTTGGTTATCCAAGGAAGAATTCTAACCATTGATAATATGATGCGTAAAGGTATTTGTATCACTAATCGTTGTTATCTGTGCAGGGCTAATTGGGAGACCATTTATCACATTTTCCTTGAGTGCCCTTTTTCCTTGACTATCCTAAGTGGGGTTTTTCAGGCCTTCAATATTTCTTGGGTTAAACCAGCCATCGTACTTGATTTTTTCATCTAGTGGCCTTGCCCCTTTTCAATCCAAAGACTTAGATACATGTGGAAAATTTGTCTCAATCACTATCTTTGGTAGGTGTGGTTAGAAAGGAACCATAGAGTCTTTAATGAGTCTATCCATGATCATCAAACTATCATTGCTAGGATCCTATCCTTTGCCAACGAGAATGTGAACCTTATCCCTTTTGATAGCCATAAACCTCATCTACAGGAGACCATGATTGCTCAATATTTAAGCTTAACCTTGTTAGATGAGTCTGTGCCTAGGGTAGTCAACCCTAGAGCCAATGTTAAGTGGTCCCCACCTCCTACGGGTTGGTTTAAGCTTAATTTTGATGGAGCGGCTAAGGACAATCCTGGTAGAGCAGGCACTGGTGGCATTGTGCGAGATCATAATGGGAATATGATGCTTGCATTTTCTGAATATTTGGGAACAAGGACGAACAATGAAGCTGAAGCTAGAGCTATGTGGAGAGGCCTTCAAATGACTCAAGACTTAGAAGGCAATTTGATCATAGAAGGAGACTCTATGCATGTTATAAATCTCCTCAATAATTGGAAAACACCTCCTTGGAGGATTAAAACAATTGTTGAAGAGGCTAGGATCCTTTTCCAGGGAAGACAGGACAGAAAATCCCAACATGTCTTTCGGGAAGCTAACAAAGTTGTTGATAAGCTGGCCAATTTGGGTGTCGATGGTGACAGACTTTTCAAATGGGAACACGGTGTCCCGAGCGAAGTAGAGGAGCTTATTCAACAAGAATGCCAAGAATGATAGTCGAATTTACCAATAGGGAAGGCACTGTAAGTTTGAAGGCTATGAGTATTCCCGTCTCTTTTTTGAAATGGACTCACAATAAAAATTATCCGAGTTGTCAGTCTTGGTGGATGCTGCTTGGAAATACCACAAAGACTAATGGGGACAGTCACATGTCAGATAACATGGCTCCTAGTCATCTTAGTAATTTGAGGTTGGTTGATAATCACAGGGCAGGAAAGAAACGACAATATAAGACTTCAAACCAGAGCCACGTGGACCACCAGATAGCCACCGCCATAAATCTAGCCAACAGGTTCACTTCTCCAAGGCTGATTGGCCAAGACGGGATGTGGTCCCAAAGCATGTCATATATGAAAGAAAGCAATTACCAAAGAATTATTAAGAGTAACTATCAATACAGAGCTTGTGGGAGTTTTTTTAGTACTCTGCTATGTGTGTCTGCAGCTTTTTGTTTCTCCACTATTTCAAGGAAGGGATCTGTGTCTGTTTCTTTTTTTGTAATTATGATGCAGGTGTGTTTTCTTGGGGTATACCCAAAATGTTGTATGGGAAGTTTCTTTTTGATAACAGGCTATGTGCCTTACCGGATGTAATGGCTTTGGCGGCATGTAGATTTTACATATATAGGATCCTTAGTAAGGACATGTTCATCAACAGCCCTAGGCTGATTTTTGTAAAAGGTTTTGGGTCAACCTGTAAAACCCGGTATTAATGCTATAGTATCTTATCTACCAAAAAAAAAAGAGAGAAAAATATAAAAAAACAAAAAAAAAATTATTTTTTTGCATTTCATGTATATATCATTTAGTTAAGTGCATTTATTTATGTTGCTTGATGTTTTCCATGTTTTCCAAGGTCCTAGAATTGGTTTTTAGGAATTGTCCACCTATTCATTCCACCTCATCCATTTTCCCCTTATGTCAACATGAATATTTTTGAATTATTCACCCCACTTCATAATCCATACAATATGGCTCAATCAATTCCAATTGATATAAGTCTTATTGATGTGGATTATATCTCCTCGCCACTATATTTTTTTGAATTTGTCCTATTCGAGTAATTTTTAAGGGTTTCATCCAACTAGATTCTTCCATCACCCCCACCTTCACCTTCACCTTCACCTTCGAATCCTGATGTTTTCTAGGAAAAAATAAATGAGGATAAGTTAGAAGAGTTTGATGACATCATAGATGATATTCATATAATACCAATGCCCCATCAACTTGAGGAAGGTTCTTACATGTTTATTGAAGATACCATTGATGTGAACCTTAGTTTACGTAGACAACCCCAAATTATCAAAATAGGTTAAAATTTATCCATCAATGAACAAGAGCAATTAATTTCTCTCCTAAAAAATAAGAAGGGCATTTTTTCATGGTCCTACAAGGACATGCTTGGTCTTGATCCTAACCTGGTTGTCCACAATCTCACCTTATGATCTGATGCTAAACCGATCAAACAAAAAATTAGAAGGATACATCCTACCATTTCCCTCTTGGTCAAATAAGAGATTCAAAAACTACTAGCTGTGGGTTTCATTGTACCCATTGACTATCTTGAGTGGCTCTCAAACATGGTACCCGTTCACAAGCCTAACGGGGTGATATGCATTTGCACTAATTTTTGAGATATTAACAAAGCATATCCTAAGGATGACTTCTCCCTTCCAAACATTGATACTCTTGTTGACACTTGTGTTGGCTATGAAATGCTTTCTCTCATGGATGGTTTTTTAGGATACAACCAAATTCAAATAAATCCTGATGACCAACACAAAACAACATTCACTACACCTTGGGGAACTTTTTGATACAAGGTGATGCCCTTTGGCCCTAAAAAATTAAGGTGCCACTTATCAAAATGCCATGACATACATATTCCATGATTACATGCATAAGATAATTGAAGATTATATGGATGATCTCTTGGAAAAATCCAAAACTTGAAAAGAGCACGTTGGTGTATTGGAAAAAGTCTTTGATCGACTTCTAGAGCATAATGTAAGGTTGAACCCCAATAAATGTGTCTTTGATGTTACCTCAGGCAAACTATCAGGGTTCATTGTCTCCAAAAGATGAATTGATGTGGACTCAAACAAGGTCAAGGCTATCATGGAGATTCCTCCCCCAATAAATTTAAAGGAATTACATAGTTTACAAGGAAAGATCCAATCGATCCATCATTTCATTGTGCAACTTTTTGACAAATGCAGGTCATTCAATCACTTGTTACAAAAGGGGGTTCCATTTTCTTGGATATATGAATGTCAAAAAGCCTTTGATGACATTAAGCAATACCTGGCTTCTCCACTAGTATTAGCTCCTCCTCATTTTGGGTTCCCCTTCTATCTTTATGTTTCAACAACAAACTTTGCATTAGGGACAATGCTTGCACAAAAGAATGAATAAAATTGAGAGAAAACTATCTATTACATTAGTTGAACATTGGTAAGCTATGAAACCAAATACGCTTATGTGGAAAAATTGTGCTTAGCGATGGTTTTTGCCACTAAGAAACTTAGACATTACATGCTTAGTCACACCACATATGTCATAGCTAGAGAAAATACTCTGTGTTATATGATGTCTTACACTTACAATAATACCCATACCGCTAAATGGATAATTCTTCTTACTAAATTTGACCTTGAGTTCATTAGCCAAAAATCCATTAAAGATCAGGTTATAGCTGATCAACTTACGAAAGCTCCACTACCTAGTGATCATACCTTTATTATTGATCTCCCATATGATTCGGTATTAACTATAATTGAACAAGAAGAATATGTCATTATGGAGGAAGATGCCAATATCACACTATCATTTTATGGTTCTAAGTGAGAGAAAGGTCAAGGTGCTGGAGTTATGTTTCATACACCCCAGGGGTACCCATCCCCTTATCATTCAAAATTGACTTCCAATGCACAAATAACACTGTAGAGTATGAAGCCTTAATCTTAGGCCTTCAATCAGCTATAGCTATGGGCATAAAGTGTATCAAGATATTTTTTTATTTCCAAATTGTTTTCAAGCAAATTGATGAAGAATACCAATGCAAAAACCTACCATTAAGCTTTACCATGAAGTAGCAATGAAATTTCTCTCTAAGTTTTATTGGTATGAAATCAATAGTTTGCCTCGTTCAACTAATATATTTGTATATGCGATGGCCTCTCTTGGATAATTGATTCCAAAAGACTCCTTAAGAGAGGTACAACCTCTAATTATTTCAACGATCTCTAAATTTGCAATTGTCCATGTTGAATCCAAGGATGAAAAGGAGTTTGATTTATCCAATCAGATCCATATGAGCCTTTGTCAAACAAAATAGTAACCTTTCTCAATTTTGTAATACTCCCATATGACATGTCTCAAATTTCCAAACACACTTTCAAGCAAAAATCAACTTGTTTTGTTCTCTTTGGGGACGTGTTGTATAAACATGGTTATGATGGAATCCTCCTTCGATGTCTCAAGGTTTTTGAGGCACAAAGAGCCATAGTTGAAGCTCATGATGGTACTTGTGGTTGTCATTTTAGTGGGATGGCCATTGCAAATCATATTATACGCATGGGTTATTATTGGCCCACTATAGAACAAGATTGTTGCACATATGTCAAACATTATAAGCAATATCAAGAACATGCTAATTTAACTCATGTGCCATCACAAGCTTTACAACTTGTTCAAAGCATTTGGCCCTTTTCACAATGGGATCTTAATTTAATTGGCAAAATATTACCCTCGTCCTCAGGATAACATACATTCATCATCACAACCACTGAATACTTCACAAAGTGGATTGAGGCAATTCCTTTAACCAGTATGACATGACCCATAATTATGGAGTTAATCCTTCCCCATATCATTTGTCATTTTTGTATTCTCTTTAAAATCATCTTTGACAATGGAAATTCTTTCAAGAACAAGGATGTTTGAGCACTTTACAAGAAATATAACATCCAACACAATTTATCAACTCCTTACTATCCACAAGCAAATGGACAAGTTGAGGCTACCAACAAGACCTTAATTGCTATTCTCAAAAAACTTGTTAAATAAAATCACATAGATTGGCATACACAAATTCCCTTGGCATTATGAGCTTAGAGAACAAGCATCTACATACCTACTAGGGCAACACCATTTTCATTGGTCTATAGAGCTGAAGCAATCATACCTCGTGATCTTGATATCCCCTCATTCAAAATTTATTTTCAGGAATTCATAGATGATGATATTGCTAGACAAGCACATCTTTACCAACTTACACTTCTTTATGAAATGTAATTCAATTATTTAGAGAATTTACGAGTATATCAAGACCACCTTAAACATGCTTACAATTCCAAAGTTCATCTACACAAATTCCAAGTAGGATATCTTGTCCTTAAAGAGAATCAATAAAACACCAATGCTTTACCGCATCTTCATGATAAATTTATGGCTAATTAAGTTGGGTCCATACATTATTACTCAAAAAGTGGGTAAATGTACTTATAGGCTTGCCATTCTAGAGGGAGTGGAAGAACCTAAACCACTTAATGTTATACACTTGAGAGCATTCTATGCTTAATGATATTTATCTATGTATATATACATAGCTAATACACAAAAACATTGCACTTCATTTGCACACATTTCATTTCAAAACAATTGCATTCATACACTCCATTTCACAAATTGCATTTCATTCCTTCCATCCACATTTCCATTTAATATTAGGGATCATTTATTAAGTTCAATGTTTTAATTGGTCCAATAAAGTCATGTTGCCTTAATTAGGGGTACCTTCACAACATCATCCACACCATTCCACCAAGTAAAATTATCATTTGCCTCCATATATCCATAATTCCTAGGTGTTTTTGGTCACTCAGCCACTCCTAGTGTTTTAAGAAAACCACAAATACATGCCAAGTTTTTTTATGACCATCACATATCTTCACTAAGAAAATATTGAGTTCTAGGAATTGACTCCAAAACATTCTTGAACCAAACACAATTTCACATCTTAAAAACATCTTGTGTCAAAAAGGGATAACACCATACTTGGGTTGAACCTTGAAGTGAAAAGGGTAATCCTCACCTATCCCATCATGCAACATAGTCCACAAAAATAGTGGTTTTCACCACTATCACAAATTTCAAAATAAAATAAAGATTTGGGAAAAATCCCTAAAAACTCTAAATATTTTATACATCACACACCATTGATCATTGGGTTGTAAGGATTGTAATACATTTCTAGTCAGACGATTAGGTAGTCATCTCAAAAACTTAAGATATCAAAAATTTGGACTATGAAGTTAGCCTCCACCATAGCTATAGATGCTTAACTAGTAGTGGAGTACACTTATGCATGGCGATACGTCTCTTTCAAAGAGATCTTTGACCGCTCATAAGGATAAGCTAGCTTCTTGGTCTCATCCATAACAGGTTACCTCCAATTTACTCAATATGAGTTGATTAACTCACTTGCACACACATTGGATTTTTATTGTCTTGAGTCATTTCCATACTCATGATTCGGTAAATGAATTCATTGCATACACATTTGATCCTAGAGGAATTATGTGGTTTTAGTAAGTTTTTTTAATGCCACTAATATGTTTGAGTCTCTGCAAAACAATCAGTTTTCCATATCAACATCCATATCTTCTTCCATATAAACATCTATATCTTCTTCCATGTCAACATCCATGTTAGTTCATGAGTCTTTCAACTCATATACCACCAACTTTGGTGTCCCTAATTAAACAACAATGCTAAAACATACCCAAAAAAATTCTAAACTATGAACGATCATTAGAACATTTGCATCCTATAACTTGCATTAATCATCCATAACACATTTACAAATTGCATTAATAATCCATATACATATGCATTCACACAAAAAAAATCAAAAAAAAATCATAACACAAAATAAAAAGCCATGTGTATATATATATATAAATATCGCATGTACAATGAGTGCCAAAAAAGGCTACATACAATGAAGCACCAAGGCATATATACAAAAAAGTGCATCTAAAAACTAGCTAATACCTATGAGAGGACCCTTGTACCCCTCATCAACCCTCACCACATCTATTCGAGTTGCCCCCACCAAACCCATTACCTCCAACCAATTCCACTCCTCCTCCCTCAATGCCTTCCTCACCCCTAGGATGAGAGATAAAAATTGATGTCGAGCCTCTAAAATATTTAGCTGCAACACAACACAAAAGCATTAATGTTAATACATGTACATTACTTAAAAAAAACAAAGGAAAATATTTACACAAAAAAATAAAATAGAGTCAAAAGGCCTTACCTTGGCATACCGCACTCCAACTTCACCTTCAACACCTGCACCCACATCTGCTCCCTCCATCACCATAGTTTCTGCAACTCACTTCACTCCACTCCCTTAGACACATCATCTAGAATTTGCGAATGTAAAAATTAGCTTGGTTTCTCCTCTACAAGCCTTATATATTTTTTTTAGGTGCACATAAATTCCCATAGGTATTTCTTGACACACTAAAGCGCCCAAATGCATTTGAAAATACGTAAAAATCTGGTGGGTGTTTGCGCAGGCAATAAACACCTATCGACATTTGGAGTCAGAATTGAAAAAAAACCAAAATCAATTCCAAAATGTAGCTTACCTTCACCAAATCACTTCAAATTATATCCATGCACCAATTTCATCATAATAATATGTTTTGTGAATGTTCCAACTGATTTGGATGCATAATTTTTGTTTGTAACCAAAAAGGCACAAAATCACTTATCAAATTCCAAAATGCTACAAAATGGTCCAATTTTTTACAAAATGACCATAATCATCATTCTCATCATCAATGATTAATTTTCACATCATTTCCAATCATCAATTATAACATTTACACATTTTCCAAGTTCAAATAAAAATTCAAGTGAACCTCATATCTAGTGGTGTATTCTATCTACTTGGTGATTGTAGCAATTGGTATCCATGCAATTCGGTAAGATGAATAAATCACCATAAGGACACTTGGTCATTTTCATCATCCCATATTTCCTTGTTCAAAATCACAATCACATTTGGTACTTCACATTTTGAGTGAAACCATGCCAAGAATAATTTTCACAAAAGTTGTCATTGATGGCCTAGTTTGTGGGCCTTGAAACATGGATAAAATCACATTTTATCATTTCCCATTCCCTTGATAATCATTATGGTGACTAGCATTAGCTAGGATGATTGGTTTTGACCATAGGAATTACCTAAAAATCACTAGTTGGCCCTCCAAATTTGACTCTTTTTATTTTACATCTTCATGTTTGCATATCAATGACACCAAAATGTACATTATTAAACAACATTGAATCACCCCAAATTTGGGGCAACCACATTTGGTTTTGCATTTCCCATAATGGGATACATCTTACATGATCATGGTATCTACACTTGGTAGAAACCTCCTTTCAACCATTTGGGAAAAAATGAAATCATTTTACAGCATTCATATCATCCACAATTACGCAATTCATCCATACAATCATTTGCACTCATTTTTCAATTGGCTCATGAGATTCATCCACAAAATCATTCACCAATTGAGGGGGTAAGCTATGCAATCAAAATTATTTTATCTCCAAGCTCATGTCCACATCTCAACAAAGTTGCTTCACCATAAAGCCAAAAATAGGTGTCTCATATTTTTGCATCGCATTGTATTTCACACAACATGATACAAAAAGGGGCATATGTAGACACCAAAATCTAGCCACTTGTTGTCCATATAGGTCTTCCCACCACTTTTACCCATTATTTATATATTTATATATTTTCGTTAACCAGGTGTTGTAGGTGAGTTGGAGAGGAGAGAGCAATCCTCCAAGGGAGGTCCTAGGTTCGAATCTCCATCCTACCAAAAATTTGAATTGGGTACCCAAAATCCAATTGATAATGTTGGTGCGGGCAAGGCCGGGCGTGACTCCCAGGTGACTTTGACGGTGTAGAACCCCCTGGTCGTGGTCTCTCAGACCAAGGCGGCCCTACAAGGGGTTTTTTGCTTAATATATATTTATTTATTTTTTGTTTACTATTAATATTTTTATATTATATTTTATATATATTTAATAAATACATGTATATATGTGTGAATTAATCCTAGCCTTCCATATTGTTTTAATCCCAGCCATTCATCTACCTTGATCCATATCACATACCCAGATTTAATCTCCACCATCCATTATATTTTAATCTTGACCACACAAACTGTGTCATTGAAACCCTAATGTACCCTTGGAGAGATTATAAATAAGAGTCATTTTTGTGGCTCAAACCTTAAGAAGTTTTTTAGCCTAAGTTTTCCTAAGTCCAAGTTTCCAAAGAATCCTAAGTTTCTCCTTCGCTTCCTTCCCTCATTGAGCACATCTGGGCACCTTCCCTCCATCATCGAGCACCTTTGGACACTTTCTACCATCCCTAAGCACCCTTGGGCACTTCTTGCTACTGTCAAGCACTCACAAGCATTTTAGATCCTAGTTCTATTGACTAACGAATCCTCGAGTGTAGCTAGGGCACCTGCACACTTGTTTTCCTGTCATTATGATAACGACGAATCATAAAGTGATAAGTTTACAAGGTAAATCTTTAATTATTGTATTGATTTTATTATTTTCATATTTGCATGCAGTACTATTTGATAGCTAGGGTTTTTATTAATTTATGAGGGTTTCACATAGTGGAGCCCTCACAGTTGATATTAAACCTCTTTTATCATTTTTGTATGCATATCTAGAGATATATAGGCATTTGGCAACTGCTTAAGCTAGAGTGGTCTAGTCAATGGATATCTAAAGCCCACTCACCTCTGTTGGGATAAAATATGAGCTTTGAATATGCCACAAGCATTTTTGGCTAGGGTTTGGGAGAACCCTAGCATATTTTATTCATTGTATCAAAAGAATAAATAGTGTAAACCCCTATTTGGGGTACATTTGATTGTATTGAGATCCACTGACATTAATAATATAAGAATTTATTTATTGTGAAATCTCTTATATCACTATTTTTCATTTTTTGTTATCTATATTTGGTGTTTTGTTTTTGTCTTCATATATGTAAACATTGTTAATGGAGGATCCCCCTTTAGCTAACACTATGATGGTTATGGGGATCCTACCTCTGATAATACTTGCTTTAGCTACCACTAGGAAGGCTAAAATTTATCATTTTTTGACTTTGGTAGGTCAACAAATCCTTGTGGGATTGGGATATTTAGACCCAATTGTAATATTCTTTTAAGGCCCTCTCTTGTGAGCATCCTTCCTATATTAACAAAAAAGGAGACCTAGAAACATGATGGAGCCTCAGGATTTCTCATTTATCCTTAGTTTAAATTGATAATATAATACTTTAAGAATGACTATACTTAGGAATTATGCAATGTCGAGAGGAGGGGTATCCTTATATAGACTCCTTCATCTTGGAAGGTCATTGGTTAGTTGTTAGACTTATCCTATTTTTCTTTAGCTCTTCCTTTTCCAACTCATGTGAAAGAGAATTTCCAATGCAGTTGATTCAACAATTAGCATGGTTATTTGTCTTAATCCTCCCAATATGCATGTGTGATCTATCAAGTGTAATTTCAAAACTTTTACTCCAGAAGGATATTATACTACTTCCAAATTAGTCAATGGATTTATTATATTTAGCTACTAGGCAGAGATGGAGACAGGGTGGCAAGAGAGGCAACTGAGGTAGACCCAGGGGTAGTATATCCTTAGGGGCAATAAGTTTTCTAGTGGATAGAGGGTGGATGGGGCGAGGGTGCAACCATAGAGGAGGAGCCCCAGGATGAGGAGGAGGGTGAGGAGGATCTAGATGATGAGGCCTCGTAGCTCAGAGCCTAGGTGGTTAGCTTATAATCACAGCTGGGGACCACTCAGATGCAGATTTTGGGGAGGGACACCTCCATTGCCACTCTATAGGCACAACTTAGAGCAGCTCAAGATCAGCTTGTAGAGGGATAGACTTAGTGGTGGAGATACCAGGAGGAGAGGACTCTTCACCTGGCATAGATTGAGAGTGCCACTCTAGCTCTAGAGAAGATGATGCTTGAGCGAGATCTTCTACAGTCTCAGCTAGACTTCAGGACTCAAGAGAGGGATCTAGTGATCGTGTGAGGTGAGACCTCGACTCCATAGGCTGCTCCTATGGCTCTAGTTGTATAGGGACCTACAGGTTTGGATCCATATATAGAGATCAGGATACTGCAAGCTCTAGTTCAGACTCATATCAGGTAGTGTGCTTCAGATGTGGCCCATATCACTCTCCTAGAGGGAGAGGTCACACTCCATGGTGGTGAGATTCTAGAGAGATCCAAAGCTCTAGGGACTCAGGGGACTCGGACATGGGAGATAGGGTAGTCCTCAGCTCGGCCCAACCATAGGACTCATAGGTCTGAGAGGTCCACCGGTACCAGCTCTAGGCGGACTCACCGAGAGGGTGGAGGCGATGGAGGAGCCTCACAGATAGGGGGTGCAGGCCAATCATGATTATGCATTGGGCATATTGTATCATTTTTTAGTGTAAGGTCTGAGGACCTACACATTTGTAGCCTATGGGAATTTTGGGCACACCTATGTACTCTTTGAGACACACATATATTATATGATATGACATTGGATTTATGACTCATTATATGTGTACATTTATTTATTTTATGTTTATGAGATGCATATGGATGCAATGCTTATATGTTATGTTTATCTGATGCTATATGATGTGATGTATGGATGACATGCACTAGCTAGATGATGGATGTATGACTAGATATTGTGATCTAGATGTGTAGATGGACTACTATGATGTATGCATATGGATGCAATGTTTAGATGTTAAATGCATGTTTAATTTGATTTACTTGTATGCATTTAATTTATGATGTTATGATATGATGAATGCAATGTATGTAATGCATTATTTACATGATGATGATCTAATGTAAATGAACTTGTATGCTTTAATCACTTAAAACATAAGGAATGAATGCAATATGAGTTAACAATCTAATGGATGACACCACAGAATGTATAACAATCATGAAATGTAATTGATATATCTTATCATAAGAATTAATCAATTAGACATCCATATGTGAGATGAAATGATGTATTGTTTCTATTCATAAGCTTTTGTAAGTTAAAATATATGCACAACATAGTCAGTGGTCGTCTAAATATCATTGTTGATATCCATCCGGTATCTAACCTATGTTATGAACACCCCTTAATAAACAAACTCTTATAAAAATAAGTTGATAATTGATTGATTGATATGATTTGTTGCTATTTGGGAATTTTTGAGGTTTTCCATGAGACTCAAACACCCTAGTTGACTTATCAAAAGTTGTATAATGACTATACTAGACTTCTGAAAGATAAAGTTTTTGCTATGAAAGACCAAGCTATTCATTATCCCTATGTGTGCAAATGAATATATTAGATGAGACATAAGACTACCTCATTTCTATGTAGGATTCATTCAGCCCATTGTTGTAATGAGGATCACCAAATGTCCACCCGATCCTAGGTTTGGACTTAGTTGGACTAGACCACTAGGCAATACAAGCCACCTAAAGCTAGCTCATTTGTGAATTGCTTAGACCTACCCCAATGTCAGGCGGGATTCATTCAGCCCATTGTTGTATTGGGGATCACTCTATGATTTTTGAGTATTGACCATTCTAGGGATTCAAGTTCACCCCCTTCTTTTCTTCAATTTATTGGGATACTTGCTCATATATAGTGATAAAAATCACTATTTATTTTGTATTTTGATTTTTTTTTGTTTTGAGCAAGGGATTTGATTTGATTTTGGGATTTTGCTCCTTTTTGTAAGCAAGGGATTTCTTCGGGTAGGGGGGAACTTGTCCTTTTTCCAATGACCACTACTCTAGACCATTGCGCCTCACAAATGAGCAAGTAACAAAACCTTTCACTTAAGGTGACCTAGACCACTTTGTAGTGTTCATCCTTCCTTACCCTAATTAGGATTGTTAATGTGTTTGATTAGTGATGGGATTTTGATATGCTAAGTGCTATCAAAACTAGACCTCATCTACAAAAGCAAAGCAAGATTTCTACTAAATTTGAGAAGACCACTAGGTATGGTTGAATGACCAAAAAACCCTAGTATATTCTTCATAGCAATAGGAGGGGTTGTGTTGAGAAACACAATTACTCACAAGGGTGATGGATGATGATGATGCATAGATGCATGATTGAAATACAAACGTGGTGTCATTTGTAATATTGCAAACACAACCTATCCTAATGCATGGTGCATTGGATGGAAATGCCTAAATGCAATGCAATTAAATGAAATGCATGTGCAAAATGAAAATGCATGATGCAAATGTTTTTGAAGTTTTGAATATTTTGCAATATTTTTAGATTTTATTGCTTTTTGATTTTTATGGATTTTGAAATTTTCCATATTTTTAAATTTTTGAATTATTATGTATGGAATACCTTAATATGAAGGATGTTGAGAGGTTCAAGCTCTTCAACACCTTCAAGCGATGTCAAGTGATATGTTCTAGGTCCAATCTTCTCTGAGATGATATATGGACCTAACCAGTTAGCCATAAATTTATCTCACAAGTGCGGTGGTAGGTTTGAGTTCTGTTGGTTCTCTTTCAGCACAAGATCACCAACTTTAAAGTCTCTCAGATGGAATTTATTATTGTAAGCTCATTTTAAGTACTCTTGATAAATGTGGAGATGCTCAAGGGCATTCATGCGATGTTCATCAAGAAGCATCAATTGATCAAGGTGAGCTTGTTGCACAGTGTCATCATCGATGAACTCTTTCAATGCGATGCGCAACATTGGAATTTCCAACTCTAAGGGCATAATGGCCTCAATGCCATATACTAGAAAAAATGGTGTTGCCCTAGTGGGCATTCGTATGCTAGTCCTATAAGCCCATAATGCAAGGGGTAGCTGGATGTGCCAATATTTGTGGTTTTCTTGTACCATATTTTTCAAGATGGCTACCACTATCTTGTTTGAAGCCTCAGCTTACCCGTTTGCTTGCATATAGTATGGAGTCACAAAATTATGTTGTATATTGTACTTGGATGTTAAAGCCCTTATAGTTTTGTTCTTGAATGACGTTCCATTATCCGAGATTATCTTGGATGGTATCCCAAAATGACTAATGATATTGTGAAGTATAAACTCCACAATACGTGCTCTAGTTGTCATTGTTAAAGGGATTGCTTCCACCCACTTTGTAAAATACTCAGTAGCCATTATAATAAATGTATGCCAACCCGATGATGGGGGAGAGATCTTACCGATTAGATCTAAACCCCACTGAGAAAATGGCCAAGCCACTTGAATGGGTTGTAAGGCCTATGATGGCAAGTGCATAAGATTAGCATGATGTTGACATTTAATGCATTTCTTGACATACGCGATGCAATCCTTCTCCATAGTGGGCCAATAATAACCCATTCAAAGGATGCACTTGATAATGGCCATGCCACTAAAATGGCCACCACATGTACCATCATGAGCTTGCAAAATTGCCCAAGCTGATTCTTGGGGCTCAAGACAATGAAGGAGAATTCCATCATAGCTTCGATGGTACAAGATGTCTCCTAGCAAGACATACTTTATCACTTTCTATCTGAATGTGCACTTCATGGCACATGATAATCCTTGAGGGATTAAACCAAGCTTAAGGAAGTCATGTAATTATGACATCCAATCTTGATAAGCTTCTACCTCGATTGACAAGATGACTTGTTCCCCTAGCGTTTCACTGTGCATGAATGCAGACTGGGATACAACCTTGTGGTGAATGGTGGTGCCATTCCCCGTAGGACCCTGCAAGATAAAATACCCCCAGGGTGCCTTCTTGAGAAAGTCTCTGGCTTTATAGAACCACTCATGGTTTGGTTCTATATGAATCATGTTGACTGATTCCTTGTTATCAAAAGCCTCATGTTGCATCATGGCATGCGATAGCATCTTTACATGAATGGTAGTAAAATCGGTAGATGGATTCTGAGGGATTAAAGATCCCAAAGATGCCATAGTGTCTATGAATCTATTCGATGTACGAGGGATTGCCTCGATGTCATACCACTCTAGCTGGGCTAGATAAGTGTCAGCAAGATCCTTATAAGCTTTCAGGATAGGACACCTACATTGAAAAAGTCCCTTCACTTGATTGACTATGAGAAGGGAATCACCAAAGATGTTTAATCTTTTAATCTTCATGGTGATAGTTGTTTGGAGGCCCAAGATTAGGGCTTCATATTCAGCATTGTTATTGGTACAAGGAAAGTCTAGCTTAAATGACAAGGGCATTGGAGCACCTTGTGGTATGAAGAAGATAATTCCTGCACCACCCCCTTGCTCACACTTTGAACCATCGAAGAACAAAGTCATGTCAACTTTGTTATCTAGTTCTTCGGGTTTGGGAGATTTCTGATAATGCAAATACTACATCATCAAGAAGCTCTATGGTGAGAGGCCTACTATTCTTGAGAGGTGCCTCTACCAGCTGATCAACTATGACCTATCCCTTGATGGAATTTTGGCTGATGAATTCCAAATCAAATTCTATCAATAGCATGATCCACTTTGCAGTACGTGTATTATGATATGTCTTGCTCATCATATACTACAAAGGATTTTGTTTGGATATCACATACATCGTATGACTTAGCATGTAATGATGCAACTTCTTCATTGCAAACACCACTTCTAAACACAACTTCTCCATGTATGCATACCCTAGCTCATAACTCACCAAGGTGTGACTGATGTAATATATCACTTGCTCTTTGTCTTGCATGTTCTTTTGGGCTAACATAGTTCCCAATGCAAATTCAGTAGCTGATATATATAGCAAGAAAGGCACATCTGGTCTTGGTGGAGCTAGCACTGGTGGCATTGCCAGGTATTGCTTAATTTTAGTGAAGGCCACTTGACAGTCCTCATCCCAATTGAATGGGACCCCCTTGTGTAGCAGCCGATTCATGGGTCAGCATTTATCTGATAATTATGCGATAAATCACTTTATGGATGCTACTTTGCCCTGTAGGCTTCTTAACTCTTTGATATTTATGGGAGGATGCATTTCTAATATGGCCTTGACCTTCATTGGGTCAACTTCGATCCCTCATTTTGAAATGATGAATCCCAAGAGCTTTCCTAAAGTTACACCAAATACACACTTCTTGGGATTCAACTTGACATTATGCTCTATCAGGCGATCGAAGACCTTCCTCAGGACCTCTACATGCTCTGAATACAGCAATGACTTTGCCAATAAGTCATCGATATAATATTCTAATATTTTATGCATGTAGTCATGGAAAATGTATGTCATGGCTCATTGATATGTGGCACTAACATTTTTAAGGCTGAATGGCATAACTTTATAATAGAATGTTCCCCATGGCATTGTGAATATGGTTTTGTGTTGGTCTTCAACTTTAATCTAAATTTGATTGTAACCAAAAAAACCATCCATAAGGGAGAGCATCTCATGACCTATAGTTGCATCTACAAGAGCATCTATGTTGGGCAATGGGAATGAATCCTTTGGTGTTGCCTTGTTGAGGTCTCTAAAATCTATATAGATATGGATCCTTCCATCAGGTTTTCCTATAGGTACCATGTTTGATACCCATTCTAGATAGTCGATGGAGATAATGAAATCTACATCCAACAACTTCTGCAACTCATATTTAACCATTAAAGTGACTATTGGATGCATCTTCCTGAGCTTCTACTTGATAGGCCTTTTAGAGGGATCTAGCGAAAGGTTATGAGTAACCATTTTTGGATCTAGTCTCGACATATCCTTGTATGTCCAAGAAAAGAGATCAGGTCTCTCTTTCAGTAGAGGGATGAGGTTGGCATGCTCATCAGGAGATAGACTCTCTCCAAACTTAACCTTCTTAGGATTAGTGGGATCATCACTGATATCCACATCGAAGGTTTCCTCTACTGACATATGTGATCCCTCCTCAAGCTGGTGAGGTGTAGGAATCAAGTGGATGTCATCAACTGGGTTTAAAGGTCCTACATTAGAATTTCCCTTAGTATGATAAACATCATGTGCATAGCCTAGTGCAAAATGGAAAGGTTGCAACATTTCTTCATTAGGGAAGAAATATTTAGGCTCTAGTGGTGAATCAGCATGATCCCAATCAATAGCATCTACATTAAGATACAATGGTTTGGAAGGATCATCTGGATTGTGAAGTGGAGTGGTCAAATCAATGGAGATCATATTGATGGAATGGATTAGATCTCTAGGACCATGTGTGCAATTCTACCTTATCTGTGCTATTCCCATACCCAAGATGTGGCTCTAGGGGTATGGGGATCTCCGGATCTGGTCTATGAATAGACTAGAAAGTGGGATCACTTGGCTCAAGGAGTTGCATGTATGTCGGTGGATCAGGGAAGACTATATGATAAATCATATCTAAATTGGGTGGTCTCCCTCTGAGGTGTAGGCCAAGATAGACTCTTTGATACATCTCATCGATGTCAACCAGCTCATGATGATGGTGTAAATAGTGAGGCCTAAGATAGGCTCTCTCGGTCTCATCCTCATCATCACTATCGTATATGAGTCCTTCACCCTAACCGATAGGAATTGGGCGATTAGCAAGATGAGGCCCAAGGTAGGCCCGCTCTTCATAGCCACTATCATCAATGAGGGCTCCCTCATTCTCACCCACTATCTCCATGGGTAATAGATGATGTAAATGTAGAGGACCTAAGTAAGCCAACTCAGTTTCATCCTCATATCATTCATTGCTTGAGGATTGCTCATTATCATCTATTCTAGAATCATAATCTGGTCCATCACTTTCGATAATGGACTCTTCTTGCACTTCCTCAGAAGCAACTTTTGATTCAGTGTCTATTGCTATACCTAGATTCTGGATCTACATACCAATGTCATCGGTAGCTTCATGACTTTCAATGTCCAAGTTAGCTCTTGGAATGTCTCTTGGATTGACCTCTACCATGATGTTATCATGATAGATCTCAGGTGGCTCAATAGAGATGTAGGTTACCAACCTATTACCCCTTCGTATGTGAGAAGGGTTAGGGTGATAAGGATTCCAATCCACATCATCCCCCAAATTGAGGTTTAGATGATCTAGAGATGCTGCTAAGAGCTCATCCTATCCTCTTATATGGTAGCCTAACCCAAACCTATCAGTTGGTAGCTAATATTGTGGTTCAATGGGAACTTGGCACCCTTGCTTGAATAAGCCTAAACCATAACCATGCCAATGGTAACGTTTAAAATAGTGCAAGGTGAATTCAGGGTTAGACAAATAATGAACATTCACCATGAATGGTTCATCATCATCCTCATCTATGGGCATGTGATTTGCAAGTTGATCAAGCCCTCCATAAATGAAGTTTGTTTGGTTGGGTGGCACCCCTAGTGGTACCACCATCCCTATGGGAAAGTGATGGGCTTGAGGTCAGCCCATGTCCTATGCAGTTTCGATAAATGGTATGAATGTCACATTCTACATGATATATTCTACTAATCTAGGATTAACCAAATGTATGGTCACCTACGGTGCAGATGACCCTATTGAAGAAGTAGGTGAGGTAGGTTGAGGTGCCTCCTCGACTTGATTTTGAGCATCCCCTTCATCCATGGGACTAGGAACCTCGATAGTTGCTACCTTGGGTGCTTGCTTTGGCTCTTTTTCACCCATAACTACCTTAAGCTTCTTGTCATTCCTAAGCATCTTGGATGTCATAGGCTTTGTTGAAGCTACTATTGTGTGCTCTGATAGTTGTGGTGCTACCGTGGAAGGTCCTACACACACTCCTTTTAATTTACCTTCTGGATGTTTGATTGGTGATGTCAGCCATATATCCAGATGCATTGAGGGGAGAATGAAATCTCTCAGTAAATCTACTAAGTTCACATATTTGAATGGCTCCTCATCGAAAGGAACCATGTGAACTTGTCCCTCATGTATATATTTAATACATTGATGTAAAATCGAGGGAATACAATACATTTCTCTAATCCAAGGTCTCCCTAGGAGGATGTTATACTACATGGTACCTTCTATCACATGACACATCATAGGGATGGTCTTTAGTCCAACCTGAATTGGAAGAACTATAGTACCTACCATTGAGCATAGTGCATCGTTAAATGCTCTCAAGGTGAAGGTAGAAGGTACAATGTGTGACTTTGGCAACTTCAGATGTGTCAATGCCTTGGTAGTAATAATGTTGATTGATGACCCTATGTCAATAAAAACCTATTTGAATGGTGTGTGATTAACACATACAATTATATGTAGCGGTGGGTCCGCTATAGCAGTGGAGACCATCTTAATCTCATGATCATTAAATTGAATCATCGGTTCACTGCACTACTGCACATGTCCCATAAAGTTTGTAAATGCTTCAGGGTCCTAGGACTAAACTTCGATAGACCTTAGGATGTCCATGAGCATCTCCCTATGCTTAGGAGACTATTGAATCAGTTCATATATCGACAACTTCATTGGAGTTGTCTGCAGGCTTTGAACTAGCCTACTCCTGATGGTCACCACCGGTCTAGTTGGTGGGCCTAGAATATTTTACGTTGGCCTTTGAGGGGGTGCAACTTGAACTCTAATTGGAGCTAGAGGTAGATTTGGTCACTCATACCTCCCTTGTCTTGTGACAACATTGACCATGCCTATGAATCCTTGAGTTGGCGGTTCCACCCGCACTTGATTCACATGACCAACATTGTTCCTCGATGGCTCATGATTCGGTAAGGGGTTCTTGAAGATCCCCATATTTTGGTTGTCTAGAGCTTGAGGGTTGTCCACAATTAGCTCACCTTTTTTTATCATGTTTTGCACTACATGTTTGAAACTATAACATCCTTCGATGTCATGTCCCTTCATCCTATGGAAAGTGCAATATAGATCATCCCTATACCCCTTTGGTTTGGGTTGATTAGGGTCTATTAACTTGATCTCTAGTAAGTTGAGGGCCTTGGCCTTACACAGTTGATGGAATATCGATGTCATCAACTCTAACAAAGGTGTGAACTGGTGAGGTGGATATTGTTCTTTATTCTTACCCTTCTTGTTATTATTGCATTGATCGTATCACGTAGGAGGAGGTTGGGCTTGATAATTCTATTGTTGCCCCTTATCCCCTTTTTGGAGGTTTAACACCACTTGGTTCACATGGGCTGGCTTGGCCTATTGATTTTGATTTTGGGTGTTCTTCTTGTTCCATTCCTTCTTGTTTTAGAGCTTCAAGTTACCCTCCTATAACTTGATGTCCTCTATTACCTTGGCTTGCACCAAGGCCTCCTCAAATGTTTGATACTATTGCAACTATAGTAGTAATGAGATGTGCTTCACACAACTCTTTGTAAACATCTAAGTTAGTTCTATGGTCAGAATAGAAAATGGTAACTTTACCATTATCTTTCTCCATATTTTCCCATAATCCATGATCGGCTCATCATCATGTTGCATTAAAGTAGCTATATCAGATAGGTTTACCTTCTTCTTGATGTTGAAGGAGAAGCATTCAAGAAATGCATTAGCTAGCTGTTCAAAGTTGGTTATGTTGTGCCTCTTAAGTTGATTGAACCACTCTCGGGTAGGGCCTAAAAGGGTTGTGATGAAGGTTCTCAGCAATAGAGCATCATTGCTTTCTATCTGAAAGCACATATCCATAAATCTCGTAACATGTTCCTGAGCATCCTCCTCTCCTTGAAATTTCTCTAGCTTTGGCATCTCAAAGTGATCAGGATACGTTAGAATGGGCACTAAAGGGCATAAAGGCTCATTATGAATTTTGTTCAAGGTTGGCTTTTGATAAGTCATCCCTTGTTTCTCTATTGCTTGAACCTTGTCTACCAAGGCCTGATAGGCCTTCAAAGATAGAATTTCCTCTTCTCTGAGAGGTCTTTGAGGAGCCTTTGGAGGTAAATTCTTCTTTGGTCAAGGTGGAGGACTAGGCTCATCCTCCATGTCTACTAAGGAGATCTCAGGATATTCCTATTCTTGTTCATCTCCTACTACTTCTTCATACTATGTATGCCCATGATGTTCTAGCACTTGGCACTGCATCATGTTTTGGGCCATGTGGTGAGTATGAGTTTCAATGTGCTCAGGGCACAAATCGGGCTATGAAGCAGCTCATCTATGAGTGTGCTCCCTGTATTCACTACGAGGGGGTAAATTGGTATGAGCCAATCGATCCTCTCTCTCAGCACACTCCTTTTGATCAAGGATGCATTGCTCATGCATGCATTGCTCAAAAATATGTTACCTTAGCAACCTCTATCTCTGAGTATCCTCATTTTTGAGGTGCTCACGCTCTATATGGACATCTTCCAATTGATCTTGGAAGATCTATTACCATTGTTCTGACACCAATTTCTTGTGATCGATCTATAAGATCGGTCGTATGTGGTCTCTAGTGGATTTATTCTATCCGAGCAGCTTTGTCGGTATGACCTCCAATAGACTTGTTTGCCATGCTCTTGCCTTTGTCTGTGTAGATGACATTTGCATTTTAGTGTTGTCTATGCTCTATGCCCATGTGGGTCGATGGGGCAAGTATACTATGAGAATGCTTAGAGCATTCTCCTAGTTATCTGATGGTCCTATATGTGCTCTCACTATGAGAACTCATAGAATGAGAGTGCACAACCAAGGGTTTATACCCTAGCTACCCTAGGACTCTATCAAGACCATCCAATTGTCTAGTGCACCATGACTCATGTGGTGGCGTACCATTGACTCCAACCTTAGACATATCAAATGTGAACTTACCAAGTTCATTATTGTTTGGAGTCTATGCGGGCCTATTATTTGAAGCATCCCTCTCTTCCTACCCTTGAATGGGTAGATTTTCTACTTGTCTATTTTGAACTAGCGAGGGCCTTGAGCCACCCTTAGCTCGAGTATGGATGGGAACCAACTTGGTTATAGTTCCTTCCTCCATGATGTACTCTTTAGTGGATCTAGTGGATCCATGAGGTGTACGATCATGATATATGCTCCCATGCTCGAAGGCCCCATGTTGGGATCTTCCATACTCAGATCTATCTCATGAGGCATGTACATTGCCTCCTCTAGGTGGGGTATTCTGATGAGAACCCCCATACGTAGAGTTATCCCCTCTAATTCTCATCGAACATCATTTGGGAGGATCTTGTGATTGAGGGTTTGATGCATTGTGTTGTGCATTGGGTGGAGCTTCAGCTTTGACCTCGGTTCTATATCGAGATCAGCCTCTCCATGTTCTAACCATGATGTGTATTATCTCGTATGTAGATTTTAAAGCAAACAAAGCAAACAAGAATGATTATCTCTTTTAAATTTTATTTGTGAGCCCTACACTAGTTTGATGTGTTTGAAATTTATTGAAAACTTAAACTACTCTCATCATGTTTGAAATTGTTGATGTAATGCTCAAATAGTTTAAGGTTTTCACCTGTATGCTCATAGCTCGACAACCGACAATGAAATTCATGATCACGTAAACCCCCCAAAATGTGGAGATGAAATCCACACCTAGGTAGGGAGCATAGGTCCTACCGATCCTCACCTAACACCTCTGTGCAGTGATACACCCCTTCCGAAGAGGAATGCATGCTATTTTGCATGGTTAGGATAGATCTTGGAGTCGGTATTGGCCAATAGTACAAGGTTTGAGGGAGTTGGGCCAATGGATGGAAATCATTACCACCATCATTGAACCCTACTAGTGGTTGGATATGACTTCCAACTCACTAGTGTTTAAGTGTTACTTGGTGTGTGTGTGTTCATTTTATACTTTGCATAAAAGAAAAATGCAACACCAAGCATACAATGCTCTTTCCTATATGCCTAATGATAAAAGATTTTAATATTCAGAAATATGCATCTAATTATTGAAATGTATTTTAGAGAATGCAGTTAAATGATGCAATTAGCCTCTGATTGGGCCATAATAGGTAATCTCTACAAATAGACTCTAATTTATAGCCATGGGATAGAACCATAGGTAAATGTCTGGATAGAGCCATAGGCCAAGAATTTAGCCATGTTTGATAGGCAACTAATAGATCTAGTTATGGTTATTAGGTATGGCTGATAGACAACATAGAAATTTCATTGAAATTCATTTACCCATACTATTTTCTAGGTTTTAATTACCTACAACAATGAAAATAGTAAAATAAAAAATTATAGAGGATCAGGGTTACCTGGATTCCTCATCTGATGGAGAGATAGTTTATATCTATTTTTTTGCTCTGCTGCTAGTCATGGCTGTCAAGCATGATTAGAGACTATGCACCATGGCTGTCAAGCATGGTTGACACCTACAATAAGAAACATTCAAAAATCCATCAGTTCTCATGAATTTTGGGGTTCCCATCATGATCACCATCTGTAACGATCTAAAAAGCATACACCTAACTAGTGCATCAATTGAAATCGAGTATTAAAGCAATAAAGAATGGACAACAATGAATTTAACAAGAAAGTAAGGTTTCTTTTATTAAAACTTTACCAAATCCCGATTACAAATACGTCCCTCTTAGGGATACTCAATTTTTGATACAATTGATACAATTTTGAAGACCCTCTAAATGAGGGGGTGGTGTAATCCATAGACTTTTTAGAATGTACATGAACTGCTTAAGGCCAAAGATAGCCTTCTTCTCCTTTGGTTGGAGGTATATGCTACCTTGAATACCTTGAAAATGATTAGGTCTTGTAAACCCTACGTTCAAGAAACAACATGAAAGGGGTTAATAACAAAGGAGGCCTCTCTTGATGAGGCTTTTGAGACAATTGCATAAATTGATGATAAAGAAAGCAAGAAAGCATGTAAATCTATGAAGATATGCAAGAAATCACCAAATTACTATAAAGCATGTAAAGAAAGCATGAAATCTAACTATTATGCATCCTAATTAGCCATTAGAACTTGAAAAGCATGAAACTAGTCTAAATTGATAATTGCAAGGAAATGGAAGCAAATCTACCTCTAAATCCTAAATTAATCGATCAAATATCTGCTACAATGTTAATCTATGCTAGATTAAGCTAATTGCATAACTGGAAATGGAAATCTACTACTAAAACAAAGGAAATTAAAGATCAAACCCTCATCGTGGGTCTGAGGTGCAACTGGCACTGTTAGCCATGGCTGACAGTGGTTGAGCTGAAAGTATCCTTGCTCTTGTAATCAGGGCTTGGATCTCTAATTCCCTCCATGGAATTGATGATCAAGGGTCACCTCTGTGTCCCAAGATGGATTGGTGGTTGAATTTGATAAGATTCACATTCGATTGGCTTGATTTTGTGATTGATGCTTCTTAGTCCTTTGGAAGCTTCATTGATGGATTCATGCTTGTCACTCCACAATTGGGCAACATTTCGACTCTCCTCAAGGGGTTGTCACTTCACTATCCATTTTGGTAGAGCTTCACTGCATTCCAACTCAAGATCATTCCAGACTTCTCCCCAATTTGAAGGGGGGTCTTATAGCCCTCCTAATCCCTAATATTGGCTTGCTTGGGAAGCCAAGATCAAGATCCAGGAGGTTGGATCAGTTGGGAGGAAAACTCTCAAAGCTTCCCCACCCAAAACCATTTGAACTTCATTGCCCAGACCATTGCAACTAAATTTGGCTCAGCCCAGGATTCAAAATAGTTTTAGTGCTAGCCATGGCTCTGAGGTGTAGCTAGCTCTATTAGCCATGGGTGTCAGCCATGGCTAAGGCTGAGTATGCCAACTCTACCCAAATTGAGTGGTTAAAACCACTGCTTCACCTTGGAGTTGTCCAAGATCCTTCATATGGTCTATTAGCATGCCCATATGAGTAGTCCCCTACACATGACATGTTTTAGGTGTCTACAATATATAGTTTTCATAGATGTATATTTCTATAAAATAATGTTGGTACAATCCCCATTAATTGTCCATCCAACTATTTTACCCCATTTGGAATTTTCCACATGTAAATATTCTATTAAGAGGTTACTCTTGGTCATCATCCACTTAAAATATGACACACACTTTAATGAGATCTTGCACAGATAACTGTAATTATTTCTAATTACAATAATGGAGCACCTACATTCACGGATGCAGGCAATTTAAAACCATGCATTGGAAAAACTATTTGCAAGAAAATAATAGAGTTGCAGGGGATAAAAACTAGAGTGTGAGAAATTTTTGCAGGTAAAACTCTAAGCCAAGGGAAAATCAAAATTCATAATGGGGGAAAATCTACCAATCATTTGTTAAGAAAAAATGAGCCCAGTGATTTTTCAGGCATTAGTGAGGATGTATAGAATCAGTTTGAAGTTGCATGAATTTAATATTATTATCTGGTAATCTAGAACCATGATTTAGAATTAGCTAAGGATATCATAGTATCTTTGAGGGATGGGGTTGTTAGAATGTGTGGATTGGAAATTCTAGTCATAGAAGCCTACATTTCCACTGTTACAGGCCTTCCTCAAATAGGGGAAAGCACGTACAAGGAGAAAAACCCCGCACTCCGCATGCAATGGTTATTTGGACAACCAAATCCACACCTAATGCACTCTAATTTATTAAAGCAACACAGCCCAAAATGTTGGTGACCAGTCTTCGAACATATCTCCTGGTTCTTCCAATATAAGGGTAGGTTTTTTTTGGCTTAATTCAAACCATTTATGTTTCCTCAACCATTTACTTCATGGGAATAAAATTAATTTCCCTCGTTATCTTACATGTGCTCTCAAAGACAAGTCTAGCTAGTACCAAGCAAGAATGACTTCTACCCTAGCTCACCATGGGATGATTCTAGCCTTGGTGAGACATGCCAAGGCACAAAAGGAAGTGTCTTTTGAGGAAACCGAAGGAGATAATGATGTTCTTGAGAAGGAGGAATAGGCTATGACACTTGAAAAAAATGAACAGTCGACTTCTAGGGCAATAGAACAAACAAATATGATTCTTGCATTTCAGCCTAAGAAAATCACAAAGGACACCAGGAAGGCTTTGTCCCCTATTTTTTCCCAATTTGACAAGGATGTAGGATAGACTCTGTCAAGCCCTATTCACATGCTAATTTTGAAAAGGGCTAGGAGTAAGAGGATGAAGGCATCCATGGTTTTTTATAGCTTATCAGATGATGAGGATGAGGAGACTAAGGGATTAAGAAAATATGAATTTATGGCCAAGATATTGTAGGATTTTGCAAGTGGAAAGTCTCCTCAATAGGAAATACAAATGGAGGATCTACAAAAGTAGCTGTAGATATTGAAAGAAAAGGCCTATACTTTGGAGGTCAAGTATAAAGAAGAGTAAACTCTTTCAAGATTCCAGGAAGTCAGCTATAGTGAAGATGCAAGAATTATACCAAACCATCCGTTAGATATAGGAAACAATATCAAAATTGTAGCTACAATCCCATGTATATGTAGATAAGGATTCAAATGCAGTAATGGAGGTTGAACAACCTCATTCAACATCATATTATGTAGACAAAGGGAAAGAACAAAATGCTAAGGTAAATGTGGAGCAGTTGCCAACATCATATCACTTTATAGATACAAAGGTTAATCAAGAAGATGGAATTGATATTGAGGAGCCTAAAATTTTTGTAAAATCTACAGAGGAAGAGATAAGGCAAGAAGATGAAATTGAGGTTGAGGAGCCTCAAACTTCATCAAAATTTGTAGAGGAAGAGATAAGGTAAGAAAATGATATTGAGGTTGAAGAGCCTCAAATTTTAGTCAATTTTGCAGAGGAAAATCAGAAGGTTGAAGAGCCTCAGGGCTCAACATACTCTGCAAAAAAAATTTTGAAAAGGAGGCAAAAATTGAGACTGAGAAATTTCAAAAAAAAGGGAACCCTCAGCAAGTCAGTCACTAGATGACCATAATGTGACTAATGAGTCACCTGAATAGGTACCTAAATAACAAGAATAGGTGAATCAAAAGTCTACATCTTCTAAAAAATAGGGGTAAACAACAATAGTAGTAGTAGAAGAGGGGAATTTCCCTATCTCAACAAACATAGCCCAAAAATACAGCCAAATAAATTGATATCTAAAAATAAGGTTGTATGGGGACCTCAACGAAGACCCAAGACCAGAGTAAGGGTTGCACAACTAAAAGAATTAGGTATGAATTCTGATGAATAATGGGTAGAATATATAAATATGTTCATTGAGTAGAAAAATAAATTTGAAAATCTCAAAGCATACATAAAAGTGGATAAGAAGGATTTTAAGAAGACCTTTAACAAAGTGGCCAAAGAATCCAAGACTCCTAGGAAAATCAAATTTTCTTGACCAGATAATTTTTAGGATTTGTATGGGTCAACTAGTGATCATACTTCGATGAAGGTATATTTTGTAAATATGAGACTACTAGGTTTTTTTACCACCTACAACTCAAGCAACAACAAGCAAAGTCCCTCTAGTAGAGGAAGTAGATTCTAAATATGATGCTAAACTTGAACCAATGGTGGCCAATTTTCCTAAGGCTAAGATTGTTGAAAAATCTAGTGTTCCATTTTGGGATGAATTAGAAATCTCAAAAGGAGAAAGCTTACCCCCTTACCATGAGTACTATAAGTAGGCTAAGCCAGTATTCCAAAAATAAACCCCAAACTTTACTGGGTTTTACTTGAGGAATGTGGTAGGGAGGAAAGTTTGGATAAAGGAACAACCAAGTATAGGAGCTAGACCAAGTTAGCCAACTCGATGCAGCAAGAACCAGAAATAGCCACAACAAAAAGTGAGCACCCCTAAGGCACAAAAAGGACAAAAATCCAAAGATAAAGAAAAATCCAAGGCCACAACCAATAAGAGGAAGGAGAAAAATAGGGCCTATTGGAAAGTTGTAAATGAGACTAGTAATTATCAATATAAAGTGGCATAGGGACGTGCCAATCCTTAGGCATGGGGGAATGATGAGCCCTGAAAATGCTCATATTTTTGTATACACTTTTCATATATAATGCAACATTATTTTAATAGAAGTGTATATTTTATGCAAATTTTATATATATTTAATAGCAAATTACGTATGTTGTCTAATATTTGTTTTTAAGTAAATTGTGTGTAGATTCAGTGACTTTGACTACCTTTAAACATGTTTACGTCGAGGTCCCATTCGCTAGCAGTTTCTATTTTATTATGAAAAATCAAAGATAAACATAACCACAAAAATAAAGTAATGATGCTAAGTTTCACGTCCGACTTCCGTTTTGATGCTTGAATTTCGTTTTGATATCCAAATTTTATTTAGTGCCTGACTTCTATTTTGGTACCCAAATTTCATTGGCACCTGACTCCTATTTGGCACCTGACTCCCATTTGGTGCCTAAATCCCATTGAAGCAAAAGAACAACACAACCCCTGTTATCAGCAAAACATAACAATTTCAACAATGGATGCGATCGTGATTTCAATGATGGATGTAGATGAAGGACAATGTCATAAAGCAAAAATAAACTATCTTATAGAAAATACATAAATATCCATGTAAATTTTTTTTGGTAGATTAATAATTTTATTAATAACATGGCATTTGAAAGGTTCCCTAACGCCTTGTACATCAGAGGATAAAAAAGGAATAGACGAAAGAAACTTTGAACTGCTAGCTAAAATAGAATTACAACCTCAAAATTACATCCTTAGACTAAAAGGAGCCAACAACCTTAGACAAGTAGGCATAGAGAGAAACACCAAAGCTCAAAAATAAGTGGTCCTCGACCAAAAAGGAACTCAAAAATATGTGATCCTTCGCCATAGAGGGCCCAAAAAATAGAGGAAGAACCGTCAGCCGTCAAGGGGAATATCCATCTGCATGAGAGAAAAAGCAGCTACTTCCAGACCAAATATTTTTGCATCTATTTTAGAAATCTCCTTAGTGCTATCCTTAGGAACAATAGTGCATGCTTCCTTAGTGATATCCATTACATATTTGTCATTGACAACATCTTTGACGTCAGTTTTGGTGTCGAAGGATACCTCAACACCGGCCAAGACTGAAACATTTTTGAAATTGTCATAGAAAAACAAAAGGCTAAGTGCATGGTGTTATTCTTTGAGGGTTGAAATCACCTTTCCAATGGCCAAGTGAGCAGTTTCAATATGGTCAATGGTGGCAGAAGTAGCATGCACAACCATCTTGTGAAGATACCTTTTGACAAGGTTAGGAGAATTAGACTTGTCCTTTGGAGTTTTTATCAAGGTGGACGAAGGGGTTTTGGTGACTTCTTTATGTTTTAGCCTCTGGGAACTATGGACAGGGGTCTTTTCAACTTTGGCCTTCTTCTTGGTGAAGAACTCAGAAATAGATTTACCCCCTTTATCTTTTCTTTTGTATTTGGAGGTTTTAGGGCTCAGGGTTGAGGAAAAAATCTCCTCATCAGAATCAGGGGCAGGGATATTACCTGAATGGAATTGCAGAAGGAGGTACTTGTAAAGGACCTTAAAAATACCCTAGTGGAAAGGTTTGGCCTCATCCTTTTTGGAATGGTTGGTGGTAATGGTATAGTCCATGGACTATAATAAGGCAGTAGGAATGTTCATCATTTTTGAGTCCCATAAATTATTTACAAATGCAAGATGAAAACAACATAATTGAGACTCTAGGTTATCACAAGTAAAATTTTGTATTATTGGCTTAAGGATTTATTTCCAGTGTGTTGACAAGTTATGGCAAAACAAACCTTTTTTTACCTTCTTGTGGATGGGTGAATTTTTCTCGAAGAGTGTCAACTCCGCCTCCTAGTTGTGCTTGTTTCTTTTGATGATTTTTTTGTCCAAATCTTGCCCTGTCAGGTCCACTAGTAGCTTGAAGGAAATTTGGAACTAGACACCATGTATGGAAACAAAACCATTGTCCCAAGTTGTCATGAAAGCCTTAGTAACCTTGTCGTCCACTCCACAAAACAAATTGAAAATTTTGATGATCCCATGCTTATCCTTAAACATATCAGTAGAAATGGATTCCAGTTCAACAGTTTTAGGCTCAATGAAAATAGCTTTCCCTTCCTTCATGGTGGCAAAAGGAATTAAGGAAGGTAAATGGGTGGAAAAAGACACAAATCGAAAGGAACAAAAATGAAATTATATGTTTGTTGATAAGACCACAAGAGGAATAAATAGAAAGTAATGCTTGACCAAAAAGGAAAACCCTAGAAAAAAGGATAATGATGGTTAGAACATTGGGTATGATGCAAAAAAGGGTGATGAAAATGGGTAGGAATAATAGGGCAGATCACCGTCCCAAGGAAGATGGATCTTTTGGTGATACTCACATAACAAGGCCAATGGCAAAAGCAGGCATGAAACCCAAAAGGGATTGGGATGCACATTCCAGAAAGCCTCGGGAGAATGCGAAAGTCAAAGCATTTAGACAGGGTTCTTAAAAAGGTAAAATTACAAGTATCATTCCACACTAGAATGAAATGATTTAAAATTAGGGTGGACATAGCATCGGGATTCCTCATGGAAATGATTATCAAAAAAGAAGGGGCATAAGTAAGAGGTGGTGGAGAACTTAAAATTATCAACATAGAACCCCTTTTCAAAGGAAGATAATGAGAATGATGAATAAAATCTACATTTTGGATTTTTTTGGAACTTTGGACATGGGCCCAATGAATCATGGAAAAAAAGAGACCTTAGGCAATGTAAAAATCAAGTATTTCGATATATATCATGGCAGATGGTATTTTGATCATAATTTGCCAACTCAGCAACTTCATTGGGGAGGACATCCATCCAAGTCATCAAACCTTGAGCATTAATGCCAATGTTGGCTAATTTGTCAACTACAAAATTGCCCTCCCTAAAAATGTGTTGAACCACAACATTGACTTGTTGATGAAGAATTTTCTTACTTTCTTTGATAATATTCCTGATCCTCGAGCTGTTGGGTTTGGAGGTTTTTAAAAAAATTATGATATTAAGAGAATCTCCTTCAACAATGATTTTTTCCAGAATGTCCTTTAGAAATTGAAGACCTCTCCACACCGCTTTAGCTTCAATAGAATGATTGGATTGGATTCCTAAAGGTTCAAAAAAGATAAATATGGAATTGCCAAGGTGATCACGGAGGATTCCTCCAGCACCAACAATACCAAGATTGCCTTTTGCAACGTCATCAAAATTAATATTGATCCATCCAAATGGAGGAGGTTACCATTTGATGTTGGTCCTAGACGAAGACTGAGTAGCAGGTCTTGGGACATCAATACAAATATCACAAGACTTCAGGATGCCCTTCTCAAAATGTGAACAAGGAAAAGGATCAAAAGGAGCAACAAGGACATTTTCCTTAGCATAAAGGATGATTTTACTGGCAATAATGTTGGCATCCAAATATTTCAAGTCAAAGATTCTTTTATTGCATTCTAACCATATCTACCAAAGGAAATGATGCAAACAAAACTTCCAAAGTCCTTTGAGTATAGGATTTTTGAAAGGAATTGGCCACTGTTGGAATAAATCAACAATTGAAGGAGGACAGGCCCAGACAATCTTGAAGGTGTGGAAAAGTTTGTTAAGCACCATTATTGAGTAGGAATAAAATAAGAAAAAATGAGAAGTACATTCCCAATCAGAAAGACAAATATGGCATCTGTTAGGCAAAGGAATATCTCTTTTGATGAGATTCTTCGTGGTAAGGATGCGATCTTGAATACATAACCAAGAAAAGGAGGTAATCTTAGGAATCAAATATTTGGTCCAGACAAGCTTGAATGGGATAGGATTATCAATACTATTTAGAGAAAGCAAGTATGCTGATTTGACTGTGAAATCTCTAGAATCAGTAGGTTCCCAAATAGGACAATCAGTTTGGTCATTTAAAGGAATTCTGATAGTAGAAAGTAGATTGTATAAATAGTAAATTTCATTTTCATGATCAGGGATATTAATCCTTCTCCATATTTTATGACCATTGGTACAAGAAATGAAATCTGCCACTAGAGGTCCAGCCAATTGAATAGTAGTATTCCTCATCCTTTGAAACATAGGATTTTGATTGAGAGGTTGATCCCTGATACATTTGTCATATTTTATAAATATCCATGTAAATTGATAAGCATAATATCAGAAATATTTTTTTCTGATAAAAATATAATACACTTATTTAATCTGGCAACAATGAAATTGATTGTATATTCACTTTATCGTCCCTATTTCTGTGTATTTGTTGTAATGACAAAATATAAACTTGATTTACCTCAAAATGTAATAGAGTATGGCTGCATATCTTATAAATATGCAGACCATCCCTACGAACTAGATCCTGAATTTTCTCTATAAATTTTCTAAAGCCGTATATAATACATGAAGGTTTTATCAATCTCAAACTAGCATCTAGTGAACGAATTGACTCAGGTGTAATTTGCTGGAAGCTTGGACCCACTCTCAACAGTATTCCTCCCACTTTTTCCCTAATTTTTTTTATTTTATTTATTTCTGGTTTTGTTGTATTTTCTACAAATTAGATTAATTATGTGGCTTCCCATGTTTTCGTAATTTTTTTCTAGCAAAGCATATATTTTACTTTTCGTAAGTTTATTTTATTTATTTCTTGTCTTTGATAATATGAAAATAGGTTAATGTTTTGGAAAAACAAATAAAACTTCAACACAAAAACACACCCCCCAAACCATAGAATCTAAGTGACTCATCTTGTTAAGGATATTACAGGCATATACTATGCAAGATGTTTCACAAGTTTACGAGCTATCTCGGGTTGACAATTAAGTGGAGGCAATGAATTTAACCATAGAAAATTAACCAATGTTTTTTCCAATACATGTCAAGAAGAAAATAATAAATTATGATCCTACCCCCTTGATATCTACTGGTTACTCCCTCTTCTTTGATGAGGCCTCAAAAGGAAACCTAGGAGCTACTGGAGGTGGATATATCTTATTTCGCAATGGTAAAATTAGTGTAAAGTTTGTTATTGGGTTGGACCTCTCTTCAAACAATAGTCCTGAGGCTAATTCTCTAAAATTGGAATTGATTTTAGCCAAAGAAAAGGGATGTGACTCAATTAATATATTTGGTGATTCAAAACTCATTATAAATGCCATCAAATTTAGTCATTGTAATTCCATCAATATCTTGTATGTGATAAATATTTTCAAGATTCTATTAAAGCAATTCTCCAAGATACAATTACATCATGTGTCAAAAAAATATAATATGGAAGCATATAAGATGGCTAATGTTGGAGTGAACTTTAATTCTGGAACATGGCATATTTGGAAAAACCTACTAAACCTAAATGATAATGGAAGAGACCTACGGTTTCAATAGGACCATAATAACTTAATCGAATGTTATGGAAATAAAATTAGATCTACTAGCTCAAATTTAATTATTTCATTCCTTGTATGTTTAACTATTCACCTTGTGTAATAAAATATTTTAAAAACAAAAAAAAAAGAGTCCAAGTGTGTATTGAGAGAATGTGCACAAGTTTCATGTATATAAGTGTGCAAATATATAATGTAAGGATGTGCACAAGTGTCTTGTATTAGGAGTGCATGTAGGAGAGTAATATTCATGTAGAAGTGTGCAAGTGTCATATAGTCAAGTATGCATGTAAGAAGAGAGTGAAGAGTCTAGTATACAAGTGGTAAGATGAGAAGCCAAAGGACAAGAATAGGAAAGGTTGCAACTCTTGGATATGTGAGGAGTGCAATAGTCAAGTATTGAAGAGTAACCTTCCTATATCTATAGTATGGAGATAAAGCTACATACAATATAAGGGAAAATAATTTGTAGTGATCACCACAACAAGCATTCATAATATAGCTTGTCTACAAAATTTGAGAAAAATTATTGTGAGTTTTATTCATGCATATACATAAATTATTTTAGCCATTTACATTCATATTTAATATTATAGTGAATTTTATTTTATTTTATTTGGCCTAATATATATATGTATATATTATTTATCATTTATTTAATTCTACTCTTGATTATTGATATTGATACCTAATATATTATGGCTTAATTATTTGGGACCTATGATAATTTAAGATAGTTTTTCTTAAAATCCAATACGTCTCTCTACTATCCATCCCCTTTACAATTTTAATGTAGTTATGGATCATAAATTTGGTTGCCAATTTAAAGAATCTGATCCTCCACTATGGGGATGCATTCTTAAAGATGAACTCCATGGATAATATTTGGTAATCCTAGGCTTGCATTTTTTCTTGTGCCTTAGAGACAATGGGATCAAATTGGAACATGCCTAGTCCATCCCTATGAGGAAGGAAGGAAACCCTAATATTTTTTAAAGTAGGTTTCACTCCTTGCCATTATTTCATTGTGTCTATTGCTAATCATATTATTGAGCCTTCTATAAATAGACTATGAGCTTGAGAATCAAAGTGATTGGTTGGGAACTAGATGTTTATAGCCGGTCTTTTATAAATAAAGGTAAATTTTTTATGAAGGGTAGGGGTTGATTGGCCAATTAGAGAGAGCATGGTGGAGGTAATCATGATATTTGATGATGGAATGGAGGTTGTGGTGGATTGGGGTCACTAGGAAACTATGAGAGGAGGCAGAGTGGCTAGGACAATGGGGTTTTTTATTCTTTTTTTGGCTAGCATGATCAACTAATCAATATCACTTGCTCGACCTCCTCCTAGTCATCATCGAGTTTTGACTGACTTACCTCATCATACCAATCATTGAATTATTCATCCTTTGTATTTCTCCTAGGCATCAACATTGTATCATTGTATAGTTATCGAGAGATCCACTAGTCCTAAATTTTAGCCTCACTATAATCCTTCTATTGTAATTGTTTTATATTATTGTTGATGATCTTGTTTTTAGGATTCATATTGTCTATGTATTTTTTAATATCAAACCATGGCTCTATTTTTGAAGGATAATATATAAATTCATCCTTCTGGAGCAATAGGTGAGAACCTTCATCAAGATATTAGTGGACTTCTACTCATGATCTTATCTAAGGCATGAAATTTTTGGTATTCATTATATTGGAGATCCATACTTGGAGTATGCCTTCTAGGATGTACAACCAAGAGTCTTCTAATATTTTGAGGTTCATATTTATGAGTTTACATTCTAGTAGGGGTGTGGCTTTCCATTTTAGTTGGCAGACTCTCCCCAACATCAGTAATAACTTATAGTAGTTGGTCTTGCTCTATCCAAATTTATAGTTATTGTCCACCATTTTGAGTTGCCTTAGCATCTATAGAAAAACACCCTCTCAAGTATGTATCATAGTAGTAGGTAAACCATCTTATAAATCTTGTGGATTTGGATGATAGTGTGATTTTATAGGAGGAGCCAATCCCCTTTATAGTGATAGTGCATCTTTTGGGAGTAGTCATATAGAATATGCTAGGGCCTTTCTCCTTTAAATGCATACAAGGTTGGCATTAGGAACTCATCCTTGAAAGTGCAATAAGAGGAAGTCCACTAGAGGGATCCCATCCAATTAGATACATGTTTCTTCTAGCCATCTTTATCCAATATTTTTACGCATAAGTTCTCATACAACCATGGTTTCTAGACAAGTGTGAGGTACATGAGGTGTGAACCATACCTAAATATTGAGATGGTATCAAAATTTTCTAGCCAAACATAAAATTGTTAGGCTATATGGGCATTGAAGTCTAGGGTTAGCACTTGATCTTTGGATATGTACCTCAATATATATATGACCCCTAGTCCCACTGTTGTTACATTATTATCTATTTTGGTACCAAATATGAATGTGGCCATGCTCAAAATATCATGGTCATAATTCTTAAATAGATCCCAAGACAAGGGAAAATTTTGCATGGTGTCCACCCTATTTTATTCTTGGATCTCTACATCTAGGGCCCCTAGTGATTTGGAGCATCCATTTTAGAATTATTCAAAATCAAAAGGGGTAATTTCTAGCTCATGAGGGACCATCAAATTGCTTTAGCCAAGACTATGATTTTGAAATATCTATTGTAGTAAACTACCATATGGATTTTAGCATTATAGTTGGAGGTGCATGTAGCCATAAATTTTGAGCACTAGTGCACTTGGAATACCATGTATTGGGCCAAATTGGACGTCCATATCCAGGATAGGAAGGATTCAAATTCTTTGTCCTTGCTTCTTTGGAGGGCATCCTCTCAAGCTCTTAATGCTCTTATAAACTTTGCATTATACTGCATTCTTTGCTTCGTTCATAAATATTACTAATGGCTCATTCAATTCTAACTCAATGAGGAGACCCTTCTTGGAATTGGACCAAATTTCTTAGGATGGAATAGCCTTCTTTCTAATCTCCATGGTACCTAAAAATACTCTTAAAATTTTATCTCTCTGGGTTTTCAACTATGCTCTAGGTTGCAAGCTATATTTTTATTTCTAGTATGTATGGAGAATATTTAGAGGGCTAGGATTTTAATAGGATTCGTAATCATCGTAACTTCCTACATGTGTAATTTTTCCTCCATAATGGTTGGCCAAAATAGGTAGAGCCCCATTTTTATTTTATCAAAGCTTCTTGCTCTATGTACCACCCTTGTCTATGATTGGTTGGTTTCAAATTTTTCTACTAAGATGTGTCCTATATTAATGGTGAGCATCATCATGTTTAAAATACTTTTTTACCTTGACCATTGAGATTTGATCATATGGTCAACCTCTAACTTTCCTCATCATAGTGTTATTTGAAAATATGTATAGAGTGACATGTGTTCCTTTTGGATGTGTGTTTTTACAAAGCTCATGGGATAAAGTTGGTTATTTTTTTACTATGTCAGCCTCCAATCACTAGGTTCATCTGAAATTTTATCTATTTATTTGAGAAATCCCCCTTTTGATTACCTATTTTTAGGAAACTAGTTTTTGTTGATGGCTTGGCTTACTTGAGTACTACCCAAGGTTGTATTGCTTCATGTAGGTTTGACCAATGGGAGGCTTATTGAATGTTTGGGGTGATGCTACCTTATCAGATACCTAGGGGGAAGAGTTTTTTTTTTTAATTTTGAAATTGAAGTATCTAATTGTGATACCTTTTTAGGTAAATACGATTAATTAGGATTGGGAGAGGTTGTTCATTTGGTGTAGCGAGTTCTACTATATTCTCCACTTTGATTCTAGTAATGACATATGACCAACTTTATATGGATTTTAATTAGGTCGTTTCCTTCTGTTCAAACTATTTTTTATGTCTTCTTGATGATTCTATAGGTATTTCCTTGCTACCTACCTTTTCTCTTTAAGCTTCAATAATTCCTCTATACATAATGATATGGCATCATGTTCCTAGAGCACTAACATGTGTAGTATTTGTATTGTAGGTAGTTCAGTGGATATGGGGAGTCTAGCATCTTGGTCATATACTAGGGAGTAAGAGGAAACACCTATCCCCTTCTTTGGAGTTATTCCATTAGCCTAGAGAGCTTATAAAATGTGTAAGTACCACTACCATTGGTTCTTTGTGTCAATCCTCTTTAGAATATGGAACAAGTTCTTGTTTAAGGATTATACTAGGTCATTTTATTATGGGTAGTAATTGGAGGAATTATACATGTAGATGTCATATTTAAGGGTGAATTGGATTACCTCTACTTCCATAAATGCTAGTGTATTTTTTGTTATGATGGTATTGGACACACTAAATCAGGTAATGATATTTTCTAGGAAGTTTACTATGACCTTCCCAATGGCCTCTTTGAGTGGGATCATCTTTTTCATATTCTTCATCTTCTAAAATTATTTATGGCCGTGAGGATCCACAAATAGCCCTCACTAGAGACTATATTGATTGCTATGATGAAATCTAGCCACCACTAAGAGAAGGGTCCATCACTAGTTATGGGATTTAAAGGTATAAGGGAATTATAATTTCTTCCAATGAATAATTTACACTTGATGCACTCTCTTAGCCACTAGTAAGCATCATTAAATATGTTGGGCTAGTACCCTACTCTCATAACCTTAAATATAGTTTTATGAGTTAATTAATGTCCACTAGAGAACCCTTAATGGAATTCCTATAGTGATAATGCAACCCACCCATTTTCCACATATATTAAGAGGATGCCATCAAAATTTATTTAAAAAAACACCCTTTAAATGAGGGTGTAGTGTGCATTTTGAAATCTATATGCCCCTATTTGAATATGAATTAAGTCTAGGGAGAATATGCTACATGAAGTCAATCTAGTATTGTACCCAGTCCTGATTTTGTCCAAAAATGAGGAGGCATGACTCCTATTTTTCCTTTGGATCTACGATGTCTTTAACTAGTCTTTGATACAATGTCCTACCTCTATTTATATTAGTTATCTTGATTTCAATATCATATTCAAGGATCCAAGTGATCCATCCTATTCTATTTTTAATAATTTCCCTATACATAATGTAGTCTTTGATGCTCGAATAAATGATGTTAATGATAAATTTGTTATTTGAAATCAAATGCTTAAATTTTTTTAGGCATATGATTAGGGAATATACCTATTTTTTGATAAAATTTTATCACTTCTCATAGCCCTTTAGGATTTGGCTGAAGAATGCAATTGAATGTTTATTTCCTTCATCATCCTTCTGGGTAAAGATAATTGTTATACTGGAATTACCAACGTAGGTGTACAAGATGAAATATTTTTTAAAATATAGGTTGGTCAACATTAATACTTCCACCATGGTCTACTTGATATCTCAAAAATCCTTTTTCCCTTATTCAATCCACTTGAATTGCAACTCTTTCTTCAAAATCTAGGTGATAGGCCTGGCAATAGAGGTAAATTTTGGTATGAATCTCTAGATAAAGTATATTTCATATATGAAATATTGGAGATTTTTCTTACGTTTTGGTAGAGATATATTAAGAATGGCCTTGACCCTATAAATGGCTATGGCTATCCCTTATTTAGACACAATATGACCCAAAATATTTCCTCTTGGTGCACAAAAAATGCACTTCTTTAGGTTGAGGCACACCCTAGATTCTTGACATCACTCAAACACCTTATCTAGATGTGTCATATGATTCTCCTTTCACTTTGATAATACTGTGAGGTCATCTAGATAGACCAGGATGATCTTGTTTAGCAAGTCACTGAAATATGTTTCCATGGCCCTCTAGAATGTTGCTCTCACATTGGATAGACCAAATGGTATTTTTTGGTAGGTAAAAGTACCCCACATGGTTTTGAATATTGTCCAGTTTTGGTCTTTGTCTTTGAAACACACCTGGTTGTATTCTAAGAAGACATCTAGTAGGAAATACCATTTTGATCTTGATATCAATTGTAAGACTATATCCATAAAAGAAATTGGATAGTGGTCTTTCAATTATGTTCAATTTAGGTCCCTAAAATCAACACATAACAATATTTCATCATTTTTCTTCTTGATAAAAACTAAATTGAATACTTAGGTGGTTTGTTTGAGTGGGTATATAATTTTTTCTTCTATAATATTAATAAGCCCTTGCCTCATTAAGGGCTCTAACTTAGGGTTCAATGGCCTCTAATATTACCTTATTGGCTTGGCGTTTGGGTCTAGCTCTATGGTATACTGAATAATATCCTTACCATATCCTTTAATATCTTCATAGCCCCAACCCATTGCTCTAATATAATTTTGACACAGGTCTATGAGGTTTTTTGTTTCTTTCTATATAGTCATTTTCCCTATTTGTAGAACCTTTTTGACCATGATCTCTATTTCTTGGTAATATTCTTTATCAATATTGATACTCTTATTGCCTTTGAAATGATAATTCAAATTAAAAAGTGATTCAATTGTTACCAATCCTTTAGGTATCTTATTGCATTTGAGTTGAATAACTTGATCCCCATAGGCTTAGATTTTTGGTGCCATATCCTATGAAAATTAATTTTCTTGTTGAATAAACCAGATAATGTGCTCATCACTATCAAATACCTACTAATATGTGTTAATATTTGGAATAGTTATATTGATGATGACCATGAGATTTTGATAATTACTTCATAGATCTTCTATCAGATCATATTGGGCTCCAATTACCACTATGCGATCAACATCCATGATCTAGTCTTGAGGAACTATGAATAGGTTAACTGCATATAGGTTCCAAATCTAGTTTTGGTATAATTTAATTAGCAAATTTTTATCCAAACATAAAGATCTAAATTTTTTGAAAATAATCTCAATATCTTAGTATATTTGCAGTGTCTTGATTTCTCTCTTGGTTTTCACTTGGAGACCATGGACCAATGCTTTGTACTATGTTTCATTGCTCAAGCAATTTAATTGAATCCAATAAGCCTATAGTATTTTCATCCCTCTTAGTGACACTAAGCATATGTCAGCCCCCACTCCAATCCTTTGCCTAGCTTCATCAAAATAGATTTTCTAGAGCCCACTTGTGTCCTTTGATGCTTTAGTAACTTCTAATAGGAATGGCTTCTCCTATTGGATCAAGTAGGTACCTAACTCCATTTCCTCTAACACCTCATATGGATATGATTTCCATATTTTAGTAGCCCACTTGTTCATTTGATTTTTTAGCACCAAGGTGTAGACTTCATCTATTAGCAATTGGATTTTGACCACTCTTCCTCTATTAGGAAGGTTTGTTCTACTTTTTATTTTATGGGAAGGACATGTTCCATATAATGTATATGGAGTGGTTTAGAGGGTATATTTACCTTGGTTTCGTAGAAATTCCTTAGAAATATTTGCATCCAATCCAAATATAGCCTCTAATATTTGTTGTAAAGTCACGTGAGAGGCAGATACTAAAGGAAGATAATAATTTTATTACCACTATATCTTAGGTTATGGTCATCTTAGGGCAGGTGTGGAGTTTGAGTGAGAGATACTTTATGAGGCTAAGTATTGGCACTAGGGTCCCATATAGTTGCATAACTCCTTAACTGACTCGGTCATAGGATAGTCCCAATGCATCAACCACTTTCTTAGGAATAATTGAAGTACTTGATCTAAAATCCATAAGGTAATTATGGATCATCTTGTCCCTACATATGAGTGTTAAGTATAAGGGCAAGGGCTTTGGTCTATTGGGATCAAGACTATATATATATACAATAGTTAGTGCCTTTTTATTTCTAGTGATCTTCTATTTTTCAACACCTCCTCCAAATGTTTCATCTATTTTGGTAGAGTAAGGATGTCCAAGAGTGGCATAGGTATAGTGTATTTATTTAGATGTTCAATCACATTGAGTAAATTTAATGGCTACACTCTTGGTACATTGCTTATGATCCATTGGATTCTTAGCCACTCAACAATAGGATTGGGTTCTCTAATTATTTTTGGTATGGGACCTTTTGGCTCCACCTAATTTTCTTTCTAGGTTTATCTTGATTAAGCATCACTAATTTTTGATGTGGTACTCATAGCCATCTAATTTACCTCCAATTTCTCCTCTATAGCTCTCCTTTTACCTCTAGTAAGGACATCAATTTTTACCTAAGGTTGGTAGTCTAGTAGGATGTTTATCCTTTTAGAGATGACATATACTCTACCTCCATTCCATGTTACCAATCTCTACTTTGATGGCTTGGATCCAAGGTTTGGGATAGCCTCTAGGAGCAATGTAACAACCCAAAACTACCAACCCAAATTTTTTAAAATAATTATTACAAGTAGAATCTTACAAGGGAGACACCCTTATTTTATTTATCTCAACATACGAGGCTTCACCATATTTGAGTTCCAAGTCACTGCAAATGACACTTAGTGGAAAAATGTGGCCAACTCCCATGATTTATGGGGTTCACCTTACAAAACCTACGTGTTTAGAAGGATGCCAATAGTGGTCCCTCCACCTTTTCTATATCCTCATCAGCATAGGACCATGTGACCATAGCATATGGATTATCCTTTAAGACCTATAACATTTAAATGGTGATGCCTATTACCTAACCTAGCTCTAAGTCCATCTAGGTAGGTTACACAAGCATAGATCATTAGTGTCTAGTTACCACACCTTTGTGGGTTAACTAAGGTTATTTCCACTTCGACAATAACTAACATGATCACCTAATCCTACACAATAAAGGGATCATCACTACTAACTTGTGAATGGTTCCTCAACCCCTAGTTGGGATACACTCTATCCTACTCATTTAAGGTGTAAATATTCACAAGATACATGGCTATTGTATCCATACAAATCCTTATATATTTATGAGTCCTTAGCTATTACATCCTCACAACTCCTTGTAAGGCTTATATTTACCTATTTATTGCATCCACACAACTCCTCCCAAGATTATATTTTATTATATTTTGGGTTTTAAGAGTATTTCTAAACATCCCAACCCAAGGTAATAAATATTGCATTAAAACATAACATTATATGAAAGCATTTATTAAATACTACATGATCCAACATGCTAAAATTGATAATAATGATTCAACATGAAACAAAACCAAATTGCACATAATAAAAATGCTTATCATAAAACTCCAATGATCCTTTTTGTTAACATGCATACTTTAACATAATATATCCAATTATCATAATGATGCATTCTAGCAATTGAATAAAACCAATTCTATCTATCCATGGCTAATATTACTAAACACACCTTAAATATCAAAATCCATAGCATCATTAAAACAATATACTCTTTAAATTTATACAATATTCAAGTTTACAAAACTATTTGAACATAGTAATCCTTTACATAGCCATTGATTCTTTTTCATAAAACTAAATATTTCTAGAGCCTATGAAACCATTCACCAGTGATATTCAAAGTCATCTAAGCATATGCAAACCTCTTTATGATGGGGAAACCACCCACAACTTATGAAGAATACTTAGGGATTAGGACAACTCTAAATGCAATGCAAATTTAACATGCCACTTTTACAATGCAACATCCATGCATTAATAAGAAATCAAGCAAACCAAAAATAGAATCCCATACTTCTCTTTTTAATGATTTCTTAAGTCATAGGAATCATTAAAATAGTTTCTCTTTCAAAACCCACATACAATAATACATCTTATAAAATATAATCCCATACTTAAAATTAATAATGATCCCTTAATCCACATAGATATCAAGAATTATTAAAGATATTTTCTCTTTCAAAACTAAAATAAACAATCATCATATAAAAGAGAATCCCATACTTCTCTTTATAAATATCCCTTAACCTACAAAAGTCTTAGGAATCATTATAATAGTTTCTCTTTCAAAACCAACATACTATAATCCATCTAATAAAATATAATCTCATACTTCTCTTAATAATGATTCCTTAACCCACAAAAGTCTTAGGAATAATTATAATAGTTTCTCTTTTAAAACCAACTAAAATCAATCATAAAAAACACATAAGAAAGCAACTAAAGAAAATATTCTTAAGGCTCTTCTCTCTAGATATGAAATTACAAGAAATCATTAATATGAAATCCTTCTTGCACCAATCTAATATTTTTTTTTAATTTAGTGAAAAACCCCTTGCGAGGCTGCCTTGGTCTAAGAAACCATGACCAGGGGGTTCTACACCATCAAAATCACCCGAGAGTCACACTCGACCTTGATCGCACCAACATTATCAATTGGATTTTGGGTACCCAATGTACGTTTTGTAGGGTGGAGATTCAAACCAGGGATCTCCCATGGAGGATTGCCTTGCCCTCTCTAACTCACTTACAACACGTGGGTTTTGCACCAATCTAGTATTACATTACTATCAAAGCAAGGTATTATCAAAGTTTTACATTGAACAAAATATTCTTCAGTACTTTACAAAACCATGATAATACAAAGGTATCCTTTACCTTTAAAGATGAAGTACTTTATCAACCATAGTACTATCCAAGCATTTTAATTATTCACAATATCCTTAAAGTACTTTATAATAAAAAATAATACCAAAGCACTACATTAATAAAATATTAACAAATACTTAATTAAAATGTAAATAAAATATTTAAGCACTAAATAATCTACAACTATTAAAGATGCTCTACTAAATAAAATAGTCTCACAAGCCTTAGGCAACATGAAATAAATAAAACTCTCCTACTATAATTTATTCACACACAACTCAGGATAAACACATAAATCTGATTTAAGATAATAGAACCACCCATAGAATAAGAGAGCCACCAACCTATACCCAAGGACATTAACTATGTTGGAAAATGAATAGCCAAGTACATCCCTTAATGGAGATAATAGAGATATCTCTTGAGGTGCTAGCTAAGTATGGATTCAAAAATAAGACATGGTTCGAGATATAAACCAATAGAGAATGAACAAACATATAAACGATGAAGATGATCTCCCAAGTAACCTAAAAAAAATGATCTCACAAGCAATCAAGTAGAACATTGGTTCAATAATTACCAAGCGAGAAGGAAGAATGGTTAAAATAGCAATCAAAACAAATAAAAGTTGGATTCTTGGAAAGAATAGGATGGACATAAGAAGCCAATTGAAAACAAGATCAAAACCTCTTAAAACTCAATGAAGATAATTCTCAAAACAAACAATTAGAGTATACCTAAGATAAACAAAGCTTAGTTGATGTCCTTCTAGTGTGTCACTTATTCCACACTCATTACGTTCCTTTACAACAAAAAAAAACAACCCCTTCCCTAGGCTCATTTCACCTCCTTTTCAAATAACTCGAATGGATTTTTCATTCCAAGTGATGATTAAGAATGTTCATTAAGATATAAATCCTTAAACAAAGTCGAGTGCTCACCATGCCAAGTGATGATTAAGGAGGTTTAATGTTTAATAAATTCTTCATGCAACCTTTATTATTATCAAAGGTCAAATTCCATTATAGATATTAATACTAATATCTTATTACCAATGTTTTTAAACAAAATAATAAATTAGTTCTAATCTTACTATATAGGTGTACATGCCATTCAAGCAATAATATTTATGCTTACCACACATGAGCATTTATGCCAATAATAATGTTAAAATTGGTTCCATGCTTAGCACATACAAGTAAAAAATAATATTGCACACCATTATTTTATCCTTAAGTGGTTGGCTAATCTTATTTAAGGTAGTCCAATGCTACCACCAACCTTATCAAGGAGGCTCATGCACAAGAAACTTCTCGATCCAATGGTGTGAATATTCAACAAGCCTAAATTAAATGCATCTACATGAAAGGTAGTTTTCCTTTTTACCTTGATTTGTTGATGAGAAATTCATCATCATCATTTCTCTAAAATATCTCTCTTTGTAGGTGGTTCACCCTTATGATCCCACCAACGAGAGAGCACCTGGTCCTATATCCATAATTATGTTAGTAGCACCATATTTCAAGCTTAAAATAATGCACTCATCTCATCATAAATACATCACTAAAGAAACTATGACAAATACCATTCACATTAATACATAGTTCATTGTCCATAAAAGTTATGCCAAGGAGGGTTATTACAAGCAATATTTGATAAATTGGTCCTAGTGCTTGCATCATTGGTTCAAAGTATGTAACTTGAGGCATGTGGCCTGTTGAAGTTCTTCATGACTAGGAAAGTGAGGGTTCAGATAGTAATATGGCCATGCCTATGGGTCTTCTATTTAGTTTTTTTGAGTTGTAACCGCATCCATTACAAAATTTAGGGGATTTTTTTACATAGGGACTGATGTAGGCACTATGTGACACTAAAAAATGTGAGGTTGACTAGACTCTCTATCAAGTTGGGGTAGATATATTTTATCATTTGGAGGATGTCGATACCCTTGACTACCTAGTTGGAATGGAGACTTGGGATAGTTCTAATATTTAAACCTTTAGAAATTATATTGCCATTTAAGGACTATGATTTCATTAGTCAAGGTCTTCATAGTATTCTTAAAATTATTAATTTTAAGGATTAGGAATTCATGGGAGGATGACTCATAGTAGGTGATGAGCATAAAAAATGCTCATACTTTGTATACACTTTCTTGATTATTGTGCGACTGTATAATAAGGATTGCATATTTTTATGAATGATTATATAGTTATTTGATGAAATTATGAGTGTTATCTAATTCGTGTGTTCTCAATGTGTTTTTGTGGAATTGTAGTTGATTTAGTCAGATTTGGATCAGTCGAGGTCTTTTCATGGACCTGGCACTTTGTTTCTTTTGGAATTAACATAGAGAAGGTAGGCACCTTCCTCTTCCAGGAAGGCACCAAGCGTAAGTAGGCGCCTTCCTCTTCCAGGAAGGCACCAAGGAAAGACAAGCACCTTCCTCTCCCAGGAAGGCACCAATAGAAATCTAGTGCCTTCCTCTTCTAGGAAGGTGCCAAAGAAAAATAAGGTGTCTTCCTCTCATAAGGAAGGCACCGACGGGAAGGTGCCACTAGAATGCAAGTGCCTTACTCTCATAAGGAAGGCACCGACAGGAAGGTGCCACTAGAAGGCAAGCGCCTTCCTCTCATAAGGAAGGCATCGACAAGAAGGTGCCACTAGAAGGCAAGCACCTTCCTCTCACAGGAAGGCACCAATAGAAGATAAGTGCCTTCCTCTTATAGTAAGGCACCAACAGTAGTAAGGCACCTTTCGCATAGAGAAGGTGCCCGACATACTTAGGCACCTTCCTCATAGAGAAGGCACCCCTGTTCTTCACCCGTTGACTAGACAAGCATGACATGGACAATAGAGACTAGTGCAGTTCCAACTCTACGTCATGTAGAGTTAAATTGGGGATCACACCGACGTATGAGAACATCCTACCAATGACAGGTGAAGCACAAACCAATCAGTGAACATGCCACTGTTATAAACGAATGCCAGTTTTAGTAGACGTCGATCACATTTACCATATTATCTTAGTTTAGTCTGGAATGAATCAACTATTATAACTTCTTTGTAACAGAAGATCTATGGGTGTGCTATATAAACACACATTGACCTCTCTGAGGATATATAGAATATTTTTATAGTAAATATAGATAGATATACAGAAGAAGCATTGTAATACTTTGATAATTATAATACAGTTCTAAGAGTTTCTAAGTGCATGTTCAGCTGGGAGGAAGCTGCTGGAGCCTGGGCCCACTCTAAGCCAGTATTTCTTCCCCTATTTTTCTTGTGTTTTCTAGATTATTTTACTGCTTTTATAATATTTTTTATTGCATTTTTATTTCTAGTATTGCAATAGGTTTATTTCCAGGAATGCGTGAATATTTCCTTTCTGTAGATTTAATTGTGTAGACACCAAAATCCAGCCGCTTGCAAGTCATCTATACCTTCCTGTCAGCCACGTGTCGGTCATCCACCTTCTTGCCATTATTTGGCCCAATTTCACCTTTCCCGCATTTTTTTTTCATCCCCAAATTTATTTAAATTAATATTTATATATATATTTTAATATATATATTTAAATAATAGTTTAAGTGATTTAATCTGAGCCGTCCATCCTTCATTTAATCTCATCCGTCCATCCATCTTAATCCATTCCACAACCAAGATTTATTCTCTACCCTTGGATCCGCTTTAATCTTAGCCACACGTTCAAAGTGTCGTTAAAACCCTAAAGTATGCCCTAAGAGTGGATTATAAATCGAGTCACTTTGATGGCTCAAAACCTATGTCTTTTGCTACTTCTATCTCTGATTCTAATTCTTCTACGGTTATCTCCTCTCTTCCGCTACCCTTTCGTCGCATCCATCGCCGCTTTCGTCGCCGCTTTCGTCGCCATTCCTTCTGTAGCATTCTGCAGAATCTCCCATTCCTGTCGCAAGTGCCCGCGGGCATTTACCCCTTCACCAAGTGCCCACGGGTGTTTACCAAGTGCCCACAGGCGTTTAACAAGTGCCCACGGGCATTTACCTACAGCCACAGACTCAGACCGGCGTCTGTAATCCAGATCCAAAAGCACGCGGGCGTTCGACGAGTGCACCAGGGTGCCTTCCGCAGCCTATTCTGACAACAACATTACTTCCAGGTGTCGCCTGGTCTAGCTACATTAACAGAGAACAGGTATAAATTAGTTTAAAGCAAGTAGCCGTATTTTATGTCTTAATCTGTTATTGATTTCTTTCATTCCATTTTTATAGGGTTTTAGATTGTTTCTGAGGGCTCACGCAGTGGAGCCCTCTCATTAATTTTTAACTCCTTTATAGTGTTAATGTGTGCAGGTTTTTGATAACAGATCCAGTTTATTGATGGCAGCTGATTAAGCTGGAGTGGTCCAAGCAAGGGATACGACAAAGCCCACTCACTCTATTGGGATTGAAGATACGTTCTTAAGAAGCGCCACCATTCGTGCCAGCTAGGGTTTTGGAGAACCCTAGCATAATTTGTAACTTTGTATCACAAATAAAGGGTTACAGGCCCAGTTGTATTCAAAAAGGAGTTTTTAAACTCCATCGATTAATAGAAATCGTTTGTTTTTGTGCAACTATTCTGTACTCTGTCATTGTGATTTTATTTCTGTTTGGCGTGTATTTTTAATCTACAAATTTTTTTTACGTAAATTATTGAGGAGTGTATGAATGATTGATGACCATTGAAACACCCCCCAATAGTAGAACTAGCGGACTCATCTCAAGTGGTATTGTAAGCAATCTTGTTCAAGACCCTTCGCAAGTTTACGAAGCTCCCTGGGTTGATAAATTAAATGCACGGGCATGTGACAAAAGTAGGAAAGAAGTTAACCTTGTTTGGCCCGCAACATTTTGGCATCGTTTTCGGGGAAGCATCTCAACTAGATTATTTACAATACCTGGAAACCTTCCATCTGACCTTGTATGAGTTCTTCAAGAAGAAGAGGACCTAACGATCGGTTTATAAAAACCAATCCACCAGAACCTGAGTCAGCCAAACATTCTAAATTTGAATTAGACTCACTCGACCCACCTCCGAACAATCCATTGGAGTGAGGATCCACACTTTGTGCAAAGTGCCTCCTCATCCCATCAACTTGGGGAAGAACGAATCATCATAAATCCCCTGTTTAATAGGACACCCTTAGAGGAAGCCCTATTGTGGAAAGTTGTAGAAGATCGGACGATAACACCAGACAACCTTAGAGCCTTGACTCAGAAAGTCTTAAATGATCGTAAGGCCATAAATACTGCATTAGAGACCGCATTTCCTAAAAAAATGGCTGACAATGAAGAAGTCTCATCTGGATTTAGTTTCTCGATTGATGAAGGAGTAGGAGATACCAAAATGAAAAACATATCCCCTGCTCACCTTTCGACCTTCAGAGGATACCCAACTGAGGACCCCGACCTATTTTTATTTAAGTTTGATGTCTTATGCAGGTCTGTGGACTACAAATATGATACGCAGAAGCTGAAACTCTTTCCTTCCACATTGGATGATGCAGCTCTACGGTGGTTCATCGGTCTGGGAGACAAACACATTGCCACTTGGGATCAAATGAAGAAGCTCTTTTTAGAGCAATACCAAGATTTTGGGAGAGCAAGAGACTCCAGAGAAGAGGTCCTGAGCATGACGTAGAAATAAGATGAGTCTCTCGAGGAATACTAGGAGAGATTCAACTTCAATCTTCAATGATCTCCTCACACGAAACTATCTGATAAGTCCCTCAAAAGCATCTTTTTGAGAGGACTTACCAATGAATCATTGGAGGCTCTTAACATGATTTCTGGAGGTGATGTCTACCAACACGCTATGGAAGACATCCGACAACTATGCCGGAACTACTCAAGAAGGAGAGGCAAGACCACTTCTAGAACCATGAAAGTGACTGCTTCAATCATGAAGACAAAAATAGGTAACATGCTAGAAGATTTAAAGAGCGAAATGCTCTCATCTCTAGCATTGCAGATGGATACGCTATTGTTAGAGAAAAAGAAGCAAGAAAATGAAGCAACATTGGCTTATTTCTATCCAAAATGTAGAGGGAAGCATGCAAAGAATGCATGCCCGGAGAACAAAGTCAGAGTATGCACAGTTTGTAGGCTGAACCATAAAACTCGATTGTGCCCACAACTACCCAGTAATCAGGAGGATGTTGAAAGCACGGATGCCTATTTCATAGGCAATCAAAAGAGTTGGCCACAACCCCTTGCGGGAATATGCCAACCAAAATGTCGTCATATGGGGGAGGACCATACATGCCCCAAGGCCCACCTCAACCACCTAACATGGGGTGGTGGGGGCCATCACCCTGGTCCAACGCACCCCCAACAACATTCCCAAACCAGCAGCCATGGATGCCATATCCATATCCTGGGCAGCAGTGGAGAGGCCACACTATGTGGAATCAGGCTCCATAGAATGTAGCACCAACTCACCCCCAACAAAATTTATCGACATTGCCAGCAGTGAGACCTACGTAGCTACCCGCACAACCGATGGCAAATCCTAATAATAGGGTGAACCAGCCAGCATACAACATGGAGGGTGAGATGTATCCGATGTACCATATTCAGCTTAGGTCTGGTAGACAACTAGGAGTAGGAATGCCTCCACTGGTAGAAGAGGAGGAAGAGGTAGGAGAAACACCTCTTGTAGAAGAGGTGATAGAAGAAACGCCTGAGAGAGCAAAGGCTCCATTTCCCAATCGGCTGCAAGAATAGAGGAAAGTAACGCAGCCGAAGTTCGATATCTTGTCTAGCTTGAAGAACCTCACCATGACAATTCCATTATTTCAAGCCATCCGAGATGTTTCGATATATACCAAGGTGATAAGAGAGATGTGTCTAAGGAAGCCAGGATGAAGAGCAACCCAAACTATCAATGTCATGGGTAAACTAGCAGATTTGATGATGGGAAAAATGTGCCATCCTAAGTATGCAGACCCGGGCAGCCCGGTGCTGACTATAAAAATTGAGGGACATTCCCTGTCCAATACGTTGGTCGATCTCGGAGCAGCCATCAACGTAATGCCTCAGGAGACCATGCAGAGGCTACAACTCATGAACCTAAAACCCACTACGATAGTGTTGCAGCTGGTCGATCGATCGACCATGGCATCGAAAGGAATGTTGGAAGACGTAATAGTGACAGTCAGTGCATGGGAATACCCAACCGACTTTTTAGTCTTGCAATCTAAAACTAGGTTAGGCGGTTACCCGCTCATCTTGGGAAGGCCATGGTTGGCAATAGCTGATGCTTACATCAGCTATCGGGATGGGCTGATGACCATCTTCGATGGATGAAATATTAAAAGGTTGACTATTTCACCCCCAGCGTAGTCCGTCGACTCATTAGGAGAACCCATGTTGATCGAGCATGAAAATCTTGAGCTATCCATGATCCAGCCGATGATGACGTTGGATGAGTTGGCAGAAGAAGATGAAGATGGTGCTATTGTGGAGTTCCTCCATGGGGAGTCCTCCATCTCCACACCTGGATCACCATTGGTTGGTGCCCAAGATCACCACGTTCAGCAGATACACGTCGGGCCAGGAAGAACATTGAATGTCAGCAGTGGGTTGACTCCCACACAATTGATGAAAGTAGAAGAGCTCCTGGTTAGACACCAATAGGCATTTGCATGGGATTACTCAGATATGAAGGGTATCAGCCCAGAGATCTGTACCCATCGTATATACCTAGATGATCAAGCAACTCCAAGCAGGCAACCACAGAGAAGAATGAATCCGACAATGAAAGACATTGTCAAGGAAGAATTGCAAAAACTCTTAACTGTCGAATTCATCTATCCAATTTTTGACAGTGAGTGGGTATCACCGTTAGTGGTAGTCCCTAAAAATAATGGGAAATGGTGAATCTATGTGGACTACAGAGCGTTAAACAAAGCGACCAAGAAGGACCACTTCCCGCTCCCGTTCATTGATCAAGTCTTGGATACACTCTCCGGGAGGAAGTATTTCTCCTTCCTGGATGGATTCAGTGGATACAACCAGATCCAGATAGGAGAAGAGGATCAGGATAAGACAACGTTCACCTACCCATGGGGAACGTTTGCCTATCGGGTATTACCTTTCGGATTATGCAACGCACCTGCCACCTTTCAAAGGGTGGTGCTTAGCATATTTTTAGACATGATGGGAGACGCGGTCGAAGTATACATGGATGACTTCACCGTCTATGGAGAAACCTTTGATGAAGCAATGACGAACTTGGAAAGAGTGCTCGAAAGAAGCAAGGAAAACAATTTGTCCCTGAGCAATGAGAAATGCTTTATGATGATGCAAGAAGGCATCGTACTGGGACACCACCTCTCCGTAGAAGGAATAAAGGTTGATAAAAGAAAAATTGAGGTCATCAGAGACCTACCCAACCCCAAAATGCAGAGAGAGGTGAGGAGTTTTCTTGGATCAATCGGGTACTACCAATGATTTATCGTCGAATTCAGAAAAATTGCAAAACCATTGCACACTCTATTATCTAAGGATGTGGAGTTCAATTGGATGGAAGACTATGAAGAAGCATTTCAGTTGCTTAAAGAGAAACTGATATCCACACCGGTTTTAAGAGGACCAAATTGGGCCATACCATTCCATATCTATTGTGATGCATCCAACAATGCGATTGGAGCAGTCCTCGGATAGAAGGATGGCGAAGAATTTTATGCCATCTACTATGTCAGAAAAAACTTGGCAGGAGCCGAGCTCAACTACACGGTGACGGAGAAGGAGTTCCTTGCAGTTGTGCATGCCATAAACAAATTCTGCCATTATATCATCGGGTATAAGGTATTTGTCCACACGGACCATGCGGCCATCAGATACTTGATGAGCAAGCTGGCCATTGGTGGAAGAATTATCAGGTGGCTCTTGTTACTACAGGAATTCGACATCACAATAGTCGACAAACCAGGCAAAGACAATGTCGTAGCAGATTTTCTATCTAGATTGATACCGATAGACCATACAGTAGTGGAAGACCAATTTTTGGATGAACATTTGTTCACCATTAGTGAGCAAATCCTATGGTACGTAGATATAGCCAATTACTTGGCCACCGAAAGAACCTCACCTGCTCTCTCTTTTGAGAAAAGTAGGTGGTCATAGAGAAAAGCGCATCGTTCCTATGGATTGATGGCCTCCTATTCAAAATAGGATGTGACCAGATTATAAGGAGATGCGTAGCAGAACAGGAGTTCTCAGAAGTACTCAAAGCGTGTCATGATGAACCATGCGGAGGACACTTTGCAGGGAAATGAACTGCCTACAAAATCCTACAGGTTGGGTACTTTTGGCCCACTCTGTTCAAGGATGCGGCTGCGTACGCTAGCAAGTGCGATGAATGCCAAAGAATGGGTAGACCAACCCATCGAGATGAAATGCCCCTCCAGCCTCAGGTACACCTGGAACCCTTCGATAAGTGGGGCATGGACTTCATGGGACCAATTAATCCACCTTCAATAGGGAGGAGGTTTATTTTGGTCTGTACATATTACGTCACCAAATGGGTTGAAGTTCAAGCGTTGAGAGATTCAAAAGAAAGAATAGTCACCGATTTCTTATTTGCCCACATTTTTACATGATTTGGGGTCCCTAGAGAGATAACAATAGACCAAGGGCCTCAATTTACCTCCAAGTTGATCAAGGAGCTGATGGAGCAATACAGAGTTTGGCACAATAAAACTACACCCTACCATCCATAGGCAAATGGGCAAGTGGAAGTGATGAACAGAGAAATAGAGAACATCCTGATGAAGACCATGCAACAACACAGAAAATATTGGGCTACATGGTTGTCGGAGGCAGTCTGGGCATATAATACCATGTGGAAATCCACCACAGGCTTCACACCCTTCCAACTGGTCTATGGGAAGAGTGCGATGATGCCCATTGAATTTGAAATCAAGACATTGAGGACAGCTTCAGAATTGAACTTGAGCTTGGATGACGCTCAAAAAGAAAGGATTCGATAGCTAGATCAGCTGGACGAAATCTGAATGGACGCTTTGTAGAGAATGAAAATCATACAAAAGCAAAGAAAGTGGTGGCATGATCGCCACATTAAACTGAAGCAGTTCCAAGAAGGAGAATGGGTGTTGTTGTACGATTCTCGGTTCCAGGAAAGAAAAGGTAAATTAATGCAAATATGGATGGGACCGTATGAGGTGGTAGAGCTCATCAAGAATGGGGCAATGCACGTTAGAACAATTGATGGTAGCAACACCATGTTAACGGTCAATGGCCACCGACTGCGCCCCTATAACACATCCAAAACCTTACAGGTGGAATCCAGAATAGACATGGGGGAGACCCCATCTTGTTAGATCCAGACCAAACTCTTAACAGGCAAAATGGTGGGCATGGAGGTGCTCACCAAAATTAGTTAATTTAGTTTTTTTCTTACGATGTGTTTTGCAGGGATGACGCCCGCATGCAAGCTGTAGGCATCCTAATCTAGGGCCTAACAGGCATGGAATGCATCTAACTACCTTTATTTTTCTTTCTTTTCATTTGCTTTTTGTAGGTGGAGGACCTGACAACATGAGGAATAGGTATCTAGGAAACCAGGCCTGATTCGGCTCAGCATTCCGACACCGACACTCGTAGGTAGAAGTTGAGGCAGCGTGAAGCGAGACTGAGAAGGCTTGATCACCCTTTCCCAGTCAATCACAACATGATTGCCAAGAATAAAGCGCCTTCCACATCGAGAAGGCATAGAAGAAGGTGCCTTCCTTATAAAGAAGGTACCCAGCCAGAAGAAGGCACCTTCCTTATAAAGAAGGTGCCCTAGCCAGAAGAAGGTGCCTTCCTTATAAAGAAGGTGCCCAGCTAGAAGAAGGCACCTTCCTTATAAAGAAGGTGCCCAGCTAGAATAAGGTGCCTTCCTTATAAAGAAGGCACCCAGAAGAAGGCACCTTGCTAGAAGAAGGTGCCTAGCCAAAAGAAGGCAGAAGAAGGCGCCTTCCTTATAAAGAAGGTGCACACAAAAAAAAAAAAGAAAAAAATAGGTGCCTTCCACATCAGGAAGGCGCATACACAGAGGTGCCTTCCACCCCAAGAAGGCACAGGTATTCGAGGTGCCTTCCACATCGGGAAGGTGCACCCATTCAGAAGCACCTTCCGTAGCAGGAAGGCACCATCATCAAAAGGCCTTCCACCATCGGAAGGCACATCCAATCAGAGATGCCTTCCACCATCGGAAGGCGCATCCATTCAAAGAGCATCGACAACATCGGGAAGGCACCATATAAGCACCTTCCACATCGGGAAGGCACCACATAAGCGCCTTCCACATTGGGAAGGTACCAAAGAGCACCTTCCATGTACAACCAACACTTAAGTCTCACGGATGCCTCGATCGAAATGAAATCACCACATGAACGAGCGACATCAGATTACCATACCCCTCCCCCATGTCACAAATCAGTGAATCAATGCTCTTCATGATGCATGAAACACCAAATAAGGTACGCGCATACTAACTCAAATATTTATATAATTATTCATAAATTATGCAGTACCAAAAAAATATTGTCGTCATAAAAATCATATACCCCCATGGCCGAAACCACGTGCCAATGATATGGCTCGAAAGGTGTACCCTAGAATTAAATGCTAGGGTTAGGCACCTTCCCTATAAGAAGGCACCTTCCTGAAGAAGTAAGGATAGAAAAAAATAAGCGCAGTAGTAAGGGAAGGCGCCATGGGAGGAAGGTCGAAGAATCATGCGGTGAAAAAGAATGAGCCGAGTGATACGAAAGGAATCAGGGGGACGGTAAAAACATAGTTCGAGGCCGAGGGATGGTTCGAATACTATACCCTGGTCAGTCAGGGCCAGGATATGGAGGCAGCCAAGGAATTCGCTGCCTCCTTGAGGGGCGACGTAGCTCAGGTGCGAGGGGTAGAAATTTTGGTCACCCTCGAATACATCTCGCAGGCGACTGGATTGCCCCTCACAGGTGAATGCATATACAAAGGTGGACTGCTGAAGTCGTACGCCGAAGTGCTACTTCCAGGAGAAAATGTGTAGATAGATAAGGAAGGGCTACCCAAAAGTAGCCTTCCCATGAATCTATGGAAGATATTCGAGTAGGTTGCTCGATTCTTTACATGCACCGGGAAGTATACCCATTTGCACACTAACCATGTGCAGTTTCTGAATCACCTGGTGCATGGAAGGAAGTTGAACGTGCCCTTCTACCTAGAAAATGCCCTGAAGGAAGAAGCGGCTAGGTACCATAAGGGAGCACCATCCACCTTGGCCCACCATGGGCTGATATCAACACTGGTCCGCCATGCAGAAGCGTAGAGGCAGAACCCCGACGCAGAGGGAGATGGCGGCCAAGAAAGGCAACAGGATGTTATTGCCAAAATAGGGCAAGAAGAGGGAAGCCCTATAGAGGAGATGGCAAGTATCAAGCAATTGGCATTGCCCAATTTCATGGAAGAAAGAGGGCATTCACCAGTGCCCGAATGCATAGAGGAAAGAGGGCATTCCCTAGTGCCCGAGTATGAAGAGGAAGGAGCACCGCTTATTAGCAGCGAGGCCGAGTTCTAGCCGCTAGAACCAGTCCCTAGGAGGAAACGCCTATGGTGACTCCTCTTCGTAGAAGAAGAAGAGAATGACTCGAAAGTCGATGTGGTAGCCCAAACCCTCTGAGAATTGACAAATCGGAGCCCACAAGATGCAGGGACTTCCGGGAGCAATGATCAGGTCGACGCAGCCTTGGAGGAAGCGCTGGAGTGGCAGACCAATTGTTGGATGGCCCAAAAAATTTTGGAGGATTACCAGAATGAGCATAGAGGGGAATTGGAAGAATGAGAAAGATGAATCACCCAGCTCGAGCAGCTGGTCCAACAGTTGCGGGAGGAGAACCAGCTACTCCAGGATAGGGGAATAGAAAGAAGGGATGCATCGACCCAAACTGACTGGGCAAGAGAGGTCTCGATGAATTCTCCCACATCTATAGAATGAGTATTCTCTTTGGGAGAATTTCGATCGGACGCTCGACAGAGCAGCAGGAGGTAGGGGAGAATTCCTCTATTTTTGGGAGTGAAGGGGAAAGAAGTCCCACAACACCCCCTGTCATCGACCTGAGTGATACAGAGTAGGACGAGGGCCAAAAGAGATAGGACCAGGGGATAAGGAAGAACTCCCTGGACCTAAGGAAGAAAGAGAAGAACCTGAGGGGTCGGCACAGGATAGATAGGGGGTGAAGAAGCACCCCTAGAGATGGTAGCATAGGTCCCCTAGAGTGAAGAGAATGCTCCAGGGACCACAGAGCAGGCCCCTCGGAGTGAGAAGACGTCCGCCAGGGAGAAAGGGAAAACCCCTGTTCGAGCCACCACATTTTTTGTAGAGGCCAAAGGAAAAGGGCCCAGGACGGCTCGAAAGAAGGTGAAGGTGACCTTCGTCGAGCCAGAAGAAGATGAGTGGGATATGCAGCCATTCGTAGAGAGGCAAAAATAGTTTGAACGGCTGCTCAAAGAGATGACAGTAGCTAAGGAGACCAGGAAGGCAACCTCGAGGATGCAGGGGGACTCTGGTATCTACATCAATCTGGTAGAGGACAGCCAGTTCTGGGAGATTTATGGGTCATCCCGGGGATGACCCTCCAAGATAAGAAGGTATTTTGAATGATGGGGGGTATATGGCCCCGAATTGGAAGCCATTGCCATTGCAAAGGAGAACGCAGGGCTTACTCCTAAAGCAGCCCGATTGTACAAAGCCCAAGTAGTTCATCTCAAGAGGGATAATTTAGATATCCCTCTTGCAGTGGTCAGACCTCCGGACGCTGACCTATGGCAAGCTGTAGAAGCTGCATTTTAGGTAGCAGAGATGACGCTGGCTAGATCACCTCCGATAGCGGCCAGGATGAGGAAAGCAAAGCCGACAGTAGCACCCATAGCCTCACATAGAAAAAGAGGAGCCACACCTCCAGATGCCAATGCGTAGAAGAGGCAGACACGGGCCATAGGTACAATCGGATCCACCAAGAAATGACAATGATGAGGGGTCAACAGGGCTACCTACAGTTTTGATGCCATGAGGGCATGGCATATGTTAGGCGTGGGGGGATGATGAGCATCAAAAATGCTCATATTTTGTATACATTTTCTTGATTATTATGCGGTTGTATAATAAGGATTGCATATGTTTATGAATGATTATATAATTATTTGATGAAATTATGCGTGTTATCTAATTCATGTGTTTTCAATGTGTTTTTGTGGAATTGTAGTTGATTTAGTCATATTTGGATCAGTCGAGGTCTTTTCATGGACTTGGCACTTTGTTTCTTTCGGAATCAATGTAGAGAAGGTAGGCGCCTTCCTCTTCTAGGAAGACCGATAGTAGGCACTTCCTCTTCAGGAAGGCACCAAGTAAGTAGGCACCTTCCTCTTCTAGGAAGGCACCAAGGAAAGACAAGCGCCTTCCTCTCCCAGGAAGGCGCCAATAGAAGGCCAACGCCTTCCTCTTCCAGGAAGGTGCCAAAGGAAAATAAGTGCCTTCCTCTCATAAGGAAGGCACCGACAGAAGGTGCCACTAGAAGGCAAGCGCCTTCCTCTCATAAGGAAGGCGCCAACAGGAAGGCGCCACTAGAAGGCAAGCGCCTTCCTCTCATAGGAAGGCGCCAACAGAAGATAAGCGCCTTCCTCTTCCAGGAAGGCACCAATGGTAGTAAGGCACCTTCCGCATAGAGAAGGCACCCGACATACTTAGGCACCTTCCTCATAGGGAAAGCACCCCTGTTCTTCGCCCGTTGACCAGACAAGCATGACGTGGACAATAGAGACTGGTGCAGTTCCAACTCTACGTCATGTAGAGTTAAATTGGGGATCGCACCGATGTATGAGAATGTCCTACCAATGCCAAGCGAAGCACAAACCAATCAGTGAACATGCCACCATTAGAAATGAATGCCAATTTTAGCAGACGTCGATCACATTTACCGGACTGTCTTAGTTTAGTCTGGAATGAATCGACTGTTATAACTTCTTTGTAACAGAAGATCTGTGGGTGTGCTATATAAACACACGCAGACCTCTCTGAGGATATATAGAATATTTTGATAGTAAATGTAGAGAGATATACAGAAGAAGCATTGTAATACTTTGATAATTATAATACAGTTCTAAGAGTTTCTAAGTGCGTGTTCAGTTGGGAGGAAGTTGCTGGAGCTTGGGCCCACTCCAAGCCAGTATTTCTTCCCCTATTTTTCTTGTGTTTTCTAGATTAGTTTACCGCTTTTATAAGATTGTTTATCGCATTGTTATTTCTAGTATTGCAATAGGTTTATTTCCAGGAATGCGTGAATATTTCCTTTCTGTAGATTTAATTGTTTTTACGTAAATTATTGAGGAGTGTATGAATGATTGACGACCGTTGAAACACCCCCCAATAGTAGAACTAGCGGACTCATCTCAAGTGGTATTGTAAGCAATCTTGTTCAAGACCCTTCGCAAGTTTACGAAGCTCCCTGGGTTGATAAATTAAATGCACGGGCATGTGACAAAAGTAGGAAAGAAGTTAACCTTGTTTGGCCCGCAATAGTAGGGAGACTTATTTATACTAAAACCTAGTCAAAATTTGAGGTTGTAAGAAAATTTATGGGTTGCATAGATAGAGGTGACTAATAGGGTAGTTGGATATTGGGAAATAGAGGCATGGGAGGCTTGGAAGCATGTCTCCTAATTTGGATGAGATATTTCTTAGCCTGAATAGCAATCCCATGAGCCTCCAATAGTATATTAACTCCTCTTGATTTTTTCATCATAGTTATATTTGAATCAAATGCTCTAAGATAATAGATGAAGGACATAGCTAGTTAATTTCATATCTCATAAATATGTTTGTGCTAGGTCTTCTAAAATCTAGCATTAAAATCGTACATGGCATCCATGGGATCCCTTTTTATGGTTGATAATTGCTCTAAGAGGGACACCCCATTTGCCTTTTCTCCAAATCTATTCATAAACATATTGGCAAGTTGGTCCAAACTAGAAATGGAATATGGGGTGAGTGAAATGTACCATCCCTTGCCTTCCCCTTGGAAGGGTTTTTTAGTATAATAAGCACCACATTATGATGAATGATATTATATAATGTGCACACACAAAGCATGTGTTTAGAGGTGTTGGTTTTGTTGAGTCTTCCATGGAAAATAATGGCAAAGACTTTAGTGTCAAGACTAGAATTTCATTCCATTTAGCAAGTGGGACCAGTGGCTACAATGGGCCTCTATCATTCCATGTTGATATCATTATTTTTTGTGGGTTTTTTTAGCCCAAAAATTCTAGCACTCCTTTCCTCAAGGCTGATGGATCCATGCCTTAGAGGGGAATGGGAGAATGAATGGTCTACACCTCGAAAGAGAGGTACTTGATCGTACCTTCTTCTGATGATTTTTTGACAAATTGGGTGGGTTCACCAGGAAATATTTTGTGGTAATTTCCATGCCTAGGTTTGGGATTTGTTTTGATGTGTTCTTTTTATCAAATCTTGCATACACCTAGTTTTGGCCAATATGCAACTATTCTAAATTATGTGTAATTTGAACTTATATGCAGACAATACACAGTAGAAAAGAGGAGTATGCACTGCTTAAAAGAGATTAAATTCTAAATTAGATCTATAATTTTTATGTAGTATTTGAATCTTTAATGCAAACAATATCGATCAAAATTCGGTAAAATTGGATGATCCGATTATGTAGAAAACCACCTGATCTTGACCGAAGACTACAATTTCATAATTGGATACAAAAAATAGCATATTCACATAATAACATGCATCTAAATAATTTGGATTACAATGAATAAAGCTCTTAGGGTGATAGTATAAGAATACTCATATGTATGTCTATGCTAAATGCTTAGATGTCCATGGAAGAATGAAGAAATGTATCTATTAAATCAGAAATAATAATGATAACAATTTTGAAATGATGTAATGAATACAAAACATAACTTTAAATAGGAAATATGAATAAAAATAATGCAAACTCTGAGGTTTTGATGCTCCCAGGTGGTCGAATAGTAGAAATGTGAGTTGTAGACAAAATCGGGTGATTTTTCTTGGATCGAACGGTACAATATTGCGATCGGGTGATCCGATATCGTGCAAATACAACTGATGCATGAATGAAACCTATAAAAATATATTCAATATAATAGCATAGTAGGGAGAAATTGTGCAAAATTTCTAGGGGGAATTCGAGGCGAGGATCCTGGATTAAAAAGAAGAAAATCATGTAAGGAGTTGGGCCAAAAATGGAAAAGGTTGCAACTTCTCCTAATCCGATCAAAATTGGGTGAACTAATCTCACAACTATCGTGCAGTTTCCCAAATACATACAAGGAGTTACAACTTATTTTTTCACCTTGCTAAAGCAAGTGCTTTTCAATTTTGGATGAAATCGGGTCACCTAATTTCGTGCAAAATATTCCAATATTGCATGAAATCGTGCAATTTCATGCAGAGGTAAAACAAAAACTTGTAACGGGCATGAAAATTGAGGTAAAAAATTAGAGGTGGCAAATTTGATTTTTAAAAATATTTTTACCTTAGTTTTAATTAATGTGAGTCATTTTTAGGGTGCTACAGTTGTACAATGCAACCATGTTCTATTGTTGACCTCTTCTATGACCATGGATTAGTAGTGGAAATAACTATGGATCCACCCTTGAATTAGACATTTTGATAGGCCTAGATCTTATAAATCATTAGGTCTACCTTCAAATAGTGGATTCATCCCTCAGTGATTCTTTTGAATAGTGGAGTCACTAAATTAACTTTGAATATGCTTCAACAAGTAGATAAATAAGAATTTCACTAGGTTTTGAGTCTTATATCATAGTCATGGTACAAATATCATGTGATTGATCCCACTGGGCATGCTATTTTAACTATTGAAAATCAAATTCAATTCACACTCTAGGCACAATGACCATCAATTTATAGTTGTCAAATGCATTTGATGCTCATGCTACACATGGAGTGTACAAATTAGGAAGTCCATGAAGCATATGATGTGGCTTCGTTGGATGACCTCCAAGATTTTTCTCAAGGCTAGCTCCTTATTTGAAAGTGATATTAGTAAACTTTTTTTCTAATATAGCATATTCTACCAAGTTCATGTCTATAAAAAAGGATGAGAGAAAAGTAGTAAAGAAAGCAATAAAACTAACTAGCCTAGCTATAGATGATGATGCACCAGTAATTACAAAGTTTCTATATGTATTAAAGGGATGAGTGAATATAGGCATAAATCATACCAATGAAAGTGAAAATTATTCTAGAATGGTATATTTATTTTTTATGAAACTCACACAAGGACCATGATAGATACTAGTCATAACTCCCCATACGAATTTACATATATACAAATACTAGGATAGAAAATAGATACTTATAACTCTTTTATATGTGTGTTAAAAGCATTTAAATACATATAACCAAATACAATAGGATTAAAGTACTTGTAAATGAATTGACTTGAGGCTTGAGTATGATCAATACACCAGAGAGAAAAACTCTAAGTCCAAATACTAGGCATGAAAAAAAAATTATTCCTCCTCTGCAAAGTTACAAAATTAGCTATTTATACAACATTTATCAAAATTCAAAATTTAAAATTCTCCCCAAACTAACACAAGTGAGAACATCCATATCTTCCTTGGTCATTGAACCTAAGGCACTATGCTGGTAAGTTTGGATCTGTAATAGGTAAAATGGTCTCCTTTGAATGTGGTATTAATGGGCCTTCTTATTTTGGAAAATGATATTGTATAGCACTTTACAAAAGTTACCCTTTCATGTTGGAGGAGTTTCTTCATCATTCCAAAGGCTAATTTTTCTTAAGCAGGTCCCTTGTTGTATTTACGTCGTAACCAAATTTCTTCATTGGATTAGATCAATGCTCTTTGGGTCCATCTTTGTTTGGGTTCCTAATGACTGGGACCTTATGTGTGGCATATCCCTTAGGCTATATTCATATCTTTGGTTATACTTCTTTCTACCCTCTTTAGATCACTAGATCTTGGCACTAGTCTTTGACTCATACCCTTTTTGGGGCTCTAGTTGCTATGATGGAACTTGTCTACATGGATTCCTTCATAGAATTCTGATTTGGATGAGAATTTACCTTTGAATTTTGGATGTAATGAGAATTCTCTAAAACTAGACTATAGGGAGTGGAGGCCACATGCATTGGATACCATATAGGGTATCATTGGGTTTGTGGACCATACATATTTTATTGTAGGATGGCTATATCATGTGACTTTAATATCTAAGGTTGAGTTTGATTGGGTGTTACTAATAACATTGCTAGATACATGGTATTTGGAGATGAATACCTTATTACTATCAATGGTCAAGATTATTTTTACACTAGAGTATGTTTGGTGGATACTAAGGATCCCCATTAATGGGACAAAGGTGAACCTATAATAGGACTAGAATGGACGCTTGGAGAGGATGATCAGGGATGCAAACTTCATAATGATATATTATAGCATTGACATCAATGTTGCATGCATTAGGGGCTAATTGAACAAATAGAATATACTTCTATGTGTTTTTATATACGAAATAATCATCAAGAATATGAGTAGGAGAGTGTCCAGTAGGCATATAAAGAGGTCATGATATTTTTGCATGACAAGTAGACAACTTTTGTTGTGGGTCCTATTGTGCAAGCATGTATGTACCAATTACTATATAAGATTTTCTATAGAGAGTGTAGGAGATTTAGCAACTACACTCTACTCTAAGTGTGGGCCAAGGTGCATATTACCATTTTATACCACTAGGACTACTAGGAAAGGTTGGGTACAAGGAGGCACCAACAAATTAAAAATGGTACCACCATTTTGATGGTTGATAGAACTAGCGCAACAAGACCATGCTAATAGTTTCTAAGTAGGCTATATATGAGTTATAAGTAACACAAATTATTTGGAGGTTATCTAGGCATCATTAGTACTGGAATGATGATGCCTACCATCTAGCTCACATCAAGTAGGTTAGATGACCTGTGGTACCATGGGGGAGTAGTAGCTCCACCATTTTAACTATGTGGTCTACTAGTTTAGTGCAAGGTAGGAGTATCAATAGGGATAGTACAATACCAAAGGTTCACATAGGAGAGGGAATTTTGTAACAAACCTCATTTTCCAACCATATCATGAGAATTTTTTTAATTACTCATATAAAGTCTATATTCAAGGATTACTCAAGAATGTACTCAATGTAATTTGTAAGGCAGTACTTCACTAAGATGGAGTATCTATTATTTATAGTGCTTTGTTACCCTCATCTCCATAATGGGGTAGCTAAGGTGGTTATCATTTTCTAATGATAAACTCATATAGACCATCTATTGTCTAACACCTAACTTACTTGCATAAGACTCTCCTACCCTTCGAGATAGGAGATAAGATCTAAATTAGACCTTCCAAATATTACCTTCTTTGGGCCCCACTTGAGTTCTGCACCCCAAGTGTAACTTATGCAAATATTCTAAGTATTGCCTTATTCTAATTACCTTATATTTAAACTCTATCATTCATTCCTTGGACATATCTCTCAAATACTTAAACAGGGTTTCTATTTAAGTCCATCTACTTCAATAATTTAAAGTCTATATCTTCAACATGAAGTCACTTAAATAAAATGAAATCCCTATTTCCATTATTAATCCATAAAATATGATGATTTATACAACATCATAAATCATAGTACAAAGCTACATCATACATATTTTGAGCATAATTGGAAATTCCATAATTTACATATCTTATAGAGATTAAAGTAGTACATCCATTCTAGATTACAAAATAATACTCATACTCGAAATTTCTTTTATAATAAGCTTTCCATCATGAGAGTATTACTACAACATATGTCAAAGGGATCAATGTTTGAATTTTATAATTCTTCATTATTCCCTATTGCCTCTCCATCGATCGATTGATGGTGGTAAGGGATCAAGACAACTCATGATATTCATGTAGTTTTCCCTTAAATGCACTTTTACTAAATAGTCTATCATAAAGCAATGTATGTATTTTATCATTTGAATGCAACCATGCAACAAACATTCACCATAATACCATGCATTATACATTATTTTCAACAAAGGAAGGAAACCCCATAATTTCCCAAGAAAGAATTTTACATTCATTCTTTTATCACATATCCTTTTCCACAAAAAAATATTCCTTTATTAGATCAATTACAAATACAAACACTTCTAGCCCAATCAAGGGAGAACCTCATAAAATCCCTACAAAGAATAGATCCCCACCTTGTCTTTCTTGTTTATAACTTAGGAGATGCAATTGTAATTAATTTCTCAAGATTCCTCATTTCAAGCATTCACTTCTAGTCTAGTTCAAAAAAAATAAGAGGGAGGCCCATAAATTCCCCCAAGAATGAGTTTCCCACCAATATTTCATAAACATAACTCGAAGGTACTTTTATAAATCAAATTCCCTTAATTTCCTTTCACATAAAAATAGCATTTAAACAAATGAATCAAATATATGATATTTCCATAACATTTTTCTCTATAAACCATCCAAAATTTTCCATTATTTTTTTGTAAATATAACATTTCAAATTTTCCACAAAAAATTCCTTCAACTAGCATTCAATTTTTCCACAAAATTGCTCTAAAGTTTTCCTACAAATTTTCTACCAAATTGCCCTATAATTGAATTACAATTTTTCCACAAAATTGTTTCACAATAGTATTCAATTTATCCATAAAATTATCCTATAGTTAACCTAAAATTTATCCACATAATTATTCTATAATTCCCTTACAATTTCTCCACAAAATTGTTCTATAATTAACCTTCAATTTTTCTATAAAAGTATTCTATAATTTCCCTACAATTTCTCCACAAAATTGTTCTACAAATGCTATAAAATTTCCCCCCAAATTTTGACTTAAGGATGCATTAAATTATACCACTTATTTATTAAATATATTCTAAGACAAAATAATATTTTTGACAAATTAAAAAGTGGTTTAACAAGAATATAAATTCTCAAACAAGATTAAAGTTTATTTCACCAAAAGAAGGATTTAGAAGGTCAAACAATCCAGCTTCAAATCAACTAATCAATTGGTTTCCAACCAATAAACCACCCACAGTGCTAAGCCACAATAATCAAGCCTCAATAAGTCAAACAATAGCACCTAGTAACTGGTGCTCTAGCCTCTATGGCTAGCCTAACCACCACATCATGGTTAGGTTAATAGGTGTAGTTTCTCCTATTTAAAATCCTTGAATATTCTTACTGAGAGCATGTGGGATAAATCCCACATATAGCTTTAAAAATATTTTGCATCAATTTACCCCTAGGCAACCAGACGTACAATTGAGCATAGTCAACCACTAAAGACCAACAACCAACCACTCAAAACACTCCATGTGGCAAGACAATGTGAGTCAATTGGTGGATCTAAGAAACCAACTAAGACTACATAAGTGTCCAAAACACCCTCAAATGATGCATAGTTGCCTCGCTTTGTGGCCACATTGACCATCAAGTAGTGGGCACTTCCTTAAGGGATCCAAATCTCTTATAAACCACATATTTCATCCCTACACAGACAATGTGGGATATTGCATCCCATATATAAATAAAAATGGTTTTACTTTCATGCCATACAAACACACAGGTGTTAAATAACCAACAACCAAGTGGTGACATTAGATCAAATATAGGTGTCAAATAACCAACAACCAAGTGGTGACATCAGATCAAATATAGGTGTCAAATAACTAGCAACCAAGTGGTGACATCGAGGCAAAGATAGGCAACCATGCATACCTCCAACTGGAACTTAGTCAAACACCAAGTGGATTGATCTCTTGAACACCACTTGGTGTTCAATAACCTTAGGGAGCCAAGCTCCCTTTAAAGCTTATAGTTGCTCAAACATGTCCCATGTTGGAAAATTCTCATGGAAGGCTTTTTTAAAAGACTTATTCTTGAGTAGAGTTGAGCACAAACCAATGCACTTCAATCACTCAGAAGGCAACACACATAGGTTTTAAACCTCATGAAGAAGCTCCCAAACCTCATATAAACAAATCAATACATCATGCATGGCAGATTTAAGGCTTAATAGATTGACATAATGGTTTCTACATCCATTTGATGTTTCTAATCAATGCAACAACAGAGAGGATGCCTATATTAGGGTAGATTGTAACAGGAAGGCTTCAATCAATATGTAGGGGATTAATAGGTGTTTCAACTAGTAGCAAAGTATGACCTTTAATGATGAATGAAGCATGAAAATTTACCACTAACACCATGCAACAAAGAAGGTTCTAAAAATAGATCAAGGGACTGTTAATACAGATGCTAAATATGTTATCTCCCAAAGCAACCAATCCAAGAAGAGAGAGATAAAATATTAAATTCATAACACCTTAATATTCGAAAGCAATTATATCCTCCAAAAAAACATAATCACTTAGGATTTACAAGCAATTAGAGCCTTCAAACAAGCACAAACACATTGATTTTAAGAAGGAAGATAATCACAATGCCTTGAAAGAATTGGAAGGAAGCTCCTTAAAGAGCTAAGGACATTCTAAAACATCCATTGAAGCATAAATCAAGACAAAATATTGACATTCCCCAACCTAGTTCTCCTGAAAGGTTAGTCTCCTTAAGCTCCTTCTTCAGTCTCATGGTCTCCTCCATGCTTGCCTCCTCATACTAGCCTTCTAAGCCTCCTCCCTTCCTTATTTTAAAGGAAAGTCCTCCTCCTTTATGATTCATAAAGGTGGCTCTTATTTAATATTATAAAGATGCTACTTTTAGCCCTTCCCCTCTCCTTCATCCATTTGGAGAGTGTCCAAATCCCTTAGTCATTCCCTAATTTGGTCCTTTTCCTAAATTTAAAAGGACTACTATTGAAATAGTAATATGCCTTAATTTAATAAATATTAAATTCCCATTAGCAAATATGCCAATCCTCCTCCCTTCATTTGGAGGAGGGGTCAATTTGGTAAACTATTATTTAATTCCAAAGGGGAGATGCCAATTCTCTACCCTTGAATTAAAAATAGGGATTTAATAGGCATGGTTAGGGTATTTGTCATAGCACAATCCCTTATGATAATCAACTAAACCCTCTTATTAATGCTAAAAATCATTAATAAGTTATGTAAATTATTCTATCATAATTTTTTTTTTTGGTAGATAAGATACTATAGCATTAATGTCGGGTTTTACAAGTTGACCCAAAACCTTTTACAAAAATCAGCCCAGGGCTGTTGATGAACATATCCTTACTAAGGATCCTATATATATATATAATCTACATGTCGCCAAAGCCATTACATCCGGTAAGGCACATAGCCTATTATCAAAAAGAAAATTCCCATACAACATTTTGGGTATACCTCGAGAAAACACACATGCATCATAATTACAAAAAATAAACAGACACGGATCCCTTCCTTGAGATAATGGAGAAACAAAAAGCTGCAGACACACATAGCAGAGTACTAAAAAAAACTCCCACAAGCTTTGTATTGACAGTTACTATTAATAATTCTTTGGTAATTGCTTTCTTCAGTATATGACATGCTTTGGTACCACATACTATCTTGGCCAATCAACCTTGGAGAAGTGAACCTAATGGCTAGATTTATGGCAGTGGCTATCCAGTGGTCCACGTGGCTTTGGTTCGAAGTATTATATTGTCGTTTCTTTCCTTCCTTGTGATTATCAACCAACCTCAAATTACTAAGATGACTAGGAGCCATGTTATCTAACATGTGACTATCCCCATTAGTCTTTGTGGTATTTCCAAGCAGCATCCATGAAGACTGACAGTTCGGATAATTTTTATTGTGAGTCCAATTCAAAAAAGAGACGGGAATACTCCTAGCCTTCGAACTTACAATGCCTTCCCTATTGGTAAATTTGACTATCATTCTTGGAATTCTTGTTGAATAAGCTCCTATACTTCACTCGAGACACCGTGTTCCCATTTGAAAAGTCTGTCACCATTGACACCCAAATTGGCCAGCTTATCAGTAATTTTGTTAGCTTCCTGAAAGACATGTTGGGCTTTTTTATGTCTGTCTTCCCTGGAAAAGGATCCTAGCCTCTTCAATAATTGTTTTAATCCTCCAAGGAGGTGTTTTCCAATTATTGAGGAGATTTATAACATGCATAGAGTCTCCTTCTACGATCAAATTGCCTTCTAAGTATTGAGTCATTTGAAGGCCTCTCCACATAGCTCTAGCTTCAACTTCGTTGTTCATCCTTGTTCCCAAATATTATAATTTATTTATTTAATACCAAAACTAATATTTATTATTAGCCTAAAATTAAAGCAAATCAAGTATTAATTGATCCTCTATATCAATTAATACCTTTTGAAAGTCCAATTTAGGCCTTATAAAAGCCCAATTTAGGCAAATTGTGATAGATTTGGTGGACCACCAAACCCAAAATATTTTATAGAGGTGGATCTAGATTATTTGATCATTCCAAATCCTAGATATTATGATCTTGGTGTTACCCAAGATTATTAGAGTTGGTACTAGGTCATCCTACTAAGGATAGTCACAATATTAAGGGTATGACCTATGGAGCAACAATAGAGGCTAAGCAAGGTGATGTATGCAGAACCAATGCTAATGTGACACTATCGAGAGGCATAGTGGTAGAGGGAGGCTTAGGGATAAGTGACAAAACAAGCAATGATACCTCCACTACTTCCTCTATAAATGAGCATAGCTAACATGGTAGGACCAAGCAGGTCACCTTAATTGACTATTGAGATAGAGTGAGATGCCTTGTCCAAGTAAGTGGAAAACCTATAGGTAACTCTGATAACTCAAACGGGTGAGAGAAACCAGTTGACAACATATTTTATGGTGATGTAGTAGACTATATAGATTTTGACTATGAAGTACTGCATAGTAATGGTGAGAGCTATAGCAACAATAGTAGGAGCTAGATAATACCAAGTGATGTAGGATCTATTAGATAAAATGGCACATAACTAATGGGGCCTACAAGATGAGAGTACACAAGCAACATATTATAGTTCAATCTATCATGCGACTATATTTATAGATAGGTTATTGTCATCACTAATGAGGATGCACTTAGGGACCCACTAGAACTTAGTTACTTGCTAATTATAGAGCTCAATAAGGATGCCACCACTTGTAGGAGGGGGGAGCTATAAGAGCACCATACATGGGTTGCTTGAGCTAGTCACTAGAGTTGATTATCCTAAGGTTTTGAGGGATGGGATGATTATACACTTTGATGATTTTAATTGTATATTAACATTATATGATCAAATATACTTTGAGTGATTAATATATATTACCAGCTTTTATAGATTCAAGTTGTATTATGAGTTATGATGATGTTATGTGTTTAATGTTTATGTTTTATGTTTAGTTAACAATTTTATTACGTAATTATAAGTAGATGATTTATGATTTGATGTGAGTTAATGAACGATGAATTAAGATATGTTTTGCAAATGTGATTATGATTAATTTTATCATGAATTAATGATGAATGATGAATTAAATGGTTATGAATTAAAATGATTGAGAATGATTACATGAACTAAGAATAGGATAATTAGATATGATATATTAGATAATAGATGTTATATTAATGATATACCCAAGAGGGTGTTGCTATAGTACAACTATTTATAGTTATGTACAAAGATATATATAAATACGTACAACTATATACATAGATATATCCTTAGAGGTTTTTCCAAAAGGACTTTAGTTATATTTTCCTAGAGGACTTCTAGTTAGATTTGAGATTCACCTAAGGGTAATTTCATTAGTTTTTCCCAAAATATATGTACAAATATGAAAGTAAAATATTTACCTTTAAACAAATGTCAAAAGAACTTATGCTTTGCTCATAGGAATTTTAATTTAGTTGACCATAGGAATTTTTATATAGCTTTGCTTGTAGGAATTTTTATTTAGCTTTACCTGTAGGACTTTTAATTTAGCTTAGATATTTGTATTTACATTATTATGCAAAGGGATTTTGCTTTTGTCTTGTAGAGAAGTATCATAGAGGACTTGTGATTTGATTGGTGTCGCAATGAATGATGTCTCTAATTGGAGGGTAGAACTCATTGTTGATTGATTACCCCATGCATGGTGCACAAAGAGGCCAAAACATGATATGATTGATATTGCTATCAACACCTACGAACCTCATAGTAGTCATCATGTAGCAATTGATGAGATAGAAGAATTTTATTTGATTGGTTTTTGCTATTAATACCTACACACCTTGTAGTATTTATCATGTGATATATGATTAGTAGCTTGGAAGAATAGGTAGAAATAATGTTTGAAATAAATTGGATTGAGATATTACTATTATGTGAACCATTATTTGATTCACAAGGATGGGACTAGGATGGTCCACTTGCATCATTCACTTAGTGTATAAAATAAAATTATCCTAACTAGGATCATCATTTGCATATCATCGTAGATACCTAGTTTAAGATGTGATATGTAATCTATATAAAGACGAGCACATGCATGTAGGAAAATATGAAGTCAAGCAAGATGCAAACAAGCAATGATAGATAGTTAAAGGAAATAGATAACTGATACAAACTTAGATGTAATTTTATTAGTTCTTTAAGTTTTTTTTGTCAATTTTAGTGAGGTAATAAGCACCTAAACCATATTTGACAATTATGATGTATGGAACTAGTTAATTGTACTCAAATTTGTCTTTAAGATTAATCTTAGAATTGGTAATATTTTCTATTCTCTTTGAGGATAAGATCACCAACTTCAAAGGAATGGGATAGTACCTTCTTGCAACAGGCACATTTAAGCCTTCGTTTGTAGATGAAAAGGTTCTCAAGGGTATGGATCCACTTTTATTGAGTAGTTCCAACTAATTTATATAAGCAATATGATACTCATCTCCAACAAAGGAGTCCTACAAGAAGATGTACAAGGATGGAACCTTTAGCTCAAAAGTTAATATTGCTTTAATTTCATAAAAAAATAATAGGATATTGTGCTAGTGGAAGTTATTACACTAATGTGTTAGACTCACAAGGATGGATACTATTGGAGATGTCATTCTCTACCAATTTTGTTAACAAGCTTCTTGAAGATATGGACAAGTCATATTAGAAACTTTAATTTGTACATTTACTTGAGGATAGTAAGACATGGACCATTTGTGTTGCATATTGTAGTTAGCACAAATTTTCTAGACATACTTGTTCTTGAAGTATGTTCTATTGTTAGAGATTAGGACAAAAGATATGCCATAATGACCAAGGATCTGGTTAAGGATAAACTTGGAAACTTTCACTTTAGTGATTGAGGCTAAGGACATAACTTCAATCCACTTGATGAAATACTTATAAAAAATGATCTTGAATTTGTATTCATCATACAATATTAAATTGAACTTCCCAATGATGTCTAATCCCCAAATAGAAAAGTTCCAAGGAGAAGTCAAGGTTTGGATATCTTGGGATGGAGTATAGTCACGAGTCCTTTTCCATGGAGTTCTAATAATAATACATCCATAGGATTTACTTGGTGATGGTGATACTGCTAAGGTGACCACCACATGATTCATAATTGGTCTCTTTGATAATTTCTTGGGATTTATTAAATGCTAAGTATCTAAGTAAAATATCATTAAGGGTGCGATGGTATAATATATCACCAATGATGATTTTTATAGGTACATTGCTTGAGTTTATTATGCTCATTTAAGTTTAAACTATCATTCAACATGTGATCCTTAAGGAATGAAAATATATCCTTGTACCAAGGATCAAGAAAAGTGTTTGCTTATATGAAAAATACTCATAGATAAAGTTGACTAGATATTAGGATTGAAGGTTCCATAATTTGCTAGACAAAAATCATAGCTAGTTAATCATATATATTTAAGGGCATAAGGAATGTAGTTGAGGACATAGTGTTAGCATGGTAGTTACTAGACTTTGGTATAACTTCAATGATCATTTTGAAAAAAATAGCCTTTTTTTTAGCAATGATGTCTATGTATGGATTAAGTTTTACATATTTAGTTTGATAAGACCACCAAATTTGGTTGACTACAAAATAGAAATATCTAAATACTAATAGGACTCTAATCTAAAGGGCTAATGCTACATACAACCCTATGATAAGGGCCTTATACTTAGTGGTGTAGTTGATATAACAAAAGTTAAGCTTAAAGTACAAATGAAACAATTGTTATTGAGAAGTTACCAAAATGACTTCTTTCCCCACTCCTTTGATACATTGAGTGTCATTGAAGTAGAGAGCCTAAGATTCAGGTTGATCTACTTCTAAGCTAAAAATTGACTCATTGAGAAAGTCTACTACTAAGGGATGGCTAGCTTCTAAAGGTATAGTTATTAGTTTAACAACAATAATCTAGACTTATACAAATTCCTAGCTAATAAACTCAAGATAAAATTCACTAAGTGCAACAAAACACTTAGTGGTCCATCTCAAGAGGTGAGGCTTGGACATGATATAATGCAAGGGATTAACCCTCATAATGATAAATGTTTTTTGGTTGAGCATATATAGTCTAATATTCTAGGAATAAAACACTATGGCTAGGTAAAAGCTTCTCTAAAGTGGTATGTCTACGTAAAATTGAATAAGTGCATTGGAAGTCAAGTACATGCACATTAAGAGTTTTGATATAGTTTTTTTATATATTATGTTATAAAGTCATTATGTAAGATTTTATGTGACAATGTGTATTTTTAAGTGAATTATTAGTTATGTATGGATAAGCCATAAAGTGAACCATGAAATGAATTGTAAATATAAGTCAAATGCATGTCAAATGTAATTAAAGAAAAATATTAGGTGTTGGGTAGTTAGTAATTTGGAGAATGCAACTATCTCCTTATTTGTATAATTAATACCTCTCCCTCATTCATTCATGTTGTTAGTATGGAAGGAGATGTCGGCATGGTATTTTTTGGATTTTAAGCCTTACGACCATGAAATATCACAAGTCCTTATATAAATAATCCACAATAATAAAGGTCAAAATATCAATAATGAATAGTAGAATTATATATGAGCAATATAATATATATATCAATACGAATATAATAATTAATATACCATTCACTTATAATAACAAATACAAATGTAAATATCATAAATCATTCATGAATTGTGCATGAAGAAAACTTACAATATTAATTGCTCAAAATCTATATACAAACTTTATTCCTTTTTTGTAACTTCCTCTTACAATAAAATACACAGATTTTTCTATTTTGATACTTCTTTATGGAGCATTTTCTCCATAATATATCCATAGTAATGTTACTCTTCAATTACTTGACTATTTCTCTCTATATGACAAGTCTTATGACCTTTTAGATTATCATCTTGCGACTTGTATACTAGAATCTTCACTTTCTTCTTACATGTACACTTGAATCTATGACACTTGAACACTTATACATGCACTCCTAATATAATACACTTGTGCACATCCTTATATTACATATTTGCACTTACATACAAGACACTTACATGAATGGGAAATATAAATTGCACATCTAAACTATAGAGTCAACCCTAATCTATTTCATATTTACAATTGTACCATAAAGGTACTATTGGGGGAAATTCTTGCACCCTTGGATATTTGTCACATTATAAGAATTCCTTGATCCGATCAACACTATGGAATATGGTGGATCCACCTCTTTGACTCAAGAAAATATTATCCTAATACTTTATACAGATCAAGGTAAGGAAACCCTGGAGGTGAGCCTATAATATTTCTTATATGCTCATGCTCATCCAGATTTATAAAAAGAAAAAATTATAACATAAAATTTGACCAAGATTCAGAGTAACTCCTAGCTAGTCCTTTAATTAGTAGATCAGTGTCTTATCCATTAGGCAATTGTAGAAAGGCTTAAAACATTGATATGAAATGCAGAGAAATGAAATGAGATAAAAATTGATCCAACCAAATTAATTCAAATAATGTAACAAAAGTGATTGAGCATGATAGTAAAGGAAGGTGTCATTTATATATTCAAATGATGTAACATGTAAACAAGACAACAACAAAAATTGCACATAGAAATGTTGAAAGGAGGAAGCAATATTGTATTAATGCAAAAGATCATTACAATGGGAGTTTGGTCAAGATGACCAGATCTCGCTAAGAAAATAAAAATAATTTATCCATTCAAATGATGCAATAGATAACTTCAACTCTCTATTCAAATAATATAACAAAGAGTCTCTTGGATTTTGGATTTAGCCACTGGAAATGATCTTAGTATACTGGGCACTTCCTTAGTAAAAACCTGCACAATGATGGAGAAGAAAGAGGGGTGATTAGACAAGACATAGAGAAGAAAAATACAACTAAAAAAGGATGGGAAATCTGGTATACCTCTTGCAAAATTTTACTATGAAAAAACTTGATCCCTCTTTTCTCCTCTGCCCCTCTTTCTTATAGCTTTATTTATTGGTCTCAATTGGCTCTCATTCAAAGCTTTATGATGGCCCATAATTGTTATAACTTAATTGCCTCCATGATGATTATAACTTCCACCTATTTTAAAATCTAGGTGATGGACCATAACTTTCATTTGTTGTGGTTCTTTTTTGAAGCTTGATAGTGATCTTAGTTGGTTAAAATTGCCTCTATTTTTAAAGCTAGGTGATAACCCATAAATTTCATTTATTTTGATTCTTATTTACACCTTGATAGTGATATTAGTTGGTTAAAATAACCTCCATTTAAAGCTTGATTATGGTCATATTTTTATAGTTACCTTCACTTAAATCATGATAATGGTCATATTTTATAATTGTCTCTGCTCCTACCTATTATAATTGCCTTCATATTTGGACAAAGGTGACTTCAGGCTATTAAATAAACCTTAGTAATTTGATTTAATTAAATGACCAACCTTAGCCACTATAATTAAATAAATAAATAAAAATGGAGGTGTTTGACCATTTTATCTAATGGCTAGCCATTACGGGTATTCATTACAAACCCTATCCGTTTTGTTAGTTTATCACCTTGGTAAAAAATTGTGATTTATTTGATTCAAATTAATTGAGTCCTTAAACATTTTAAAATGTTATCCCCTTAATTATATGTGATCAGGTGGGCTACCACTATGCCTAAATACCACCAAAGGGTCCTAGGGATACCTAGGTGGGCCCTTGCACTGGAACCACCAATTGGCACTCTAAGCGATCCCATGTAAGGGGTGCCCTAACCAATGTGAGGTTGTTGACTCACCATGGATATATTCAAGTACTTAAATAATATGGCAACCAATCCATGCTTCATGTGGTATTAAAACAATGAATTCAAAACATAAACACTATGCTTGCACGTGCTCAAGATTGCCATCCACATGATATCATGTGTCCTCACCTGATTTAAGCACTTGAAACCTATGTGCTATCCCTTGGGCCATTTATCTCCTATGCATCAAAGCCTACCACTCATGAGCCACCATATGTCATTATCTAATTAGAGCACTCAAAACTCCCACTACCCTCCACTGTGAATATATGTGTGCCTACTTGAATTTGACACTTTTGACCCTTCGAGCATGGTGGACTTGAGATATGGAGTGATGTGTTAGGGAATGAATGGATGCACATTTTAAGGGGGGATGATGCATGTATTTAGGTTCAAATGGAAACCTTAGGGAGATAAATTAGCATAGGACTTTTGGCCTCTAAATAAATGGTTGCGAGGATTAAATTTTAGCGCATCCTTTTGGACTTAGGACTTAGGGAATAGGATGGGGAGCAAATAATTTTAAGGGAAATTTGTGTTGAGGGGGGGAATTAGGATGATGTATGGGAATAGGGGAATTAAGCTTAGGATTATTATTCCTAATGAGGTCATTGGAAAAAGATAAGACGGACGTTAAATGCCACAAATGGTTAGTGGATAAGGGGTAACATCTAGGAAAAGTAAAAGGGAGAAATTGTTAAATAGAATTTAGGGCCTTGAGGGCCAAAAATCATTTATTTAAAACCTTAGGAAGACAATGGGGAGGGGAGAAAACTAAAAACCCCTATTTAGAATTTTGAAAAATAAAAGATCATGGGGGCTAAAAAAATAAATTAGGACCACAAAAATTAAAAGAGAAGACAAAATTGACCTAAACATAAAAATAAAACAACTTCAAACAAGGACTCATAGGGGATAAAAATTTGAAAACTAGGGACAATATCAAGTTGGATTTTGAGCATCCAATATAGGCTTTGATTGGGATAGGTGATGAAAAGACTCTTTGACAATGAATCACTTGAGAACTCCAGAATCTCTAATAGACCACATGGACTCAAAAATTTTACCTAATCACCTAAAAATAACACCTTAAGGACACAAAACAAACTAAGGTAAGAAATACAAAACACTTTTCTTCTCTATTTTTTTTTTTGTGGTACAAGGCTTTTCAAGCCCTTAGTGTAGAATGATAAAATTTCAAATTTTGGCCATTGATAGGAATTGAAAATTTTGTACCATCCAAAGTCTGTCAACTTGTAAGTATGTTGGCCTACATTTTGAAGGATTTGATAGGATCCAAGCCATTTGGGTTCCCACTTCTCTTTTTCACCATGCTTATCATTTTTGGGGTCCCAATATAGCACTATATCTCCTCTCTTGAAAAGGTTTACCCTTGGCTTCCTTATTTAAAAATAGTGTTATTTTGTGAGCTTGCTCAGCTATCTTCATTAATGAATCCTTTCTATCTTCCTACAACTTCACAATCTGATCAAATATTCTCTACAAAATATTTGGATTTTCATGATCCTAAAGAAGAAAATATAAAGCATGGATCTCCACCTAAGGGGGTAATAGAGCATTCTCACCATATACTAGTTCATAAGGATATTTTCCTATGCTTATTTTGATAGATATTCTGTCATCCCATAAGAGAAAATTGTAGCTCACTATCCCAACTTCTTTTGTTTTTACCCAATGTTCATCTGATTCTTGTGATCAGATTCTTATTCAAATATTCCACCAAACCATTTCCTTGAGAATAATAATTTATAGAATTGGAAAGCTCTATACTGTACTTAGCACAAAATTTGATCATCTCAAAAGAAGTGAAATAGTTACCATTATTTGTGACTATATTTAGGGGAACCCCAAATCTTATCAATGTGTTCTTCTAGAAACTTGATAACCACTTATGTAGTGGATTTCTTGAGAGGTGCTACTTCTACCCACTTGGTAAAATAATCTATGTCGTTATAATCCACCTATTACCCCTAGAAGAATTTGGGTTAATCTCACCTATGAGATCTATTCCCCATTGAGTAAAAGGAGCTTCCACAATTAATGGCCTTAGGGGCATGATTGACAAATTCTTCTTCCCTAAAAAAATTTGATAATTTTGTTCTTTTCTAACAAATTGATAGACATCCTTAAATAGGGAGGGCCAATAATAACCAGCTCTCATGATTTTATGGGTAGTAGCCTTTGGAGCAAAGTGACCTCCACAAAACCTAGAATGATATTCTTTCATTACTTGAGGGACCTCTTTCTCAAATAGAAAGAGAAGCAACACACCATCTGTATGCCTCCAATACACCCTACCTTCTTGAATATAGTATCTTTGGGCCAATTATTTGATAGATCTTCTTTTTATTTGAGGTATATCTTTTGAAAATGACAAGTTTTTAAGATAAGACATAATTCCATAATACCAATTACAATCAAAATTATTGACTACTCTAGCTTCATGCTGGTCATCTATTATGATAGTATTATTCATGGCTTCCCCCTCTTTTTTAGCCATATAATTTACCAATACTATCCTCTACCAATCTAAACTACTCGTCGGGTGTGACCAATTGGTCATCACCCTGGCGGTCCAATTTGGTATATGCTTCTGGGGGGGGTCTCTGTTTTTTAAAAAAAAAAAAAAACAATATAAACTACTCTAAACTCTGCATCATGTTGTAATAATTTATCCATACATATTGCAAGACTACCTAATGGTTCAAGCTGAGTGAAAATATCTTTAGTAGCAATGTAGGGGATATAGGCTATTACCTTGTTGGATTGAAAGATACATTTGAAATGATCTAATATCTTGATTAATGCATAAGCCTATTTTTTTGGCATAGAGTATTTCATTTGAGCACCCTTCAATCTTACACTCATAAAGGCTATAGGCATTTCATTTTTCTCTTCATCCTTCTAAGCTAGAACTGCAACAATAGTGTGTTTTGAGGTAAATGAGTAGATTTTGAAATATATGGAGTAATCAAGGTAATTTAATACTGAAGCTTGAGTGATTGCATATTTGATATTCTAAAAAGCTATAGTTTTTTTCTCTATCCACCTTATTTCCCCATATTTCTTGATCATGTCATTAATTGACTTGGCAATATGAGAAAAATCAAGGACAAACCTCCTAACAAAGTTAATCTTCCCAAATAATGATCTAACTCCCTTAATATTTTTAGGAGGAATAATTTTAGTGATTGCTTCTATTCTTTGTAGGTCAATGCTAATCCCATCATTTCAAAATAACATGCCTAAGAAATTTACCTTGTGTGGTCCCAAACATACTTTTTGGGATTCAAAGATATGCCAAATTCTTTGCACCTATCAAACACTTGGGTCAAATGTGTAAAATGATCTTCAAGGTTTTTTGAAAATTTATAATGTCATTGAGATACACTACTATTATCTTAAATATTAGCCCTTTAAATATGACATCCATGGCTCTCTAAAATGTTACCCCTACATTCATCAACTCAAAGGGCATCCTGAGGAATTTGAATGCTCCCCAGGGTGTAGTGAAAGTGGTCTTATGCATGTCCTTTGGATTCACTACAATATGATTGTAACCTATGAGAAGCCATCTAATAAAGATATTCTTGATGCCCCAACCACTACTTGAAGCAAATACTCCATGTTAGGAAGTGGATAGTTATCTTTGAGTGAGCTCTTGTTCAAATTTATAAAATCAACACAAAGCCTGATTTCACCATTATTTTTTCTAACTAGGACTAGATTTTCTAACCAAGAAGAAAATCTCACCTTCCTAATTATCTTAGTGTTTAGTAGCTTCTACACTTCTTTCTACATAATTAGATGCAATTGGGATTGAAATTTATTTGCTTGTACCTAAAAGGCTTGGTATCTTTTTGAAGGGGTATTATGTGAGTCATTACCTTTGTGTTGAAAGTCTTTAGGTCTTCATAACTCCAAGAAAAGACATCAATGCTCTTTTTCAATAATTTAATATATTGTTGCTTCTCTTTTCCTGATAGAGCTTTATTGATCTTAAGAAACTTGGGTTCTTCCTATGTTCTGATATTAACATCTTCTGCTTCAGACTCCTATACCAAGAGGTTTATATGCTCTATCAAAGTCATCAAACAAGCTCTCTAGAGATACCAAACCCCTAGGGATCCTATTGGTCTTTAGTTGTATGACTTCTGTGGGTTCTCCAATAACATCCTTTAGTTTTTCTTCATCACTTTCATCACAAATAATATCAGAGAACATATTTTGCATAGTCATAAAATCATTAATGTGTTTATCATCATGAAAAACTTGTAAATATACCACATTATTAGGGATGGATGGCTTATAAATAGATATGGTTGGGAACCTATCCATAAACCAAGTTTCTATCTTAGGGCTATTTGCTCTAGAAGCGTTAATGGCCAACATATCTACATTGTGATTATGTACTCTAGGAATATATTGTAGATCAAAAGCTAAGAATTTATCTATTTCATCCAACACTACTTGCTTATATTATTTTAATCTAAGGTGCTTTGTTTGATAGTTTCCTTTGATTTATTGAATTATTAACTCAAAATTCTTGCTAATATTGAGGTAATTAATACCCAATTCCTTGGATTTCCTTAGCCCTAACAATAAAGCTTCATACTCTACAACATTGTTTGTACAAGAAAATTCTAACTTGTATGGTATGCCAAGATAGTTCCCATTAATATCTGTCAACATTACCCTAAATCCTCCTCCTGCTTGAGATTTTACCCCATCAAAGGTCATAGTCCATAACTCAAAAGTTAAAATTTTATTAATTTTTGCATCCACTTTAGCCTTCAGTTTTAGATCCATATTCTCAGCATCGAGCACTTCCAATAAGAAAGGAGAATTCCAAATAGAGTAAACCCCCATATATTTTTCCTTAATAGAATTCATGACATTAACCATATTATCATTAGGATCTCTGAATTCAACTAAATATCTGTTGAAGGGTTCTCTTTTCAAAATGAATTTTTCCTTGCCCTACATCGGGATAGTGGTATATGACCAATCTAATTGAATAGTACCACCTAGTTGCTCTTCCCAATGCCTAGAGAGTAAGATGGAAAATAAAGGGTCCACATCTACAACTGTGACATCCATTACACACACGTTGGTGGGGGGCGGTCGGCCGGGGTGCTGGGGGGTGGGTGGCGCCGCGGGCCGTCCCTCCCCTCGTTGGCGGGTGGGTGGTTGGGGGTGGTTTTGTTTTTTCTTTTTTTTTTTTTTTTTTTTTTTGTGGTGTTTTCTCTCCTCCTTGGGGGGGGGGTCTCTCCCCCCGTTTGTGGTTATTTTTTTTTTTTTAGTTTTTTTTTAATTTTTCAAAAAAAACATCCATTACCCCACCTTTCTTAGGATATTTTTTGAGATGGACAAGAAGCCTAGTGATAATGCCTACACAAGGCACTCTCCTATTATCCATTACAAAAATATGAGGTGCTTTTTGATAAATCAAGCCTAGTTGATCCTTGTTTTGACATCACATTCATGGAAGCACCACTATCAACTATGCAATTATGAATAACATATTGGTCTCCATAGCATGATGTATACCTTAGTGATATGTAGAATGGTTTAACTAAATATGGGGCTCTGACTGCATTATTCTCAAGGCCTATGGGGGCTTGAGGCTGACATCCTAACTGATTAGTTAACTTGAAGACTCTACATACTTGATACTCGATACTTTGGGATGGTCATTAATTCCAAAAATGTGATGTTGACCTTCTACTTAGAAACCTCTATACCTAGATCAAAATGATATTTCTTATCATCAATTCCTTTTCTATATTTCTAATTAACTAAGTCATTTTGTTGTTTTTTGATAATTTCTTTTGAATCAGGCTCTTTAGGAATCATTTGCTACTTCATTTGATTTACCTTTTTATGTGAAATCACTCCTATGGTTTTCTCTTTTTGGGTAGGCCCTTCATCAATTTTGTCCTCCACTATTCTGTTCCTAAGATTAATAGCATGTATTCTCTCTAAAGACTCAACCTCTTTTGTTGTAGGTATAAGCTTCTCCTGCTTCATTCTATCAAATATGGTATTAGGAGACTCACTTGAGGTTGATGCCTCTCCAAAGACTAAGGCTCTTTGTTCATGATTATTGGCACATATGTCCATATCCATTTCAAATTACTTTTCTCTAACCTCATCCTCTTGAGTCCAACATACATTAATTCTAATATCTTCTTCCTCAAATTCAACATTTAAATCAACATTAGAATGCATATTTAAATAAATACCACAATCAATAGGGTTATGTGGTGCATCACAAGTAGAGAAATAGAAAGGATGATTTGATGCTATATTTTTAGATGGTATTGGGTTTGGAATAGAATCTAGATCTCTTTCTATTTCTTTCTTTTTCCAATTTCCATTCCAATTCTTGTTTCCCTCTTCATTTCCATTGTTATTCCAGTTTCTATTGAAATTTCTTCTAAATGGAGGACTATTATCTACCTATTATCTATTATCACCCTAGTGATGTTTTAGAAATATTTTCTTTACCTTTTTCAATTCTATCCAATCTATTATTCAAAGTGGTAAACATCTCACTCAAATGATTTTTCTATTTTGTTCATAGGATCCTATTCTATCTTCTTAGGGATAGAGAATTCAACCTTCTTGGGCTTTCTTTCAGGTTTATTTGGATCTAAAGAGTATGCTTTCATCTTCCCACTATCAATAATATTTCTTTCTATTTCAATAGACCTCTCCATACATGCATCAATGGTGGTTGTGGCTTATTGTCTTAATTCATAACTAAAATCTCCAAGGAAGGCATTCTTGTAAAAATAGATGGATTGATCATCGTTTGGCCTTAGTGCTACTAGAATATTATTTCTGGTCTTAAAGAATATCCTATTGAAATATTCCATTGATTCATTTTATTTCTTCTTCATGGTAGCTAATTCTATCAACAAGGACTGTTCATTCTTCCTCTCTCCATATTTCTTGAGGAAAGCTTGCTCCATTTCTTGGAAATTATGGATAGTGGTAGCTCCAAGGTTGTTAAACCATTCTCGAGCATATTTCTTCAAAGTTTGGAAAAATAGCCTAAGGACAACATCTTCATCATCTACCTCAAGACTATCCATGGCATACAAAAAATCCCTAATGTGATCTTCACCGGTGACAACATTATTTCCTTGAAATTTAGGCAAGTACTTATGAGCTTTACCAAGGAGGGGATTTAGATTTGGAGGTAAAACAAAAGCTCTATACATATTGGTTCTCCACTGATTGATATTTTGGTTAGCATTAGGAGCTACCATATTCACTATAGGTTGATTTACTATGGATATATGATTTACAATGGAGGAAGACTAATTTAAACTAGAATTTGGACTAGAAATAAGAATAACATCAATTGGAATTGAAGTTTTTTCATAAATATTTGAAGAATACCTTAGGATTCGACACTCCAACGAGCAATTCTTTTCCACTTCTTCTTGTAGATGCTAGATCCAACTCCTTCTTTCTTGATTTTCAAAGTTTTGAGTTTGTTCAGAGTTGCCAACACATGTGTGCAAAGAAAGAGCAAGATATTCAATAATACTCAAGCTAATATTGCTTAGCTTGGCATACTCTAAATTCTCACAAGTTCTACTCCAAGGATTTGGGAAAGACTATGAAAAATACAAAATGCAAAATAGTACTAAGTTTATCCTCGAAAACAACAGTCCAAAAATTGTTGAGGAAAATTCTTGCACCCTTGGATATTTATCACACTGCAAGACTTCCTTGATGCAATAAACATTGTGGACTCTGGTGGATCCACCTCTTTGACTCAGGAAAATATTATCCTAAGACTCTAGATATATCGAGTAGGGTAAGGAAACCCTAGAGGTGATCCTATAATAATTCTCATATGCTCATGCTCATCCAGATCTACAAAAAAAGCAAAATTATAACATAAAATTTGACCAAGCTTTAGAGTAACTCCTACCTAGTGCTGGGATTAGTAGATCAATGTCTTATCCATTGGGTAATTGTAGCAAGGCTTAAAACACTAGTATGAAATGGAAATAAAGAAAAGAAGATAAAAACTAAGCCAACCACATTCATTCAAATAATGTAACAAAAGTGATTGAATATGCCAGTGAAGGAAGGAACCATTTACATATTCAATTGGTGTAATATGTAAACAAGATAACAAACAAAACCGCACACATAAATATCGAAAGGAGGAAGTAATATTATATTAATGCAAAATATCATTACAATTGGAGTCTGGTCAAGATAACCAGATCTCACTAAGAAAATATAAATAAGTTCTCCATTCAAATGATGCAATAGAGAACTTCAAATATTCATTCAAATGATGTAACAAATAACCTCTTGGATTTTGGCCTCAGCCACTAGAAATGATCTCAGTAAACTGGGCACTTTCTTAGCAAAAACTTGCACAATAATGGAGAATAAAGAGGGGTGACTAGACAAGACACTAAGAAGAAAAATACAACTAACAAAGGATGGCCACTCTGGTATACCTATTGCAGAATTTTACTATGCAAAAACTTGATCCCTCTTTTCTTCTTTGTACCTCTTTCTTATAACTTGATTTATTTTTCTCAATTAGATCTCATTCAAAGCTTGATTATGGCCCATAATTACTATAACTACAACTGCCTCCATTATGGCCCATAACTACCACCTATTTTTAATGCTAGGTTATGGCCCATAACTTTTATTTTTTGTGGTTCTTGTTTGTGGCTTGATAGTGATCTTAGTTGGTTAAATATGCCTCTATTTTTAAATCTAGATGATGGCCCATAACTTTCATTTGTTGTGGTTCTTGTTTGTGGCTTGATAGTTATCTCAGTTGGTTAAAATTACCTCCATTTAAAGCTTGATAATGGTCATATTTTAATAATTACCTCTGCTTAAAGCTTTATAATGGTTATATTTTTATAATTGCCTCTACTCCTGCCTATTATAATTATCTTCATATTTGTCCAAAAGTGGCTTTAGGCTATTAATTAAATATTAGCCATCGATTTAATTAAATGACCAATCTTAGCCACTATAATCAAATAAATAAATAAAAATGGAGGTATTTGATCATTTTATTCAATGGCTAACCTTTAGGGGTTTCCATTACAAATCCTATCCACTTCGCTAGTCTGCCACCTTGGTAGAAAAAATGTGAGCCATTTGATTCAAATTAATTAAGACTTTGAACATTTTAAAATATTATCCCCTTAATTATATGTGATTGTGAGGGCCACCACTATGCCCAAATACCACCACTACTCCCAAATATTGCAAAAGTATCCTTATACCACCCAGGTGGGCCCCTACATTGGCACTACCAACTGGCACCTCCAAGCGGCCCCACACAGATGGCACCCTAACCACCATGAGCTGGTTGACTCACCATGGCCATATTCATATCCTTAAACCATATGTAATCCAACCCATGATTTATGTGGGATTAAAATAATAAATTCAAACCATAAACATTATGCCCACACATGCTCAAACCTTCCATCCACATGATGTCATGTATCATCACCTAATTTGAGTGCTCGAAACCCCCACTACCCTCCACTCCATATATATGCATGTTATCCCCTGGGTTATTAATCTCCTATGCACTAAATCCTACCACTTATGAACCAACATGTATCATCATCTAATTAGAGTGCTCAAAATTATCATTGCCCTATGCTTCGTAGATCTATGCACCCATTTGACTTTGACCCTTTGACCCTTCAACCATGGTGGACTTGAGAGGTGGGGTGATGTATCAAGGAATGAATGTATGTGTGCTTCAAAGGGGGAAAATGATGCATGGAGTTAGGCACAAATGGAAACCTTAGGGATATAAATTAGAATAGGACTTTAGGCCTCTAAAAAAATGGTGGGGGATTAAATTTTTTCTTTAGGACTTAGGACTTAGGGAATAGGATGGGTGGTGAAGAATTTTGATGGAAGGATACATTGAGGGGGGAATGAGGGTGGTGCATGGGCATAGGAGACTTAGGCTTAGAATTATTATGCCTAAAGGGTTCATTGGAGAAAGATAAGGTGGATGAAAAATGGTTATTGGATAAGGGGTAATGGCTAGAAAAAATAAAAGGGGGAAAATTATTAAATAGAATTTAGGGCTTTGAGGGCCAAAAATCATTTATTTAAAACCTTTGGAAGACAATGGGAAGGGGATAAAATTAAAAAACTCTATTTAGGATTTTGAAAAAAAGGACCTTGGGGGCTAAAAAAAAAATAGGACCACAAAAATTAAAAGAGAGGACAGAATTAGCCTGAACATAAAAAACAAAACAACCTAAAACAAAGACTCATAAGGGACCAAAATTTGAAAACTAGGGGTAATCTCAAGTTGGATTTTGAGAATTCGATAGGTACCATGGGTGTACAATAGCATGTACCAAATAATGTAATATTCCTCAAAAGTATCAAATGTGGTTGTTATAGATTGTCATTACACATAGTAGTAGAAGTTGGGTGTAACCACACATGTATTCATGAGATATACTTACATTGGATTGTCTAGACTACTTTGCAAGGTTGTCTAAACTATTGTGTTCGAATTTCTAAGGTGTTGTATCAATACATCTGAACTACTATTCTAGGAAATCCTAGAGGTTATTTGGGTTGTTTGAATTGCTATACTAAGTTATATAAGATGTTGTGTTGGATCACTTGAACTATTGTGTTGAGAAATTTGAGATGTTTTGCTAGGCATTTTAAATTATTATGCTAGGCCACTAAGATACTATGCAAGGTCATGTAAACTGATATGTCAAGAAATATAAATTGATTTTTTAGGTTGTCTATATTGTTATTTCAAGCAATATTATATATGTCATGTGCATAGTGTATGCATTGTAATCGTAAGTCACTCACATTGTATATTTTTTTATTTAATTGGTAATAGAATTGTGTTTCAATATGTTGTATTCCATTTCTATCATATTGTAGACTTTTTAAATGGTCAAAGTCCTACTAATTTAGAAAATGGATCACTCTTTATTTTGGTCATCATACTACACCAAAATATTGCCTAAGGTGTGGTCCATTGCTACTACATATAATAAAAAGGGCTTAAAATGATTAGGAGGGACAAGGACAAGGGATACAAGAGGTAGGCTTTAAGAGCATTAATAACCACTTGATTTTTAATATCCCATTTGAATACAATAGACTTTCTTAGAAGCATGGAAAGGGGATGATACTTATTGAAAAACTAGAAGATGAATCTCTAGATGGTTTGGATTTTTCCCAAGAAAATCCTAAGGTATGTTAGAGTTCAAAGAGGTTGGAATATAAACAATAGTAAATATCTTGTCAAGATCAAATTTAATATCATGTTGAGACATAATAAATCCTCATGCTTTTCTTTATTTAACTCCAAAGATATATTTTTCAGGCTTTATAAACACCTTGTCTTCTATAATTGCTCATAAATACATCAAAGATATTGAACATAATCTTCTTCATTTAATGACTAACCAAGTAGATCATTGACATAGTCCTCCATGATGTCATGCACAATACCATAAAATATGTATGTCATGGCTCTATGTAGATAGCTCCTATATTCTTTAGCTTGATGGACATGACTTGATAGTAGAAGGTTCCATATAGGGTGGTGAAAGTTGTTTTGGCTTGATCATTAAGAGTGATTTTGATCTAATTGTAGACTAAGAATACATCCATCAAAGAAAAATTCTACATCCTATAGTGAATTTATGATCATGTCAATGTTAGGTAGAGGGAAATCATCCATAGGACATGTTTTATTGATATCCTAAAAATTAGTGCATACTATGACACTACATATTTTCTTAGCAATAGAGACAATTTTAGAAATCTAGTGACTAGCTTTGATACATCTAATATTGAGGAGTTTTTGGAGCTACTCTTTGAATAGAAAAGCAACTTTTGGATGCATTTTTTAATTTTACTTTACAAGTTTTCACCAAGAGTGAAAACTAGGTCATGGACCATAATAAAAGGATCAAGACCTAGCATATCAATGTAGGATCAAACAAATATATCTTTAAACTCTGTCAAAAGCTTTGCATAGTCCTCATGTTAAATGGGAATCAAGTCCTTACCTATATTAAGGATCTTGGAATCCTTAGGAGCCCCAATATCAATGTCCATAATTTTCTCAATCAAAACATGAGAATTATTTTCCAATTAAGTGGGACTTGGAAGAACTCCTAGGCTCTCTTGATCTATAGGATCTAAGGTATTGTGGTTGACTGGCTATGATATAATAACATTCATAATTTGGGATAAAATATCCACCAAAATAGAAATTATTCTAGCTTAGATATTCCAACAAACCATCTTGAGGAGGAATATTCGAGACATCCTCTGTCTCACAATTGTCTTCATTGGAAATCATCTTGGAATAGGCTAGGGTTAGGATATATACACTAATAGATTTTATAAAGCAAAAGAGGATAGTATATATGAGGAGCATCATTATCATAATCCTTGTCCCAATCTAATTGTTTAAAAAAATGACATTTTGGGATGTTTTATTAGTATGGAAGGCTTTATCTTCACCATTAAAATAAGAAGAATAGGAAAAAGGTTGAATTTTGTTGGGGATATAACCTATCCCATAGTGTCTTGTTAAAGCTTCAATATATATGATCTCTTTACTACTATAATCATATATTCCTAGTCCTTTACCTCAATATTCCATATTAAGAAGCATTCACTTAGGAATGGAATATGAGTTTGACAAGAACCATGAGGTAAACTAGCATTCAATCAAAAAATTTATTGCCATGTATTTTCTAATTGTTGGTAGTATTAGCATAGATGAAGGAGAAACTTTCTATTTGTGCTCTTTTACTCTTATTGTTAGAAGGTTGGCCTAGAGTTTGACAAGATAGGAAAATATTTGCTTGGTCCAGGACAAGTTGATTATTATCTAACCTATTATTTATGTTAATTTGATTAGGAATTTGACCCTTATGTTTATTGTTAGGTAAATTATTTAATATGAGAGATCCTAATGTATCAATGATATAAATCTAAGAAGAAGAAAATGACTCTAGATATGAATTAAGAGAAGGATAAATATAATATTTATGGTTCTTGACCTCAATTATTTGGTAGTAGGTAAAGGGTTTAGGATTGGATGGAATATGATAATACCCCTATATTTATATAAGGTACTAATGAAGAGTTTAAAGGACAAGTTGCATATCGTGGATCCATGACTTCCCAAAATGAATGTCGTCAGTTAGGTCATGGCATGCCATAAAAATGAATGTTAAGAGTGTGGGATTTGACTCTAAGGGATACAACTATAGTTTCACTAGACTTGTGTTCACCATTATAAAAATCCCTAATAATAAAATTATATTTCTCCAAATCTTGTTTGGTTATCCCAAAATAAGTGATGAATCTTAGGCTACAAACATTAAGGCCAAAACCATTATCGACTAGAATTTTATTGATAAATTAGTCATCGATATGGCCTATGATGTATAATGGGATATATTCAACCATAGAGAAGTGAGGTATATCATTCTCATGGAATGGTATAGTTGCATGGCTAACCCCAATGGACCCCACTATAGAAGTGAGATCATTTGGATTGAGGTTTTGAGGAACAACTTGTTTGCTCAAACTTTTAAGTAAGATGTCTTTATGGGTCAAAGGCACTCTAAGAAACTTAAGAAGAGATATTTTATATTAGTACTATCAAGTTGATGAAGTAAATCAAAATCACCCTTAGACTTGGCTTCTGATTGAATGGTTATTAGAGGTCCCTTAGGGGGAGAAGTATTTTTTACATGGACTAAAGCAGGTCTTGAAGATTGATTAGATTATGGATTCTTGTGTTTTTGTCTAGTTACAACATACATATGAGATATACAAATAGAATAATGGAGTTATCCAACCATACTCTGGTCTAGATATGGAAATTCATGTCATGAATGCTATTTTCTATCTTTTGATTCTAATTATGATTAGGCAGTATATTTTAGAAAACTTCAAGATCTTGATTAGAACACGACTAAGAATAAGGCTACTAAAGACAACTTGACCTCTGTCAATTAGGCCATGGATAAATTTTCTAATGCTTATACATTTATTGGCCACATGTTCATTAATGTGGTGGAAGGCACATTGCTCATTAGGACAAAAACAAAGAGATTTTTTCTTTCAAGTTCTAGAGGTTTAAAATGTAGAATATCTACCATATTGGATTTCAAAAGTTGATCTAGGATGGCTAAAAAGAGGTTTGTATAATTATTACTTTCTCTTAGGTTTCAATTATTGTGGTTTCCCTAAGAAAATATTTTGAATGTTGCCATAGAACTAATATTGTTAGCATGGCATGAGTTTGTGACTCCAAAACCTACAACATGTACTACCCTTCAAGTTAGAAGAAGATTTATCTTCCTCAATATTATACTTGGTTTTAAATTGCCCTCTTTTAAAAAGGGTGATACCTACTCTCTTGGCCATGTTAATAACATCTCTAGAAGAAAATACATTGGTTATCTCTAAGTAGAATGTCAATTGTTCATAAAGGTTCCCTATAAATATATCTATAATATCTCTAGATGGAGGGACATACTAAAGTATTATCACTAAGGCTCACCATCTTGTTAAGAAGTTGGTAAAATTCATGTCTTTAAACTGCTTTAGTTGGTATATGTAAAACCCCTCCCTGGCCATCTTGTATGAACAATAAACTATGTATTGAGATAATTGTTTAATGGCATTATTTCTTTCATGAAGCTTATATATAATAGAATATTTGGTTGGATATAGAATATGGTACTACTGATGTATCTATGGATGCAGGATCAGGTACCTCTCTCTCTTGCTTGGTGGGACCATATGGGGGATCCACCTATAACAAGAGATACTTTGGTAAATGATGATGATGACTTGTTAATAGATAGCTCAGGGTAACAAGTATGAATATCCTTCATGTAGATACATTTGCATATTGTTTGTGTTCACACCATGGGCTAGGATGTTTCTTGTGTAATGAGTCTCCTTAATTAGGTTGGTGATAGCTCTAGACTATCTTAAATTTGGACCACCTATTAAGGATAAAACAATGGTGTGAAAGCTTATGGGTTGCATTGCATTTTGCTTGTGCATGGTGAAGCATACTTGGTTTGAATCTATGCTTGGGTTTTTGAGTATTTTTAGATGAAATTATTACTTTGGTAAATCTTTATAAAAGCATTAGTTTATAATTAAAATTAATATTTTGATTTATTAAGTGATTTTTAGCCTTATGAAAGTATTAATTAAGTTATTATTATTAAAAATTTAAAAACCATATAGCTAATATGAGTTTGGTTTTTCTTAAAAGAAAATATTTAAAATATGTGGTGATCGCCTCACTTCAATTTTAAAATAATTAAGGTTTCTCAACATCGATTTGTGCACTCTTCTATAGTGGCCAAGGTGGTGCACATAGGAAGGTAACACCTTCTTGGGTGTTTTTCTTTCGAACATCTCCAGACAAAGCACGATCATGCTCGTATCCTCTTAGAGGATAGTAGGGGGATGGAAGTGAGGAGGTTGGTGGAAAAGAGTTGAGTGATGATGAAGGACAGAGGAAGCAACAAGCTGAGCATCGACATACTGAAGTGATGGGGAGCGAGTGCAAAGCCAAGTACTCCTTGGTTACTTTGATTGTTATGATTGTGTTGTTTTAGTTTGCTTTGATATATACCTATGTTTTTTGGGTTGTTCGAGATCACTTTGTTATCTTTGTGATTTACCCTCTTATGCGTTTGTATCTTTCGCTCTTGGGTTGCTAGTGTAGTTCTTTCTCTCCTTATTTTACTTCTCAATTTTGAATGCCAACCCTTCCTTTCTATTTTGCACTCTTGTCATGTTTTTTATTGAGTGATTTGTGTCATCCTCAGCTAGTGTGTCTAGTTGGTTGAATCTATTCCAGCTATCTTCTCTTTGATGTTTCTTTAGGTTTGTTGTTGAGCTTCTAAATTTGAATGGTCTACCTATTGAAGCTTTAATCATGCTTAGAGATTTTGTGCATGTGATCCAATTTATTTATTGTGCTTAAGCATTGTTCATGATTGACATATTCTATCCTTGCTTTGATGTTTTCCCCTATGGTTTTCTTGATCTTTGTTGTCATCCTGATGTTTATTTGCTTGAGGGTTACTTATTTAGGTTTAGTTTCTCTTTTGTAATCATGTGATGCTCATTGTTGGATGGCTTACATTTTGCTTGATGTTTTTCTTTTTTATCAGATGCACCTATTGTGTGTTGTTGCATGGATGATGTTAGGGTTGTATTCTTTTGTAACCTTATTTTTTTGCTTTTTGAGACTCTTTATGCTTATAAAGATCTTGGTTATATTTAATGATGCTTAAATTTTGTGTTAAATTAAGTATTCATTATAAGAGTAGTATGGGATACTCTTTGTGCTTATAAAGATCTTGGTTATATTTAATGATGCTTAAGTTTGTGTTAAATTAAGTATTCATTATAAGAGTAGTATGGGATACTCTTTGTGCTTATAAATATCTTGGTTATATTTAATGATGCTTAAGTTTTGTGTTAAATTAAGCAATCATTATAAGAGTAGTATGGGATGCTCTTTATATTGGAAACTATTTATGATTTCTTAAAAGCTTATGATAGTTTAGGGAATCTTAGTAAAGGAATTATGTAACTCTTTTGCTTAAATGGTTTTTGCATTATGGTTTGAATAAGAAAATGTTATAATAATTCTTGATATTCATATGGATTAAGGAATTATTATATAGAGGGACATGGGACCCTCTTGTATTGATATTGATTGATTAAAGTTGGATTCTAAAGAGGAAACTTATGTTGTTATGATTTGAGACTAATGGTAGTTAAATAATCATGGATTTATGCACTTTACTTTGAAATAAAAGTTAATATAATGACCCCTGAGACTCTTGTGAGTTAAGGGATTATTATAAAGTGAAGTATGATATTTTCTTCTTGTAGCTTGTTTATGTTTATGCATGATTATTTACATAATAGAAATGCATAGTTATAATTAAATGGAATATAGAGTTGTCCCGATCCCAAAGTATACTTCATCATAATATGGGTTGGATCCCTCATCTCGAAGAGGTTTTTGATATGTGGATGGCTTGAGGATTTCGAAGTGGATTTTATAGCTTGGATGTTTGGATGTTTGGAAATTTTTAGAGGTATTGTAAATATGAGTTGCTCAAGTTATTTTGTAAACTTGATCATTGTATAAAAAAAATATTTATGTTGTTTAATGACATATTTAGTTGTATGCATTATGTGTGTTAAGCAATATTTGGCTAAAGAATATTGATATCTTTTAACTATAGATATGCGTAGTTAAGTTATCATGTTATGCATTGATGTTATTTGAAAGTATTTGAATTAAAATTTATAGTCAAGTACTTGATTTATGCATAATTTGGTTTATGGTTAAGAGGAATATTTTCTTGAGCATTTCTAATTGATAGAAATTATGTCTTGCTTTTATTATGCTTAATCTATGGATTTTATTGCTTTGGTTATCTATCCTTGGGGTGGGTATAATTTCCTCTTGTAAACCATAAGATCCAATCCTAGGAGGAGTTGCATGAATGCAATACTCAGGTAGATATGATTCCTAGAAGGAGTTGTGTGTATGCAATATCTAGGAACTCATGAACCTAGAAGGAGTTATGTGCATACAATAGCCAGGGTACTTGTGAACCGTTGCACCATGATCATGTAGGATTGGGTGTGTCCCAACTAAATTGGGGGGAGATACATTCACAAGTCAGTAATGGTGATTCTTGTATCATGAAGGATTATAAGTTCATGTCAGTTATTTTTAAAGTGAAAATGACCTTAGTTAGCCCATGAAGGTGTGGTAACTAAGTACTAATGATCTACACTTTATTAACCTACCTAGATGGATTTAAAGTAAGTTTTAGGAATAAGCATTCCACTCTAAGTGTTATGGGTCTTAAAGTATAATTCCTACATCATGGTTAAATGGTCCCTAATCGATTATGGTATGGTAAATATTAGGAAACCACTTAATTACATCCTTCTAAATATGCAATTTTAGTAAGGTGAATCCCAAAAAGATATGTACATTGGCCACTCCTATCCATTGAGTGTCATATGCAGTGACTTAGAACTCAAATGTGGTGAAGCCTTGCATGCTGAAATAAATGAAGGGAAGGTTCCTTCCTTGTGAACCTTTGTTGTAAGTTCTCTTTTAAAAAAAATTGGAATGGTAGATTTGGGGTTGTTATTGTATAGGTTGCTATTTATGACATTTTTCTCAATATAGAAAGAGAATTTCTTAACAAGCATCTCAATAAGGTCTCTAAAGCTCTTAAAGGAATGCCTCGATATTTGGAAATACCATTTAAAGGTAAAGCCACTAAGGCTCTTAGGGAATATCTTGAGCAAAAATGTTTCACCATAACAAATGTCACTAGTGATTCTAAACAACCTAAGGTGGTTGACAAGATCTTCCTTCCCTTTGACATTTGAAAAATAAAAGTTTCAAATTTGGGAGAAAAATGGTGACCATATAAAAAATGATCTAAGGGTTGGTTGTACAATTTATCATAAGAGTACTTGTGATCGAAAGAAGACCCTTGGATGGTAACCATTTATTGTTTCAATAGCTCTAATTTAGAATTTTATGGCACAAAAGATATGTGCTCAAAAATTATAAAAATTTTATATTTGACATAAGAAGGAGGTCTATACACTTGGGCGTATAGTGTTGATGTTAGGATCATATGATTTATTCCCTAGGTATTTAAAATTAAAGTATTATAATATTAAGGACGAGAGATTAGGGATTAGGGTTTTGAGTGAAACCTATACTCACAATTTTGAGATTAGAATGAAAGTTATTGACATGAGGACTAGAGAATGGGACAATTGATGATACTCCCTGATTAGGAGTATAGATTATATCCACTTGTTGAGATATGGGATAAATTACATTTCATTGTAATAATTATTAAAAATGTAGACAAAGATGAGTGATTTTATATGGATGGTGGGAGGTTTTTCCTCCTAGCCTCCATAAAATAGTGATGATAAGAGGATTTGAATCAATAAAATTATGATTTGATGCATTAAGGTTTGCATTTATAAACCAAAAGGGTGGGTCAAGTTGATTTAGAGGTAAAATATTTGAGCTAGGTTTTTGAAATGGTCCATAAGTGAATCCTCATTTGAATAGATGCCAAGGGCATCATGATATTCCCTAAGAAAGGATTCCATAACATCCCTATGTTTTTACAAAAAAAATAAAAGTTATGTGAGTTGTGGATTGAAAAAAACCTCTTCCTTGCTCATCATGGATAAGTCTTAGAGAATCCAAAGGTGTAGAAACCTTCTCTTCTTGCTCAAAGGTAGGGTCCTCAAATATGGGTTGGCCATCATGACCTTCCATTAGATTATTAGGGATAGTGACCATCTAATAAGTAGCACTACGATTAGCAACATATCTTGGACATAGATTTGGAAGGAAAGGATTATATTTATTAAGTTTTAAATTATATAGAGTAAATTATAAGAGAAAGAGAATATTTTCTAGCAATCTTATATCACTTCCATCTATATACTGAGTATAAATTTTAAACCTCAAGGGTCTCCCTATATATTGGAGGTCCTGATATACCTCACTCCTCTCTATACACCCATTGGTAAGAGATATAAAGTTGATATGTGAGCTGCCAAAGACATGTAGAAGTGACCACTTGGATATGTGGACAAGATGGTATATGAGGGATAATAGTATGCCTCCTTATGAATCCTATTAGCCCACTATAATATACTCCTTTGGGAAGTTGATGGTTTGGGATTGTTATATACCCAATATAGCATGGTATCTCATATGGTAGTTACTTAAAGGATAAAAAAGACCCTTAGTAGGACTATCAATTAGTTATGCTATTATTATCTAATATTATGAATAAGTAAGATTAAGTGGTATTGATTAAATTTTAATAAATTTTAGTTTGATTAAATCTAAGCTTGGTCAAAGAAGATCTTGTGACCCATGTTGGTGTTCACATTAGCTTAACCAAAATATGAGAAGGGCAAAAGATCATGAAGGACCTCTTAGGGATTCCACCATGCTTTCTCTCTCTCACCTCAAGGATAGGGACAATTTTTTAGTTTAGAAATTAGGGTTTAATGGATTGATTGAAGAACACCTATGTTTCTCTTGAGATACTTCTTTAACCATGTTAGACCTTAACCTAGCCTTATTGTAACATACAAATGCAACAAAAAGAACTAGAACTAAAATGTGTTTGCTTTTTTAATGATAAACTAAATGATGATTTTTATTTTTCTTTAGAGAGGCAAGGGTGTAAGGATAATGCAATAAATAAGTCAAAAATTTAACTATTTGCAATTTCAATTTTAATCTAAATAGTACGAAGGGAAACACCTTACTATAGCACCTTATTTCAAAGGAGAAGCGCCTTACTCAGGTGCCTTACTCCAGATGAGAAGTGCCTTACTCGGGTTCCTTACTCCAAAGGAGCGGTGCCTTACTCCGTCAATGGGGCACCACCTCGAAGCATTCTTCATAAGGCAAGTGGGAGGTAGAAGCCTTACTAAGGTATGTGCCTTACTGAAGTAGGGACCTTACTGAGGTATGCGCATTACTGAAGTAGGTGCCTTACTAAAGTAGGCATCTTACTAAGGTAGGTGCATTACTAAGGTAGGTTCCTTACTAAAGTAGGCACCTTACTAAGGTAGATGCCTTACTAAAGTAGGCACCTCACTCAGGTAGGTACCTCACTTTGCCAAGAAGGTGCCACCATCAAAGCATTTTCTCTCAAAATATATATATATATATATATATACACTTCCACGAGAGGCGCCTTACTTCAGCACCTTACCCTGGAGGAGTGGTGCCTTACTCCACTGAGGAGGCACCACTCGAGATCATTCTTCATAGTCAAGTGACACCTTACCCAAGTAGGCACCTTCCTAAAGTAGGTGCCTTACCCAAGTAGGTGCCTTACTAAAGTAGGTGCCTTACCTAAGTAGGTGCCTTACTAAATTAGGCGTCTTACTGAAGTAGGCACCTTACTCCAGCAAGAAGCCTTACTGAAGTAGGTGCCTTACTGAGGTAGGCACCTTACTCTGGTACCTTCCTAAGGTAGGCACCTCGATCAAATCAAAAACACATGCACAAGTTGGTAGTACGTGGAGCAGCCAAAACCAACACCATCATCTCACGTGATGGAAATCCAGAAGCACCTAAAAATATTTAAAAATCATTGGACAAGATCTTTGCATGTCCTAAGGCCAATCATCAAGAAGATATGCGTCCCAACCTGAACCAATAGGATCCACCACATTTTTAGTAGCAAGACCTTGAGCGAACTAGGACATAGAAGTGACAAATGATTTCATTCTCGTTGTGAACATGGGAATTGCCTGATTGCATAGACTGGAAATTCTAGTCACTCTAGAGCACATCGCTCATGTCATTGACCTCCCCCTTATTGGGGAATGCACATATAAAGATGACGTGACAAAGAAATGCACATAGGTGTTGCTAGGACAAACAAATGTCTCCTACAACCCACATGGGCTCCCAAATTAGGGACTCCCTATGCACCTGAGGAAGCTCTTTGAGTAGGTGGTGAGATAATTCATATGCACCAAGAAGTATTTGTACCTAAACATGAACCACATGCAGTTCCTGAGCCATCTGGTGCACGGGTGAGAAATTAACATCCCATTCTACCTATAAAATTCTCTACAGGATGAGGCATCATGATATCAAAGAGGGGCATCCTCTGTCCTAGCCCACAATGGACTAATTACAACCTTGATATGCCATGCAGAGAAGAACATGGGAAGCTCATCGACGATAGGGGCTAAACACTCTAGTGCATAAGAGCAGGTAGCATCCAAAGAGGTTAGTATCTAACCCTCTGATGCATCAAAGAAGGTAGCGATAGAGGCAGAGGACGATGTCAAATTGGGGGGGATGTTCAAAGAGGAACACCCCTGATTCTCATCAGATATCATGAAAGAAGGCCAGAGTTCTCTACCCAATTATGTAGATGAAAGACTAGAATCCTCCAACCCTGAACCTAGAGTACGACATACAGAGTGCATACACAATTAGAGGCAACTGTGATGCCTAATCCTCTCAAGTGAGGAGGAGTAAAAAGATGTAGATCTCAGCTTCATAACCCAAACCCTACAAAATTTGGTCGCTCGTAGCCCACAAGACCCGTAGTCCTTAGTGGGCCTACAATAGCAGTCTGAGGTACCGATGGAAGAGGACCGCATCGATTAGAGTGAGAAATACACTATGGAGGTACTATTCAAAGAATATAAGGACATGACTACAAGAAAAATTTAGAGTTAAGAGGCCACCATCACCCAATTCCAGCAATTAATCCAGCAACTCAGGGTAGAGAACTAGCAGCTACAAGTAAGGGCGATTGATAGGCGATATGCCTCTACCCAAATTGATTGGGCAATTGAGGTGCCCATGAACTCTCCAACCTTGCCTAAGAGATTAGTCTAATCCAAATCATTCAAGTCATATGCCTGTAATGAGAAATTGGATGCGGGATAAGGTTCGTGCACCTCTAGTAGGGTGATTATAGAGGAATAGGGGGATTCTATTTTTCAAATAGAAACCCCTGTTATCAACATTTAAGACAATGAGGAGCAGATCCAAGGTTAAAACCCTAGACCTAAGACCAATGAGGATTATCCAGAGCACTAGGGACCTAAAATTGAGGGTTTTCTACCTAAAAAACCAGAGGAGCAGGCATCGAGAGGCCAAGAAATAGGGGGAACATCCACAAAAGACCTTCGATTAGAGGGATAGATCCTTGGATCATCCAATAAGGAGGTTGCCTCTATGGGAAAGAAATACCTCCCCACATAGGCCACTGCAATACCAGAAAGAGAAAAATGGAAGGCACCTAAAATCATGCAGAAGAGGGCCAAAAGAAAGGCTAGAGTGAGGAAGGGGAGGATGAGGAAGGGGAGGAATGCCTACAGGCCTTCACTGAATAAAAATAAAAATTTGAAAATGTCCTAAAGGAGTTATAGGTGGCAAAGGTAGCTAGGAAAGCTACAAAAAATACCGAAAGAGGGCCAAGCATCTATGTGGACCCTACTGATGACGATCAATTTTAGGAAATATATGGTTCATCGCAGGGTCGGCCCTCTAAGATGAAGAAATTGCTGGCAAGGTGGGGAGTATATGCACCAGAGGTAGAAGCTAGAGTGATCATGGAATAAAATGCCTACCTCATCCCTGAAGAAATTTGGTTGTACAAGGCCAACGTAGTTGTACGAAAGAGGAACGACTTCAACATTCCCTTCAAAGAGCTACACCCTCAACATGATAACTTATGGTAGGAAGCAGAGGTAGCCTTCCATAAGGGAGCAATGACTGTGATAGCACCCAGCATAGGTGATGGACCAAGATGATTGGAAGGTGTAGCCAGCATAACAAGAAGTCGATGCAAAATTAAGGCCAACCCAGCATAGTCGAAAGCCAGCGTAGCCAAAGGGTAGCACATCCTAAGGATGCCCTGCAACAAACCAGGGCCCCTCAGTAGAAATAAAAGCTTTAGGATAGAGAGAAAGCCAAGGCCACCAACAAGAAAATGAAATGATGAATAATGGTCTACATAGAGGAGGTGTTTACCGATTTTAGGTGCCACAAGGGCATGGCACATATTAGGCATGGGGGGATGATGAGCACCAGATATGCTCATATTTTTGTATATGTACTAACGGTTTTTGTGTGGCAATATATCATGAGTTGTATATTTTTATGAAATATTATGTATTTATTTAATGAAATCATGTGTATTATCTAATCCATGCATGAAGTGTGTTTTGTGTAGTTATTTCTTAGATTTTGTCATATTTTTCTCAATTGAGGTCCTACATGGACTTGGCACAGTTCTACTCAATTAGATGAAGGTATACAGAGGTAGGCACCTTACTGAAGTAGGCAACTTACTAAAATAGGTGCCTTAATGAAGTAGGTACCTTACTTAAGTAGGTGCCTTACTTAGGTAGGTGCCTTACGTAGGTGCCTTATTGAAGTAGGTGTCTTTCTTAGGTAGGTGCCTTAAGTAGGTGCCTTATTGAAGAAGGCATCTTACTGAAGCAGGCACCTTCCTCGTGCAGATGCCCAGATTGTGCGCATTGACCAAACATCTAGAAAATGACCTTGATGACCACCGTTCCATGTCATCAATTGGAAACCACTGATAAATGGGTTGTCCCAATCAGGGTGGATGGACGCACAACCACTCTTGAAGCAGAGTTGTAATGAAATAAAAATCACCTGATTGCAAGGAAACGACGAAGAAGCTGATCATCATGTGCCAGCCATAGTAGCTAAACTATCATAGTTTAGACTATAACCAGGACATCTATTGTAATATAACTACAACAGGAAGTCCTGTGTGTGGTATATAAACGCACAGACTTCTCTGTAGCAGGGGAGGCATTCTTTTAAGAACATTATCACATGTAATATTTTCTGAACTATTAATAAAGCTTGAGCGTTATCTCATATGCATATTGTTTTTGTGATTTTTTGGGTGGGATCTGCTAGAGCTCAGGCCCACTCTAAGCCAGTATTTCTCCCCTATATCTTAGTTTTTTCATAGATTTAATTCTTCATAGGTAGTATATTCATTCCTTAGATTAAAGTTAATTATTTTAGAGTAGTGTTCTTTATAAGGTAGGCGTATTATTGCTTTCCTTACGATGTGTTTACCTTTGAGCATTTTTATTTGTGTTTATGTTTTCTTGGTGTGGAAAAATCATCTGTTTTTTCACAAACACCCCCCAATTATAGATAACTGGATTCATCTCCGAAGTGGTAATGTGAGTAGTTTTAATCATGGTACTTATAAAGTCTACGAGCTCCCAGGTTGAAAATTTAAATGTGAGTGCTATGACAAAATTTTAGGACAAAATTAACCAGTTTGGTACCCAACGCTAGATCCCCTCCACTGGCACCTTGAGGATGTAATATACATCCTCCAAGGTCACAATCACCTCTCTCGTGGGGAGCTAAAACATCCTCCTATTCACATCCCACCTCTCCACCAAGGTAGAGAGGTAACCCTTGTTAGCCCTCACCACATCCACCCAAGCTACCTCTGCTAGCCCCACATCCTCCAGCAACTCCCACTCCTCATCTAACATCGCCTTCCTCATCCTAAGAATATATGGTGAGAACTGATATCGAGCTTCCAAAATCCTAATTTGTAGCACAACACAAAAAAATTTTCAATCATTTTTCAAAAAAAACATTTGCACAATACATAAGCAATAAAAGGGACTTACCTTAGCAAACTATGCTTTAGCCTCAGCCTTGGCCTTCGTACCATCCCTCTGCCGCCATAGCTTTCGCGTACAAAACACTTCACCTCACTTCACTCCACTCTCCCAGATGTAGATTCTGTAACTCTCAAATAGACAAATGAGCTTGGTTTATCATCTTGGTAGCTATTTGTAGCTGCATCAGACACCTCGAGATGCCCATGGGTGTTTCTTGGCACATTGAAGCGCCCATCAGTATTTTCGAATACCAAAAGTGCTAGTAGGCGTTTGGCATCAATTTTGAAAAAAAGATAAAATTTCTCAAAATAGTGGCTTACCTACACCAAATTGCATCCATGCATTCATTCCATCATGTTATCAGGTTTTGAGAAGATTCCAACTAATTTGGATGTATAATTTTTGTTTGCAACCACACATTTCAAATTCACCAAACCAGTTATAAAAGCACCCCAAAACGGTCTAAATATTTTAAAAATGATGACTATCATAATTTTCATCATTCATACATCATAACATCATCATTTGCATATTTTCCAAGTTCAAACAACATTCAAGTGAATCTTATATATAGTGGATTTTTCTATATACTTGGTGATTGTAGCAATTTGCATCCATGCAATTCGGTAAGATGAAAGATCTACCATAAGGACACTTGGTCATTTTCATCATTACATATCTCCTTTTTTGAAATAATAATCATATTTGGTACTTCATATTTTGCATGAAACCTTTCCAAGAACAATTTGCACCAAATATGTCATTGATGGCCTAGTTCGTGGGGCTTAAAACATGGAAAAAATCCAACTTCATCATTTCATATTTCCTTTACAGTCATCATGGCAACTGGCCTTAACTAGGGTGACTAGTTTCGATCCTAGGAATTATCCGACAGTCGCCAGTTGGCCCTTTGAGGTTAACTAATTTTTCTTTGCATTTTCATCATTGCATATCAATGACATCGAAAGGCATTATTTTCAATAGCATCGAATCACCCTAATTTTGGGGTCACCATATTTGGTTTTGACTTTTCCCACAATGGGATACATCTTACATGATCATGACATTCACACTTGGAAAAAATCCCTTCATCTATTAGGGCAAAAACAAACGTATTTTTCATCACATGATTCACAAATCCCTTCATCTGTTGGGGTAAAAATAGATGCATTTTTCATCACATATTTCACAAATCCCTTCATCCGTTGGGGCAAAAATAGACACATTTCTCATCACATGTTTCACAAATCCTTTCATATTTTGGGGCAAAAATAGATGCATTTATCACACATTTTTCACAAATCCCTTCATCTGTTGGGGAAAAAATAGACACATCATATCACATTTTTCATCACTCCCCTTCCCACCATTGGGGCAAAAATGGTATCACATCTTCCATCATTTATTTGCATATATTTTTCAATTGGCTTGTGAGATTCATCTGCAATCTCATTCACCAATTGAGGGGGTAAGCTACACAAAACTAAAATTATTTTATTCTTTTGTATTCAAGCTCATGTGTTGCATCCTAATAGAAAGCTGCTTCTGCATCTCACCCAAATAGGTGTCTCGTATTTTTGCACTGCATTATGTTTCATGCAACATAGTACAAAAAGAGGCATATGTAGACACCAAAATATAGCCATTTGTCCTTCATCCTAACTTTCCAGCCATTTCCACCACCAATACCTAGCTATTTTTCATCTGTCCTAGCTTTCCTACCATTTATTCCTATTATTTATATATTTATTATATATATATATATATATATATATATATTTAAATAATAATATTTTATATATTATATTTAATAAATATATATTTATATAAATGAATTAATCCCAACCATCCGATTTCACTTAATCTTAGTTGTCCATCCACATCAATCCATGCCATACCCTAAATTTAATATCCACTCTCCAATGTTTTTTTATCTTGGCCACATGATTAATGTCATTGAAACCCTAGCATGCCCTAGGTTGGATTATAAATAGGAGCCATTTTGATGGCTCAACCCCTGAGTTCCCTACATTTTTTGAGTTCTAAGCCTAAGTTTTCCTTAAGTTATTGGAGTTTCTAAGTCCTTGCTTCTGATTCCATATTTGCTCGATGTAACCCTTGTATCTATTGCCATCCATTTCCCTTCGCTAGATCAGCTTCTGTAGAATCTTCCCTCGATATTCGAATGCCTTTGGGTACTTTTTATCACCATCGAGCACCTCTAGGCGCTTCCCTACCATCACAAAGCATCTTTGGGTACCTATCTACCAATATTGAGTATCCACAGGTATTTTTTGTAGTCGTAGAGTGCCCGTGGGTATTTTACATAAGCATTCTGAAGTCCCCCTAGCCTTCAAGCAATGCTAGGGCATTGTTGCACCTACTAACTACAACAACATTTTACATATTATAAGAAAACAAGAAAGTAAGGTAAATCTACTAGTTATTATTTCATTTATACATTTTCATTTCTGTACATTTCATTAGCAGTAGATAGTTAGGGTTTATCACTACTTATAGAAGGCCTCACACTTTGGAGCCCTCATGGGTATTACTAACCTAATCAATGTGTCATTATGTGCAGATCTAAAGGTGCTCCATAATTATTGGACAACTATTTAATCTAGAGTGGCCCAACATAAGATATCAAGAAGCCTACTCAACTCTGTTGGGATCAGGAATGGGCTTGAAGACACCACTAGCCTTGTCTGTTAGGGTTTTGGAGAACCCTAATTACTATAAACTTGTATCAAAATTGCTTCGGGAAAATTGCCTGCACCAAGTTCCAATGCTATATGTCACATGGGCTTTAGAACTCATTCCTTTTCAAATCCAACCCAGTGGTACCTTTTTGCTAGAACAAGCCATATATTCCAAAAGAATAACAAGCAATAAAAGTAGTAGTTTAGAACTATATGGTTAGGTCATTGTATATTTTAATAAACTATAAAGCTAGCATGGGAAGGCATACCAATTTTTAGTGTACATAGGTTGCATGTAAATGAAGTTGATTATAGGGTCACCGCTCTACCATATCTTAGTAGTCCACCAGGCATCATAATCAACTGTGGTCTCGATATCTGCTAACCTTGAATCTTGCCAGTCATCATCCTCATTTCCTAGTGGAGTCACAATAGGCCATATCAAATCCTTCTCCACCTTAAGGCAGCAATAGAGAGTGGGAACTAGTGGAATATCCCAGCATATACCAAACTATCTAGTAACATGTGAGAAGTGGAAAAACTCATGCATGTCAGACTTGAACCTGATGAGCCACCTGTCTCGATGTGTCCACCTCATATACCTGTCTACCTCATACCATACAAGATAGTCCATATAGAGTCACCATAGAACCTACCCTGGTCGTAGCCTAGTCAATTTATCCAAGTAGTACTGGAGGTCTCCTACATGAGACCTGCTCCTCAAACCCTCGACCTCTCTAGGCCATCAAGTAGCATAACACTGTGAAGCCTCTGTAATATCTTTGATCTGATGTGGTAGTCCTCTAGGATGGTCAATGGTTATGTGCTACCACACCCATATTTAGAGCCATATCTAGAGTAGCATACTATAGGCAACTCCAACGCAGCCTCACTGAGTGATCCTATACAACTCATTATAGAGTTGTGCAAGGAGGGCGCTACCCCATGAGAGAATCAATGGCTACTCTTTAGTACTCCCTAAAAGATCCTACATCCTAGCTAAGAGGTTCCATGGGAACCTCACTCTAGACGTATCTATTAGTAGGTTGTGTATGCACAGGTACATAAATATGGCCTAACGCTCTGTGAAGACATGCACCCTATACTATAACTTAATGGATACACCCCCATGGTCAATTTCCTCTAGTGCCTTGTCACTCAGAGTGCCAAAGATCCACTAGAAGACAACAACCTTCACCATGGTAGGTGAAGAGGTGATGACCTCACCATCAATAAGGATACAGAAGATACGGTAAACATCCTCGATAGTGAATGTGATCTCTTCTATTGGCAAGTGAAATATGTTGGTTCATGCATCCCAACGATAGGCCAAAGCAGTTATGTAGGCCTGGTCAGCCTTGATAGTAGGTAAGAAAATGACATAACCAAGGCCTATAGCAACGAACCAATCCTGGTTATCATTGCTAATCTGGTGGAGGAGGTTGTGAAAGAGCTCGGACTCCCTCACTCGGTAGTCAGCTAAAAGGGCAAATAATAATACATAAAATCAATCAAAAACATCAAAAAATGTACTTCAAAATTCAAATAAATTAAAAAAAATTCAAAAATATAAAAACATTCATAAATGCATGATAAAATTTAAAACAAAATCAATTAAACAAGTCAAACATCATAAAAATAAAAAAATTGAAATTTTTTTCCTAAAGTTGCTTAGTCGTGGCTAGGATCCATGGCCAATGTCAACGATTAAATTTATGACCATTGGGATTTGAATCCCACCATGGCTAATAGATGTGGTCCTCAATTTGCCAATTGGGAGCCATGTCTGCCACCCATGACTAAGAGAAGCACCCCTTTCAAGGTCACTTCCCATCCCGATCAACCCCGAAAATTAAAAATCCTCCCCATCTAAGCTAACCTAGACTAATCCTAACTAGGGTGAGGTTCTTTACCAAAATTTTAATTTGGTTCATTTAACCCATTCTTAATATGGTTCATTTTAAGTTGGTAATCAATGAGTGATATTTGTAATGCTACCTTTGTGGCATCGGCTTTGCCACTGGATGACACCTTCGGTTGATCAGCCATGGGTGTGAGTGTTCGCTTAAACAGTGTTCCAGGTCAAATTTTTAACCTCATCTTCCAAAGCTCTCTTGGCAGCTGTAGCAAATTGGAAAATTATGAATTGAAAATGATAGATTTTTATTTTTATTTTTTTTATTTAACCCGTAGCTACTTCTGGCAATTACGAGTGCAGAATTAGGGTTTGTTGACTGCGGGTCAGAGCTGTGACTAAGGAATTTTCCAAAACTAGTTGTGGCTAACAAGCGTAGTTAGCATTCCATAATAAATGCCCTCAAAATTTCATCGTGAAGATCTTCAAAATGCAAAATCAAAAATATTCAATGGTGCAAAACCTTCAAAAATTTTCAAAAATAACAAAAAATTCATATAATTCAAAATTCAAATGCACCTTGTATCCATTTATTTACCCTATACACTTGGTGGTTGCAGCGACTTGTGATCCATGCAATCCAACAAGATGAGTAAATTACCATAAGGCCATTTGGGGTAAATTAGTCATCATTGAATTAATATGATTCACTTCAATCCCTAAGAAGGCCACAATGGACAGACTGCCCCATGGGAATGAGGCATTCATTTCATTTCTTCTATGACATTTTTTAGCAAACCATCGAACATTGTGATTCAACACAAGAATAATTGGAATTGCCATCATCTTGATTCCCCAAGAAGGCCATTACGGTTGAACTGCTCCACAGGATAGATATGTACAATTATTATTAATAGTTGTAATCACTACTGAATTAGGCCTTACCAAATAATAACAAAAGTGCTAAAACCTTAAATCATCCAAATCACTCATCATGGTCAAGCGACTCATCGCTTCATAAATTCCCTACCCTCATTGACTCGTTGTTTGAGGGGGTAGTCATAATATCAATAATCATAATCAAATTCAATAGGATATCACTCGATCTTGTCAAATTACATTCATCTTATGAATCATTGCCAATAATTATCATAAGCTTACCCTTTTCTAGGGCAAAAATAACTATGATAGTTAAGTTAGTAGCTCTCCACCTATCGGTACTATTGTAGCACTGAAGCTACCCGATCACCACTAGAGCTTGCAAAATATTTGTAAATTTAAGCCTTCCCTTAGTTGGAAGCAATGATTCTAAGATGCACATCCTTTTGCAGGATTGGGCATCTAATGTTGATCAGATCAATGATCATCATTCAACCTACGATATGGTTTTAGGAGGTCTATTTTTGCTCAGCGTTATTTGTTCTCATAATTCATCCCAAAAGGGGTATCTGTAGACACCTAAAATGGGTCATGTTGAGGTGACTACTCATATGGGACATGCTAACAGACCATATGAAGGATCTTGGATAGCTCCAAGGTGAAGAAGTGATTTTAACCACTCAATTTGAGAAGATTTGACATACTTAGTCTTAGTCATGGTTGACACCCATGACTAACAAAGCTAGCTATGCCTCAAATCTGCGGTTAGCATTGAAACTATTTTGAATTCTAGGCTGAGCTAAATTTGGTTACAATGGTTTAGGAAATAAAATTCAAACGATTTTTAGAGAGGAAGTTTTGATATTTTTCCTCCCAACTAATCCGGCCTCCTGGATCTTGATCTTGGCTTCCCAAGAAAGCCAATATTAGAGATTAGGAAGGCTATGACTCCCCTTCAAATTGGGGAGAAGTCTGGAATGATCTTGAGTTGAAACACAATGAAGCTCTATCAAAATAGATAGTGAGTTGACAACCCCTTGAGGAGAGTTGAAATGCTACCCAATTATGGAGTGACAAGCATAAATCCTTCAATGGAACTTCCAAAGTATTAGGAAGCATCAATCATAAATTTAAGCCAATCGAGTCTGAATCTTATTATATTTAATTGCCAATCCATATCAGGACACAAAGGTAACCCTTGATCATCAATTCCATGAAGGAAATTGGATATCCAAGCCCTGATTACAAGAGCAAAGACATTTGTGTCTCAACCGCAGCTAACAGTGCCAACTGCACCACAGACCCGTGATGAGGGTTTGATATTTTATTTCCTTTGTTATAACAACAAATTTCTATTTTCAGTTATGCAATTAGCTTAATCTCACATATATTAACATTGTAGCAAACATTTGACTGGTTAATTTAGGATTTAGAGGTAGATTTGCTTCCATTTTTCTTACAATTATCAATTTAGACTAGTTTCATGCTTTTCAAGTTCTAATGGCTAATTAGGATGCATAATAGTTAGATTTCATGCTTTCTTTACATGCTTTATAGTAATTTGATGATTTATTGCATATCTTCATAGATTTACATGCTTTCTTGCTTTCTTTATCATCAATTTATGCAATTGTCTCAAAAGACTCATCAAGAGAGTCCTCCTTTGTTATTAACCCCTTTCTTGTTGTTTCTTGAATGCAGGGTTTACAGGACCTAATAATTTTCAAGGCATTCAAGATAGCATATACCTCCAACAAAAGGAGAAGAAGGCTATCCTTGGACTTAATCAGTTCGTGTTCCTTCTAAAGAGTACGGATTACACCACCCCCTTGTTTAGAGGGTCTTCAAAACTATATCAATTGTATCAAAAATTGAGTATCCCTAAGAGGGACACATTCGTAATCAAGATTTGGTAAAGTTTTAATAAAAGAAATCTTACCTTCTTGTTAAATTCATTTTTGTTCATTCTTTTTTTCTTTAATGCTCAATTTCAATTGATGCACTAGTTAGGTGTATGCTTTTTAGATCGATACATATATATAAATATAACAAAAAATTAAGTAAGCACCTATATTATGTTTTATGCGTGTATGGTGTGCAGACGTTCATGGTGCACTTGCATTGGTTGCCTTATGATGACCATGTGTACCGTAACAAAAAAAATGATATGCGCAATTCCCATGCGATAAAATTTTCTCTATTTTATTGGTTCTTGGTTGCTACAATTTGATTCATTTGAGGATTCCAGCAAGATTTCAAGAAAAAAATATCTTCACGAGACAACACACATCCCTCTCTTGGAAATTTTTCATTGAAGATCTTGGAACGTGCATAAATATATCATGGAAAAATTAAAATAATTTCATCTATGAGAAGTTTGATTTTATGCACGGGATGAAATGTTGATGTGGCTCGGGCCACTTCCTAATGCTGAAGATATATTCATACGAGGTAAAAAACTTGTTAGAATAGAAATTAGGTGCCTTCTTGTATGGAAATTAGATGCCTTTCTTCAAATCAAAGCACACAGGAACTTGTTAGAATGAAAAGCAAGCACCTTTTTTTATCAATTGAGTGTCATACCTAAAATGGAAAGTAGACACCTTTTGCTGGTAATAGGGCACCATACTTAAAATAAAAATTAGAAAATAGAAAGTAGACACCTTTTTATTGGCAATTAAATGCCATACTAAAAACACTTTTTTTAATAAACAAGGAAATTAGGTGTTGCTTTCCCAAAAAACAAAATTCGGGCACCATTTCCTTGGAAAAATAGGAATCAAGCATATTTTCACCACTATACAAAAGTTGGGTGTCTTCCATCGTAAAAGTTGGGAGTCAATTATATTTTATAAAATAAGGGAGTCGAGCGTCTTTTCCCTAAAATATGGGAGTTAGGCACCTTCCATCAAAAAATGAGAGTCAAAAACCTTTCTCTTTAGAAAATGGGAATCAAGTGCCTTCCCCTATAGAAGGTAGGTTCTCCTCCTTTATTTCATCATCTATTTATGTGTCCATGGGTGTATACCTACATATGATCAGACTTTTAGTATTCTATTTTTATGAACAAGGAGAAAATCAACATCTGCTACCTAAACCAACATTCGGGTTTTTTTCTCTATGAAGACAAAAAACAAACACCCATACATGTGTTCAGATGTGGTATCACCCTCTGAGTGGGGATGAGCTATCTCTACTAAAATATTTATCTCCTAGAAAATTAAAAATGCATAGGTTCATGGATCCTATGCCCATTAGGCCTAGGTCTCCTAGGTTGCCTAACGATTGCACTTAGGGCATCGTTCTTGCAAAACAAAAATACAACTAAAGAAATAAAAACTGTAAGACTTTAAAATAATAATTATTTTTTGATCATGTGGATAATGTCCACATATTACTAACAAATTTTAAAATTGGAATCAACTAGGTTCTCCCTCATGTCTAATCTGAACTTCATCATATAAGTCTCAAACACATGATATGGCCACGGTCAGTGACCATTGACTGTTAATATAATGTTGCTACCATAAATTTTTTGATTCTAACAACTCCATTGTTGATGATTTTAGTCACTTCATATGACCCCTTACAACTTTGCATGATTTTCCCTTTCCTCTCCTAGAACTAGAAGTCATACAATAATATCCATTCTCCTACTTTGAATTGCTTTGACCTAGTGTGATGATCATGCCACTTGGCTCTTAATTTTTGGATGACCTCTGTCCAATGTAGAACATCACGACGATATTCATCTAGTTGGTTCAACTACTGAATTTATTCCTTTTTTGCCTCATCCAGATTCAAATATAAATCTATTGTAGTTCTAAGAGTCTTAATCTCAAATTCTATGGGCATCATAGCATTCTTCCCATATACCAACTAAAATGGTGTAAAACCAATGGTAGTTTTCTAGGTGGTTTTGTAAGTCCACATCGCTTCTAGTAATATTTTGGCCCAGTCCTTCCTATGTTGTTGTACCGTATTCATGAGAATGTTCTCCAATTCATGGTTGGTTACCTCTACTTACCCATTTGTCTATGGATGGTAAGGAGTGGTTTTGTTATGCCTGATTTTATATTGTTGCATGATTTCTTGGATCAAATTTAAAGTAAATTGAGGTCCTTGGTCAGTTGTGATCTCCCTTGGAACCCCAAATCTTGTGGATATAGATGAAAATGGGAATTCTGCTATAGTCTTCTCTTTAGAATCATATAATGCCTATATTTCAACCCACTTAGTCACATAGTTAGTGCAAACTAAGATATACCTCTTACCTGCTAATTATGGATTAATGGGTCCTACGAAGTCCATCCCCCATTTATTAAATGACTCAATGTGCACATGCAACTGGAGTGGCATTTCATCTCTGAGATTTGGTTTGTCCATCCTTTGATATTGGTCACATTAGCTCACATGCTTGGCTACATATTTGAATAGTGAAGGCCAAAAGTATCCAACCTACAATACTTTGAATGTAGTTCGTTTTCCTGCAAAATGACCACACAAGATTTATTATGGTAAGATTTTAGTATTTCTATAATCTCATTATCAAAAACACATATTTTCATGATTTTATCAGGCCCTATTTTGAATAGGCACCCATCAATCCATGAGAAGTCTACACTTTTCTCTATAAATGTTTATTTCTCATGTGGTGAAAGTGTAGGGGATACTTTACCAATGGCTAAATAATTAGCTATATTTGCATACCATGGTATCTATTCATTAAGAGAAAATAAATTCTCATCTATAAAATGATCTTTTGTGGTTGTATGATCAGGAGGTATCAATTTGGAAAGAAAATCTACCACCATATTGTTCTTGCCTGGTTTGTCCACAATTGTCACATCAAATTCTTACAAAAGTAACAGCCATATGATAATTCTATCACTAATGCTAGGTTTGTTTATTAGGTATCTGATAGTTGAATGATTTGTGTGCATAAAAACTTGATAACCTGTAATATAGTGGTAGAATTTGTTAAGAGCATGTATGACTGCAAAAAAATTATTTTCTATGATAGTATAATTGAACTCAACACCTATAATATGTTTACTGACATAATAAATGGCATATAAATCATCACCATATTTATGTCCTAGAACTGACACTATTGCATTATTTGATGTATCTTCATATATGTGAAATGGGATGGTCCAATTTTGACCCCTCAGGACAATAGCAGTAGTCAGTTTTTCTTTCTAAGTGTGAAATACCTGTTCACATTCATTTATCCAAAAAAAATCTATATCTTTTGATAAAAATGTGTTTAGGGGTTTAGAAATTTTTCTAAAGTCTGCTATAAACCTCCTATAGTAACCAACTGATCCAAGGAAAATTTGGATATCTTTCTAAGTTTTAGGGGTTGACATATTATGTATTAACTTGATCTTCTTTCTATCTACCTTGATCCCATTTATAGAAATATGATGTCCTAATAATATTCCCTCCTACATTAACATATAGTATTTCTCATTGCTTAGGGACAGATTGGTTTCCTCACACTATTGAAGTGTTCTTTCCAAATTTTATGTGGCTTCTTCAAAATTTGTACCATAAAAAGTGAAATCATCCATGTATACTTCCACTATTTCTCCAATCATATCAAAGAAGATGCTTAAAAATACCCTTTGAAATATGGTAGGTGCATTGCACAATTCAAAGGAAAAACTTGGTAAGCAAAGGTTCCCCATGGACAAGTGAACATGGTTTTATCTTGTTCCTCTTCCCCAATTTGAATCTGATTATATCCACTGAACCCATCCAGGAAAGAAACGTATTTCTTCCCTGCTTAGGTGTCAAGCACATGATCTATAAAAGATAAGGGGAAGTGGTCTTTCTTGGTTGCTTTATTGAGTGACCTGTAATCAACACAAATATGCCACTTCCCATTTTTCTTGGGCACCACCAACAAGGGTGATACCCGCTCAATATTTAAAATAGGGTAGATAAACCCAAATATCAAGAGTTTTTGTAATTTTATTTTAACAATCTGCTTCATATATGGATTCATCCTACGTTGTGGTTGTCTTACCAATTTTACTTTATCTTCTAGATATATTTGATGAGTACAAGTTTCAAGAGCTATATCTCTCATGTTTGAATAATCTCAATCAAAGGCACCTTGATGTTTGACTAATATTAATTTTAGTTTGATCTACTGATAAATTTTCAACTCATCATCTATGTTTAATACCCTCCCAAGTGCAACCTATATTTGCTTAATATGGTGATTTTTACCTCCAACAAGTGGCAGTTTTGGAGGACAGGAGTATTCTCCTTGGAAAAATTTTGCTATAACTCTTTACTCATCACTCTCATCCTCCAACTCATCAAATGCCATGATGGATTGAATCATTGATAAACCACTCATGTTATGGTTTCCACATTCAGGTTCTCCTAACAAATCTATAGACTGTGAAGGTGGATGGATGGTCATATTTTTCACATTCTAACCATAAAAAATGGTCATTTGGCCATTTCTGCAACTTATGTAGGCATTCATTGTTGCTAGCCAAGGCCTACCTAAGATGAGTGGATAACCATACAATCTATACTTGGATTGTAACACTAGAATATTTGCTGGGTATTCTCGTGCATCCACAGTGACTGTTACAATTATGTCTTCTAGTATTCCCTCAAGGAGCACTATAGACCTGTTTGCAAACTGAAGGATAATTTTTTTTGGATTCAGATTGGTCAGTATGATTTTTTGTATAGTATCCTTGGGTATGACATTAATGGCAGCCCCCATATCTACTAATGTGTTGGGTAAAATATAGCCTCCAATTTCTATAGTTAAAATAGGGCTTCCTGGGTATGAATATTTTTAGTTGTAGGTGTTTCCTAGCATAAGATCAGCTAACTGACCTACCAAATTGATTGCATGTACTATTTTTCTTCCTTGTTTTCTCAAACATAATTCTCTTATGGCCTTGCTATAGATAGGAATGTATCTTATGGCCTGAAAAAGAGGGATTGTGACTGTTAGATTTTTTAGATTGGAAATAATATCAAATTCTGGTTGTATTGGCTTCTTGGGTTCTTGCAACCTTTTTGGGAAAGGTGGAACCCCTTCTCTAGTATTTACAGCTACTGGTTCATATTTTATTTCTTCTATAAGAGGTGATTCCTCATTTTCTAAATCTAAATTTTCCTCCTTTTATAACAAATGAGTTATTTCTACACCTACCTATTTACCTAATTAATATCAATTGTATTGGACTACAATCTACTTTGATATTATACATGGGGTACATCTCATTCTCCATATGGTATGTTGGTTGTGTATTATTTTTTGGATTAGACATAGGTTGTGTTAGAAGTTGATCAGGTCTCAAAGCAGAGGGAGCTGGTAAACTTGGTTGTAGTGGGACTTGACCTGCATGTTGTGGATTTGGGCTCCAAGCATTGGGATTTCTCCATTATGGTCCAAGCTACTGGTATGACATCCATGGTTAATTATTATAAGGATTTTCTCCTTGAGGGGTATGTATCCAAGGTTTTTGTCCCCACCAAACCATATTGGGTGGCTAAACTTGACCTTGATGCTAAAAGTTGCTGCCCCCATAGGATGACATTCCTAATGGCATGTTTTTTTCCATAGTAGATTGTTGCCAATTTCTCCTATTGCCCATGAAGAGGAAGCTAAAGAGGAGGTGCCCATAAGGGATTGGAATAAATTAACATATTCATTCCTAATTTTAGATATTTCCCTTGTGAGCCTTCCATCACTGCAGGTGAGCTCTAATATTTTGTTGGAAATCATGTTTCTCAAGATTAATGCATGGAAGAATTTGGTATTTGAGTCACCATCCCAGAGCCAAAGGGACCTCGATTTTTGCCTCTGATATATTTCTTCCCTGGCCAAGATGTTGTGAAACTCATCTTGGAGCTTACACTCTTTGGCTCTGGTGTTGTTGTTCTGGTAACCTTCTTGGATTTATTGCTCTCTGATTTCCAATTTCTCTTTGACTATCTGCTTGCTTTCAAAGATGTTTCCAAATATTTCTCTATTCCAGGTCTTGAGATTTTATTTAATGAACCTGAGTTTTTGATAGATTTTGACAGAGGGGGACCCCTTGAAGGATTGATGCCACCACTAAGAGATTTTATTCCTAAAATCTGGGTGATGGAACAACATAGCCTCGAAGCAGAAGGGGATATTGAAAGGAGTTTTGATGGCTTCAAGCAGAAGGGGACTATGGTTAGAGCCAATTTTGAGAAGGGATTTGAGGGTGGCATCTCCAAAAATAGGAATAGCCTCTCTTGAGAGAAGAAACCTATCCAATTTAACCTGGATGAGATTATTTCCAACCCTTCTATTGCTCTAGGTGAATTTTGCTCCTTTCAGTTGGACATCCATGAGTTCGTTTGTGTCTATGAACTCCCCAAATTCCTCCATGCTTTTGGTAAGCAAAATTTTGTCTCCTTTTTTATCATAAGGGAAGAGAGGGCTATTGAAAATTTCCTATGAGGATCTAGGGGATGGTATTGAAAGAGTTTTTCATTTGACTTATGGATTTCCACAGTGAGGCTCTTTCAAGGGGGTTATTAGGAGCATAGACATTGATAAGGATCCAGGTTTTGTTACTATTTTTGCAGTGAAAATGCATGTTTATGATCTTGTTTGAGGAGGAGATCATTCTTCCTTCAACTTTAGTCGTATCCCACATGCACATCAACCCTCCAGAATTTCCTTTGGCAAGAGTGAAGACAAATTCAATTTTATTCCATATTGCTTTGGCAACTTTAGGGGAAGAGATCTCATCTACTTTTGTTTCTTGCATAATGAGAATTGTAGGGTTGTACTCCTTTCTTAAATTTGTAGCTAGGCATTGCTTGGGGGCTCCATTAAGGCCTCTCACATTCCAAGTGAGAATCTTCATTTAGAACTTTTTAAAGGATTTTTTAGCTCCCTTTGATTGTTGTGGGGAAGGTTTGGATCTTTTGGGTTCATCTCTTATCAGGTTTAGAGAGTCAGAGAGCATAGTGGCTTGGGAGCCATTTGTTATATCCTATTCAATCTCTTTTCTTCTTTGCTCATCAGTGGACGGTCTTCCTCTCTTTTTATCACTTCCATAGTCGATGAGGGATTTTTTGCTTCGAGTCTGCTTAGGGCTAAAGTTCTTTGGGATGGATTGGGATGGAAAAGGGCTTCCTTCATCTTCATCTTCATAATTGATGGATACTGGTAAAAAATATTTGAGAGGAGGGTGGGAGGGACCAAATTTTAATGGATATTCGATGGACTTATTCTCGATCGGATCAGCTTGGGGTGGAGTAAACTAGATTAGAGGTGGGAAATCAGCCACTAGGAAGCCCATTTTACCCTAAAAAACAAAATTAGTTTCAAGCAAAAGATAACCGGGTCTTGCTTAGGGGTCGAAGGAGAATCAACATTTTTTTTCCTTTGTCATCATAGGAACCATCCCTTATTTAATAGTTCATGACCTAGTTTGCATGTGAATATGAGTTGTTCTTTTTGGGAAAATTTTAAATATTCTTGAGATGATGGTTCCTTGATAATTGGGAAGGAAACCAATTTTGGGATCTGGTTGGGGGAGGCCTCGATATGAACTTATCAGTATCCTTAGGTTCCTTTGAAGGTTTAACCTTGAGAAGGGAGCACTAGTTTCTGAGGTGGCCTTATGTGTGACAATGGACGCAAAACACTAGCTTGTTTTCATATTCTAGAGGTTGACACCATATGAAGGAGCCTGAGATTAGGTTTACAAAAGTGGGTAGCTCAAAGTCAAGATTGGCGTTCACACAAATACGAGCATGGACCATTCTTGAGCATGATTTGGTTGCAAAATTTGATTGCCACTAGATCTCCAATGGTCTTGGCAATGGCTCCCAAGATGTCCTCGTGCCATAGGTGGAAGGGCAAATCTGGGATGTGGACCCATAAGGGTATGAAGTTAATGCTTTAGGTGTTGGGGTTGAAATATGCAACCCACCTCCTAAGGAATAAGCTCCTTCTACCGAGGAACCATGGTCCCCCCATTAGGATTCAACTTGCATCATCATGGTTGCATAGCCTTATGGCAAAAAACCCTTTGGAAAGGGCTACAATATCCATGCTTCCTAAGGTTTTCCATTTGGAGAAGACCCAATGCATTACTGTCTCCATATCAGGCCATCCCCCAACAAAATTTTTGATCAGAGAATATGATTCCATTGAAACGTAGCTAGAGAAAAACTCCTCTGGGATGACAATATCCACCCCAATAGGAGTTAGGTGATTATATGAGGTTTTTGAAATGTTTAGGCCATTGGAGATGACCTAGGTGTACAAATACCCACTAGGGCTTTCGAGAGTTGGGCCCTTATTGGGTATGGGCCCTCGATAGGTATTTTTTAGGAGGTTCCTTATCCCAAGGGCCCTCGAGGGGCTTCCCTAGAAAAATCACTCCACCAACATATGTGACTTTTTTACCTAGTCTAGATCCTTCGCCCACCGCTCTAGAAGATCGGTTCCCACCGTTGCCATCACTGGTTTTTTCCTCTACCATCGTTTCTCCTATCAACAAGCAGAGGATATAACACTCTCTTACCAATAGTTTATTCCTTAATTTTTAACTAGAGAAGATAATAAGAAAAAATCATTTAGGAAGAAAAGTCATGGAGTAATTTGAATTCAATCCCCACTTCCACTTGATCCAATTTTGACTCTTTTAAAAACTTGACCAGCATCCATAGAACTTACATATTAACCCTCTACTTAAGAACCATTATATTTGACTTGATCATCTCATCCTCCACAATCACTTTTGGTATAGTATTTGTTACCTAGATAAGATTTTACATTGGTTCCCTCTACCTCTTATTGCTAACTAGGGCATCCTTCTAATAAGGACTTTCAAAAATGATTTTTCTACCATGTTACCTAGATTTTCTTCACATGAATCCTTTGGTATTTTAGGTTCTACTAAGATCTAGAAGAATAATAAGTGGTGCTCATTCCTTTATCACACTTCACCTCCTACGCATAATTTTTGCTTGCACCTATAATACTTGTTTGCTTTCTAAAGCAAGACGAGGCTCACTTGTGGCTTACATTCAATCCTAATTTACACTTGTTGGATATGGTTTAATTAACCTAATAAAAAATTTAATATGTTGGTATTTGTATGGGAATGGTCCCTAATAGAATCCACATATAACTTATTGAACAAAAAAAAAAAGGCACCAAACAAGTTGAAGAAGTGTCCTTAAGAAGATCATAGAGAAATTCAAAATATCCTAGAGAAACGATCCATCAAACTCAACATCTTATTTATTGATCACATCTTTAGTATAAGTATTATAGAGTTGATATGCTTTAGAGTCTTCACTCCATCCCATAAAAATGTCTTATTACTCTTCAATTGAAACTTATTTCACCTCTCAATAGGGACATATGCCCATGTGATTAAAAATATATCCTTAAGTATGAAATTGAATACATATCTGTTGTCCAACACCCATAAGGGATAATCCCCTTGATTACATAAGTTAATTTCTTTTTTGTGATGTATATCACACAATGTATCACTTCATTCCCAGGTTTGAGTTTTTATATACTTTACACGCATTATGTAATGATCCATTTCATGATGGCCCTATTCTGTTGTTCAACCACTCTATTTTATTGAAGGATGTAATGAACAATATACTATTGAGAGATTAATGAAAAGTAAGAATATCCTTAAAGGCATTACTAGTGAACTCTTTGCCTTAATTGATCTTAAGGTATTTAATCCCTTCTCCACTTTTGATCTTATACATTGTCTTGAATTCCTAAAACTTTGCAAGGGCTTGATCCTTAGAATTGATGGTGTAAAACCATGAGAAGTTAGAAATAATATTTATGAGTTTGATATAAATTTAAAAAGGGAATGATCCACCATATGTTCATAAAATCTAACCATTGACAAGATCCAAGGGTTGCAAGGCATACAAGCTTTCCCTTTAGAAAGGGATTATTTATAATGCTTTTAAAAAATACATCCCTCACACTCCACTTGATGGATCAATCAAAGAAAGGTCATTAAACATGTGAAGAAAACTATTGTGCCTAGATCCAAAATTGGTGTGACCCAAACACCGATGTCATAATCATTAGTGTCATTGGATTTAACCACTATATCAAAATATATTATAAAATAAATGCAACATATCTTACCCTAATTCCAAAAAATAAGGATGTTGAATTGTTTGGTTCTTTTAGACCCATAAGCCTATGTAATATGACATATAAGATTATCTCCAAAGTGAAAGTGAATCGATTAAGCCCATTGTTAGACAAAATTATTTTAGAAGAGCAAGGAGGATTGTGAAAGGGAGACAAATTCTGGATGAGATCATAGTAGCTTATGAAGTTATACATTTAGTAGCTTCAAGAAAAGAGAAAGCAATTATCTTAAAACTTGATATGAGTAAAGCCTATGACAGGGTTAAATGGGATTTTTTTAAACAGATTTAGAAAAGTTTAGATTCGGGAAGATATGGGTTAGATGGATTAAATATTGTCTCTACAGTTTTTTATTCAGTGTTGGTCAATGGGCTAGTAACAAAATCTTTTAAAGCCAATAGAGGCCTTAGACAAGGAGATCCTCTATCTCCTTATTTTTTCATTATTTTGGTAGAGGTTTTGAGTTGGAACTTAAATAAGGAATACAAATATGGGCTTATAAATGGAATTAACGTTAGTAATAACATTGACAACATCACCCATCAATAGTTTGTAGATGATACAACTCTTTTTGGAAGGGCAAGAATAAATGAGGCCAGAGCTTTGAATATATTTTTAAAATAATACGAAAGAGCATCGGGGCAAAACGTTAATAGGACAAAATCTAAAATTTACTTCCTTAACACTCCAACTAATATCAAAGAAAGAATTTGTAGGTTACTTCAAATGGATGAGGTAAATTTACCAAAAACTTATCTAGGGGTGCCTTTATTTGAGGTGAGAATGAAGATAGAATTATGAAATCCATTTATTAGTAAAGTTTAGAATAAACTTCCAACTTGGAAAGGTAGATGGTTATCGTTAGCAAGAAGAGTGTAGTTAATTAAGTCTTAGAGGCCATTCCAACATATTATATGTCATTGTATACTATGCCAAAATTAGCTATAAAAAGTTTAATCTATAGTATGCGATCCTTTTATGGTCAGGTGTACATGATAAAAGGAAAATTTCTTTGGTGAAATGGAGCAAGGTGTGTGATGATAAAACTAGGGGAGGTCTTGGTTTAAGAGTTCTTACAGATGAAAACTTAGCTCTTAGGGGGAAAGTAATCTAGAGATTGTACAAAGAGAGTCAAATACAATGGGCAAGAATTCTTCTAAGTATGTTGAGCCTAATGACCAAAGTTTAATATTTACTGCATTTTCTCTACCAAATGGTTATGCTCTTTCGAATGGTTTAAAAATTCTATTGATCTAATGATTAAAGGTTTAAGATGGGTGGTGGGAACTAGAGATTTTTTTTCTATTTGGATGGATACTTGGTGTGATAAAAAACCACTCAATTTAGATCCAATTTTGAAACCTTGGATGAGATTGTTTCAAGACAAATATGGTGATAGAGTTTCAAACATTTTGTACAAGGATTAGGAAGGAAGATACAAATGGAAAGAATATTTTTTTACAAGTATACAAGACATTGATTCTAGAAGGCAATTGAGTAGAAATATAACAACTGTGATTATTTTGAGGGAAGCCAAGGATAATTTTTTTTGGGAGTTGAATAGCTCAAGAGAATACACAATAACATAAAGCACTAACAAAATAGTAATATCGCTATAATATGGAGAGATATTTGGGATAGCCCAAGCATTCCTAAAGTTAAAATGTTTGTTTGGCTAGTAGGTCATACAATAATTTTATCCTGGGATAGCCTTATGAAAAGGGGTTTTCATGGCCCCTCTTAATGTGTTCTTTGTAAAAAGGAGGAGAAGAGTATAGACCATCTTTTGGGACATTGCTCAATAGTCTAGAAACTATGGCAATGGATTCTTAATATGTTTGGTAAATGCATGGTGATGAATAGCATAATTGAATATTGGTTAAAACAATGGCAGAGCACTTATAAAAGAGAGGCTTTGTAGATAATATGGGATATATAAAAAGATATAATACTTTGAATTGTATGGCTAGAAAGGAATAGAAGTATTTTTAAAGGAAAGGAAAGCAATTTAGAGGTAATTAAAAGGAAGATGTAACAACCCAAAAATACTAACCCATTTAAAAAAAAAGAATGAAAACAAGTAAAGGTTTGCAAGGGAGACACCCTTATATTATTTATCTCAGCATTCAAGGCTTCACCACATTTGAGTTCCAAGTCACTGTAGACGACATTCAGTGGACAAGAGTGATCAACTCCCATGTTTTTTGGGGTTCACCTTACTAAACCTACATGTTTAGAAGAGCGTCCAAAAGTGGTCCCCCCACCTTTCCTTTACCCTCATCAGCACAGGGCCATATGACCACAACATAGGGATTACCCTTTAAGGCCCATAACACTTAAATAGAGATGTCTATTCCCTAACCTAACTCTAAGTTAGGTAGGTTAATCAAGCATAAAACCTTTATGCTTAGTTACCATACCTGCGTAGGCTAACTAGGGTTATAGCCACTTCGATGACAACTAACATGATTGCCTAATCCTACATGATCCATGGATCACCACTACTGACTTGTGAATAGTTCCATAACTCCTAGTTAGGATACACCTGATCCTACTTGTTCAAGGTGTTTATAATTCACAAGTATTCTAGCTATTGTATTCACACAACTTCTTCTAGATTCAAGAGTTTACTAGCTATTGCATTCTTGCAATTCTTTCTAGGCCTCATGGTTATCTGATTATTGCATTCAACAACTCCTCTTAGGATTGGGTTTTAAATTATTGACTCGAGTCCACAAGAGAAAATTAACCACCCCAAGATAATCTTATCTTAATTAATTCTTGCACTTTAAAACATAATTCTAAAGTAAAGCATCATACATCATATCAAAAGCACTTTAAATCAATTCATAAGCCATTTAATCCAAAATGCTATAATATATAAACAAGGATACCTCTTAAATAAAGTCACATGTTCTCAATTCAAATGCTTGACATAAGCTTCAAAAGATGCATTTCTTTAACATAAATATTACCTCATAATAAACCAAGTATTTAATCATAAATATGCTTTGCTACAATTGATAGATCTCAACACTAATTATCCAAATAAAAGATTGCTAAAAAAATACTTTAATATACAAAACCCAAGATATCATTAAAGCAACATAATCTTTCAGTTTGTACAATAATCAAGTTTACAAAACTCATTGAGCAAAACATGCTTTTACATAGCCTTTGTTTTTCCACTACATCTATACATTCAAATCACTAAGAAGTCATCCGCTAATGATATTCAAGTCATATAAGCATATGCAAGCCTCTTTGCAAACTATCCATGGTTCATGAGGGATACTTAGGGATCATAACAACTCTAGATGCAATGTATTTTTAAACATGCCATTTTCTATTATGCAAGCAACCATGCATAAAAACATAATGAAAACAAGCCAACATGGAGAGAATCCCATACTTCTCTTTATAATGATCCCTTAACCTACAAAATTCTTAGGAATCATTATAATAGTTTCTCTTTCAAAACCAACATACAATAATTCATTTTATTAAAGAGAATCCCATACTTCTCTTTATAATGATTCCTTAACCCATAAGAGTCTCTATAAGTGCTTAATAGTTTCTCTTCAAAAAGCAACATACAATAATTAATTTTACTAAATCACCCCTCTTATATTTAAAGCAAGGACACACATTCCATATTCCATAAAGAAATAACTTCATCCTCTCAATATAAATAAAGTTTAGCTTACGCACAATAAAGATACATTCTCTAACTAACATAAAGAAAGCCTAACTTTCATATAATAAAGTTACATTCTCTATCTAACAAAGAAAGTTTAATCTTTCATATTATAAAGTCTAACTTTCATATTATAAAATCACCTTCTCTATCTAAAATAATGAATTCTCATAATAAAATTACAATCTCCTTTTAACATAAAGAAAGCTTAGCTAGAAGGGAACAAACATAAGGGCTACGGTTTTCTCTGACTCACTACAAACTTATGGAAAATGAAAGTCAAGAAATACATAAAAGATCCAAGTTCAACACAACTAATACTTGCCTCCCACGCTCTTAAACCAACCAACGATAAAACAAAAGGCTTAAGAGACTAAGACTTATATAATAACCTGAGTTGCATCGAAGCACCAAACATTGACGAAGGGTTAACTACCTAAGGTAAGAGCTACATAGCCGATGACTTTGGATTTCCAAGAAAATATACAAGCAACCCCACAGACCATGGATTTATGTCAAATCCAAAAATGCACAAGTATTACATTGGCTCCAAAATACATAGGGATTACGTTGACTCCAAGATGCATAGGGACTACACTGGCTCCAATATGCACATGGATTCAAAACAAAAAGGATGATGCACTACAACATAAGGACACTACGCTCGAACTTAGAAAAAAAAAATAGAAATGAATCTATGAAGAGCATCAAAGAAAAAAAAGTCCAACCATAATCGAAGAGCAACATAAAAAGAACTATCTAGCAACCAAGGACATCGTAGAGAAGGAACCAAATGCCTCCAAGATCTTACCTTCTACTCTACACACTGACTTGATCCACGGATGCACTCTTTACTTCTTGGCTCCTCTGTCCTACGTTCTACCTCTGATCTTTCCAACCACCCCAAGCTTGCATGAAGGTTTTCTATGTAATATAGCCTAGGTGGTTTTCTAAAGAACCCTCATATTCTTCATGGAGGCTCCTTAGAGTTGGTTTGTAACATTCTTCTTGAATGTTCTAGCTTGAAACGCTCAAGCCCATAAATGGAATATGGTCCCATATTGCTAAAATCTAGCTCTTCTTTAAAAGATAATAAATTATTTTCCCTTTAATATTAGGATGAAACCATACAACAAATTAAATTTGAATTAATTTCAATAATTCATTTTTATTAGTTTCCAATTACTAATATTGATTATTAGCATTGGCACTAATATCTTCAAGTATTAATACCACCACATTAATACTTAACTAATACTCGTTAGTTATTGATACGACTCAAAATTTTGGAGAGACGTTTTTCGTAGGACTGCCCAAACTGCCGAACTCGTTTCGGCCATATCTCACTCATCCGAACTCGGATTGAGCTGAAATTTTGAGGGTAGATGCCTGAAAAACCCTAGAACGTCTCCACCAATTTTCATATCATTTGGAGCAACACAGATCCTAGCGCATCCCTATGTGTGAACGATATATTTGGCAAGCGGCTATGCGAGGGTTTCATCCGGGTTGAGTGCAAGCGGCTCCAGAGGTTGGTTTTAGGGCCTTCGGGCCCTAGCGGCCAATATTTTTGTGGTTTATGCTCAATATTTTAGCAGGAAATGTTGCGGGGGATACAAGATGGGTTAGAAATTTGTCTTTCAACGAGATCATACTGTGAACTTGAGTGACAACGGCTTCCAATTTGCTGCACAAAAGAAAAGTGAAAACCATACCTTTCCACGGCGTCTAGGGCAAGGATTAAAGAGACCACAAAATAAGTTTCAAGCGGTTGATCAAAAAATGGCTCATATCTCAAGTGAATCTGGTGCTAAGGTGCACCCACAAAATAATTCTACTGTGAAAACCCCTGTCAAGGGTAAGAATTTTGAAGACTCGGTCCCAAAAATGAATTTTAGGGATGCCCTTCATGGTGGACAGCCTCGGCCCAATGCTAATATCAATATTAGGGCTTCTCATAAACCTCTAAGAATGCCTAAGATTGATCCCAGGAAAACGGAGTCGGGATGTCTTAAAGCGGTGATGGAACTCCTATTGTTAAGCTTGATATGGGTAACATTTGGATTGGCATTGAAGATTTGGAAAAAAGAGGACTAATTTGTCGGTTCGTGGGTTTTCGTCCGAGTCTATCTGCTTTCAAAGTCAGGGCTGCAAAAAGTCTGGAAAACTAAAGGTGAGTTACAAATCTCTATTTATCCAAATGGTTATTTTCTTGTTTTATTTGCTAATAATGAAGATAGAGAGAAAACTTTTCAAGGGGGTCCTTGGTTTTTGGAAGGGCGGGGCTTTTCATGAAGCCATGGCATACTAAATTTAAAGCCGAAGAAGAGATGCCTTCTATAGCTCCCGTGTGGGTTAGACTCTTTGGCCTCCCTATTGAATTTTGGAATCCTACTATTTTTCTTCAATTGGAAACTCTTTAGGAACTTTTATGATGATTGTTGATTGTACTCAAAATTTTGAACATATTATTTATGCTCGAATTTGTGTTTTAATGGATTTTGACAAACCCCTACCTAAAAATATCACATTACAATTTGGGGAAGACACTTGGGAGCAAGTAGTGGACTATGAGAACATTCCTTTTCGTTGTAGAATTTGCCATGAATATGGTCATTTGGCCGGTGCTTGCCCAAATAAAATTCCTGATCAAAAGAAAGAAGATATAAACTCGACGGGTTTCCAAATACCTAAGAAGAAGAACACTCAGAAAAAACCAGTAATGAAGGATCAATCAAAGTCATTTGCTAATATGTTTGAAATCCTTTCCACAAATGATGTCCCAAGTGAGGAAGAGGAAATAATGGAAACTGAAATCTTAGAAACACAATTTAAATATGAAGGAAAGAACTCAGAGACAAACCAACAAATCAAAGGTTTTCAACAGAAAAAAAAAAAGGAGAAAATTTACACAAGAAAAACAATATTTCAAATGTCAAAACTTCAAATAATGCAGGTCCCAATATAGACTCCATTGAACCATCTAGTAAAATTTTGGTTGTGTATGAGCATTCTTCAAGGTTAGAAGCCATCTCGGATTCAATTGGAATAAGTCAAGAAACAAGGGAAAAAAAATTGAAGATGGATTCTAATCAAAAAGTAGGTCGCAAGACCAATCAATATCATATGGTAAAAGAAGGTGAAAAGCTTGTAGAGGAAGGTAAGATTAATGCCCTTCCCAACATTTTTAGCCCTGGTATTAATGAAGATCATCACTTGGAATATTAGAGGACTCAAAGGGAGTCTTTCAAAACAAAATGAAATTAGAAGAATGATTCGAGATAAATCATCCACATCTTGTTTTCCTTCAAGAAACAAAGATGTCAATGGAGGATATGGACTTAATTGCCGGTAAAATTTGGCCAGCTGGAAAAGTGGTTTCCCTCGGTTCCCAAGGGACTTCGGGTGGCATTGCTTGTCTTTGGGACCCAAAAGAGGTAGTTATTCACCATATGGTTGGCGAGTTGGGGTTTGTTGGCTATAGCTATTCAAAGTAGACATTCCAACCAGATTATGCTCTGCATTCTTGTTTATGCCCCGACTTCTTTGGAGGAAAAAAGAAGGCAGGTGGAAGGATATTACTCATATTATCTCTCATTTTCCTAAAGCTTGGATCTTGATCGGAGGAGATTTCAATACCATCCTCTCTCTGGATGAGAAAAGGGGGGAAATAGAAATTTGGACAAAAGTACTTGACCTCATGAGCGAATATATTGCAAACCTCCATCTTGTGGATATCCAACTGAGATAATGGCCTTATGACTTGGTCTAACGGAAGGCAAGGCTTAGCTTGTATAATGGAGAGATTGGATAGGTTTTTGCTCTCTGAAAATTTCTTAATCCATGGTCACATTCCTAAAGTGAAGACTCTTAATAATGTTGGTTCGGATCATTGGCCGGTCATGGTGGAAATGTGGAAAACCAATGTGAGTTTCTCTCCTTTTCGTTTTCAATTAATGTGGCTTAGAGACATTTCCTTGAGACCTCGTGTGCAACAATGGTGGAAGGAAGGTAAACCTAGGCATGGGACTAAGATGTTCTGTTTTGCCAAAAGACTGCAATACATTAAATCCAAAATCAAGACTTGGAGCTGGAAAGAGTTTGGGGATGTTCATAAAAAAAAACATGAAGTTATTGCTCATCTTGAAAATTTGAATAAAAAAATCCGTTTAGATGGCCTCACGGAGAAGAGAAGTGCGAGATGAAATTAAACTCACAACTCGGTTAGAGGAATGGGAAAAAAGAGAAGAAATCTTATGGAAGCAAAAATCTAGAATTCAATGGCTCAAAGAAGGAGATCGAAACACAAATTTCTTCCACAAATCTCTTCTAGCTCGAAGATCTCACAACTTTATTTCTTCCTTAAAATCAGATTATGGAGATGTTGTTTATACTTGGGATGGCATGAACTCTATTGTTGTTGATTACTTTTCCAATATTTTTACTGCTACTGCTCTTGACTCGGCTTCACAACAAAATGTTCTTCAAGCAATCCCTTCTCTTATCACTTCTGAGGAGAACTCTATTTTGGTTGCTCCTGTTACTATCAATGAGCTTCAACAAGTAGTTTTTAAAATGCAAAAGGGAAAACCCCAGGTCTTGATGGTTTTCCTATTGAGTTCTACCAAGAGTTATGGGATATCCTTCATGTTGATTTATTAGAGGTGGTGGAAGAAGCCAGGAAATCCAAAGAAATTTTGAAGGTTATCAATAAAACTTATATTACTCTTGTTCCAAAAGCTCAAGAGGTTGATCATATCTCAGCTTTTAGACCTATTGCTTTATGTAATGTTCTTCTCAAAATTATTACTAAAATCATGGCGAGAAAGGTTGAAGCCTCTTTTGCATAAGATTATTTCCCCGAGCAAGGGGGATATGTGGAAGGACGTCAAATAGTAGATGAGATAGTTCTTGCTCGGGAAGCCATGCATTCCATGGATATGCAAAATTCTCCTTCTATGTTCATCTGGTTAGACTTATCCAAAGCTTATGACGAGTGGATTGGCACTTCCTTATCAAAGTTTTGAGGCAATTTGGTTTCTCTAAGGATTGGATGGATTGGATTATGGGATGTATCTCTTCGAGTTTCCTACTTAGTTCTTATCAATGGCGAGGCCTTCTCGGTCTTTCCCGGCTTCCGGAGGTATTAGGCAAGGTGACCCGCTATCCCCTTATTTATTCATCATTCTTCTTGAATGCTTGGGTAGGACTATAACCAAAAAGAGGGAAAACAAAACCCTTGAGGGAGTTACCATTGCTCATGGAGCTAGACCTATCTCTCATCTTCAATTTGTGGATGACTCTACCCTTTTAGGTAAAGCTACGGTTAAGGAAGCTTCTAATATTAAGCAAATCATTAGCTGTTTTTCTAAGGCTCTTGGGCGAGTTGATCAATGAAGACAAATCTAAAGTTATTTTCTTTCATCTGCTCTGCTAGACGGGGAATCCATGGTCTTGGATAAATTAAGATATAAGAAGACCTCTCTTCCAATCACTTATTTAGGTATTCCCATAAATATTCAAAGGCAGAAAAATAAATATTGGAATTGGTTGTTGGACAAAGTCAAGAAGAAAATTGGAAAGTGGACCAACAAGTGGCTTTCTTACGGGGGTAGAATCACCTTGGTAAAATCAGTCCTTCAAGCTATTCCTATTTATGTTTCTTCCGTTTTGAATATCCCAAAGGTTGTTCTTCGAGAATTGGATCAAATCGAGTCATCGTTTCCTTTGGAGTGGTACTAAGGAGAAAAGAAAATGGGCCTTGGTGAAATGGGATACTTTATGTCTTCCTAAGAGTGAAGGGGGTTAGGATTCCGGTCTTCAATTAATAACAACAAAGCTTTAGCTGCTAAATTATATTGGAGGATGTTGCATAACCCCAATGCTCTTTGGGCCAATAATCTCCGTGCTAAATATCTTGAGAACAAAAGTCCTGAAGACCTTGTTCGCTATCAACTTCCTACCAAAGGTTCTCCCATTTTAGCGAGTTCTTAAGGCTGGTGAGGATTTGATAAAGAAAAAATTATTTTGGATCATTCATAATGGTCAACATGCAAATTTTTGGACAGATTCTTGGGATGGTCACAAGCCTTTGATAACTCGGTTTCCCGATTGGAGGCCTTGGATGGAGGAGCTTCACCGAGCTAATTGGATAAAGGTGGCTAATTACTATCGGTACCATCTTGGTAATTCAAAGGTTGGTAGATATTGGATCCCTATTGAGGACTGGCCTATTCAAATCCCAGAAAGGCAAAGACAAGATATCCAAGGCATCCTTCATATGAGATCCCTCTCTTGGTCCCATGAAAAAGATTGTTTTGGATGGAACAACACTACTAAGGGTGAGTATTCGGTTGCTCAAGGTTATTTGACCTTATGCCATAATAATCCCAACCATTCTTCGACATATTTTCTCAATTGTGGGCTCAAAAGCTTCTGGCCTAAGGTGAGGTTCTTTACTTGGCTTTTATTGCATCGTAGGGTGCTTCTTGGTGAGCAACTTATGAAGCGTGGTTTTCATGGCCCTTTTAGATGTGAAATGTGTGAAGAGAATGTAGAAAATATCAACCATATTTTTATTGAGTGTACTTTAGCCTCCGAGCTATGGAGGAGAATGGCAACTTTACTTGGCTTACAGGTGGTCCAATTTTTTCACTTTTGAACGGCTTTGGAGGGATTGGCCTAATCAAGAGGGTGTTGATCATTTTATTAGGCAGTTAGTTTGGATGGGTTCTACCATTCTTCTTTGGAATATTTGGAATGAAAGGAACAACCAAATTTTTAATCAAGATAGGAAGGATATTCACTATATTTGGCAAAAGACCATAGCCAACTTAGTTGAATCGGTCCATCAACTCCTTAATCACCCCCAAAACTCCCACCAAAGATGGGATCAAGTGATGCAAAGATTGAAGATTAAACCTTCTAAGGGCAACCAACTTAAAGGGAATGTGAGTATTAGTAAGATGGATAGGACTAGAAATTGGCAACCTCCTCCTAAGGATTTTGGAAAAGTCAATCTTGATGGAGCCTCTAGAGGAAACCCTGGAAAAGCCGGTGTGGGAGGAATTGGTAGACTTTCGGATGGCTCCCTGGTTTTTACTTTTGCTTGAGAATTTGGGTATTCTTTCCAATAACCTTCCTTGAGGGGTATGGTATCCTTAGAGGCCTTCGAGGAGGCTACTAAGGTTGGATGGGAAAAGGTGTTAGTTGAGTCGACTCTCAACTTATGATTAATCTCTTGAAGACTCCTTCTAAGAATCATAAGGTGGATTGGAGAATAAAAAGAATTATTGAGAAGATTCGGTTAATCCAGGATGGGATTTTTGAAAGTTGATTACAATCATGTGGTCGAGAGATCAAAACAAGAGTGTTGATGCTTTAGCTAATTGGGCTTTGGACAAAGGTGATCTTACTTGTTATGGCCACCCTCCTATATGGTGGGCTTCTCAAATTAGGGAAGCTCTTCTTTCTATCATTTCTTTGGATGGCTCCGGTTATGAAGGTACCTAGTTTCTTCTTGTTTTTTTTTTTGTTTCTCTTTGGTTCATTCAGTTTTTTAGTTCCCTAGCTCATTCTATTCTTTATTTTGTTTCCTCTGTTGATTCTTGCATTAATAGTCTTCTGGTCTAGATAGGTCATTGTTTTGTTCATTTTTTTCTTTTGTCTTCTTTGTTTTTTTGTTTAGTTTTTTAAGGTGGGTGGGTTCTTTTGTTTTGTTTTGTTTTTGTGTTCTTTGTGTTGTTTTTGTTGTTCTTGTGTTTTTGTTGTTTTGTTTTTTTTATGTTTTTTGTTATTGTTCTTGTGTTTTTTTCGTTCTTGTTCTTGGGTTTCTCTTTGTTTGTGTTATTTCATTTTTTTATGTGTGAGTGTTTTCTATGTTTTTTGTTTTTGTTTATTGTCTGTTGTTGGTTGTTTTTATTTTTATTTTATTTATTTTATTTTTTAGGTTTTGGTTGTGTTTATTTTTCATGTTTTTTGGGTTATGTCTTTGTAGTGTTCTGTTGTTTTTGTCTTGTTTGTGTTTTGTTATGTGGTTCTTGTGTTTTTCTATGTGGTTTGTGTTGTGGTTTCTTTTATCTTATTGTGCGTGTTTGGTTGTGCTTTTGGTTTTGACACACTCAAGGAGCATGTTTTTATTTTATTTTATTATTTTTGTTGTTATTTACTTTTTTTAATTTGGTTTTGTGTGTTTGTTTGCTCCTTGAGTATGTCAAAGGTGGTAGGCAGGTCCGAGTCCTGGGCATTTTTGGCGGAATGGATACCCCTGCCTCCTTGGGTCTTACCGAAAGTGGCATCCCTTTTGGGATGTTTTCCACAAATTAAAAAAAAATTACTCATTAGTTATTATCATTATTTTTATATACAAAAGCTAAACATTAACCACATTTATGTCATTCATATCCATAAAGTTGCACACCAATGTTTTATCCTTAAGTAGGTGGCTCTTTTAAGATAGTCCAAAACTATCACCAACCTATCAAGGAGACTCATTGCTTAGGCAACTTCCTGACCCAAAGGTGTGAACATGGATTTAAGCATACATCAATGCATCTATATGAAAGGTATTTTTCCTTGTTACCTTGAGTTACCAATGAACAAGTCATCATCATCATTTCCCTGAATATCTCTCTTTGTAGGTGGTTCACCCATAGTTTCCCACTAGAGAGAGAGAGTACTTGGTCTTGCACCCACAATTACATCAATAGTACCATATTCTATGCTCAAAAGAATGCAATAATTCCATCATATATACATCATAAAAGAAACTATGTCATTAAAGGTTCACATCAAAACATAGTTCATTGTCTATAAAGAGTTTTGCCAAGGAGGGTTGTTACAGAAGACATGTTTAGCCATAAAGGAGTCTAAACCAACCCTATCAACTCACCCAATCCCTAATCTAGAAGTAGATAGCCTTGATAGATGGAGTCAAGTCATTAAATGGAATTATGATGTTGGGTACAAGAGAAGCAAAAATAATGCAAAGAATATAAAGTGGAAACCACCAGATGTGGAGTGGGTTAAATTGAATTTTGATGGAGCATCTAAAGGAAATCCAGGACCAGCAAGAGGAGGAATAATTAGAAATAATAGAGGAGATATTTTATCTCATTACGCTTTCAATAGTGGATTTAAGACAAATAATGAAGTTGAAGCTTGGGTGACTTTAGAAGGGTTAAAAATATGTAAACAAATGAAATGGAACAGAGTGTGGATGGAAGGTGATTCTCTCATAGTAACAAATGTAATTTTGAGGAAAGCAAAGGCTCCATGGAACATACAGGAGATAAATGTGGAAATTAAAGATATTGGTAAAGAGTTTGAAGAAATCAAGTTTACACATACATTAAGGGGGAAACAAATGTGCAGATAGGGTAGCCAATAGAAGGGTTTTGAGTGAGGATGGTGAAGTTAAATTCCCCTTTCTATGGTTAGAGGAAGTAGTAATTTTAGCTAAAGCTGACAAAAAAATGTTGATTGCTTGAATCAAATAATGATTAAGATTTACTTTAATGTTTTCCATTGGTAATATCTATTTTATTTTATAATAATAATGTGTTTTCATATAAACTGTTTATTATAATTTTTATGGTTGCACTTGTGTTTCAAGAAGGAAACTAGCAATCCAAATTTGGTAAAGCGTACTATGGTAATGCAATGTTTTGGAAATATTACTCTACTAAGATGTAATGCATAGATAGTAGATATGAAGTTTTGGTATTTTGAAGGCTGCTATAGAAAAATGTCAAGAAGGATGTTGAATTATGGAATATTTGTATTCATACAAAAATTTGAAAAGATCTAGAAAATGAAAATCAAGAATTCAGACATTTTATGTAAAATGATGTAGGTTTCTAGCTATAGCATCTCAATTGAGATGAGAAGTGTATCTATTTGTAAACGCTCAAGCTCTAAAGAAGAGAGTGGTAGTTTGTCAAGGGTGGGAGACCCAAGTACAACCCCTTATTATCCAGCCAAAAAAACCTACTATATCAATATTTGTTCTCGTTCAAATAAGGAGGGGTCTCACCTAATTTTATACACATGACATGACCCATTCTACTAACATAAAGAAACTAATCTAAAAGCATCACCAATATCCTTGTAATTCAATGAATGAAAAATATAAAAAACATTAATAATATGTCCAAGAGTGGAGGAACCATTAGTCACATCACCACAAGCTAAGAGTCATAAGGCAAAGGTATCACCAATCGTATTGCTCATTGTAATTGAAAAGAAGGTGACAATGCTTAGTCATATGCCTTTTAGCTATATGTCTTTTAGCTCCTAAATCTACAATCCACTTTTTAAAAGAGGGGGATGATTAGTAAATTTAATATATAGATATGCATGACTAAGAAGTATCACCATCTTCTTCCTGAATAATGAAAAGAAAGGTAGTGCATCTACATTTCTTTTCAAATTCCTCACTTTTTTAAAATTTTGATTTTATAAATTTTTACTTTATGCCTTTTTTGATTTTTTTCTATATATATATATATAGAGAGAGAGAAAGAGAGAGTACTCTAAAATTCCAAGGATCAGAGCAACCATGGTGACAGATGAAGATCCATCTACAATTTTTTAGTGCATGTGAACAACAATTTGAAGAAGTTTGTTTGGCTAGAATCGTGGAGTGCACGCAACAAAGCTAGGGTTTGCAAAGTGAAACAAGAGAAAAAAAAAAGTAATTTATTTTTTTGGAGAAATCTTTTATTTGTTGGAGGAGGAACGAATTTGGGGGAAGACAAAAAACCCTAGCATCGATCGATTTTTCCAAGAGAGATCATGAGTATCAGTTCAGGTATGGTACTTCTTTGGCTTTAGCTTTGAAAATCTTTCATTGGCTAGGGCTTTAAAAATAGGGACCTCTTCTTTGGGAAGTGATTTATGGTAGTCTGTTGGTTGCAATGACGACTGCAGCCTCACTTTTCAAACAAGCAGGCAATGAGGCCTTCTCCATGTTTTCACAACAATTTCCCTTTGATGAGGAGAAGTTGGATCATATGCATCAAGTGCTTAAAGCGAGAAAAGCACCCCATCCAAAACCACCTGCTCGCTCTAACAATGGTACCTTTGTGCCCAAGTTAGATGAGTCTCCTGTGATTGAGGTGCCTCCAACTTACATCCAACAGCCTTTGCTCACGCTTTCCACCCAAGCCCTTGCATGCAAATTTGTGGGAATATGGCCTAGTCCAATCACAATCCAGAAATGGATTAACACACATTGGGGGAGTAAAGTCTCCTCTTATGAATTCATGATGACAGGTAGGGGATACTTTGTCGTTACATTTACCTCTGTGGAGGACAAGAGCACTATATTTCATGGAGGTCCTTGGTTTTTGGGATCCAACCCACTCTACATGACCCCGTGGAGCACGGCATTTGATCCTCAAGAGGAGGAGCCTGAAGAAGTTTTTGTTTGGGTGAGGTTGCCATTTTTGCCACTGCACCTATGGAACAAACCTTCGATGGAATTAATAGGAAACGCTATTGGAACATTCATTGACTAGGCTCCTCCAAAGGCCAATAATGCTATATGCGCACGCATCTGTGTGCAAGTCAATCTGAAAAAGGGTTTGCCTGAGCATATTGGAATAAAGGTGTTTGATTGGATACATAACCAACCCCTGGACTATGAGCATATACCATTCAAGTGTATAACATGCCATGAGCATGGGCATTTCTCCCAAAACTGCCCAATTAAACAAGCACAGAAACAAAAAAGGAAGAACTAGGATTCCAGGAAGTCAAAAGGAGACCGTGCAGATCAAGAAGCAAGAATCGACAACCTCAACCACAGGATCAAAAAATCTTCCAACACAAAAATAAATTTGCAAGTCTTAATGAAGGAGAAAAGGAAATCACCTCTCTAGATGTGATGGCTCCTAAAGATAAAGAGAAGATACCTACAACTGAAGTTGACAAGTCACCAGAGATCTTAGGAGATACACCAGAGAACACAACAACTGGAGAAGAAACTGATGGGAACTCAGAGGAAGAGGTAGAAGAAACACAAGTGGAGGAAATAGTGATTCCTGAGGGCTTTCCGACCACATGATCTGCAGCTAAGGGAAGAAAATCGAACCAACAACTCAGAAATGAGCAAGCACATAAAGACTTGCAATCCAAAATGCAGGTCAGAATTGAGGAGAGCTTCATAAAAAATAAGAAGCAATCCAAAAAATGAAGATTATGTCATGGAACTATAGGGGACTGGGAAGTCCTCTGAAAAAAACTATCTCAAAGTTCTAATACAGGAGCAAAAGCCAACAATAGTTTGTATTCAGGAAACAAAAACAGTAGAGGCAACACTGATTACAGAATGGCAGAAGATATGGGCACAATCAGAACTGATAACTGTTGATTCTGTGGGAGCTTCAGGGGGACTAGCTTTGGCTTGGGACCCACAACAATTAGTTTGTAGCTTACAACATAAGCATAATAACTGGATAGGTACAAAATTTGTCTTACCAGATGGAACTAGTGTAGCAGTAATAAATTTTTATGGTCCAAATCATCCTATCCAGAAAAGAGAAGCATGGCAAAACTTAGCACAATGGCTAGACAATGAGAAGTTTGACAACATAATACTGGGAGGAGATCTCAACATGATTCTCTACCACTGGGAGAAGGTTGGGGGAAGTTTAGCAAGGGATCCAAATAGAGATATACTCAATCAAATTATGGCAGATGAAAGCTTACAAGACATTCGACCGACCAAAGGAAAGTACACTTGGAGCAATAGAAGAGCAGGGGTAAACTATATTGCAGAAAGATTGGATAGATTTTTTATCAGTGAAAATATCCTAACACACTTTCCCCTCACTTCCAGTCACATCATTCAAAACTCTATCTCAGATCATAAGCCAATTCTCTTGGATAGCGGCCAAAGCCTACAACCCCAAAAAATTCCTTTTAAATACAACTCTGAATGGGCAACAGAAGAAGATTTCAGTGAACTTGTGGAAAGCACTTGGAACCAACAGGTCCAATCCACCAACCCCCAAGAAAAGTGGAAAATCAAAATTCAAAAATTGAAGCACGTGATAAAAAAATGGTTGGCAGAAAAAGCGAGAGTCAAACCAGACAAGAAGTAGTTGATGCAACAACTAGAGCAGCTAGAAACAGAAATTGGGGATCATCCTCCTCAACCATGGCAAGAAGATGCAAGAAATGACCTGATTCAGAAGCTCAATAAATTAAGCACTGAAGAAGAAACACATTGGAGGCTTAGATCCCGAATGGTTTGGCTAAGCAAGGGGGATAGAAACACCAAATATTTTCATCTAAAAACCATGCAACGCTACCAAAGAAACACAATCAAGGAGATAGAGCATGAAGGAACCACTTATACAAATAGGGAGAAAATTAAGGAACTTGCCAATCAACATTACTCAGCTTTGCTCTCCAGAGAAAATGGTAACCCTCATTCCCAGGGAATACTATTGCAACATATACCAACAATATTAAGTTTGGAAGACAAACAGGATCTCAATCAGCCAATCACTATGGAGGAACTTAAGGAGATTATAGCAGCTCTACCAAAGGATAAAGCTCCTGGACCTGATGGATTCACAAACAACTTTTACCAACAATACTTACACATCATCGGAGAAGATTTGCTACGCATGATTGAGGATGTTAGGGTGAAAGGTAAGCTTCTTGGAGCCATCAACTCCACCTTTCTAGCATTGATTCCTAAAGAAAAAAATGCCACTACTTTCTCTAGATTCAGACCAATTTCTCTATGTAACTCTTCCTATAAAATTATTACCAAGTTGTTGGCCAATAGAATAAAGAAGAAACTTGACAAACTAATATCAGAAGAGCAAGGAGGGTTCATGCCTGGAAAAAAAATATATGATAATATCATAACAATGCATGAAGCCCTCCACAATAGTAGAAAATAAAAAAGAAACAAATTGTTATAAAACTTGATATGGCAAACGCCTTTGATCGAGTTAATATACAATTTGTAGAACAAGTCCTTCAAAAGTTTGGATTCCCACATCAGGTCATCAAGTGGATCGGAGCATGCATAAAAAACCCATGGATAGCTCCCTTAATAAATGAAGAACAAACAAATTTCTTTCAAGCTACAAGGGTTTTAGAAAAGGGTGTCCACTATCACCATACCTCTACATCATTTTAGCTAATACTCTTGGAATATTAATCAACCATCTTCGAAGAGAAACAAATAATAGGGATATAGGTTGCAGTAGGATGCAAAGTTGTAACACATGCCCAATTTGTAGATGATATCATTCTTCTAGGTGAATCCACCAAGCAAAATGTTAGACAATTCAAGCAACATCTGGATTGGTTTACACAAGCTATCGAGGTTCATATAAACACTCAAAAGAGTCAGTTCTATACACAAAATGTTGCAGCAATAAGATTCAAACTCTTTTGCACTATCCTAGGATTTCGATCTAGCACAAAAAAATACTTCAAATATCTAGGAGTGCCCATGAGCTTCCACCTTAAAGCCTCAGACTGTTGGACCCAATATAATCAGTGTTAGCTTCTCTTCCAGTCTACCAACTATTAGTATATCATGCTCTCAAGTTTATTTTGCAAAATGCAGATGGAATCATACGCAACTTCCTATGGCAAGGAGGTAGGCAATCAAAAATAAAAAAGTTCCACTTGGTCAATTGGGAGATGGTCACCAAAAGTAAAATTCAAAGAGAACTGGGAATAAAAAAATGGAGATAGTTTCAAAAGCACTGGGAGTAAAACTTCTCTGGAACATGCTTAAACACAATTGAGCATGGCAACGCATACTAGTCAACAAGTATGTAAATAATCAAAAATGTATTCAAATGCCCAAACATATAGATAAACTTCCTAGAGCCTCATTGGTTTGAAAACATATAGTGGTTGCAAAGAGCATAATAGAGGATAAAATTTCTTGGCTACCGGGAGATGGTAAGTCAATTAATCTATGGGAGAACTTGATTCTAGGAAATCCACCATTAAGAGAGAGAACTCCAATCGAATTGCATAATCACTTAGAAAGCCAAATAATACTCAAATTAAGTGACTTGTTTTATTGGACCTCAAAAAAATTGAATTGCATCTCCCCTCCTATTCCATCTCAGCTTTAACGAGATTAAGATTATTTTAAGTTCCACGTTGCGAGCATTATACCTCTTCATCCCATGATACCAGATAAACTTATATGGGGTAGCATTAACAGTTATGGAGAATACTCTACATCTAGGAGTCCAACATCAGCAAATTGGATCTATCAACAAAAAACTATCGATATTGTCGAAAGCTAGAGCACCACCTAAACTACAAGTATTCAGCTAGCTAGTTTCTCAAAATAAAATCTTAACAGGTGATAATCTGCAAAAGAGGAGTATAGCAGGGCCTCATGTTTATTACAGGTGTAGGCAAAACTATGAAACAGATTTCCATCTTTTATTTGAATGCCTAAAGGCAATTTTAATCTAGTTAGGAATAACCAAAATTCTTGGCATTTCCTACTCTGGAAGGTTAATCATAGACACATGTTTTACCAAGTGGAACAAAGAATATAAAGGTAAACTGGCAGGTAAGCCCCTCCTAAAATATTTATGGAGCTTTATACCATATTTTATCATCTGGCACATCTGGTTGGACAGAAACTAGAGGATTTTTAAATGAAAAGGTAAGGAAAATAAAACTCTAATATGAAGGATAAAATAAGAATTTGTCCTAAATATCAAATCTAGTTTCTGTCAACAACAATATGAAGAAGATCTATCACCTACAGAAAGAAGAATTATCTACCAACTTAATATCCAAGCTTTCCTGACATAGGGAGGATGTAGAGAAAACAATTATTTACCTGACATGTTTTTCGACACTCTTCTTTGATGGTACCTCCAAGTCCAACCCCGATCAAGCAGCAATAGGGGGATTGATTCTTATAGGACCTCATGAGATCCTACTCAAATACATGATCAACTTGGGAACAACATCTAACAATGTGGTAGAGGCTATTGGATGTAAAATTGGCTTCAAATTGGTGGTAAAGCAAGGAATCACTCATGTCATAGTTTACGGGGATTCTAAATTGATAATAACATCTCTTGCGAAAATAAATATTTTAGATATTTACAATTGAATATTATTCAAGACAGGATTAGACAACTAGGCATGATCATTGGCAAAATATCCTATCAACACATAAGACGAGAATTCAACAGAGGCTGACACACTAGCAAATCAGGCAACAAATATAGACCTTGGTTATTGTTGCCAAATCATCAAGAATCATAAGGGCAAGGTATGCGAGGATGAAAAAGGCTCCAATAATGAGGTTCTTTTTGTCTTCATGTTCTATTTTTTAGAATGCTCTGTTCACTTTGAACTCTGATTAAAGAGTTTTGTACTTTTTTGATTAAGTAAATAAATCTTTTCTTTTAAAAGAGAGAGAGAGAGAGAGAGAGAGAGAGAGAGAGAGAGAGAGAAAATATTTTTGTGGAACCTATTTTGGATGTTCTTATACCTTAGGTATAAGCCTTATAAAATTTCTAAAATCCACTTTACATTTGATAAGATGAGTGAAAACCTCACAAAGAGTTGACTCTACTTGGCTCTTATAAAACATTTACAAAGTGAAAAAAGTATCATAAATTGAGGAAACATTAATGATGATAGTATCCACATGGTTATAATTTCCCTTAATTATCCCTCTAGAAATAGTAAAGGTAAATGTAGTTTAAGCTACAAGCTTACTATAGTGGTAAAGTCTTTGGCCTCTCTTTGAGAGGTCCAAGGTTCAAACCCCACTCAGTATGAGGCGACCGAGACCCCTCATAAAAACCTGTGTAAACTTATTGAAAAAATATAGAGGTAGTTTATAACATATGCAAGACCATAGGCTATATGAGGTGACCCTTATGGAGGATGTTGTTTACCTATATATGGTTATCTAACCAATACTCTGATTACCAACGCATGATGTACAACCCTACCACCATAGGATTCAAACCTTGAACCTCTATTTAGAGTCCCAAAGTCTCCATAATTAGGTCCACTCAGGTTGATGTCAACCTACACCTAAATCTAATTATATACTCTTTAATATCGTTGAATTTATCTAGCTTTAAAGAACCAAGCTCGACTTCTAATATGCTAAATTGTATGGTGTTGAATTTATTTAAAAAATCTTTAATAACCTCTTCCACACTTTATTGGGTCCTTTAGTTCTTGGAGATGCAAGCTTCACTCTTTATCTACATATACAACAATTACACAAAGAGTTTCATCATTCTTTTGTCATATAGTATCCTACTTCTCATTAGTGCTTGTAGAGAATGGGTCTATCTCATCTAAATGCATCAATAGCTTACTACCTCAAGGACAAAGTTCTATCTTGATTGTTCAAAAGGTATAATTATCTCCATTTAAAATGGGAGTAGGTAGTGATTATACAATAAATCTAAAAAACAAAACAAGACCATAATACAAGTATTATTGTAAAGAGCTCAATAAACTATTATCTTTTAAAAGATCAAAGTGTTTGTATGGGCATATATGACCTCTAGAAGATAGCCCCTTACGTAACCAAAATTGACACCCAACAAAATGAAAAAATTAAAAGTTTTCTCCAATCACTTTCAAACTATCACTTGAACTAATTTGACAATCATTATACATTGTAGTCTTACCCCAATGAAAATGTGATAATGTGATTTTGACAAAATATAAATTTTGTAACCATAGGTGTATATGTGTATGGGCATCTTGAACTAGTCGAACTAGCTAAAAATCCCGTATATCCTTTTGAAACTAGAGGGGCATAAGGGTCATAAAATCTATAAAGCTTGGCTTGTACAACCCAAATCCATTCATGATTGGGTGGGTAGGGGATTTCAACCCTCAACCATTGATATGGGTATATTATTGACTGAGAAGTAAGAAAGATGCCTACAATTCTCATCTTGTAGACAAGGTAAATATCCCGAGTGAAAGATCATTACTCTCTAATAATATGCAATGCCTTATCTTTTATAAATATAATATTATGAAGGACAAATACCAAAGGAATATTCCCTTGAAATATGTCACCCTCTACCACTAATAATTCAAATTAAAATAAATAAATTTAAAATAGTTTGTAAGATAAATGTACCGATTTTCAATCTTGGAGTAGATGTCTCAAATAACAAAATATAGAAAATATTGAATTGAGACCCCCATATTTTTTTTGTATAGTTTCTATAATTCTAACATTTTTTCCATAATTCTTCCTAGTTCATCCTATACAACCATTTTTTAAGTACAAAAATTAAATTAACTAGAAATTGTTTAGGCTCCACAAGCGTTGAAGGAATCATAAATAACTCTTATTTGGACCTCAAACCCAAAGTACTCCAAAATGCATTAATTTTACCTAAAATTTTACTAGCATTCAAGGGTGCTTTGATGATGCTTAGTACTATGTTCAATTTTTGAGATGCTAAAAATGTTATCCTTTAACCATGGTGTTATGGCACCAAAAATATTTAGAGTGATGAAATAAATAGTTTTCAATAAAAACCTAAAATAATATTTTAGGGTTTTAGAAAACCCTAAAAATAATATTCAAAAGAAAAGTTTTCATTGCAATTGTTCCTCTTGAAAAGCGCTTATTCATTGGAACCTACCATTGTAGGAGAGAGAAATAAGAAAATTTGATCAAGATTTTACCCACTTGACACCATGTAGAAACTTATGTAATAAGATTAAAAATAAATTGAATCAAATGCATTACCTATGTACTCGTCAAAATAAAATAAATACAACACTCAAAGAAACATAAAAAATTATGAGGTGCTCATAGACAAACAAATAATATCTAACCTTTGTACAAATTAATGGGTGGCAAGGGTATAAATAACCACTATAGTATGAGTAAATCCCAATAATAGTAAAAATGAGCGTAGCATTAAATCATGACAAACTATAAGGATCACCTTCTAAGGTGAACATGGTCCAAAAGGGTAAATAGCAATGTACCATAATAAAGTGGCAGTCATGGTTCATAATGAAATATTATGCATCTCAATAATATCATATACAAAAAATGTGGAATATAGTTAGAATATCTCTCCAAGAGTGGAGGCATTTCCACTTTTTAGGTTATAAGAAGATAGTTACAAAAATTAGTGTAACAAGATTGTGCATTTTTATATGCTATACTAAGGGGGGAAATGTACTAGGAATGTGCTATAACAACTTGTGTAATTATTCTAGCATTTGAAGCCTATGGGATTTAAGGCAATTATTTAGTGGTGAATAATTTCATGTTATAAACCATGGTTCTAATGTCATGAGTGAACTGTATTATTTTATCAAATGAAATTAGCTTAACTAGTTAACTTCATCAACTTTTAAAAGGGAGACCTAGGTTTGAATGTTACCAACCAATACATGCATAACAACCAAGTTGTTGTAATAACACTATGTGGTCATGATTTAATATGAATTAGGTCTATTTAAATCCCAACTAACCAATTAAAAAGAAAAAATATTCTAGCATTTTCTTCATGGATATGCTTTCACTAAGATATGGTTATTTGCATTTGGTGCTTTGGCTTTGTCACCTAGTGCTTGCTTATATGTCAATGTTAGCATATAAGGCATCAATTCTTGAGCTTATAGTAACACTATGATTGATGACTAGTGTTAATGCTTTGTATCAGGTTGACAATAGAGCGAGGTCTAATACTTATTGTTTTAGTGTTGCTTGACATTAGGCTTTGGCACTGATTTGTAAGGTTATGCCAAAGTGCAAAGGATTTCTATTACATTAGCTTTTGCCAAAGCTTATTGCTTGATGATGAGGACTTAAGCAACCCCTATTTCACTTGGATCACTTGATCAAATTTGTATTCTCATCTATTAGATAAATACATATCCTTATAAAATAAGTTGTTGAGACTTACACATTTGCTTTGTTGTAGAAATCCAATAACTCAATAGCTCCACCCATTATTATCTTTGTCTTCGTAACTCCACCATGCTAAAGTCTCTGCACATTTTTCCACTAATCTCCTTATAGATCATAAAACTTACTTTTTTTTTTTCCTCAATGTTGATATCTACAAAATTTGTATGTTTTGCTCATCCTCCTTTGTTTTGCTTATCTCTACCAAACATAACCCCCACACGTTCCATGCTTTCCTTCATCACTATTATGTTGGCCTCTCCATATCTCAATCAAAAGGGAAAAATATGTGAGAAATGGAGAGAAGGATTTATATTGTTTGGACATGTGTTTATCAAATCTATCATAAATGATCATATGCCTATATGATAAAGGAGGACACAAAGCTCCATGCAACCTTGTCTTTCCTTGTGAGTATATAGTTGCCATTGAGGGCCAACAACCCATAGTAATATTTTTTTTATTATTCTTCTAAATAGGTATAAGCTTGTGTTATCACACCTACAATGAAGAGGTAATTATTGTCTTTTCACTCTCATTTGTAATTGCATGAATACATAAGATGACCTTGTTGGTATTCACAAAATTTTCAAAAACTAAACAAAATCAAACCATTCACTCAAATTTTATACATAAAGTAGAGGATAAAAAAGGAAAGTGAGAGACACAAAATTTGTGGGTGCCCATGAGCACTTGATCTATTATCTCCCATCAACTATGTTGTTTGTGATTTTCAAATACAAATTCTATATGTTAACTAGAAATTGTACAAAAGTAAAAAGACAATACTATAAATAAAAATACTAGCATAACACATGACACAAGATTTTTCCTGGATAAAACCCCTTCTCAAGGTAAAAAGTCCATGAGAATGGTGTTCAACCTCTTATTGTGGTCAAAATCAAGTACAATGGTGTTCATCTATTTAAAACTCTAATGAGTGATCTCTTTTACTATTGTCTTTTATGAGATGTGCTTCCTCCTTTTGTCATCCTCTTCCCTGATCTTTTTTTAGTGGAAAAACCCCCCTTCTATTATTATTGGTTGATGATTATATTTAAGAGTTTTATTTTATCACTTTGAGGGATGGAATATATTTTATGCTTTCGATTGATGTAGCTTTGTTCTTTGCTTTGATACCATGTTTGAATTCACAATGCTTTCTAGAAATGTTCCAAAATATACATTTACAATGATCAATTCAGAAACGATGTAAGAGTGATTGAAGATAGCAATTATAGACAAGATAGAAAGAAAGAGAGAGATAAACAACACAAAATGAATAAGGTGTGGGTGCTAATGGGCACCCCACAATACCTCACATATAATGTACATTAATATAATGGATTAATCATCGGGGGTATTTATAATGATGCCAAAACCCCAATTAGAATTAACCTTAAGTCGACATTAACTTGAATTTGAGATTAAATTACAAATAAATAAATAAATTACACCCTTCAATCAAATTTACTCATAAAGGTGAATTAAATAATATCATTTAGGCTGAAATACAAATAGTGTCATATAGGCTTACACAAATATATCCATAGGCTTGCATAAATGATGCCCAAAGGCTTTACATGAAGAATTCCCATAGGCTTACATATACACATGCTCGTAGGCTACATTAATAGTGCTCATAAGCACTCTTATAATGTCCCCTTCTCAATAGTAGGAGAAATAAGGACCTGTTAGCCTAGTCATGGGGGTCCCCTAGGCTAAATAGAATGGTGTGGGACTCAATTTGGCGAAGATCTCACTATTTTAATCCATGGCAGAGATTCAGTTTTGGTTCAGGAGGTCAGTTTTACCTTGGCACAGGATATTTTACCAATTACAGGGCTTAATTCTATCAACTACAAGTGTTGACCAAGGCAGATGGTCGCTAGGAAAGGGGAACATGTTATAATGATGAATTATAATGTTAAGTTATAACTTAAAAGGTAAAAAGTGACTCGACTAGGACATGGGGGTGGGCGTGGCCCCTTTACATGTATTAAAAGACATCATTTGAATTTAAAAAACCCAAGGCAAATGTGGCACCCAAACCCTAATTCGACCCTCACCTCATATTTTCATGTTGGGTCTCATTTTGCATATGGAGATTTTGTGTTTTTTGTGAAGAGTTGCAGAGATTTTCGTCAGAGAATCTACAGGGCTTGTTGGGAGTGGATTTCTCAGCAGGATTATCAGTTTTAGATGTGTGAGACCATCTCTAGCTGATCAGGGATTGAATTTCTCATCATAGAGAGATTATCTGAGCTTAACAGAGGTAGACAAGGGTTTGCCAAATTTTGAATTCATCTGGGTTGATGAACTGACCATCTGGGTTATATTGTTTTGGCTATACTTCATCTGGGTCAGTGCCATTTTGATTGATTTTGGAGTGATAGATGCAATACTGGAGTAGGTCGTACAACATATGGGTGCCTAGGGAATCGTGTCATTTTCTCACAGTAGGGAAATATCCCATCGAATCATTCTGGGCAATTTACCAATCTCTTCGGCTCACTAGTTGATCATTTTAGTGGTATTTTGAAGGCATTTAGAGTGAGGCACAAATTTCAAGGCAAGGTCGAACCCTTCAACAGTCGTACATCTTGCCTACAACTACCTCGGGGTGCATGCAACAATTAATTGGGCTTGGATTCACATTTTTGAAGGTTACATTTTGGGTGGCTTCATTGGGAGAGACAACTGCACTTTACAGGGAAGGAATCGGAGTTTCGGTGATCGAGTTACGAGCAAATGAACGTTTCAGCTGTGTAATTTCTAGTTTGTTATGCAAATACAGACCTATACTTTCAGGTCAAAAAATTAAATAAATAAATCTCCTTATTGCAAATTTATCATTTGTTCAAATGTTTGTTTCCTTATTGCATTATGAATGAAATTCAAGTCAATGTCTCAAACTAAACAAGCAAAACCAATCATTTCATTGCAAAAATAAACAAGCACAAACCAAAATAACTCAGAACCAACAAGTGGGGGTGTTCATTATAGTGGTATCAGAGCCACTTAATCCTTCCAGCCTATGAAGCCCACGTTTCATGAGTGAGAGGGACAGATGGGCTTTTGAGAGGGAGAAGAAAAAAGTAGAACATGACTATTTGAATTGGCAGCATAGGCAGAAGTAGTGGCCCAAACCTCCTCTAGATCAGAGAGTAACTGACATATTGGGAATATCCACAAGTTCATTTTTTGAACCATCTATTGCCATGGGGGATAGAAATGCACAAGATGAAATAGAGAGGAAAATGGTTGAGGATATCAGACAGACGCAACATAACATGCAACATAGTTTGGAACAATTAGTGGGTTTGATGACACAACAGGTACATGGGATTAATATTTTGGTTAATGCACAAGGCCCACGGATTGAAAAAATTAATGCAGGACAAGAAATGAGAAATGAGGAATCAACAGTTAACAGGGTGGTCACTCATACCAGGACAGAGAGAGCTAGTAGCTCTAGACCATTTATGCCCAAATTTCTACCACGTCCTGAACCTCCAATGGCCCCAGTAGCGGCCCCAGTAGAAGAGGAACCAAAAATTTTAGTGGTAGATCAGTATCAGCAGTACATGCATGAGTGGGAGGCACTTGGTCCTAATTTTTAGAATCTCATGTCATTCAGGGACTTCGTGGACACTCGTAATAGGTAAACTCCTAGAAATAGGGGAAGGCCCATTCACCAGGGATAGTTTTAGCAGGGGCAATTCCAATAGGGATAGGGAGATCCTGTACAGTCTACATCTTAGGGATGCCCAAAAATATAGAGGAGGATAGGAAAAATCCACATACCCTTCTTTGATGCATCAGGAAAAATGATAGCTAAGGCCTGGGTCCAAAAAATGGACACTTATTTGCAGTTGAACCCAATGATAGAAGACGAGGCCATTAAATTATGTACTCTGCATTTGGAAGGTGTTGCCCATGATTGGTGGCATCACGGTATGCACACTTTAGGACATGATAGGGTGGATACTTATGTTGAGTTCACTGAGAGACTTATGCAGAGATTTGATAGGAAGGAACAAGAATTGGAATTCAAGGAGTTGACACATTTGAGACAATGGGGTTCAGTGGACTCCTACATAACTGAATTCCAAAGGTTGTCAGTGATGGTCACAGATATGTCAGAGAGACGTTTGGTGGTTTTATTCATGGATGGGTTATCTGAACCTTTGAGAGGTTGGGTCAAAGCATTCAACCCAACTACCTTGCATGATGCCATTAGATAGGCTAGGGACATGGAAGTCACTTCATACAAGTCTAAGAGTCAATACAAAGGGAAGGATTTCAAAAAAGAGAAGGAACAAAAACCAATCAAAAAGGACACTGACCAACAAAAGGGCACGTTCAAAAAGTTAGATCCAAACACCCTTCATGAACTCCGAAAGAAGGGGTTATGTTTTACTTGCAAAAAGTCATGGACTCCTGGGCATAAATGTGAGTTTAAGGGTAAGTTACAACTGATAGAATATCATTCAGATGATGAAACTAATTCTGAAAATTCTGATCAGCAATCAAAAAATCAGGATAGTGAGGATGAACATGCCTTAGAAGACCAAGAGACCACCCAGGATCAAGCAGGGAAGGACAATAACACTCTAGCTCATCTTCATAGTGTTCAGGGAGCCCAATATTTGAGAATACAGAGTGTTCTTAAGGGGTAGCGTGTGGTAACGTTGATTGATACAGGTGCCACACACAACTTCATCGATGAGGGATTGGTAGCCAGAAGGGGATTAGAGACAGTTGAAGTGGATGAGTTCAAAGTAATGATTGTCGATGGTTTCTCTATTACCTGCACCAGGAAGGTACCACAGTTACAGATTACTCTAGGAAACTATGAGGTATGTGATGATTTCTTTGTGGTCAACACAAAGAGTTTGGATGTAGTGTTGGGTATTCAGTGGTTGCAGATATTGGGTGAAGTTACCTTCAACTTCAAGAAAATGGAGTTGAAGTTTGAGGTGAATGGTCGATAGGTGGTGTTACGAGGGATGTCAATAGGAGAACCTCGTGTTGTCTCTTTCAAATGTATGGAGAGGTTTAGGAGGCATAATCAGATAGAGTGGGCAGCCCACTGTGTTATTTTACCCGCACTTACAGAGGAGGAGCACAAGACATATCATCCGGACATCCAAGCAATACTCAATAAATACAATAAGGTATTTAGTGATATACCACCAGGGCAACCACCAGACAGGGGTACATAGCACATTATTGAGCTTGAGGAAGGAGCTACAACTATCATTACCACTCCTTATCGACATCCAAAATATCATAAGGATGAGATAGAGAGAGCAATCAAGGAATTAATTAATATGGGACACATACGGCCAAGCAAAAGCCCATTTGCATCCTCTATTGTTTTGGTAAAAAAGAAGGATGGGTCCATGCGTATGTGTATTGATTACCGGGCTCTCAATAAAAAGACCATAAAAAATCGATACCCAATTCCCTGAATAGATGAATTGATTGATGAGTTACATGGTGCCAGATACTTCACCAAAATAGACCTAAGATCAGGATACCATCAAATAAGGATGCGGGAATCAGATGTGGAAAAGATAGCTTTCCGGTGTCATTATGGCCATTTTGAGTTTTTAGTCATGCCCTTTGGGTTGACTAATGCCCCAACAACATTTCAATCTTTAATGAATAGGGTTTTTAGCAGGCAGCTCCGAAAGATAGTGTTAGTCTTCTTTGATGATATTTTGGTCTACAGTAGATCATGGGAAGAGCACCTGGTACACCTTGAAGAGGTGCTTAGTATTCTGGAGTCAGAGTCTCTTTATGCTAAAGAGACTAAATGTGAATTTGGGATGACCGAATTATTGTATCTGGGTCATATCATCAGTGCACAGGGAGTTAGAGTAGACCCAGAGAAAATTTGGGCAATCATTGAATGGCCAACACCCACAAACCTAACACAGCTCAGGGGATTCTTCGGTTTGTGTGGATTTTACCATAGGTTTGTCAAAGGTTTTTCATATTTGGTGGCACCTTTGATAGATTTAACAAAGAAGGGAGCATTCCAATGGTCAGAAAGGGCACAATAGGCATTTGACAGGTTTAAGCAGGTTATGAGCAGCTGTCCAGTTTTGGCTTTACCTGATTTCACCAAACCATTTGAGGTGGAGTGTGATGCATCAGGAGAGGGCATTGGAGCAGTGTTGATGCAGAATAAGCATCCAATAGCCTTCGAGAGTAGGAATTTGAGGGGAGGAGAGATGAGTTATTCAGTGTATGATCGGGAGATGCTAGCCATTATGCATGCACTAGCGAAATTTAGGCAATATTTGGTGGGTAGGAAATTTATTGTAAAAACTGACCATAACAACCTTAGATATTTCATGAACCAGAAGGATTTGAATGATAGGTAGATGAAATGGGTCAGTAGAATACAGGCTTATGACTTTGACATTGAATATGTCAAAGGAAAGAAGAACATAGTAGCAGATGCACTATCTAGACGCCCACATTTATATTCATTGATAGAGATTTCAGAATATTGGAGGCCTAAGCTTATGGCAGACTATGCCAAAGATGAGTTTTCTCGTAGAGTATTGGATAGTACATAGGATGATGATAGATATATTGTCAGGGATGATGTGATTTATTACAAAGGGAGAATTTGGATTCCTACAGATTCCAAATTCAAGAGGTAAATATTCAGGCTTTTACATGATGCACCAATGATTGGTCACCCTGGCTACTACAAGACTTACAAGCTGATCCGTGAGAGGTTTTCTTGGAGAGGACTCAAGGATGAGGTTCTGCAGTACATCCGAGAGTGTTCTGTGTGCCAACAGAACAAGCATGAGCATACTTTTCCAGCAGGGTTACTACAACCACTTCCCATTCCTTCACAAAAATGGGAAAGTATATCTATGGATTTCATTACAGGACTTCCCAAGGCATAGGGAAAGGATTCTTTATTTGTGGTGGTAGATAGACTTACCAAGTTTACCCATTTCTTTGCTATCACCATAGGATTTTTAGCAGCACAGGTGGTTGAACTCTTTTTCAAGGAAGTTTTTAGATTGCATGGCCTACCTAAGTCCATAGTCAGTGATAGAGACAGTAAGTTTATGAGTCTCTTTTGGTAGGAGTTGTTTAGATTGTGTGGGATAGAGTTGACACCCAACACAAGTTATCATCCTCAAACAGATGGTCAGACCAAAATTGTCAACAAATGGATAGAAGGATATTTGAGGAATTATGTGTTGGGGCAGCAAAAGGCATGGGTTAGGTGGGTACATCTGAGTGAGTACTGCTATAATTCATCCTATCACATGTCAATCAAAATATCCCCATTCATGGCCTTGTATGGGTATGAAGCTCCTAGCTTCATGGATTTGGTGTTAGGTGACAATCGGGTTCCCAGAGCCAAAGATCTTCTACAGGAGACACAGGATATCATGTGTTCATTGCAAGAGAACATCAGACAGGCATAGGAGCAACAAAAAAATATGTTGATCAAAAGAGAATTGAACGCACATTTGAGGTAGGAGATATGGTCTATCTGAGACTGCAACCATTCAGACAGTCATCACTGAAGAGGAGTGGAGCTGAGAAGCTCAAACCCCGGTTCTATGGCCCATTTCGAGTCTCTCGATGAGTGGGTGAGGTAGCTTATGAGCTGGAGCTACCAGAGAGTAGCAGGATACACAATGTGTTCCATGTGTCACGCCTCAAGAAGGCCTTGGGACACAATGTCACACCCTCAGTAGATTTACCACCTCTGGATGAAGAAGGCAAGCTGGTACTAATTCTAGAGGTAGTGATTGACCAACGTGAACGTACCCTCAGGAGGAGAACCATTAAGGAATATTTAATCAAGTGGAAAGATTTACCTGAGGAAGATGCCACATGGGAGGGAGAGTCAATATTGCAGACTCCAGGTTTCCAATTGCTTGGGGACAAGCAATTTCAGGAAGGGGAGACTGTAATGTCCCCTTCTCAATAGTAGGAGAAATAAGGACCTGTTAGCCTAGTCATGGGGGTCCCCTAGGCTAAACAGAATGGTGTGGGACTCAATTTGGCGAAGATCTCACTATTTTAATCCATGGCAGAGATTCAGTTTTGGTTTAGGAGGTCAGTTTTACCTTGGCACAGGATATTTTACCAATTACAAGGCTTAATTCTATCAACTACAAGTGTTGACCAAGGCAGATGGTCGCTAGGAAAGGGGAACATGTTATAATGATGAATTATAATGTTAAGTTATAACTTAAAAGGTAAAAAGTGACTCGACTAGGACATGGGGGTGGGCGTGGCCCCTTTACATGTATTAAAAGACATCATTTGAATTTAAAAAACCCAAGGTAAATGTGGCGCCCAAACCCTAATTCGACCCTCACCTCATATTTTCACGTTGGGTCTCATTTTGCATATGGAGATTTTGTGTTTTTTGTGAAGAGTTGCAGAGATTTTCGTCAGAGAATCTACAGGGCTTGTTGGGAGTGGATTTCTCAGCAGGATTATCAGTTTCAGATGTGTGAGACCATCTCTAGCTGATCAGGGATTGAATTTCTCATCACAGAGAGATTATCTGAGCTTAACAGAGGCAGACAAGGGTTTGCCAAATTTTGAATTCATCTGGGTTGATGAACTGACCATCTGGGTTATATTGTTTTGGCTATACTTCATCTGGGTCAGTGCCATTTTGATTGATTTTGGAGTGATAGATGCAATACTGGAGCAGGTCGTACAACATATGGGTGCCTAGGGAATCGTGTCATTTGCTCACAGTAGGGAAATATCCCATCGAATCATTCTGGGCAATTTACCAATCTCTTCGGCTCACCAGTTGATCATTTTAGTGGTATTTTGAAGGCATTTAGAGTGAGGCACGAATTTCAAGGCAAGGTCGAACCCTTCAACAGTCGTACATCTTGCCTGCAGCTACCTCGAGGTGCGTGCAACAATTAATTGGGCTTGGATTCACATTTTTGAAGGTTACATTTTGGGCGGCTTCATTGGGAGAGACAACTGCACTTTACGGGGAAGGAATCGGAGTTTCGGTGATCGAGTTACGAGCAAATGAACGTTTCAGTTGTGTAATTTCTAGTTTGTTGTGCAAATACAGACCTGTACTTTCAGGTCAAAAAATTAAATAAATAAATCTCCTTATTGCAAATTTATCGTTTGTTCAAATGTTTGTTTCCTTATTGCATTATGAATGAAATTCAAGTCAATGTCTCAAACTAAACAAGCAAAACCAATCATTTCATTGCAAAAACAAACAAGCACAAACCAAAATAACTCAGAACCAACAAGTGGGGGTGTTCATTATAACTCTTCACATTTTTAGCCTTGGCCTAACAAGATCAAATTATACACATTTAACAAAATAATCACCATATTATCATTAAATAAGGCTCACAACACTCTTATGGTAACTTAGCTCTTAGGGGAAAAGTAATTTGGATATTGTACAAAGAGAGTCAAAGACAATGGGTAAGAATTCTTCTAAGTAAGTACATTGAACCAAATGACCCAAGCTTAATATTTACTACATTCTCACTACCATATGGTTATACACTATGGAACGATTTAAAAAATCAATTGATTTAGTGATTAAAGGTCTAAGACGAGTGGTGGAAATTGGAGAAAAAAATTCTATTTGGATGGATACTTGGTGCGATAAAAAACCACTCAATATAGATCCAATTTTGAAACCATGGATGAGATTACTTCAAGACAAATACGATGATAGGGTTTGAAACATTATGTACAAGGATTGGGAAGGAAGATACAATTGGAAATAAGTTTTTTTACAAGTATACAAGACATTGATGCTAGGAGGTAGTTGAGTAGAAAGCTAATAACAATGATTATTTCGAGGGGAGCCAAGGATAAGTTGATTTGGGAGTTAAATAACTCAAGAGAATACACAACAAGAAGTGAATATAATACAAAGCACCACCAAAATAGGAATACCACAAGAATATGGAAAGATATTTGGGATAGCCTCAACATTCCTAAGGTCAAAATATTTGTTTGGCTAGTAAGTCATAGAACAATTTTATCCTAGAATAACCTTATGAAAAGGGGTTTTCATGGCCTCTCACAATGTGTGTGCAATGCGTTCTATGTAAAAATGAGGAGAAGAGTATAAACCATCTCTTGGGACATTGCTCAATAATATGGAAACTATGGCAATGAAGTCTTCATATGATTGGTAAATGCTTAGTGATGAATGACAAAATTGAAGAATGGTTAAAGCCATAGTTGAGAAAATAGGAACCGACAAGGCAAAAAAAATTGGAAATCAACAAAAATTCGATAAAAGAAACCCAAAGAAAATGCAAATATTCCTTGATAGACATACAAACCTTTAGTGTTAAAATACACTTTAGTGTTTTGTTTGTTTTGGTAGTAGGTAGGCAAATCTCTCTCTCTCTCTCTCTCTCTCCCATTTTGAACAAGCAAAATGAGGCCAAATAAAAAAAATAAGTTGTTTATGTCGTTTCCTCTACCCATGCTACTGCGACAAATTTTTTCAATAATAAATCTAAATTTGATTGACAAGGGTAGAAAATCGACAAAAATTGAGATTTTTTGTAAATTTTCTCAAATATAGTTAAAGCAATGGCAAAACACTTTTAAAAGTGAGGCTTTTTAAACAATTTAGGATATATATATATATATATATTTATAAAATACAATACTTTGGACTATATAGTTGGAAAGGAATATAAAAATATTTAAAGGAAAGGAAATAAATTTAAAGGTAATAAAAATGAAGATTTTTTAGCCATAAATGAGTCCAAACCAACTCTATCAACTCACCTAATCCCTAATCTTGAAGCAAACAACCTCGATTGATGGAGTCAAGTCATCAAATGGAATTATGATGGTGGGTACAATAAAAACAAAAAGAAAAGAAAGAATATAAAGTGGAAACCACATAAGTGGAGTTGGTCAAATTGAATATTAATGGAGCATCTAAAGGAATTCCAAGACCAACAAGAGTAGGAAGAATAATTATAAATAATACGGAAGAGATTTTGTCTCATAACACTTTTAACAATGATTTTAAGACAAATAATGAAGTTGAAGCTTGGCAACTTTGGAAGGGTTAAAAATATGCAAACAAATAAAATGGAATAGAGTATGGATGAAAGGTGATTCACTAATAATAATAATTTTGAGGAAAACAAAGGTTCCATGAAACATATAAGAAATAAATGTGGAATTACAAGACCTTGCTACAAAGTTTAAAGAAACAAGGTTTACTTATACATTAAGATTAAATATAAAAATATTTAAAGGAAAGGAAATAAATTTAAAGGTAATAAAAATGAAGATTTTTTTAGCCATAAATGAGTCCAAACCAACCCTATCAACTCACCCAATCCTTAATCTTGAAGTTGATGGAGTCAAGTCATCAAATAAAATTATGATGGTGGGTACAAGAAAAACAAAAAGAAAACAAAGAATATAAAGTGGAAACCACCAAAGTGGAGTTGGTCAAATTGAATATTAATGGAGCATCTAAAGGAATTCCAAGACCAACAGGAGTAAGAAGAATAATTATAAATAATATAAGAGAGATTTTGAATTATGATGGTGGGTACAAGAAAAACAAAAAGAAAACAAAGAATATAAAGTGGAAACCACCAAAGTGGAGTTGGTCAAATTGAATATTAATGGAACATCTAAAGGAATTCCAAGAACAACAGGAGTAAGAAGAATAATTATAAATAATATGAGAGAGATTTTGTCTCATTATGCTTTTAACAGTGATTTTAAGACAAATAATGAAGTTGAAGCTTGGGCAACTTTGGAAAGGTTAAAAATATGCAAACAAATAAAATGGAATATAGTATGGATGAAAGGTGATTCAATAATAATAATTTTGAGGAAAACAAAGATTCCATGAAACATATAAGAAATAAATGTGGAATTACAAGACCTTGCTACAAAGTTTGAAGAAATAAGGTTTACTTATACGTTAAAGGAAGGAAACAAATGTGCAGATAAACTAGCTAATAGAGGGGTTTTATTGAGAATAGTGAAGTTAAATTATCTTTTCCATGGTTAGAGGAAGTAGTAAATTTAGTTGAAGCTAACAAGAAAATATCTACAACTTGAATCAAATAATGATTAAGATTTACTATAATGTTTTCATTGGTAATATTTGTTTTATTTTATAATATTAACGTGTTTTCATATAAATTTTTTATTAAATTTTGGTGGTTGCATATATGCTTGAGGAAGGAAACTAGCAATCCAAATTTCGTAAAGTTGATAATGATAGTGCGATGCTATGATAATATTAAGATGCAATGCATAGACAATAAAAGTGAAGTTTTGATGCTGTAAAAAGACATTGTAAGAAATGTCAAAAAAAATGTTGAATTTTGAAATATTTATTTTCACACAAAAATTAAAAAAATTTATAAAATAAAAATCAAGAATTAAACTTTAAAAAAATATAAACATCTAACTATAACAACTCAATTAAAATAAAAATTAAATATAAAAAAATAATAACTTATCAAAAGTGGAAAAAAGACAACCACTTGTTGGAAAAAAAGAAAGGAAAAAAAAAAAAAAGCTTATACATTTATCTACCCAATACATTCGTCCCCTAAAATAAAAAGTACATGATTCCGAATCACGTTTCACAAATTACTAGCGTAGTCTTATATTTTCTGTTTTTGCGCCATTTTGTCGAAAACCTTCCGTTTCTTATCCGGCCTGTTTCTACCATTTGCTGAACTAGGTTTGAGCTCTGTTTGAGCGATAAGTGAAATAGGAGTATTGCAAAGATGACAGAGACGATGGAGGCACCTGTGCCGGCCCATCGGCTGGGCAGCGATTTGCAGATCAACATCGATTTCTCTCAAGTCGACTTGGACTCCATTCAACTCCCTCCCGGCGAAGATTTTGACATCAAAAGGTACACATTTGCAGTTCAATACATTGGAAATATTTTGTCTAAAATAATACATTGGAAAAATTTTGTCTAAAAATAATACATTGGAAATATTTTGTCTAGGGTTTTGTTTAGGGTTTTGCCCGGCTTAGATGTCCATTAGGATTGTACTCAAAAGGGTATTTTAGATTTTTTTTTTCTTTGTAGTCTTCAGATTTATGCACTCTGGTTGAGAGTATTATAAAATATGATTTGGTCACTTTGTGGGGTTTCTTCTTTTTTCTTAAGTTTTTGTTTTATATTTGTTTTGTTGAATTTGCAGTGATGACGAGGAGGAGGAAGAAGAGTCACTTGAGTTTGAGACTGGGTTTGGTAATGTTATTGTGGTGGACAATCTGCCTGTTGTGCCTCCGGAGAAATTTGAGAAACTGGAAGGCGTTGTTCGGAAGATTTTTGGGCAGATTGGGACAATTAGGGATAGAGGGTTGTGGATGCCTGTGGACCCCGAGACCCAGAAGACTAAAGGGTATTGCTTTATAGAGTACAACACTCCTCAGGTACAGTTTTTTTTGGCATATACCATGGTAGTAAAATGTCATAGATTGTTAAAATAATATATTTTTCCTATCTTTGGAATGGCGTGTTTTCAAATGGTTGTATTTTTCCCAGTTCAGTTACAGTCTATCTCTTCCATTTCCCTATATTTAGCCACCGCTGATGTAAGGCTCAAAAGCACACAAGTCAACGACAAGTTGATTCTCTGCCGTATTTTTCATTTCTTTATTGCTCTTCTAATTTTTTTCTGTTTCGATCTTCTTAGCTGCCTTGCAACCTACTTACATTTCCAGAAACTTATTTGTTTTGCTAAGAGTTGAATATTTAATTATTTCAGAAATTATTTTAAGCTTGTGAATAGAGACATGCACCTTTGAATGTGAATTACGGACTGTGATGATTGATAACTTGATCATTGATATGATAAACTGTCTAACGATTATTGTTTAGTTGAGTATCACAATTCCTGTGTATATGTTCATGTATAATGATCTATGTATTTGTACCTAATTGTGTTTTTTTTGGTTTTTTGTGGTCATATTTTTTAACTTGTTGATGTATTTTTGTGAGACTTGCAAAGCTCTTGTCAATTATTAGTCTTGCTAATTTGGCCTGTATGTAGCATATTTTAATTATTAAGCCTCTCTTAATTTCAGTTGCAGTGTGCTCGTGTTTTTATGCCACCTTGGTCACAGTCCGTCCATCATTTTAGCAAGCTTAACAACACTCCTTTTATGTCCGTATCATGTGCCATTCTACATTACAATTGGGTGTGCTTTTGCCCTGCTCTTCTTCTTGATGTCTCATCCCATGCAAGGAATGAACTGAGATAGGTGGTGAACTTTAGGTTTCCTAGCCACAAGCTTCCAGCACAGCTCTTTGCATCGTCCTTATAAACATTTATGAACAGAGTTCTTTGCTAGGAGGTTGACATGGTAGCCTTCATTGTTTCTAAATCTTTCCATCACTTGATGCAAGTATGTATTGGAAATTTTTAACAACTGTCATTGGCAAAAGAACAAAATGATCACTTCCTAACAATTCGAGGGAATGCCTGGGAGCCAACTTAATATTTCTCTGGTGCATCTTTTGAAAATTGTGGATCTTATTGTAAGGAATTACATTACATTCTCATTCTTATTGCATATGTAAACATTTTGGGAAAATGTAAACGGGAAAATGTAAACGTTCCGGGGAAATGCAAAAGGATCTAATCAGTGGTATGTCTATCTACCCAAAAAGGAACACTTGATTAAACTATTGACTAGTTTGAAGTAATATCTCTTACACCTAAAGCTGCAAGCTTACTGCAGTGGTAAGGGCTTTCGCTTCTCTTTGAGAGGTCCAAGGTTCAAAGCCCACTCAGTACGAGAGGACCAGGACCCTTCATAAAAACCTGTGTAATCTCATTAAAATTTAAACTGCAAGCTTACTACAGTGGTAAGGGCTTTGGCCTCTCTTTGAGAGGTCTAAGGTTCAAACCCCACTCAGTATGAGGGGACCAGGATCCCTCATAAAAACCTGTATAAACTCATTGAAAAAATATCTCTTATACCTAAATATTATTTAACAAAACGCTGATAATTTTCAATAGAAAGGACTTAAATATGCACAGCCAATAATCATTGTCTCTTATCCCACTTCCCTCATCTTCCCTTGTTCTTTATAACATTATATTTAAGTCTTGATGCACTAGTTTCTCTACGTTACTATGTTACCGTGTCTTCTAATGTCTTATTGTCATAGTATTTAATTGGACCTTATAAAGTCTTTTATTTATTTATTAGGAATTATTCTTTCTTCTCTCATTCTCTGTTCTGGAATGCTCCTGCTTGCTGTTATAGTCGGTTTAAATTTGTCATCCAATATTCTGCTTTTAACCAGAGGGTGAATTATGTGTCAAAAATTCAATGGAAAAGCATCCTGATGCGGATTCAAAACAGATCATTTCTAAGATATGACTATTATGATAGAACACTCTGATATGAAAAAGGTAAAAGCTGCAATCATTTTTGAGATAAATGAAATTATTTATGTTATAGATGAAGAATGCTCCTATGATTCATGATAACTATTTGTATTATACATGAAAACTGATTATTAGATATTTGGAGATAGATGGCTAGTATTTTAGCTGTTGTGTTTTGAAGGGAGTATGATACTGAAATTTGACAGAGATTTGTTAATTGAGAGAATTGTGGCATTGCTTTTACTTTGCTTGCCTTCTGTGCTAATTGTTTTTAATCTTTTCTCATATTGTTGGTTCATTTATGTAGGAGGCACAAACAGCAAAAGATCAAACAAATGGATATAAGTTGGACAAGGCCCATGTTTTTGCTGTTAACATGTTTGATGACTTTGAGAAATACATGAAAGTATCAGATGAGTGGACTCCTCCTGAAACAAAGCCGTATAAACCTGGGGTAAGTTCTTTCTATCTCTTGTTAAGTTTTCTGGCACAAAGCTTGTTTGTATCCATCACAGTTCAAAACTTCAAACTTCAAAACTTTATATTGAAGAATTTCAGATTCCTGCTTTTAATACCTACTTAAATGACTTGTAATGCATGTATACAAAAGTTGGCCTTTGATTTTTTATAAAAAACAACTAGCTTTTTGGATAGGTAAAGGGACATCAACTTATGGGGTCCCATCCAAAATACTGTATAAGTGCAAGTAGAAGAATAAAACAGATGAAGGTACGGAAACATCTACAAATTGTGCTGAGTGAAATGCTAAAAAGTGCTGTTGCGAAAACAGCAAAATCTCTTTGGAAGAGCCCACAAAGATGACAAATTTCAGCAACTATATAATCCAAGGATTTCGAAACTGAATAAAAGATATAACCTTTTTCAAATATGATTTGAGCATGTTAGAAGTGGCCTGATTTTGGAACCTACTATCATTAATTATGCCGAGAGGCGTTCCTACAATGGCAGACAGGGGGTGGGAGGCAAAGAGGTCATACATGTCACGTCGTAAACAATTTTTTTTTTTATTAAAAAAGCCGACATTAACAAAAACATTTAAAATATTTAAACTAAAACAGCCGACTAACCAACCGTTGCAACTGTTTAATAAACTAGCTTAGATATAAAGGATATATATCTAAAAACGCCGAGAGTTATCAATCCCAAGGAGCCTATCTTGGAGATCACACCCCCAAGAAATGAGATAGGCGCCTCGAGATTGATAACTCTCGGCGTTTTTAGATATATATCCTTTATATCTAAGCTAGTTTATTCATCCCCACATGCATCATCAGTAATTGGTACTGAATATATAGACAAATAGCAGAAACACCCATGGAATCAAAACAATATTGGAGGTAGAATTGTAAGTCATACCCTAAAGAAATGAGATATATATCTTGGAGATCACACCCCCAAGAAATGAGATAGGTGCCTCGAGATTGATAACTCTCGGCGTTTTTAGATATATATCCTTTATATCTAAGCTAGTTTATTCATCCCCACATGCATCATCAGTAATTGGTACTGAATATATAGACAAATAGCAGAAACACCCATGGAATCAAAACAATATTGGAGGTAGAATTGTAAGTCATACCCTAAAGATTCGTAGGGCTTATCATCCCCATGTCACGAGATTGGGGTTTGCCTTGATGCTCAGCTAGACTCTAGATAGTCTTCTATGTAAGGCTCTAAGCACAGGTAATCTGATCTTTGAGCCTTTTTCTAAAGAGTGTGTCTTATTTCTTTTTAATGGGTTATGTGGGATATAAACTGTCACCCATATTACATCATGACCACCATAGTGGTATTCTAACAGCTTGGCAATTATGCATGTATTGCCTGACAGGATTGAAACATATTAATGGTAGTGGCAAAGTTCTATGATGAACCTCTATAATAGGCTAAGCACTCAATGATCATTTGGAGGTTCCTTTTGGCCCTTGTAATGCCAAAGCAGGATTACACAAAGTTTTCATACTAATGTGCTGTATATCTCTTTCATCAAGGTAAAAATGAGTGGTATGCCAGGCGGGGTAGTCAGAGAGACCACCTAACATTTAAGTAGTGTTATCGGTTCGGCACCTTAGGACCTCCGGACCCTGGTACGGGACGTACCCAGTCCGGATTCGGGTCCGGTATGCCTGTGGGTCCGTCCAAGGTTTTGCCTGGGGGCCGGGATACGTCCGGATTCGTCACCCCCCCGTCCGGATTCGGGTCCGGTACGCCTATGGGTCCGTCCAAGGTTTTGCCTAGGGCCCGGATACGTCCGGATCTGTCATTATCCGGATTCGGGTCCGGTACGCCTGTGGGTCCGTCCAAGGTTTTGCCTGGGGCCCGGATACGTCCGGATCCGTCATTATCCGGATTCGGGTCCGGTACGCCTGTGGGTCCGTCCAGGGTTCTGCCTGGGGCCTGGATACGTCCAGATCCGTCATTGGATGGATCCGGACGTATTTGGGCCCCCAGGTAGAACCCTGGACAGACCCCCACCCTGGAGGGCGATACATGTGCACTGATAGATCCCAGTTTCTTGTACATCCGGGCGGATAAAGAAACCCTATTCATCTCATTCGTCGTTTTGTCGATTCTGCACTTAACTACTCGCTGCGGGAAGAGAATGAGCCATTGAAGGATGGGTTAGCAAACTCAACCCTAACCCGCGATTTCCCGTTGGTCCCAATCCGCTTTCGGATGTTGACTCTTATCAGACTAGAGTACCTCGACCATCTCTTTTACCTATCGACCATGCCTAAAACTTTGGCAAAACAGAAGGCTCCCACCACATCAAAAAACACCAATAATTCAAGGGAATCCGAATGAGAAAATGGGGGAAATGGGTGTCCGAGGTTCGAATCCCCAATTCCCGAACGAGGATTTGGCTGGGCTCCTACCCCACCCCACAACGGGCCGCTCGTGCTTACGACTTCGCAGTCTATTGCTTAAGGGGACCCAAAGCCAAGTTGAATTTCCCCGACTCTGTGCCGGAAATTCCCTCGGCCCCTTCGCTCTCACCCGCGGAAATTCAAGCTGCCGCTGCCGGGTATGCCATGGGAGATTTTGGGCAGGCATGCGAAAAGGACGCGGCATCTTTTGGGTCCGAATCCCAGCGCTGCATAGAGGGCCAGGTGATTGAGCAGGATACGGCGTTGTTGGATTCATTTTTTCAGGAGGATTTGGAGAGTAGTCAGTCCACAAATCCAAATGATATTTCAGCACAAGACGTGGACTCAGAGAACTTTGATTTTCTTGGCCCGAAGAAATGGGGAGAACATTCCCTGCCGTAGACAGCAGCGATTTCCAAAACAACAGTTCGAACCATTGCAATTATAAGTTCAAGTTCAACGAAGATAAAATTATAAGTTTAAGTTCAACAAAGATAAAATTACAAGGTTCCACAAGCCTGGGGGACGGGGCGACGGGTTTCAGGGGATGGGGGGGGACAACAGGCCGATTTTAGGGGACGGCTCGGGGACGGCTGGTATAATACTATGAAAACTGAAATTTTTTAGAAATTTAGAATAATCTATACATTCAGAATTCTACACACAACAAAAATGATATTAGGATATTCATATTGATATTAGTTACTAACTGCAGCCATTTAATTGTTTCAACAAATATAACTTGAAGGTTCAGCCAAGGATATCAAGTGCAATCTGCCAATATCTAACAGTTAACCAAATTAGTTGGCTATTGCTCAAGTAATGAATGCCACATTATTCAGCTTTTAACATCATTTTCAACAATGTACTAAAGAACATAAAGAACAGATTAAAGCAAAATTTACAGTATTCTATGAAGATTAAAGCAAAAGTTACAGTATTCTAAAATAAGCAGATTTGTCATTGAAGTCAATGTCCTAAAGCAAAAGTTACAATTTTCTCATTGAAGTCAATGTCCTAAACTCAATGGGATTTGTCTCTTTGTAAGAATAAGACAAGTTGATGCCAAACATTCCTCATCTGTATTTTCTCAATGGAAGTGTATGCAAAGCAAACAATTTAGGCCACTTTGCAGCAAATCAATAACCATTTATAGCAACAAAGGAACACACGTAAAAGCAAAACAGTGAACATGAATCTAATTGGATGCTATCTGTTTTACAAAATCTTCATTCTTGAACATTAGATAAATCAGCAATAGAAGCATTTTGGACCAGGGTCTTTTCCCCACCAAATAAAGTGCCATTCCAGTAAGAGTTATCATGCCGCTTTTACTAGCCAAGAGTTATCTGAATTATGAACCTGAATTAAGACATGCAAAGCCATGATCTAAAAATGTTTTCAAAAATGCAGTCAAGAGGCACGCTGTTCCGAGTCCTGTAAAACTTGCTTGTTTCACTTTTTAACATCCTACAATTTAACCATTTTTTTCCTTGTCAGCTTCCTTCTCAAAAGATTTTGATTAACCTTGTTTAAAGGGATTTTGTTAATTTATGCTTATTAATTTTGTATTCTTGGTTTTTCTTTGGAACACTATTTCCAGCTCTCTCCAGACTGTTGTTACACAATGTAGTATTTGAGTCCAAATACCTGCTTTGATCTGCGGACATTAAGAAACTTCCTTTCTTTCTAAGTAAATTTCACTAGTATGAGTAGGGTCTCTCTTTGTTACTCTTTATGTTATTCAGTGATCTCCGCTTATTATATCAACAATCTTTATCCCTCACTTGTAATTTTAGAATACTGTAACTTTTGTTTTAATCTTCATAGAATAGATTGGCTGAGGACTTGCTTTAGAATACTGTAATTTTTGCTTTAATCTTCATTTGTGGAAAGTCAAAGTCATCATTTTCAACAATGTACTAAAGAACAGATTGAAGAACACAAATGTCTTACAATGTACTAAAGAACAGATTAAATTTTCATTCGTAGTTCACTTTTATAAATACTTTGTATACTACTGGAGCTACGAGTAACATGGCAGAATATAAATTGTTAATATAAATTTATTTTGTGTAGTGTATGTTAAAAGTATTGGTTGTATAATATATTTTTAAAGCTTGTTATAATATTTTTTTAAGTGGATTGTAAATTCATTTTTGTGTATTGTTAATATAAATTTATTTTGTGTAGTGTTATTGTATAATATATTTTTAAAGTTTGTTATAATATTTTTTTAATGAATTAAAACTTAAATATTTGGCTCTTATTCGGTAGGTCCAAGGTTCAAACCGCAACGTGGGCGAGTGTCTGAGAGGGTGGGTGTGTGGTGGTTGTGTGTTAAATTCCCTATTGATAAGCATAGCTCTCTGTTTTAAGAGAGGTCATAATCGTAGAGGTTTCTAAAAAAACTTAAATATAAAGAAAGTTATATTATATATTTTATTAATGTAAATATTTTTTAAATTTATTTTTAATAAATATTAAATTTATTTATTTGTTAAAATGTGTTTTGATATTTTATTGGTTTTTAAATTTTTATATACTTTTAATAATAACATAGATAGCTCGACTTGTTTCAAAGTTTAAAAAGAAAAATTTAAGTTTATTATTTTCAACAAAGTTTAATTGGGTTTAAAAAAGATTGAAAATATATAAGTAAAAAAATTTAAATTTTATACTATAAGATTATAGTACAATATTATAAAGTTACGTCTTAAAGAAAAAGTTAAAAAAAAAATTGTACGACCGAACCCAAGATGAATTTTTTTTTTTTTGCTGTATCGGCGAATCAGGTTCTTCGAAACCGAACCCGAATCCAAAACGAACCGGTAACACTGCATTTAAGGGATGACAGGGCCGTAGGGAGTAAAATATACAATAACATCACTTTTTAGACAAGGAAAAGATTACTGACCCTTTTATTATGTATGAAATTATGATAAATTATGGATTCATAATAAAAGAAATGAGGATATAATTTTGCCCTCTTTTAGATTGATTTTTTTATCTCCTGTGTTAGACATTGATGGATATCTCCTGTGCATCCCTCTATTCTTTTAAATATGGTGGCACATACTTGTTTCATTGATGAAAAATCATGGCTATTGAGTCCACTGTCAACTTGAAAACAGAATGGTCCTGAATCCTTTTCTTCGAACTTCCTTGAATTGGCCTTCAAGATTCTCTTATGAGCTATCTCAAATGTCCTCATTAACAATATAGCCATGGAGAATATCTTTTAAACTGTTTGGGTTTTCCTTCATGAGGTGATATAAAATACTAATTCTTCTATTCTTTTAACGGTTACAGACATTTTTCTTTCTCTGTTATAATATAAAATACTTATTCTCTTAGCGGGGATATTTGAAATTTGTTAGTATCTTACCTTTCTGATTGTTAACAGATTTTTATGATCGTGTGTTTATATTAATGGAGTTTTATAAGAGTCAGTTATATTCTTTTTTATTAGTTAATATTATTCTGTGCGATTGATGAGTTTTGTTACACGTACAAAGGGAATAAGTTATAAAGTGAAACTGAATATAAAAATGTCCTTGGGCCTTAAAAAGACTTTATGTCTTTGATATGGAGGTGGTTGTGTACAAGTCAGAAATTGAGTTCAGGCCAAAGACAGTTTCCATACTTTTGCTAGAGATTTGTGTCTTGAGTAGGTGTCCATGCCTTCTTTGGAATGATCTCTCCACTTCCTTGAAATTGTAATGTTTTTACCAACACATATGAATGCGAGTCACCATAGTTCCCATGTATTGGCCTAAAAGTTATTTATTTTTTAATTGGTTATAGGGGATTTAAAAAGGCTCCACCTGTATTACAGTGTGACCTGATAGTGGTATTACAACAACATTTTGGCAATTACATGCATCACTCGTGACAAGATTCAAACCAGGGTCTCCTTCTTGAAAGTCGAGGTATTTAACCTGTTGAGCTTATGCCATTTGATGTAGTGGCCTAAAAGCTAACCCATTATAAATTTTCATTTATTGGTGGCTGGTAATGGTATGATGGAGTGCAAATAGATGATCAAATAGTTGGAGTTGCATTTATACAGTTGAGTGCTTTCATTTTTATGTCATGGCTCAAGTGGCTGTTGATGTTGTCATAAGAGCATAGTGCTTTAAGATTTCAATGGTTCCTAAAATTGGAGCAAGGTCAAGCAACTTCAGAAGCAAACTGATGTTAACAAGACATGATGTTTAAAAAAAATTGTGAAAGGATGAACAATGTGCAATTTTTCAATGTAATTTTGTCAAGGGCTTGCATGCAAGGGTAAGGCATTAGAAGCATCGACACCAAAGGAGGTACAACTGATTATTGAATTTGCGGATGTCCTTCAAAACCTGGTTAATGGGATGTCACTCGATAGAGATGAGGACATGTTACTGAGCTGGAATTTGGGCCAAACTGGTCATTGTTCCGTCCGACAGGTATCTAAAATTTTTCAACGATGGGATATAATAAAGGAAAGAAGAATTATTTGATATGGATCATGTAGTATTAAGGAGCAAGAATGGTTCCTTTCATATGTGCATTGGCTATATGAATATAAACAGAGTAGGATGAAAAATAGATTCCCTATTCTATGTATGGATAGATTGTTGGTTGAGTTATATGGAACACCAGTCTTTACAATAATTGATTGGAGGTATTGAATTGCCAAACAAGGGCATGAGAATGTGACCAGTTTAAGAGAGTCTCTAGAATTCATCATGCAAGAACATCTGTGGCCAGCATTGTTGTTTCTTAGTGCAAGAAGCACACACTTGGAAAGCCTATTTTATGACTTCTGTTGCAGTGCTTGTTTGACAAATGCTTTTTAACAAATAACTCAGCTATTTGTGTTTTGGCAGGCCATGGTTGGCTTCTTATAACTAATCTTAGGCTGTTTCTAGGTTTTAATGTGGTGAAGATTCAACAATTCATTTATGTATGTGAAATAATGAATCATGAAGGTGGCACGTATAATGTTCCAACCTTAGATCTGCATTTGTCAATAATGAACTGTGGAAAAATTGTAAGTTTTTATAACATAATGAACTGTGGAAAATTGTAATTTTTTATAACATAATGAACTGTGGAAAAATTGTAATTTTCTATAACATAATGATCTGTAGAAAAATTGTAAGTTTTTAACACATACAGGTATAACTGTTTCCCATGCAAACCTCCTGAATGCTGTTTCCCATTAGGTCAGCATTTCCTTTTCTATCTTTGGCAATGTAGTCGTATGTAGTAGGCTGAGTCCACCATTTCCTCATGAAAGGTGAACCTGTCTAGCCAAACCACCAATGGTATTTGGAAGGGGGAATAATGATTGTAGACAAGATGGAAGGCAAAATGGATCTTTAATCTGATATGATTTATTAAAAGTAGCGCAGCCCTTCAGGGTTGGGTTTGCTTGCTTGTGCATTCTGTTGTACTGCTTTATTCTGACCCATCTTGTGTTTGGATGTCTTAAACAATTAGCTGTGTATCACTATATTGAAGTTAACTGTGCTATATTATTTGCCCTTAAAAAACTGAGCAATGCACTTGCTTTTGCTAAATGATGTACTATCTTCTGGCAGGAAAATTTGCAACAGTGGCTGACAGATGAGAAAGGACGCGATCAGTTTGTTATTCGTGCTGGCACTGACACTGAAGTTTATTGGAATGATCATAGGCAACTGAAACCTGAACTAGTGTACCGCCGTTCAGTAAGTCAATTGTGACACAAGATGTGTAACATTTTATTTAGTGGAAGAGTGATATAATAGCTTTCCTTTTTTAAAGTTCTGAAGTTTGATAATTGTACTTTTGCAGTTCTGGACGGAAAGCTTTGTTCAGTGGGCACCTCTTGGAACATACTTGGCAACAATTCACAGACAGGGAGCAGCTATGTGGGGAGGTGCTACAGGCTTTGAACGTTTAATGCGATTTGCGCATCCACAGGTTTGCTTTCCCTAAGAATTTTGATAGCTGTCAAAAATAGTAAGGAAGAACTGTTGCTAAAGTTTTCATTAAGAACCTTTAAGATCACATTATTATTTGTCTTCTTTGAATATGATAAGAATCTGAGTTTCTCTTATATTTTCCTTTTACAGGTAAAATTGATAGATTTCTCCCCTGGTGAAAAGTTCCTGGTAACTTACAGCAGTCACGAGCCCAGTAATCCACGAGACACACAGGTACCTATTGACAGTTACTATACCATTCAATTCAGTGTTGCTGTATTCTTTTTAAAGAACATCATTCAAATGTAAAATGCTGATCATTTTTAGATAGATTTTGCTTCAAGGATGCTGCAGATGTTTTCTAACATTTTTAATGGACCTTGTTCCAGAGGGTTACCCTCAACATTTTTGATGTAAGAACTGGGAAAGTAATGAGAGAGTTTAAAGGAAGTGCTGATGATTTTGCAACTGGTGGAACTGGAGGAGTTGCTGGTGTGTCTTGGCCTGTATTCAGGTAACTGTTTTCATTTGCTAGCAGTCTAGGTATTGTTAAAAGTTTTATTGATTCTGTGGTGGCCTATCTCTTTTGCTTAGCATAGAGTGTCTCTAATCTACTGCTACTGAAATGCGGGCAGATGGGCAGGTGGCAGAGAAGATAGATATTTTGCCAGGATTGGAAAAAATGCAATCAGTGTTTATGAATCCATTACAATGAGTCTCCTTGATAAGAAGTCCATCAAGGTTGACAATGTAATGGATTTCAGCTGGTCTCCAATTGATCCAATACTAGCACTGTTTGTGCCTGAGGGAGGCAGTGGCAACCAACCTGCAAGAGTGAGTTGTAAATTTTTTTCTTATAATACTTGAAACAAATCTGTTGGCCAGGGATTAAATGTCCCATCAATACATCATCTGAAACATTCAGAAGTGAAACACCGTGTCCACGGTCATTTAAGGAAGAGTTTCGAACCAGCCACATAATGCACACGAGCATCTTAATCAAGGTTTTTTAATAAGGCAGTCCAATAAACCCTACAAAGACCCATAGAGGTGGAACTCTTATTTTACCCTAAGCATTCAAACTAAAACAGAGTCCATTTAGTAGTTTTTCAACTTCCTACATAGTGGAAAATGTCAAAGTTATCTGTCAACTGCTTATGAAAAGCATTAGGAGGTATATGTTGAAGTTCTGTGTTAACAATGTTGAAGCTCTGTGTTAACAAATTTAGCAATGAAGTTATTCCTTTGGATGTCTTCCATTTATTCAAACACTGGGTCTTCGTCATGGTCCTCAATGGGAAGGGTCGCCGTGTCCCCCAATTTTGTTCCTTTATCCAAAACAACTAGCCACTTAATGCACATGGGCACATTACTTAAGGCTTTTTAATAAGTAAGGCAGTCCAATAAACCCTCCAAAGAGCCATAGAGGTAAAAGTCTTACTAGACCCTAAGCATTCAAAATAAAACAGAGTCCATTTAGCAGTTTTTCAGCTTCCTAAATACTGGAAATTGTCAAAGTTATCTGTCAACTGCTTACAAAAAGCATTAGGAGGTATATATTAAAGCGTTGTCTCAACAAATCTAGCAATGAAGTGATTTCTTTGGATAGCTTCGATTTAGTCAAACACGGGGTCTTCTTCATGATCCTAAATGGGAAGGGTTGCCATGTCCTTCAATTTTGTTCCTTTATCCACAACAACAGAAGCGTTTTTCTCCACATGCAGCCTCTTGAATGGACTTCTCAGCCATATCTGCTTTTGTAAACTAACCCAGATTTTTCTGCAAGGCATAACTCTGATCACCATTAACTCCTATTGTGACCTGAATGGTCATCAACTTCTTTTGTTCTTTGCTAAGCCATGTTGTCCTTGCTTTCTCTGTGAAGCATATTGAGAGAGGCTAATGGTAAACTGAATGAGCCATCTCCTCATCTTTATCACGATGACACTCAAATTAGGAAGCAGAACTTTTTTTCCGAATGTTTGCTTTCACTAAATTTTCTTAGCAAGATATAAAGAACCATATACGAGCATCATATTAAGGATTTCTCTTACCAAGATTGACAATGCAAAGCAAAAGGATGAAAGGAATCTCCACTCTTCTTCATGAAAGGAATCTCCACATTTAATTATAATTTCAATTTCAGCATGCAAGGAAATATCCTTAATGTGAGTCTGCATGTTCTGACCAGCCTTGATTGTTGGAATCCATTCTGCAGTACTGTATTTGACTTAAGTAATTTCTGAACAGACATCAACTCTTGCCTCAGGTTACAAGAAGCCACATGAAAATTTAATGTAGTAACAATATGTACAGGAGGGCTTGAATTGGTAAAAATAGAGTGTGGCACTTATAGCAGGCTCTCAACTAGGAATGTCATTTATTTGATAAATATTTCGACATTAGTGTATAAGATCACTTTCTATCAAAGTTGCAAACTTTTTGTTAAAATTTATTTGGAAGAGTGACTATAGCATTGTCTGTTGTACGAATTCTTTATATTTAGAATGGATAACATTATTTGCCTTTGATCTGGGTATTGTCTTTAGTTACTTTTTTTGTCAACTTCTATGTTTTGGTAGATATTTTTCTGATGTAAGGTGCTTACTGTTCAGGTTAGTCTTGTACAAATTCCTGGGAGGGAAGAATTGAGGCAGAAAAATCTTTTCAGCGTAAGTGATTGCAAGATGTATTGGCAAAGCAATGGAGACTATCTTGCAGTAAAAGTGGACCGATACACAAAGACGAAGAAAAGTACCTACACTGGGTTTGAGCTTTTCCGTATCAAGGAACGGGATATTCCCATAGAAGTATTGGAATTAGAGAACAAGAATGACAAGATTGTTGCATTTGCTTGGGAACCTAAAGGCCATAGGTTTGCTGTGATTCATGGAGATGGACCTAGGCCAGATGTCAGTTTCTATTCAATGAGGAGCCCTAACAATGTTGGTCGGGTTTCCAAGCTGGCTACTTTGAAAGGAAAACAAGCAAATGCCCTTTTCTGGTCTCCCATTGGGCGGTTTGTTATTCTTGCAGGGCTGAAAGCCCTCAATGGCCAGCTTGAATTCTACAATGTGGATGAACTTGAGACTATGGCAACTGGCGAACATTTCATGGCAACTGATGTTGAGTGGGATCCTACTGGAAGGTAACACTTAGTTTGAATGTTATATCATTTATATACTGTCTTTTGCCATTGTTTGCTCTCAAAATAGCTGCTGATGAATTGTATATTTACAGATATGTTGCAACATCAGTCACATCTGTTCATGAAATGGAAAATGGCTTTAACATATGGTCTTTTAATGGAAAGCTATTATACCGCATTCCTAGGGATCATTTCTACCAGGTAGGTGTCCAAAGCATATATTTCCAATAATGTTATTTCATTTAAAAGTAGAGATTTTCCGGCTATGTATTTATGTCTTGCTTTATTTTTCATAGCTATTATGGCGTCCAAGGCCAACCTCTCTGCTGAGTCCAGAGAAGGAAGAGGAGATCGCAAAGAATTTGAAGAAATATAGCAAAAAGTATGAGGCTGAGGATCAGGATGTTTCATTATTGTTAAGTGAGCAAGACAGAGAGAAACGAAAGAAAATGCAAGATGAATGGATAGGCTGGGTCAATGAATGGAAACGTCTACGTGAGGAAGAGAAATTACTGCGACAGGAATTACGAGATGGAGAACCTAGTGATGAAGAAGAGGAATATGAAGCAGAAGAAGTGGAACTTGAAGAGGTACTAGATGTTGCTGAAGAGATTGCTCCTTTAATTGAGTAAACAATGTTAAAAGAGTTTTATGTTGTTGCCTTCTATTCAGGGGATATATGTTGTTGGCCTTTTTACAGGCAAATCGTCTTAGAATTCAGTGGATTTTACAATTTTCTTAGGCTCATTCTTAATGGCAGAGAAACATTGATGAAATTTTGTACGATTGGCATGTGAAACACCCATTTTTGCAAGAAAAAACCTGCAGTTAGAAATTTTGATGTTCATTAAATGATATGACCTTGTGATGGTGCTTGGATTGTCAGATTTTATTTAAGTAGAAAGTAAAAATACTACTTCTAGCAAAGCCAGAATCTTAGAGTCATTGTATATGCATATGACAATACAAGTTTTTTGTGGAAAGTTTTTACCTTATATTCTCTGATAATATACTTTGTATTCTCTGATGATAAGTATTGTTCGCTGTTAGATTCTGGTGTATTTACTGTTTTCAGAATCAGAATAATTCTGATTCTTTCAAGATTAACACAGAGGCTGCATACGTGAAAACATGGATGAGATCATGCAAAAAGGTGTCTTCTTCCTTGGACAGTGAAATAATATTCCAATGTCAAACTTAGCAGTTGGTTCACTAATAATTATTCATACATGGTTTTAGAACATTTGGTCGAGTAATCTGTCCCAAGGGCCTCCGGTCCTAAGCTGAAGACGGGACTAGAGAATGGCAAACTAATTATGCAATACTTAATATTTAATAAGGTCAGTCATGATGTTAGCACAAATCTTTAAAGATGCATCTTGATTGTTCTTGGTTAGTGGATGTGCTGACCCTAATGAGTGAGCTTCTACCTGAAAATGGAAGGAAAACCATTGGTTTCTAGAACTAATTGAATATCATGCAAGTATGAGAAATCCTGCATAGTTGGTTGATCATACTTTTGAAGAACTATGCTGTAATTTCCTAATTCTAGTACTCTCTCTGCGTATCACTTAGTACTGAAAATGGGAAAAAAGATGAAACGGACCAAGTTAATGCAGTGAATGTCATGCACAGGTCTTGTGAGTCTCAGAGGATACTTCCGGAATGAATTGGAGCTGAAGGACATATATAGAACTTAGTGCCCCAACTTTTTATTGTTCCCATTGTCCCATGGTCTACAAAAACAAGCTACCCATGACGAATTGCCTGGGCAGAACTGATGACGCAAAGCATCCTTGTACTGCGGCCCATCATCTTATCTTCTGCTTGAGTGTGCCACCACAACTTGTTGCTGTCTGTCAATTACCTTGCTGTCAGGCCCTCTTTGTGCTCCTCCGTGAGCCTGTCGAGTTCTTCGAAGTACTCTTCACAGTCCCAAAAATAATTTTCTAGTGCCTAGACATCTTGGGTGCCATCGTAGGATTTGGGCTCCTTAGGCTTGGTTGCCTCTGAGTTGGACATGGCACTGCTGCCACCGTTGGAGCTGTAACTGCCTTCTCAATGAGGTCCAAATCTGCATCGTGATGCTACTTTGCCACAGATCATTGATGATAATCCCAAGATCGGTGATATCGCTTTGCAAGGTGGCCATTGATTGTTCTAGCCGCTTTATGTTTACCCACAGACCCTTGAAGTAGTTGGACCCATTCTTCAAGTGCCCTGAACTCTTTCCAGGTTGGCACTCTGGTTTGGTGGAATCTCAGGTCACTCCCAGGCGCCAAGGGCGATGAGGCTCCATGGCTTGATGGAATCTCAGGTCACTCCCAGGCGCCAAGGGCGATCAGGCTCTATTTTTTAATTGTTTGCCATCGTCTACCAAAACGATTACACATCTGAGTTGACCTTTAGTTTTCAATAGTGTTACAGGAGGTAAAACAATCCTATAACGGGACTATTAAGCGTGAGCGTGGTCTCTTATTGTTTTTACAATATTTCAGTTATTTAGGTACAAAACAAATTAGTTTAAGATGTTTGAATGAATAGAAATAGCCAACATCCTCTGTTTATTGCAAGATTTTGCAACTTAAAATGATGTCTAATTTTGCTTTTGTTACAGAAAACAGTTACATTTTTTATTGTTAATTAAACAACACCTTGATTATAGTCCATGAGGTTTAGAACAATTGATTGGAGTGAAGATTTTTACATCTTAAACCAAGGTTCGAATCTTATGGGTGAACCTTAACAGGTCCACAGGATTAGGGCAATTAGTTGGGAGTGATAATTTCATACCATAGACCAAGGTTCAATCCCGTAGGTGACCCTAAACAAAAATCAAATGGTATGAGCTCAATTGGTTAAATATCTTGACTTTCAAGGAGAAGCAAATCTTATCAAGTGATAAAGTGTGATTTCAAAGCCATTGTAGTACTGCTGTCTTATCAGTGTGATCAAAATATAATATGGATGGGTCCATTTCAATCTCATAAAAACAATTTAAAAAGGACATTGGAATATGTCTAATATATGAACTTAGTGAAATATAATTTGGGCTAAACTTTTATAGTGAACGGGATGACACCTGGATTATAATAGTGCTTAAATATTATATTGGAACTGAACACAACAAAAAGGCCTACTACAGGGAAATGATAGTGAGAAAACCTCCTTGTGTGTCGTCCTCCTTTCTAGGGCTATTTGAAAATGAAATTTAATACAGATATCGTAAATATAGAATTTGCCTTTTATTGTCTTTAGAGATGTTCATTTTGATTTGAGTTTGCTTATTGATGAAGTTATCAAAATTATGTCGTGAATATCTACTGAGGAAATCTGCAGACTGAAGTAAGTGGTGTTGTTGTAGCATCCATGTCCAATTCTACAACCTTTCTCTATAGAGTCTACCTTGTGTTCATCAAATTGAGCTTTCTTCATGATTGACTCTCTAAAGCAGGAGCTTAAGCATCATAGAAACACGATGAAACTATTCAACTAAATATATTGCTTAAAGGTCCTTACCAGCAATAAATATTTTTGCATGCTTGTCTTGCATTGTTTATTGTTCATTGAATTGTGTAAAGTTCAATGAAAGGGAAACCTAGAAATAATCTTCCTCATCCTTTCTTTTGACAGCAATGTCTTTTTTCTATGGCCATCTCAATCCTTGAAAGAAGTTTCCTAGCCTCCACATGGTTTGTTGGAGTTCCATGTGATTTTCAGTAGGGAAAAAAAAGAAAAAAAAAACTTTGATAGCTTTTCTAGGGTTTTCTTTAGAAGCACCACCAAAATTGAGTTTGATGAATTCAATTTTTGGATATTTCGATTTTAGTCTATCTAGACCCTTTGCATTAAATCCATGGTTGAAGATCACTTTCACATGTTTCTTTAAATCTTGTAACCATGTGACTAGCGCATCACCATGTCTATAAATATTTTGAATGCTTTAAAGCCTTATATCCCTACTTTTTTTTTTTTTTTGACAAGTAGCGATTTATATACAAAAAGGGTTTTTTAATAGGATCCCAAAACCTTATGACAATAGGGGCATATCAACCTAGCCTTGAAACCAGAAACAACCAAAAACATTACAGACATAGACCAGAAAAGGATAGGCCCCTTGGGCTGACCAGGAAGCCGGGAACCCGGAGGAACCATTACAAAAGCAAAACCCTGCACCATGACAAGACATCGAAGTGGCGAAGCATAAGAGACGACACTGCGCTCTATCACCCAAAACTGCGCCACTGGAACAAAAAAACCCTGCATCAATTGTTGTCGGGATCCTCCCTGTCGGACCTCGCTCCCTACCTACGACGCAACTGTTTGAATATGCGGACGGTGAAGGAAGCTGCGTTTGCCGTTGAGGTCATAGTGTTGATTGCCATATCCAGGAGAAGCTTGGTGGGGAGGGCCTCAAGGTCTCTGTCATTATTTGAGATCATCTGGGGAGAGGCCTTCCACTCAAGTTTCGGGTTCTTGAGACGGGCAGAGCTTCTGGAACCATTGGGGCCGTTGGGACCGTTGGGACCGTCGGTCCCGTCGGGAATGCCTTCAGAGACTCACCGCTTTCGGGTGGGATTGCGCTTTTGGCTAGTGGGAGGGGGACCTTAGGGCTGCCATCCCTGTCTTTGGAATTGAGATTGTTCGAGGAGGTCGGGGATTCGGGAGGGGGGTGATTCGACGACAGTGGGGGATATCCCGGGCAGGGGGACGATTGGCAATTACATGTCAGTAAATGACAACCAGAAGCCCCTGGTGCATGGGCTTGGAGTGAGTTTTCTTGGCTTTCTCGATTGAGAGGGTGAGGGAATACATAAGGTATTTGGGGATGCAAAGCTGAGTGGCATCGCGAAGATGATTCACAAAGCTCAGGTGGAAACTTCGGAGGGGTTTCTCAGGGTCATCGTAGGTAATGAATTGCATGATAGGGACGATGGCTTCGTTCCAGGGGCAGGACAAGGAAGACCTGTAGAGGACCGATTTATCCCATCCGAAGTTTTTTGCTCTGTCCGGAAAATGTTCAAGCTCTTCCTCCCAATTATGTTTGTCACGCCTGATGAAACGCCCCTCGGCGTCAAGGCCCGTGACTTCGCATAGAAGCTCCTTGGTGACTTTAAAATGGACTCCCTTGACCACCACCTCGTCGCTCTGCCAGGTTTCGATGAACTGCTTGGTAATCTCCTCATCAGGGCCAACAAATTTGCGGAGGAAAGGGGTGAGGCTCTTGGCGTTCATTTGGACGAGGGTAGGGTCGCTGAGGGACAGGGTGTCTGGCTCGACATAAACCGCAGCCATCGGAAGGGGATGGGGGAACAGAGGCCAGAAAGGGTTGTAGAGGTAAGGCCAGAGCCAAGGCCGCAAGCTGAGAATAAAGGAGGCGACGGGGCAAAGGGAAGGGCGAACGACAAATGAGGCAGGCGCACTCCAAAGGGGAAATAAATAGGCCGGGGCGAACAGAGGGGGAGGCGAAACGATAGGGCACTGATACATGCATGGGGACTCAACGTTGAAAAAAGGGGTGCCACACTTGAAGGTTGGGGAAACAGCTGAATGACACGAAAAAAATAAACAGATAGCAGTGAAGGACAAGCCGCTCGGGAAGCGCAGTGTGAATGGTAGACGGAGATGGGCCATGAGCCACCTCTCAGATTGACAAAGGGACCTCGACTCCATGCAATGACGAGGGGAAGGCCCAGATCACTATGACGGGAGAGCGGATTAGGGACGGGGCAGTGATTGGCGAAAATGATGAGGTTGGCACGGTAGTTAAGGAGTTTGCTCAGAGTCGAGAGGGCTCCAAGGACAGGGCTGATGTGGCAGTCAAAGCAAGGTCCGGAAGGTAAATGCTTATTGGGAAAGCCCACTTTTGGACACGTGGGACCAGGGGAGAGCCTGTTGCTCAAAGTCGGCGAGGCCCGCGGGAAGGGGCCACTAGGAAGCAGCTTGGTGGGTGTCCGCATCTTGGCATGTGAGTTTTTCTTGGGAAGCTGCAGCGGCAAGATCTTCTGGGAAGTCATCTCTCCAAATCTAGAGGCCTACTGACAAGGCCGTTGAGTTGGCCATAGAATCCGCCAACTTGTTACCTTCTCTGAAAATGTGGCGGAGGGACGTTTGGGGGAGACGTTGGAGGATCGATCTTGCTTCTTGGATGATGTTGAAGATCCTCCAAGATGGATCCCTCTGCTTAGTAATGAAATTTATGGTGTTTAGGGAGTCTCCCTCGATGATCGCTTTTCTGGGATCTTCCTGGAGGATCGCCAGTCCACACAAGAGAGCCGAAGCTTCTACGAAATTGTTGGTTTGGGTGCCCAGGAACTCCGTATAAGCTAAAATCAGGTTCCCTTCATGGTCGCGGATGACCCCCCTGCTCCTGAAGGCCCAGGATTACCTTTGGAGGCCTCGTCAAAATTTAGCTTGACCCACCCAGGAGGGGGAGCCGCCCATATGAAATTGGCTCTGGGGTTGGGGATCCAGGGTAGTTCAAATGGATGCCCAGGGAGTGAGGAGGGTAAGCTCACTCGCCTTTGAGGGTGACCGGGATGGGGGAAAAGACAAATGTTCTCGGAAGCATAAGCCATGGCTTTGCTAGCCACTGCTAGGGGATCCTTGGGGGGAGGAAAAAGCTCTGCTATTACGTTCCAACCAAAGCTGCCAGATCAGGTGGGGAAGGCAGAAGAACCAGAGAGAGCAGAGGATGGGGTGGGTGAAGGGATTCGACCACTGGTAGAACAGATCGGGGATGGAATTGGGTTGGACCCACTGAACGAAGAAGGAATGGAGGAGGTGGCCTAGGGCTTTAGTGGAGAAAGGACAACTAAGAAACAAGTGGTTAGTCGACTCCAAGGCTGAGCAGCAGAGGAAGCACCGGTTTGGAATTGAGAATCCCCTCTTGGCAAAATTTTCAATTGTGAGGATTTTGTTGTGGATGGCCGTCCACGAGAAGAAACTAATTTTGGGTATGAGGTTTTTGGCCCACACATGGTTGATAGGGAAATGGGCCTGTTGGGGATCCTCCTGGAGAGACTAAGCAGACTTGACTGAGAAGGGTCCGTTGCTGGTGCCTTGCCAGACGCATCTGTCCTCTGCCTCACTTGAAGGGATGACATCTGAGTTGAGGAGGGCAGAGAGGTTGGTCGCCTGAAGGGGAAACCTGACATCTTCTATGGGGCTCCATGCTGACTTTCCATGGATCCTGGCTATGAAGTTGGCCACCTTGGGTCCTTTGGAAGCATCCATCGCGGGTCTGAGCGTCGAAAGATCTCTATCTTCACTTAGGGCCTTGTCGAGGATCCACTTGTCGTCCCAAAAATCGATATTACTGCCATCTTCGAGGATCCTGGTGCCTTTCCAGATGAGGTCTGTAGTTTGGGCCAGGGATCTCCAGAAAGCTGACCCATTATGGGCTGATGATCACTGAGAAAAGGGTGGTGCTGAAGATATTTCCTTTTCATTATGCGAACCCACTTGGTCTAGTTGCTGGTGAAGACTTTCCATGCGTGTTTGGCCAGGAGGGCAACGTTCATTTGGGATACCCTCCTGAGGTCGATGCTGCCTTCTCCCTTAGGCTGACAAACCAGAGGTCAGGATACCAGCGAGATCCTTTTCTTTTCTTCGCTTTCGGACCAGAGGAATCTCTTCTGGATCTACTCAATGCGGGTGCTGACAGAGACCGAGATTTTGAAGACGGACATGAAATCCACCGGAATGCCCTAAAGGCAGGCGGAAGTGAGGGTAGCTTTAGTAGCCTGGGATAGGAGGTGGCCTTTCCAAGAAGCCAATTTCTTTTGAATCCTCTCTACTAAGTTGGTCCACAGGGCCTTGGAAGGGAAACCAATGAACAAGGGGAGCCTAAGGTAGGTGGTGGGGAGGGCTTCCGAGGAACATCCGAGGATCCGGGCTATCTTGACATGCCTTGCCTGGGGAGTGTGGATGAAGTAAATTTTGCTTTTTCGAAGATTTATCTCTTGCCCAACCGCGCTCTCGTACAACTTGAGGATATGCTTGATGGTTTTGGCCTGGACCACCGAGGCAGTGGTGGCCAGGATGGTGTCATTCACGAATTGCTGGTGGGAAACCGGGGCCAGCCCTGAGGCGGGTTTGATCCCTGAGATGAGCCCGTTCCTGGTTGCGCATGCAATGGTCCTCCCTAGGGCTTTGGCCAGGATGATGAACAGGATCGGGGATAAGGGGTCGCCCTGTCTGAGACCTCTGGAGCTAGGAAAGAAGCCTGCGGGGGATCCATTGACCAAGACGGAGAACCAAGGGGATGAAACACAGTGTTTGATGAGATCAACCCAGGTAGGATGGAAACCAAATTTGAGGACGACCTCGATCAGGAAACCCCAACTGACTTTGTCGAAAGCTTTGTTCACGTCCAGCTTGAGAAGGAACGCTGGTTTCTTGGCTAGGGATGCAGAGTGCAATGCTTCGTGGATGATGATAACCCCGTTTGTGATGACCCTCCCTTTGACAGAACTCCCCTGGCAGGAGTCTATGATTAGAGGGAGGATGTCCTTGAGTCTGGTCGTGAGGGCCTTAGTTAAAATTTTGTATAAGACATTGCAGAGGCTGATGGGGCGAAAGTCAGACAAGGACTTGGCTGCCTGGATTTTGGGGATCAAGGCTATGAAGGTGGAGTTGATGCTACGGGGAATGAAGTCTGAGGACTGGAGGTCCCTGACGGCTGCACACACTTCTTGACCCACGAGCTCCCATAAGGCCTGGAAGAAACAAGGAGGGAAGCCGTCTGGGCAGGGGTAGTATCGACCTTCATGGAGAACATGGCTGCTTTGATTTCCGCATCCACAAGGGGGCTAATGAGCATTTCATTGGTTTTTGGGGAGATGGAGCGAGGGATGTGTTCGAGAAGGACCTTGGCCTCTTGAGGGGAGGATTGGGATGGGGTACCTAGGAGGCCCTGGAAAAAACTTGAGGCCTTCACTCTGATTTCATCCTCGTCCCTAGTAGAACTCCCATCACTACGAGTGAGTTCAAAAATTTTGTTAGTGCTTCTATTTCGGAGAGTAGACACATGGAAGAATTTGGTGTTCGCATCACCGTCTTTGAGCCACAGGGCTCTTGACTTCTGCCTCCAGTAGGTTTCCTCCCTTGCTAGAACATTATGAAATTCGGCTAGGATTCTAGGTTTCCTCCCTTGCTAGAACATTATGAAATTCGACTAGGATTCTACGTTCCCCCTCCCTGGATCCGGGGTCCTGAGTGCCTTCCTGAAATTTGCGTTCTAAGTTTTCCAGCTTCCCTTCAGGAGCTTTTTGTTTTCAAAGATGTTGCCGAAGATGTCCCTGTTCCAGGATTTGAGGTTGTCTTTGAGGAACCCGAGGTTCTGGTGGAGTTGCCCAGAAGAGGTCCCTCCGAAGGGTTGGGTCCACCACAGGGCCACTTGCGATCTGAAGGCGAGGTGGTGGAACCACATAGAATCGAAACGAAAGGGCACTTAGAGGAAGTAGGTCTGTCAGATTGAAAGAGGGGGCTATGATCGGAACCAATTTTGGGGAGGGTGTGGAGGGTTGCATCTGCAAACAAAAGGATGGCTTCTCTAGACAGGAAGACCTTGTCTAGTTTGACCTGGATAAGGTTGGCCTCGACCCTTCGTTGCTCCAAGTGAAGTTTTCTCGTTGGAGTCGATGAAAGCCCCGAACTATTCCATGCTCTTGGAGCACACGAAGGATCCTCCACGCTTCTCTGAGGGAAACATAGGGCTGTTGAAGTCACCTGCCAGGATCCAGGGAAGGGGCCTGAACGCTTCTCGCATGAGGCTAATCTCATCCCAGAGGGAAGCCCTTTCAATCGGGTTGTTGGGGGCATAAATGTTGGAGAGGATCCAGGTCTGGCGAGAAGCCAAGCTGTGAAACATGATGTTGATGATTCTAGGAGAAGATGAAATCAACCTCCCTTCGACTGTGGCCGGGTCCCACAAGCAAAGCAGACCCCCAACTGTTCCTTGGGCCAGGGTGAAGAGGAAATTGTTGTTGCTCCAGACTGCCTTGGCTGCTTTGGGAGATGAGTTCTCATCGAGTTTGGATTCCTGGAGAATGAGGATGGACGGGTTATGCTCCTTTCGAAGGTGGGCTAGGGTGTGTCTCTTGGGGGCTCCATTGAGCCCTCTCACATTCCAAGTGAGGATATTCATTTGGCACATTTGGGGGTCTTCTACCTCCTTTTCCTTGATGGGAGGGAGGTTTGGATCTCTTTGGTTCTTCTTTCAAAATATTAAGGACATCAGATAGGAGGGTCGTTTGGAGTCCATTGGCAATGTCGTCTTCTACCTCCTTCCTTCTCTGTTTGCCTAGGGTGGGACGACCTCTCTTTCTGTCACTTCCATAATCGGGTGTGAATATTTTGTTGTGGGTCCTCTTGGGACTAAATCCTTCTGGGGCTGAGTGGGAAGGGGATGGGTTGCCGTCGTCATCATTCTCAGACATCTCGGACCCGGCCTCAGAAGTAGCCAGAGAGGGGAGAAGGGGATCAGGTAGGGGGCATAGTTGGGAGCGTCGGGAGAGGAAATGGGAGGATCTGGGGGGGCGACGGGATGCTCTGGTTGGTATCCCAAGCCCAGATCCATGTCGAGGAAGCCTGTGACCGAGGAAGGGGTTGGGAACGAAACTGTGGGGGAGGCTGCTGGAGAGGCGAGGGGATCAGGGAGGCGGGATAACTGGACCAATAGTCGGATGAGAAAGGTCCACAGGGGGGATCGAGATATCAAAAATATCAGGGTTAGGGTTAGGATGGGTACATACCTGGTCATTATCTGCTGTCGGGAGAGGGTCGACCTTTTGTTTCCCCTTATCAGCTGAATTTGGCCTCTTTTCTCGCCAAGACGGGGGCTCTGAAGGTCTCTGGTCGAGGTGCCCGTTTCGGGACGAACCGTGGTTGGGAAACCTGCTGCTGGAGGGAGCCTTTGGGAAGGAGTCCTCGACCACAGGATCCTCTGAACGCTTGGTGAGGGGGCACTGGTTGAGAAGATGCCCTTGCATGCGACACTGAAAGCAGAAAGCTGGCTTGTTCTCGTACTCCAGAGGTTGGTGCCATTGGTAGGATTCCGACGTCAGGGTGACTGAGGACGAAAGCTCATATTCTAGGTTTGCATTAATGCATAAGCGGGCATGGACCATTCGAGATCCCGCATTGGCTGTAGAGTCGAAAACCACAAACTCTCCTCTGGCCCTCGCGATGATTTTTAGCACATTCTCTTGCCAAAGTGAAATGGAAGGTCTGGGAGCCAAACCTAGATCGGGGTAAAATTTATGCTCTGGGTATTGGGGTTGAAGTTTGTTGCCCAACATTTGAGGAACAAGCTTCTGTGGCTAAGGAACCAGGGCCCGCCCGTAAGGATCCGACTGTTGTCATCCCGGTTGTTGAGCTTGATGAGGAAGAAACCCTTTGAGAGGGCAATGATCTCCATATTCTTGGTGGTCTTCCATTTGGAGTAAGCCCAGCGATGAATGGTTTCCATGTTCGGGCGTCCCCCGACGAACTTCCCGATCAGGGAGAAGGATGACCCTGAGATGTAGGTGGAGAAGACGTAAGAAGGGATGGAAATGTTCGTCCCTTTCAGGGATAAGCTTGCACTCAGGGTTTTGGTAAGGCTCGCCTCTCCCGAGGTGATCTGAACATAGGAGGGTTTGCTGGGGCCCCCATGGAAGGTTCCCTCGACAGACTTGTCGGGGGGTTATTTATCCGGGGGATCTGAGTGCGCATTCCCAGTGGGGCTTGTTGTCCCATCCTTGGCCTTGCCTGGGCTCGGATCCTCTGCAGCATGCGAGGATCCACCCTGTGGGGTCCCGCTTCCACCATTGGAGGTATCCGGTCCTGCTCCCGTTGCTGCTGTCGCTCCTACTCCCGCCATCTCCACCATCTCCGATTTGAAGTAGTTTTACACAATCAATCGCCTTATATCCCAACTTGATAAGAGTATCCACCATTTTTTGATAGATTCCAAACCATCTTATACTTATGTATAAAAACTGTTATGGCTTTTAAAAAACCTTTTGGAGTTGATTCGTTGTTTGTTTGATGCCCCCTCCCTCAATCAAATTGCTAATAGAAATCCAAGATGTAGAATTGTTGCTCCCATCAACATAATTTTTTACCTCTAAACCTCTACAAGCCAAATAGGCTTGAGCCAATAGTTATTTTCAATAAGAAATAAAATGATAACGCTTCAACCAAGCATTGGACCCAAAATTTGTAGAATTCCCTCATTGGTATGTTCTTTGATTAATTACAAATTCTTTGATATGAAGTTCATATTTTCAAATCCCTAGGCAAGGTCCTTTTTAAATAATTTTATTGTATCTATGGAACCTAATATGTTTTTCAAGTAATATTTTTGTCTAACGCTTTCCTTGATCTTTGAATAGTCTTTGTGCAAGTTTCATCCTTAATGTTAAACTCATAGATCTAAAACTTCGTAAGGTTATGCCTCTATTTTTCTTTCTTTTACAAACATTTTCCCATTTGCAAAGAGGAAGCCTAAATTTGCCTCACATCCTTCCCAAATAAAATCTCTATAAATTTTCTCAAATTTGTATGCTATTTTTGTTGGCAATCTTGAAAGCGACATCCTATATTTGGGGATAAATTGCAATGTAGCTTGTATAAGTTAAAGTTTTCTTGCAATTGTTAGGAACTTAACTTTCCTATAAATAAGACGATTTTATTCTATTGAAAACTGATCCCAAAAACCCTTCTTCCTTATTTTATCAAATAACACAATACCTAGATATGTTGATGGTATTTTTCGAGCTTTACACCCTAAAATCTCTACAATAATATGTTATAAATAAAAGGCAGTGTTGATAAATGAAAGTTTATGGATTTTATTGTATTAACCAATTGTCCAACCACCTCCATGACTTGTTCAACTAAAGAATGACCTTAAGGAAAATTTATCAACAAATTGCAGATGAGATTCGAATGGATTAATTGTTGTAACCGAAAGACCTTTAATTTTGCCTGTAAAAAGACTCTTCCTAAAGCTTTAGCAAGAATAATGAAAATATGGCATAGCTAGTCACCCTATTGGAGATCATGGGATGATTCAAAGTACCCAACAACAAATTAATCAAAACATAATATTTGGAGTGCTATAATAACATTTAATCCATTCACACTTACTTTTATCAAACTTATTTTACATCGAGCTTTAGAAGCATATTTGGTTTTTCCATGAACTAAAGAGAAAACATGACTCTTATTTTATGATTGTACCATTAAGGATTTACTTGCTATGAAAAAAACATCTTGTTTCTTTGATATAGTAGAATTTGGAATGCTTTCAATTTATTTGCCATTAATTTTTGAAATTGTCTTATAAATCATGCTTCAAAGGCTTATAGGATGAAAATTATCAAAATAGTTTGTCTCACCTTTCTTGAATATAAATGCAATAAAGACGACAGTGATTTCCCTTATTATAGCCTTTTTGGTCCTAAGCTTTTCAATTGCAACTGACATCTCATTCTTCAACATAATCCTAAATTTTGTGAAACAAACTAAATCCATTGGGACTAATTGCCTTTTATAGCCCCCCCCATAAAGATCTTTTTCACAAAGAATTTTTTGATAATTGATGAAACATTTTGTAAAATGTCACCTTGAACCTCCTTATCTTCCCTTCAGATAAAATATATTTTAAATAATTGATTGCTTCTTTCTCATTCTCTTCTTCAACAAATTTTCCATCTAAAGTAATATCTTTAATCTAATGAAAGGATAAGTTTGTTTTGAAGATATCATAAAAAAATTGGTATTTCTACCATTTTTTTTTTTAATTTAAGAAACTGGATATATGAGATTGAAATGGGTCCCACTCATACATCATGACCACATAGTGGTATTACGATAGTTTGGCAATTATGCCTGTCAAGATCCAAAATGGGTTTCCTTCTTAAAAGTTAGAGGATTATAACCAGTTGAGCTAATGCCATTTGATTATTTCTTTCACCTTTCTTAAGCCATATCTCTTTGTTCTTTTTGTAGTATATGATAAAAATAAAGGTGATTGTTTTTTATAATTAAGAATGTCCATTCCATTGATCTTCACTATTTTTTTTTGTAAATCATTGATCTTGGATTTAATTTTCTTATTTCTTTTCAACACATTACCAAAGTATTTGATATTCTAGCTCTTCATTTGCCCCTTTAGATATCTCATCTTTTGAACAAACCTATACATACACAATCCTTCAAAGTTTGCTTCATCCCACCACAACATAACCATTATTGAGTAGGTCATATTTGAAAAGGTATGGTTTGTTGTTTGATTCCCCTTGTAACAAATTGTATGAAGAGATTGTATAGTATATTTGGAGTGAACTATTTAATATCAAATACATGTCTAAACCTTTCTATGACGTGAGTTTGTCAAATACACACATTACATCCTAAGGCCATTTAAATTGACAAAGGAATCAAAATCCTTCATTGATCTAGACCAATAAAAAATATCACATTTCCTTTGGAAGGAGATAGCACTATGTTGAAGTTCGTTTTGAGAATACAAAGATTGCAATTCATATTGAATTTGAGATGAATACACAAAGCTCTGATAGTCTCACAATGACACTGAGAGGGGGGGGGGGGTGAATCAGTGTAGCTCTTAAAAAACTTAAATCTTCAATTCTTAATGCCTAAACAATAAAAACTTAAAATTCAATAAAGCAAATATACCAAAAGAGCATCACACAACACAAGATGTACCGAGGTTCACCAGTTTTGGCTACTCCTCACAATTGACTGTTTGGACTCCCATCCAAATCCAGCCTTTGCAAAATACCAATTTTACAATCAATTTACCAACACCCACTGGAAGGAGTACCAACCCCTGATTTATCTGCAACAACAGAAAGGAGCACCAACCCCTGATTTACCAGCACCCCTGATGCCAAGCACCAACTTGGACTTTTGTTCTGAAACTAGAAGATTGACATAAAGATGCCTTCACTTTTACAAAACCCTGACTGGTCTATTGCTTTCTCAACATTTCTTACTCTTCACACAACACACACTGTGCTCGCTCGGCTCCAGCGCACTCTCCTCGTGCTTCACATACCGCACACCTCTCTCGCTCTCCTCTTGCTCTCTTCGCAAGATTAAATCCGCCTCGCATTAATCCCAAGCGCTTTCACTCTGTTTTAGCGTCACTTTAATTCTCCACGTAGACCTCCTTTTATAACAAAGTTTTGACTCTATTTTTAACTTCCATATTTACGCATGCAACCCGTAACTGCTGTAACTGTCGAACTGACTTTAGTTTACTGTTCTTATTTTAGCTACATGATATTTCTCTGTAACTGCATCTGTAACTGCACCTGTAACTGTCGTACCGACTTCCGTTAACTCTTCTTATTTTAGCTGCATGATTTTCTTCTATAACGACACCTGTAACTGTCGTATCGACTTCTTCTGTAATTGCACCTGTAACTGCACCTGTAACTGTCGTACCGACTTCAGTTAACTGTCACATATCTTCTTTCAGCTGGGTTCTCTTCTTAGCTCGCGAAAACACATGTCACGATATCGTGACACTTTCGCCTCCTTGCTTCTTCTTGTTTCTTGTACCCGCAAAAAAACATGTCGCGATATCGCGACACTTTTGCCTCCGTACTCTTCCTTTTTACTTTTGTCGCGATATCGCGACACTTCTGCCTTCTTACTTTCTCTCTCCTCCTTTAGTCGCGATATCGCGACACTTTTTCTCCTTTGCTCTTTCTCTTGCCTTCGGGTCGCGAAAACGCGACATGTCACGATATCGCGACACTTTTTCATTCTCTTCCTTCCTGCCCTTTTCGAGTCGCGAAAATGCGACATGTCACGAAATCGCGACACTTTTCTTTTTCTGCCTTCCTGCTCTCTTCAAGTCGCGAAAATGCGACATGTCGCGATATCGCGACACTTTTCCTTCTCGGCCTTCCTGCTCTTTTCAAGTCGCGAAAATGCGACATGTCGCGATATCGCGACACTTTTCCTTCTCTGCCTTCCTCTTCGCTTTGGACCGCGAAAATGCTACATGTCGCGATATCGCGACACTTTTTCCTCCTTGCATTTTCTCTTCGCTTCGGATCGTGAAAATGCAACATGTCGTGATATCGCGACACTTTTTCCTCCTTGCATTTTCTCTTCGCTTCGGACCGCGAAAATGCTACATGTCGCGAAATCGCGACACTTTTTCTTCCTTGCATTTTCTCTTCGCTTTGGACCGCGAAAATGAAACATGTCACGAAATCGCGACACCTTTTTCTCTCTCCTCTTTCTCTTTGCTTTGGCCCGCGAAAATGAAACATGTCGCGAAATCGCGACACCTTTTTCTCTCTCCTCTTTCTCTTTGCTTTGGCCCGCGAAAATGAAACATGTCGCGAAATCGCGACACCTTTTTCTCTCTCCTCTTTCTCTTGCAATATGTCGCGAAATCGCGACACTTTTTCTACTTGTCTTTTTCTCTTCCAACATGTCGCGAAATCGTGACACTTTTTCTTTCGTACTATCTCTCTTGCAATATGTCGCGAAATCGCGACACTTTTTCTACTTGCCTTTTTCTCTTCCAACATGTAGCGAAATCGCGACACTTTTTCTTCCGTACTATCTCTCTTGCAATATGTCGCGAAATCGAGACACTTTTTCTACTTGCAATATGTCGCGAAATCGCGACACTTTTTCTACTTGCATTTTTCTCTTCGAACATGTCGCGAAATCGCGACAGTTTTTCTTGCTTGCGCTTTCTCCCCGAACATGTCGCGAAATCGCGACAGTTTTGCTTGCTTGCGCTTTCTCTCCGAACATGTCGCGAAATCGCGACAGTTTTGCTTGCTTCTCAACATGTCGCGAAATCGCGACAGTTTTCTTCCTTGTGATTTTCTTTTGATTTTTAGCATATGGGCCACTTCGATCTTTTGGATAATCACTGTACATACTCTGAAGAACCTCTTAACTCCTGTCCACTTCATCAACTGGAACCTCTTAACTCCTGTCCACTTCATCAACTGATCTGTCTGACTGTGTTGACAACAATGACAATACTTTTGTTGCACCTTGCTCAACAAGGTCCTTGCAAAATTTATCTTGAAGAGTGATTGTATTTGGAGCATATACATTTATGACTCCAAATTTTGTCATTGTCTTTTCTTCAAAAATGACCAACAACCCAATTACTTCTTGCTTCTAACAATTCTCCATCCAATTTACAATTGTACCATACCATAGAAATAACTCCTAAAGATTTTATAGTTGAAATCACCGCCATCTTCCAATTATTTTGAAATGCTTCCTTACATTCCTTGCTACCTATTTTTGTTTCTTCTACTAAAATAAATAAAAGACTATAACAATCTATTTAATTTCTTAATAACGCTTTTTGGCCTATATTCATACCTCCAATATTCCAAGGTATCTTCATTGTGGACTTAGCCTCACTTCTTGCTAACGGTTGCTATACTTGTTTATTTCTGGTTTCCCAAATCGATCTTTTGATTTTTCTTTTCTCTTTGTTTCTACTTTGAGGGTCTTCCTCTCTTTTTTTTCATTCCAACTAATGCTTGCATCATCATCAATCTCTTCTATTTCTCCATATTGTTCACAACTTATCATTGCTTTGGAGAACCTAAAGTGCAAGGCATAACCTTGGAAATACCTTCCTTTTGTATGATGCATTGGAAACCCTAAAGTGCAAGGGGTAATCTCTATAGTACTTTGTTGTGTTGCCCTCAAACCATAAAATACAAGGGGCAACTTCTACAATACTTTCTAATGCTACCTTAAAACCCCTAAAGTGCAAAACATATTTTCCATATTGCATTCTTTATTATGCTCCCCTTAAAACCCTAAAATGACAGGGATAATCTCTAGCTACTTCCATTTTTATTTTGAGAACATGATATTTTACTATTTAAGGAGATTGGAGATGATATACTTGGATCAAACTTGACCTCTTCTACCTTCTCCACTCCAAAACTTGACTTTGCATCTTTCTTAACAACTTTAATTCCTTTTAAATTTGAACTTGCACATTGCACTTTCTCCTCCTACACATGCTTCTTAGTTTCTTCAAATTTTTGCTTTGAATGGACCATGATGGTCTTTGTCGTCTAATGAGGCGGTAGAACTTTCTTTATGACCCTTTTTAGACTAGAAAATTATTGATTTAAGCCATATTCTACTACAATATAGTCCCTTTATTTTATACTTGAGTCTTTCTTATAGCCAAAAAAATTGATCCATTTTTTTTTATTGTTTTCACTTTGAAATCCCTTGCCATGTGTTTCGTTTCAGAATTTTTACATCTAAATGTAATATTTTCATAGTCCACTTGGTCATCCCATTTTCTTGATTAAAATTTAATTTAAATATAATTTGCTAAGGGTTTTGAAAATATCCATGGTAACATATATTTACATATATGTAGATAGCTTTTACTTCTAACCAGTTAAGCCATTTTAAATGAACTCCCTTAGAGTACTATCAATATTATTCAAAATGCCTTTCTTAATTATCTAATATGGTAGTTGAAAAAGCATAACCTATACTAGAAGCCTATTATAGGATTTCTATATCCACATAAATATCCTTACTCCATGGCATTAAATACAAGCCATCTGTCTGTCTAAACCAGGGCCATCACTAATTATTTTATTTGAGTTTTAAATAGAAAAGACGACTAGAAAAAATCCTTTATGAAACAAAGACATTGAATAATTTAAACTCAATCACCTATTTCTTTTAATTCACTTTTGAATATCTAAGAAAGCGGACTAGTAACCATTGAACATAAGTATTAATCCTTTTTTTTGAAGAACCATCTCATCCTTGATAATCACCTTTCTATTGTTTAAATAGGATATTATATATTCATCATTTTTGTTGCGGAATGATACAATATTACTTCCTCTAACTAGAATTTTTACTTCTACTTAGGGATATTTTAAATAACGCTTCTTTCTTGCCACTCATTATTTTCTTATCTCTACTTTAAAAACTTTGAAGATGAGAAATGCTCCCCATTCACACTCTATAGATAGAAATGTAAAGATAACTTTGTAAATCCTAATTATTTCATTATTTTATTTTATTTAGTAGTGTTATATGGAATTGACACACATTCCACCTATATTGCATCATGATATGATATTGTTACCATGCATTACAAACAACATATTAACAATTACTCATGTATTAGTTAGCAAGATTTAACCAGTTGAACTTCTACCATTTGATCTTATTATTTTGAAATAATCATCACAATAATATTTTTCTTTAAAGTAATTATATATTATATAAATATTTTATTTATTATATCACACAATTATTTTAAAAACATACTTGATTGAATATCTCTCTCTATATCTATATATTTATATCTATCTATCTCTATATATATTAACTAAACTATGTGTGGCTTCTAGTGGGGATACTCCCATCAAAATAACAAAATATTACATTGTTGTCAAGTCAATTAAACCATATTCAACTTGCATTTCTTTCAAATATTTTTTCATTCACAATTCTATCAAATATATTCTTTATTCTCCTAAAATTGCTATATTTATGCAACTAGCTCCTTGACATCATTTTCATTAAGAGAAAATCTCACTCAATTAGTTACATTCTAAAATTTGAATTTTGCTAAGACTAATATCAACATTGCTATTGGCTAAATTATATGTTATTCGATTTCCTTCTTTATAAATATAGCTACATTTCCAAGATATTGCCTCCAACAATAATTGATGTGCATAAGAAACAATGTTATTTTTTATAATTTCCACATTCATTTTACTTGATAGAATTAATAATAATTTGTGAATCACTATCAATTGAAATATATTTTCATAATTTTTCAATAGTAATTTTGATCCTTGTAAGAAATGCCCTAGCTTCTACATAGTTGTTAATTGAAGTTCCACATGATTTAAGGAGAATTTTACCTTTATTATTTTAAAAAGCATCACCTCCACCATTTTTTCTTGGATTTCATTTGGAAGAACCATCAACATTAACTTTGATAAACATAACTCTTGGACATTTCTATTTTACTCATAAGTCTGCAATTTTGCAAGCCCGTCCCTTCAACATTTTTTCCTCTGTAAACCGTATCCCACTTAAAAATAGCAAAACTAAAGTTTTACTCACATCCTTTCCAAGAAAATATTTAACTTTTATTGAATTTAGATGTTGTGTCTACTAGCAATCATAAAATTAACATCATGTATATAAGGATAAATATGCAATGTAGACTTTATGAATTGTAGCCTTCTAGCCATGGTTAAGAACTTACTTTTCCAACTTGCCACACGAAAATTCATTCTATCTAAAATTGAGTTCTCAAAATCCTTTTTTTCTTTATCGGAAAAGGAATACGTAGATATATCTATGGTAGTTTTTTAACTTTCAACCCTAAAACGTCCATTATAATTTATTGTATATCTAGGCTGTTAATAAAAAAAATCTTGAACTTTTGTAGTATTAACCAACTCTCCAGTAGCCTTCTCATAGTATACCAATGTTGATTTAAATTCCATGGCCTTTTTGATTAAGGGATGACCCCCAAAAAAGTATCATCAATAAATTGGAGATGAGATTCAAAGGGATCATTTGAAACAACTTGAATACCTTTTTCACTTTCCTTCCATTTTTGCCTTTGATAAAGCTATCCCTAGTTTCTCAACAAGAATAATAAATAGTTAAGGAGAGTAGGTGACCCTAGTGGAATTCATGGATTTATACAAAGTATTTATGGGATCCATTAATCAAAATAAAATATTTTGGAGTGCTATAAAATCTAATACATTGCTACTAACCTTGATCAAACCAAAAATTTGAGAATATCATGTAGGAAACTCCAATAAACCTTATCATATGCTTTGTTCATATCCCGTGTCATAGGATTCATCGAGTTTTAGGTATGAAGTCTAAAAATTATCTGTTTTGATCGAGACTTGAATAAATTTGTTAAAATTCAGAGCATATATTTACCTAATCCATAGTCACACATAAAATCCTAATATTTTGCGCTCGAATATTTTTGCGCAACTTCCACACTTGATATATATATACACACACACACACACACATATGAGAGGAGCGGCTGAGGAAGAAGGAAGGGCTACAAACAAAGTTAAAGAAAAAGCCATAAAACCTAATAATAGACAAAATCACATTGAGTGGTGTCATCGGGGTGGTTGAGGAAGAAGGAAGGGCTATAGTCAGAGTTGAAGGAAAAACCATAAACCCTAATGATGACAAAAGCACAAAGAGCAGCATCATAGGAGTGGTTAAGGAAGAAGAAATGACTACATATGGAGTTGAAGGAAAATCCAAAAACCCTTACGATAGACAAAAGCACACGTGAAGAAAGTTGGGTGTAAGAAATTTTTTTGAGCACTATTGTGGTTTCTTGCCAAAAAATTCACTCTTAATATATATAAAAAAATGACCTTGGTAATAGTTGGGGTTTGGGGCAGCTTTTCTCTGCGAATGAAGGTGGACGTCCCCATGAAGGGAGATTTGGTTTGACAGACCTATGCGTGAAGAAAGTTGGGTGCAGGGCGAGTTGGAAGGGAGCTAAGGTTTGGGGCAACTTATTTTTATAGCTAAAGGTAGATGTCCTCATGAAGGGAAGTTTGGGCTAACATACTTGTACATGAAGAAAGTTGGGTGTAGAAAATCTATCAAGAAATATTGTGGTTTTGCTAATAATAAATTCAGTAGTAATTAAAAAAAAAACTAGTAATAGCTAGGGTTTGGGGTAGATTTTCTTTACGAGTAAATGTGAACATCCCCATGAAGGGAATTTTGGGTCAATAGACCAATACATGAAGAAAGCAGGATGCAGGATGAGTTGGAAGAGAGCTAGGATTTGGGAAAACTTATTTTTGTGGCTAAAGGCAAATGTTCCCATGAAGGGAAGTTTGGGCCAACACACCTGTGCATGAAGATAGTTGGATGCAATAAGATTTGTCAAGCACTACTATGGTTCCATTGCCAAATATGAGGTTAGATATGGTGATGGAGGGGGCAAGGCTTCTAGAAGGGAGAGATGAGCGGAAGGGAGATAGGTGAAAACTAGATGTAGAGAAGGTTTCAAAAGGGAACGATGGTAGAGAGACTGAACAAATAAGGGAGTCAAAGGACAAAACAAAAATTGGGAAGAAAAAAATAGAACCAATGAAAGCTATCAATAAAACAAACAATGGTTGCAAAGAGCCACAAGATGAAAAAAAGATATGCAGTGAAGGTGACAGTCAAAATAAAAATGAAGATGAGATGGGGACCAACGGTAAAAAAATTATAGAGTAGTTAGATTTTTCAAAAAATTCCAGAGTAGAACATTTAAACAAGGGAAGAGTAGAGGGAATATTAGATCAAGGCTTATATATATGTTGTTTGGAACAATATGGAATGAAGTAGAAGCATTGGATTATACAGAGGATTCAAAGAAATCAAATTTTTATTCCTAAGAGGAGTTTATGGAACTTCAAAACAAAAGGACTAAGGATTCCATAAACCAAACCCTCAAAGAAGCGAAGGGAAGTAGAATAGAAGCAAAGATAAAAGCAAATATCCCAAACTCAGCACTGACCCAAGGCCAAGAGTTTTTAAATTGAAACCCCTCTCATCTAAATAAGGGAAGAGGTAAGAGAAAACATTGCATCAAAAAATGAAAGGAGATAGTTAAAATGGTGGTGGGGGAAGATTTGATGCTCGAACAAGTTTTACCATTGAAAGATAAAGCTTTGGTGGGAAGGTTCATGAGACACTTGATGAAAACAAAAAATATTTATGACTGGATAGAGTCAAAATGGTTGGAGTTGCTGGGATATATCCCAACATACATGTAATGACAAAAGGTTGGATAAATTTTATATTCCATAAAGCAAAATATGTCAAACTATAAAAAGGGAAGATGGAGATGAGGTCATAGTATCCTTACTCTAAAAAACTGGACACCTAGGTTTGATACTCACTCTAAAAGGATAACCACCCAACTTATTTGGGTCAAGTTACCTGCACTACCACTAGAATTTGGAATGATAAGATGTTGAGGGAGATAGGGAACTCTTTGGGAGTTTTTCTCAAAGTGGACTCAAAATTTTTAAACATTCAAAAATTGGTAGCTTGAATCTTAGTGGAGATGGACCTAAGTTTGGGATTACCTAAGAACATGGAATTTGTAACAAGAAGCTGGTCTCACACTCATAAATTAGACTACATTGGAGTCCTTTTTTGATGCAATTTTTACCACCAATGTGGTCATCTCAAAGTAGAATTTAGAGTCAAAAGAAAAAATAGATACAAAAAGTAGCAATTAGAATTTGAAGAGTATAAAAGTAATAAAATTTTAAGGAATAAGGTACAAGTAACAAAGAGTATAAAAGTAATAAAATTTTAAGAAAATAAGGGACAAGTAACAATGTCAAGAGCTCTAGAAGAACAATCATAGGCATCACTTAATTAGTGGAAGGAAAAATACCAAGAAATTAGATAAATATTCATGGGAGCTATAGAAGAGGAGAGGGAGGCTTTGCAAATATTTAACATAGAGATTGGAGGACTAGATTAAGTTAATCCAATAACATATTTTCATGATGATTTGAATTATACAAATAATAAATTTGTTTCCCTACACAAATTTGGCTTGAGATCGATTTTGGAGGACCAGATTGAGAATAGTCCTGAGAGAAGGATAAAAAAGAGTGTTTTTCCCTCAGTAGGGGAAAGTAGGAAGATAATGGAGGATAAAAAAACAAAGGAATCTAAAAAAAAGGTAAAGCAAATAATATCTTTGGGAAAATTCAAAGAGGGCTGAGCTTTCAAGCTAGTCAAACTAAGGATTCCTTAGTAGGTAGGATTTCATATTTAAAAATAGCTCAAAAAAGATTTGAGAAAAAATAATATTTGGTAAATAAATATGTGTTTTTGGGGTACTTAGAGCAAGACAACCCCTTGAGTTAGGTAATCCATGATTTTAATCTCTCTAAATATTAGAGGATTGGGGATCCTCACAAAAATATAGTCCTAAAAATACTTATTAAAATTCAAAATCCTGATATTATATTGATTCAAGAAACCATGTTAGAGGTAGGAAAGACAAAAACTGCACTTAATTCACTCCTACCAAGATAGAATTTTAGTGGGATAGAATCATATAGAAATTCAAGGGGAATTGTCACAGGATGAAAAAATTCTTGCCAATTGATTGAAAACTCTTTCATAGAAGTAGGAGTAGTATCAAAATTCCTCTCTAAGGAGTTAGGGAAAACTATAACTATAGTAAATTTGTATGGTCCATATGGAGATAGGAAGGTTTTTTAGGAGGAATTTTTTGGCCAAGATATTCTAAATAAGTAAATTTTAGTGGTGGGAGGGGATTTAGACTTTGTTACAAAAAGAAGTGAAATATGGGAAGAAGAGGCCAAAATGGACCCACTAGCTGATTTTTTCCTTCATAAAATTTAGAGTGTTGGACTATGTGATATAGAACCAACAAAGCTTGCTCCTACATAGAGGAACAATCAAGCATGACAACTTGGAATATCTAAAATATTGAATAGATTTATAGTTTTAGAGAAGCTCATAACTTTATCTAATAAGATGAGAATATGGATAAAGCAAGAGGGTCGGTTGAATCATTATTCAATCCTTTAACAATTAGAAAAGGATGAGGATACATCATTAGACTCTTTCAAATTCAATCCCATTTGGTTGAGGGATGAGGAATTTTAAAACTTAGTTAGAATAAAATGGATGTATTATGACCCAACCTCAAAAGAGACAACCATGTTTTAGTTCACTAATAATCTTAGGAGAATGAAATATTTCATATTAGGTTGGGCCAAAGCAAAATAATGAGGTAAGAATTACTAAAATTGAATCTTCTCTAAATTAGCTTTACAATACCAGAGGTAACAAAGTTTTTTCAAAAAATAAAATCATGCAAGTCAAAGAATTGGAAAATAAGAAGAGAGAATTGTTAGAATAGGTGGAGGCAAAATGGAGAATGAAAAGCAGGGATTTATGGCTAGAACACGAGGATGAAAATATATATATTTTAAATTATGCAAAACAAAGGAAATATACAAACACAATTTGGAAAATGAAAGGGGAGATTGAAAACCCTTTGAGAAGATTCCAAGAGTTGGCACCATTAGTAGTAAACTACTTCAAAGCCTTGTATAGATCCAAACAAAGCAAATATAGCAGAAACAGTAAAACTAGCTCTAATCTTCCCAATATGGTCAATGAGGAACAAAAAAAAGCTTTGTTCTAAGAAATCATCGAGGAGTTATATTCAATAGTCAAATCATTCTAAAAATGAAAAATTTTGGGTCTAGATGGATGGATAATTATTTTTTATGAATTGTTGGAGGATATTTAAAAATGATAAAAGAATAAAGTTTAAGGGACAATTGCTAGGATCCATAAATTTCAATTTCTTGGCTTTGATACCGAAAAAGGACAATCCATAATATTTTAGGGATTACAAACCCATATCTTTATGTGATGCTCTCTACAAAATCATCTCAAAGTTTAGCGAGGAGAATAAAAGGATCTTCTTAGATAATTTTTAGAAGTCGGGTTTTTAAGTAAAAGGTAGATTTATGATGCAATAGGGGTAGCCCAAGAAGGACTATATTGTATAAAGGCAAGGAAGCAACACGAAGTGGTAATAAAATTGGATCTAGCAAAAGCTTTCAATAAAGTAAATTGGTTATACATTAGGCTAAGCCTAATTCAAATTGGATGTAGCATTCCCTTTGTGAATTGGTAATGGGATGTATTAATTTAGGCTCTTTTGTTGTACTTATCAATAGCTCAACTTCCAGTTTTTTCAAGGCTTCTAGAAGTTTGAGACAAGAGTGTCCTCTTTCTCCTCTTCTTTTTATTTTGGTGGTAAAAGTTTTGAGTGGAATAATCAGGGAATAAAAAAGAAAAGAAATGATCAAAGGTATAAAAAATGGTAACTCTGTGAAGGTTGTCCATTTGCTCTTTGCAAATGATGTTTTAATTTTGAAAATGTGACATTGAAGGAAGCCTCCAAGTAGAATATGGAAGGTAAAAGCTTCCCTAAAAACTAGAATCTTTGTTTGGTTAGCTCTAGCCAAAAAAGCACTAACATGGGATGTTCTTCAAATGAGGTTCTAGAAATGACCAAGTCAACGTGTCATGTGTAGAAAGGAAGAAGAAACAATGGGCCATCTTTTGGTTCATTGCTCTTTTGCAAGAGAAGTGTGAAATTCTATTATGCCTTTGACTCAAGGGAAAGGACAATGACCTACTAGGAACCTTTCAGATAATATGCAATAATGGTTCAAATAAAGAGGTTTAAAGGAGTATAGATGTGTCCCTTTGATAGTGGCATGGGGCTTATGTTTGGCTAGAAATGCCATGTTGTTTGAAGGTAAGGAAATTTCAGTGATTCAATTGTAAATGCAGATTAAATCTAATTTTAAAATTCTAAAAATCTCCCTAAAACCAAAACTAAGCGAGTATATAAGAACATTAATAGTGGATCCTATGAAGCCATGGACCTTCTTTTATGGAGCTTACCAAGGTATCCTAGGTAGGTGTGGGGCAGGGGGAGCACTTTATTATAAAAAATCATAAGATCTCTTTCAAGGTAGTTTTAGGGGAAAGCACAAATAATATGGTATAATGGAAAGCATTGGTCCTTTTGATGAACAAGGAATGACAACTTTATAGATTTATGGAAGTTAAAAATTAGTGATAGCTTGGGTTGCAGATCATGTTATGATGAAAACATTTCTCCTTAGTCCTTTCAATGAGAAAGTGAAATTATTAGAATCTTCTATAAAAAAAAAATCATACAAACACATCTATAGGGAACTTATTGTATAAGTAGATGGTCTTTCAAAAGGTGGTTTGAACCTTCTTGCAGGCACTTGGCAGAGGGAATAAGTGGTTAGAGTACTTGGGGTTTCCTCATAGTTCTTTTAATAAGGATCATATCAGGGATCCATTAATAGCAAAAAATGGATTTGAAAGGGATCCTCAACTTCATTCTGTAGAAAGACAGGCTTTAGAATAGAGTCAGTCTCTAGAATTGAATCCTGAGCCCTACTCAATTTTGGAACTCAGGAAAGAGTCATTCACGAACTATGATTGATTAGGAAGTCACTCCTACTTTCCACTTGTTAGTCTTATTATTATGTTTTTTTTTCTGGATTGTAAGTTGACTATAGGATATTACAACAATGAGGACAATACTCCTCTTACTTTAGTTTATACTGCTCCTAGATGGAATGTAACTAAATGTTTTGGGGGTACTTCATACCCAAGTCATTGTAACTTTTTCATACTCAAAAATGAAATTTATAGATTTTTTCCTATATATATATATAAAGCTTTACAATGGAGAATTTATTAAACATTTCCAAAAATACCTTTATGAAATTTTAAGTTTATATGCATTTTTAGATTTATATTTTTCTCCTTCATCAAATATCTTTTGACTTTCACCCTTACCAAATTTAAACTTGAACACGAACCTTATGACTAAGTCATATCTACTTTTACAAGCATGCCTAGTTTTTTATGGAATGAAGCAAATTTGTGGCTTCTTGTGCAATGATTATACCTTCAAGAGTTTATTTACCATGAATAAAACCATCTTGTTCCTATGAGATAACATAATCTATAATGATTCTTAATCTATTTGTCATAAATTTTGAAATTATCTTATAAATAATATTACAAACGCTTATCAAATGGCATGAGCTCAATTGATTAAATTCCTTGACTTTCAAGGAGGATACTGGGATTTGAATCCTTCCAAGTGATCCATGTGTAATAACCAAGTTGTAATACCACTATGTGGTCATAATGCAATATGGGTTGGGCTTATTTCAACCCCTTATAACCAATTAAAAAAATTACAGTATTATTGAATGAAAATTATCAAAATATTTTATCATCTTTTTTGGGAATCAATACACAAAATACCATTGATCTTACTTACTGAAGCATGATTTTTCTTTACCTCTTCAACCACATCCAACATATCACTCTTCAACAAATCCTAAAGTTTAAAAAGAAATTTGCAAGAAATTTGTTAAGGCCAGGTGCCTTATTATGATGGAACGAGAAAGTTGCCTCATATAAATGCTCCATAAAAATCTTCCTCATCAATATTTCTTTTTGTCTTTGTGTGATAATTGATGGAATATTTTACAAAAGCCTATGTTGAGCCTCTTTATCTTTCCCAACTTCTAACAAAATATCTTTAAATTAATTGATTGATTCCTTCCTACTATATTCTTCTTCCTGAACACTTCTTTCATACAGAGTTAAAATAATTTTAATTTAATGAAAGGACAAATATCTTATTGCTATAGTGTGAAAACTTTGGCATTTTTGTCCCCTTCAATACATTATGATAAAAAATGTAAGTGTTTTTCTTGCATGTAAGTATCTTGGTCCATTTAATTGATTTTTAGTATCTCTTGCAAATTTTTGAACTAGAATTTAATTTTCTCTTTTATTTTAAATATGATTACAAATATTTGGCATTCCAAATATTCATTTTTCACTTTAAATATTTTATCCTTTGAACAAAATTGTACACACATGATCCTTAAAATCTTGTTTCATCCCACCATAATATAACAAATGGAAAAATCAAGGTCTTGGAGCCACATAGATAGAAATCGAAATGGATTTAGATGATTATTATCAAGTAGATCACATGTCAATAGAATGTATTTGTGGAAATATCATAGGGAAAAACTCCAGATAGGGGGAAACCAAGGGGGTTGCCCCCTAAGGGGCCTGGAAAATGGTCTGGTGCTTTAACGATCAACAAATTTGAAGGTTGAAGGAGCATGGAAGGTTGAATGATGAGTTGATATTTGGAGTGTCAAGGCTAAAGGAGCATGGAAGGTTGGGTTGGTTGAAGGAGTGTGGAAGGCTGGACTGGTTGAAGGAGCTACAACAAAAGGTTGGGATGTTGGGTGGAAGGTTGGGATGGCTAAAGGAACGTGGAAGGTTGATAAGGCTAAAGGAGCGTGGAAGGCTAGGTCGGTTGAAGGAGCTGAAATGGAAGGTTGGGATGCTGAGTGGAAGGCTGGGAAGGCTAGGAAGGCTGGAGGATTGTGGAAGGATGCTTACAATGAGAAACAAAAAATTGTTAAGTGTGAAGGATTAGGGTTTTTTCCTAAAAAACATCTCCTCTTTTAGGAGCCATATATTCGTAAAGAGTTATCCGATTCAGTTGATTCTTGGACCAACTTGTGTAGAATTTGAATAGCTTTAAACTAAGTGGTCATATGCAAAAATTTGATCAATATTGAGAAAGATATGATCCTATGAATTCAACCATTTAAAACAAGGGCAGTGACAATTTTTCAAGTCACGAAAAACAAAATTGCAAAGTGCAAAGGATTAGGATTTTTTCCTAAAAAACATCTCATCTTTTAGGAGCCATATATTTGTGAAGAGTTATCCTATTCAACTAATTCTTGGACCAACTTGTGCAAAATTTGAATAACTTAAAAATGATAGGTCATATTAAAAAATGTGAATAATATTGAGGGAGATACAACCCTATGAAGTCAGCCATTTGAAACAAGGGTAGTGATAATTTTTCAAGTCACAAAAAATGAAATTGTAAATATTTGCCAACTAGGATTCGAATGATGGGAAGAGCAATGAAGGGCTATGACTTCAGTGAGGAAGGAAACTAGCAATTTAGATTTTGTAAAGAGAACTATGATAGTGCGATGTTTTGGAGTAATTGTATTCATACAAAAATTTGAAAAGATCCAAAAAAGAAAAATCAAGAATTCAAATATTTTATGTAAAATGATTTAGTTTTCTACCTATAGCATCTCAATTGAGATAGAAGTGTATCTATTTGTAAATTCTCAAGCTCTAAAGAAGATAGATGTGATTTGTCAAGGGTGGGGACCCAAGTACAACCCCTTATTATCAAGCAAAAAAAAAGAGAATGGATTTGTGATTCTACATTGCTTGCAATAAAATGGTTGAACACATTGTGTACTCTATCTATAACAATCTATTTTTTTTTAATTTACATGGTGGAATCGGTAGCCATCACGAATTTGAGCAGGCTATTCGAATTTTATGGCTGCCACAGTATTCTGCGTTGTCCACCCCGAAAGTTGCCACATAGTTCTTCGCATAGTTCGTCCCTATAACCACCATGTCACAATAATTTTAAACCTTTTATGTTGTTGAAAGCACCAGGAAAGGGATAAGCATTCAATCCGATGAGGCCCAAGATTTGAACCTTGGACTTTCGCCCCCATTACGGGGTTTGGTATACCTTGGACCTGTCTATAACAATGTATTATATAACAAAAATATGTTCAATATTCCTATTATATAATATTCCTTAATGGATCTGTTATCCATGTATATTAAAAGCTTGAAGGAATAACATCCCAAAGGTCATTTGAAACTTGATTGACTCTTTTATAATTAATTGAAGGAATAAAAAACTCTTTGGATTACATTTTTATAATAATATAAATAGCAACTATCCAAAACCTTTTTTTTTTTGGGGGGGGGTTGGAGTGCAAGTTGAAAATGTTGAAAGGAGAGGAAGGAGATTTATACCTACTATTGTTTCCCATTTTACCTATTGATTTCTAAGTTCGATAAGTGTTATGGGTTATAAATCTTGTGCGATGAAGAGGATTGTTTATTGCCTAACAATAAGTGGAGTTTCAATGTTGGTGATGCATTCATTTGGAGGGGAAGATGCATTGGGTTATGCCTCCTTCAGTATTGAACCCCAAATGCCATGGGTGGAGCAAGTTAGGGTTGGTAGTGAGTGCACTAGCAAATCCATGAGAAATATAGACAACACCAAGGCGCCTTAGTGTAATAGAGGAGTGGATGATAAATGTTGATCTCTCTTCCCACATATTTTGTTGGTTTTGATATTTTAGGGCACTATGAAGAAATCATTTTTGGGCATCTACTCATAGGAATTACTACAAAGGTGGTTCTAGAGGACCTTGTGTCATAATATATCACTTAGTATGTAGGCATTAGAGTTTATGCTTCTTGTTTGACCTACGATTTGCTTGATAATATGGTGAAGTTACCTTCTAGGATGCCATCTCTAATTTTCTCTCATGTTTTCTTGATAAGTAAGCCAATTGAGTTGGCATTTGAGTTCAAATATTTTCTTGTAGTTGTGCCACATTTGGAAGCTATATCAAGATCCTTGGAGAAAAATGCAATTATGAATAAAGTCACTTTCAAAGCCTTAAGTTCTATATCAGTGAAAAATGAGCCAGTTCAATTTAACTACAATGGTGGAGGAAATGCAAATGTAGTTCAAGGCAAAAAATAATTTAAGAGATATTTTGAGATCAAAGGTAATGTCCCAAAGCTCAATTTTTTTGCTAAGGTGTTAGATAGGATTATGGACTCTAACAAGTATCATATATCTATCTCCTCTTTTAAAGGGGCCCTTGTGGGGCAATATTTGTTTAAATGGATAAGGAAAATTTGGGAAACTAGAGGTTGAGGGATTGAATTTTTGAAGGGACTGTACAAAATTTGCATGTCATGTTATTTGTGTTTGAGTTATTGTAGAAGTTTATCTCTTTATTTTCCTGCATATTATAGTGCCATTATCATACAGTCATCTTAGATTTCTTATCTTACATCTTGTGGTTGCATTTCCTATATCATATACTCATCAAAAGCTAACAGTGGTATCAAAGCACATGGTAGATCGATAGGAAATAGGGAGAGCCACAAGTGAGATTGAGAGGAATCCAAAAATCTCATTTTCAAAATTTTTGAGATTGCATTTGGCTAGAGTCTTTCCATAGGGTTGCAGAAAAACTCATGAAGACTAGGACTCAACATTAATTCCACTAGATTGATAAATCAACTAGTGAATATTGATTATCTCTAGATTTAGAATTTCTTCCATTATAGTCCTAATACTTTGTTGCAGGAAAAAGGAGATTCAAAGAAAGTTGGGAAGCTTCCTACAAAATATCTAGGAAGAATATCTTCTTTAGAATCAATCCAACACCAGAAGCAACAAACGAAAGATCAAATATTTGGAGGCCTAAAGAAAAGGTCCCATTGCTAGAGATTGTAGACTTGCAAATTGCAAAAGAAGAGAAAAGGCCATAGGAGCCTTGTTGCAGATTCGAGGAAGAAGAGACTCAAGGAGAAGAGTCTTGGTGAAGATAGGAGATTGGTGATCTCCATTGAAGATTGAAGACTTCACCTTGAAGGAGTTGAAGAGACCCATAGAAGGTCCCATTGAAGAACTTCCAGATTTGGAAGCTTGAAGATAGAGAAGGACTAGCAAAAGTCCTATTCCTGAAGCAACAAATTTCAGATATCCAAGAGGGATATCTCATTGCCAAAACTTCCACAGTAGAAGGTTGAAGGAAAGGTCTCATTGGGAAGACTAGAGAAGTTGCGAGAGTGAAGACCCTAGAGAAGAGGTCTCAAGGAGAAACAAGGAGAAGGCTTGGAGAGCCTCATTGAAGGAGATTTAGAGAAGGCCATTGAAGGAGTTCCTAGGAGAACTCATTGGAGAAATTTACCACCAAGGAGAAGTTCTTGATAAAGGAAGATTTTGGGACAATTTTCGCCATTCAACAACAAGCCCAAATGGAGATAGATTTGGTAAGGAGTTTGCCAAATTTTGAAGGAGATTGGTGAAGACCTCAAGACTTTTAGATTCTTGAGAAGAAGGCCTAGATTGAAGTCAGAGTTCGACAAGGAGAAAGGAGCTAGAAATTACTACCAAACCTAAGAGGTTTGAAGATTGCCTTTGAAGGCTAGAAGGCTCATTCAGAGAAAGGAGATCTGCTGGTTTCTACAGCAGAAAACTGAAGGGTTCTTGAAGGAAAATCTCAGCTACGATTTGGAGGAGTTCCCTACCAAATTTTTGAGATTCAAGGACAACATTTCAGTGGAGAGATTGACTGCTTTGCAATCTAAAATTTTTAGATTTGAGGACAACAAGAAAGCAACAATTTGGGTAGCATCAATAGCTGCTAAGTTTTAGATTTCTAGGATACATCCTGAAGGAGAGTTGAAGCCACCAAACTACAGTATCAGGAAGCAAGTTAGAGGAGGTACAAAGCTGCAAATTGGTGTGTTGAGAAGCTATTTTGGACAGCAAAGAAGAGCTGCAAGTTCATCTAGTAAAAGGTAGCAATAAGGTGAATCTAATCACCTTGCAATCCTTCATTAAGGTAAGCAACTTTGGTGCAAAAGGTTCATTAGTTGAACTTTAGATTTTTGGTTCATTATTAAGATTCGTTAAGCACCATATTAGAGTTTAAAAGTTGCAAGGAGAAGGTTGCATATTAAAGTCTTCAAGGGAGTGCAAAAGATAGTTTCTTATAAGGTTAATACCTGCACATTAAAATAGAAGTTAGATATATTTCGAGAGAAAGAAAAATATCAACTTTCTATTATCCATTGGAAGCAAGAAGACAATATCCGTAAGTGCAAGTTGAATAGATTATAGTGCATATTTCAAGTTCCTTTTAAGGGTTCATTTACAAGAGTAATAAGGAGAGATTACTATTGCACTATACTAGTTATTAAAGGTGCACTAAGGTTTTTAGTTAAAGTGAACATTAGTGCAAAGTTAAACCTTTCAAAAGGCATATTAGTTGCATGGTTAATAGCTTGGATTCATTATTACTAAGTTAACCAAGCAATTGAAAGAGTTGTCTAGTAAGGAGGGCAACATCAAATCTCAGTTTGCTATCAAGAGCAGAACAAGTAGCCACCTCATCAAAGAAGAAAGAAAGTGTACAAAAGGAGATTTAAAGATCTCAAATATAGGTGCAAATTTAAAGTATTCTATTCTAACTATTGCAAAGTTGTTTGCATTAGATTCTTGCACCATAATCTCCTTGTCCTACGTAGCAAAAGAGGACAAAGCTAGAGTGTCACAAAGATACTACAATAGCCAGCAAGACATGTCTACTAAGCGGCCATCTCAATAGAGTAAAGGAGCAAACTTCGAGTAGGGAAGAGAGCCAATGAAGGGCTCACATTAGCCAAGGCTCAAGGTGTCTAAAGACACCAACGTTTATCATCGAATCTAGTGCCTACGACAACATCAACCTACAGCATAAAAAGGTCTACGTAAGGTGAATATCATCCATTGCACTCGACATAAAAACATAGTGCTAAGGATAACACATTGCAAGTATAGAGAAGCAAGGTATAAGGTGAAAACAAGGTGCATTACCAAAGCTCCAACTTGGATGAACCACCAACCAAGAAACACATCGAAATCCACCATTGGAATGCACCATAGAACCTCCATTGCAGTGCTTGAGAACCACCATAGCTGGAGCCAACCTCATAGCATCACCATTCAAAAGCATTGAAGACAAGATACAAGAAGGCATTCACAAGAAATAGACATGGAATAAGAGACGTTGAGGAAGCCTTACATGCATGATATTGGAGCGCCACTTGCAATTTATAGCCAAGGCATCTTGTGCCACTTGGCACATTCAAACAAGGTGCTCATACGTTCTTTCTAACACCTGCACATGAGCACTCAAATAGGAGTAACACTTAAGCATTGAAGATATATTTCAAAGGTTACAAGGTATATTCATCATTGCATACCATTCAAGGAGGAATTGAGCGTTAGAGGCATCTAAATAATGCTCATCAAGATTATAACCATCATTGGCTACCTGAGTAATGTATACGCCACTTGTCCATAGCATCAAGAAGGGACAAAGGACCTATTAAAGTGGCCAAGCTGAAGATGAGCATAGAGAGAATTCAAGGCATGATTGAGAGAGAATTCAAGGTCAAGAATTAGAAGAGGAATTCAAAGGTGCATTAAAGACTGATATAGGAGACGTCTAGCGAACTCGTTGCCATCACTGTCATACATCCACCATCAAGGAAATACAACACCCGCAATCAAGGAGACACAATGTCATTTATCTCATGCATTCAACCTTATAAAGGTAAAGTCTCACTTAGATTAAATTTACTTTCATTAAGGAGTGATAAGGTGTATAACATAAGGTTGAGTCCATTTATCATTTACATTGAAGATACAAGCAAAATCAACCTTAGTAAATTTGAAAGCAAATTAAAAGGAGTTTATATCCTTAAATAGTATTTCAAAACACATTAGTTGAAATACAAGAATATTAATATTTGCAATTAATATCATAGGATATATAAGGGTTTCTACTTGGTAAACCAAATTATTATTATTGCAAATATCATCAATTTCTACAATTCCAAATTAGGGAGATATAAGGAGTGCTACATCAAATTTTAGTTTATTGGAATTTAGAAAATTGAACCATTGGAAATTTAAGGATAGAGAAGCAAAATTATTGCTTGCTTTAAAAGAGTTGGAATTTATTGCTTATACTTGTCTCATAGTCACATTAAAGGGATAAAAGAAATCCAACCATAGAAAACTCCATCAAATTGAAAAGTGCATAGTTCAATAGGAGAAATAAGGTGAAATAGGAGTTGATTATTATCATTCCCAAAACATTACCAAATCAACTCAAAAGGTGAACTAATAGTAGCTAAGCACTTTATCAAGATTAGAGCATACTCTAATCACTAGGGAGATATAAGGAATCCTACAAAACCTAAGTCTTGGAAAGGTTTTATCAAAGTAGTTCACATACTCTAAACTAGGGAGTCATAAGGTAGACTACATCAAAGGTTCTATCAAAAGTGTTCTTAAAATACTAAAGAGCTAAAATAATCCTATCATATACTACAATGGAAAAAATAACAAGAGGGACATTTCATCACAATGCACACTACAAGAGGACTCAATATCAGAATCCATCCAATATACCATATCAAAGATGCAAAATCACTTCAAACTCAAACAAATTCACAGGTCAAAATGAAAAGGATATTTGGTATATTGATTCTAGTGCAAGTCACCACATGACTGGAAATCTACAATGGTTTGATTGTCTTGAAGTCACTAACAATTATAGGTTGAAAATTGCAGATGGAAAATTCTATCACATACATGGATATGGGTGTGTAACACCTAGTAAATCATTTCCAAATTTTCTACTACATAATATAATGTATGTTCCTGGATTATCATCTAATCTTATTTCAGTAGAAAATATAGTAGAGAGCAAAAGGATAGTTTATTTTAGATACATAAATGGAGTTAATATGTGTCTCATTATAAATAAAAATAAAATTGAAGCTACTGGATCAATCCATAGAAATATATATGCTCTAGATTATATCGAAACTTCACAAGATATTGTTGTGTTTCAAAACAATACTAATGCATTTTTTGAGGAACATATTGGAGAGAATGAAGAATCTATATATCATAAAAGTAGAAGAAGAAATAGAAGGTGAAAAATTAAAATAATGAGAGGACAACAAAACTATGCACTACTTGGACATCTACAAACTAAAGAAGAAGAAGAAGAACCTGAACAAGATAAATATACTCATTCAAATTCAGACAAAGAAGACAATGAAAGATGAAGAACACAAGCTTATACTGAGAGGGGGGTGAACAGTATAAGACCACTTTTTACTTTTCTTTCCCAATCAATATTATGCAATGTAAAGATAGCAATATCAATATCAATAATCAAAGCAATGCACAAATCACCACACACAATAGAGACACCACAATTTATACATGGTTCACCCAATGTGGGCTACTCCATGAAGAAAATATTTCACTAAAATTTTCTCAATCAATCTCTTGGGAATCCTTTCCCTATTACAATGTTTATGGACCTCTGTCCAATGGAGATACCAATCCCCTGATCAAGTTTGTGGAACTCTATCCACAGGAGAACTCCTTTCCCCTCTTGCTCTGGTTGGTGATCTTCTAGAAGAACTATTGCCTCCACTACACTGGCTTATGGATCTCTATCCATTGAAGACTCCTATCCTCACTCAGAAGACCTATCCTCACTGCCCTGGCTAATGGACCTCTATCCACTGGAGACTATTATCCTCTATACTCTATCACCTCCAAAGCTCTATCTAAAATCTACACTAAACACAGTCCATCGGTCTAGCACAAATCTTCTCAATATCTGTCCTCAAATCTGTACTAAACACAGTCCTTTGGTCTAGCACAAATCTGCTCAATCTCTGTCCTCAAATCTGCACTAAACACAATCCTTCGGTCTAGCACAAATTTGCTCAATATCTATCTCTAGTATGGCATAAATCTGTCCTCAAATCTGCACCAACTCTATCCTCGAATCTGTACTAAACACAGTCCTTTGGTCTAGCACAAATCAGTCCTCAATCTCTATCCTCAAGCCTTAACTCAAAGCTTGAATCAATCTCAAATCAACTCTGCTGGATCTGCCCCAAACCTTAACTCAAGGTTTGAACAAATCAATCAACTCTGCTCACAAGCCTTCTCAAAGACTTATCTCAAATCTATCTTGTAAGCTTCCACAAAATCTCACACCAATCTATCCACAAGTCCTCTCTAGAACTTGTCCAATCTGCTCAATAAGTCCTCTCAAGAACTTAACCAAATCTGCTCAATAAGTCCTCACAAGAACTTAACCAAATCTGCTCTCAAACTGTATTGTAAGCTTCCACAAAAGCTTACTCAATTCTATCCACAAGTCTTCTCAAAGACTTACCTCAAATATGCTCAACAAGTCCACACTAGAACTTGTCCAATCTCATAGAAACATAAAGAGAATTGTTAGAGACTCAATATGCTCTATACTCATCACAATGCTCAATCACTTTCAATCACTCTTTCGAAACATATAGAGAATTGTTAGAGACTCAATATGCTTCAACTCAATCACTTTCTCAATTCAATTCAGAATATAGAATAGTTTGTTTTATGGAACTTGAACAATCACTTCACACACCCACTTGACTAGGCTCAACCAACTCTACTCAACCAATCACTCAATGAAATAATCCTTGCTCACAAACCCTAGTCCAAGCATATGATTCTTCACTCAAAATATTTCCAACAATGCTCAACAACAAATCTCACATAACAATGATACTCATGTTCTTTTCAAACCCTAGTTCAAGTTCTTTGCTCAACAACTCACTTCAACAACAATGCTTATAAAACAACTCTCACATAACAATGATACTCATGTTCTTTTCAAACCCTAGTTCTTTTCTCAACCAATGGCTTCAACAACAATGCTTATAAAACAAGGTTTTAATAACAACTCTTTATTCCAGAAAACCTTGAAGCATTAACTCAAACACACTCAATAAGGAAGCCCTAACAAAATCCTTTTCACTCCAAACTTATTTTCAGAAAACCAATCAATCAACTCAACTATGGAAGAATGTGCTCATACCTTTTCTTGATGATGAAGGAACCTCAAATATCTGTCACAATCACAACCACTTCTATGCCAAACTCAAAGAGGTTAGAAGATAAATCTTTCTCACAATGTAATGCAAAAACTCAATTACACCTTATCACTCCATCTATAAAAACAACCATCAACATACATAAAATATTTTTCCAATAACACCTTATAATCTCCCAACTAAAATAAATTTAACATCCACCAAAATTTAACTCAAAAACCTCTTTAATTAAATTTTAATGGCAAGAAGAACTTTGGCAATAATCAAATCCACTTTCCTTATAACTCCAATAACATAAATCAATTACCAAACAAGCAACCTTTCATATACCCTTATAACTCCAAATAACACCTTATGAAAACATTAGGAAAATAAAATATTTAATAAAAATTACCTTTGCCACTAGTGGGATTCGAACCCCCAATCATTGCCTCCTCGTGCACCCTAGCCGCGGGCTTGCCCACCGCGTGTGCTAGATGCACGCTTGGAAGGCTAAGAGCACCTCGTGCTCTTTCTTCCAAGTCTGGTGCTCTAAATGAGCACGTACCAAAAGTTTTTCTCCTCAGCGCTCAAGACAAACATGCCAACAACCTCCACGCGAATCGATCGTGGTCACTTCCACTCCCAACGCTCTCGCAAAACGTGTGCTGCCAATGGACCACACTGTCCAATGTGAGTGAGGCCTTAAGCCCTCTCCTTTCGTCTTCTTCCTGGCGCTAAAAGACAAAATGAATTCTTTGTCTTCTTCCTCAATGATTGCACGAAAATACTCTTTGCTCGGTCGCATGAAAAATTAATCGAAGAAGGGTAAGTTTTGAATGCCCCTTTGGCATATTATTTATACATGAAATTCACCATATGGCTTAGACGTCGGTGCTCCATTAAATTTGATGACGTCGACGCTTTTATAACCTTTATAATTTATAAATTATTTAAATTCTAAAAGAATTTAAATTTTATAAATTATATTTATAAACCTTTGACTTTAATAAAAATTAAAGCCTCCTTGAGATAAAATTTAAACCTTCATTTGTACTTCATTGATTTGATGAAAATTATTCTGCCACCATGGTTTTAATAAAAACCTTAATTCTGCCATTACAATGTTTAAGGAAGCCTTTATATCCTCATAATGGTTTTAATAAAAACCTTTTAATTTTCCACCATGGTTTTAACAAAAACCTTTATAAAACAATATTTTGACAACTTTTCTTCAACTCTTCGCATTGCTCCTAGTGTCAATGATGGTGTACTCCATGGTATTAATGACAACTTCATGTGTTCACCTTGGCATCAATGACAACTTCTCACCTTGACATCAATGACAACTAAATGAGCTCAAAATGTCCAACAAATGAAGCAAAAGAGAAGAGCTCAAATTCCAAAACTAAGACGAAGATCTATATTAAATACTAAAGTCTTCAATACCCAAATAATGTAATGCAGGGGGTGTTAGAGTATACTATATTATTGGGTACATATCAATGTACCACCTTTGGTACATTACTAGAGTACTTTAGAGTAAAGTTAAGTAGTTATTTCAAGCAATGTAATAAATGCACAAGTGTTAGAATGTGTAATGATGTAAATGTGCATGTAGTCCACATGTACATGAGTCATAGGATAGAGTCAAAGGTAGATTGAGGGCAAAAGAACTTATCTTTCTATACATAGGCCTTATAGTGAGTGAAATCGGTAGTAGAGTATATAAAGAGTGCATAGTATAGATTGGTAGAGGAGTGCAATGTAGTTCCTTAAAAAAGATTATGGAGTGTTCATGTCCTCCATTATACTACATTGTACTATTTTCGTGAGCTTTCATTAATGGTATATTTATGAGTTATTGTAGAAGTTTCTCTTTATTTTCTTGTATATTATAGTAACATTATCATACAGTCATCTTAGATTGTTTATCTTACATCTTGTGGTTAGGGTTATGCATAAGAGGTAGGACCCGAAAGGTACTTGTAAAAAAATGGTGAATGTATTTCAAAAACCCGACGAATCTTGGCCAACTGCATGTATGATGGCATGGCGAATGACCTTAATTTTTCAAAAAAATTGGCAAAAAATGGTGAATTTCAAAGTTCTGATCGGACCAGGTGAAAAAGGAGTTTGGCGACATTGGCCACTTTACAAATCTTGATCCGGTCTCGTATCGGATGCATAATATGATCTGGTCACGGACCGGATGCATAATAAGATCCGGTCTCGGGCCGGATGCATAATATGATCCGATCATGGATCGGATGCATAATATGGTCCGATCAAGGATCGGATGCATAATATGATCCGATCAAGGATCGAATGCATACTATGATCGAGATGTCGATCAGATGCATAACATGATCCGACCATCGATCGGATGCATACTATGATCCGATCTTGGACCGGATGCATAATATGATCCGATTTTGGATCAGATGCATAATATGATCCAATTTTGGACCGGATACATACTATGGTCCGATCACCCACTAGGTGCATATTATGACCCGATCTCGGACTAGATGCACAATATGATCCGAGCATCGACCGGATGTAGAATAGGATCCGATCCTACATCGAATGCATAATGTGATCCGATCCGAGATCGGATGCATAATATGGTTCGACATTGTAACGAAAGAAAAAAATATCTAGTTCTAGGGTGGCGGGCCTCATGCGGAATAAGGTATGATTTGGTTGCCATGTGTCACACGTTCATTCAGCAACACCGCATGTCCAATACAATGTTGCCACGTGTCAACCTTATTTCTTCAATCTATAAAAGGGCATCAACTATCATTTTTTCCATTTCATTTCTATGACTACAACAACCAGAGCTAACCTTTCCAATCAACCTTTCGATTCCCAATCCTTTTTCTTTGACTTCCAACTTCTTATGATGGCCACCCCTTCCACCCTTGCACCAAAATTCAAGAATCTTTCTTGCTCTTTGATTTTAGATTTGATGACAACCCCTGGTATGGACTTTAAGTGGCTCAATAACGTGGGTTTGACAACCCTAGTTTCAATGCCATAATTCAAAATAGATAAAGTCCTCCTACAACATATAATAGCAGGTTATGACCATGATAGGGCTACAATGAAAATCAAAGTATGCAATAGAAATCTACTTTTCACCATCACCCCTGTAGACATTAACCGATTGATAGGTCTTCCTTTCATTGATTTTCCTCAAGTGTCCACGAGGTTGCAGCTGTCTCCAGATGACAAAGCACACCTTGAAAGCAAGTACGGTCTATCATCAAAATATTTGGTAGGTATGAATCTTATTAATTATATTCTGTTAATGTTCAAAGTTTCAATTTTGTAAATTGTAATCTAATTTTTTTTTGCAGCTTCTACCGCCAAGTCCAAAAGAGGATTATCAATCAATGATGTTAACAATCAAACTCTGAAGGCCATTATCGAGTTCTTCCAGGCCAGACTCATTCTTATGGGAAGACCAAAAATTCCATTTTGGGCACTTGCTTATATTGTTCAGTCTGAGCACAGTCAGAGGTTCGATTGGTGCACGTATATTTTGGATCGAATTAGGTCCGAGTTACACACCGTTCAAATGGCAACCAACAAGACACAACCCATTGTGGGCACAGTTAATTTTCTTTTAGCACTCTATTATGAGTGTTTTCATAATTTGCAAACTACTCCTATACCAACTGTAGTGCATGCAACACTACAGGCCATTGCTATGTCAGCAAAAGAATTGAAGGTAATAACTGCATCTTTGACCTTGACATACTATTTTATATTTTATCACATTTCTTTTTTTAAATTTTTCTTTTCATCTATATGCAGGATAAGGTAGATAATACAAAGAGTAAACATGATGCTACCAATAGGGGTCATAGGCCAGAACAAACTAGAGATTCTGAAGACACGGGCTTAGAGGCGACACCATTGCAGAGGTCGTATAAATGTTCCAGGCAAGCCACTACTCCTAGGGTTTCTCGTACACCTAGATATGCATAAAATGTGTAGGCTGAATCTAGTGTGGCCAACCCCTCCCCCATTGGAACACAAATTCAACATGTTTCATCATCTTCAGGTAAATATATGTGTAGTTAATTTAAATTAAGAATATGTATTTTATTTTCTAAAAAAATTGTAACAAAATATTTTTGACTATTTTTAGTTGATTCTCAAAATAGACAAGTGAGAGGTCATATGCCACCACCACCTCCATCACAACCACCATTTGCATCACACCCACCACTCGCACCACAACCGTCACTTCCACCACATCAGTGACAACCACAACCTATGCTAATGCGAGGGCAAATCCATGTTGGAAAATAATTGTTTGCACAGAGATCACAGGGGACCGCACAAAGTTTTGGGTATGGGTTTTCACACTCATAGAGACCACACATGCCAACACCAAGTTCTGGCCATGGATGGTCATAGTTTACATTTTCAACAAATTCACAGGCACCTGAAGTTTCAACTACGGGATTGGACAATATTCATCTTGATGATGATTTTATTTTGTAGGGAAACATTATAGGCTTCAAGGCAATAGATGTGCTTAAAGATATAGAAGAAGGAGAAGCCCTTGCAGTTGAGCAGACATCAATGCCATCAGCTCAAGGAGACAACCCTCATCCTCAGGGTCCTCAAACTGAGGATGATATTGTAAATTTTAATGAAAATATTTTATTGTCTAAAAATACTGAAGCAACAATTAAGCAGTTTGTGCTTAGAGATTTGTTGGAGTTGAAAGAATGGGAATATCGGGTAAAGGTCCTTATTAGGGAAATTAATACCCGATATAAAAATTATGAAAAAAGAGATTCTCTTTATTCTTTGGTCAAATTTGAACCAGAAAATCTTGATGGCCTGCTAAAATAGGCTACATCGGGATCAGTTAAATCTGATTTTATTTATGATGATGATGTGTTAAATGTTGTTGTTGGTAGATTGGAAAATGTTAATGTTGAAGCCCAAGCATTTTACAACCAATGGGCTTCTGATAAGGACAAGGTTGCAGTTGTTGAGGCTGCAAGAGAAATGGTTGAGGTAAGAAAAGTTTTTTGTATTTCAATTTTCTATTGCAGTTAATTTTTTATATTTCTTGAAAATATGTAATAATTTCAATATAACCCTTTTGAATTATGTTTTCAATTTGTTTTTGCAGTCAAATTTTGAAAATTTGAAAACACAGGTTAAGAGCATGGACGTTAATATTCATAGAGCGAAGACATATTTGAATAATGCAATGGAAATGAAAAAGAAAATGCAGGCAAAAATATTAGAAAACAATCGTTTAAAAAAATACATCAGGGAGAGGCTCAAAGAAGATCCGGATAAGGTGCTTGAGAAAATGAAAGAATCACTTCCAACAATACTTGAAGATCCAAACAAAGAAGAAGCAACATTGGTGTCAAGTATTGTGAAAGTACGTGAAAACCTTGTTAGAGTTGGAGCACTGCCAGAAGAGAGTGTCACAAAAGTTGATAAAGGAAAAGAAATGACAACTCCAACCACTAGTGAAGCATCCAAGCACCAATCAAATGTTTGAAAATGTAATATGCTATTAAGTTGACTATAGTCAACAATTTTGTACGATGTAATATATTTCTATTTGAACTAATGAAAATGAAATTTTCTCATTTTGTGTTTTCCATCATTCATAGTTTGTTTGCATTTATAAATTTGTGTTGCTATTTTAGTTTATTTCTGGCTAATATTGTTCACTATGTTCATCTCAAACAAAATAAGCATTATAGATAACATTATAGATCAACATTAATATACCAATAATAATATTTAAAACATGAAACATTAAGATTTATCAATGATGAGAGTTGAGACACTAAGACATAAACATACAATTTTAAAAACTAAAAAAATATATAAGACATGTAATTTTAAAACAATAATGTGATATAAAACAACAATTCTTTGAAATCATATAAATATGGAATAATATTGAGAAATCTACTATCAAATCAATTCATGTTTATCATTGTCAATGAAATCATGGAATAATTATCATTAAGGTAGCTGAAACATATCAGCTTGTCCAGAATCATTATGAAGCATAGCAAAAATCTGTGTCTCCACCATCTGATCACTGAAAGCATCATCATCGTAGTTATCGATCGTATTCGACGTTCCTCTTCTGTCTACCAGGGAACTCTAGTGTGCCAAAGCTCTGTCATACAAAAATTTATCCAACTGATATGAAGACACATAAATTCTTAAACAATTTTCTAAATTTTTGTCGAGTCTGTTGTGGAGTTTAGATTTAACAAAAGAAAGTGCATTGAAAACTCTTTCATCTTCGATTGACCCCAAAATCATTGTTTCACATAATTCATATAAACGAAAGTATTCACTTATTGTATCTTGTAAGACTGTACTTGGATACAATTTTTACCACAAACGTGCAGTGGAACCAATCTCATGGATACTTGTCATAAGTGATGTTTGCACAACCATTGTTCTTCCAAAATGCGATGATTATTCTTTCAAAAGATCACTGTTGAGTATACCTTTTATTTCAACACCATTGACGTCCACACTCTTACTAAAATGGTTAATGAGGTTACCCATATATTTAATAAACAACTCATTTGCAGAATTGTATTCAGTACAAGGACCCCAAAACATGGGGTTAACCACACCCATGGCCTCGAGCAACTCATCTCTCTGAAACCGATCTCTTATCTCACCTATCAAATATTTTGCTATTTTTGACAAATTACTCTTTGTTTTCTATATAATAACATGAAATCTATTGTGTGTTACAGGAACTTCTTCAAAATCTTCCACAACTATACTTGATTGCCTTTCAAAACAATAAACAGGTACCATATTTCCATGAACATTAATACAAAGATGATCATTGATGTCAAACTTCAAAAAGCTTTTTGGATTGTTCACGTTTATCAATGTATTCCAACTATCAAACAAAGGTTCTGTAAAATCTGCTTTAGACACATATAATGTATCAATAAGCACACATATTTGTTTTCTCATCCTCATAAAATCAATGATATAGATGGATCTCTCTTGTGCAAGTTTAATTAATCTGTTCATTTCTTGCAACATTGGAAGAATACCACATAAGGTCAAAAGTGTTTCCAAGTCAGTCAAACGGAATAACATATCTTTTGCCTTATCAACTATCCTACGATTTGCATGCATAAACCCCATCAATGATTGATATTCTGCAAAAACTCTCTGAGCAGGTTGATATAATGAAATCCATCTTGTATCCACATATTTTAACAATTTTTTTCCTTCTGTAACTCCTAGTGCAAATTATTGAAACTCTGCAAACCTTTTTGGACTTAATGAGAAATAAGAATGAATTTCACGAATAAGGTTTTCCACTTTAGCAACATTTGAAAATGTGCTCACGATTTTATATGCAAGATTCACTCTATGAGCCATACAATGAATGGGAATCATATATGGGGCAACTGTGGTTTGGATTCAAACACAAAGACCAGACATGTGACCTTGCATAATAGCAGCTCCATCAGCTCCAACACAAATTAACTTTGTTGCTATGTCTATATCATTCATTCCCACAATATTCTTTAAACTATTGACAACAATATTATAAATATTTTTTGCATTTGAACTTTCCAACATCTTATGTATTCCCAACAAAATTGGCCTTCTTATATGATTTTGAAATGTGTACACATGCATGCAAATCCAAGATGTGTTATCCACAACTGTTACCTCATCAATAGAGAGTGAAATGAATTTGGCAAGTTTTACTTGCTCCCTTAGGTCTTCCTTCTCAACCAAAGATAGACATTTTACCATTTCCCAACCACTTCGATCTGACCAATGGGAATTAGGAAGGTTTTGCACATTAAATAGGTGTAATAGCTGCTTATAATCCATAAAATTGGACATTGGTCTACCTTTCTTGAGAATATTAAAAACAACAACAAACTGCATACTTTTTGAAGCTAAGATGGTCCTTTGAATTTTATGAAATTGGGCTGCAATTGTCCCACCTTTCTCAACAAGAGATTGTTGTTGCTTTAAGTGATTCTCATATTCTATAGCATATCTTAAATGCATACATTCTGATGCATCCTTCCACTTAACTTCTTTACTAACTTCACCATTACTTTTTATAACTTTTACATAAACTTTGCCAACATGTTTTTCAATTGTATCAATCTTATTTTGCAGCCTATGATCCTTACCAAGTCTCCAACTGCAAATTTTGCATCTACATTCTTTTTCATCGATTTGGTTATCCTCATTCAGGACAGGCTCAAGCTAGGGAAATATTTCTGCCCATTCATTCTTAAATCCCCTTCCAAGTATCCAGTTAGATGCTTTTCTTTTTTAGACTTTTTGCTTGAAGATTCATATGAAGCTTGTAATGATTTTGATTTATCACTTTCATTTTCAATTGTAATGTCATTTCGAGGGTTGTCTTCAAGTGTTTGTTGGATGTCATTGTCAAGGGGATTTTCATTAGAAGGCATCTCTTGTTGGGGAATATCTTCAAGTGGAGGCATATCAGGATCGATAGGGTATTCTGCATAGTAGCATACCATAATTTTTTTATCATTCTTGGATTAAAAAAATATATAGAAAAAATATTCATATCATCAATCAAGCACATACTGGGAAGTCAAAAATCATTTGTACCTTGAATTTGCACGGATGTCATTGCCTCGTTGCATTTCGAAGTTTGGCTAAAATATTTGAGGATACTCTTTTCAATAGAAGATTTGGCCCCCTTCTTTCCATCATTGGGTGACATTTTACTTGTAAGAAAATTGTTTTTCAATTTAGTAGAGTAATAAAATGTTGAAGAGGGTGTACTTTCGCTAGGCCTTAAGATAATATTGTAAATAGAATAAACAAATAGTGGGGTGGTAGATTATACATACTTGTTTCTTGCCATGCTTTATTGTGATTTTATCAGTTTATGCCACTGGTTCTTTTTCTGTTGAAAGCAAAAAATATTCAAATTGAAATCATTTTATAAAAAATTCTTTATGCAAATAATAACTGGAGATACATATAGCACAAAATGGGCTAGAAACAGAGAATCAAAATGTCTTTGGAGAAATAGAAAATCATTAAAGATACATGTCAAAAAATATAATATTATGTTACAAAGTGGACTAGAAATAGAGAATCACAATGTCTTCGGTTCACCTATTCTTAAAGAATCAAAGAGTTTTAATAGAAAGAGAGAAAATAGGGGATAACATGTAGAACATGGAAAAATAGAGAAAAATATGGCAAGTAGAGCAGTGACAGAGAACCTAGTGTAGAATGAGGTCCGAATGCATAATAGGTTTCGAAAATCTGCCTGGTTGCAGTATAGGTTTCGACTGCAAAATTTAGTCTGCTCGATTACACTACAAGTTACACTTGTAAATGGTTTCACCCGGTTGCAGTGCAGGTTTCACCTGTAATGTGGTTCTAATCGGTATTACCGATTGCAAACGGGGCTTTGGTCGATTGTAGAAGTTTTGAAAATCCACCCGGTTGCAGTACAAGTTTCGACTGCAAAATTTAGTCCACCCTGGTTGTAGTATAGGTTCTACTTGCAAATGGTCCACCTAGTTGTAGTATAGGTTCCAACTGTAGTGTGGTTCTGGTTGGTACTGTCGATTGTAGAACATGGTTTCGGTCAATTGTAAAACTATTGTCGGATGGTTATAGAACTGGTGTCGGACAGTTATAGAAGTGGTGTCGGACGGATATAGAGCTGGTGTCGGACGGTTACAAAACTGGGTCGATATATTCGTCGGGTGTAGAACAAGGTCTGAAAATGAATTTGTATCCCTGGGGTGTTAATTATATATAGAGGTATACTTGGCGAGTTGGGTGGGATAATTTAGAAATTTTAAAATTTTAGGGCGAAAAGGGTACTCTATTTAGGCGGGATTGCTTACGAATTTTTCAAAATTGAGTATGAACCTTAAATTACTATCATAAAAATATTCAATAAAATAATTATATCATAAAATATTCAAATTTTTATAAAAAGAAAATCATAAAAAGTATGAGTTGGGAGCAAGTAGGAAGCATGAAACAAGAAGTAGGAAGTAGGAAGAAAAGTGTGATCAAGCAGCAAGTGTCACTTCTTATTCCAAATCTAAGGATAAGTCAAAAAACTAAAAGATTCATGTGAAGAAAGTCTACCTAACATATCAAGAATGTAATTTTTGAAAGTTCTTACTAGAAGTGAGAATGTCGTTGTTGGAAGTATGGATGCCCTAGTTAGTGATAAGAGGAAGAGAAAATTTATGGAAAACCCTATACATATACTAGATATACACTATAAGTGATTATCAATGATGAGATGATCAAGCATGATATAATGTTTCTAAAAACTAGAGGGTTAATATTTAAGTTCCATGGATGATGGCTAGGTTTTTATGAGATTCAAAATTTTACCAAGTGGAAGTGGGGATTGAATTCAAATTGCTCTACTTTTTTTCTTAAAGGATTTTTCCTCATTATCTTCTCTAGTTGATAAATAAGGGATAAAATAATGGATAGAGGCCCTTGGTTTAGGGATAAATATGCATTATATTTAAGACCATGGATGATTATTTTTTTGGTAGAGAAAGACTATTAAAAGGCTTTTGGGTGGATTAGGATTTTTGGACTTATTAACTCATCAATAAGGAGGTTTTGAAGAATATTGACAATACTCTAGGCGAGTTCATCCAATAGAGATAAACTACTAAGGAGAGAAGGCATGCTATATACAGTGGAATATGTGTTGCCATGAATATTTCAAAACCTTTACCATATTCTATTAGGATTAAATATTAATCAAGAGAATGGGATCAACAAGTGAACTTTGAAAATACTGCATTCCAATATCATAAATGTCATAAAACCGAACACATGGCTAGATATTGTAAAATGAAAATGATGGAGAAAGAGATGGGAAAGTTTGGGCATGAGGTAAACTTCAATATGAAACAAGGAAATCATATCATAGAACCTCGATCAAATCAAGGATTTTCCACTCCTAAGAAAGTGGTAAGAGAAACCTCTTTGTATCATGAAATGACAAAGACCATCATAATTCACTAAAAATCAAATTCACTAAAATCAACCATTAGAAGAAAAAATGATACAAGGGATGAGTAAATATAGTGTGCAAGTTCAAATATAGAAGTTAAATATGCGAAGGAATATGGAGAGGTAAATTTTCAAGAAAATGAGGATAGGGAGGTAAGTTTTAAAATGAGTGAGGTGAAGAAGGTTAAGGTTAATCTAGGTATACCATCTTCATTTTCCCTAAGTAGCATAAAATCTTCTCCTTGCAATAAAAATGAAAGTAGTATAGAATGTATTCTTTGCACTTTAGGTTTCAATAGAAACATAATTAAGAAAATCATATGGAAGATATCCAAGGAAAACTAGGGTTTCCAAGGCAACATAAGAAATGAATGACTATGGAGGCTCATTCATGCACTATAGGGTTTTCAAGGCAACATAAAGAAAAAAGTGTTTATGAAACAATTCCTTGCATTTCAGATTCTTTAAGGCAACATAAATCTTTAGAAGATAAGTCTTATTATGACCAATATGGAAAAGTAGAAGAGATTGATGAAGATGAGAGTATTGGTGGGAATGGAAAAAGAAGAGGAAGGACATCAAAGCATAAACAAAGAGAAAAATAAACTCAAAGGGATATTGATTTGGGAATCCAAATAAAAATATCACAAGGGTTAAAAGGAATTAGGGATAAGCCTACTAATAAAAATAAAAGTGATGATGATGAAAATGATATCATGGAATATTAGAGGTATGAATAAGGCCCCTAAAAAAAGAGTTATTAAGAAATTAATATATTGTTATAGGCTTGAGTTTATTTTAATGCAAAAAATAAAATTAAGTAATGAGGAATGTAAGGATGCTTTTAAAATAATTTAGAAGATTGTTGATTGTCTACTAGTTTCTTTTGTAGGAGCTTCAGGAGATATTGCAACAATATGGGAAATGCAAATGGGATGGACAATTGTTAGAAGCAAAAAGTAATTGGGTTGCTAGATTATTTTGAAGAAAAGAGAAAACATCAAAGTTGGAGTTATAAATGTATATGTTCCAACTATAATTTTTCCTTATGAAATATATTGGAAGGACCTTAGCATATTTTTGTCAAACGAAATGATGATTCATTGTGATCTATGGATTCTTGGGGTGATTTCAACATTGTTCAATCTCCTTTGGAAAAGAAGAGTGGCACTCTAGGATGATCTAAACCAATACAAAAATTTTCTTTATTTATCAATTTAAATAGCCTTTAAAATGCTAGTCCTTCAAGTTTTTAATATACATAGGATAATAGACGCATTGGGAAAACTCATATAGAAGAAATATTTGATAGATTATTATTATCCAACAAATGGGTGAAAACAGAGTATACAATCTCTTCAGACATTTATTGAGAGCAATATTGAATCACAAACCCATTATTTTAAGCAATTAATTATTTAAAAAATATTTTATTAGATATTGGGCAAGACAAGGAGGCATAAGATAAGATTTTATAAAATATTCCATCAATTATCACATAAGGACAAAATGAAACCTTGATGAAGAAGATATCTATGGAGAAGCTACATGAAGCAATTTTCTCTTTCCATCCTAATAAGATACTTGACCTTGATAAATTTCTAGCAATTTTATTTCAATTTTTTTTTGTATTTATTGAAGAGTGATAAGTTATTTTAGGTTGAAGAGATCCAAAAAAGGAAGGTTATAATAAGTGATATTAATACTAGTTTAATTACGTTGGTTCTCAAGAAAGGCAAGAGAATATTTTGATAAATTTTGTCCAATAAGCCTTTATAATATGATTTATAAGATCATTTAAAAAATTATGGCTAACAAGTTGAAAGTTATTGTGTTATCTCAAAGGAACAAGATGGTTTTGTTCATGGTAAACAAATTTTTGATGGTATAATTATTACACAAGAGGCCATACTTTTTTTTCATTCCATGAAAAAACTAGGTATCTTATAAAATTAGATATGAACAAAGCATATGATAGAGTTTCATGGAGTTTTCTGCATGATATTTTCAAAGAGTTTTGGTTTTGATTACAGTTGGTGTGAATGGATTATATATTGTTATTGCACTTTGAAATATTCTATTTTGATCAACGGTTCTCCTACTTGTTACTTCAAGTCATCTTGTGGAATCCGACAAAGTGATCCATTAGCTCCTTATCTATTCATTATTCTTGTGGAGGCATTGGGGAGAGCTTACTCAAAGGTAAAATTAGAAGGAAAAATCAAAGGTATTTAGGTTGCAAAAAGTGGTCCCTTCAAATCTCATCTCCAATTTGTTGATGATACTTAATTTTTAGACCACCCCTGAGGCCATGGAGTTTAAATCAATATTATCATGCTATGAGAAGGCTACTGGATAGTAAGTTAATACTATAAAATCCATGATTTTTTCATTAAATGTTCCCTATATTTACAACAAATTACTATGGATAGTTTAGGGTTTAAAATTGAAAATTTTCCATCAACTTTGATGAGCACCAGAAATGCTCATTTTATATACACTCTTAAGGGGCATCATTACTGGTTTAATTAGCATATGAGATGTATTTTATATAACTTATGCATATAATTGATAGAAAATCTAGTATTATGCTTGATTGGTGTTTTTAGTGGGAAATGTGTATAAATGCAGGTGTTGGTACTAATTTGGTGTTTTACAGTCTACATCCACTTGGACCTGGCATACTTCTACTTTTAGAGACTAAGGCATGGAAGTAGGTGCCTTCCTGATGCGGAAGACGTCTAGTAGAAGTAGGTACCTTCCTGATGTGGAAGGCACCCAACAAAAGTAGGTGCCTTCCAGATGCAGAAGGCGCCCAACAGGAGTAGGTGCCTTCCTCATGCAGAAGGTGCCTCCACACCTCCATACTTTGCAAGATTGACCAAGAAGGCAAGTGGGACCATGTTGACCGTTGACTCCATGTCATATGCACCAAGTTGGGATAGCTACCAAAACACATGAATATAAAGGAGATATTTTATTTTATGCATTTAAATAAGATACTTCTATTATTAATCGATCAACCGAATAACTTTGTAAGGTGAGCATTTCTCCTCACGCTCACGAATCAATCGAAGCAACGATTTATCGGTAAAATGATATGCGTAACAAAAAGTGTGAAGAATCAGATCCATTGACGACTAAGGAGGACAACCATCCGAATGGATCTATAATTTTCGAACATATTCTATTATGATAAAAACAAAATACGCTTGATTTATCCTACGGGTAAAATTAGTGTGTGACTCTTTTAATTAATATATGATTGTTATAATTGAATGACTGCAATATTCATTGCATATCTACTGTGATTGCAAGTCTGAAATAGACTTGCCTAAATTTGTAACAGATGAAGGTTGTGCATTGTATAAATGCACATGTCTTCCCTGAGACGACAATGATTAATTTTATGGAGAAATTATTCTATATTATTTCTTGTCAAATTTATTAAGAGTGCAATTCCTCTTATTTGAGCAAGCTCTACGTAGCTAGTTGGGCGGACTATCTGCGGGAGCTTGGGCCCACTCCTTGCAATAGTCCTCCCCTATTTATTTATGTTCTTTATTTTCTATAGATTAGTTTATTGCTTTAGTTCTTGCTTTATTTAATTTAGTTGTGTGTGTTTATTTCCTTGCATTTTATTTCCATAGTTTTATTTCCAGCACTTAGTTTTAGTTTGTAATTTATTTATTTAATTTTCCGCACTTGGTTTATTTAGTTTGGCTAAAATCAAAATGCACAAACTTCTCCCACCAAACTAAATAAGGTACAGCCAGATTCATTCCCCAACACTGCAGGCATATACTGTGCGTGAAACTCATAAGTTTATGGACTTACCGGATTGATAATTTATGGAAGAGAAATGAATGTTTTCTCAAACATAATTTTTGCTCACCATTTTGGCACCATTGTCGAGGAGTGTCAAACTGTAGTGTTAGGATTTATGGGTCAATTAAAAAGCTTATTTGAAATCACCTGTAAATATTTTATCTGAGAAGCATGAGTCCACCAAGGGACCTTTTATAGGGCCAAAACAGTTGCCGAAACAGTTAGAGCCAAATCCCATAGGCAACTGTTAGCATTTTCTAGCTTCTCAGGTAAACGTGGGAATGAACCTGATGTACCAGCTTAAGTGTAGAAGTAGGAATAAAATGTGTTGTTGAAAAAAAATTAGAAAAATCTAGCAATGAAGGATTTCCATCATGTTCTAAATGGTTTCAAGAAATCAAGAGAAATAGCACAACCCAAGTCTAATTGAAAATTTTTAGGGATGTGTTTTTATACAGAAACTATCGAGAAATTATGCCTCCAAAAGCTTAATTTTAATGATTGAAAAATTTTTACAGGCTTGAAATTTTTGCAACGTATTGGTAAATATTTTTTAATGATGAGTTTTATAGCAGGAAAAATGACAGAGCAAAATTTTTAAAGAACATCTTGTTATGGAGAATGCTTTTCACTTCCGCTTAAGGCGACTTGGTGAATCAGAAACTAGCATGTGTTTTTTAAAAATGATAGAGTAGAATTTTTAAAGAACATGTTGTTATGAAGTATGCTCTTCACTTGTGCTTAAGGCGACCTGGTGAATCAGAAACTAGCATGTGTTTTTAAATACTGCTATGCCATGTTTTCTCCAAGTTGCCAACCCGTGGATAGTCATTTTCTAACCTGTGCATTTTACCATTATGTTGAAAAAATTTGGTTTTGAGGTCAAAGGGGGAAATTGCTCTTCTCATTCTACAACACATCAAACTAGTTGATAATGAAATTGATGATTTTTTAGAAGACTAGTTCAGATGTAGGCATGGGGGAGACCCCACCTTCATTATTACAACCAACACAATGAACATTGTTTACAGTGTTCATGAAAGAGAAAAAAATATCTTCCGTTGAAAAAGGCTCCAAGTTAAAATGCAGATAAAAAATAGAAGCTTTATTTTTGTTACTTGTTGGAAGAAAGTATCCTCTTTCCCTAGGACCAGGTTGGTTCAAAAGGGAAATGAGAAATCTCCAACAGGTCGCTAAATAAAGCAAGGGAGGAGCCTGGAAGTAATCAAAAGATAAAAAAAAAATTATATATATATGTAGAATGAAAAAAAAATAGTTAGAATTTTATTTTAATGCCTTTAGTTTAGATTTTTCTTTTATGTTTTGCAAGACAACATGAAGTGCGATGTAGACAAATAAGGAAGTTTCTGTGAAGATCTTGTGAATTGAGATTCATACGTGGAGTTCGTAATAACACTATACGAACTGTATCATGTACATGATCATGTAGCATCCAATCTAGTAGGTGAAAGCTAGCAGAGTTTAAAAACCTTGGTAACATTAGCATCTAAAGGCAGGCTAAGTAACCTTGATCAAACGAAAGGCTTCCAGTCCAAGGTGCTTATGAAACTTTGAGAAATTTTTGCTGCAAGGTGTGTGATTGTTACAACTTGAGTAAATGATGAGCATGCTACACCACATACAAAGTAGAGTGCCGAGACAATGTTCAAGTAACGATCAACGAGCTCCATTAAAAATTGCATCACATTTGCGAGAGTGGATCAGACATCGGCATGGGGGAGACCCCATACCATACCAGTAGCTTGGACGAATGTTCAATAATCCATTAAAAAAAAAAAAGAGAAAGAAAAAGGAAAAAAAAAAGAGAAAAAAAAAGAGGATACGTGAAAAAAAAAATGATAAAGTGAAAGACATGTTGATCATCAAGATGGTGCCTTACGCATGAAGAATACACCATACATTAGAGACGCCTTCTGCATCAAGAATATGCCTTCCGCATGAAGAATATGCCATACATTGGATACACCTTCCGCATTAAGAAGGCGCCATACATTGGAGGTGCCTTCCGCATCAAGAAGGTGCCATACATTGGAGGCACCTTCCGCATCAAGAAGGTGCCATACATTGAAGGTGCCTTCCACAATAAGCAGGCGCCTTCCACAACAAGCAGGCACCTTGACATCTAGGATGCCTTGATCCATTTCCCACACCTAGGTGGTTTGATGACACAAGGGATAAAAAAAATCGCATGTCCAGCTTAGCATAAAATTTCTTTTTATTTGCTTTGCAGGAAATCATGAACCGCATGCAAGCTACAAGTATCCTAAGAGTTAGGGCTTAACAGACATGGAGTCATGACTCTTGTTTTCCCACTTTCGTGTGTGCAGGTAATTGTGCCCTCTGAATGCAATCTGAAGGTATCTTAAGAGCTAGGGCCTCAGGCACAGGCATGATTCCTGTTTTCCAGTTTTTGTGTGTATAGTTTCATAGGACATGGCCATGAACACAATCTATAGGCAGAGCCGACTTAAACTAGGCCTAAAAGATGTGACATCCCGTGCCCTGCAATTAGGAGTGTGGTAAAGCAGAAAAGACACTTACTTCCCACCAGGAAGAGAGTGCCTACAATCAGCCTAGGACAATAGTGCCTTTTTTCACCTGGAGGAAGGCACCAATAAGCAATTTATTTCTCCCTTAGATGAGGGTACCTGTTGTTCAGTGTGGAACCTGACGTTCGAAGGGCTGCAGACCTATTGCGCAGAGGGACTTGTTGCTGGCGATGAGGGCATTACCAATGTAAGCGAGGGAGAATACCAAAAATGGTAAATTATGGCTACGATGCTGAAGTTGTTAAATCCACACCGATAGAAGAAGGAAAAACAACAACAATTAGTGGTGTGGAGGAAGAAGGCAGCCAGAGAGAAAAAATAAATAAATAAAGAAGTAAAATCTTCATGAGCACCAACGTGAAGACGTCTCACACCACGAGCATCATATATATCAGGTTCTACAAAATTCACCTGAGTATGTACTGATGTTTTCCTATTAATTGTGTATAGTTATTTTAAAATCATTTCTATGCTAATACCAGTCGATGCCTCCATAGTTTTTCAAAATATTCCATTAGAATTAAAACACATGACATGCCTTGGATATATATAAAATAAAAAACAATTAAAAAAAAAGAGAGGCTATGGCATCTATGTGAATAAATTTGACATCATTTTCATTGTCGCCTCATGACAATGGTAGCCAGCTTGAGCGAACACATATAAATGATGCTACTTTGTACCATAAAGGAGGTTCTGGAGATTTCAAATATGTTTCAGATGTGGGTAAAAGTAGCGGCTGATGACTGCACTTGTTTTAAACCAATTTGGTTTCACCAAATCTAACCAATGTGCAACATTTCCAGCATTAAACAAAAAATTAGTGCAATGGTAATTTGCCTTGAACAGTGTGACCACAATTTAACTATTTGTCTGTAGTAATTAGTCAGGATGTGTTTCTTACTTCTGCTGGTGTCATAGCACTCGATGGGTGAAGAATAGCAACACTCAATGGAAGAAGAAAAAAATAGTAGTGCTGAATTTATGGAAAAAAAAAATGCAGTGTTGAATAAAAAAAATAGTGTTGGGTAAAAAAACACAACAGTGTTGAATGGAAAATACATAGTAGCGCTCCATGGATGAAAAACAGAGATGCTGAAGGCCATTGAAAAAAAAATATATATATATATATATATATATATATATATATATATATATATATATATATATATATATATATATATTATCAATGCACGAGGGCCACGAGGGTGTGGCACATGTTAGGCATGGGAGGATGATGAGCACCAGAAATGCTCATTTTATATACACTGTTAAGGGGTATCATTACTAGTTTAATTAGCATATGAGATGTATTTTATATAACTTATACATATAATTGATAGAAAATCCAATATTATGTTTGATTGGTGTTTTTAGTGGGAAATGTGTATAAATGCAAGTGTTGGTACTAATTTGGTGTTTTATAGTCTACATCCACTTGGACCTGGCATACTTCTACTTTTAGAGACTAAGGCATGGAAGTAGGCGCCTTCCTGATGTGGAAGATGCCCAACAAAAGTAGGCGTCTTCCGAATGCAGAAGGTGCCCAACAGGAGTAGGCGCCTTCCTCATGCAGAAGGTGCCTCCAGACCTCCATACTTTGCAAGATTGACTAAGAAGGCAAGTGGGACCATGTTGACTGTTGACTCCACGTCATATGCACCAAGTTGGGATAGCTACCAAAACACGTGAAGTTAAAGGAGATATTTTATTCTATGCATTTAAATAAGACACTTCTATTATTAATCGATCAACCGGATAACTTTGTAAGGTGAGCATTTCTCCTCACGCTCACGAATCAATCGAAGCAACGATTTATCGATAAAATGATATGCGTAACAAAAAGCGTGAAGAATCAAATCCATTAGCGACTAAGGAGGACAACCATCCGAATGGATCCATTATTTTTGAATATAATCTATTTTGATAAAAACAAAATACGCTTGATTTATCCTACGGATAAAATTAGTGCGTGAATATTTTAATTAATATATGATTGTTAAGGGAGGTGGAGGGATGACGGTGGGTGGGAAGGCTGGTTTGGGAGAGCACGGGAGCGCCAGCAGGTCGAACCAGGGGCACGGTAGGGTGGAGGGAGGGCAAGCAGAGTCTGGGGACGCCGAGGATCCACCAGACAAATGGGGAGATGGACCTCGAAAGTCGTATGCTCTGGCAGCGGCTTCTGAAACCCTAAGTGGGCTCTCCACCAAGGAGCTATTTTCGTTCGGGAACGAGTTGGACATCCCGATGGAAATTCTCTCAAGCTTTGTGGAATTCAAAAAATTTACCCTCATCGGTAAGTTTATTGGTGGTCGTCCCGACATGGAGACCATCCGCAAGTGGGCATCTGGAAAATGGCGGACCTCTGGTCACTTGGAGCTGGCTACCCTAACCCGAGGCTTTTTCATGATTAGACTGAGCAATAGGGAGGACTACTGTAAAATCCTGGCTAGAGGGCCTTGGTTCTTGGGCCGTAGGAGTCTCTTTCTAAGGAAGTGGGGTTTGGACTTTAACCCCGATACCCAGAATATCAACATTGCTCCAATATGGGTTAGGCTCCCGAGTCTCCCCCTTTTCGGTTGGCATGAAAATGTAATCAGAGGAATTGCTCGATCCATCGGGGAGTTGGTCACTATAGACCCTCCCACCAGGGCTCGAACAAGATTTGTCCAAGCTCGGTTCTGTGTTTTGGCGGACTTGGAGACGGACCTCCCTTCCTCCATTACTCTACGGTCTGAGGGTTCTTTTCTACACAAGCAAGCTATTGTTTATGAGAACAGACCAGCTTTCTGCCCCCAGTGTAGTTCTCAAGGGCATCTTCAGTCCAATTGTCCTCTTCAAAAGTCGGGGAAGAAGAAGCGGGATCCCTGCAACCCTCTGGAGCACGGTGAAGGTCAGACGAAGCACCCTGTTGCGAAAGACCATGAATCTCCAGGTCCATCCAGAGACCATCTCGAATCCTCCTTACCAGATGAGGAAATCACCATTCAACCGGACTCCGAGCTGTGCGGTGGACGCTCCCAACTAGGACCACAGGGGGAAAAGGAACAGGCCCCCCCCTTATCACCACACTAGCAGATTCGCCCAAAATTTTTGATCGGCACTCTCCCGAGGCACAAAAGATATTGGAAGATTACCTGCTGGGAAGAAGAGGTTACCAGCCTGGTAATATTAGCCCTCGAATTATGAGGAGTCGAATGCAAGGGGTGGATTTTGGTGGTAATAGGAAGCAGGGCCGTCCCCCCAACAAGGAAAAGAGAGACAAGGAAACTGCGGCTGATGTCGCAAATGGCACCCAACGGTTGTTGTTTTAGGATGACTCTGATTCTTTGATGGGTGATGCGCTTATCCCAAAACCTCCCCTCCAGCAGGGAAAGGGAGGTAGGAAGAACCTCAAACCGTACAGATGAAAGTCATCCTGGATGTGAGAACCTACGGTGGGAACGACGAGCGGGCTCATGGTTCTTTGGGACCCAGAGAGTGTTGAGGGCAGCTTCTTTTCATCTTCCAGTAGGACTTTCAACTTTTTGTTTCAGTCCCAAGCCATCATTTTTTCTTGGATCCTATTCATCGTGTTTGCTTCGAATTCTGCCTCGGAGAAAGCAAAAATGTGGAAAGTTATTTCCCTGATAAGGGAGATTTTTTGTAGTTTTCTTGGCTATCTTTTTCTGCTTTCCAATGGTCCAGTTTTTATATTGGCCATAGTTTCCAGGATAATCAGGCAAAAATGCCTCCTTGTAGCCCTCGGGCAATTAGCAGCTTTTTGTTTTTTCTGCATATAGGTTTATTCATCCAGCCAAGAGGCACGAAGCACCATTTAGCAAGGCTGATTTTGTATATAAGGTTTTGGGATCCTCTATAAAAACCCACTGTTAATCTATTATAATAATTACCAAAAAAAAAATATATGATTGTTATAATTGAACGGCTGCAATATTCATTGCATATCTACTATAACTGCAACTCTGAAATAGACTTACCTAAATTTGTAACAGAGGAAGGTTGTGCATTGTATAAATGCACAGGTCTTCCTTGAGAGGATGATGATTAATTTTATAGAGAAATTATTCTATTTTATTTCTTGTCAAATTTATTAAGATTGTAATTCCTTTTATTGGAGCAAGCTCTACGCAGCTAGCTGGGCGGACTATCTGTGGGAGCTTGGGCCCACTCCTTGTAGTAGTCCTCCCCTATTTATTTTTGTTCTTTATTTTTTGTAGATTAGTTTATTGCTTTAGTTCTTGCTTTATTTAATTTAGTTGTGTGTGTTTATTTCCTTGCATTTTATTTTCGTAGTTTTATTTCCAGCACTTAGTTTTAGTTCGTAATTTATTTATTTAATTTTCTGCACTTAGTTTATTTAGTTTGGCTGAAATCAAAATGCACAAACTTCCCCCACCAAACTAAATAAGGTACAACCAGATTCATTCCCCAACACTGTAGGCATATACTGTGCATGACACTCATAATTTTATGGACTTATCGGATTGATAATTTATGGAAGAGAAATGAATGTTTTCCCGAACATAATTTCTGCTCACCAAACTTATTTGAGTATTCCTTTTTATCATAAGAGAAATAAAAATGAGCTTTGGGTTTCTTGTTTGGATAGAATAAAACTTGTTTGTCATGTTGGAAAGGTAAGTTGATAATCATGGAAGGAAAGCTAGAACTCATAAAGGGTACATTGCAATCCATCCCTATATATGATGTCACTTTCAAGATTGCTAATAGGTATGACATCAAAATTGATAAAATTTTTAAGATACTTTCTTTGGAAAGGATATGAGGAAAAATTTAGGTTTCCTCTTTGTAAGTGGGTTAGGATTTGTAAATAAAAAATATTGAAGGAGAAGGCTTGCATGATTATAGACTTATGAGTTTACCCTTAGAGGCAAAGCTTGGGTGGATTTTATTTAGAGATCAAGGAAAAGACTATGCAAAAATATTTCTTCAAAAATATTAGGTTATCTTGTTGCAATGAAATTACTTAGGAAAATAACTCTACCCAAAGGACCGTCAACATGAAACTTCATATAAGATAGTTTGCAATTGATAAAGAAAAATATTATATGGTCAATCAATGAGGAGAATTATGCAAATTTTTGGTTTGATGCTTGGTTGGAGCCTTATCCTCTTATCTCTAAATCAAAATAACAACCATTGGCTCTGGCATACCTAGCTTGTAAAGGTCCAAAGGTCAAAGACTATATTAAAATAAGCAACACCTCCTAGATCATGGATTTCTATTAGTAAATTGGTTGAAGGAGAGGAACTCAAACAAATTGCAGATGAACTTCAAAAGATGCTTTTTACCATTTTCTATAGGAAAGGACAAGTTGGTTAGGAATCTATCAAAATATGGTGCATACTCAGTCAAGTTGGGATATGAGAATTTAGAGAAATTAAAATTTCCTACTCCCAATGATTTTCCTTGGAAGAATGTTTGACTACAAGATGCTCTCCCTAAGGCCTCAACATTTCTTTAGTTGGTAGTTCAAAGTAAGATTCTTATAAGAGATAGTCTACAAAGAGGAGGATATCATGGACCTTTCAGATGCACTTTATGTGAGAAGGATTTAGAAACATCAAACCATTTACTTCTTTATTATCCTTTTGCTCACATCATTTGGGATTAATTTTTTTTAAATATGAAAATATATTGGATAACTCCATCAACATTGAAAGAGTTGATAAAACATTGGATTAATTATTTCAAATCTAAAGCATTATATTTTTTTGGAGGATTGACCTTGCCATTTTTTATTGGAATTTGTGGCTTGAAAGGAATAACAGAATTTTAAAAAATAAATCTTAAAATCAATGCTCAAGTTTGGAACCGTATCATTGTCTCTCTTGCAAAATGCTCACACATATGGTTCTTATCATGAAAAGTCTCAAGTGTGGAAAAATAGTTGGTAACAACTTGGTTACAAGATTTGAACATACATGAAAGAGTCATTTGCGATAATGAAACTAAAACAAAGGATCTACTTTGATCTAGGTAAAATGAAAATGTTAGAATTTGAGTTTATCAAAATTAATTTTGATGGTGCTTTTAAAGGAAATTCAAGAAAAGCTTGTGGAGGTGGTGATTTCTAAAATAATGAAGACAAAATTCTCCTAACTTACTCATAATCATATGGAACTTTAACTATGTAGAGACTCTGGCACTTCTTACATGTATTAAAATTGTAGTTGAAAAATGATGGAAATATATTTCAATCGGGGGGGATTCATAATTTTATTTAAATAAGTTATATGGTTTCTATTGGGGGTCACTCCCATTAAAGTACCAAAATATTACATTTGCTACAATATTCCTTTTTACCATAGTTTTTATTTTTTTCTCTTAAATATATTCTTCAACTTCTTTGAAGTGTTATGTTTCCACAATCAACTCCTTGACATCATTTTGATTAAGACATAAAATCTCACTTGGCCAATTTCCTTCTTAAATTATTTCATCGGGATGAAGATCAACACCATAATTCGTTAATTTATCTACTACTTGATTTCCTTCTCTATAAATATGCTCACACTGCCATGAGATTACCTCTAGTAATAGATGATGAACATCAACAATAATATTATTTTTTATCCAGTCCTCAAATCCATTTTTGTTAATAGCATTGATGATAATTTGTGAGTCCCCCTCAATTAAAATATATTTCCATATTTTTTCTATTACAATTTTAATCCTTGTAAGAAGTGCCCTAGCCTCTGCATAATTGTTAGTTGAAGTTCCATATGGTTCTGAATAAGCAATAATAATTTTGCCTTCACCATTTCTAAAAACACCACCTCCACTAGTTTTTCCTAGATTTCCTTTAGAAGCACCATCAAATTAATTTTGATAAACCCAATTTTTGGGCATTTCTATTTTACCATAGATTGAGGTAGATCCTTTGTTTTAATTTTGCATATGACTCTTCCATGTATGTTCAAATCATATAGCTAAGTTATTAGCACTTTTTTTTTGCAATTGATACTTACCATGATGAGCACCATATTTGTAGACATTTTGCGAGAGAGGCAATAAAATGGTTCCAAAAACTTGTGCATGATTTTGAGATTTATTTTTAAAAATTATGTTATGCCTTTCAAGCCATAAATTTCAACAAATAATGACAACCAATCCTCCAAAGAATACTTAATGATTTAGCTTTGAAATAATTTATCTAACATTTTATCAACTCTTTCAATGTTGATGGAGCTACCCAACATAATTTCATATTTTAAAACAAATAACCCCAAATGGTGTGACCAAACAAACAATGAAGAAGTAAATGGTCTTATGTTTCTAAATCCTTCTCACACAAGGCACATATGAAGGGCCCATAATATACACTTCTTTGTATACACTCTTGTAAGAATCTTACTTTGAACTGCTAACCAAATAAATGTTGAGGCCTTAGGGAGAGCCTCTAATGACCAAACGTTCTTCCATGGAAAATCTTTTGGAGAAGGAAAATTTGATTGTTATAAATACTCACATTCCAATTTGATCGAGTATCCACCATCCTTTGATAAATTCCAAACCAACTCATCCTTTCATGTAAAAACAACAAATAAAACTCTCAAAGCATCTTTTGAATTTCATCTGCAATTTTTTTGAGTTCCTCTCCTTCAACCAGGTTACTCAAAGAAATCTATGATCTGGAGTTTTTGCTCATAATAATATAATATTTGACCTTTTGACCTTTACCTGCTAGGTGTGCTTGAGCCAATGGTTTCTATTTTGAGTCAGAGATAAGAGGAAAAGTCTTCAACCAAGCATTAGACCAAAAATTTGCATAACTTCCCTCATTGATTGACCATCAAATATGTTTCTTTATCAATTGCAAACTCTTTGATATGAAGTTCCATGTTGACAATCCTTTGGGTAGAGTTATTTTCCTAAATAATTTTATTGCATCAAGAGAACCTATATATTTTTGAAGTAATATTTTTGCTCAATTATTTCCTTGATCTTTGAATAATCTCCATCCAAGCTTTGCTCCTAATTCCAAATTCATAATTCTACAATCCACAGGCTTGCTCCTCCAATATTCTTTCCTTGCAAACCCTATCCCACTTACAAAGAGGAAACCTAAAATTTTCCTCACAACCTTCCCATAGAAAGTATTTTTGAATTTTATCAATTTCTGATGCAATACCTGTTGGTAGTCTTGAAAGTGACATCATATAAATAAGAATGAATTGCGATGTAGTCTTTATGAGTTGTAGCCTTCCTGTCATAGTTAAAAACTTACCTTTCCAACCTACCAAGCAAGCTTTCATTCTATCAAAAAAAAATATCCAAAGCTCCTATTTATTTCATTTATCAGAACAATGGAATACCCAAGTAGGTTGATGGAAAATTTTCAATTTTAAACCCTAAAAATTCACAATTATTTGTTGTAAATCTAGGGCAATATTAATAAAAAAATCTTGGATTTTTTAGTATTTACAAATTGTCCAGTAGCCTTCTCATAGCATGATATTATTGATTTAAACTCCATGGCCTCACTAATTGAGGGATGGCCCAAAAGAAAAGTATCATCAACAAATTGGAGATGAGATTCAAAGGGACCATTTTTTGCAACTTGAATACCCTTTATTTTTCCTTCCATTTTTGCCTTTGAAAAGGCTCTCCCTAATGCTTCCACCAAAATAATGAATAGATAAGGAGAAAGTGGATCACCTTGATGAAGTCCACAAGATGACTTGAAGTACCCAACAAGAGAACCATTGATCAAAATAGAAAATTTTACAGTGTTATAACAACATTTAATCCAATCACACCAACTATAATCAAAGCCAAAAATTTTGAGAATAAAATGTAGAAAATTCCAAGAAACCCTATCATATGCTTTGTTCATATAATAGCTGGTTTTTTCATGGAATGAAGAGAATGTATGGCCTCTTGTGCAATAATTATACCATAAAGAATTTGTTTACCATGAACAAAGCTATATTTTTCCTTTGAGATAAGACACCCTAGAATGCCCTTCAACCTATTTGCCATAATTTTTGAAATGATCTTATAAATCATATTACAAAGGCTTATTGAACGAAAAATTATCAAAATATTTTGTGTCGCCTTTCTTGGGAACCAAGGTAATAAAAGTAGCATTGATCTCACTTATTATAGCCTTCCTTTTATGGGCCTCTTCAACCACAACTAACATATCACTCTTCAATAAATCCTAATATTTTTGAAAGAAAATTGTAAGAAATCCGTCGAGGCCAGATGCCTTGTTAGGATGGAAAGATAAAATTGCTTCATGGAGCTCCTTCATAGATATCTTCTTCATCAAGATTTCATTTTGTCCCTGAGTGATAATTGATGGAATATATTGTAGAAGATTTTCTTGTGCCTCCTTATCTTGCCTAAAATCTGATAAAATATTTTTGAAATAATTAATTGCTTCCTTCTTTATATCTTCTTCGTCCTCAATATTTCTTCCATTTGGAGTTATAATATTTTTCATATGATGAACAAAAAAAATTGTTTTTGTAGTAGCATGATTTTTTTTTGTATTTCTATCTCCTTGAGCTATTTCTCTCTAGATTTTTGGAAACAATATGACTCCTTTTTCAATGCATTATGATAATCAGAAAGTAATTGTTTTTCTTTCACATAAGAATTTTGATCCATTCCATTAATTTCTACTATCTCTTGTAAAATTTTGAGCTTGGATTCAATTTCTCTTTTTTTTTTTAAATGTTACCACAATATTTGACATTCCATATGTCATTTGCTCCTTTGAATATTTCAACTTTTGAACAAACTTGTTCATACATGATCCTTCAAATTTTGATTCATCCCACCATACATAACCATATGGAAAAAATCAGGGTCTTGGAGCCACATATATTAGAAGTGAAATGGTTTTGGATGACTATTATTAGGTAACTCACAAGTCAAAAGGATGGGTTTGTGATCCGATCCTACTTGCAATAAAATATGAAGAGATTGTATAATTTGTTTGCAACCATTTATTGGATAACAAGAATCTATCTAGTCTTTCTGCTATATGATTTTTCCCAATACATCTATCATCCCATGTATATTGAAAGCTTGAGGAAATAACATCCCAAAGGTCATTTGAATTAACAAATGAAGCAAAATCTTGCATTGATTTAGACCATCCTATAATACCACCCTTCTTTTCTAAAGGATATAGAACAATATTAAAATCACCCCCAAGAATCCATAGATCATAATGAATCATTATTATATTTGACAAAAATATGCTAATGTCCTTCCAACATATTTCATGAGGAGTAACTATAGTTGGAGAATATACATTTATAACCCCAACTTTAATGTTTTCCTCTTTCTTGCAAAATAATCCAACAACCCAATTACGTTTGCTTCTAATAGTTGTCCATCCCATTTGCATTTATCCCATATTATTGCATTATTGCTTGAAGCTCCTATAGAATAAATTACTAAACAATCATCTGTCTTCGAAATCTTCGTAAAAGCATCCTTACATTCGAAGAACACAAGCTTATACTGAGAGGGGGGTGAATAGTATAAGACCACTTTTTAATTTCTTTTCAAACCAATATCAATTAATGTCCTTAATTGTAATAACCAAATATAGCAGTGTGCATTAATAACTCACATAGCAGTAGTAAGCAAGAGCACAAGTCACCACACAATTGAGACACAACAATTTACATGGTTCACCCAATGTGGGCTACTCCACGGAGAAAATATTTTACTAAAACTTTCTCAATCAATATCTTTGGGAATCACTCCTAATTACAATGTTTATGGATCTCTGTCCAAAGGAGAACTCTTTCCCCTTCTACTCGGCTATGTGATCTTCTAGAAGACTTTGTCTCTCGTTGCACTTGATCGGTGGACCTCTCTCCACTTGAAGACTCCTCACTTAGAGGATTTGTCTTCAATTGTCTTGGCCTCTTGGATCTCTATCCATTGAGACTCTGTCCTCTGTACTCTGTCACCTCCAAAGCTCTGTCAATAGACACACTAAAAACCTTCTCAATAGGCTCACACAAAACCTACACAATCGGCTCACATAGAACCTCCTTAACAAGATCACACAGAACTTGTCAAATCTGCTCAAGGAAGCTCACCAAGAAGTTGCCCAATTTTGATGCAATACCTGTTGGTAGTCTTGAAAGTGACATCATATAAATAAGAATGAATTGAAATGTAGTCTTTATGAGTTGTAGCCTTCCTGTCATGGTTAAGAACTTGCCTTTCTAACCTACCAAGAAAGCTTTCATTCTATCAAAAAAAAGATCCAAAGCTCCTATTTATTTCATTTATCAGAACAATGGAATACCCAAGTAGGTTGATGGAAAATTTTCAATATTAAACCCTAAAATATTCACAATTATTTGTTGTAAATCTAGGGCAATATTAATAAAAAAAATCTTGGATTTTGTAGTATTTACCAATTTTCCAATAGCCTTCTCATAGCATGATAATATTTATTTAAACTCCATGGCCTCACTAATTGAGGGATGGCCCAAAATAAAAGTATCATCAACAAATTGGAGATGAGATTCATAGGGACCATTTTTTGCAACTTGAATACCCTTTATTTTCCTTCCAATTTTGCCTTTGAAAATGCTCTCCCTAATGCTTTTGCCAAAATAATGAATAGATAAGGGGAAAGTGGATCACCTTGATGAAGTCCACAAGATGACTTGAAGTACCCAACAAGAGAACCATTGATCAAAATAGAAAATTTTACAGTGTTATAACAACATATAATCCAATCACACCAGCTATAATCAAAGCCAAACTTTTTGAGAATAACATGTAGAAAATTCCAAGAAACCCTATCATATGCTTTGTTAACATCTAATTTCAAAAGCATACCTAGTTTTGTCATGGAATGAAGAGAATGTATGGCCTCTTGTGCAATAATTATAACATAAATAATTTGTTTACCATGAACAAAGCTATATTTTTCGTTTGAGATAAGACACCCTAGAATGCCCTTCAACCTGTTGGCCATAATTTTTGAAATGATCTTATAAATCATATTACAAAGGCTTATTGAACAAAAAATTATCAAAATTTGTGTCGCCTTTCTTGGGAACCAAGGTAATAAAAGTAGCATTGATCTCACTTATTATAGCCTTCCTTTTTTGGGCCTCTTCAACCACAACTAACATATCACTCTTAAATAAATCCTAATTTTTTTGAAAGAAAATTACAAGAAATCCATCGGGGCCAAGTGCCTTGTTAGGATGGAAAGAGAAAATTGCTTCATGGAGCTCCTTCATAGATATCTTCTTCATCAAGATTTCATTTTGTCCCTGAGTGATAATTGATGGAATATATTGCAGAAGATTTTCTTGTGCCTCCTTATCTTGCCTAGAATATGATTAAATATTTTTGAAATAATTAATTGCTTCCTTCTTTATATCTTCTTCATCCTCAATATTTCTTCCATTTGGAGCTATAATATTTTTCATATAATGAACAAAATTTTTTGTTTTTGTAGTAGCATGATTTTTTTTTGTATTTCTATCTCCTTGAGCTATTTCTCTCTAGATTTTTGGAACCAATATGATTCGTTTTTCAATGCATTATGATAATCAGAAAGTAATTTTTTTCCTTTCACATAAGAATCTTGATCCATTCCATTAATTTCTACTATCTCTTGTAAAATTTTGAGCTTGGATTCAATTTCTCTTTTTTTTTAAATGCTACCACAATATTTGACATTCCATATGTCATTTGCTCCTTTAAATATTTCAACTTTTGAACAAACTTGTTCATACATGATCCTTCAAATTTTGATTCATCCCACCATACATAACCGTATGGAAAAAATCAGGGTCTTGGAGCCACATAGATTGGAAGCGAAATGGTTTTGGATGACTATTATTAGGTAACTCACAAGTCAAAAGGATGGGTTTATGATCTGATCCTACTTGCAATAAAATATCTGAAGAGATTGTATAATTTGTTTGCAACCATTTATTGGATAACAAGAATCTATCTAGTCTTTTTGCTATATGATTTTTCCTAATACATCTATCATCCCATGTATATTGAAATCTTGATGGAATAACATCCCAAAGCTCATTTGAATTAACAAATGAAAAAAATTCTTGCATTGATTTAGACCATCCTATAATACCACCCTTATTTTCTAAAGGTGATAGAACGATATTAAAATCACCCCCAAGAATCCATAGATCATAATGAATCATTATTATATTTGACAAAAATATGCTAAGGTCCTTCCAACATCTCTCACGAGGAGTAACTATAGGTGGAGCATATACATTTATAACCCCAACTTTAATGTTTTCCTCTTTCTTGCAAAGTAATCCAACAACCCAATTACTTTTGCTTCTAATAGTTGTCCATCCCATTTGCATTTGTCCAATATTATTGCATTATTTCTTGAAGCTCCTATAGAATAAATTGCTAAACAATCACCTATCTTCAAAATCTTCTTAAAAGCATCCTTACATTCTGAAGAACACAAGCTTATACTGAGAGAGGGGGGTGAATAGTATAAGACCACTTTTTACTTTATTTCCAAACCAATATCAATTACCATCCTTAATTGCAATAACTAGATATAGCAGTGTGCATTAAAAACTCAGATATGAGTAGTAAGCAAGAGCACAAGTCACCACACAATTGAGACACAATAATTTACATGGTTCACCCAATGTGGGCTACTCCACGAAGAAAATATTTTACTAAAAATTTCTCAATCAATCTCTTTAGGAATCACTCCCAATTACAATGTTTATGGATCTTTGTCCAAAGGAGAACTCTTTCCCCTTCTACTATGGCTATGTGATCTTCTAGAAGACTTTGTCTCTCTGTTGCACTAACTGGTGGACCTCTCTCCACTTGAAGACTCCTCACTCAGATCTATCTTCAACTATGTTGGCTACTGGATCTCTATCCACTGAGACTCTGTCCTTTGTACTTTGTCACCTCCAAAGCTCTTCAATAGGCTCACTAAAAACCTGCTCAATAGGCTCACACAAAACCTGCACAATAGGATCACATAGAACCTACTTAACAAGCTCACATAGAATTTGTCAAATATGCTCAAGCAAGCTCACCAAGAACTTGCCCAATTCTGATGCAATACCTGTTGGTAGTCTTGAAAGTGACATCATATAAATAAGAATGAATTGCAATGTAGTCTTTATGAGTTGTAGCCTTCATGTCATGGTTAAGAACTTACCTTTCCAACCTACCAAGCAAGCTTTCATTGTTTCAAAAAAAAAGATCCAAAGCTCCTATTTATTTCATTTATCAGAACAATGGAATACCCAAGTAGGTTGATGGAAAAATTTCAATTTTAAACCCTAAAATATTCACAATTATTTGTTGTAAATCTAGGGCAATATTAATAAAAAAATCTTGGATTTTTTATTATTTACCAACTTTCCAATAGCCTTCTCATAACATGATAATATTGATTTAAACTCCACGGCCTCACTAATTGAGGGATGGCCCAAAAGAAAAGTATCATCAACAAATTGGAGATGAGATTCATAGGGACCATTTTTTGCAACTTGAATACCATTTATTTTCCTTCCATTTTTGCCTTTGAAAAGGCTCTCCCTAATTCTTCCACCAAAATAATGAATAGATAAGGAGAAAGTGGATCACCTTGATGAAGTCCACAAGATGACTTGATGTACCCAATAAGAGAACCATTGATCAAAATAGAAAATTTTACAGTGCTATAACAACATATAATCCAATCACACTAGCTTTAATCAAAGCCAAACTTTTTGAGAATAACATGTAGAAAATTCCAAGAAACCCTATCATATGCTTTGTTAGTATCTAATTTCAAAAGCAAACCTGGTTTTGTCATGGAATGAAGAGAATGTATGGACTCTTGTGCAATAATTATACCATAAAGAATTTGTTTACCATGAACAAAGCTATATATTTCCTTTGATATAAGACACCCTAGAATGCCCTTCAACTTGTTTGCCATAATTTTTAAAATGATCTTATAAATCATATTACAAAGGCTTATTGAACAAAAAATTATCAAAATATTTTGTGTCGCCTTTCTTGGGAACCAAGGTAATAAAAGTAGCATTGATCTCACTTATTATAGCCTTCCTTTTTTGAGCCTCTTCAACCACAACTAACATATCACTCTTCAATAAATCCTAATTTTTTTGAAAGAAAATTGCAAGAAATCCATCGAGGCCAGATGCCTTGTTAGGATGGAAAGAGAAAATTGCTTCATGGAGCTCCTTCATAGATATATTCTTCATCAAGATTTCATTTTGTCCCTGAGTGATAATTGATGGAATATATTGCAGAAGATTTTCTTGTGCCTCCTTATCTTGCCTAGAATCTGATAAAATATTTTTGAAATAATTAATTGCTTCCTTCTTTATATCTTCTTCGTCCTCAATATTTCTTCCATCTGGAGCTATAATATTTTTGATATAATGAACAAAAAATTTTTTTTTTTTAGTAGCATGATTTTTTTTTGCATTTCTATCTCCTTGAGCTATTTCTCTCTAGATTTTTGGAACCAATATGACTCATTTTTCAATGCATTATGATAATAAAAAAGTAATTGTTTTTCTTTCACATAAGAATCTTGATCCATTCCATTAATTTCTACTATCTCTTGTAAAATTTTGAGCTTGGATTCAATTTCTCTTTTTTTTTTTTAAATGTTACCACAATATTTGACATTCCATATGTCATTTTCTCCTTTGAATATTTCAACTTTTGAACAAACTTGTTCATACATGATCCTTCAAATTTTGATTCATCCCACCATACATAACCATATGGAAAAAATCAGGGTCTTGGAGCCACATATATTAGAAGTGAAATGGTTTTGGATGACTATTATTAGGTAACTCACAAGTCAAAAGAATGGGTTTGTGATCTGATCCTACTTGCAATAAAATATCTGAAGAGATTGTATAATTTGTTTGCAACCATTTATTGGATAACAAGAATCTATCTAGTCTTTCTGCTATATGATTTTTCCCAATACATCTATCATCCCATGTATATTGAAAGCTTGAGGAAATAACATCCAAAAGGTCATTTGAATTAACAAATGAAGCAAAATCTTGCATTGATTTAGACCATACTATAATACCACCCTTCTTTTCTAAAGGATATAAAACAATATTAAAATCACCCCCAAGAATCCATAGATCATAATGAATCATTATTATATTTGACAAAAATATGCTAAGGTCCTTCCAACATATTTCATGAGGAGTAACTATAGTTGGAGAATATACATTTATAACCCCAACTTTAATGTTTTCCTCTTTCTTGCAAAATAATCCAACAACCCAATTATGTTTACTTCTAATAGTTGTCCATCCCATTTGCATTTATCCCATATTATTGCATTATTGCTTGAAGCTCATATAGAATAAATTACTAAACAATCATCTGTCTTCGAAATCTTCTTAAAAGCATCCTTACATTATGAAGAACACAAGCTTATACTGAGAGGGGGGTGAATAGTATAAGACCAATTTTTTTTTTTTTTCAAACCAATATCAATTAATGTCCTTAATTGTAATAACCAAATATAGCAGTGTGCATTAATAACTCACATAGCAGTAGTAAGCAAGAGCACAAGTCACCACACAATTGGGACACGACAATTTACGTGGTTCACCCAATGTGGGCTACTCCACGGAGAAAATATTTTACTAAAACTTTCTCAATCAATATCTTTGGGAATCACTCCTAATTACAATGTTTATGGATCTCTGTCCAAAGGAGAACTCTTTTCCCTTCTACTCTGGCTATGTGATCTTCTAGAAGACTTTGTCTCTCTGTTGCATCGACTGGTGGACCTCTCTCCACTTGAAGACTCCTCACTCAGATTTGTCTTCAATTGTGCTGGCTACTGGATCTCTATCCACTGAGACTCTGTCCTCTGTACTCTGTCACCTCCAAAGCTCTGTCAATAGACACACTAAAAACCTGCTCAATAGGCTCACACAAAACCTACACAATCGGCTCACATAGAACCTCCTTAAAAAGCTCACACAGAACTTGTCAAATCTGCTCAAGCAAGCTCACCAAGAAGTTGCCCAATTCTGATGCAATACCTGTTGGTAGTCTTGAAAGTGACATCATATAAATAAGAATGAATTGCAATGTAGTCTTTATGAGTTGTAGCCTTCCTGTCATGGTTAAGAACTTACCTTTCCAACCTACCAAGCAAGCTTTCATTCTATCAAAAAAAAATATCCAAAGCTCCTATTTATTTCATTTATCAGAACAATGGAATACCCAAGTAGGTTGATGGAAAATTTTCAATTTTAAACCCTAAAATATTCACAATTATTTGTTGTAAATCTAGGGCAATAATAAAAAAAAAATCTTGGATTTTGTAGTATTTACCAATTTTCCAGTAGCCTTCTCATAGCATGATAATATTGATTTAAACTCCATGTCCTCACTAATTGAGGGATGGTCCAAAATAAAAGTATCATCAACAAATTGGAGATGATATTCAAAGGGACCATTTTTTGCAACTTGAATACCCTTTATTTTCCTTCCATTTTTGCCTTTGAAAAGGCTCTCCCTAATGCTTTTGCCAAAATAATGAATAGATAAGGAGAAAGTGGATCACCTTGATGAAGTCCACAAGATGACTTGAAGTACCCAACAAGAGAACCATTGATCAAAATAGAAAATTTTACAGTGCTATAACAACATTTAATCCAATCACACCAACTATAATCAAAGCCAAACTTTTTGAGAATAACATGTAGAAAATTCCAAGAAACCCTATCATATGCTTTGTTAATATCTAATTTCAAAAGCATACTTGGTTTTTTCATGGAATGAAGAGAATGTATGGCCTCTTGTGCAATAATTATACCATAAATAATTTGTTTACCATGAACAAAGCTATATTTTTTCTTTGAGATAAGACACCCTAGAATGCCCTACAACCTATTTGCCATAATTTTTGAAATGATCTTATAAATCATATTACAAAGGCTTATTGAACGAAAAATTATCAAAATATTTTGTGTCGCCTTTCTTGGGAACTAAGGTAATAAAAGTAGCATTGATCTCACTTATTATATCATTCCTTTTTTGGGCCTCTTCAACCACAACTAACATATCACTCTTCAATAAATCCTAATTTTTTTGAAAGAAAATTGCAAGAAATCCATCGGGGCCAGATGCCTTGTTAGGATGAAAAGAGAAAATTGATTCATGGAGCTCCTTCATAGATATCTTCTTCATCAAGATTTCATTTTGTCCCTGAGTGATAATTGATGGAATATATTGCAGAAGATTTTCTTGTGCCTCCTTATCTTGCCTAGAATCTGATAAAATATTTTTGAAATAATTAATTGCTTCCTTCTTTATATCTTCTTCGTCCTCAATATTTCTTCCATCTGGAGCTATAATATTTTTGATATAATGAACAGAAAAATTTTATTTTTGTAGTAGCATGATTTTTTTTTGTATTTCTATCTCCTTGAGCTATTTCTCTCTAGATTTTTGGAACCAATATGATTCGTTTTTCAATGCATTATAATAATCAGAAAGTAATTGTTTTCCTTTCACATAAGAATCTTGATCCATTCCATTAATTTCTACTATCTCTTGTAAAATTTTGAGCTTGGATTCAATTTCTATTTTTTTTTTAAATGTTACCACAATATTTGACATTCCATATGTCATTTGCTCCTTTAAATATTTCAACTTTTGAACAAACTTGTTCATACATGATCCTTCAAATTTTGATTCATCCCACCATACATAACCATATGGAAAAAATCAGGGTCTTGGAGCCACATAGATTGGAAGCGAAATGGTTTTGGATGACTATTATTACGTAACTCACAAGTCAAAAGGATGGGTTTGTGATCTGATACTACTTGCAATAAAATATCTGAAGAGATTGTATAATTTGTTTGCAACCATTTATTGGATAACAAGAATCTATCTAGTCTTTTTGCTATATGATTTTTCCCAATACATCTGTCATCCCATGTATATTGAAATCTTGAGGGAATAACATCCCAAAGCTCATTTGAATTAACAAATGAAACAAATTCTTGCATTGATTTAGACCATCCTATAATACCACCCTTATTTTCTAAAGGAGATAGAACAATATTAAAATCACCCCCAAGAATCCATAGATCATAATGAATCATTATTATATTTGACAAAAATATGCTAAGGTCCTTCCAACATCTTTCACGAGGAGTAACTATAGTTGGAGCATATACATTTATAACCCCAACTTTAATGTTTTCCTCTTTCTTGCAAAATAATCCAACAACCCAATTACTTTCGCTTCTAATAGTTTTCCATACCATTTGCATTTATCCCATATTATTGCATTATTGCTTGAAGCTCCTATAAAATAAATTACTAAACAATCATCTGTCTTCAAAATATTCTTAAAAGCATCCTTACATTCTGAAGAACACAAACTTATACTGAGAGGGGGGTGAATAGTATAAGACCACTTTTTACTTTCTTTCCAAACCAATATCAATTAATGTCCTTAATTGCAATAACCAAATATAGCAGTGTGCATTAATAACTCAGATAGCAGTAGTAAGCAAGAGCACAAGTCACCACACACAATTGAGACACAAGATTTAACGTGGTTCCCCCAATGTGAGGTACTCCACGGAGAAAATATTTTACTAAAACTTTCTCAATCAATCTCTTTGGGAATCACTCCCAATTACAATGTTTATGGATCTCTGTCCAAAGGAGATGTTGATCCCCTAATCTCAAGTTCATGGGATCTCTTCCATAGGAGAACTCTTTCCCCTTCTGCTCTAGGCTATGTGATCTTCTAGAAGACTTTGTCTCTCTTGTACTGATTGGTGGACCTCTCTCCACTTGAAGACTCCTCACTCAGATCTATCTTCAACTGTGCTGGCTACTGGATCTCTATCCACTGAGACTCTGTCCTCTATACTCTGTCACCTCCAAAGCTCTATCAATAGGCTCACTAAGAACCTGCTCAATAGGCTCACACAGAAACTAACAAGCTCACATAGAACCTGCTTAACAAGCTCACACAGAACTTGTCCAAATCTTTCAGCAGCAAGCTCACCAAGAACTTGCCCAATTGTTCTAGCAAGCTCACCAAGAACTTGCTTTCTTCCCTATCCTTCTCTGTCCAGAACTTCCCAATTTCCTCTCACCAAGAACTTGCCCAAATTTCTAACTCCTACTCCAATTCCTCAAATTTGTCCCAACACTGTCCTCAAATCTATCCCAAAGGCCTTCTCAAAGGCTCAATCAATCATGCTCAAGTAGTACTCAAAATGAACTCAACAATGAATGGCAATCTCAACTCAAATTAACTTCATAGAAGCATAAAGAGAATTGTTAGAGACTCAATATGTTCTAATCTCACTCTCAACCCAAATCAATCTCAACTCAACTCATAGAAGCATAAAGAGAATTGTTAGAGACTCAATATGTTCTAACCTTAATCTCAACTCAACATAGAATGATGGAATAGTTTGTTTCATAGAACTTGAATAATCACTTCACACATCACTTGACTAGGCTCAATCAACTCAACTCAACCAATCATCACAAGGAACAACTCTTTCTCACACAACCCTAGTCCAAGTATGTATCAACCAACTCAAATGTTTCCAACAATGCTCAACCACAAATCTCACATAACAATGATACTCATGTTCTTTTCTAACTCAAGTTCTTTCACAACCAATGGGCTTCAACAACTATGCTTATCAAACAAGGTTTAGACACAACTCTCAATTCAGAAAACCTTGAAGCATTCAACCAACCACTTTCGAAAAGGAAACCACAAACAATCATTTTCCCTCCAATGATATTTCAGAAATCAACCACCATAAACAATCAATAGGAGAATGTGCCCATACCTTTTATGAAGATGAAAAAACCTCTTTGTAAATCTGCCACAATCACAAAATTCTTTTGCCAATCTTCACAAGGGTTAGTAGATCACAAAATAATCAACATTACTCCACTTTTCAATAATCATCACCAAGGCCTTTAATTGCACAACTTCCTTATCTCTCCTAAAACCACTTGTACCATAAAATAAAATAAATCAAAACATTGCATAACCTTTTCACTCCCAAAACCACTTATACCATAAAATAAAATAAATCACAATATTGCATACCTTGTCACCTCATGAAAGAATTAATCCTCTTGAAAAAGAACAAGGCAAACTTCACTTTTGGAACCCCTTTGCAAAATCAGAAATATCTCTTTACACACACCTTATTTCTCCTTCTAAATAAGTTAGTCAAATAGCCCTCGAAATAAGCTTTCCGATGATATATAATATGCCCCCTTTCTAAAATAAATTGAAACCTTTACATATATATATATGCCAACCTCCATTAATTGCACATAGGTCGGCCCTCCATTAATTTAAACTTAAACTTTAAACTTTAATATCTTCATCACCGGAGGTCCTTTTTCGATGAAACAAAATTCCACCTTGGCTTTTAAGAAAATCCCTTTCCACATAAGCCCACCATGGTTTTAAATAAAACCTTTTATTTTTCCTGCCTTGGTTTTCATAAAAACCCTGTATATATCCATGCTCTCCAAAATATCATAGATGATTATCTATGAAGTGCTTTTGCCACCAAAACTCAATGTGACATCAATGATCCATGTGACATCAATGACAACATAAAATGCCTCAAATTAACTCAAATTTCCAACAATCTCCCCCTTTGTCATTGATGGCAACACCTCTAATGCAAACACCACAATCACTGCAAAAACCATCTCTGAGAATCAAAGCTGCTCCCCCTGACTCAATACTCTCTATGGAGGCTGCTCCCCCTAACTCAATACTCTCTTTGGAGGCTGCTCCCCCTAACTCAATGCTCTCCCCTTACTCAAATCTCTCCCCCTTTGACATCAATGGCAAAAGGGACACCTATGGGGCTAAAAGATATGACTCTTAAGCTTAGCCCCCTCACCCCCTTCTCTCTTGAGGTGATTAATTTTGGGGTGGGAGTACCTTTACTCCCATATTACATTGATTCTTTCCTCTATCAACTTCCTTCCATGTTTTTCTGATATCCTTCTCTTGATGAATTACTTGATCTTCTTGTCTTGAACCTTTTTGACCTTCTTGCCTTGAACCTGTTTGGAATTGAGTCCTACACCATCTTGCAATATGCCCAAAGTTATTGCAATTAAAACACTTGATATTGTAGCCTTTGGATGGTGCCCATGTCCTGAAATTATTCTTAAAATAATTTCCATATCCATTCCTTTCCTGAACCCTGTATTGTGAAGCTCTGTTTTCATGACCATTATAACCATGACTTCTGAATTGTGTAGCTCTAAAACCAAAACCATGTTGCTCATTTCCTTTGCACTGAAAAGCTCTATGACCAATCCTGTTGCATGAGAAGCAATGTCCCTGAAAACCATACCTTCTTCCCTTGAAGTTTCTTCTAGCAAAATCAAACTTCTTTGATCCATGGATCCTTTCTTGACCATTATCCTTATGATCATCTTCAACTTGTGCATTGCATTCTTGAACCTTCTTTGTAGCATCTAAAACCTCTTCCTTTCCTTTCTCTTCAAGAATTTCTTTTCCCTTTGAACTTGATTCACCTATCTCAAAACAAGAACCAAACTGAATATTTGGAGCCATAGGAACTTTGGAACTTTCCTCACAAATCTTAGGTGCTTCCTTGCTTTCATATTTTAGAACTTCCTTTCCTTTTGAGTGTGATTCCCCAAACCTGAAATATGGGACCTTTGGTGCTTTGGAATCTTCCTCTTCTTTCTCTTCATTTGTGTCAAGTAGCAACTTGGCATCCATCTCTATAGCCTCTGAAATACATGTTTCCTTCTTAGTACAAATATCTTGACCTTTTGAGTCATGTGATGGATCAAACTTCTCATGTAGGGAACATCTCAATTCTTTTAGATTCTCCTTAACCTCTTGTAGTTGCTCATGGATAACATTGAAGTCTTCCTTTAGATCAACTGAGACATTATCCTCTTGTTTAACTTCTTCTGTTTGGAGTGAATGTTCTTCTTCTACTTCTCTTATTCCATAGAAAAACCCTTCTTCATCTTCACTGTCACTAAGATCATTATAATCTTCTATAGCAAACAAACTCTCAAGATTTCTTTGACCATGCATGTTTCCTTGATGTGTCATCTCATCTTCACTATCACTGAAACCATTGCAATATCCTGATCTGTGATCTCTTTGACCACACACAAAACATTGTTCTCTTTCACCTTCTATTCCTAGGAATAAATGCTCTTCCTTTTCATCATCTGAATTGTCTCTATCACTATGATCTGAGCTATCACTTGCTTCTACAATGTAGTAAGATTTCTTTACCTTACGAAAAATTTTCTTCTTCTCATACCTATTTTGCTTGAATCTGTCATCTTTGTCATGCTTATGCTTTCCATCTTCTTTTCTTCTGTGACCCTATTTTTCATCATCACTGATTTCTTCATGTGGACACTTGTATGCATAGTGACCAAGATCACCACACTTGTAGCACCTGACTTTCCTTATATCTCTGAAATTCCTTGAGTCCTTATTCCTTTTGATGAAGTTAGCTTCCTCATCATTTTCTAAAACTCTATCTATTTCTGAAACTTTCCCTTTCTCTTTTTCTGAAGCCTTGAATGCAATCTCTTTTATTGGAGCTTGATGCTTACTTACCCTCATCTCATAAGTTGTGAGAGTACCTTGCAATTCTTCCATTGTTAACTTGTTGATATCCATTGTTTCTTCTATTGCTGAAACCTTTGCATCATATTTCATGGGAAGTGATCTCAAAACCTTTTGAGTAACTTCTGATTCTTTCATCTCAAAACCTAGGCCTCTCATAGTGTTAGTAATCTCATCAACTCGAAGTAAGAACTTTGCAATATCTTCAGAATCTTCCATTTTCAATTCCTCAAATATTTTTCTATGAGTTTGTAGTTTTGCCAACTTTACCTTGGAATCTCCTTCATAAGTATTCCTCAACTTGGTCCACATCTCATTAGCTGAAGTACATACCATGACCTTTGCAAAATCTATCTCACGTAGCCCACTCAAAATACAATTCATTGCTCTTGCATTGATCTCAACCAATTTCCTGGTAGTCTTATCTTCCTCGGGATCACCTTCAACCTTATACTCTTTTTCAACCATCTGCCATACCTCATATCCTTGTGATATCAAGTAGTTCTTCATTCTCATGCTCTAGAAAGCATAATTGTTACCATCAAACAATGGAGCCTTATTTGAAGATAATCCTTTCTGTGAAGCCATATGTGTTCTTTGTAGAATCTGCCCTCAAGCTGTTAGCCTTTTCGAAGGAACCCGCTCTGATACCAATTGAAGAACACAAGCTTATACTGAGAGGGGGGTGAACAGTATAAGACCACTTTTTACTTTCTTTCCAAACCAATATCAATTAATGTCCTTAATTGCAATAACCAAATATAGCAGTGTGCATTAATAACTCAGATAGCAGTAGTAAGCAAGAGCACAAGTCACCACACACAATTGAGACACAATATTTAACGTGGTTCCCCCAATGTGAGGTACTCCACGGAGAAAATATTTTACTAAAACTTTCTCAATCAATCTCTTTGGGAATCACTCCCAATTACAATGTTTATGGATCTCTATCCAAAGGAGATGTTGATCCCCTAATCTCAAGTTCATGGATCTCTTCCATAGGAGAACTCTTTCCCCTTCTGCTCTGGCTATGTGATCTTCTAGAAGACTCTGTCTCTCTATTGCATTGATCGGTGGACCTCTCTCCACTTGAAGACTCCTCACTCAGATCTATCTTCAACTGTGTTGGTTGTTGGATCTCTATCCATTGAGACTCTATCCTCTGTACTCTATCACCTCCAAAGCTCTATCAATAGGCTCACTAAGAACCTGCTCAATAGGCTCACAAAATAGTCAAAACTTACTTAACAAGCTCACATAGAACTTGTCAAATCTGACTAACAAGCTCACCAAGAACTTGTCCAAATCTGCTCTAGCAAGCTCACCAAGAACTTGCCCAAATCTGCTCTAGCAAGCTCACCAAGAACTTGCCCAAATCTGCTCTAGCAAGCTCACCAAGAACTTGCCCAAATTTTCTCCAAAAATCTCACTAAGAACTTGTCCAAAAACCTCAAATCTTCCCAACACTATCCTCAAATCTATCCCAAAGGCCTTCTCAAAGGCTCAATCAATCATGCTCAAGTAGTACTCAAAATGAACTCAACAATGAATGGCAATCTCAACTCAAATTAACTTCATAGAAGCATAAAGAGAATTGTTAGAGACTCAATATGTTCTAATCTCACTCTCAACCCAAATCAATCTCAACTCAACTCAAGTCATAGAAGCATAAAGAGAATTGTTAGAGACTCAATATGTTCTAACCTTAATCTCAACTCAACATAGAATGATGGAATAGTTTATTTCATAGAACTTGAATAATCACTTCACACATCACTTGACTAGGCTCAATCAACTCAACTCAACCAATCATCACAAGGGACAACTCTTTCTCACACAACCCTAGTCCAAGTATGTATCAACCAACTCAAATGTTTCCAACAATGCTCAACCACAAATCTCACATAACAATGATACTCATGTTCTTTTCTAACTCAAGTTCTTTCACAACCAATGGGCTTCAACAACTATGCTTATAAAACAAGGTTTAGACACAACTCTCAATTCAGAAAACCTTGAAGCATTCAACCAACCACTTTCGAAAAGGAAACCACAAACAATCCTTTTCCCTCCAATGATATTTCAGAAATCAACCACCATAAACAATCAATAGAAGAATGTGCCCATACCTTTTATGAAGATGAAAAAACCTCTTTGTAAATCTACCACAATCACAAAATTCTTTTGCCAATCTTCACAAGGGTTAGTAGATCACAAAATAATCAACATTACTCCACTTTTCAATAATCATCACCAAGGCCTTTAATTGCACAACTTCCTTATCTCTCCTAAAACCACTTGTACCATAAAATAAAATAAATCAAAACATTGCATAACCTTTTCACTCCCAAAACCACTTATACCATAAAATAAAATAAATCACAATATTGCATACCTTGTCACCTCATGAAAGAATTAATCCTCTTGAAAAAGAACAAGGCAAACTTCACTTTTGGAACCCCTTTGCAAAATCAGAAATATCTCTTTACACACACCTTATTTCTCCTTCTAAATAAGTTAGTCAAATAGCCCTCGAAATAAGCTTTCCGACGATATATAATATGCCCCCTTTCCAAAATAAATTGAAACCTTTACATATATATATATGCCACCCTCCATTAATTGCACATAGGTCGGCCCTCCATTAATTTAAACTTAAACTTTAAACTTTAATATCTTCATCACCGGAGGTCCTTTTTCGATGAAACAAAATTCCACCTTGGCTTTTAAGAAAAGCCCTTTCCACATAAGCCCACCATGGTTTTAAATAAAACCTTTTATTTTGCCTGCCTTGGTTTTCATAAAAACCCTGTATATATCCATGCTCTCCAAAATATCATAGATGATTATCTATGAAGTGCTTTTGCCACCAAAACTCAATGTGACATCAATGATCCATGTGACATCAATGACAACATAAAATAACTCAAATTTCCAACACATTCCTCACTGCTTAATTTTGTTTCTTGCATTAAAATAAACTCAGGGCTATAACAACCTATTATTTCTTAATAATTTTTTTTAGTGGTTTTATTCATACCCCTAAGATTCCATGATATCATTTTCATCAACACTTTATTTTTATTAGTGGGCTTAGCCCCACTTCTTGTTAACACCTGCAATAAGATTATTTGGCTTCCCAGATCAATATCCTTTTGAGTTTATTTTTTCTCTTTGTTCTTGCTTTGATGGCCTTCCTCTCATTCTTCCATTCTCGCCAACACTCTCATTTTCATCAATCTCTTCTATTTTTTCATATTGTTCAAAATGAGACTTACCTTCTAAAGATTTATGTTTTCCTAAAGAGTCGAAAATGCAAGGAATAACCTCATTAGCATTTTCTTCTTAATGTTGTCTTGAAAACTCTAAACTGCATAGATGATCCTCCATAGTCATCACTTTCTTATGTTGGCCTGAAAACCCTAAATTTCCTTGGATATACTCCATAAGATTTTCTTTACTATACTGCTCTTGAAATCATAAAGTGCAAATAATGTACTCCATACTAGTTTCATTTTTATTGTAAGGAGAAGATTTTATGCTACTTGAGGATAATAATGATGATTTACCTGGATTAAGCTTGACCTCCTTCATCTCATTTGCTTTAAAATTTGTCTCCCCATCGTTCTTTATTTTAAAATTTTTCCTTCCCCTCTTTCTTTGCACCTTTAGCTCCTATATTTAAACTTGCGCATTGTACTTTGTCATCCCCCATATCATTTTTTCTTCTAATGTTGATTCAAGTGAAGTGTAATGGCCTTTGCCATGTGATGACATAGAGGATTTTTTCTAGCCACTTTCTTAGGAGTGGGAAATTCTTAATTTGACCTCGCTTCTCCTATGATATGATCTCCTTGTTTGAAATTGAAGCTACCCTCAAGTCAAAAAATGTCCATCTCTTCCTCCATTTTCACTTTGCAATCTCTTGCCATGTACCTAGTTTCATGACATTTGTGACATTGGAATGCAATGTTTTCATAATCCACTTGTTGATCTCATTGTCTTGATTCACATTTAATACAATTGACTTTAGTAAAGGTTTAGAAATATCCATGGCAACACATATTCAAGTGTATACAACATGCCTTCTCTCCTTAGTAGTTGGTCCCTCCTCGATGAATTCACCTAGAGTATTATCAATATTCTTCAAAACCTCCTTATTGATAAGTTGATAAGGAAGTCCAAAAAGACTAATCCATACCGGAAGCCTTTTAATTTTTTTTGTGGATAATAGTTTGTGTGCTCCATAGAAAAAAATCTTACCCCAAAGTCTTAAATATAATGCATATTTGCCCCTAAACCATGGGCCTCCATCCATTATTTTATCCCTTATTTCTGAACTAGAGAAAATAATGAGGAAAAATCCTTTTGGAAGAAAAATCATGGAGTAATTTGAATTCAATCCCCACTTCCACTTGATCCAATTTTGAATCTCTAGAAAAACTTGGCCAATATCCATGAAACTTACATATTAATCCTCTAGTTTTAAGAACCATTATATCATGCTCAATCATCTCATCCTTGATAATCACTTATGGTGTAGAATTTGCTACTTAGACTGGGTTTGCCATAGATTCACTCTTCCTCTTATTGCTAGCTAGGGCATCCATACTTCCAACTTGGCCATTCATACTTTCAATAAGGACTTTCACAAATGACTTTCTTTCCATGTTACCTAGATTTTCTTCAAATGGATCCTTTAAATTCTCCTAAGCTCTAGGATTTTCTTCAAATGAATCCTTTAAATTCTCCTAAGCTCTAGAATAAGAAGTGACATTTTTTCCTTGATCACACTTTGCTTTCTACTTTATGCTTCATGCTCACACTTTTTCCTCGCTCCCAACTTGTGCTCGCACTTGCTTTCGACTACAATCATTCTTGGCTTGCGCTCACACTCGCTTATGGCTACACTCACTCCCAGCTCATGCTTGCACTCGTTTCTGGTTGCACTCACTCTCGGCTCGCACTCGCTTCTGGTTGCACTCACTCCCAGACCGTGCTCACACTCGCTTCTGGTTGCACTCACTCCCAGCTCGCGCTCACACTCGCTTCTGGTTGCACTCACTCCCGACTCGCTTCTGGTTGCACTACTCCCAACTCATGCTCGCATTCGCTCCCGCCTCGTGCTCACACTCGACTCAGGGGGATTCACAAATTATCCTTAATGCTATCAACAAAAATGGATGTCGAGATTGGATAAAAAATAATATTATAGCTAATGTTCATCATCTATTAATGAAGGCAATCTCTTGGAAATGTGAGCATTTTTATAAAGAAGAAAATAAAATAATAGATAATTTAGCCAATCTTGATGTTGATCTTCATCATAATGAAATTCAAATTTTAGAACATAATTGGTCAATTAAAATTTTATCTCTTAATCAAAATGATTTGAAGAAGGTGATTGTGGAAACATAACACTTCCACTCGAAGAATATATTTCATAAAAATAAAAATAAAAAATATTTGTGATAAAAAAACATACTAATTTATTTGATGGAACAATAAATAAAATATATAATTTAAAAGAAAATATAATTTAATCAATTTTTAAAATATAAATATAATTAAACATATTTTTGAAATATTTTTAATATTATTATTATTATTTTTAAAATGTACAATCGGACACACCCACCCCCTCACAATGGTTTGAACCTTGAACCTCCAAAAAAAAATCTAAAAAAACTAAAAAGGGTTACACTTTTCCCTTAGAACTAATATTAAAATTTAGATAATTTAAATAAAAAATTTAAAGCTGAAACAGACTGATAAGCTCACGGAATCGGGGTAGTATATGTGTAATTTTACTAGCTGTTAGAAGTTAGTTTGCTTAAAAGTTCTGTTGACCATGAGGTCTTTCTCAAGGTTTATATGTGTAAATTTAGTAGCTGTTAAAGTTAGTTTGCTTAAAAGTTCTGTTAACCATGAGATCTTTTAGGTGAGTTTGCCATAAAGATGTCAAGGTTCCTTGCCTTTAATTATTTCAAGTACATGCGTAACATTACTAACGAAAAATACGTCTGCTCTTGTGGTTTTGATTTCTGACTACTTGAATATTTCTAGGCTTTTGGGTTCTGTGAAGGTCTTTCTAAGAGAGCCTATATTCTTGTAAACAAACCCCCATGAATCTCAGGAATGCCCATTTTCAACTGTTTTTCTGATACTTGATGTGGAAGCACCCCTCAAAAATGGTCCCCATGTTCTTTGAATGGATTTTCCAGATAAAAAGGAGGAGCTTCTGCTTCAATCACAAGGAACAAGGTGCACCGGCCCATTCTTCTTCTTCTTCTACTACTTGTTTTTGCTTATCATGCCATCATGTGTATCCTCCTAAGCCAGCAGCAGAATGAGAATAACATCGAGGAAATAGAGAATCTTCTGGGCGACATGAAGTACCAGGGCTGTGCAATCAGCATCGACTTAGCTGGACAGCTCATCACCTACTTTGGTAGGGCCAAGATGCTGCACAGAGCTGTAGAAATCTTCAATGAGGTAATAACATCACACACAAATGCCCATCCCTATCTTTACAATTGTCTTCTAGATGTTTTTTTGAAAGTGGGTCGCACGGATAAGGCCTTTTACTTATCGCATCAAATGCTGAAATCCAACAATATGCCCAATGACATGAACACCACTCTATTTGCACTTAATCATTTTTTTGATAAAGCAAAATAGGTTGCTAGAGGGAGAAAAAATCATAATTCACATGACCCAGAAAGAGATGGAGATTGTCCCAAATGCCATAACATATAACAGAATGATAAAAGCTTTGTGTAGATTGGGACTGATTGAGAAGGCACAGGAGCTGTTTGACAAAATGAGACATGCTAATAGTGCTCCAGATATTGTTACATATAATATCCTAATTGACGGTTTCTGCAAGAAGGGTAAAGTGGATGAAACTTGTGGTTTAGTAGATAAAATGATACAAGATGGGTGTTCTCCGGATATTATTACGTACAATACCCTAATTGGTGGTCTATGCAAGGTGGGTAGTGTGGATGAAGCTCTCGGATTGGTAGCTCAGATGGTAAAACTTGGTTGTTATCCTACTATGATTACTTATAGTACCCTAGTTAATGGCCTCTGCAAGGTTGGTAAAGTTGATGAAGCTCTTGGGTTAGCAGATAAAATGAGACAAGAGGGTTGTTGTTTGATATTATTACATATAGTACCCTGCTTGATGGTCTTCTCAAGGTGGGTAGAGTAGGTTCAGCTCTTGGATTAGTGGCTAAAATGATAAAAGATGGTTTTTCTCCAAATATTGTTACATACAGCACCCTAATTGATGGTCTGTGCAAGATGGGTAAAGTGGATGAAGCTCTTGGATTGGTAGCTAAAATGACGCAAGATGGTTGTTTTCCTAACATTATTACATATACTACCTTAATTGATGGTCTCTGCAAGGTGGGTGAAGTGGATTTAGCTCTCAGATTAGTTGCTAAAATGAGGCATCATGATTGTTCTCCGGATGTTATCACATACAATATGCTAATTAATGGTCTCTGCAAGGTGGGTAGAGTAGATGAAGCTCTTGGATTAGCAGATAAATTGATAAAAGATGGTTGTTCTTGGGATATCATTACATATGGTACCATTATTGATGGACTCTGCAAGGCAGGTAGACTGATTTTAGCTTTTAGATTACTAGCTGAAATGAGGGATGCTGATTGTGCTCCAGATATTATTACATATACCACCCTTATCAATGGTCTCTGCAAGGAGGGTAGAGTACATGATGCTCTTGAATTAGTAGCTAAAATGATACAAGATGACTGTTTTCCAGATGTTATTACATATACTACTTTAATGGATGGTATCTCCAAGGTTGATCGAGTGGATTTAGCTCTAGAATTAGCAGATAAAATGGGGCATGATGGTTGCTTTCCAGATATTGTTACATACAGTGCATTAATTGATGGCCTCTGCAAGCAGGAAAGAGTGGATTTAGCTATCGAAGTAGTGGCTAAAATGAGGAATGCTAATTGTGTTCCAGATATTATTACGTATAATATCCTAATTGAAGGCCTTGGCCAGAACGGTAGAATACATGAGGCTTTTGCCTTGGTAGTTAAAATGATACAAAACTGTTGTTCCCCAGATATTATTACATATACTAGCTTAATTGATGGGCTCTGCAAAGTGGCTAAAGTAGATGAAGCTCTTGGATTAGCCGACAAATTGATACAAGACAATTGTCTTCCAGATATTATTACATACAGTACCCTAATCAATGGTCTTTGCAAGGTGGATAGAGTGGATTTGGCTCTCAGATTATTAGCTACAATGAGACATGCTGATTGTGTTCCAAATATCATTACTTATAATACCCTAATCAGTGGTCTCTACAAGGAGGGTAGAATACATGAAGCTCTCGCAATAGTAGCCAAAACATTAAAAGATGGCTGTTACTCAGATATTATTACATACAAAACCCGAATTCATGGTCTCCATGATGTAGGGTAAAGAAAGGTCTTGGATTAGTGGCTATAGTGATGTAATGTTTGTTTTTCTGATACAACCATACCCGTATGCGCTTTTTAGATGATTTTTGCAACTTTTGCAGTGCTGGCAACACAGATGAAGCCTACAATCTCTTTGTGCAAATGGTGAACGTGGGTCTTTCTCCAGTTGCATTGATATGTAGTATGTTTACTGGACTGTTTAGAGATGGCAGGATATGCATGGCTCTGGCATGTTTTCATATCATGTCCAAGATGGGTTTGCAGACAAATGCAATTATAAAAATTGTTAGATATGCACTCTGTAAAATATCAGGCAGGAAAGGCTCAACAGTTGCTTAAGGAGATGGTAAGAAAGGGATGGCCCTGATTTGCTGGTTTGTGTTAGATTAAGACGTGTAAGTGAAGTATACAAGTTCCATCTGAAATGGAAAGGAGCAGTCATCAATTTTTTTTAATTGATTAAACGAGATTGAAACAGGCCTCACCCATTTTACATTGTGACCACATATTACAACAGCTTGGCAATTATGCATGTATCCTTTCGCAAGATTCAAACCTAGGTTTTCTCCTTGAAAGTTGAGGAATTTAACCAGTTGAGTTTGTGCCATTTGATGAAAAGAGTGGTTATCTTACAAATATAGTGACATAATATTTTGTGCTATCCTGTATGAGAAGAGGGTTAAATGAGGCATGGGAAACATTGGAGGCAGTTGAAAAAGAGGAAAGTGAAACATGATGAAATAATATACAACATAACCATTGATGACTTTTGTAAGGAATGTGATTTTCCTAGAGCACACATTCTTGATGCATAAGAAAGTAGATGAAGGCTTGGCTTCTAATGTGTTCACCTACAGTAGTTTGATGAGTAAGGGCCATTGCAAGAATGGTGAAATGGGGAGTCCTTGAGGCTTTTCAAAACTTAAAGAATGGTGCACATTATAGGTGTTATAACCCATGTATTATACCAGTTCATTATTTTTGCAAGGAAAACTAAATTGACATTGCTTCTTCAATTCTGGGTGAGATGACAGCATGGGTTTTGGTTCAAGGTGTTGTGTCAAATAACAAATTATCTTGCGGCCTCTGCAAAGTTAAATGAATTAGGTGATAGGTTAAGGATATATATTTTACTTTTATATTGCCTAAATTTGCACCTCCAAACTGCTATATTTTGTGAGTGAGTGTGGACATTTGATGAACACTTGGGTTAATTTGCTTATATGAACATCTTATACTTAAATTACTATGAATGGATGAAAAGTGATATCTGTGATGATTTATTGTGTGAATTGTTAGTTTCTATGCCATATGGTGTGTTTGGATGTCTTCTTTTGTGAACAGGTCAGCACTACGGAAGCAGCACTATAGAAGTCAAGTAGTCATCAAACCAACTGATCATATCCTGATTTCTAGGGTGCTTTGACCAGACCTATGACTAAAACGGAAGTTACACGTACCTTTTCCAGTACAGTCGGAGGCAATACACTTGAATCCAGGAAGCTGCTGAGAACCTGATATGATCCTGGCAAAATAGACAATGTAAACTGCAGAATCTGATCTATGCTAAAATATGAATGATGAAATAGATCTGAAAACAGTCCAGTCACTATATGAAGTCTAGTTGATTTATTTTTAGGGTGTGTATTGTTGTACAATCTTTTGCTTTTGGCATTCTGCCATTTGAAGAAGATTATGTTAGTTTTTATGTAACTGAATAAGGATCTGAACATTATAAAATAATAGTCCAGATCCCAAAGTAGGGGACCCATGCTATGTTGTTGTAATCGTCTTCGCAAGTGGAATTTAGAGCAGAAGGAATCATTTGTCACAAACTGTGGTATGATCCTGATGTAGTTATCATTTTATCAAAAGCAATAAAATTTCAGTATTCATTTCATCTGTGTTTTATTTTCATGTATCATGTTTATTGAGTGAGTTAGAATAAGGGGATTTTTGTAGGAAGATTTGTACACTAGCCTCTCCTTTGGTTAGGGCCCACCAAAGAAGGACTAGTCACTGCATCTCTTCCTGTAGTAGTGTAGTTTTACTTTAATACTCGAGTTTGTTTAGTTTATTTATATTCTGTAGATTCATATTTACTTTTCAAAGTAGAAGCCGGCTGTAGTTGATTTCCAGTAGCAGGTAATTGTTGCTAAAAGTTAAACTTAATTTTGTTTTGAGATTTTATATAGAAAACCACTTAGCATTATCTGGAATACCATATTTTTTTTTGGTAAGTAGTGTTTGTATTTACAGCGGGTTTTAACAAGGATCCCAAAACCTGATTACATAAGCAATGGGCCTAGGGCATCAATCCCTTGAAACTGAACACCAAAACAGAAATCCCGCCCAGCGGTAACAGTAAGCATGAAACAATCCCTCTCAGCGGGAAACAAACAAATAAGAAAGAAAGTAGTTTTGGAGATCCCACCCAGCGGGGAGTAGCCAAAAACCACCATCGAGAAGATCCCGCCCAGCAGGAAGCAAAGAAAAACTGTTACAATAAAATCCCGCCTCGCGGGAAGCAGTCAAAACCACCACAAATAGTCCCGCCTAGCGGGAAGCAACAGGGAAATCCCGCCATCCGGGAAACCAACAGAAAAGAAAGGATCCCGCCTCGCGAGAAAACCGGCGGATTTTGTGGATCCCGCCCTGTGGAGAAACCAGCCCGCCCACCAGGAAAACATTCCGTTCAGCGAGAGCCATCCTGCAGGAAGCCGACAGCCAGCACAGAGAGGATTCAGCCCATCAGGAAGTGACTAGAGAGTTGCACCACAAGGAACCCGCCCCGGGAAAATAGAAGAGGATCCCAGCAGCAGGGACCAAGAATCCCGTCCAAGCACAGAGCCCGTCGAGGATTCACAAGAAAAAGGGGGAAGCCATCCAAACCCTAAACCGTCACCTCCACCGCACCGAGAAATGCAGGGGACCAGATCCACGCGAATAACCTGCAAAAAACCCCAGGGGGAAGCCTCGAGGGAAAAGGGAAGGGATCCCCAACCAAACAGGGATCCCTGGGAAGCACCAGTCCGAAAAAAACAACCAAGGAAACCCTAGCCGACCGGGAGGGGCGCAGATAGTGGAGAAGGATCTCCCCCCAGGAGATCATCTGCAAACAACCACTCCCCGGGAGGGATGACCTGGGTTGAGCCAGGGACTAGGCAGGAACCAGGAGCCATGGGAGGGGGAGCAGGGGAGGGACCAGAGCCCTCCCCTCTCAGGGGTTATCTGGAATACCATATTGGCTCATACAGAGCACCCACCTTTTAAAAGATACAAACCCTAGGTTTTGACAAGTAAATGAGGGCAAATCTTACGCATCATTTTGGCACCATTGCCGAGGAAGGTGCACAATACTGGGTTCAGTGAATGTTAAGGATTCGTGATACCTAAATATCTAGAGGAATTATCTGTTCTCAACTTGGAACAAAATTCAGAGTTCTTGTCAACACCACGACGCAGCAAGTAATTCTCAGTTGGAAGCTAGGATCACAGATCAGGTTTTGAAGTTCATTTCCAATTATATTTAGGGTTTCTTCTATTTTCTTTAAGATTTTGCTTACTTTTTGTTTGTCAGGAAGTCATTTTGTAAGGGGGAGACATGAGTATATGACTCGAGAACATCATCGTGGTCGAGTTATCACTAAAACCCCCAATCAAAACCCCACGGGTACTAAAGAGCAAGAAGAGTGTGCGAAACCCATTAATACATCGGATACTACAAATCAATCCAAGGGAAATCAGTCATTAAGGAATATTCACACACGTCATTTATCAGGATATACCTCAGGGTATTCCTCTACACCAGAAACGCCTCTAGAAGGACAACCCCATTCTCATCCACAGGGGATCTTAGATGAAATAGAATCATTATCGTCACTCACTTCGACCCCGTCCTCATCTTTGACTGACAAATATCGATATCGGTGGTGGACACCCTGGGCATATCACATGGGGGACACAAATGATGTAGGGGCACAAGGTTGACATACATTCAAATTTTTGATACGATTGCCTACAGCAACCGATGAGGAAGATACTTTGGATAACACTCGTAATCGAAATGAACGAAATGCTGGAGGGCAGATGAAGAATATTTCCCCTTCGATATTACCTACATTTAGGGGATTGGTGACCGAGGACCCAGATGCGTTCCTCTTCGAATTCGAGGTATTATGTCGAACATATGATTATATAAATGATGTGCAAAAGCTTAAGCTATTCTCTTCTACATTAAAGGATGCGGTATTGCGGTGGTTCATGGGTTTACCAGATAATTCAGTTCATGCTTGGGAAGGTAATAATGGAATGAAGGAAATTTTCTTGTCCAAATACCAAGATTACTATAGGGTTCGAGATTGCAAGGATGAGCTTTTCCGTATGGCTCAAAAGGACAATGAAACCCTGGAGGATTATCTCGATAGATTCACGTTTGTATTGTAGAGAGGCAACATTAAGTTAGAAGAAGATGTGCTGAAGACCATTTTTCTCAAGGGTTTGTTAGATGACTCCTTAAATATTCTCAATGTCATGGGGGAAGGAGACATATCCAGTAAACCCTTTGAAACTATTCTGTCACTATGCACAAATTACTCTAGAACACGACCAACCCTACGAAGCTATACTCCAAGAACTTCATCTGGAGGAATCAGTCGTGCTGAGCTAACAAATATGCTCGAGAATATGAAAATAGAGTTACTTAGTACTCTGACAGTGTCAATGGACACTTTAAAATGTAAGAGTGATATTTCTGCTGAATCAATTTATTGCCCTCGCTGCAAGAACAAACATGCGCTTCGAGAATGTCCTTTGGACAAGACTATGATTTGTAGTATCTATGAGCAATCTCATGCTACAGATAAGTGCCAATATCTTCCTGCAATGAAGTCAACATTGAAGGAACCAGAACAACAATCCAGTGAAGATATGTTCTTCATAGCGCAACGGAGACCATTTCAAGGATTCAATCAAGGATACAACCAACGTTATCCAGGTATGCCTACTCCTTATGGCCCTAGTTTTCCAAATTTTAATCAGAATTGGTCAAATGTACAATGGTCTCAGTCACCTTCTTGGTTCAATAATGCTCCACCATTTGCATAGTCTGATTGGTATAATCAACCAATGCCCCCGCAAGGATGGCAAAATCAGTCTTGGTCACAACCACCATTTTCCTCAAACCAACAACAATCTAATGCACCATGAGGACAATTTCCCCCTCAAAATCAACAACCAAGATTGTTTCCACCTCCCTCATCTGGGCACAATAATGCAGGTCCACCGAAACAACCCCATCTTCCTGCACAACCAGTCCCCAATCCTAATAATCGACCTGCTTCACAATAGGTCTATGAAGCTGAAGGGACTTATTCAGTCTCTTTTTCACCAGTTGATGATATACAACTTAGGTCAAGCAAACGATTAGTGGATCCTGGTCCACCTTTCATTGTGGAGGAAACAAAGGATGATGTTGTGACAAATCCTATAGCCCCAACATTACCAACTACTAGTCCACTGGTTGATAATTCAGAAAGAATTCCCCTATCTGGACCAGAACCAGAAACTAGTCAGTCTACAATAGCTAATAAGGGTTCTGTCACCAACCTCAAACCTCCATTCCCTGAGAGATTGGAAACACAGAAGAACGACAGTAAACAAGGCTTTGATTTATTAGAGGAACTACGCAACATCAATGTGAAGATACCTTTGTTGCAAGCTCTTAAAGATGTCCCCATATATGCTAAGGCCATCAAAGATATCTGTACTAAAAGACCAGGAAGGAAGTCTAAAGAACCCAAGACAATACAGTTCATGGGAAAACTTTCAGATCTAATGGCTAGTAAACATGGTGTGCCTAAATATATGGATCTTGGGTTTCCTATTATTTTGGTCCATATCGGTAAACATAGTCTGAAAAATGTTCTTGTAGACCTTGGTGCAGCCATTAATATCATGACCAAGGATACTTTTAATGCCTTGGGACTGCATGATTTACGAACAACCCAAACTGTTTTACAGTTGGCTGATAGATCTACTGTTAAACCAGAGGGAATTTTAGAAAATCTCATGATAATAGTTTCCTCTTGGGAGTACCCTGTCGATTTTGTAGTTCTTCAAACTAAGACAACGTTGGGAGGGCATCCTTTGATTCTAGGACGACCTTGGTTAGCCACTGCTGATGCTTGCATCAGTTGCAGAACAGGGACTATGACTATATCCGATGGGATGTGAAACAAAACGTTAACCTTGTATCCACCTGCTACTCCTAATAATGATGATGAACACATCTGGGTGGATGAGTCTGCAGGTGATAAATTAATACAATCATTGTCCATGATTACTATTGAACAACATCTCCATGAAGACGAAGAACCAACTGACTCTACTGAGTTGCCTCACTTGGTAGAATGTCCCTTTTCACTTTGTACTCCATCAACAGCACAACATAAGTCTTTATTGCATAAGTTGCTACCTCATTACTGTCCTCTCAATCCTTTTCTTAAAGAGTTGTCAGGGATTGATTCTAACATATCCAATTGTAAGCAAATTGAGGTCTCTTCGGGAAAGACATTGAACATTAATAATGCATTGACTAGTTCCCAAGAAAAACAACTTACAGCATTACTCACAGAATATCAAACTGCAGTTGCTTGGGATTATAGTGAAATGCGAGGTATTCATCCTTCTGTTTGTACTCATAGGATTTACATCAAAGAGGATATTCACCCAGTTAGGCAGCCTCAACGGAGGGTCAATCCAACTCTTAAGGAAATTGTAAAAGAAGAAATTGAGAAACTGTTGAAAGTTGGGTTTATTTACCCCATTTTTTATAGTCAATGGGTGTCACCCTTGGTCATTGTACCCAAACAGAATGAGAAATGGCATGTTTGCATTGATTATAGGGAACTCAATAAAGCTACTAAGAAAGACCATTTTCCCTTGCCTTTCATTGATCAAGTCCTTGATACTCTTGTCGATCAAGAATATTTTTTTTTTCTTGATGGATTTAGTGGATACAACCAGATAAAAGTAGCCGATGAGGATCAAGAAAAAACTACATTTACAAGTCCTTGGGGCACCTTTGCATATCGTGTATTGCCTTTTGGACTTTGCAATGCCCCTGCTACTTTTTAGCGAGTTGTTATTTCTATCTTTGCTGATCTTAGTGTTGATGGCTTGGAAGTTTATATGGATGATTTTACCATCTATGGTAAGACTTTTGAAGAAACTATGGGTAAGCTCAAAAAGGTCCTTGAACGATGTCAGCAACACAATTTGTCCCTTAGTCATGAGAAGTGTTATTTTATGATGACTTCTGGCATTGTTTTAGGTCATTTTATCTCTGCCCAAGGTATACAAGTTGATCCTGCAAAAATTCAAGTTATCAATTCACTACAGCCACCAAATACCCCAACAGAGGTACGCAGTTTTCTAGGGCATGTTGGATATTATAGGAGATTTATTCAGGATTTCAACAAAATAGCAGTACCTCTATTTCACTTGTTAATGGAGTCTAATGATTTTGAATGGACTAAAGAGTGTGAAAAAGCTTTTCAACACTTGAAGGATAAAATTACTAGCACACCTATCCTTAGAGGACCAAATTGGAACTTGCCATTCCACATACATACGGATGCATATGATAGAGCAATAGGTGTTGTTTTAATGCAAGTGGAAGGAAAGGATTCTTATGCACTGTATTATGTTAGTAAGAACCTTAATCATGCTGAACTGAATTATACTGTCACGGAAAAAGAGTTTCTTGCGGTTGTTTATGCAATGAACAAATTCCGGCATTACATCCTTGGCTATAAAGTGTTTGTTCATACTGACCATGCTGCAATTCGATATTTGATGAATAAAGCAGTTGTTAATGGCAAGATTGTACGATGGTTATTGTTGTTACAAGAGTTTGATGTCACCATAGTCGATAAGTCGGGTAAGGATAACGTAGTGGCAGACCATTTGTCACGTTTACAAGCTCCTGCTAAACCAGAAGAGGTACATGATGCTTTCCCAGATGAACATTTATTTGTTGTTTCTGTTTATACACCCTGGTATGCAGACATTGCTAACTTCTTGGTTACATGACAAATGCCATCTCACTTATCATGATTTGAACAGAAAAGGTTGGTTCATGAGAGTGCTCCTTATATGTGGATAGATGGTATGTTGTTTAAACATTGCCCTGACCATGCTATTCAAATATGTGTGCAGGAAATAGACGCTTATGATATTTTGAGGGCTGCTCATGATGAGCCCTGTGGAGGACACAATGCTACCAAACGAACCATTTACAAAGTCCTTCAAACTGGCTATTATTGGCCATCAATGCATCGGGATGCTCGTGTGTATGTTGCTCGCTGTGATCCATGCCAACGCATGGGTAAACCTACAACCTCATCGGAGATGCCACTTCAGCCTCAGATTATGCTCGAACCATTTGAAAAATGGGGTTTAGACTTTGTTGGCCCCATCAGTCCTCCAAGTCTACTTCATGAGTACATTTTGGTCTGCACAGACTATGTTACCAAATGGGTCGAAGTGAAAGCATTACAGCAAGCTACGAAGGAAAAGGTTGCTGATTTCTTGTATGATAGCATCTTCCATCGGTTTGGTGCTCCTCGTGAGATAGTAACTGATCAGGGACCATAGTTTACCTCTGATGTCATTGTTGCATTTGTTCAAAGATATCAACGCTATCATAAAAAATCTTCACCATACCACCCCCAAGCCAATGGTTAGGTGGAGGTTACAAATCGAGAGATCAAGAACATTCTCACTAAGACAGTGGTTGGCCATCGTGCAGATTGGTCTCAACGACTTAAGGAGGCTGTCTGGGCCTATAATACTACATGGAAGACTACTATAGTCTCACATATGAAATGGTTTATGGGAAGATTGCTGTGATGCCAATTGAATTTGAGATACAAACATTGCGGACTGCTGTAGAAGTTGGGATTGATCTTAACACTACTCAACAAGCTCGACTTGCTCAGTTGAATCAGTTGGATGAACTTCTACTTGATGCACTTCATCGGACTGAGTTGATACAGCAGCAACGAAAAATTTGGCATGACAAACACATTACCCCTCGAACATTTCAGGTTGGGGATTGGGCCTTACTCTACGATTCCAAGTTCCAAAAATTTAAAGGAAAGTTACACACATGATGGTTGGGACCTTACAAAATCACTGATGTCTTTGGAAATGGGACTGTTCAACTGAAATCCATTGATGACTCCTCCCATGGAATGCTTGTCAATGGCCATCACTTGAAGGTTTATCATCAACCATTATCCAAAGTTGATTTTCTTCAACAGGTGCTTGTAGAGGCAGAGTTGCAATTCCTACTGTCAGTTTGTGAACTTGTCTCTTCAGCATTCAATAAAAAAAAAAAAAATTGAGAATAAGTTTCCATGATGAAAACCTTAACCGGCATCATGGGACCAAGGACAAGATGAAAACCAGGCAACTGGCTCCTCTCCTTGCTCAAATCAATCCAATCGTGAAAACCAGTTTTACTGGCGCTATTGGACAAGTCACATTTGAAAACCAGGTTACTGGTAGGTGTGACTTGATTAAAAAAAAAAAAAACAAAATTATATCTTTGGCTCGGTCAGTTCTTGGAGTTCCTTCAACTTGGTAGAGCCTTTTCCACAGTATTGATTCTGCTGGGTCCATGTTCTTCCTGGCGCACTGTCTGGTACCTTCACTCAGTCAAGCTTTCATAGGTATTGCTTCAATTCCTTTCATTGTATTTTCGTTTAAGATTGTTTTTTATTTGCAAAATTTAATTCACAGTGTTCATCTCTTTCCTGTTTTTTTGAACTTCTTTTACCTTACCTCCATGAGGACATGGAATGTTTTCAGTTGGGGGGAGACAGTCTTTACATTTGTATGCCTTGTTCTGTAGTCCTTGTATATATCAATTGTTCTGTAGTTGTCATTGTGGGAGGATTGTTACTACATACTTTCACTTTATAAACTTAGTGGTCATACAGTCAAGTGATAATTGCCATATAAACCGTAATTTTAATGACACATTTAGAAGAGGTGGGTATTGACCTGGCAAGTGGATGACATGGCATTTTGGATGTGCCTTATTTTTTTAAAGGAATCCATTAAGATAATGGCAAGAACGGTGAGGAATGGACAGACGGGAGCCATTGCACATCTCGACCTTATAAAGCTTTTGGTTCTAGACAGTATTAGAAATAATCCCCAAGTCACTTGGGATGATTTGGTTACCTCTATAGGAGCAACAAAATCTAAGGCTGAGTCAGAGGAAGAAGCAGAGGATGACGATTCAGAAGGTAATGTTGCACACAAAGTTGAAACTGCAGAAGAGGCCGAAGAAGAAAATGACTATGAAGAGGAGCATGAGTTTGCAATTGAAGAAGAACCCCTCGAACCAGAAGAGGATGACGGTCCTTCTTATTTTCCTGAGATGAGTACCCCCTATTCATAAGATGAGGGGTCAGAAGAAACAAAGCCAGAACCATCCACTAAAATGAAATCTGCTGCTAAGAAGAAAGCCCCGATTCCAAAGAGGTCTACCCCTATTACAACAACACAAAAGGAAACCTCTATTTTGGATCGGAATAATGTGACTTCCAGTCCAATAGAACCACCACAGAAGAAGTTGAAAATGAAGTTTAATGATGAGAAAATTTAGCAGGAGGGTTTTGTTCAAGGGAAACCAACAGATTCAACAGCAGTCCTTCTGACATGTCTGCAGAAAGAAGCATGGGTACTAAAGGAAGAGGTTGACGCTCGCATGGGCATAGCAAAGGTTGAATACAATATTCACCTTGGCTTTATCAAGAGCAAGTTTGAAGAACGCCTAGCCATAATAAAAAAAATGGTATGAAGAATTGGAGACTACTGCTGCAACACCCAAGACCATTAGTGATGTTAGTTAGTTGCATAGGGACATGCAACCATTCCAGTTGGGGGGAAAATGATAGGTTAAGGATATAGGTTACATTTTACTTTTATATTGCCTAATTTTGCACCTCCAAACTGCTATATTTTGTGAGTGAGTGTGGACATTTGATGAACACTTGGGTTAATTTGCTTATATGAACATCTTATACTTAAATTACTATGAATGGATGAAAAGTGATATCTGTGATGATTTATTGTGTGAATTGTTAGTTTCTATGCCATATGGTGTGTTTGGATGTCTTCCTTTGTGAACAGGTCAGTACTACGGAAGCAGCACTACAGAAGTCAAGTAGTCATCAAACCAACTGATCATATCCTAATTTCTAGGGTGCTTTGACCAGACCCACGACTAAAATGGGAGTTACATGTACCTTTTCCAGTATAGTCGGAGGCAATACACTTGAATCCAGGAAGCTGCTGAGAACCTGATATGATCCTAGAAAAATAGATAATGTAAACTATAGAATCTTATCTATGCTAAAATATGAATGATGAAATAGATCTGAAAATAGTCCAGTCGCTATGTGAAGTCTAGTTGATTCATTTTTAGGGTGTTTGTTGTTGTACAATCTTTTGCTTTTGGCAATCTGCCATTTGAAGAAGATTATGTTAGTTTCTATGTAACTGAATAAGGATATGGACATTATAAAATAATAGTCCAGATCCCAAAGTAGGGGACCCATGCTATGTTTTTGTAATCATCTTCGCAAGTGGAATTCAGAGCAGAAGGAATCATTTGTCACAAACTGTGGTATGATCCTGATGTAGTTATCATTTTATCAAAAGCAATAAAGTTTCAATATTCATTTCATCTGTGTTTTATTTTCATGTATCATGTTTATTGAGTGAGTTAGAATAAGGAGATTTTCATAGGAAGATTTGTACACTAGTCACTCCTTTGGTTAGGGCCCACCAAAGAAGGACTAGTCACTGCATCTCTTCCTGTAGTAGTGTAGTTTTACTTTAGTACTCGAGTTTGTCTTCTTTAGTTTATTTATATTCTGTAGATTCATATTTACTTTCCAAAGTAGAAGCTGACTGTAGTTGATTTCCAGTAGTAGGTAATTGTTGCTAAAAGTTGAATTTAATTTTGTTTTGAGATTTTATATAGAAAACCACTTAGCATTATCTGGAATACCATATTGGCTCATACAAAGCACCCGCCTTTTAAAAGATACAAACCCTAGGTTTTGACAAGTAAATGAGGGCAAATCTTGCGCATCATTAGGCAAAACTTATCTACAGTTGGATTATATGAACAAACAAGGCTCTCCTCCGGGTTGTGAAATTATTGAGTTGGTGTCTGGATTTTTAATCTTAGGGAAATGAAAAAAATGACAGACTAACAATGATGCCTTTATCATATCTAGGTGAGGGAAATTCTCCTACTGGGTTAGCATTAGACATACATATTACTTGGTCTCTGGTTTTTTGGTGATGGAAAAAACGACAGACTAACAATGATGTTTCTATTATATCTAGCTGAGTGAAATTATTCAATTTTGATCAGTGTTAGACATATAGAAGCGGCACATGTTAGGCATATTTATTTTCCCAAGTTAATAGGCATGGGTACAATGGCCTCATCAATTTAAGTCTTCTATGATTGGTCTAATACTCATCTAGATCCTTATGTTCAGAGATTCTAAATTTACTCGCACCATATTATTATCAAATGTTACTTTCTGGCCTTACAAATTCTTGTCATATATGATAGTTTGGGATGGAGTGTAATCAGGCCATCCTTGGCTCTTTAATGGTGTTGACTATTGCTCAATATTGAATGGTGTTGACTATTGCTCAATATTGAAGGTTTGCAATGGCACACACTCTCAAGATTCTAGTAAATGAAAGAAAATAATTTCGATAGATCTGTGCAAAGTAGGAAAGTTATCAGGTTTAGCACAATGAATAATGCCCTTGTAAAGATGGTTCTGATGATAGTTATCTGAGAATTAAGGTTTTCTGGAGCCTTTTGTTGTGAGCAAGATTAACTGGTCAACCAATAAATTTAATAGTCAGGTTTATAGAATCAGTATCAAGGTCTCTTAAGTTAAAGCATCCAATCCAACTTAGATTCTGTAAGGAGTCATTCAAAGGATAGGTAAGATGAAAAGGGCATTGGACAATTTCAAGTAAGCTTGAACAATTGTTACTAGAACTGCTCCAAATATTGATTCCATCTCAATGGCGGCTTAATAAATTTCTAATTAATGCAAAGTTGGAGCTACTAACATTTTGGGCTTTATTCTTGTCTAAGCAAGGACCATTATGTTCTTTCGTGTCTTGCATAATTAAGTTAATTGGACACTTTCTATATATGATGGCCATGTAGCACATCTCCATCTTCCATGGTTTTCGTTACTTACCCTTGTTATAGTTTGCGTGGTTCTTGTGATTTGTTGAAGCATAATTGTAATATACAAAGGATTCTGGTACAAATGTTTACTACGTTCCACCAAGTCCCTTCTAGAGGAGACCAGGAAACGTAAATATGTAGAAAAGGGACGATTGAAAGCTCCTCCTAAATCTTAGGAAGAGGGATAGAAGCGCATAGTTCATTTCTAATGCAAGTTATGCATGACTGGAAAGCTTTAGCAAAAACGTTACCTATTTGCGGTGACTATATAAACAAAGGAACTTACTTGAAAGTCCATGGCTAAGAAAAGCATTACTTGAAGTACGCATGCAGGAGACTTGTCCCCATGGGAGGTTATAGAGGAATAAGGACCATATGCGTAATGAATGTAGGGGTTGTCTCCCTGTGGAACATATTTATATTGACTCCATCTGCAAATAGTGTGGTTTCTCATTACCTGGTATAAAATTTAGCAAAACTTATAGTTTTATATTAATTGCCAACACCGTGAACCCCACGTTTACATGAGACTTCTATGCAATTGAATTTATATGGCCTAACATTGTTAAATTTGATGATTGCTAGCTTTGTAAGGTTTTTTGTTCAGATTTGGTTGCAATATATATCCACTGGAGAAACTTGCAAATTAGTTAAAGGTGAGTGCCCGTGCCCACTAGGGTATCCAAAATTAGAATTATAAATTGAAGGGAGAAATTTTTGTTTATGTGTGTATTATTATGTATGTAGATGAGGAGATCAAGCTCACATCTTTTTGACTTTTTTTTTTTTTGAAGTCGGCCATATGAGATTTAAACTGGTCCTATACATATCACATCAAGACCACATTATCGTGTATTTCAAAAAACCACATAGTGGTATTATAGTAACCGTGTTGGTGATCATGCATATATTGCTTGGCAAGATTTGAACATGGGTCTTTGGTTTTGGAACCCGCATTTTTTAGCAACTTGATCTCATGCTATTTGATTAAATGCTAAGGTTCACCCAATGGATTGGAACCTTGGTTTAGGGTGTCAAAATACTTGTTCTATACCACTTGCCCCAAATCTCTTGGGCCATTTGTTTCTGACTTTTGAAGGTCCTGTTTCTATGTTTTTTTTTTTAATATTTATCTTACACCCTATGCATTCTAATCCCTTTTTATGGTTTCTTTGTGCTGTGAAAAATCTTTTGGCCTGGTATCAGCTTCCTAAATGTTTATGCCAAACTGCTGATTAACTCTCTACTAGAAAAAGATTGCATTTGAAGTACTATAGATAAGATCTTGTGCCATTTGATTAAATGTTAAGGTTCACCCAATGGATTAGAATGTTTGTTTAGGGTGTCAAACTATTCGCTCTATTCCACTTGCACCAAATCCCTTGGGTTATTTGTTTCTAACTTTTTAAGGTCTTGTTTCTATGGCCTTTTTTATAGATTTATCTTACATCCTAGGCATTCTATGTTAGGAACCTTCTCATTAAAATCAACACATTCACAAAAATATTGCAATAAAACATAAATGCATGAAACACAAGATATTGCAATACAAAATATAAGTGCATAAATGAAACAATCTCACAAAGTAACACAAAATCGCAAGCCACTTTGAGGGGCAACCTCATTCAATACTTCCATTCAATGATGCAAAAAAATACATTCATTCCTACCCCCCGTAGTTTTCAAGACTTCATCTCTCTACCTAATGCTCAAGGTTGGCTTACATGCAAAATGCCACCCGAGCTAGAATACCAACAAAACAATTACATTCTTGATAACAATTACATATAATGGCACCACTTGTATAGGTGCTTCTAATGCCACAAAATATTACAAATTTTTTATCATGGATGTCCCCCACGTTAAGTAAGGGTTATTGCATCATAGTGTTAGGATGGGGTCCTAACATGCCCTTCCCCTTTGAAACACTTTGTCCTCAAAGCTGAAGATTGTTAGAAAATAAAGGCAAGCAAGCTAAAAGCAACAATGACACAATACATGAGATTTACGTGGAAACCCTGTTGTGTGTAGGTAAAATCACGGGACAATGACAACTATAGTCTTTTATTAGTCTCAAGGAAAAAATTTCCATTCGCACCCTTTTTTCAGTATTTACAAATACAAGGGGTCATTCATTTTTATAGGAAAACAAGAGAAGATTCCAGAAAATTTGAGATACATCCAAAACACGTTAATTAACAATCACATTTATTTAATTTTCGTTGTTATTAATTAACAACTGTGTTTATTTAATTGCCGTTATTAATTAACAACCGCGTTTATTTAATTGTCGCTGTCATTAATTAACAACTGTGTTTATTTAATTGCTACTTGATGCACCACCATGCACCACTTTGCTAAAGAACATTGAAGATCTATATATTGACATCACCTCCTAATATTCTCCCACTTGAAGTTGATATATTAGAATTATTTTCCTCTGTTTTCCATCCAAGTGCCAATTGCCCAATGCTGCCTTTATCATGTTTTCGACAAGCCTAGAGAAGTTTTGCACCAATCAAATTTCTCTCTTGATCGGCTTTGTAAGCATATTTGCAGGATTCATTTCAGTATCAATTTTCTCCAACAAGATCCTACCTTCTTCCACCAAATTTCTTAGAAAATGCTACTAAACATCAATGTGTTTTATGCGATCATGGAATGTAGGGTTCTTTACTAACTGAATAGTACTTTGGCTATCACAATGCAACATAATCTTCCCCTGCATTATCTTGAAGTCACCCAACAATTGCTCTAGCCAAATTGCCTCTTTGCTGGCCTGTTGCTACAATATATTCTACTTTAGTGGTAGATAAAGCCACATTGACTGCAACTTAGAAGTCCAGCTTACAACTCCACTAGCAAGAGTGAAAGTATATCCTGTAGTGGACTTTCGCCCGTCTCTATCTCCACCATAATCAGAATCCACAAAACCTTTAACTTGCAAATTTGCCGATCCAAAGTAAATAGCACATCTGAAGTGCCTCTTAAATATTTAAAATATCCACTTCATTGCAGTCAAATGCTCCTTACCAAGATTCGCCATGAACTGACTGACAACTCCCATTGCTTGGGCAATATCCGATCTGGTGCTCACCATGGCAAACACGAGGCTTCATACTACTTATGAATACAGTACACGAGACATGCTTGGCTTCTCTGCTTCTGTTCTAAGACATTGTTTGGAAGACAATTTGAAGTGTGGAGGAAGTGGGGTACTAACTGGTTTTGCATTTTGCATGTTGAAGCGTTGCAAAATATTTTCTATATATGACTTTTGACATAGCCAGATCTTCCTTCTTGTTCTATCCCTACGTATTTTCATCCTTAGAATTAGGTTTGTTGCTCCTAAATCCTTCATTTCAAATGGCTTAACCATATGAGCCTTAAGTTCAATGATTTTCTTCATGCTAGGGCCTGCAACCAACATATCGTCAACATACAACAAGATAATAAAATTGCTATCATCAAACCTCTTATAGTATACACAATGGTCAGCTTCACTCTTATTGAAACCTTGGCTCTTCATTAAGGTGTTAAATTTTCTATACCACATCCTTAGCACCTGTTTCAATCCATACAAATATTTCTTGAGTCTGCAAACCAAATGCTCTTTGCCTCTTTCTTCATAGCCCTCATGCTGATCCATATAGATCTCTTCCTCGAGATCACCATGCAGAGAAGCAGTTTTCACGTCAAGCTGCTCCAACTCTAAATCTTGTGCTGCTACAAGTGCAAGTAAAACTTTGACAGTAGTCAGCTTTACAACTGGAGAGAAGGTTTCATTAAAGTCTATTCCTAACTTCTACGCATAACCTTTTGCCACCAAGCGAGCTTTATAGCATTCCAAAAATACATCACTGTTCTTCTTTACTTTGTACACCCACTTGTTACCAACAACCTTTCTTCCAGGTGGGAGATCCACAAGTTCCCACGTTTCATTCTTTCGTAGTGCTTCCATTTCCTCGTCCATGGCATTCCTCCACTTTTTTTGCATCTTTAGATTCTCTAGCTTCTTGAAATGAGCTAGGCTCACCATAATCAATTAAAAAAGCAAAAGAGGACTGCAAATCACGAGAATACCTCTCCAGATGCTTTTGTGGGCGTGTAGATCTTCTAACCCAACATTATATTGGTTGTGGCTCTTGATCTTGTGATTGTTCAAGCTTTTGAACTTGTTGATCTACATGCCAATCAAAAGCTTCAACATTCTTATCTTCACTTTTATCTTTGTTCATATCTACTTCAACAGGTACAACCTTACGTGTTTGCTATACTTGCTTTGTTTGAATGGATTTTTTATTAAAAACATCCCGACTAAAAATTACGTTGTGGGTAGTAGGATCCCACAATCTATACCCCTTCACTGTATCTCCATAGCCGAGAAAAACACATTTATTTGATTTTGGGTCAAGTTTGGACCTGTTTTCTTTAGGCACATGGGCAAATGCATCACAACCAAAGCTATGTAAATGAGAGTAATCAATTGAATTACCACGCCAAACTTCCTTTGGAGTCTTTCCATCTAACACAGCTGTGGGAGACCTATTAATAAGATAAATAACTCTATTAACAACCTCCGCCCAAATTTTTTTATCCAACCTAGATGTGTTGAGCATGCTTCTTGCACGTTCCACGATTGTGTGATTCATCCGCTCAACCACACCATTTTGCTGTGGAGTATATGGCACAATCTTCTGGTGTTTAATTCCTTGTTGAGTACAAAATTCATCAAACTCCTTAGAGCAATATTCACCCCCATTATCTGACCCGAGATATAAAAGAGGCTTGCCCAAAATTTTCTCTACTTATGCCTTGAACTCCTTAAATTTCTCCAAAGTTTTCGACTTATTTTTTAGAAAATAAACTCACACTTGTCTAGAATAATCATCTATAAATGTCAGAAAATACCTAGTATTAAAGGACTGAGTGGGGACTGGTCCAAACATATCATAATGTATAAGTTACAGAAAATCAAAACTCTTACCAGAGCTTGCAGTAAACCAAACCCTCTTTTGTTTACAAAACAAATGATGCTCACACAAGTCTAAATTACAAGACTTAATCCCAGGAAGCATACCTCAGTCATGTAGAATTTTCAATCATTTTTCACTCATATGCCCTACGCATTTGCCATAACATTACTTCCTCTTGAGCATTTCCTAAAGATCTAGATTGTGATCTACCTTGTTGACTCCTTTCGAAATATTGACTTCTCACAGCTAGGGCTTCATTGGTTGAGGGTTCCAGTGACGTTTTTTGCCTCAACTTTTTTGCCAACAAAGCGGCTACGACATCATCAATTTTTAGATCCCTTGATAATGCATTGCTGATGGTCATCACCAAATGATCCCAGGTGTCTGGGAGGGTGAAAGTAGGGTGATTGCTCTATCCTCATCCTCTATCTTCCCATTAACTGAGATCAATTTATTGATTAGGGTATTAAACTCATTCACATGATCTGTCACAGATGAACCCTCCATTCTCAGGCTATAAAGTTGCTTTTTTAGGAAAACCTTATTTGTTGTTGATTTAGTCTCATATAGCTTCTCAAGCATCTCCCAGAGGGCTTCCGTTGCCTTTTATTTTGTAACATTGAACAAGACAGAGTTTTCTAGGTAGAGACGAATTGTAGAAACTGCCTTCCTATCCAGCTTTACCCACTCCTCATCTATCATGCTGTTAGGTTTATTCACATCTCCTTTCAAGGCTAGGACTTGGTCATTTTGAACCAGCAAATCCTCCACCTTCATATTCCATAGGGCGAAGTTCTTGTCATTAAAAATCTCAATCTTGAACTTGGTTACACCTTTTGTCATTATTGTAGCTCGCATTTGCACAAAAGACCAACAAGTTTTCAGAGAACCTGACTCTGATACTAAATGTTAGAAAATAAAGGCAATCAAGCTAAAAACAACAATAACACAATACACAAGATTTACATAGAAACCTATTGTGTGCAGGTAAAACCAGGAGGCAATGACAACTATAATATTTTATTAATCTCAAGGACCAATTTTACGTTCACACCTTTTTTTTTTGTATTTACAAATACAAGGGGTCATTCCTTTTTATAGGAAAACAAGAGAAGATTCTAGAAAAGTCAAGATACATCCAAAATGCGTTAATTAACAACCACATTTATTTAATTGTCGTTGTTATTAATTAACAACCACATTTATTTAATTGTCATTGTTATTAATTAACCACGTTTATTTAGCTACAACTGTTATTAATTAACAACCATGTTTATTTAATTGCCCCTTATATTAATTGCTATAAGCTGCACCACCATGCATCACTCTGCTGAAGAATACAGGATATTTGTATATTGAATTCACCTATCCTGAAAGTTGAAGATGAGGAAACTGCTGCTGAAGTTGTTGAAGTGGTTCCCACATAACATCTTCAGGTTGTAAGTCACGCCATTGGACAAGAACATTGGTGATGACATGTTGGCGAAGGGTACATGATCTGTGGTCTAGAATTCATTTAGGTTCAAGAATGATGGAGCTTTCATCATCCAAATTTGATAGTGTGGACTACACCTAGACCTTGTCACCAACAACCTGCTTGAGAGAAGAAACATGGAAGATTGGATGAATTCTAGAAGTAGTCGGAAGGGCCAGTTTGTAGGTTGATGGCCCGATCCTTTGTAATACATAATATGGACCATAATATTTTGCAACAAGTTTTTGACACCCACGAAGTGGAGAGAGGACTATTTGTATGGTTGTAAGCGAAGAAAAATCATGTCCATGACTTCAAAGCTATGTTTAGTGTGGTGGTGATCAACTTGTTATTTCATACGGTTCTGAGTCAGGTCTAGATTGATCTTGAGTTGGCGAAGAATGGAATCATGTTGGTAGAGAGTGGAATCCACAACTTGAACCTTAGAACTGCCTAAAATGTAAGAAGATGGTGCTGGTGGAGTTTGACCATAGATTGCTTCAAATGGGCTCATCTTAGTAGCAGTGTGATATGTTGTGTTATACCACCATTTGGCCAAAAGGAAACCACTTGGCCCATTGTGTAGTATATTCAAAGGTGAAGCAACGAAGGTATGTTTCCAAGCATTTATTCACAATTTAAGTTTGGCCATCAGTTTGAGGATGATAGGCCAAACTCATCTTGGGCTGGGTTCCCTGCAACTTGAACAATTCTTGCCAAAAACGACTGGTGAAGGTAGGATCCCTATTAGAGACAATGGATTGAGGCATTCCATGGAGACGAAAGATGGAGTCTAGGAAGATTTGAGCAACAATGGAGCTGTTGTAATGGTGGGACAAAGAACAAAAGTGAGCATACTTTGTAAGACGATCCACTACCACAAAAATAACTAATTTTACTCTAGATTTAGGTAACCCTTCAATAAAATCCATAGAAATATCTGTCCAGGCTTGTTTAGGGATCAACAATAGTTGAAGGATACCAGGAGAACAACCATTTTCACCTTTCATACGTTGGCAGTAGTCACATTCAACCAAAAAAGGATGAATATCCCTTTTCATTCCCTTCCAAAAAAAAGGTACGCTTGGTCCTTGTATGAGTTTTGAGAAACCTTGAATGACCAGCTGTTGGGGAAGCATGCATCTCTTGTAGGCTGATGTCCTTTATTTGTGAATTTTGGGGTACAACAAGAAAATCATGGTATCATAAATCTTGACCATCCCAAGTATAGCCAAGGCATGAGGAAGGATCAACTTGGACTTTATGGACTAAAATTTGCAAAGCAGAGTCCTTGATCAATTCTTCCTAGAGATGAATCCATTGCGGAAGAGGTAGATATAGCATGGAACATTTCTTGTTATTCATGGAGTAGGGACAATGCATTGGCCACAACATTCTCCTTACCCTTCTTATAGGTGATGTCATAGTCATAACCCAACAATTTAGAAACTTATTTTTTTTGTTTTGGGGTGGCCTCCCTTTGTTCTAAGAAGTACTTGAGACTTTGATGATCAGTCTTGATGGAAAAATGTCTCCTAATGAGATACAATTGTCAATGACTTACAACATGTAAAATGGTAATCATTTCCTTCTCATAACTAGACTTGTCCAAATTCTTGCTTGAGAGTGCTTGACTTGTGAAGGCCAAAGGTCTACCTTCTTGCATTAAAACTGCCCTAATGCCATTTCCAGATGCATCACTTTCAATGAAAAAAGGTTAGAGAAATCAGGCATTGCTAACACGAGAGTAGTGGTCATAGCATGCTTCAACTCTATAAAAGCCTTTTATATAGGTTCTGTCCATATAAAGGAATTCTTCCTCAGCATAGCAACATAGCTATCAAGGGAGATGCTATCTTTCCATAAGTCTTCACAAATTTCTTGTAATATCCAATGAGTCCCAAAAATCCATGAAGTCCCTTTATGGTAGGAGGCTTAGGCCAGTCTTGAACGACTTGAATCTTCGTGGGATCAACATGAACTCCATACTTAGTGACAATATGACCCAAGAACTCAACTTCTTGTTGTCCAAAAGAACATTTGGACCACTTTGCATAGAGTTGATTGGCAGACAAAAGTTGGAGCGTTTGATCCAAGTGTTGGATATGCTCTTCCCATGAATGATTGCAAATCAATATATCATCAAAAAAGGCTGAAGTGAATTTGCGAAAGAAAGGGCGAAAAATGGAGTTCATCAAACTCTGGAAGGTAGAAGGTGCATTAGTTAATCCAAATGGCATAACCAGGAATTCATAGTGCCCTTCACGAGTTTTGAAATCCATTTTGGGAATGTCCTCATCTTTGATTCGAATTTGATGATACCTTGATCTCAAATCCAACTTGGAAAAGTATCGAGCCCCATGCAACTCATCAAGTAATTCATCAATCTAAAATACCTTTTTCCATACTAATAACAATTTTGAAGAATAGGGAATAACACTGGGACAGATAAACCTGATAACACAAACCTCTTGAACTATTTTCTCAATTTTGAATTTTTACGCATAAGGATACTTGTAGGGAGGAACATTTGGGGGAAGACTACGAGGAAAAATCTGAATGACATGCTCATGAGAACGTTGAGGAGGTAGTCCCTTGGGTTCCTCAAAAACTTGAGCATATTTGTTCAATAAACCTTGCAATTGCATTGGATGGTCCCTTTTTCCTTCCTCAAAAGCATCGATAGAAAAAATTTGTGCCACCACTCCATAAGAGGTTTTTTTTAACTTTTCCATATTATGAGTAGAAATAAATTTAGCCGCACCAACTTTCATGCCACACAAAGTATATTTGGTCCCATTTTGACTAAACTTCATACACAACTCTGAAAAGTCCCATAAAATTGGATCTAACATCTACAACCATTGTGCTCCCAAAACTATATCACACCCACCTAATGGTAGGGCAAACATGTTTGTCTTGAGATTATATTTCCCAATTTGGAGTTTGACATTACAACATTTTCATTTGCATGGTAGGGTGCCTCCTTTAGCGATCATGACTTCAAAGGAATTGCACGTAGTAATGTAATAGTTTCCATGTTTGGCCTCACGTGGATCAATAAAATTATGTGTACTACTAGAGTCAATAAGAATGATGACATTTTGTCCTTTGAAGTATCTAATTACTTTCAACATTTGGGGAGTTGATATTCCTGCTAAAGCATGCACTGATATTTCCAGTTGGGATTCCCCTCAAACTTAGGTCTATTCTATGGATTCTGCCTCTTGAGGATCCTCTTCTTCCTCTGAAGATTATGCTGTTGGTGTCTCATCCATATCCAACATATACAAATTTTGACGCACACACTTGTGCTTTGGGGAATACTTTTCATCACAATTATAACATAGCCCTTGGACCCTCTTGTTCTCCATTTCTTTACGAGTAATTTTTTGATGGTTGGAGATTAAGTGGTAGGACTTGTCGTAGGCTTGGATGAAAAAGGTGGCCAAGATTGAGGAAATTTAGAGGTGCATCCTTGAGCCTTGAATTTATATTTTGCCAATCTTACCAAATTTATTTCCTGTTGTAATGTTTGGGGCCTCAACATTTTAACATCAACATTGATGTCATCCTTCAAACCGCTCACAAAACAACTTTGAAAGAAGTCGACATTTAAATCAGTGGTATGATTGGCCCATTTTCCAAATTGATTTTGATACTCTCGAATGGTTGAAGTTTGTCTAAGTTTATAAAGAGCTCCTGTCAAATATTCAAACTGACCAAGACCAAAGCGATTGAGTAGATGTTGCTCAAATTCCTGCCAAGAAACATCAGGTTCTACCTTCCTAAGTCACTGAAACCAATATAGCGCATATGATTCAAAATTGAAAGACGCAATTATCAAACACATAGTGTGGGACATTATGAAGACTGAAATATATTTTAGCCTTACAGATCCACCCCTCTGGATCGTTTCCATCAAATTTTGGGAAGTCTAATCTGGGCAACTTAAATCCATTGTTATTTGGTACGTTCCGTATATGGTGACTCGTACCTACATCTTGTTGATCCTGATGACCCAATCTATCATGTGGGAGGGGATCAGTGAAGACAGACTATCCAATTTTCCAAGTTTATCTTTAAATTCTGCATTCATTTCCCTTTGTGTCTTGGTGACCAAATTCAGACTCCTGGAAATTTTTGTGTTGTCTTTAACTGGTCTAAGTTGTTGCCTAATTGGGCCCCTAATTATTTTCCCAAATAATCCACATGCTTATCAATTTGTGCCTCTATTTATTGTTGCTTTTGTTGTTCTCGAGTGCTTGAATCCATGTTATGACAGTTATGACTTGTCGATAATTCTTACTAAAAATAGAAATTTGATTTCAAGGGTTACTATTTTTAGTAAGGATCCCAAAGAGTGGTTTGGGTGCTATATATCAAAATGATCAACTCAAAAAGGCGATTGTAATGGATCCACGATGACGTTTTTGACACCCCTAAAAAAGTGCATAGAGGTTGTATACCAAATTGATTAGCTTGACAAGACAGTCATAATGAGCTATATACCATAACATTGTTTTTTTTTTTTTTAGTAGGGGGGTGCTGTCTTTGAGTGTTGTCGGTTTTCCTCCTGGAGGCTTGGTTCTCACAGAAAATTGGTTTTTTTTGGCCAACCTCTTATGATACTTTGTACCATCTATTCTGACTACTGACACTGTTCAATCAATCTTGAAACTATGCTATCAACTATCTCGTTTGACTCTGCTCTGACTACTGACACTGTCAACCAATCCTGACATTGTTTTGTCTAATAGTTTGGTCCGAATCTGTCATGGGATATTACCTATCTATTTTAAATGTCATGGGATATTACCTATCTATTTTAAATTCTAACACTGGTAATTTTACTGACATTGACAACTGGCAACCCTGTATTGACTGTTATTGATTGAATATATTGACTGTTACTGATACTAACCACCCTGTTCCCATTGTGCAATTTCTTTTATTTGTTTTCATATAGTAATCCTAGAATAGGGATGTCTTCTTCATATGCTCAATTTTTATGGTAAGGTTATGGCTATAGATTCAATATTCATAGAATAATTTTTTGTTGCAGGCTTGATATTCAACACAACATGGTACTCTAAGCCAGGGTGTATGTACTGCCCATAGGCCCTCTGTTATATCGCTATGAAAAATTATAGTGCTCAAACCAATATTTTAGGCCAATACTCAAGGATTATTCTACACACACCTTTGATCCTGCTACCTACCTCTCTTTCAGTATGGGAGGGTGATCTTTACAGATGCTGTGTTCGGTGTACTATGGGTAATACAAGGCCAAAAATCTTCCTAAGGGCTAAAGGTATCTCCAAATCCTAGGGGGTCTTTCGATATATTTGAAGATACATGGGAGCTCAATTTCGTAGACGAGTGTTGTTTGAGGCCTGGGTATTGGAGCTTGATCGCCCCTCACTTCACTAGATGCTTTACGAGCAATCTAGCTTAGCAAATAATGACAACTCCATGATAATTCAAAATCCCGAACACAGGGTTTCTAACCTAACAAACTAATGCAAAAATAAAAGGTAGGATTTTTTTAATTTTTAATAAGGAAATTGGCGAAAAACAAAACATGAAATCTTATACCTAACAATCGGAATGGTAGAAATTATCGCAATCGCAATAGAAAACGATCGTGGAAAGTGCTTTGATACCACTTGTTAGGAACCTTCTCATTAAAATCAATACATTCACAAAAATATTGCAATAAAACATAAATGCATGAAACACAAGATACCACAATATGAAATATAAGTGCAAAAATGAAACAATATAAAAAAGTAATACATAATATTAGGCCAGTTTGATGGGGGCAACCTCCTTCAGTAATTTCATTCAATTATACAAAAAAAATACAATCATTCTTGCCCCTTGCAATTTTAAAGACTTCATCTCTCTACCTAACACTCAAGGTTGGTTTACATGCAAAATGCCACCCGAGCTAGAATCTTCTACCAACAAAACAATTATATTATTTATAACAGTTACATAAAATGGTGCCTTTTGTCTAAGCGCTTCTAATGTCACAAACCATGGATGTCCCCCTCATTAAGGGTTATTATTAACATTCTAATCCCTTTTTATGGTTTCTTTGTGCTTGGGAATCCTAGCTGATATTAGCTCCCTAAATGTTTATGTTAGACTATTGATTCTCTCCATGAGAAGACAAATCTTGCATCTCAAGTACCACAAATAAGGTTTCATAAGGTTTGTATGCCATTTTTTCCCTGCTTGATATTAGCATTTGTAGAGATTCACTTGCTACTCCATTTTTCAGGTTGCTTATGGAAATAAATTATTGTATGAAAATATTAAAATAGAAGTTTGATTTTTTTGGATCTATGATACACATTACATATAATTTTTCAAAGCAATGTTCTATCTCAGTTGAATCTTGCACCATTGAGAAATAGGGTATTACAGAATATTCAATGAACAGGAGAAACTATCATTCTTTGATAACAACTTCCTACTAATAATGGCTGGTTTAATTTATGTTAAGATTATTTAATGTGCCATATTACTATGAATAAGAATTTATATTGGCAAGAATGAATGTTTGTTGTATTATATTTGAGATTAATACTCAAAGCATTGTCTGCAGTGTTAAACAATGGAACAATAAATCAACCAATAGGAATTTTTTTCTTTATAAAATTGTCCCCTCTTCCCCCCACCATTCCAAAACCTTTTCTTATTGTGATTTATCTTTGTACTATGGTCCTATAAAATTGGAAAAGCACTGGTGGGAACAATAGACATTTCCCTCTTATCACTCATGGACATTCTTCTACCCTGCTTTAGGGATATAATTTTAGTTGTTTCAAGTGAAGCTAGAATGTTGAAAATATTGTGAATTATCTCTACTTCCCATAATTTGTGTTTGTTGTTTGGCATATTATCAAAGACCAAAGGCACCTCTTAGGTTATGGCCTAACTAGCAGGCAGGGTTTGGCATATGGGACTTACCTTGCAGGGATCACCTCCCCACTCCCTCAGACCTTGTCACAAAGTATAGGCACAAATCAACCTTTTCTATTCCTCGATAGTTTTAGAGGCAATAAGTTATATTACTTTGAGTATCTATATATACAAGAATCATGAATTATTTTACTACTTTATCACCGAGGGAAGCATTACAAGCCATAGGCAATATATATTTAAAGTGTCTTGTATTACTAAAAATAACAGTTACACAGATCACAAAAAGGTGGGTGCTATGGAAGCACACCCCAAAATGTCAACCTTAAATTCCACATAGAATGAAAAAGAGGGATTTGAGGCTTACACAGACAAACATGAAATTAAAATAGACCAAACAATTTTAAACCCTAAACTCTTAACCTGAAAAAATTTAGAGAACAAAAAAAAAACTTTGCAAATCCTACAAATATATGAGACCTAGCTTAGATAATTGTGGAACTATCGTGATGTTATCCCAAGTAGTAAATATAGTCATCTTCAATGATTCCTCGTTGTCCTGTTGTTGGTCAAGCAACTCCAACACCCCAAAGTTGTTAAAGTTGCTCTGTCGGGATCTCTCCAACCAAGGACTAGAGAGATGAAACTGTTTTTCAGGTAGATTGGCCCCTTATTTCTCTTGCCTAGGATTTTGAGAATGTCAAAATCTCACAAAAGGATAAGGGGGAGGAGAACTTTCCTTAGTGTCCATATAAGCTTATGGGGTATGGATATGACGAGGCAAAGGAGCCTCAGGGGCCTCTATTTCCACCATTGGTGGTGTTGCATCTAGTTTCTCTTCCACCCTTGTCGAAGATTTTGAGGCAAAAAAATTGTTGCCTTTGTTGTTGGTTGGGCTACAGTGGTCTGTGAGTGTTTGCGCCCACCATGGTCCAACCATTTTATTTTTTCTGGGGAGGAGACAGTGAATGGTGTGGAGAATGACTTTGGCTTCTTGTTCTAAAAAAGTGGGTAGTCCTTAAATTTATGGTTCAAGGCTTGGCATATAAATTAGGTATTCATCATGTTAATATACACCACCTGCTACAAAATAGTGGTATCCCCCACTTGTATCTCAAAAATCTCATGTAGGTCCTTCGAAAGATTGACCTCAACACAAACCTTTTTCTATGGGCATGCGTTGAAGAACTTTTCAGCTTCAACCATTAAAAATTGGGCAAGAGGAGTTATGTACTAGTTAGGTTTTGCTGGAAATGTAAATACTTTCGGTATTATCAAGCAAGCAAGGTGGATTTTGTTTCCAGTACTATGACAATTTTTAACAGTCCTACCCAAACTCCATCAGTACCAACCTATTACAAAATATTTGCTTAAATGAATTATCATTTGTAATGAGATAACTTAAATGTATTGAGTATATTGACCTCATTGTTATAGCAATTATGAACAAGTAGAAAGTGATTTAATCATTTTATAGCTAATGAAGATGTTTAATATTTAACCAATATGAGTAAACCAACATGTGAGCAATTACTCAACAAACCATTGAAATGAAAAGTGCACACCTTAGAATGGATGACCATAAATATCACGCTTGCTAAATAATCAAAATGCATCTTCTTTCCTGAAATAAAATTTAATACATAAAATATATATTTTTTAAACTTGTGCTAGTCGAGGCAACAATAATTTGGTTACAAAATTGGCATTCAAGGTTGAAAATATTTTTATGTCAGTAATAATCCATTCCAAAAATAATTATTTAAGGTTAAAATAAAATTTTCAAGCTAAATATCAAATTACATTAGCTCAATTGGTTAAATTCTTCAACATTCAAGGAGACAAGTTTGAATCTTGCAAATCAATACATGGATAATGATGTAGGAGCCTATATTCTGGAGGGCATAACTTTTGATCTGATCGTTGGATCGGCTTGAAATTTTACGGGAAGTTGGATAAATAGGTGGAAATACCGTGGCTAGATGAATCCAATCATCTAGACTATTTTTCAGGCTTTTATCGAGTCCTAATTCCTTCATCTAGTGCCCTAAAAATGGAATTTAGTGTTTTTTTGAAAATATGAAAAAAACATTTTTGGAATAACTTCTTATTTAGGTATGGGTAGGAGTTGAGATTTTCTAGGAGGCTTAATATAGATGATATTATGGTGTGTATTAATTTAGGGGGCTATCTGAGCTTTTTTTGGTGATTTAGTTTTTGGCACTAAAAAATGAAATTGCCTAATATATATATATTGTAATTTATTATCTTTAGGACTTTACAATTTAGGGTTTTTTTAGGGTTTCTTTTGGGATATATATTCCCTTGGTATCACATTGTAAAAGGGGTGAAATCCAAGAATTAGAGGATAAAATATTTTCCATTTATTGTAGTTTTTATGTGATTGGAGGTTTTTGTTTTGACCTCTTGCAGTTGGATTTACACCATTTGGTATCAGAGCAAGTTGGATCTTGCTGGGGGAGAGAAGGTAATATTGTTTATTATAATTATTCTAATATTTTTTATTTTTCTATTTGAAATAACATAAATCATATTAGCATGAAGAGAGGAAGAGGAGGTTATGCCCAGCTCAATAGAAATATGCAGGAGCTATAGGTACAAGTTGCTCAGTTGACTAAAATGATGGTCCGTATGAGGGAAAGACATCCCATAGAATTTGCATATTTGGATTATGATAATAAGACTATGGAAGGAGACAACAAGACATAGGTTCATGTCAAGGAAGAACCCGTGGGGAAGCCAAAGTTTGAGGATAGGCTAATTAGGGCCTTGGAAGGAAATAAAAATGGGATCAAGATTGATGTCTTTGAGTATGTAGGAGAGTTGAAACCAAAGGAATTGATAGATTGGTTGAATAACTTGGAGAATTTATTTGAGTGGAAAAGTATTTTAGATGAAAAGAAAGTGAAGCTTGCATAAACGAAGTTGAAAGGGCATGCATTGATTTGGTGGGATCATCTACAAAAGGAGAGGCAAAGAAAAGGAAAGGAAAAGATTAGGGTCTGGTGTAAAATGAAAAAAAAATTGAAGTAGAAATTCTTGCCCAAAGATTATAGCCAAACATTTATTCATAGACTCAGGCAAAAGGATCAAAGCATCGAGGACTATACCAATGAATTCTACAAGTTATCAATTAAGGTGGTTCTTGAAGAGTCAAAAAAATAAAAGGCTATAAGGTATGTGAATGGATTAAGTTATGCCATACAAGATGAATTGAGTATGCTTCAGACCCATAGTGTAGAGGATGCATATATGTTAGCATTAAAATCATGAGAGAAGCATTAGAGGAGTAATTTTAGAAAATGAGTGAAGAAAGGACCATCATCACCTTTAATCAGAGGACATACCTCAAAGGAAGAATATTCCAGTATAAAGAAACAAAAAGAGTATGGGTAGGGTCAAGATAACTATTAGAGAGGTGGAGGATATTAGAGAGGAAGACTATGGCGGAGGATGAAATTGGGATGGCCCACAAAGACAATATACATATTATAGATACAATAAGGAAGGGCACAAAGGTTTTGAGTGTCTGCACTATCATGCACAAGAAAGAAGGTAGGGAGAAAAAGCTAGAGTGAATCTAGTTGAGGCAGAAGAGAAAAATGAGACTAAAGTTGTTGCAGACATAGGGGAAAATCTCATGATAAAGAGGATGATGATTGTTCCAAGGAAGGAGAAAGCACAAGATAATGATGGTGGTGATTCTTAGCTACGTACGAATATATTTCAAACTAGGTGCACATCTAGAGGAAAGGTATGTAAGATGATTATTGATAGTGGTAATTGTGAAAATATGGTTTCAAATGAAATGGTTGAGAAACTTAACTTGAAGTGTGAGAAGAATTTGTATCCCTACCGCATATCGTGGTTCTATAAAGAGAATGAGGTAATAGATAAGAGGTGTCTGGTTAAGTTTTCAATTGGGAATACCTACAAGGATGAAGTGTGGTGTGATGTAAATCCAATGGATGCATGTCATTTATTGTTGGGGAGGCCTTGGTAATATGATAGGAAGGCTACCCATGATGGGGGAAGGAATACTTACACATTATGGAAGGATTGAGTAAAGGTTGTCATATTACCACATAAGTAAGAAGGGCAGAGCGAAAGCCTATTGACAACTAAGGAATTTATCACAGGGATGAAAGATGTTGGGGTTTGTTATGTGTTGAAAACAAATGTGGACACTGAGGATGTTACTATACCACCTGCAACAACAAATTTTTTGAAAGAGTATGCAAATGTCATACTAGAGGAGTTACCAGATGGATTACCCACAAAAAAGGATATTCAATATCATATTGATCTAATTCTAGGACCAGCTCTTTCAAATCAGACAACCTATAGGATGAGTTCCATGAAGACTGAGGAGTTGAACAGATAAGTGATAGAATTGATAGTGAAGGGGGTTGTTAGAGAAAGTATGAGTCCATGTGCGACTCCTACACTATTGATACCAAATAAATATGATACATGATATATGTGTGTGGATAGTAGGGCAATAAATAAAATTATAATTAAGTATTGGTTCCCAATTTCAAGACTAGATGATATGATGGATGTGCTAGCCGATGCGCGGTTCTTTAGAAAAATTTACCTACATAGTGGATAGTATTATATTCAAATCCAAGAAGGAGACAAATGGAAGACTACTTTCAAGACAAAATATGAGCTGTATGAATGGATGGTGATGTTGTTAGGATTATCCAATGTATCTAGTACATTTATGAAAAGATGACCTGTATGAATGGATGGTGATGTCGTTAGGATTATCCAATGCATACAGTACATTTATGAGGATGATGAACATAGTATTGCAAGAATATATTGGTAAGTTTGTAGTTGTGTATTTTTATGACATTCTAATATTTAGTAGGAATGAAAAAGAAAACTTGTTGCAAATTAGTGTTAGAGTTGTTAATGAAAGAGAAGTTGTATGTCAATCTGAAGAAGTGTAGATTAATTCAGAAGAGTCTAGTGTTATTGGAATTTCTAATCTCAGAGGATGGAGTGAGGATGGACAAAGAGAAGGTGAAGGTAATTTTGGAATGACCGATTCCAAGGAATGTGATAGAGGTGAGGAGTTTCCATGGCTTGACAAATTTCTATAATAAGTTTATTAAGAATTTTAGTAGCATTGTTGCACCTATAACAAAGTGTACGAAGGGAAGAGAATTTGTATGGACAAAGGCATAAACATAGAGTTTCAAATTATTGAAGAATAAGATGACAGAAGCACCTATTTTGATATTGCTATATTTTAGCAAGCTATTTCAGGTTGATTGTTGGCAATTTTGGGTACTTTGGGTACATTGCCTTTGCTCAAGTGTATAAGTTGTCATTGATGTCAAGAAGCTCTTGAAGGAATTTGATTTGATGTCAAATAATTTGTTTTGATGAAGGTTACGACATGACAGTTTCAAAGGTCTTTTGCAAACCCCAAGTTGGCAGGTTTAGAGATTACAGGTGGATGCATTGGTTTAATGCATTTGGGTCCAGGAGGAAGTATTTATTTAAATAATTAAAAACCTTGTTAAGGTTCCATTTAATTATTTTTAAATAAATAAATTATTATTTGCAATGGGTTCTCCTAATCCATGGCGCAAATGTTTTAAGATTGTGGGCGCTAGCAAAGACCTCCGTCGACGTGTTAAACTCCTCGTCGACGTCAAAGAGCTTATGGTAAATTGCATATAAATCTCCCTCGATGAAAACAAAGATTGATCCCATCCAAATTTTGAAAGGAGTTGCTCACTGTAAATTCATCTGTGTCTTCGCCGTTTTTCGTGGATCCGCTGTTCGTTTGTCTGCACTCGCCGTTTGTCGAATCCATCGTAAAGTTTATTGTCGTCGTGTCACGACAGAGGAAAGGAAGGGACTGTGGTTTCATTTTATCCCTGGTGCAGAAGGATCAAGGTTAACAACGTGAGGTTTAAACCTCACCGGGTGCCTTTGGCGCACCGGTAGCGGCTAGGCTATTGGCGCGCTACCCGAACGGGAGGTTCCGCGTTCGAATATCGTGAAAGGGTTTTTCGTCGTGAAGTGGACGCAGCAGGTGGTGTTAGAATTCATGCGCAAATTTCTCCATAGCGATTTTTGATGTTGGCTAAGGTATTTTCAAAATTAATTTTTGCTAAGTGTTTTTGCGGATGGAGGAAGTTTGTTAGAGGGAAAAACAACTTAGGAGTTATAAGGAGTTTAAAGCTTGTTTGTATTTTGATAAAAGATTCTTTTTGAAGATGTTGTTGAAATTTCTTATTGCATTCTTATGAGAGATAAATTTTATTTGTGATAAGACTATAAGGGAGAAATAAGGTGTATAAGGGTTAAATATTTCTTGTAATGTTGAGAGTGCTTTTGGTTGTTTATGGAAATGAAAGCATGATGTTTTAAGGTCAATTGCTTCTTGTGTGAAGTTGTGAAACCTTAAGTGGGCAGCTTTGAGATTGATATTTGCTTTCATTAAATTGGTAATAATCAAGCTATTCTTTACTTGGTTAAAGTGTTGAGCTTACTCCTTTGTTGATGATTTGAAAAGTTGTGTGTGCTATTGTGAGTTGAGTTGGTGGATGCTTTTGTTCAAACAATATTGGAGAGAAAAGGAGTTCTACTTGTTTCCTTTTCTAATGTTGATTGTGAAATGCTTCAAGGTTGTGTTTTGAGCTGAATGGTGTTGATTGAACCTTGTTTGATGAGCATTGTTGTTGAAGCCCTAATTGATGGTGAAAAGAACATGAGTATCATTGTTATGTGATTCTTTGCATAGTTGGCAATTGTTGGAGTTTCATGTTCTTGAAAGAAAGCATTCTATCCTATCCATTTCAGATATTGAGTTGAGTTTTCAGATTTGAGATTGAGTTTGAGTTGAGTTTTTAGATTTGAGATTGAGTTTGAGTTGAGTTGATTTGAGTTGAGTTTTGAGATTGGGAGTTGAGTATAGAACATATTGAGTCTCTAACAATTCTCTTTATGCTTCTATGAGTTTGACAAATCACATTGGGTCTCTAACAATTCACCTTGTGATTTCCTACTAAGAAAGTTTTTCTTGGTGAGCTTGTTGAGGTTTTGGACAGGTTTGGGTGGGGTGTGGCTGGTTGGAGGTTGGGGACTTGTGAGCAGGTTTTGGATAGGTTTCGGTGGGGACTTGTGAGTAGGTTTTGGATAGGTTTCGATGGGGACTTGTGAGCAGTTTTGGACAGGTTTCGGTGGGGACTTGTGAGCAGATTTGGATAGGTCCTAGCAGAGGACTTGTGAGCTGAGTTTTGATAGTTCTATCAGAGAACTTGAGGATAGAGGAGCACTGGTTCTTTGAGAAGAACCTGAGGATAGATTTGGCAAGTCTTTGAGAAGGCTTGTGTGTAGAGGATTGATTTGTTCAAGTGTTGGACAGATCTGATAGACAGAGGAAGACTTGTACTAGACCGACTGACTATGTTTGGTACAGGTTGTTGAGCTGCTATGGACGTGATCATAGAAGGCAGAGGTCTCTTAGGCTAAGCATTGAGGATAGGAGGTCTTCGGTGGAAAGGAGTTCCACGTGCTGGCAAGAGGTAGAGGCAGTTGATCTTCTGAGGGATCATTTCAGAGCAGAGGGGAAGGTATCTCCTTTGAGCAGAGGCTCATAAATTTAGATTGAGGGGAAGGTATCTCCTTTGAGCAGAGGCTCATAAATTTAGATTGGGGGAAGGTATCTCCTTTGAGCAGAGGCTCATAAATTCTGATTGGGGGAAGGTATCTCCTTTGGGCCGAGGCTCATAAACATTGTAATTGGGAAGGATTCCCAAAGAACTTTGAGATAACTTTTAGAGAAAAGTTTTGTGGACGTAGCCCAACCATTCTGGGTGAACCACGTTAAAATTGGTGTCACTTTGTGGATGATATTATGCATTGCTTTGATATTGCTTTGGGTATATTGCTTTACTATTTTGAAGTATAAAGGAAAAAGTAAAAAGAGGTCTTATACTGTTCACCCCCCTCTCAGTATAAGCTTGTGTTCTTCAATTGGTATCAGAGCAGGTGCCTTCGAAAAGTTTAACAACTTGAAGGAAAAGCTAGTAAAGAACACAATGGATCATTCAAGTAGTAATGTAGCACCTATTCTTGATGGGTCAGATTTTGGTCTTTGGAGTGCAAGGATGAAGGTTCATCTAATGGCACTTGGTAATGAGGTATGGGAAGTGATTGAAGATGAGTACACTATTCCTGTACATGGTCCTAATACTAAAGAAGAAAGGCTCCTACATCACAACAATTCAAAAGCAATGAATGCAATCCTAAAAGGCTTACAGAAAGCAGATCTCACCAAAGTGATTCACTGCAAGACAACTAGTGAAATGTGGAAACAGTTGAAGGTGGTTCATACAGGTGATACAAATGTCAGAAAGGCCAAGTTGAGACACTTCAAAGGTATGTTTGAACAACTCAAGATGAATGATGATGAAAATATTAGTGACTACATGCTTCGTATGGATGAGGTTGTTAACTCCATGAAAGACTTAGGTCTTGAGCTTGCTGAAAATGATGTTTGTGATAAGATTTTAAGATCTCTTCCTAATAGATTTAGTGAAAATATTTCTGCTATTGAGGAAGCTAAAGATTTGGATAAGTTGAAAAAGGATGAGCTCCATAGTATACTTGCAGCATTTGAGTTGAGAACTCAAGTGAAGGTTGATGTCAAGAAAGAGGCAACTTTCAAGGCTACCAAGGAATCCAAGGGTAAACAACTTCAAGATAGTGATGAGTCTTCTAGTGATGAAGAGGCATATTACAACAAGAAAGGCAAGTTCTCTAGAAAACACAAAAGTATGAAAAATATAAGATGTTTCAATTGTGGAAAGTTTGGTCATTATGCTACTAATTGTACTGTTCCCAAGAATGAAAGTGATGAAGATAAACAGGATTCTAAGAGCAAGGATTCTGAAAAGCACAAGCATCACAGGAAGATCAAAGATGAGCACAACAATCAAGGAAAGAGGTATTCTCACAAGCACAAGAAGAGTTTCTACCTAGACAAAGCAAGTAAGTGTTCTAGTAGTGATAGTGAAAGTTCTTCAAGTGATAATGAAAATGAGATGTTGTTCATATCAAAAAAGAGGAAGAACCGAAACATAGATTCATTATCATGAAATGTCTTAGATGTGGAAATTTTGGTCACCTTGAGGATGATTGCACAAATAATGATTTGGTTTCTAGTATGTATGAGGATGCTTCAGAAAACTATAAGGAAGATGCATGTATGGTTTTTGAAAAGGGTAGCACCTCTAGTGATAAGAAATCTGAAAAAGGCTTTGATGATTCAAAAAGCAATCAAATAAAGGAAGATTAGAGTATCTTGAAAGTGAACTTATTAGTGCTCTTAGTGCTTTGAAAAAGGAAAGAAAGAAGAATGCTAGACTCAAGGATAAGTTAGATGAATGTTGTATGGAGAGAGATGATCTTATAGAAAGTCTTGACTTCTCTATAGCTAAGACACAAGAACTCAAGGATGAGTTAGAGTCTAAGGTTCTTGAGTATAGTGAGTTAGAACAGAAAATGGCTTCTTTGAAAGAGGAAACTAAAGAGTACAAGGATAAGCTTTACAGGTTTCAAGATAGCTCCAAAAAGGTTAAGTCACTCATCAAAGGTCAAAGAAAGACAACAGATAAAATAGGCCTTGGTTTTGTTAAGCCACACAAGGAACAAGTTGGAGAGTCTAGTAAGAGACTCCAAAAGGAAGAGAGTTCTGATGAGGAAAGTACTTCAGAAAAGGAGTCCTTGAATGATAGATGCACAGAAATAGAAAATAGAATTCAGAATGAGAAGAAGAAGTTTTCAGGACCCAAGAGGTCAAATAAAGGAAAGTTTCAAGGCAGATGTTTTGCTTGTCACAGGTTTGGTCACATGGCTTCACATTGCATGGCTCAAGTGAAGAAGGTAAATGACAATTTCAGAAGTGCTAGTTTCTTTCAAGGGTATTGCTACTCTTGTAAACAGTTTGGGCACAAGGCAGTCTATTGCAAGGTAAATAACGAGAACAGGTTTGATCAAAACAGGTTTGGTCAGAACAGGTTTGGTCGTAACAGGTTTGGCCGAAACAGGTTTGGTCGTAACAGGTGGATTCAAAGATCAGGTTTACCTCAGAGAAACAACATCGTCAAGTGTTTCAAGTGCAACAATGAAGGTCACATAATGAGACAGTGTAGAGCTAAAATTCTAGAATACAAGAACAGGAACAGTGGCATGATCAGGTCCAAGGATCAAGGCATGGACAAGAACAGGGATGAGAACAAGAACAAGAACAGTGACAAGAATAGGAATATGGACAAAGAGTTCAAGAGAAGGCCCGACAAGGAAGTTATAGACGCTGATGATGATCAGTGCCTAATGGGAGTTTTACTCCCACCCCAGAATTAATCACCTCATCGGGAGGTGGGGGAGGGACTAAGCTAAGAGGCTCATTCTTAGTCCCGAGCCCCAAAGGTGGCCCTTTGCCATTGATGACAAAGGGGGAGAGATATGAGTAAGGGGGAGAGCTTCAAAGTGAAGAGGAAAGCTTCAAGTCAGGGGGAGCAAAACTTCAAAGGAAGATTCTCGGTTGTGGGCACAGTTTCTCAGTTGTTAGCACAGTTGGTTTCAGTTTTGGCTCTTGAGAAGTGTTTTCAGTGAAAGGTTTGCCATCAATGACAAAGGGGGAGATTGTTGGCAATTTTGGGTACTTTGGGTACATTGCCTTTGCTCAAGTGTATAAGTTGTCATTGATGTCAAGAAGCTCTTGAAGGAATTTGATTTGATGTCAAATAATTTGTTTTGATGAAGGTTACTGACATGACAGTTTCAAAGGTCTTTTGCAAACCCCAAGTTGGCAGGTTTAGAGATTACAGGTGGATGCATTGGTTTAATGCATTTGGGTCCAGGAGGAAGTATTTATTTAAATAATTAAAAACCTTGTTAAGGTTCCATTTAATTATTTTTAAATAAATAAATTATTATTTGCAATGGGTTCTCCTAATCCATGGCGCAAATGTTTTAAGATTGTGGGCGCTAGCCAAGACCTCCGTCGACGTGTTAAACTCCTCGCCGACGTCAAAGAGCTTATGGTAAATTGCATATAAATCTCCCTCGATGAAAACAAAGATTGATCCCATCCAAATTTTGAAAGGAGTTGCTCGCTATAAATTCGTCTGTGTCTTCACCGATTTTTGTGGATCCGCTGTTCGTTTGTCTGCACTCACCGTTTGTCGAATCCACCATAAAGTTTATTGTCGTCGTGTCATGGCAGAGGAAAGGAAGGGACTGTGGTTTCATTTTATCCTTGGTGTAGAAGGATCAAGGTTAACAGCATGAGGTTTAAACCTCACCGGGTGCCTTTGGCGCACCGGTAGCGGCTAGGCTGTTGGCGCGCTACCCGAACGGGAGGTTCCGCGTTCGAATATCGTGAAAGGGTTTTTCGTCGTGAAGTGGACGCAGCAGGTGGTGTTAGAATTCGTGCACAAATTTCTCCATAGCGATTTTTGATGTTGGCTAAGGTATTTTCGAAATTAATTTTTGCTAAGTGTTTTTGCGGATGGAGGAAGTTTGTTAGAGGGAAAAACAACTTAGGAGTTATAAGGAGTTTAAAGCTTGTTTGTATTTTGATAAAAGATTCTTTTTGAAGATGTTGTTGAAATTTCTTATTGCATTCTTATGAGAGATAAATTTTATTTGTGATAAGACTATAAGGGAGAAATAAGGTGTATAAGGGTTAAATATTTCTTGTAATGTTGAGAGTGCTTTTGGTTGTTTATGGAAATGAAAGCATGATGTTTTAAGGTCAATTGCTTCTTGTGTGAAGTTGTGAAACCTTAAGTGGGCAGCTTTGAGATTGATATTTGCTTTCATTAAATTGGTAATAATCAAGCTATTCTTTACTTGGTTAAAGTGTTGAGCTTACTCCTTTGTTGATGATTTGAAAAGTTGTGTGTGCTATTGTGAGTTGAGTTGGTGGATGCTTTTGTTCAAACAATATTGGAGAGAAAAGGAGTTCTACTTGTTTCCTTTTCTAATGTTGATTGTGAAATGCTTCAAGGTTGTGTTTTGAGCTGAATGGTGTTGATTGAACCTTGTTTGATGAGCATTGTTGTTGAAGCCCTAATTGATGGTGAAAAGAACATGAGTATCATTGTTATGTGATTCTTTGCATAGTTGGCAATTGTTGGAGTTTCATGTTCTTGAAAGAAAGCATTCTATCCTATCCATTTCAGATATTGAGTTGAGTTTTCAGATTTGAGATTGAGTTTGAGTTGAGTTTTTAGATTTGAGATTGAGTTTGAGCTTGAGTTGATTTGAGTTGAGTTTTGAGATTGGGAGTTGAGTATAGAACATATTGAGTCTCTAACAATTCTCTTTATGCTTCTATGAGTTTGACAAATCACATTGGGTCTCTAACAATTCACCTTGTGATTTCCTACTAAGAAAGTTTTTCTTGGTGAGCTTGTTGAGGTTTTGGACAGGTTTCGATGGGGACTTGTGAGTGTTTTGAATGGGATTGGGGACTTGTGAGCAGTTTTGGATAGGTTTGGATGGGGACTTGTGAGCAGATTTGGATAGGTCCTAGCAGAGGACTTGTGAGCTGAGTTTTGATAGTTCTATCAGAGAACTTGAGGATAGAGGAGCACTGGTTCTTTGAGAAGAACCTGAGGATAGATTTGGCAAGTCTTTGAGAAGGCTTGTGTGTAGAGGATTGATTTGTTCAAGTGTTGGACAGATCTGACAGACAGAGGAAGACTTGTACTAGACCGACTGACTATGTTTGGTACAGGTTGTTGAGCTGCTGTGGACGTGATCATAGAAGGCAGAGGTCTCTTAGGCTAAGCATTGAGGATAGGAGGTCTTCGGTGGAAAGGAGTTCCACGTGCTGGCAAGAGGTAGAGGCAGTTGATCTTCTGAGGGATCATTTCCAGAGCAGAGGGGAAGGTATCTCCTTTGAGCAGAGGCTCATAAATTTAGATTGAGGGGAAGGTATCTCCTTTGAGCAGAGGCTCATAAATTCAGATTGGGGGAAGGTATCTCCTTTGAGCAGAGGCTCATAAATTCTGATTGGGGGAAGGTATCTCCTTTGGGCCGAGGCTCATAAACATTGTAATTGGGAAGGATTCCCAAAGAACTTTGAGATAACTTTTAGAGAAAAGTTTTGTGGACGTAGCCCAGCCATTCTGGGTGAACCACGTTAAAATTGGTGTCACTTTGTGGATGATATTGTGCATTGCTTTGATATTGCTTTGGGTATATTGCTTTACTATTTTGAAGTATAAAGGAAAAAGTAAAAAGAGGTCTTATACTGTTCACCCCCCCTCTCAGTATAAGCTTGTGTTAAGATGATAGAAGCACCTATTTTGATATTGCTATATTTTAGCAAGCTATTTCAGGTTGATTGTGATGCATCCCACATAGGAATTGGAGCTGTATTGAGTCAAGAAGGACGACCTGTAGCATTTTTTAGTGAAAAGTTGAATGAGGTAAGGAATATGTATTCTACTTATGATGTGGAATTCTATGCTATTGTGTAAGCATTCAGACACTGGAGACATTATTTAGTGTCTAAAGAGTGTGTTATTTACTGATCATGAAGCATTGAGGTATGTAAATACCCAAAATAAATTAAACAGTAGGCATGCAAAGTGGGTATCATTCTTTCAAGAGTATACATTTGTTTTGAAGCATAAGTCAGGTAAGAAAAATCAAGTTGTTGATGCTTTGAGTAGGCATGTAGTATTATTGACTACTATGGAGCATGAAGTAGTTGGATTTGAGGCAATTAGAAAATGTATGAATATGATTCAAATTTTGGTAATACTGTGAAGTAGTATAAGAATCTAGTGTTGGGAGAAGTTGCTAGTGATGTTTGTTATTATCTGATGCAAAATGGTTATTTGTTTAAATAAAATTTGTTTTGCATTCTTTTTGGTTCAATGAGGGAGAACATTATTAGAGAACTGCACAACGAAGATTTGGCTAGGCACTTTGGAGTGAGCAAGACAATTACTCTTGTAGAGGAGAAGTATTATTGGCCAAAGGTAAGGAGGGATATAACCATGTTTGTGTTAAGATGCAGAGTGTGCTAAATGACTAAAGGCCACACACAGATTACATGAATTTATATGCCTTTGCTTGTTCCCATAGGATCATAGATATATGTGAGCATGGATTTTGTGTTGGGGTTGCCTCACACACAACAGAGTAAGGATTCAATTTATGTTGTAGTAGATAGTTTTCTAAGATGGCACATTTCATTTCTTTCCAGAAAACCAATGATGCCACTAGAGTTGCTGATTTATTTTTTAGAGAAGTTGTTAGACTACATGGTGTTCCAAAAATGATCACCTCATATTGGGACACAAGGTTTCGGAGTCACTTTTGGAGGATTCTATGGGGGAATATGAGGATAAAGCTACATTTAAGTAGTGCATATCACCCCCAGAATAATGGGTAAATAGAATTAGTAAACTAAAGTTTGAGAAATCTTCTAAGATGTATTATTGGAGAAAAACCAAAACAATGGGACTTAGCCTTACCACAAGCTAAGTTTGCATATAATAGTTCAGTCAATAGGAAAATCTCATTTTTAGATTTTTTATGGTAAGAATACCAATGGTGTGTTAGATCTAATTGATATACCAATCTAGGGTAAAATCAGTGATGATGCAGAAGCATTTGCAGAGCACATACATGAATTGCAAGAAGGTGTTAGAAAGAAGTTGCAAGATAGTAATGAAAGGTATAAGGCAACAATAGATTCAAGTAGGAGATTGTAAGTCTTTGAGGTGGGAGACATGGTGATGGTTCACCTTATAAAGGAGAGGTTTCCCAAGGGCACATACAAGAAATTGAAGTATAAGAAGATTGGACCATGTAGAATTTTGAAGAAGATAAATGATAATGCCTATAAAGTGGAGTTGCTTGTTGATTTTGATATTTCACCAGTTTTTAATGTTACAGATTTGTATGAATTTCATGGGGATGAAGATGTAGTTGAAGAAGAAGAGGACATAAATTGGGAACAATAGATACCTAAGAAGAAGAAAGAAAAAATTATGCAAGTATTTGATAAGAAGATAATCAGTACCAAGCAAGGAAACTACAACAAATACTTGGTACAATGGGAAGATTTACAACAGGAAGATAATACTTGGATTTTAGAGGGGGAACTGCAAATATTAATAGTAGAAATTTGTAGGAGTTTGATCAAAGGAAATCGCAGGAGAAAAGTTATTTTCAACAAGAGGAGAATGATGCAAGAGCTTATAATTTGGAGGGCATAAATTTTGATCTGATCGTTGGATCAGCTTGAAATTTTATAGGGAGATGGATAAAGAGGTGGAAATATCATGGATAGATTACTGCAGTTGTGTAGATGATTTTTTAGGCTTTTATTGGGTCCTAATTCCTTCATCTAGTGCCTCAAAATGAGATTTAGTATTTTTTGAAAATACTAAAGAAAACATATTTGGAATAACTTCTTAATTAGGCATGGGTAAGTGTTGATATTTTCTAGGAGTATTAATATAGATGAATGATGGTGTTGTAGACACCCAAAAGTCGCACATTTACACTTCTCACATCATCACGATCAATCAATTTGCAAAATAAAAAAAATTGCATAAATTGGCTCTAAAACACTATTCATCATTCTTAGCCCCCTTGGGCTAGTTAAGCCCTTTCCTACGCTTAACCATGGGTCCTCATGCAACCTCATTCATAAATCAACTAAGGTTGAATTCTCCACCATGGTCAAAAAGCACTTTATGGTCAAAAGTCAACATTTTTTGTCAAAGTATGCTTTATGGCTAAACACATGCTTAATTAGATCTAATCTTGATTTAAGCTAAGCCTGCCACCTCACCTAGTCTACTTTGACTAGCCTAGCCTAGACTAGACTAGCCTTGCCACCTCTCTCATCCTGATATTTCTTGATATTTATCTTCATCACACATGTGGATGGGTGAGAGATTCTCTCACCCAAACACATTTATGAGGTAGAACACCTCATAAGGGCCACCTCATAGGGACACCTCAGGGGATACCTTAGGGGACACCTCACGAGACACCTCAACCCCTCCCCTAACCTTGGAAAACTCTATAAATAGAGTGCATTCTTCTCCATTTCTAAGAATCCTCCATTTACATACCCAGACTCTACTAGAATTGGTCTAGGATACGTAACATCAAACATCTAATTGGAAAGACGCTCCAAAGAAAGCAACATGCTACATCAACTAGGTAAGTATCATTGTAAATACCATTATTTTGATTAAGCTTTCAATTATGCACTAATTTAGTTATTTGAGTCTTTATCTTTGTAAATATGGGGCTTGACCAAGGCAAGCCCCCAAACACACTAATCCATTTTTGTAGGTTGTGTAGGTTTACAGGATCTACACCTCAACACTAATGGCACACGAGCAAGAAGCCCATCTACATCGAGGAACGCAAGGAAGATTTCAGATGCAATTTTCCATGTGCTTCATTTTGGCATACCTGGTGGGACCCCCAGGTTTTTACAACTCTTCTTATTGTAAAAAAAAAATATTTTTTTAAGTTGTAAAAAGAAAAGAATAAAATACTTTTTTTTTAGTTGTAAAAATACCTTTTTTTTAAAATAAAAATTACGGTTAATTTTAAAAAAAGAAAAAGAAAAAATTACTGTAAATTTATTTCTTTCTTTTTTTAAAGAACAGTTATGCAAATTTATTTTGAAAAGAACAGTTACTGAAAAAAAAGAAAGAAAGAAAAATCACTGTAAATTTTGCAAATTTTTCTTTACGACAAATTGTTCTAAATAATTCCTATTATGATTTTTTTTTACATATAAAGAAAATTAAAAAAACAAAAAAATTTCTTGCCATGTTCTCATGGGCCATCATGCCCCTTCTCGATCGAGCAGCCATGACAACTGCCTCACACGCCCTCACCTCCCTTGGCTACGTGCAGAGCGCAGCGCACCACCACGACCGTGCTCCACGTGCGATTACTCGCTCACACCTCATCCCACCACTCTTCCTCTCCCCCATTCCAACTCAAAATCCTGCACGAAATACGCATGGGCATCACCAATTCCTTCCCCTCACCTCGATCATAGTTATCACGTGTTGTGTGCATAGCTTGGCCATTTTTTCCACTCCCTACCCAAATCTCCTTGGTCAAATCTCTCCCATCCTCCCTTGGCCCTAGTGGGCCTCTCCCCTATCTGTTCGAGCAGTCATGCGTAGAGCATAGACTACTCTAGCCTTGCATCATGCCCTCCCCTCTTCGATCAAGCGACCGCATGTAGATCCCTATCTCACACCCTCCCCCTTCTGATCGAGTGATCGCATGTAGAGAGAGGGCAAATCTGACCCTACTTCACACCCTCCCCACTCTCGCTCTTCCTATTCTTGTTCCCTATTGCTCCCTTCGTTTCTCCCATCATGGTCATGTTGTGCGTGACTCAGCTACCCTCCCTATGACCTCTCTTACTCTCCTCTACTCCCTCTAACTCCCTTCATTTCTCTCATCGTGGCCACATTGTACGCGACCTAACTACCCAACTACCCGACTCTCCTCTACCACCATCGCGGTCGGCTATCGGTGCCCCTACTTTATCGCCACCATTGCGGCCATGCTGAACGTGACCCAACTCTTTTATGGGCTGACAGGCCTTCCTGTGATACCATTTTTGAGAGTATGTTGACTTATTTGAGCATCTTGAGTCTCCCCCTTTTGGATACCATTTTACTGTACCAAATTCCATTTAGGTTGCCACTCGCTTGTTGGAAACATAGTTCTATTTTGTGTGCCTTTGGGTGTTGTAGGAGGTTCTATGCTACGACATACCTGATTCAAGTAGAATTCACCCATTCCTATGGTTTGTTGCTAGGTCGGATATTACTATCATCAAAACACACAAAACAAAAAATATTTGCTTACTTTTTTGCATTCATTTTTGGTCATGTCCACGCGTCTTTTGGGTCACAACACCTATTACAAAACCATCAAACACAACTCCAAAACACACTTGGTGGTTCTTAATAGTTGCTTTCTCCAAAATTCCACAACTAGGGGGAGTTTTGTCTCCTTCCAACACATCTTCCATCACATTTGGAGGGATCATCATCTCTCTCCAACACATCTTCCACATTTGGGGGGAGTTTTATCTTCCTCCAAACACATATTCTACATTTAGAGGATTTCTACCTCCTTCTCACACATCTTCTATATCTAGCGGAGTTCTACCTCCCTCTCACACATCTTCTATATCTAGCAGAGTTCTACCTCCCTCTCACACATCTTCTACATTTAGTGGAGTCCCTTATTCATTCTACACTCTTCTATATTTAGTGGAGTCCCTTCTTCATTCTAAAATTCTCTTGTACATTTAGTGGAGTTCCTCCTTCATTTAAACTCCTCTTCTAAATTTAGTGGAGTTACACCTTCTTCTTAGTCCTCTTCTACATTTAATGGAGTCCCTTATTCATTCTAAACTCCTCTTCTATATTTAGTGGAGTTCCTCATTCATTCTAACTCCTCTTCTACATTTAGTGGAGTTACACCTTCGTCTCAATCCTCTTCTACATTTAGTGGAGTTACACCTTCTCACTCCTCTTCTACATCTAGTAGAGTTACACATTCTTCTAACTCCTCTTCTACATTTAGTGGAGTTACACCTTCTTCTAACTCCTCTTCTACATTTAGTGGAGTTCCACCATTCTAACTCCTCTTCTACATTTAGTGGAGTTACACCTTCTTCTCACTCATCTTCTACATTTAGTGGAGTTACACCTTCTTCTAACTCTCTAACAACCCAAGCCTACTCGCTTAGTTGTCCTAGATCATAACAAGCACATGTGAAAAATTTGCAATCATTTTCAACTTTTAGTTTAGTACAAGCATGCGAAAACATCTTCATGAGTGCCATTTTTTTGTAGTCATAATCATGAGATCAAGACGGGCAAAATCTCGGGGTGATTTCCTTTAAGGAACTTCCTTATCAAATCTTGAGATTCTAAGTTTTGGCAGGGGGTTTCTCCTCTAGGGCCCATATCACCTAGAGGTTAGGTGCATAATTTCCCATGTCTTAGCATGACTTCTAGTCAAGCAAGAGCTAGCGATTGCATGCCGGAGAAAGACGAGGATTCCACATTCCTTGGAGGTCATCTTGGGTCTACCAATAACCTAATAACTACTCGATATTTTTCCTTGATTAACCAACACGATGTCCCATATCATCGTGCTATCAGTATTACCAAGTCAAGCACAATACACCACTCATAAATAACCTAGAAGTGATGCCCATACATCTCTTTGTTACCTACCATTATGACCTTCCCATCAGAAATATAGTTAGAGCCCTGTAAATGGTGATGAACTCCCCAAAAACACCATTAATGGTTGATTTAGAAGATTGTCACATCCACAATCTCAAAGAAATCAAGGTTGTCTAGCCCACAACCTTAGGTTTAAGTTGCCATATTATAATTTAATTTAAGGTTATAGAGATATTATATTTTAATGCCTATGGTGATAAAGAAATGTTTTTCAAACTATCAACTAAAATTTACCATCTCTAAGTTTGAGTTTAACTTTTTATCCCCTCCCTAAGTTTTGAAATAAATAAACATTTTTATATTTTAATTTCACTAATCGATATTAACTCTAAATTTTGTAAGTAGTAGATAATATTAAAAGAACTTAAGAAAATTCCATTCCCTATGATATAACATTAAACTATGCCAGTACTAAAAGGAAACTTATTTTGGATTTCATTTTCTATTCATAAAAAGGAATAGCTAATCACTTTGAGAAGTCATTCATTAATAATTCAAGAAAATACACTTTTAGCCATAGGTTGATTTATGAACATAATGCTACCATAGACGTCAAAGGAACTAAAGGACAAAAGATTTAAAATCCCTAAGTAATTATGTTTAATTAGGCTAGAGTTCCCATTTATTGGATGACCTCAATTATTTATGTTTGCAAGGACAACCGTCCCAATTATTAGATGATTTCTTGGAATGCGTTATACGAAAACCAACGAGGCTAGGAATAATCTAGGATCTGATGTAATTAATATTTCATAAATATGACTTGGTGATGGTGTCAAGAACATGTGATGAATTTTTATAAACTCAATTTTTGTGCTCGATGGGTATGAATGAAAGTCAAGACTGAAGCAAAACAACAACAACAACCAATTATAACCCACCATTGATGATACGAAACTTACATAATGAAAGGCAACCAACTTTGTCAGGTTGCATGAATATTAATCGGTTTAATCAAAATACCTTCAGTTTTTATTAATTTCTTTGTCACAGAATCAAATGTGCCACCCAATTTAGGGATATCAAATCTTATATCACGCTCCATGAATTTAAAGGTGGCTAAACTTCATAATTAAAGATAGTGATAATAAATATGTTCCATTAGATCTTGAGGGTTAGTTTATCTAGAACAGGATGGCATTACTAAGATTTTAAATAATTAAAATTCACCCAATGAAATTTTGCCAATCCCTATGAAAGGTGACCTATGATATGCCTTCTAAGTTCTCATGATAGGAGTCTTAAACAAAGAGGAATGTTAATCCTAAGATTTTAATAAATTCTGTCATCAAGCTTACTTAGAGGGGTTCAATCAAAGATTTCATTATAAGTGTTTTTTTTTAAGGTGGAATTTCAAGAGGCACCATCAAACACGACAATGGTTAAGTGATTTGAACTCATTTTTGTGATTAGAAAACATGGGTAAGGCATGATGCAGTAACCAAATTTAAAACAGTTCAATTTTTCCTCTTCGTAATGCAACTAAACTCGTAATTATAATCACATAAGAAAGACATCAAATTTAAATTTCCATTACACAATTCAAAATTTTCTCTTCGTAATTAAAATATCAATGTAGACTAAACTCATAATTGTAAACACAGAATGCAAGACGTCATATATCACACTAATCAATTTTCTTCTTCGTAAATAAATTAACAATGCAAACTAAATTTATAAACGCAGAACACAAAGCATCAGATTTAAAATATTTTACTATAAACTTGCCTCTTTTGTCAAATTAACAGTGCAATACCAGCACACACAAGCATCAAAAAGGTTTCTGTCAGTCCTAGTCTTAATTTATTCCTTTCGTCAAGTTAACAGTGCAATTCCAGCACACACACACAAATATATATACCAATTCAGAACACAAAGCATCAAGTTTTAAAATGCGCTTTCAAACATGATATCAAGCCATCACACTATGCATTCAACAAGTTCAAAATTTCCATAGCATATTAATTTATAGAATACAAGGTCTTTGTAGGTACCTAAAACGCGACATGTCGATGGCGACTACTTATATGGAAATGCTACAAGACCATATGGAAGATCTTGGACAGACTCCAAGATAGTGCAATGGTTCTAACCACTCAATTTGGGCTCCTTGGTCTATTCAGTCTGAACCGCAGCTGAGACCTATAGTATACAGATTGAACCGTGGTTGAGACATGGGGTTTATAGTCTGGACCACAACTGTCACCTACGGTCTTAACTGAAGTTAAGTTGGCCTTCATCTAAGCCAAATCAATTTGAATGACCATTTGTTCTAGAAGAAGGTGGTTAAAGGACAAAATATTCCAATCCAACTGTCCTAGTCACCCCTTCTTGTTCTTGGCTTCTCCATGAAGCCACCCCTAGCCCTGGGACATCCTATAAGTACCCCTTCGAATTAGGGAAATGATATAGAGCATTTTTGATAGTGAAGCACTGTCAAAATTGTGAATTAAAAGTGCATTTGGAGATCAAATAAGAAAAGACCTATCGAATTGTGGACTCACCTGAGTGCATAGAGAGAGCCTTGTTGTCATCACCATTATCAATTTGTCAAGCATCATGACAATCATACCATGGATTCCCTAAGGAGCTAGAACGCCAAGAAATGCCAATTCGGGAAAACGGAGGCCTTATTCAACAATTAAACCGCCAAACCTGTCAGAGGACACTGAGGTAACACTTGATCATCAATTTGACAAGGAGGATCAAGCCCACTACCCTTGAAATTGGAGGCCAAACTACTTGGTTGCTCACCGTAGCTTTCAGTCATGGTTTACAGTGTAAACCGCTTATCAGAGCTGCGGTTTGCAACAAGCATGAGATATCCTTACTATTTCTTTTGTAGATTACTTAATTAGATTAGATTAATCATTTGTATGGTTAAAATAGGATTTTAGATATTTCTAACTTGTAGATTTAATGTTTAGGACAATTCTATTACATACATGTAGTATAAGCAATAATGGTTTCTTTTCATGTTTTCATGCTTAATTCTATTTAATTAGACCATTCAATGCTTAGTTGTAATAGTGTTTTACACATTTACATGAATATTTATCAATTTGGCACAGTTTCGTTACTTTTTACCTTGATTATATGCTTTTCATGGCTTCTTAATGCATCAATCCTTCAAAGGGACTCATCACGAGAGGCTGCCTATTTGCATATCTTTCTTGTGTTGTTTCTTGATCGTAGGAAATAGGTTCAAAGGAGCTTCAATCATCGATTTCCTTCCTCAACGCGAAGAAGAGGGTTAACTCCACCCTAGAGCAGTTTGTGACTATTTGGAAAAGCATTAATAGTGCACCTACCCCATTGGGGGCTTTGGCAATTGTATTGATTGTATCAACATTTTAGGTGACCCTAATAGGGGCAATATTGTAATCGAGATTCATTGGCTATATCAATAAAGAAACACATATTTTCTTTGATTCATGCAATCTTGTTATCTTGTCATTATTTTATGTTGATTTCCATTAATGCAATAGATAGGTGTATGTTTTTTGGTAGGTTAGAAGGCGATCATGGTGGAACTCTGCAAAATTAGTGATCTAACTGCTATTTCTTGAATTTTTAGAATTGCAGGTACAGATCACAACTATCAGCTGCAGGCCAAAAATTGAATCACAGATTCAACATGCGGTTTACAGTGCAGATCACAGACCAGACCTACGGTTTACATCTGACATACCAAAAAATAGAAAATAGAGTATAGATCGGATGAGGACCTGAGGTAGGCCCCATTTTCACCCTCTATCATTTTTTTCTCTGTTTGTGTTTTTCTAGAATCATAAAAATAGAAATTAAGTAGGATAATTAGAAAAATAAGGTTAATTAAGTCATTAGGATTATCACTTTCTTAGTTTTCGATAGGTGCTGATAGGAATAGTGGATATCTGATTGCAATCCACCCTAGAATATAGCATGTTATATTAGAATTGTGTGTGGGTTTGCATGTTTGAGACCCAAATAGTGGCAATTTGCATAATATTTTGCATTGTCAAAAATCATGTAGAGTATAGCATGCATATTTGAATATAAAACATTTCTTTATACATTAGATGTAGGAAACAATCATGGTGCTGTATTATGCATTTATCATTTCATGAAAATTAAAACGAACCACACACACCACGTTTCACTTAAACACTAGTGAGTTGGGCTTGACATCCAACCACTAGTAGGGTTCAATGATGGTAGAGGTGATTTCCATCCGTTGGCCCAAATCCTACGTACTCTTAGATACTAGACTAATACCGAATCAAGAACCTTTCATACCCTAGAAAATTTACATGTATTATCTTCAGAGGGTATAACACTGACTGGGGGAAAACGAGTGAGGATCTGGGAGGACCTATGCTCCTTGTCCGGGTGTGGACTTTCATCACCACACATGGGAGATTTACGTGGCCTAAAAGTCACATCCAGGTTGTTGAGATACAAGCATATAGGTGAAAGCCAATTTGAACTAAGAATATCATTCAACACTTTTAAAAATATGATAAGAAGTTCTATATTGATACAAAAAATCATTGAAACAACATAAAAAAAAATAAGGCTCACTTCTAAAAATTAATACGAGATAAACACTATTGTATACCTTGTTTGATTAATAAATAACAAATCTAGACACTAGGTGCACCATGGTGGAGACACGGGGTGGTTGAAAAAGGCATAAGCCTGAAATCCATGACCAAGCACCAACAGACTCACATCAGCATATATCAAATCCTCATCCACATGCACTTCCTAAACTTCATTCGATGAGCATTAGAGGATATAATTCAACAAGAGGGGAACTTATTGAGAATACCCCCAATAGAGGAATATCTGTGCATTCTTCTAGGCACAGAATAGAGCAAGGAGCCTCTCAGCATGAGGATGTTCCACTCAAAAGCCATTACTAGGATCACATTACACGTGCATCCACAGGATTTTCTGAAGAGTATGTTATACATGGATCTAAGTTAGTACCCTTACATCATAGGTTTGCATGAGGATCCATGGCTCCACCTTCAAAGTACAAACATGATCGAGACCCACCCATTTAGGGGCATGAAGATAGGGCCACCAATGAGCATAGGCCTATGCAAAATCCCACACATAGTGAACATAAAAATATCACTATTGATATGGCTAAGGTGGGAGCCAATGGCACACCACCACACGAGCGATGGAGATCTAGATAGTTATATGACTTAGGTAGGATCCTTGAGCATCTAGTATATAAGCCTTTGACGCCACCCACCCGTGCTCTGAGTGAGAATAGTGGGGGTTCTATTAGGATTGCTAGAGAGCATGGAGAGGCTTCTAAGCACCCTCATGTGACACATCCACCATCCACGCATGGTAGCACATAACACAAAGCTCAATAGGATGCCAATGCCATATTTACAAACAAGGGAAAAAGCATCATAAATTAGTCAGATGGGTACAAAACCCATAAGGTCACTCGCACAGAGCAGGCATACCAGATGCCTATCATGACCAATGACCTTGATAGATCACATAGACTGGTATCTGAGTAGCGATGAAAGCTCCTCCAAGATCAATTTGAGGATGCTCGCCTAGAAAGGTAGCGCATTGAAGATGAGAATCTTCAGGCACAAAGGCTCATCAGACAAAGGCTATACGAGCAGCGCATGTGTGAGGAACACATCCTTACCCAAAAGGAGCATGTAGAGTAGGAGGATAGGCTAGCCAGGGTTGGTCTATATACTCATGTCGAGAATAGATAGTGCATTCAAAGATTTATTTTTTCACAAGCTGATGTGCAGCAAAAGCGCAGGGACGCTCATCTTCATATTAGTGCCCAAAAAAGAGAATGGCCACCACCGTTAAAACATGAGAGGTAAAAATAATATGATTAAGAAGAAGGAGAGGGAAATAATAAAGAGTATCTTGAAGAATCCCAAGTTGAGGAGGAGGAAGAGCAACAACCTCCACCTCGACAGAGGAAGAATGTACCTCTGAGACCACCCTTGCATCAGCTTAGGGAGGAGGACTTCTTATCATCAAAGGCTTATAAAGCCCTAGCTGAGAAGGTAAAAGTGATTGAGAGGCAAGGCACGAAAATTCAAAATATGACATTAAGAAAGATTCATAATGAGCCTTTGGACCCCTCGGTACCTGATCTAGCGTACCCTAAGCATTTTATTATGCCCAGGTTAGATAAATTTAAAGGTGACAAAGATGCACAAGAGCATGTCACGGGATTTTTGGATGCCTATTTCCAAATTGCTAGCAATAACACCTTACTTTTGCACACATTTGTCATGACCCTCTCATGCCTAACCTTAAAGTGGTTCAATTAGCAAAAGAGGCACAACATTACTAGTTTCGAGCAACTGGCTGACGCTTTTCTTGAACACTTTTCTTTTAGTGTCAAGAAACATGCTGACCTTTTTGATTTGGCTACGCTAGCTCAGCATGATGACGAGCCAATTGAAAAGTATGGAAAGAGATGGAGGAGGTTGATGGCAAAGCTACCATTCCCTATTCCTGCTATAAAATTGACCTGAATGTTTACCAAGATTTGTGCCAAGCACATATCACTACTGTTGCAACTACATCAATATCTAACATTCGAGAAGGCTTTGGCGCAAGCCAAGGTAATTGAAGACATCAAGTTGCAGGAAGGTAACTTGTAGCTTAAGAAAAGGAAAGAGGGTCCTAAGAATATCTCCATGAAGCAAAAGGGAAAGCAGGCCCACATCAACCAGGTGGTACTAAACCTCCAGAGAGAGGATAAAGGGCAACAAAAATAGAATTATCAAGCCCAACCTCCTCCTGCATAGTACAAAAAGCACAATAATAACTATAAGGGCAAGAAAAAAGAACAATGCCCGCCTCACCAATTCATGCCTCTAACGGAATTATTGACTTCAATATTCCACCAATTATGCGAGGCTAAGGTGATCAGACTGCCCGAGGTTAAGTTAGTAAATCCGAATCAACCCAAGTCGAAGGGGTACCAGAGGATCGACTTATTTTGCATCTTCCAATGCACGAAGGTCCACAACATCGAAGTATGTTGATATTTCAAGCATATTGTGCAAAAAATGATTGAAAAGGGTGAGCTTGTAATACCAAGTAATCTGTAGGTGCCTAAAAACTAGATTATCAAGATTTACAAAAATCCATTAGTAAACCATGAGGCACCGTGCAACAATGTTGGACAGGTCAACCAAGTGTGCGTCGAACTGCCTACCCAAGGGTTCATAGGCATGGTGAATGTTGTTACAAGACATGAGATTTATGAGCAGCTAAATAAACTATGTGCTCCTATAAGAATACAAGCCACACCGAATCAAAGACCAACAAAAAATATTCTAGGTCCACCAACGAGGCCGGTGGTGATCATACGGAGTAGGTTAGTCCAAAACCTACAGAAAGCTCCTACGAAGCTATCTATATATGAACTGATACAATATTCCCCTAGGCACATGAACACTCTTATGGACATTATAAGGTCCATCAAAGTACAGTCTCAGGATGCGTAAGCATTTACCAATTTCATGGGACATGTATAGTAGTGCCAGGAATCCATGATCCAGTTTTATGATCATGAAATTAATATGGTTCCTACGGATATGGCTGACCTGTCATTGCATATCATCGCGTGTGTCATTCACATACCATTCAAGAGGGTCTTGATCAACACTGGTTCCTTGATAAATATAATAACAACCAAGGAATTAAATCATCTAAAGCTACCAAAATCACACATTGTGCCCACCACCTTCATGTTGAGAGAGTTTAACGATGCCCTATGCTCAACGGTTGGCACAATTGCCCTACTTATGCAAGTAGGCTTAAAGACCATCTTTGTGATGTGTCATGTGATCGAGGGGGCCATGCAATATAACATCCTACCCAGGAGGCCTTGGATTCGTGAAATGCATTGTGTTCCCTCACCAATGTGTAAAATATCTGCATGAGGGACGAGTTCACGTAGTGTCATAAAACAAAAAACCTTTCAAGTTCATGAACCTAGCGTATTTGTATAGGGGTTTCATACTCCCATAAATGCACCTGGACATCCGACTTATATATTTGATTAAAAATCTAGGAGGTAAACCAACAATACGTGCTCAACCATCGATATCTATGTCATACAAATCTGAGTGCACTACTGCTACTTTGCTAAAACCGACTGCATTAGTGATGCTTCAGGATAATAGGAAGTTAAAGGTGAATATGGGTGAAAAAGAGAAGAAAGAATTGCCCGAACCAGTCACTAAGGAGGCTCCCATCCCCATGGAAGTGGAGGAAGCCCAAGATATAGCCAAGGAGGTACCTCAGCATGCCTATCCTACATCGTTAGTAGGGTAATCCGCACTATGGGTGACTATACATCTTGCCAACACTGGATTAAACAAGTACATTATGTAGAATGTAACCTTCGAATTGATTCTGGATACTGCACAAGAGATGGGTTGACCACTTGCTCATAATTATCCGGTTAGATCGGTGGTACCATTGGGAGAGCCACCTAATTAGACTAAATTCATATATGTTGGGTTGGATCAGCTTCCAATGCGAGAGCCCATGGATGAAGATAGTGACAAACCTTTCATAGTAAATGTTCATTATTTATCCAACCCAGAGTACTCCATGCATATTTTTGAGTTGTATCACTGGCATGGGTATGAACTTGGTCTGTTTGAATAAGGACGTAGAACTCTTTTTGAGCCACGTTATCAACTAGCGACTGATAGGTTTATCCTAGGGTTACAGATACAAGGACAAGATGATTTGCATACAACATCCTTAGATCACTTCAACCCATATCATCCTAATATTTATAGGTTCTTGAGGACTAACCCAATGGTATCTGTCATCACTTTTGAGCCACTTAAAGATCATCATGAAGGGCTCCTAGAGCAGATTGATATAGAGTAGAACCCAAGAGGCAACCTGGCTCACCAAATTTGTAATGCAACCAACGACATAGGTGTGCAGGGGTATAACCCCATAGTTTTAGGAAATCTTGAGTCAAGAGATCTCTACAGTGATGATGGAGAGGAGCCCACCTCCGAGATAAGTGGACCAAGTTATAATGCTAACAACGAATCCTAAAGAAATGATCAATATGAGGAGGAAGCTAAGGGGGGCTATTTAAGGCCTTTGTATGCACATCACCTACTGCCTACAGAGTTGGTACATGTTACCTAGGAGATGCTTCCCAAAATTGATCATTTGGGGGAAGAAGTAGAGCCAGTTTTCTTGGTAGCATCATACATATGGACTAATTATTTGGTTTTTCTGGATAGTGATGACAACAATCAAGGTAAGATATGGGCCCACTTGCGAGCACCCCGGGGGAATGAGGTATTCTGGTTGTCTAATAGTGATGAAGAAGATGAGTTAGAGAGGGCCTACCTTGGTCCTCCTTATTTACGTTACCATCATCAAACCATCGATATAGATGAGGTCTATCATAAGTGATCCAACCAAAAAGCGTGCACCCATCTACTGTACTATGTCGTATTCATTCATTCAAAGCATAAAATTGACAAGATTGCATAGATTCAACAAAATAGACTTTCTTGTATTAATATTTATAAAGAATCTCGATTACAATCATGCCCCTCTTAGGGTCACCCAAATGACGATACGATTAATACAATGCCAAAGCCCTCAATAGGGTAGGCGCACTAATAGTGCTTTTCACTTGGTCACAAACTGCTCTAGGGTGGAGTTGCCCTCTTCTTCGCGTTGAGGAAGGAAGTTGATGGTTGAGTCTCCTTTGAATCTGTTCCCTACGGTCAAGAAACAACATAGAAGTGTCAAAAATATAGGCAACCTCTCATGATGAGGCCCTTTTAGGAAAATTGCATAAAGACACCATTAAGCATGTATAATCAAGAAAACATGAAAAGTGCTTCTAAACTATGTTAATTGCATCAAGATTCATATAATTGCATGAAGAAAGACAACAACTACACTATGCATGGATCAATTATGTAAAATAAAGCATGAAAGTGCATAAAGAATCCATTAATGTCCTATTTGATGATTAACATAAAGAAACTAATCTAACCTAATTCTATCGGTCAAAAGTCTGCTAAACTACAATTAAACCATGAAAATAGCTAATCTAAGCTAATTAACTGGACATAAATGAAAAGGGTAAGGTGGTGATACCTCTGCTACAAACCGTAGCTCTGGTGAGCGGTCTACACTATAAACCATGGCTGAAATCATGGTTAGCAATCTGATAGGTTTACCCTCAATTCCAAGGGTAGTGGGCTTGACCTCCTTGTCCAAATTGATGTTCAATGGTCGCCTTCGGTGTCCTTAGACTGATTTGGTGGTTGATTCACTGTGAAGGGCCTTCGTTTGCCTGAATATGCATTTCTTGGCTCTCCTAGGCTCCTAGGGCATCCATAATGCAATTCATTATGAATCTTGGCAAGTAGGTAGGGGATAAGTGCAATAGCTCTCTCTTAGTATACTCAATTGAGTGTACAATTCGATAGGGCTTCGCTGCTCAAATATCCAATGCTCTCTCTTATTTCCCTAATTTGAAGGGGTACTTATAGGACTACCCAAGGGCTAGGGGTGGCTTCATGGAGAAGCCAAGATCAAGAAGGGGTGGTTAGGATAGTTGGATTGGAAGCTTTCATCCTCTAACCACCTTCTTCTAGATCAAATGGTCATTCAAACTGATTTGGCTCGGATTGAAGGCCAACTGAACTTCAGTTAAGACCGTAGGTCACAACTATGGTCTAGACTGTAAACCATAGGTCTCAGCCATGGTTCAGCCTATAAACCATAGGTCTGGGCTACGGTTCAGACTGATTAGGCCAAGGAGCCCAAATTGAGTGGTTAGAACCATTGCTCTATCTTGGAGTCTATCCAAGATCCTCCATATGGTCTTGTAGCATGTCCATATGAGTAGTCACCCTCGACATGACATGTTTTAGGTGTCTACAGATGCCCCTTTTGAGATGCATTGTGAGATCGAACAATGCTGAGAAAAAATAGACCTCCTAAAATGATGTCGAAGGTTCTATGATGATCATTAGTCAGATCAACATTAGATGCCCTAGGTCCTGCAAAAGGATGCGCATCCTGGAATCATTGCTTCCAACTCTTTGGAGGCTTAAACTTGAAAAGCTTGCACTCGCCATCAGTCATTCGGGTAGCGTTTGATGCTACAATAGGTATTTAGGCCTATATAACTGAAAGGAGATGAGATACAAACAAATTATCATATTTGCTATTTTCCCCAAGCAAAGGGGTAAGCTTATGATAGTTGTTGACAATGATTCGCAAGGATGAACATAATTTTGACAAGATCAAGGGATCTACGATTTTAGGGATCTTCTATTGATTTTGATTATGATTTGATATTATGACTACCCCCTCAAGCGACGAGTCGATGAGGGTAATGACAATGATTAAAGCGACGATGTCACTTGACCACCATGGATGATCTGAACAAATTTAGATTTGAGCAAATTAATGCCTTGGCTAGGCCTAGTTCAACTTTTGATTCCAACTATTAATAGTATTTGCACATTTCTATCCCATGGAGCAGTCGGGCTACAATAGCCATCTTAGGGAATCGAATTGATACAAATCCAATCAGATTTGTGTTGAATCAAATTATCGATGATTTGCTGAAAGATGTCATAGAAGACATGACATGAAACACCTCATTCCCATGGAGCAGTCCAGCCTCGAAGGCCTTCTTAGGGATTGAAAAGAAGCATATCAGATCAATGATGACAATTTTACCCCAAATGTCCTTATGGTAATTTACTCATCTTGTCGGATTGCATGGATCGCAAGTCATTGCAACCGCCAAGTGTATAGGGTAAATTATTGAATACGAGGCGCATTTGGTGTTTTTAATTATTTGATTTTTTTGAATGTTTTGAATTATGAATTGAGTTTATTTATTTGGTTGGGAGGTGCGTCGCTCCATGAAAGGATTGTCATAGTGATGACCTCGGTTGAATGTACTTTATAATCTCAGCCATATATTTTATTTTTAATTGGATCTCGATGCTTTATTATCACCAAATTTCCAAATTGATTGATTTTATTGAATTTTGATCCATTGGGAGTTATTAATTTATCATTTTAAACCTTCCCATGGTGGGATTTTATTAAATTGCTTGCTAGTTGCAAACCGTGGCTAGGGTCTATGGTTCCCATTTGCAATTTTGGGAACCGTGGCTAGGGCCTGTGATCCACGAAATATGAAAAGCTTATAAAAAGCTCAATTTTCAAATTTCTCTCATTATTCCTTGACAATGACTTGCAATTTGGAGCTCTGATAGTGATAGCTCGAAAACTGGACCTCAACCCTACCAAACTTTACACTCACACCCTACTCACAGACGATGGCAGAGCGCGGGCAAGCTTCTTCTAGCCACGGTGGTCGAGGCGAGGGCAAGGTAATTCAAAACCAAGACCTCGCATCCATTACCAATAAAATGAACCAAATTAAGTAATTGGTTAATCAATCACACTAAATTGTTGGTAATGAACCACACCTTAGGCTAGGTTAGCTTAGGATTTATTTTTTATTTTTTTTTTTTTAGCCATGGTAATAGTACCGATGGGATCTCAGTCGGAGACCGTAGGTACTAGCTATGGTTCCCAATTGATCAATTGGGGACCATAGCTGCTAGCTATGGTCAGCATTTAAAATCCCAATGATCAATTTTTGACCGCATGCGGACCGTAGGGTTGACCCGCGGTTCGCAAACTTTAGAAAAAATTTATCAAATTTTTAATTTTTCTAAGTTTTAATAGGCAATTAATGTCTTTTAATGCATTTTTGACCTGTCTGAGTGACATTTTTGATTTTTAGGCCTGCATGATGACATGTTTTTGCAATTTTATCAGTTTTTAGATGTTTTTGATGATTTTTAGGTCATTTTTAAATGTTTTTGCTTGTTTTTAGTTAGATTTTTCTTATATTATGCTTTTTATTTTAGAGGTTGACCTCTAGAGCTCGAGAGCCTGACATCCTTAAGACTCTTCATGGAGAGCTCACTCTCGAGGAGCGGGAATGGTTCAGAGCTATCGACTTTGGCTATGTACTGGATCTACCCACTATCAGGGTAGATCAAGCCTACTTGACTACGTTGGCCCGACGTTGGAATGCATGGACCAACACATTTCACCTACCTATAGGTGAAATGATGGTGACCTTAGAGGATGTCTATAGGATCTTTAGGATCCCCATTGATGGTGAGGCCATCATCTCTTCTACTTCTGGGGCTAAGGAGTCCATTTTTGATGCTATCTTCGGTCCCGGAGTGAGGAGGCTCAGCGTGATATTGATCATGGAGGGGTCCATATCGGCTATTGGTAGGGGAAGAATGTCTTCTCTGTACGTGAGGTCATATTTATGCACCTGGTGGTGCAAGTTGTCCTTCTAGACTCCTCGGGTATGAGGATTCCTTGGAACCTCCTAGCCACTATCCGTAGAGTGGTTTAGAGCTCCATGACTCGACCACTATGACTAGCCTGGGGAGCACCCTGCTCTACTAGTTGTATAGAGAGTTATACCAGATTACTGATCGAAGCCATCGAGGTATCAGTTATAGCTTACTTCTTTAGATTTGGGGTTGGTAGCATATCAGGATAGAGCATCCTAGGGAGCTACCACTACATATCATAGAGGTCGATGATGCTCACTAGTGTTATGCCACCTACTGGCCTCGAGAGGAGGAGGGGTTTAGGAGTAGGACCCATGTTGGTGACATCCAACATTATATCACATAGTTTGTAGGACTCGGCCTGGATGATATCGAGTGGTGGCCTTACATGGAGTGCCCTGACTAGACTGAGGTCGATGAGTGGCTTCGATAGGCTCATCGGGATAGATGGCTACTCGATCGAAAGGCCGAGATTAGAGAGTACTAATTTTATTCTCACATCCTATGGTAGTTTGGCCTAGTGTAGGACATTCTAGAGATCCCCTTTGTCTATAGGTGCTTGGCTTTAGAGACACATCTACCATGGATCCAGCCTCCGGCTCTAGGGGATGAGCTAGATGATTTCTAGGAGACTAGAGTTGACCAGGCTGTTACCACTCCAGCATACGATGGATGGTGGTCGATGCTATGGTGGCATGGATCAGGGCCTCTAGGTAGAGTTGATGATCAGGTAGAGGCAGCGGTGGATCTTGATGGGCGTAGGGTGCACCAATGGATAGAGGGTGGATGGGGCATAGAGGCCACCATCGAGGAGGCTCCTAGGGATGACCCAGATGATGAGGCTCTAGAGGAGGGTGAGGTTCCTCCTGACAGTGTAGAGGGGCTGCTCTTAGCTCAGGTTGCTGACTTGTAGAGTCAGCTTGGTAGATATCAGACTCAATAGTGGGAGCGAGACACTACTATCACCACTCTAGAGGTGAAGCTAGCTGACCGAGATAGGCAGCTAGCTAAGGCATAGGAGGAGATCACTAGTCTCACAGAGTGAGCTACAATGGTAGAGGCTCGAGTCTAGGAGCTCACTAGTGCCCATGATGTAGCAGTGGCACAATGGGGTGAGGCAGTTGTAGAGAGGGACCTGCTTAGGCTACAGAGGGGAGACCCTCCATCCTCTCAGGTTGTCATGGGACCTCCAGCCGCTCCACTAGTCATAGGTGTGGATCCTATGGTAGAGATCAGGTGGCTCACTTCTCTCGTAGAGGAGAGAAATGATCGATTGGATGCGAGGGTAGCTCACATCTCTCAGCTAGAGGGCTTCATCGAGCTGAGGGGTTTATAGGTTCTAGAGGATAGGTAGGCTATGGGGTCATAGAGGACCAGGACCAGGACTACAGGGTAGTCCTCAGTGAGTTCCAGCCATCGGACTCATAGGACCGAGTGGACTCATCGATCTTCTAGCACACACGGAGCTAGCTCTCATAGGAGCCATAGGGATGATGGGGGTGATTCGTAGGCTGGGGGCGTAGGCCCTCCTTAGTACACATTTTTGATATATGTATTGTACCATTTTTGAGTGTAAGGTCGAGGACCTACATAGTTGTAGCCTACGGGTATTTTTGTACTCCCGATGTACTCTGAGACACATATTTATATATGATATGATTGATCATTTTATGGCTCATTATTGTGTACTCATTTATTTTTGATTTTATGTTTATGTGATGCACATGGATGCAATGCTTATGTTATGTTGATGCTATATGATGCGATGTATGATGTCATGCACTAGATAACTATTTAATTTATGATGATGGTATGCAGTGATCTAGATGCTTAGATGTGCTTTTGATGATGGATGCATATGGATGCAATGTTTTTCTTAATGCATATTTGATATTGCTTTATTGTATGCATTAATGTATGTAATGATTTATTTACATGATGCTAATCTAATGTAAATGAACCTGTATGCTTTAATCACTTAAAACATAAGGAATAAATGCATATATGTTTATCAATCTAATGGATGACACCACAGAATGTATAAAAATCATGAATGTAATTGAAAATCCTTAAGATAAGAATTTAATCAATTAATCACCCATATATGAAATGCAATGGTATGCGATGTTATGATGCGAATGATATAATGTGTCATTCTATTTTCTTTTGCAAAATTTGAAAAATATGCACGATATAGTCAGTGGTCATCTAAATATTATTTCTAATATCCATCCGGTATCTATCCTATATGTTGATTGTGCTTTATATAATGATGTATCATGGATTCGATACTTTGCAATTTGATGATTTATATGGTTGCGATATTTGACATTTTGTTGCTATGGGAGAAATTTTTGAGGTTTTCCATGAGACTCAAACACCCTAATAGACTTATCAAAAGTTGCATACTAACCACACTAGACTTTTGAGATAAAAGGCTTTTGCTAGGATAGGCCCTAACTATTCATTATCCCTGTGTGTGCACATGATTATTTTAAGATAAGACACGAGCGTTCCCCGATGTCAGGCGAGATTCTTTCAGCCCATTGCTAAGATAGGGGTTCCACAAATGTCTTATCCAATCCCAAGTTTAGATTTTAGTTGGACTAAGCCACTAGGCAATGCAGGACACCTGAAGCTAGCTCTTCCACATTCAAACATTGGTCTTGTTCATAAGCGAGGTGCTAATGCATCAGACATATCATCATGCGTAAGGTATAGTAGTGCCAATAATTCTAGGGATTCAGGCTCATTCCTTTCTATCCTTCAATTTTTGGGATACTTGCTCATATGTAGTGAAGCAAGGGAGTCGATTCCATCTTCATTTTGAACTATCTTTGGATCTTCATTTGATCTCTCTTTGAACTAGATTTTGGATCTTCATTTGATCTCCGCTCGAACTTTGATTTATGATCTTCATTTGATCTTCACTTTGAACTTTGATTTAAGCCTATTTTCTGATCTTCACTCGATCTTCACTTTTTGGCATTTACATTTGATAATTTTCTTCAAAAAATTTCCTTTGGGGGATTTACTTGGGAAAACTATTTTTGGTATATCGATTGAGAATATCGATCTTATGATATCAATATGGGATATCACTCTGGGGAGTCGATCTATGATATCGATCTAGGGTATCAATCATGAGGATTGATGTGGGATATCACTATGGGATATTGCTCATTTTATCGTAAGCAAGGGATTTTGAATAGGGAACTAACCTATCCTTTTTCCAACTACCAACATTTCCCATACCGTCCGCATAGAGGGATAAGCAAGAATAACTCTTTTCGCTTCAGGATACTTGGTCCTACTTCATGGCTTTCATCTTCCCCTAGTCCTTATTAGGATTGTTTAAATTTGTTGATTAGTGATAGGCTTCTGATATGCTAAGGGCTATACTAACTGAACCTTAGCTACAAAAGCAAAGCAAGCTTTCTACCAACTCTTGATAAGACCACTAGGTATGGTTGAGTGACCAAAAAACCCTAGTATATCTCCATAGCAACATTATAGGTTGTGTTGAAAAACACAATTACTCACATGAATGATGGATCATGATAAATGCAGAGATGCATGATTTAAACACAAACGTGGTGTCATTTGTAAGATTGACAAACATAATCCCTCCTACTACGGAATGCAATGGATGATGAATGCCTATATGCAATGCAGTAATGCAGTGAATGCATGTGTAAATGCAAAATGAGAATGCAAAATTCAAATGCAAAATGCAAATGTTTTTGGATTTTATGCTTTACCAATTTTTTTGGATTTTATTGATTTTATAATTTTTATGGGTTTTGAGCCTCATAATTGACCAAACGGTGAGTACATGCCTCTGGAGCCTTTAGATTGACCAAGCAATTTTTAAGAATCCTTGGAGCTTTTAGGATTGACCAAAGGGATTATGGGTACCTTTGGGGCATTTTGGGATGACCAAGCGATTTTGAGAATCCTTGGAGCCTTTGGGTTGACCAAGCAATTTTTTAGAAACTCTTGGTGCCTTTTGGGTTTGACCAAAGGGCTTATAGATGCCTTTGGAGCTTTTTGATTGACCAAACCACTGATGAGAGTGTTTGGAGCTTTTTAGGATGATCGAGTAGTTACAAGCAACTCTCGAAGCCTTTTACTATGCTCTTCAAGCATAAAATGCCTTAATATGGATGATGTTGAGAGGTTCAGGCTCTTCAACACCCCCTAGCGATGTTAGGTGATAGGTACCCGAACCAATATTTTTAGATATGATGTAGGGTCCTAGCCAATTAGCCATGAATTTGTCTTGCATATCTGGTGGTAAATTAGAGTTCTGTTGGTTCTCTTTCAAGACAAGATCCCCAACTTCAAAGTCTCTCTGGTGGAATTTGATATTGTAAGCTCATTTTAGTCACTCCTGATAAATATGGAGATGCTCCAGGGCATTCATGTGATGTTCATCAAGTAGCATCAGTTGATCCAGTCGAGCTTGCCATGCAGTGTCATCATCGATGAACTCTTTCAATGTGATGCATAGCATTGGAATTTCTAATTCCAAGGGCATAATGGCCTCAATGCCATATACTAGTGAGAATGGTGTTGCCCTAGTGGGCATCCGAATACTAGTCCTGTAAGCCCATAATGCAAGGGGCAGCTGGATATGCCAGTCTTTGTGGTTTTCTTGTACCATATTTTTCAAGATGGCCACCACTATCTTATTTGAAGCCTCAACTACTCGTTTTCTTGCGGATAGTATGGAGTCACAAAACTATGTTTGATTCTATATTTAGATGTCAAAGCTCTCATAGTTTTGTTCTTGAAAGACGTTCCATTATCCGATATTATTTTGGATGGAATCCCAAAATGACTTATGATATGCTCTAGTATAAACTCTGCTATACGAGCTCCAGTTGTCATTGTTAAGGGTATTGCTTCCACCCACTTTGTAAAATACTCAGTAGCCATGATTATGAATGTATGTCAATCCGATGATGGAGGAGAGATCTTGCCTATAAGATCTAGTCCCCACTGAGCAAATGGCCAAGCCGCTTGAATGGGTTGTAAGGCCTATGATGGCAAGTGCATAAGATTAGCATGATGCTGGCATTTAATGCATTTCTTGACATACACATTGCACTCCTTCTCCATAGTGGGCCAATAGTAGCCCATTCGAAGGATGCACTTGATGATGGCCATGCCATTAAAATGGCCACCACATGTACCATCATGGGCTTGCAAAATCACCCATGATGCCTCTTGGGGCTCTAAGAAATGAAGGAGAACTCCATCGTAGCCTCGTCGGTACAAGATGTCTCCTATTAAGACATATTTGGCCACTTTCTATTTAAATGTGTGCTTCATGGCACATGATAATCCCTCTGGGATTATACTAAGCTTTAGGAAGTCTTTAATTTGTGACATCCAATTTTGATAAATCTCAGCTTCGATTGCTAAGATGACTTGCTCCCCCTGGTATTTACCTTTGCAAATGCAGACTCAAAAAACCCTATGGTGAATGGTAGTACCACTCCCCATAGGACTCTAAGAGGTTAATGACCCCTAGGGTGCCTTCTTAAGAAAGTCTTCAGCTTTGCAGAACCATTCAGCTTTTGGTTCTACACTGATCATGTTGACCGATTCTTTGTTATCATAGGTTGCACGCTCTACTACTGGATGCGAGAGCATCTTGACATGGATGGTAGTGAAATCAGTAGATGGATTCTAAGGGATTAAAGATCCCAAAGATGCCATGGTGTCTGCAAACCTATTTGATGATCGAGGGATTGCCTCAATGTCATACCATTCAAATTTGGCCAAATATGTGTCAACTAGATCTTTATAGGCTTTCAGTATGGGACATCGACACTAAAAAAGCCCCTTGACTTGATTTACTATGAGCAAGGAGTCACCAAAGATGTTCAATCTCTTAATATTCATGGTGATGGCTATGTGGAGGCCCAACAGTAGGGCTTCATACTCAGCATTGTTGTTGGTGCACAGAAAATCCAACTTGAATGACAAGGGCATTGGAGCTCCTTGCGGCATGAAGAACACTATTCTGGCACCACCTCCTTGTTCGCACTTCGAACCATCAAAGAACAGAGTCATATCAACATTGTTCTCTGGTTCTTCGAGTTTGGGAGCTTCAGATATGATGAAGACTACATCGTCCAGAAGCTCGATTGTTAGAGGCCTATTGTTTGATAGTGGTGCCTCAGCTAATTGATCTGCTATGACCTATCCCTTAATGGACTTCTGGCTTATGAATTCTAGATCAAATTCTATCAATAGCATGATCCACTTCGTAGTACATGTATTGTGATAAGTCTTACTCATCATGTACTACAAAGGATTCTGTTTGGATATAACATATGTCGTATGACTTAACATATAATGTCACAATTTCTTTGTAGCGAACACTACTGCTAAACACAATTTTTCCACATATGCATACCCGAGCTCATAGCTCACCAAGGTTCGACTAATATAATATATGGCCTGTTCTTTGCCTTGCACATTCTTTTGGGCTAACATGGTTCCCAGTGCAAAGTCAGTTGTCGATATATAGTAGAAAAGGCACCTCTGGCCTTGGTGGAGCTAGCACTAGCGGTGTCACCAGGTATTGCTTTATCTCAGTGAAGGCTACCTTGCAGTCCTCATCCCAGTTGAATGGGACCCCCTTATGTAGCAGTCGATTCATGGGTCGACATTTATCCGATAGTTGGGTGATAAATCACTTTATCGAGGCTACCTTGCCCTGAAGGCTCCTTAATTCCTTAATATTGGTGGGAGGACGCATTTCCAAAATGGCCTTGACCTTCATTGGGTCTACTTCGATGCCTCTCTTAGAGATGATGAACCCTAGTAATTTTCTAGAAGTTACACCAAATACGCACTTCTTAGGATTCAGCCTAACATTGTGCTCTATCAGGCGATCGAAGACTTTCCTTAAGACCTCTGCATGCTCTTCTCGTAGCAATGACTTGGCTAACAAGTCATCGATATAATATTCTAGAATTTTGTGCATATAGTCATGAAAAATGTATGTCATGGCCCGTTGATATGTGGCACCAACATTTTTGAGACCAAATGGCATAACTTTATAGCAAAATGTTCCCCATGGCATTATAAATATGGTTTTATGCTGGTCTTTGGGTTTAATCCGAATTTGATTGTAACCAAAAAAATCATCCATTAAGGAGAGCATTTCATGACCTATAGTTGCATCTACGAGAGCATCAATATTGGGCAATGAAAATGAATCTTTGGGTGTTGCCTTATTTAGGTCTCTAAAATCTATGCAAATACGGATTCTTCCATCGGGTTTTCCCATGGGTACCATATTGGACACCCATTCTGGATAATCGATGGAGATCACAAATTCCACATCCAACAACTTTTGTAGCTCATATTTCACCATTAAGGCTACTATTGGGTGCATTTTTCTAAGCTTTTGCTTGATCGACTTCTTCGTCAAATCTAGCGAAAGGTTATGCGTAACCAATTTTGGGTCTAGACCTGGCATATCCTTGTACGTCCAAGCAAACAAATTTGGTCTCTCTTTCAGTAGAGGGATGAGGGTGGCCCACTCATCTGGAGTGAGACTCTCTCCAAATTTAACCTTCTTTGTACTGGTGGGATCATTACTGATATCCACCTCAAAGGTTTCCTCTATCGACATATGCGATCCCTCCTCAAGTTGGTGAGGCGTAGGAATCATATGGATGTCATCAGTCGGGTTGATTGGTTCCATGTTGGAAGCATTTTTGGCATGATAAACATCATATGCATAGCCTGGTGCAAAATGGAAAGGTTGCAACATTTCTTCATTGGGGAAGAAATCCTCAGGCTCAATGGGTGAATCAGCATGATCCCAGTCGATAGCATCTTTGTTAAGATACAATGGTTTAGATGGATCTGCTGGATTGTGAAGTGGAGTGGTCAAATCAATGGAGACCATGTTTATGGAATGGAATTGATCTCCAGGACCACATGGACTAACCTCTACAAAATTTGCATAGTCCTCATACCCACGATCTGGCTCTAATGGCATAGGCACAAAGGGGTCTTCCCTATGAGGACTATGAATAATTGGATCCTCCCTATGCACTAAATGCAAAATAGGATCATTTGGCTCATGGAGCTCCATGTAGGTCGGTAGAAGGGGATTAACCAATCGATGGATTTGATCCAAGTTTAACCGTCTTGCTCTCAGATGCGGACCAACATGTAGCTATCGATAGACCTCATCAATGTCGATGGGTTGATGATGGTAATACAAATAAGGAGGACCAAGGTAGGCCCTCTCTAACTCATCTTCTTCATCACTATCATAATAGAATCCTTCATTCACCCCCACTCCTAGAGGGTGCTCCTCCAAATGAGGCCCCATGAATCTTACTTCTTGTATGATGTCATCACTATCTGAAAATTGGATAATTATATCTTAGTGTGACATAGCCAAGAAATCTAGCTCGATCTCTTCCCTTGAATGATCAATGTTGGGAAGGATCTCTTCGGTAACCTGTATCGACTCAATAGGCAATAGATGATGTGCATGCCAGGGCCTCTCATAGGCACCTTCGACTTCATCCCTAGATTCATCATCATTTGAGGATTCTTCATCTACGTCATAACCTGGTCCACTCATATCGGAGGTGGACTCCACTCCATCTTCATTACAAAGATCTCCTAGCTCGAGATCACTTATAGTAATGGGGTTATACCCCTGCACGTCTGTGTCATCGATTGCATCATGGGTTTGGTGTCCTAGGTGATCTCTGGGGTTCATTTCTATCTCAGTCTGCTCAAGGAGCCCTTCACGATGATCTTCGAGTGGCTCAGTGGTGATGACAGATATCATAGGGTGATTCCTCTAGAATTTGGAAGGATCTAGATGATATGGATTAAAATCCACATCATCCACCATACTGAGGTATAGATGATCTAGGGATGCTATGAGCAAATCATCCTACCCTCGTATCTATAACCCTAAACTGAACCTATCAGTGACTAACTGATAATGAGGTTCCAATGGAGTCCTCCTTCCTTGTTCAAAGAGACCAAGGTCGTATCCATGCCAATGATATAGCTCAAAAATATGCATGGCATACTCCAGATTGGATAGATAATGAATATTTACCATGAAAGGTTCCTCATCATCTTCATCCATGGGCTCTCACGTTGGAAGTTGGTCTAGCCCCGCATAGATGAAGTTAGTCTGGTTAGGTGGCTCTCCCAATGGAACCATCGATCCAACCGGGTAACGATGAGTGGATGGTCGGCCCATCTCTTGTGCAGTCTTCAGAATTGGTCCGAAGGTCACATTCTACATAAGGTACTCACCTAATCTGGTGTTAGCGAGATGTACCATCACCCATGGTGTGGATGACCCTATTGAAGATGTAGGTGAGGTAGGTTGAGGTGCCTCCTCGACTTTGTCTTGGGGTTCCTCAACTTCCATGGGAATGGGAACCTCCTCGATGATTGGCTCGGGCTCACGCTCTTTCTCTTTCTCACCCATTTTCACCTTCAACTTCTTGTCATCTCGATGCATGACTGATGTCGATGGTTTTAAGGAAGTGGTAGTGGTGTGCTCCGATCTATGTGACACAAATGGCATTGGTTGAGCATGTACTATTGGTTTACCTCTTGGTTTCTTTATTGGTGATGATGATCGAACATCCAGGTGCATTGATGGGAGTATGAAACCCCTAAGAAAATCTGCTAGGTTCATGAACTTAAATGGCTCTTCGTCCGATGCCACTACGTGAACCTATCCCTCATGAATATATTTCATGCATTGATGTAATATCGAGGGGATACAATGCATTTCATGAATCCAAGGCCTATCGAGTAATATGTTGTACTGCATGGCCCCTTCTATCACATGACACATTACTAAAATGGTCTTCAAACCTACTTGCATGGGTAGGATAATTGTGTTGATAGTCAAACATAGTGCATCATTAAATGCTCTCAATGTAAATGTAGTTGGCACAATGTGTGATTTAGGTAGCTTCAAATGACTCAGCCTTGGTCATTATTATGTTGATCGATGAGCTAGTATCGATCAAGACCCTTTTAAATGGCATGTGATTAACACATGCAATTATGTGCAATGGTGGGTCGGTCATAGTTGTAGAAACTATCCTTATCTCATGATCATAAAATTGGATCATCGGTTCTTGACACTGTTGTACATGTCCCATAAAATTAGTAAATGCCTGTGCATCTTAGGACTGTACTTCAATGGACCTCAAAATATCCATAAGAGTCTCCTTGTGCCTCGGGGACTACTGTATTAACTCATATATTGACAACTTTGTAGGAGTTGTCTATAGGTTTTGGACCAACCTGCTCCTTATGGTCACCATCGGTCTTGTTGGTGGGCTTGGAATATTTTGCATCGATTGCTGATTCGATGTGGCTTGTATTTGAATGGGAGCATGAGGTTGATTCTGTTGTTCATATCTCCCATGCCTAGTGACAATGTTGACCATGCCTATGAACCCCTAGGTAGGTGGTTCGACTCACACCTGGTTGACTTGACCAACGTTGTTCCGAGGTACCTCATGATTTGGCAAGGGGTTTTTGTAAATCCCCATATTCTGATTATCGAGCACCTATGGGTTGTGTGGCACTACAAGCTCACCTTTTTCAATCATATTTTGCACCATGTGTTTGAAAGACCAGCACACCTCAATGTCATGGCCTTTCATTCGATGAAAAATGCAAAATAGATCCTCTTGGTACCCCTTTGGTTTGGGTTGATTGGGGTCTATCATCTTGACTTCGGGTAATCTAATTGCCTTGGCCTCGCATAGTTGATGGAAAATTGACATCAGTGATTTCTTCAATGGTGTGAACTGGCGAGGTGGGCGTTGATCTTTGTTCTTGCCCTTATAATTGTTGTTGCACTTTTCATATTGCGTAGGAGGAGGTTGGGCTTGATAATTCTATTTTTGTTGCCCCTTGTTCTCCCTTTGGAGATTCAATACCACTTGATTCACATGGGCCTGCTTGCCCTATTGTTTTGTGGCACTCTTCTTTTGTCCCTCTCTCCTATTTTTGAGCTTCAAGTTGCCTTCCTACAACTTGATGTCCTCAATCACTTTGGCTTGCACCAAAGCCTCTTCGAATGTAGGATACTATTGCAACTGTAGTAGTAATGAGATGTGCTTGGCACAACTCTTCATAAAAATTTGGGTTAACTCTATGGTAGGAATAGGGAATGGCAACTTCACCATTAGTCTCCTCCATATCTTTTTGTATTGCTCTATTGGCTCATCATCGTGCTGAGCTAGCATAGCCAGATCAGAAAATATTGGCCTATTTCTTGATGCCAAAGGAATAGCATTCAAGAAAGGCATCAACTAATTGCTCAAAACTAGTTATGCTATGTTTCTTTAGCTGATTGAACCACTCTCGGGCTGGACCTAAAAGTGTCATGATGAACGTATGCAACAATAATGCATCATTGCTTGCTATCTAAAAACAAGCATCCAGGAAGCTCGTGACATGTTCCTGTGCATCTTCATCACCCTTAAACTTGTCCAACCTAGGCATATCAAAATGCTCAGGGTAAGCTAGAGTAGGCACTAAAGGATCCAAAGGCTCGTTATGGATTTTCCTTAATGTCAGCTTTTGAATAGTCATGCCTTGTCTCTCGATGGCTTTGATCTTCTCGGCTAAGGCCTTATAGGCCTCTGAAGATAGAAAGTCCTCCTCCCTAAGTTGATGTGGAGGTGGCTTAGGAGGTACTGTCTTCCTCGTACGATATGGAGGGCATTGCTCTTCCTCCTCCTCAGCTCGGGAGCTCTTAGGATATTCTTGCTCGTATCCATCTCCCTTCTTCTTCATGCTGCCTCTACCTCTGATTATCGAGTGGTGGTGGTCGCTCCCTCTGTTTGGCACTAGCATGAGTATGAGCATCTCTTTGCTCTTGATGCATATCATCTTGAGATAAAGCCTTCCTATATACATGCTCTCTATGCTCATCTTGAGGATATAGGCCAGCCCTAGCTAACCTATCCTCCTACTCCATGCGTTCCTTCTAGGTAAGGATACGCTCTTCGTGCATGCGCTGCTCATATAGCCTCTGTCTAATGAGCCTCTGCGCTTGAATATTTTCATCTTCAATGCACTGCCTCTCTAGGTGAGCATCCTCCAATTGATCTTGGAGGAGTTGGCATTTTTCTTCGATACCAATCGATGTGACCTATCGATCTGATCGATCATGGGAGGCCTCTGGTATCCTTGCTCTGTATGAGCGACCTTGTGGGTTCTGTACCCATCGGACTGATGTGTTGTGCCTTTGCCTCTATCTATGAAGATGACATTGGCCTCCTGTTGTGTCCTATACTATGAACCACCATGCATAGATAGTGGGTGTGTGACATGAGGGTGCTTAGAAGCCTCTCCATGTTCTCTAGTAGTCCTGATGACACTCACGCTATGCTCACTCGGGGCTCGAGTGGGTGGAGTAGAAGGCTTGTAGCCTAGCTACTCTAAAACACTACCTAGACCCTCTAGCTACCTAGACCACCATCGCTCATGCGACGGTGTGCCATTATCTCCCACCTTTGATATATCAATGGTGATCTTGCATGGTGGACCACGCATGGGAGTATGGTTAGACCTATGCTCGATAGCGAGCCTATCTGCCTACCCCTGAATGGGTGGATCTCTAGTCCTTCTATACTCAGAAGGTGGAGCCATGGATCCTCTAGTGGACTTAGTACGTAGGGGCACCAACCTGGTCCCCTGCACAACAAACTCTTCGGTCGATCCCATGGATGCGCATGCATTGCGGTCTCGATAATGGCTCTCAAGTGGAACACCCTCATGCTGGAAGGCTTCCTATTCTATCCTGTGCCTAGAGGAGTGTACTAAAGCTCCTCTATCCGGGGTATGCTCTATAGGCTCCCCTCATGTCGAGTTATCTCCTCGAATGCTAGCCGAACGACGTTCGGTTCGCTCATGTGGTTGAGGAATTGACACGTACTATTGTGAATTGGTTAGGGGTTGGTCATCGACGTTGGCTTTGGACCTTTTCGACCACCTCGTGTATCCACCATTGTGTACCTAGCATCTAGATGTATTATTATTAAGCAAACAAGGTATACAATAATGATTATCTCATTTTAAATTTTGAAAGTGAGTCCTAAACTGTTTGATGTGTTTTCAAGATTTGTTGTATCAGTGTAGAAACTCTTATCATGTTTTGCAAAACTTGTTGGATTTTATTCTTAGTTTAATGGCTTTCACCTGTACGCTCGTAGCTCGACAACTTGGCTATGAACTCCAAGTCATGTAATCCAACCTATAATGTGTGGTAATGAAGCCCACACACGGTCAGGGAGCACAGGTCCTCCCAGATCCTCACCCATTTTCCCCCAGTCAGCGTTATACCCTCCGAAGAGAATACATGCAAATTTTCTAGGGTACGAAAGGTTCTCGGATCCGGTATTGGTCTAGTATCCAAAAGGTTCATGGGATTTGGGCCAATGGATGGAAGTTACGCCCACCGTCGTTGAACCCTACTAGTGGTTGGATGTCAAGCCCAACTCACTAGCGTTTAAGTGCCAAGTGGTGTGTGTGGTTCCTTTTAATGTACATAAAATAAATGCATCATATAGCATTCATGCTCATTTTCTAAATGCTATGCAAATGAAAGAACATTTCAAATTCAGAAAATGCAAGCTATTCTAGATGCTCTTTGAGACTATGCACATTACGATGATAATTGGCCACTAATTGGGCCTCACACATGCAAACCATTCACACAAATTCTATCAAGCATGCTGGATTCTAGGGTGGATTAAAATCAGAGATCCACTATTCCTAGCAGCGCCTTTCTAATGACATGAAATATAAATGCAACTAAGACCTAATTCATTTTCTTTTTCTTTCTTAGTTTCTTAATTGCATTCAAAATTTAGCTTTCTAGAAAAACATAGAGACAGAAAAATGATAGAGAGTGAGAAGTAGGTCCTACCTCAAATCCTCATCTGATTGAGCTTTATCCCTCTATTGTCTGCTATGTCTATTGGAAACCGTAGGTCTGGGCTATGGTTCTGACTGTGGCCCATGGGTTGAACCTACGGTTCAATTGTTGGCCCGTAGTTGGTAGCTATGGTTTGTACCTACAAGTCACAAAAACCAAAAAACATAGTCAGATGCTAGAATTGTGGAGTTCCACCATGATCACCTTCTGATCCAACCAAAAAGTGTGCACCCATCTACTGTATTATGTCGTATTCATTCATTCAAAGCATAAAATTGACAAGATTGCATAGATTCAACAAAATAGACTTTCTTGTATTAATATTTATAAAGAATCTTGGTTACAATCATGCCCCTCTTAGGGTCACCCAAATGATGATACGATTAATACAATGCCAAAGCCCTCAATAGGGTAGGCGCACTAATAGTGCTTTTCACTTGGTCACAAACTGCTCTAGGGTGGAGGTGCCCTCTTCTTCGCATTGAGGAAGGAAGTTGATGGTTGGTTCTCCTTTGAAACTATTCCCTACGGTCAAGAAACAACATAGGAGTGTCAAAAATATAGGCAGCCTCTCATGATGAGGCCCTTTTAGGAAAATTGCATAAAGACACCATTAAACATGTATAATCAAGAAAACATGAAAAGTGCTTCTAAACTATGTTAATTGCATCAAGATTCATATATTTGCATGAAGGAAAATAACAACTACACTATGCATGGATCAATTATGTAAAATAAAGCATGAAAGTGCATAAAGAATCCATTTATGTCCTAATTTATGATTAACATAAAGAAACTAATCTAACCTAATTCTATCGGTCATAAGTCTACTAAACTACAATTAAACCATGAAAATAGCTAATCTAAGCTAATTAACTAGACTAAAATGAAAAGGGTAAGGTGGTGATACCTCTACTACAAACCGTAGCTCTGGTGAGTGGTCTGCACTATAAACCATGGCTGAAAGCTATGGTTAGCAATATGATAGGTTTACCCTCAATTCCAAGGGTAGTGGGCTTGACCTCCTTGTCCAAATTGATGTTCAATGGTCACCTTTGGTGTCCTTAGACTGATTTGGTGGTTGATTCACTATGAAGGGCCTTCGTTTGCTTGAATTTGCATTTCTTGGCTCTCCTAGGCTCCTAGGGCATCCATAATGCAATTCATTATGAATATTGGCAAGTAGGTAGGGGATAAGTGCAATAGCTCTCTCTTAGTATACTCGGTTGAGTGTACAATTTGATAGGGCTTCACTGCTCAAATATCCAATGCTCTCTCTCCTAATTTGCCCTAATTTTGAGGGGTACTTATAGGACTACCCAAGGGCTAGGGGTGGCTTCATGGAGAAGCCAAGATCAAGAAGGGGTGGTTAGGATAGTTGGATTGGAAGCTTCCATCCTCTAACCACCTTCTTCTAGATCAAATGGTCATTCAAACCGATTTGGCTTGGATTGAAGGCCAACTGAACTTCAGTTAAGACCGTAGGTCACAACTGTGGTCTAGACTGTAAACCGTAGGTCTCAGCCATGGTTCAGCCTATAAACCATAGGTCTGGGCTACGGTTCAGACTGATTAGGCCAAGGAGCCCAAATTGAGTGGTTAGAACCATTGCTCTATCTTGGAGTCTATCCAAGATCCTCCATATGGTCTTGTAGCATGTCCATATGAGTAGTCGCCCTCGACATGACGCGTTTTAGGTGTCTACAGTAAGTTATGTGTTGGTCCTCGTATGAGAGCAAGACTGCTAAACCTGGATCAAATTCATCGATTGGTTAATCCCCTTCTGCCAATCTACATGGAGCTCCTTGAGCCAAATGATCCTATTTTACAATCTGTGCATAGGGAGGATCTAGTTGTTCGTACTTCATATAGAGAGGACCCCTTTGTGTTTGTGCCATTAGAGCTAGATCATGGGTATGAGGACTACATCGATTATATAGAAGTTGATCCATGTGGTTCTGGAGATCAATTCCATTCCATCAATATGGTCTCCATTGATTTGACCACCCCACTCCGCAATCTAGCAGATCCATCCAAACCGTTGTATCTCAACAAAGATGCTATCGACTAGGATCATGCTGATTCACCCGTTGAGCCTGAAGATTTCTTCCCTAATGAAGAAATGTTACAACCATTCCATTTTGTGCCAGGCTATGCATATGATGTCTATCATGCCAAAAATGCTTCCAACATGGAACCTATCAACCCAGCTGATGACATCCATTTGATTCCTACGCCTCATCAGCTTGAGGAGGGATCACATATGTCAGTAGAGGAAACCTTCAAGGTGGATATCAGTAATGATCCCACCAATTCAAAGAAGGTTAAATTTGGAGAGAGTCTCACTCCAGATGAGCGGGCCACCCTCATCCCTCTGCTGAAAGAGAGACCAAATATGTTTGCTTGGACGTATAAGGATATGCCAGGTCTAGACCCAAAATTGGTTACGCATAACCTTTCACTAGATCTGATGAAGAAGTCGGTCAAGAAAAATCTTAGAAAGATGCATCCAATAGTAGCCTTGATGGTGAAAGATGAGCTACAAAAGTTGTTGGATGTAGAATTTGTAATCTCCATCGACTATCCAGAATGGGTGTCCAATATGGTACCCATGGGAAAACCTGATGGAAGAATCTGTATTTGTACGGATTTTAGAGACCTAAATAAGGTAACACCCAAAGATTCATTTCCTTTGCCCAATATTGATGCTCTTGTGGATGCAACTGCAGGTCATGAAATGCTCTCCTTAATGGACAATTTTTTTGGTTACAATCAAATTCGGATTAAACCCGAAGACCAGCATAAAACCATGTTTATAATGCCATGGGGAATATTTTTCTATAAAGTTATGCCATTTGGCCTCAAAAATGTTGGTGCCACATATCAGCGGGCCATGACATACATTTTTCATGACTATATGCATAAAATTCTAGAATATTATATCGATGACTTGTTGGCCAAGTCATTGCTATGAGAAGAGCATGCAGAGGTCTTAAGGAAGGTCTTCGATCACCTGATAGAGCACAATGTCAGGTTGAATCCTAAGAAGTGCGTATTTGGCGTAACTTCTGGTAAACTACTAGGATTCATCGTTTCTAAATGAGGCATCGAAGTTGACCCAACGAAGGTCAAGGCTATCTTAGAAATGCGTCCTCCCACCAATATTAAAGAGTTAAGAAGCCTTTAGGGAAAAGTAGCATCGATAAAGCGATTCATCGCTCAGTTATCGAATAAATGTTGACCCATGAATCGACTACTACATAAGGGGGTCCCATTCAACTGGGATGAGGACTATCAAGCAACCTTCACTAAAATAAAGCAATACCTGGTGACGTTGCCAGTGCTAGCTCCACCAAGGCTAGAGGTGCCTTTTCTACTATATATATCAACAATTGACTTTGCACTGGGAACCATGTTAGCCCAAAAGAACGTGCAAGGCAAAGAACAAGGCCATATATTATATTAGTCAAACCTTGGTGAGCTATGAGCTCGGGTATGCATATGTGGAAAAACTATGTTTAGCAGTAGTGTTCGCTACAAAGAAATTGTGACACTATATGTTAAGTCATACGACATATGTTATATCCAAACAAAATCCTTTGTAGTACATGATGAGTAAGATGTATCATAATACGCGTACTACGAAGTGGATCATGCTACTGATAGAATTTGATCTAGAATTCATAAGCCAAAAGTCCATTAAGGGACAAGTCATAGTTGATCAATTAGTTGAGGCACCACTATCAAACAGTAGGCCTCTGACCATAGAGCTTCTAGATGATGCAGTCTTCATCATATCTGAAGCTCCCAAACCCGAAGAACCAGAGAACAATGTTGATATGACTCTATTCTTCGATGGTTCAAAGTGCGAGCAAGGGGGTGGTGCAGGAATAGTGTTTTTCATGCCACAAGGAGCTCCTATGCCCTTGTCATTTAAACTAGACTTTTCATGCACCAACAACAATGCTGAGTATGAAGCCCTACTGCTGGGCCTCCACACAACCATCGCCATGAATATTAAAATATTAAACATATTTGGTGACTCCTTGCTCATAGTAAATCAAGTTAAGGGGCTCTTCTAGTGTCGATGTCCCGTATTGAAAGCTTATAAGGATCTTGTTGCTATATATCTGGCTAAATTGGAATGGTATGACATCGAGGCAATCCCTCGATCATCAAATAGGTTCGTAGACACCATGGCCTCTTTGGGATCCTTAATCCCTCAGAATCTGTCTACTAATTTCACTACCATTCATGTTAAAACACTTTTGCACCCTAGTTGTGAAACATGAAGCCTTTGATAATAGAATGTCAATCAACATGATCAGCGTAGAACCAAAAGCCGAATGGTTCTGTAGAGCTGAAGACTTTCTGAAGAAGGCACCCTGGGGGTCATTAACCTCTCAGAGTCCGATGGGGAGTGGTACCACCATTCACCATAAGGTTGTTTTCCAGTCTGCATTTGCAAAAGTAAATACGCAGGGGGAGCAAGTCATCTTAGCAGTTGAAGTTGAGGCTTATCAAAATTGGATGTCACAAATCCATGACTTCTTGAAGCTTGGTGTAATCCCAGAGGGATTGTCATGTGTCACAAAATGCACATTTAAATAGAAAGTGGCTAAATATGTCTTAATAGGAGACATCTTGTACCGATGAGGCTACGATGGAGTTCTCCTTCATTGCTTAGAGCCCCAAGAGGCATCATGGGAGATTTCACAAGCTCATGATGGTACATGCGGTGGCCATTTCAATGGCATGGCCATCGTCAAGTGCATCCTTTGAATGGGCTACTATTGGCCCACTATGGAGAAGGAGTGCAATGTGTATGTCAAGAAATGCGTCAAATGTCAGCATCATGCTAATCTTACGCACTTGCCATCACAGGCCTTACAACCCATCCAAGCGGCTTGGCCATTTTCTCAGTGGGGACTAGATCTTATAGGCAAGATCTCTCCTCCGTCATCGGGTCGACATACATTTATAATCATGGCTACTGAGTATTTCACAAAGTGGGTGGAAGCAATACCCTTAACAATGACAATTGGATCTCGTATAGCAGAGTTTATACTAGAGCATATCATAAGTCATTTTGGGATTCCATCCAAAATAATATCGAATAATGGAACATCATTCAAGAACAAAACTGTGAGAGCTTTGACATCTAAATATAGAATCAAACACAGTTTTGTGACTCCATACTATCCACAAGCAAATGGGCAGGTTGAAGCTTCAAATAAGATAGTGGTGGCCATCTTGAAAAATATGGTCCAAGAAAACCACAAAGATTGGCATATTTAGCTACCTCTTGCATTATGGGCTTACAGGACTAGTATTCGGATGCCCACTGGGGCAACACCATTCTCACTAGTATATGGCACTGAGGCCATTATGCCCTTGGAATTGGAAATTCCAATGCTGCGCATCGCATTGAAAGAGTTCATCGATGATGACACCATGCGACAAGCTCGATTGGATCAACTGACGCTGCTTGATGAACATCGCGTGAATGCCCTGGAGCATCTCCACGTTTATCAAGAGCGACTAAAATGAGCTTACAATATCAAAGTCCACCAGAGAGACTTTGAAGTTGGGGATCTTGTCTTGAAAGAGAACCAATAGAACTCTAATTTACCGCCAGATATGCGAGACAAATTCATGGCTAATTGGCTAGGACCCTATATCATATCTAAAAATATTGGTCCAGGTACCTATCGCCTAACATCGCTAGGGGGTGTTGAAGAGCCTGAACCTCTCAACATCATCCATATTAAGGCATTTTATGCTTGAGAGCATAGTAAAAGGCTCCAAGGGTTTGCTTATAACCGCTCGATCATCCCAAAAGGCTCCAAGGGTTCCTAAAACTACTTGGTCATGTCAGTCAAAGGCCCCGAGGGTTTGTTCAAAATCACTCGGTCATCCTAAAAGGCTCCAAGCTCATCTGTGAGTAGTTTGGTCAATCAAAAGGCACCAAGAGTTTTTGAAAAGTTGCTTGGTCAACCCAAAAGCTCCAAGGATTCTAAAAGATCACTTGGTCATCCCAAAAAGTCCCAAAGGTGCTCATAATCCCTTTGGTCAAACCCAAAAGGCTCCAAGGGTTTGCTGAAAACCGCTCGGTCATCCTAAAAAGCTCCAAGGATTTTGCTAAAAAATTGCTTGGTCAATCTAAAGGCTCCAACGGCATTTCCTCATCGTTTGGTCACTCCTAAAGGCTCCAGAGGCATGTACTCGCCGTTTGGTCAGATATGAGGCTCAAAACTCATAAAAATTATAAAATCAATAAAATCCAAAAAAAATTGGTAAAGCATAAAATCCAAAAACATTTGCATTTGCACTTTGCATTTTCATTTTGCATTCACACATGCATCCACTGCATTATTGCATTGCATATAGGCATTCGTCATCCATTGCATTCCGTAGTAGGAGGGATTGTGTTTGTCAGTATTACAAATGACACCACGTTTGTGTCTAAATCATGCATCTCTGCATTTATCATAATCCATCATTCATGTGAGTAAATGTGTTTTTCAACACAACCTATAATGTTGCTATGAGAGATATACTAGGGTTTTTTGGTCACTCAACCATACCTAGAGGTCTTATCAAGAGTTGATAGAAAGCTTGCTTTGCTTTTGTAGTTGAGGTCCAGTTAGTATAGCCCTTAGCATATCATAATCCTATCACTAATCAACAAATTAAACAATCCTAATAAGGACTAGGGGAAGATGAAAGTCATGAAGCAGGACCGGGTATCCTGAGGTGAAAAGAGTTATTCTTGCTTATCCCTCTATGTGAACGGTATGGGAAATTTTGGCAGTTGGAAAAAGGATAAGTTAGTTCCCTATTCAGAATCCCTTGCTTACGATAAAATGAGCAATATCCCAGAGTGATATCCCACATCAATCCTCAATATTGATACCCTAGATCGATATCATAGATCGACTTCCCATATTGATATCATAAGATCGATATCCTCAATCGATATACCAGAAATAGTTTCCCCAAAGTAAATCCCCAAAGGGAAGTTTTTGAAGAAAATTATCACATGTAAATGCCAAAAAGTGAAGATCAAATGAAGATCAGAAAACAGGCTCAAGTGAAGATCAAATCAAGTTCAAATCAAGATCAAATGAAGATCATAAATCAAAGTTCGAGTGGAGATCAAATGAAGATCAGAAATCCAGTTCGAAGAGAGATCAAATGAAGATCCAAAGAAAGTCAAAGTCAAAATGGAATCGACTCCCTTGCTTCACCACATATGAGCAAGTATCCCAAAAATTGAAGGATAGAAAGGAATGAGCCTGAATCCCTAGAATTATCGGCACTATTGTACCTTATGCATGATGATATGTTTGATACACTTGCATTTTGCTTATGTGCAGACCAATGTTTGAATGTGGAAGAGCTAGCTTCAGGTGTCCTGCATTGCCTAGTGGCTTAGTCCAACTAAAATCTAAACTTGGGATTGGATAAGACATTTGTGGAGCCCCTATCTTAGCAATGGGCTGAAAGAATCCCGCTTGACATCGGGGAATGCTCGTGTCTTATCTTAATATACTCATGTGCACACACAGGGATAATGAATAGTTAGGGCCTATCCTAGCAAAAGCCTTGCACTTTAGAAGTCTAGTGTGGTTAGTATGCAACTTTTGATAAGTCTATTAGGGTGTTTGAGTCTCATGGAAAACCTCAAAAATCTCTCTAATAGCAACAAAAGTACCAAATATCACAAACCATAAAAAGTAAAAGTCATTTCAAAACATCAAATTGCAAAGTATCCAATCCATGATACATCATTAACATAAAGCACAATCAAGATATAGGATAGATACCGGATGGATATTAGAAATAATATTTAGATGACCACTGACTATATTGTGCATATCATTCAAAGTGCAAAAATAAAATAGAATGACATATTGCATCATTCGCATCATAACATCGCACATCATGGCATTTCATATATGGGTGATTAATTGATCAAATTCTTATTATGAGGATATTTCAATTACATTCATGATTTTTATACATTCTGTGGTGTCATCCATTAGATTGATAAACACATATTGCATTCATTCCTTATGTTTTAAGTGATTAAAGCATACATGTTCATTTACATTAGATTACCATCATGTAAATAATGCATTACATACATTGCATCAGCATATCATGACATCGTCATAAAATTAAATGCATGCAATAAAGCAAAATCAAATATGCATTTAAGTAAACATCGCATCCATATGCATCCATCATAAATAGCACATCTAAACATCTAGATCACTGCATATCATCATCATCATAAATAAAATAGCTATCTAGTGCATGTCATCCATACATCACATCATATAGCATCAAATTAACATAAGCATTGCATCCATGTGCATAACATAAATAGAAAATTAAAAATATATACAAGTACACATAATGAGCCATAAATGATCAAATCATATATATATATATATATGTGTGTGTGTATGTGTGTGTGTGTGTGTGTGTCTCAAGAGTACATCAGGGTATATAAAAATTCCCGTAGGCTACATCCATGTAGGTCCTCGACCTTACACACAAAATAGTACATCAAAATAGCAACCCCTGTGTATGCTATGGAGGGCCTACACCCCTAGTCGGAGAGTCACCTGTATCACCTCTGTCATCCCTGTGCCTCCCATGCGAGCTAGCACCATGTGTACTAGAGGACCTGTGTGTCCTCTCAGTCCTGTGAGTCCTGTGACTCGAGCTCATGGATGACTGCCCTGTAGTCCTAGATCTGGTCCGTTGGGACCTTGAAGCATGTGGATCCTCTAGAACCTCCCCACCTATCAATCTAATCCATCCCTCTAGCTGAGAGATGTGAGCTACCCTCGCATCGCATAAATCATTCCCCTCTTGTATGAGGGAAGTAAGCCACCTAATCTCAGCCATAGGATCATGGCCTCCTAGGAAATGCAAGTGTTGGTGCTGAAGGTGGTGCCATGATAGCATGAGAAGATGATGGGTCACCTCTCTGAGCCTAGGACTGAGCCAAGTCCCTCTCTGCTATAGCCATCACCCATCATGCCTCTACTAGCTCGAGTGATCTGGTCATCTCCTAAACTCGTGCCTCTACTACTATAGCACACTCTATCATAGCTGTGGCCTAATCCTGGGCCTCCTGGAGTCACCTCTCCCTATCAGATAGCTTTACCTCTAGCATGGTGATAGATGTGTCTCGCTGTAGCTACTAAGACTATAGCCTACTAACCTGGCTCTACAAATCTGCTACCTAGGCTAGCAGCTACCCTACCTCACTATCTAGAGGTACCTCACCCTCATCTAGGCCCTCATCCTTGGCCTCCACTGGTGGTGCATCCTCTGCACCCCATCCACCCTCAGTCTGTGGGTGCACATTGTACCCCTATGGATCAGCCTCCATTGCCTCCTCAACCTGATTGAGAGGCCCAGATCCCTACCATCAAAGTAGGGACCACTAGGTATCATATGTTGGGGTGGTCCCAACAACAATAACTCTAGACTCCTAGAAATCATCTACAGCATCACCTAGAGTTGTAGGCAGCACCCACTATAGATGAGTCTCTAGAACTAGCCGCCTATAGATAATGGGCAACTTTGGAATGTCCTGCACCAAGCCAAACTATCACTGGACCTATGAGTAGAACTGGTACTCATAGATCTCGACCTTGTGGTCGAGTAACCATCTGTCCCATCGAGCCTGGCGTAGCTCCTCACCAACCTCCATCCACGTAGGGAAATCCATGTATGGACGCCACTCAATGTCCCTAAGGCTTAGTGCTACAAACCGGCTGATGTAATGATCAATGTCCCCAACATGGGACCTACTCCAGAATCCCTCCTCCTCACGAGGCCAACATGCAATGTAACACTGATATGCATCATCAATCATAGTGATAGCTAGGGGTAGCTCTATTGGTCACTCGATCTGGATGTGCTGCCAACCCTAGATCTATAGTAATAGACTATAGTTGATCCCAACCTGACTTCGACAGGTAATCTGGTATAACTCATGGTACAACTAGCATAGTAAGGCACTCCCCCAGGCTAGGAGCAATGGCCATCATGTGGAGCTTTGAATGACTCTCCTAACGTAGGCTAGAAGGTTCTAGGGAATCCTCGCACTTGAGGAGTCTGGAAGCACAACCTGCATGACTAGGTGCATGAAACTACCTCATGAATGGAGAAGACCTGCTCATCATACCACTCCTCGATGTGAATGCCACCATGATCGATCTTACGCTGGGCCTCCTAGCTTCGATCATCGAAGATCTCATTGAACACAACTCCCCTACTCTGAGAGGTAGAGGAGGTGATGGGCTCGCCATCAATAGGGATCCGAAAGATCCTGTAGACATCCTCAAGGGTGATAGTCATTTCACCTATCGATAGGTGAAATGTGTTGGTCCAGGCATTCCAGCTCTAGGCCAATGCAATCATGTAAGCTTGATCTACCCTGATGGTGGGTAGATCCAAGACATAGCCAAAGCCTATGGCTCCAAACCACTCTCACTCCCCGTCAGTCAGCAGTGGGTGGAGAGTGTTAAGGAGCTTTGGCTCCCTAGCTCTAGAGGTCAGTCTCTACAAAGAGATATAGTATAAGGAAAAATCTAACTAAAGGCTAATTAAATAGCTAAAAAATGACCTAAAAAGAGATAGATCAAGCAGAAAATAGCTAACAATGCAAAATTATGCTAAGCATGATCAAAAATTTTAAAAATACATCTCATAGGTGCAATAAAATGGCATTAACTGCTAAGAAAATCACAAAAAAATTGAAAATTTTGAAAAAATTTCATTAAAAAAGGGAACCGCAGGTCAAACCCGTGGTCCGCCCAATGGTCAAATTTTTGACCATTGTAATTCAAACCTAACCGTAGCTGATACCTACGGTCCCTAATCGGTCAAAGGGGAACCACAACTGGTAGTTGCGGTCTAGGGATACGACCCATTCCAGGTCTTTTCCTAGCCAAAAAATAAAAAAAATTAATTAAAATTAATCTAAGCTAGCCTAACCTAGGGTGTGGTTCATTGCCAATAGTTTAGTGTGATTAATTAACCAATTCATTAATTTGGTTCATTTTATTGGTAATGAATGCGAGGTCTTGGTTTCAAATTACCTTGCCCACACCGAGGCCTCGGTTGGAAGAAGGTTGTTCGTGGTCTACCATTCTGATGTGTGAAAGGTAGTAGGGTTTCAATTGCTTCAAGTTAAACTCTCACACCTCTCAGAGCTCTTCAAATGGTAGTCATTGTCAAAGGAATAATGAGGAATTTTGAAAATGATAGATTTTTAAACCTTTTCCTATTTTTGTCAAACCGTAGCTAACACCTGTGGTCCCAAGATTAGGGTTTTTCGCTCGCGGGTCTGACCTAGGGTTCCCAAAATTTGAAAATTTCAACTGCATACTACACCCATGGTTTGCAAATGGTATCAAAAATAGAAAAATCCCACCATGGGAGGGTCTTAAATGATAAATTAATGTGTCCTACCGGATCAAATGTCAATAAGAGCAATCAATTTGCAAATTTGGTGATTTTTAAGCACCAGGATTAATCAAAAATTCAAAATTAACAAAAAAATTAAATAATCAAAAGCCAAATGCACCTCGTATTCAGTTATTTACTCTATACACTTGGCGGTTGCAGCGACTTGCGCTCCATGCAATCCGATGAGATGAGTAAATAACCATAAGGACATTTGGGGCAAAATTGTCATCGTTGATTTGATATGCTTCTTTTCAATTCCGAAGAAGGCCTTTGAGGCTGGACTGCTCCACGGGAATGAGGTGTTTCATGTCATTTCCTCTATGACATATTTTTAGCAAATCATCGATGAATTGATTCAACATAAAACTAATTGGATTTGCATCATTTCGATTCCCTAAGATGGCTATTGTAGCTCGACTGCTCCATGGGATAGAAATGTGCAATTACTATTAATAGTTGGAATCATAAGTTGAACTAGGCTTAGCCAAGTAATTAAATGCTCAATTCTAAATTTGTTTAGATCATTCATTGTGGTCAAGCGACCTCGTCGCTTCATACATTGTCATTACCCTCATCGACTCGTCACTTGAGGGGGTAGTCATAATATCAAATCATAATCAAAATCAGTAGAAGATCCCTGAAATCGTAGATCCCTTGATCTTGTCAAAATTGCATTCGTCCTTGTGAATCATTGTCAACAACTATCATAAGCTTACCCCTTTGCTTGGGGAAAATAGCAAATATGAAGTTTGCTTGTTGTTCTCCACCTTTCAGATCTATGGGTTAGAAGATACCTATGGAATGCATAGCCACACTGAATGAGATGAGATGGGCACAAGCTTTTCAAATGTAAGCCTTTCACCCAGTTGGAAGCAATGATTCTAGGATGCACGTCCTTTTGCTGGACCTAGGGCATCTAATGTTGATCCGACTAATGATCATCATAGAACCTTCGACATCATTTTAGGAGGTCTATTTTTGCTCAGCATTGTTCGATCTCACAATGCATCTCAAAAGGGGCATCTGTAGACACCTAAAATGTATCATGTCGATGGTGACTACTCATATGGACATGCTACAAGACCATATGGAAGATCTTGGATAGACTCCAAGATAGAGCAGTGGTTCTAACCACTCAATTTGGGCTCCTTGGCCTATTCAGTCTGAACCATAGCTGAGACCTACGGTCTATAGATTGAACCATGGCTGAGACCTACGGTTTACAGTCTGGACCGTAGTTGTCACCTACGGTCTTAATTGAAGTTTAGTTGGCCTTCATCCGAGCCAAATCGGTTTGAATGACCATTTGTTCTAGAAGAAGGTGGTTAAAGGATGAAATCTTCCAATCCAACTATCCTAACCACCCCTTCTTGATCTTGGCTTCTCCATGAAGCCACCCCTAGCCCTTGGGACATCCTATAAGTACCCCTTCGAATTAGGGCAATGATATAGAGCATTTTGATAGCGAAGTGCTATCGAAATATTGAATGAAGAGTGCATTTGGAGATCAAAGTAGTGAAGCCCTGTTGAATTGTGGACTCACTTGAGTGCATAGAGAGAGCCTTGTTGCCATCACCATTGTCAATTTGTCAAGCATCATGACGAATTATGCCATGGATGCCCTAAGGAGCTAGAACACCAAGAAATGCCAATTCGGGCAAACAGAGGCCCTATTCAACAATTCAACCACCAAACCTATCAGAGGACACTGAGGTGACCCTTGATCATCAATTTGACAAGGAGGATCAAGCCCACTGCCCTTGAAATTGGAGGGCAAACCTACTTGGTTGCTCACCATGGCTTTCAGCCATGGTTTACAGTGCATACCGCTCATCAAAGTTGCGGTTTGCAACAGGTGTAAGATCTCCTTACTATTTCTTGTTTCAGATTACTTAATTAGATTAGATTAATCATTTGCATAGTTAAAATAGGGTTTTAGAGATTTCTGACCCGTAGATTTAGTGTTTAGAATAATTCTATTACATTAGTGTAGAATATGCAAGAATGGTTTCTTTTTATGTTTTCATGCTTAATTCCATTTAATTAGACCATTCAATACTTAGTTGCAATAGTATTTTATGCATTTACATGAATCTTTATCAATTTGGCATAGTTTAGATACATTTTACATGCTTTCTTGATTATATGCTTTTCATGGCTTTTTCATGCATCAATCCTTCAAAGGGCCTCATCACGAGAGGCTGCCTATTTGTATAACTTTCTTGTGTTGTTTCTTGATCATAGGAAATAGGTTCAAAGGAGCTTCAATCACCAATTTCCTTCCTCAACGTGAAGAAGAGGGTTAACTCCACCCTAGAGCAGTTTGTGACTATTTGGAAAAGCATTAATAGTGCGCCTACCCCATTGGGGGCTTTGGCAATTGTATTGATTGTATCAACATTTTGGGTGACCCTAAGAGGGGCAATATTGTAACCAAGATTCATTGGCTATATCAATAAAGAAACACACATTTTCTTTGATTCATGCAATCTTGTTATCTTGTCATGCTTTTATGTTGATTTCCATTAATGCAATAGCTAGGTGTACATTTTTTGGGATAGGTCAGAATGCGATCATGGTGGAACTCCACAAAATCAGTGATCTAACTATTGTTTCTTGAATTTTTAGAATTATAGGTACAAACCATAGCTATCAGCTACAGGCCAACAATTGAACCGTAGGTTCAACACGTGGTTTACAGTGTAGACCGTAGACTAGACCTATGGTTTACATATGATAGAGTAGACAATAGAAAATAGAGTACAAATCAGATGAGGACCTGAGGTAGGCCCCATTTTCACCCTCTGTCATTTTTTTCTCTGCCTATGTTTTTCCAAAATCATAAAAATGAAAATAAAGTAGGATAATAAAAAAAAGAAGGTTAAAAGGAACTAAGTCCTTAGGATTATCGCTTTCTTAGTTTTCGATAGGCGCTGCTAGGAACATCGGATCTCTGATTGCAATCCACACTAGAATACAACGTGCTATATTAGAATTGTGTGTGGGTTTGCATGTTTGAGGCCCAAGTAGTGGCTATTTGCATACTAGTTTGCATTGTCAAAAATCATGTAGAGTATAACATGCATCTCTGAATATAAAACATGTCTTTATACATTACATGTAGAAAACAATCATTGTGTTGTATTATGCATATTTATTTTATGCAAATTAAAATGGACCACACACACCACGTTTCACTTAAACATTAGTGAGTTGGGCTTGACATCCAACCACTAGTAGGGTTCAGTTACGATAGAGGTGATTTCCATCCGTTGGCCCAAATCCTATGTACCCTTGGATACTAGACCAATACTGGATCCAAGAACATTTCATACCCTAGAAAATTTGCATGTATTCTCTTTAGAGGGTATAACATTGACTAGGAGAAAACGGGTGAGGATCTGGGAGGACCTGTGCTCCTTGTTTGGGTGTGGACTTTCATCACCACACACGGGGGATTGACACAGCTTAGAAGTCACATCCAGGTTGTCAAGATGTGAGCATATAGGTGAAATCCAATTTGAACTAAGAATATCATTCAATGCTTTTCAAAATATGATAAGGAGTTCTATTATGATACAAAAAATTATTGAAACAACATCAAATAGTCTAGGGCTCAATTTTAAAAATTAATACGAGATAAACACCATTGTATACCTTATTTTCTTAATAAAAAACAAATATAGACACTAGGTGCACCATGGTGGAGACATGGGACGGTCAAAAAAGTCATAAGCCTGAAGCCCATGACCAAGCCCCAACATACTCACATCAACATATATCGAATCCTCACCCACATGCATGTATCGAACGTCATTCGATGAGCATTAGAGGAGATAACTCACAAGAGGGGAACCTATTGAGCATATCCCCAATAGAGGAATATATGTGCATTCTTCTAGGCACAGAATAGAGTAAGGAACCTCTCAACATGAGATTGTTCCACTCAAAATCCATTACTAAGATCACATTACACATGCATCCATAGGATCAGCTAAAGAGTATGTTATATAGGGATCAAAGTTAGTACCCTTATGTCATAGGTCTCCAAGAGGATCCATGGATCCACCTTTAGAGTACATATGTGATTGAGACCCACCCATTCAGGGACATGCAGATAGGGCTACCACTGAGCATAGGCCTATGCAGACTCCCACACGTGGTGAACATCGAAAGATCACTATTGATATGGCTAATGTCGAAGCCAATGGCACACCACCGCATGAGTGGTGGAGATCCAGATAGTTAGACGGCTTAGGTAGCGTCCTTGAGTAGCTAGGCTACAAGCCTTCGGTGCCACCCACCCATGCTTCGAGTGAGCATAGTGGGGGTTCTATTAGGACTGCTAGAGAGCATGGAGAGGCTTGTAAGTGCCCTCATGTGACATCCACCATCCATGCATGGTGGCATAGAGCACAGAGCTCAGTAGGATGCCAATGTTGTCTTTATAGACAAGGGCAAAAGCATCACAAATTAGTTAGATGGGTATAGAATCCATAAGGTCGCTCATACAGAGCATGCATACTAGAGGCCTGTCATGACCAATGACCTTGATAGATCACACAAACTGGTATCTAAGCAGCGATGATAGCTCCTCCAAGATCAATTGGAGGATGCTTGCCTAGAAAGGTAGCTCATTGAAGATGAGAATATTCAGGCATAAAGGTTCATCAGACAAAGGTTATACGAGTAGTGCATGCATGAGGAATGCATCCTTACCCAAAAGAAGCATGTAGAGTAGGAGGATAGGCTAGCTAGGGCTGGTCTATATACTCATATCGAGAATAGAGAGCGCATTCAGAGAAAATATTTTTCATAAGCTGATGTGTAGCAAGAGCGCAGGGACGATCATACTCATATTAGTGCCCAACAAAGAGAACGACCATCGTTGTTCGAACATGAGAGGCAACAAAAATATGAGGAAGAAGAGGGAGAGGAAAACAATCAAGAGTATCGTAAATAATCTCAAGTTGATGAGGAGGAAGAGTGATGAGAGGTTATTTAGTACTAATTATTGTATCAAATTCAATCATTTTACATGAGTATTTAATATATTTTTACATGTTATCATTAGTTAAATATGAATTATTGGTAAAAATGAGTAAAAATGGTAATTTTATGTTTATCAGTAAATTACGTCCAATTTGCCCGAGATCTGAGTTAAATACAGGTAATAAGTGGAGAAACTATAGTTGTACTCTAGATGTGAAGAACAACCACTAGCAATTAGAAGAAGTCAAGCAGATGATCTCAGTTTACAAAAGATAGTTACTAGAGGTAATTATAGAAAGTAACTACATAAGGTCAAAAGGTCATTTTGAAGACTTACCATGGATGAAAAAACATACTATGGACGACATAACCAAATGATGACAATTAAAATATCTCCAATATATCTTTACTTCTCATTTTGGTTATGAGATTCTCTCCAGTTGATAAAACCTTATGAAAAGGATTTGTAAAGTTATTATTTGTCAAATGTCAAAGTTGTTAATACTTCCTATATTACGAGAGCTGAAAAGTCTTATTATGAGTCAGTTAGATAGGAAATATTCCATGTAATGCCACTTGGACTTATAGAAATATTTTTAGGTCCAAGTCAAATAAAATATTTTTAGCTTTAGGATATCTTATGGTGTACGTATAGTCATGACTCCACATTTTAAGCAAGATACACACGAGGACAAGATTGTACTTTGTATTAGTCTTAGTATAAAAATATACAACATAAACCAAAGGCTCTCTCTCCTCTAGGGTTTTTTCTCTAATTACATTATTCATTACATCATATTACAGATTATTTTTTGGAGCTTGTACAATTGACTCTTCATCAATAAAATAGCATTTCTTCATTATGGTAGCTTGTATCATTTGTGGCATTTATTTATTCTCCATTCTGAATTTGTAAATTCTACAACCTGCATTCATGAATTATAAATAAATGTTAGTATAAATCATAATATTTAGTTACTGATAGAGTAGTTTAGGGGAAATAAATTACACTACCACTTAGGAGGCATGGCCCACTCCTAATCGACAGTCCCTGAGCTCTTCACCCCGTGCATTAGGTTAGAATTAGTTAGACCTGCATTAGAAAATACATAAAATATAAAATTGCATAATAGTTAAATTTCATAATAAATTGCACTTATTTACTACTTCCTGCATAATTCATATTGCACATTTTTATATTTCTTTTTGTACATGTGTACACATGATTTCTAAACTGGAAATTGAACTAGACTTAAGCATTAATTCCTACGATCATATCTATACTGGATTGCTACTTTTTAAATATAACCTTTGTTTTCCCTCGGAATGATAAAATTAAATGTAAGCTTCTACAACTGATCATTTTGGCATAATTTTCGGGGAAAGTAGCATCGTAGTAGTTGATCAGAGAAGCCATTGGCAGTGCAAAGCGAGAGGACTTACTTGTACGCATGAGATCTTATGGACGCATGAGCCCCTGGTGTGCATACGAGTTAGAGTGGTTATCGACATAGATGGGAAAAAATAGCCCTCCCTATCATGGGTAGCTAACAAAAAGCCTTGCATTACGATGTTTTCAGGTTCCTTTTTCATAAATATTTCATGTTTTAATTGCTTTCCTGGATAAAAATTTGCTTTCCTGCAATTTGCTTTCTGTAATTTCCTGCTTTGGGTAATTATTATTGTTTAGGTGATGTAGGGTCCTATGGGCAAGTTTAGGAAGTGGGGAAAGGTAATAGCTAAAAATAACCCTGTATCTTGGGAGTAGGGATTAGCTTATAGTGAGTGACACGACTGTAGTGAAATCCCCCCTAGTCAAATAAACACTAAGAAGTTACCTGTTATTTCAATACTGTTATTTTATTTTTATCGAACTATTGCTTAATTGGTTACATTGATTACGTGATCCGCGGGTTGTACCCAATTATAGTAATACTAGGTTGTATACTTGTTTCTAATGATATTAAGTTTGAGTGTACGGATTACGTGCTCTGCGAGTCACATTTGAACTTAGTAACATTAGGAATTTTCCTAATATTGTTAGAATTAGGCTGTATGGATTACGTGCTCCGTGGGTCGCATCATAATTTTAATAACATTAGGATTGTCTAAATTATACATATTTCTTTTTGTTAAAATTTATGAATTTTATGTTTTAATAGAAAGTAGATCAAAACAGAAAACAAAATCAAAGCTTAAAAAATTTTCAAAAAGAAAAAAAAAATATATGGTTGAAAGTAGTCAGATTGAATTCATAGATCTCAGGAAATTTTTGATTCAGCAAGAGGTTAATATTCTTGTTGATCAAAACTTTATAACAACCAAGTCAGAATGGGAAGCATTGTGTGTAAGAATTGACTCTATCAACGAGAGATCAAAAGAACTTAAAAAGATAAAAAAGATTAATATTGCAAAAAATTTAAGGGTAAATAATCCTACACCTTATGATAATCTGGGAGTAAGTTGTGAAAATTGGCTTTGGGATAGATGAACTATAGTAAATCCATCAATTTATCCTTGGAACCAGTACCTTGAGGATTCCCTCATTGTTCATAATTTTCTTGCAGAAATAGAGAAAAGAGAGTTAATCCTGCAATACAACAAAAGGTATTTTAGAATTCCTAGAGCTGTATGTTTTAGAGAATTATGCAAAGGTTTATATTTCGAGCTACAGTTTGGAATTCCTAATTCTATAAAAATTAAAGCTTTTCTTTGTCAGATGATTCAACTATTGGTAGATAATTTTACTTTTGAGGAAGACCATTTTATGACACCAGATCAACTTGATCCAATCAATGATATACATAAGTTATTTATAGAAGACTAGGTGTTATATTCAAAAAAAAAAAAAAAAATATATATATAATATATATATATATATATATATATATAAATATAGATTTAGAATATACATGAAAATACTGAGAGACTCTAAAGGAAGATTTATAAAAATAGATAACATAGAAAAATCCCCAAGAAACTTTAGACAACATGGGATTTTTAAAATATAAAACACTAGAGCCACATCATCAAATCAAGCTGAAATCCTAGAACAAGATCCCAACACATAATTATTACCAAGTCCTGAGTTTGATGATCATATAGATTCTTCAATATTCACTGATCCTATTCCTGATCCAATTCTTGAATTCCTATATTCAAGTATGGCAAACACTGAAAGTGAAGTAGGAAAAGAAAATTGTGGAAATAGGGAACAAAGACAAGAAAGACCAAGGCAAGAAAGAGATCACGTAGAAAATAGAAAAAGAAAATATTTGCTTTTCCAGTTTTACATACAGAGGGAACCACAAGAGATCCTAAATCAATCTCTCTTTCTTTATTACCTACCTTCCATGGAAAACCACATGAAGACCCTGATGCCTTTCTCTTTGAATTTGAAGTTGTATGTTAAGCTTATTTCTATACTACAAATGAGAGAAAGTTAAGATTATTTCCTTCTACTCTTAAAGATGCCACTATAAGATGGTTTATGTTTTTAGGAGAAGGAGTTTTTAATCATTGGGATGGTGAAAATGGATTAAAACAATTATTCCTTGAGAGATATCAAGAATATTGTAGAGTTAGGGACAAGAAAGCTGAAATTTTCCGAATGAATAGAAAGGAAGATGAATCTTTGGAAGATTATCTTGAAATATTTATATTTTTAGGATCTAGAGTAAATATAGAGCTTGAAGAAGAAATATTAAAAGAACTTTTTATGAAAGGATTAAAGGAGGATGTTCTTGAAATCCTAAATCTTATGGCAAAAGGAGATATTCATTCTACATATTTTGAAGGGATTGTAAATATTTGTAGAAACTATTCAAGAAACAAACCCTTGAGAAGTAATAAATATACATCTACAGGAGCATGAGTAACAAGAGATGAAATTGGAAATATGTTGGAAGCTTTAAAAACTGATTTATTGAGTAATTTCACCTCATATTTGGATTTAATGGATAAAAAGATAAAGGACAGTGAAGAAATTTACTGCCATAGATGTAGGAAGAAACACAATTCAAGAGAATGCCCTCTCAACATAACAAATATCTCCAATATCTCTTCTTGTTGCCAAATTTGTGATAAAGATCATAAAACTAAAAAATATAAACATATCTCTGCTGTTAAGGTTGCCATAAAAGAACCTAAAGTAGAAGAAGCAGAGGATGTTTATTTTGTTTCTCAAAGAAGAAATGGCCCATTTAATGGCCCATAAAATTGGTCAAACCCTAAGTATCCCAACCAAAAAAGACCTAACCAATGGTCCAATATGCCAAATTTGAATTCTTACAATCAAGATTGGAATATATCCCCATGGGCTCAATTTATGGCTAATTATTATGGAGGATAATTTCAATGGAATCAAGGAACACAAAATCAAAATATGCTTGGTTGGAACAATAATGATGAATATAATCAAGGTGGCACTAATTGGTTTCCAAATGGAATGCAACAACAAAATGCTCAAAATCAATTTAGGGGACAAAATACTCAAAATCCACCTCAAAATAGACTTCTTCCACCTCCAAAAAATAATCCTCCTAAGCAGTTACCTATTCCAGCTCAACCAATTCCTAACCCTAACAATAATAAAAATTTCCAAAAAGTCTACGAAACAAATGAAACATGTTCTATATCTATAGCACCTTGTCAACAAATACAATTAAGATCAGGAAAGGTATTAGAAAATGATGTCACTCTTAAAAGACTTAATGATCCAATTGAAAAATTGGTTGAATATGAAATTGAAAATAATAAGGAAACAAACAATCAAGAGGAGAATATTCCAACCAAACAACAAGAGATTCAAACAAATAAGGAAATAGAAGTACCATTTCCTCAAAGATTGGCAATACCAAAAGAACCATCCAAGCCAGCCTTTAATTTTCTTCAAGAAATAGAAGGTGTTACTATTAATATTCCTTTATTACAAGCTATCAAAGATATACCCATCTATTCTAAACTTATTAAAAATATATGCTCAAAAAGTAAAAAGAAAAATGAATTTCAAACTATTCAAGTTATTGGACAATAATGTGAGATGATGATAGGCGATAGGTTGGTACCTAAATATACATATCCTGGAATACCTATACTCAATGTGCATATTGGAAATGTAACCTTAAAAAATGTTTTGGTTGATTTAGGAGCTGATATTAATGTTATGACCAAAGAAACAATAGATTCCTTAGGGATACAAAAATTACAATTAACTTCTATTGTGCTTCAACTCGCTGATAGATCTACTATTAAGCTAGAAGGAAAACTAGAAGATATTATGGTCTCAGTAAGTTCATGGGAATATCCAGTGGACTTCATAGTATTACAACATTAAAGGAAATTAGGGGGACATACCTAAATTTTAGGAAGACCATGGCTTGTAACAGCTGATGCCTACATTAGCTGTAGATCAGGAAACATGACTATTTCCAATGGTAAAGATACAAAAGATCTTAGTTTATTTCCTGAATCACCAATAAAAGAAAAATAATTGTGGTATGATTTTCCTCAGGAATATGATGATATCCAAACCTTATCCATTAATGTTTTAACTTAAGAACTTGAACAAGAAGCTTAGGGGCCCTTACCATTGTTGTTAGAAAATCAACAAGAAAATCAAAATCAAGACATTAGTGATTTATTTTCCAATAATGAAGAAAACACAAGTCAATATCAATATGCTTATGATTTGAATATTTTTGAACATTAAATAAATGGAATAGATGCAAATATAGAAAAATATAAACAAATAGATATTATACCTGGAAGAACTCTTAATATCAGTAATGAACTCACAATCATACAAGAGTCACAATTGGTAGATTTGCTTAGAAAGTATCAATCAACATTTGCATGGAACTATGAAGACATTAAGGGTACTCATACAAGCGTGTGCACCCATACTATATTTATCCAAGAAGGTTGTAGTCCTGTAAGACAACCACAAAGAATATTAAATCCAACTATGAAAGAAATAGTCAAAGAAGAAATCATTAATCTTTTAAATGCAAGTTTTATATACCCAATTTCAGATAGCCAATGGGTATCACCTTTAGTGATAGTCCCTAAAAAGAATGGTAAATGGAGAATTTGTGTTGATTATAGGGAATTAAATAAAGTAACTAAGAAAGACTATTTTCCCTTACCATTTATTGATCAAGTCTTGGATACATTGGCTGGAAAGAAATATTTTTGTTTTCTAGATGGTTTTAGTGGGTATAATAAAATCTCCATAGCTGAAGTTGATCAGGAAAAAACAACTTTCACATGTCCTGTAGGAACTTATGCTTATAATGTTCTACCTTTTGGATTATGTAATGCACCTGCAAATTTTCAAAGAGTTGTGTTAGCTATCTTTTCTGATTTATCAAATGAATGCGTAGAAGTTTATATGTGGCTTTACAATATATGGTACTACTTTTGAAGAAACTTTATCTAGATTGCAAAAATTTCTAATAATATGTCAAGAGCAAAATATCTCTCTTAGTCATGAAATTTTTTTCATGATGATGAAAGGTGGCATTGTTCTAGGGCATTATATATCACAAGATGGTGTTAAAGTAGACCCTACAAAAATACAAGTTATTCAAACTCTTCAATACCCAAGAACACAAACTGAAGTAAGAAGTTTCTTGGGACACAGGATATTATCATAGATTCCTTAAAAATTTCAGCAAAGTTGCTACTCCTATGCTTAAGCTGTTAATGAAAGATAGTGATTTCAATTGGACAAATGCATGCCAAAAAGCATTTGAGGAAATAAAAGAAATATTGACCACTGCTCCAATATTAAGAGGACCAAATTGGAAATTACCATTCTATATACATTGTGATGCTTCAAAATATGCAATAGGATCAGTATTACAAAAAATAGAAAACATAATACCCTATGCTATTTATTATATAAGTAAAAATTTGCATGGAGCTGAACTCAATTATACTATTATAGAAAAATAATTTTTAGTTGTAGTTTATGCTCTTAACAAATTTAAACATTACATTACAGGGTATGAAGTATTTTTTCACACTGATCATTCTGCCATTAGATACTTAAAAAATAAAGCAACAGTTGGTGGTAGAGTGATTAGATGGCTTCTTTTATTACAAGAATTCAATGTTACAATCACTGATAAAGCAGGTAAAGATAATGTTATTGCTAATCATTTGTCTCGAATACAAATTTTTGATGACAATGAATTAATACATGATAATTTTCCAGATGAACATTTATTTGCCGTTTCTATTTTTACTCCTTGGTATGCTGATATTGTAAATTATTTAGTAACAAGAAAAATACCTCAACATTTTACACCTTATGAAAATAAGAAATTAATATTTCAAAGTACTTCTTTTACTTGGCTTCATGGAATTTTATTCAAACGATGTCCAGATTAAATAATTAGAAGATGTGTACAAGAAAATGATGTATATGATATTATTAGGGCATCACATGAAGAACCTTGTGGAGGTCATTATGCAACCTAAAGAACAATAAAAAAAATATATCAAACTGGATATTATTGACCTAAAATGAATAAAGATGCTCATAAATTTATTGATAGATGTGATGCTTGTCAAAGAGCTAGTAAGCCTACTTCTTCTATGGAAATGCCTTTAGTTCCACGCATAGCATTTGAACCATCTAAAAAATGGGGAATTGATTTTTTAGGACCTATAGAACCTCTAAGTGATGTAATCAACACATATTAGTTTGTACAAATTACATTACAAAATGGGCAAAAGTTAAAGCACTTCCACGAGCTAAGGCTGAACTAGTAGCTGATTTTCTTTATGAAAATATAATACAATGCTTTGGTGCACCTAGAGAATTGGTTTTTGATCAAGGACCTCAATTTAATTCCAACGTAATTGAACATTTTTTCCATATCTATCAAATAAAACATAAGAAAACTTCATCATACCACCCACAAGCCAATGGACAAGTAGAAGTTACAAATAGAGAACTTGAAAAGATTATCACAAAAATTGTAACTATTAATAGGGGTTATTGGAATGAAATATTAAAAGAAGATGTATGGGCATATAATACCACTTGGAAAACTACCACAGGTTTATCACCTTATGAAATGGTTTATGGGAAACAAACCATTTTTCCCATCGAATTTAAAATTGAAACATTACACACATCCGTACAACTTGACATGAATTTGGATAATGCACAAAAAGAAAGGTTGGAAAAATTAAATATCTTAGATGAAAAGAGATTAGAAGCCTTGCATAGAACATAGATAACTCAACAACAATGAAATAAATGGCATGATAAACATATTTTACCACGTACATTTCAATCAGGAGATTGGGCCTTGTTATTTGACTCCCGTTACCAAGATTTTCAAGGTAAATTAAGAACCAGATAGCTAGGACCCTATGAATTGAGGAAATATTTGAAAATAGTACAATTAAACTTAAGCCTATAGATGATTCAACAAGAAAACTACTAGTAAATGGCCATAGGCTTAAAATTTATAAGAAACCATTATCTAAAGAAGAGTTCATACATCAGTTTGGAAAATAAACTGATTTGCAATACATTTCTGAACCACAATCAACCACTATTCAATGGACTTTCTTTTTGAAAAATAAAAAAATATATATATTATGTACATATTTATACATAAACATACTTATACATATTTGTACATACAAATACTTATACATATACATAATAATGTAAATATTATATCAAAAACAAAAAAATTATCTTGCTTCCTTTATTTCATCATGAAGTTCCAACATTTCTTTCTATTTTTCAGTCATTCAAAAAGATTTTCAAAGAAAAATCCTTTATCTTTAACCCTGTAGAGAAAAATGACCATATGATGTATAGTACCTTGTTGCTAGATGAAATCTAGGTATTTTTTCAAATATTCAAATTCTATCTAGTATATTGGGGAAATTATCATTGAAAATAGAGCAAATCTTTTGAAATGTTGATAAGTGGGGCATGGACTTCGTGGGACCGTTTAATCCACCTTCGATGGGAAGGAGGTTTATTTTGGTCTGTACGGATTATGTTACCAAATGGGTTGAAGTACAGGCATTGAGGGATTCAAAGGAAATAACGGTCACAGATTTCTTATTTGCCCATATTTTTACATGGTTTGGGGTCCCTCAGGAGATAAAAATAGACCAAGGGCCTCAATTTACCTCCAAGTTGATCAAGGAACTGATGGATCAATACAGAGTTCAGCACAATAAAACTATGCCCTACCATCCATAGGCAAACGGGCAAGTGGAAGTGACAAACAGAGAAATAGAGAACATCCTGACGAAGACAGTGTAGCAACACAAGAAAGATTGGGCTACACGATTGCCGGAGGCAGTTTGGGAATATAACACCACATGGAAATCCACCACAGGATTTACACCTTTCCAACTTGTCTATGGGAAAAATGTGATGATGCCCATCGAATTTGAAATCAAGACCCTGAGAATGACTTTAGAATTGAATTTGAGCTTGGATGAAGCTCAAAAACAAAGGATTCTGCAGTTAGATCAACTGGACGAAATCCGATTAGATGCTTTGCAGAGGACAAAAATTATACAAAAGCAAAGAAAGTGGTGGCATGATAGCCACATGAAGCTAAAGTAGTTCCAAGAAGGGGAATGAGTACTATTGTACGATTCTCGATTCCAGGAGAGGAAGGGTAAATTAATGTAGAGATGGATGGGTTCGTATGAGGTGGTAGAGCTCATCAAGAACGGGGCAGTGCACATTAAGATAATTGATGGCAGCAACACTATGTTCACAGTCAATGGCCACCGACTACACCCTTATAATACATTCAAAATGTTATAGGTAGAATCCAGAATAGGCATGGGGGAGACCCCATCTTGCTAGATCTGGACCGAACTCTCTCAGGTGAAATGGTGGCCATGGAAGTGCTCACCCAAAATTAGTTAATGTAGTTTTTTGTATATATAATGTGTTTTTGCAGGGATGATGCCCACATGCAAGCTGTAGGCATCCTAACCCAGGGCCTAACAGGCATGAAATGCATCTAACTGCATTTATTTTCCTTTTTTTTGGTTTCTTTTTATAGGTGGAGGACCTTACAAAGACGAGGGATAGGTATCTGGGAAACCAGGCCTGATTCGGCTCAGCATTTTGACACTGACTCGTAGGTAGAAGCTGAGCAGCATGAAGCAAGACTGGGAAGGCTTGATCACCCTTTCCCAGTAAATTGCAACATGATTGCCGAGAATAAGGCACATTTCTTATAAAGAAGGTGCCCAGCTAGAATAAGGTGCCTTCCACATCCAGAAGGTGCCCAACCCAGTTGTAAGAGTTCTAAAAAAAAAATAAATAAAAAATAATAATAATATATAGGCGCATTTCATGGCTGGAAGGCACCATATCTGTAAAAAAAAAAAAAAAATCCAAGGCACATTCCACATCGGGAAGGTGCATGCAGACCGAGGTGCCTTCCACATTGGGAAGGCGCATGTAGACTAAGGCACCTTCCACATCGAGAAGGCACATGCAGGCCAAGGTGCCTTCCACATCGGAAAGGTGCACCCAATCAGGAGCACCTTCCATTGCAGGAAGGCACCATCATCAAGAAGGCACCTTCCCCCACGGAGCGGCACATCCAATTAGAGGCACCTTCCATCACTGGAAGGCGCATCCATTCAGAAAGTATCGACAAAATTGGGAAGGCACCACATTAGCGCCTTCCACATGGGGAAGGTACCAAAGAATGCCTTTCATGAACAGCCAACACTCACACCTCTTGGACACCTCAAGCAAAACGAAGCATCACACGAATGAGCGGCACCAGATGACCATACCCCTCCCCCGTGTCACAAATCGATGAATCAGTAGCCTTCACGATGCCTGAAACACCGAATTAGGTATGCGCATGTTAATTCAAATTTTTATATAATTATTTATAAAATATGCAGTACCGAAAAAGATACCGCCATCATAAAGATCATATCCCCCCATAGCCGGAACCACATGCCAATGATATGGTGCATTCCATAACTGCTCGCATTAGGCACCTTCCCTATAAGAAGGCACATTCCTGAGGAAGTAAGGACAAAAAAAATAGCAGTAGTAAGGGAAGGCGCCATGGGAGGAAGGTCTAAGAATCACACAGTGAAGAAGAACTAACTAGGTGATACAGACGAAATCAGAGGAGCGGTGAAAACACAGTTCGAGGCCGAGGGATGGCTCAAATAATGTACCTTGGTCAGTCAGGGCCAGGACATGGATGTAGCCAAGGAGTTCGTTGCCTCCTTGAGGGGTGATGTGCCCAAGTACATGGGGTAGAAATTCCAGTCACCCCTGAGTTCATCTCACAAGCAACTAGATTGCCCCTCATAGGGGAATGTGTATATAAGGGCAGACTGTAGATAGATAGAACATGTAGATAGACAAGGAGAGGTTACCCAAAAACAATCTCCCCATGAATCTATAGAAGATGTTCGAGTAGGTTGCTCAATTCTTCACATGCATTGAGAAATATACCCATCTGCATGCTAATAATGTGTAGTTTCTCAATCACCCGATGCATGGAAGGAAGTTAAACATGCCATTCTACTTGGCGAATGCCCTGAAGTACAAAGTAGGTTGGTACCAGAAGGGGGCACCATACGCCTTAGCCCACCATGGGCTAATATCATAACTTTCCTGCCATGCAAAAGCGCAGAGGCAGAACCCCGATGTAGAGGGAGATGACGATCGGGAAAGGCGACACGATGCTGTTGCCGAAGCATGGCAAGACGAGGGATGCCCTACAAAGGATATATCGAGCATCGAACAATTGGAATTGCCCTATTTCATAGAGGAAAGAAGGCAGTTAAAAATGCCCAAAAACATAGAGGAAGAAGGAGCACTGCTTGTTAGCAGCGAGGACGAGTCTCATCTGACAGAACCAATCCCTAGGAGGAAATGTCTACGGTGACTCCTCTCGACAGAGGAAGAATAGAGCAACCCAAAAGTAGACGTTGTAGCCCAAACCCTCCAAGAATTGATGAACCAGAGCCCACAAGATGTAGGGACTTCTGGGAATAATGACCAAGTCGATGTGGCCTTGGAGGAGGTGCTCGAATGGCAAACCAATTGTTGGATGACCCAACAAATTTTGGAGGACTGCCAGAACAAGCATGCAGGGGAGTTGAAGGAACGAGATAGATCGATCATCCAAATCAAGCAGCTGGTCCAGTAGTTGCAGGAAGAAAACCATTTGCTCCAGGATAGGGTAACGGAAAGGAGGGATGCGTACACTCAAAATGATTGGGCAAAAGAAGTCTTGATGAATTATTCCACATCTACCGAACGAGTATTCTCTTCGGGGGAAATTTGATCACATGCCCGATAGAGCAGCCCAGAGGTAGGGGATAATTCCTCTATTTTTGGGAGTGAGAGGGAGAGAAGTCCCACAATACCCCCTGTCATCGTCCTAAGTGATATAGAGAAGGGTGAGGGCCTCCAGTAGTAGAAAAGACTAGAGGATAAGAAGGAACTCCCCAGACCTAAATAAGGAGAAGATCTTGAGGGGTCGACACTAGACAGATAGGAGAACGAAGGATCACCCCTAGAGATAGCAGTATAGAATGATGAGAACGATCTTGAGCAGACCCCTCAGAGTGAGGAAACATCCCCTAGGGAGAAAGAGAAGACCCCTATTTGAGCCGCTACATTTTCCACAAAGGCCAGAGGAAAAAGGCCCAAGACAGCTCGAAAGAAGGTGAAGGTGACCTTCACCGAGCCAGAAGAGGATGAGTGGGATATGCAGCCGTTCACCAAAAGGAAAAAATAGTTTGAATGGCTACTCAAGGAGATGAAAGCAGCCAAAGAGGCCAAGAAGATAGCCTCAAGGATGAGAGGAGACTCTGGCATCTGCATTAATCTGGTAGAGGACAACCAGTTATGGGATATTTACGGTTCATCCCAGGGATGGACCTCCATGATGAGGAGGTATTTGGAACATATGACCCCCAATTGGAGGGCACTGCCATTGCAAAGGAGAACATAGGGCTTACTCCTAAAGTGGCTAGATTATACAAGGCCCAAGTAGTACCTTCTAGGGGGGATAATTTAGATATCCCTTTGGCAGCGGTTAGACCTCCAAATGTTGACCTCTAGCAAGTTGTCGAAGCTGCATTCCAGTTAGCAGAGATGATGCTGGCTATATCACCGCCAGTAGCAGCCAGAATCAGAAAGGGGTAATCGATAGCCGCACCCTCAGTTCTACATAGGAAAAGGCAAGCCACACCTTTAGATTCCAATATGCAAAAGAGACAAACTCGGGCCGCAGGGGCAGTCAAACCCTCCAAGAAATGACAACGATGAAGGATCAACCGAGCTATCTATAGTTTTTATGCCACGAGGGCGTGGCATATGTTAGGCGTGGGGGGATGATGAGCACCAAAAATTCTCATATTTTGTACACATTTTCTTGATCATTATGCGGTTGTATAATAAGGATTGCATACTTTTATATGTGATTATATAGATATTTGATGAAATTATGTGTGTTATCTAATTTGTGTGTTTTCAATGTGTTTTATGGAATTGTAGTTGGTTTTGTTAGATTTGGATCAGTCGAGGTCTTTTGATGGACCTGGCACTTTGTTTCTTTGGGGTTCAATGTCGAGAACATAGGCACCTTCCTCTTCCAAGAAGGTGCCAAGAGAAAGTAGGTGCCAAGAGAACGTAGGCGCCTTCCTCTTCCAGGAAGGCACAAAGGAAAGAGAAGCACCTTCCTCCTCCAGGAAGGCGCAAAAAGGAAGAGCCTTCCTCTCATAAGGAAGGCACCGACGAGAAAGCGTTGTGATAGGAATAGCACCTTCCTCCCATGAGGAAGGCGCCACTAGAAGACGTGCCTTCCTCACAAAAGGCAAGCACCTTCCCCCCCATAAGGAAGGTGCCACTAGAAGGCAAGCACCTTACTCCTATAGGAAGGTGCCAATAGAAGGTAAGCGCCTTCCTCTTCCAAGAAGGCACCACAAAAATAAGATACCTTCCACATAGGGAAGGTGCCCGATATACTTAGGCACCTTCCTCATAAGGAAGACACCTCTGTTCTTCACCCATTGACTAGATTTATACGACATGGATAGTAGCGACAGGTGCAGTTCCAACTCTACATCATGTATAGCTAAATCGGAGATCACACCAATGTATGAAAATGTCTTACCAATGCCAGGTGAAGCACGAACCAATCAGTGAACACATCGGCATTAGAACCAAATGCCAGTTTTAAGTAGACGTCGATTGCATTCACCAGACTGTCTTAATTTAGTCTGGGATGAATCGACTGTTGTAACCTCTTTGTAACAGAAGTTCTACAGGTGTGTTATATAAATATGCGTAGACCGTTCTGAGATATATAGATTGATATAGATTCATATAGAGACAGAGATAGATAAATATTGTAACACTTTGATAAATATATTATAGTTCTAAGAGTTCTAGCACGTGTTCAGCTGGGAGGAAGCTGTTGGAGACTGGGCCCACTCCAACCTAGTATTTCTTCCCCACTTTACTTATGTTTTCTAGATTAGTCTATTACTTTTGAAATATCATTTACCTCATTACTATTCCCAGTATATGCAGTAGATTCATTTTCAAGAATGTGTAAATGTTTCATTTCCATAGATTTAATTATTTTATTCTTATGTAAATTATTGAGTGCACGAATGATTGACAACCATTTTGAAAACACCCCCCAAATAGTAGGATTAGTGGATTCATATCAAGTGGTATTGTAAGCAATCTTATTCAAACCCTTCACAAGTTTACGAAGCTCCCTGGGTTGATAATTAAATGCACGGGCATGTGACAAAAGTAGGAAAAATTTAACCTTGTTTGGCCCGCAACAGCAACCAAATTTGAATAAATCCTAATGACCAACATAAAACAACATTCACAAAACCTTGGGGAATATTTTGTTTCAGGGTTATGCCCTTTGGCCTCAAAAATGTAGGAGCTACTTATCAAAGAGCCATGCCTTACATATTTCATGATTACATGCACAAGATCATTGAAGATTATGTAGATGATTTCTTGGCTAAATTTAAAACTCAACAAGAACATATTGATATATTGGAAAAGATTTTTGATCAGCTGTTAGAACACAAGGTGAGATTAAATCCAAAAAAAGTGTGTCTTTGGTGTTACCTATGGTAAAATTTTAGGATTCATTGTCTCCAAAATAGGCATTGAAGTGGACCCAAATAAGGTTAAGGCCATCATAGAAATGCAACCCCTAAATAACTTCAAGGAATTGCGTAGCTTGCAAGGTAAAATTCAATCAATCAAATGCTTCATTGCACAACTTTTCGATAAATGTAGGCCATTTAATCACTTGCTACAAAAGGGGGTAGCATTCGTATGGATAGATGAATATCAAAAAGCATTTGATGATGTCAAGCACTATCTAACTTCACCACCAGTCTTAACTCCTCCTAGGCTAGGGGTCCCTTTTCATATTTATGTCTCAGCTACAGAAGTTGCTTTAGGGACAATGCTTGCACAAAAAAATGAACAAAATCGATTACAAGCAATCTATTACATTAGTCAAACATTGGTAAGTTATGAAACAATATACACTTATGTAGAAAAATTATGCTTAGCGGTGGTCTTTTTTTTTGAAAAAATTGAAAAAACTTGTATTAAAACAAAGATCAGTTACAATTGGGAGTAAACACATCCCAGCCGAGAACAAAGAAACATGATTACAAGGCACGAAAATGCGACACTTTCCACCGCAGACCGCAAAAAGTCAACAAGGCACGAAAATGTGACATGTCGCGAAATCGTGACATGTCGCGATATCGCGACAATCAAACCATCCTTGGCCGCGCCAGAGCAACAAGTCACGAAATCGTGACATGTCGCGATATCGCGACAGCCTGTCCCCGCGGCGCCTATTCACCAAAAGTGTCACGAAATCGCGACGACTTTTCCCCTTGGCGCCCAATCACCAAAAGTGTCACGAAATCACGACGAGTTTTCCCAATGGCGCCTATTCTCCAAAAGTGTCGCGATATCGCGACGAGTTTTCCCCTTGGCGCCCATTCTTCAAAAGTGTCGCGATATCACGACGACTTTTCCAGATGGCGCCTATTCTCCAAAAGTGTCACGAAATCACGATGAGTTTTCCCCTCGGCGCCCATTCTTCAAAAGTGTCATGATATCACGATGAGTTTTCCACTTGGCGCCCATTCTTCAAAAGTGTCGCGATATCACGACGATTTTTCCCCATGGCGCCTATTCGCAAAAAATGTCACGATATCATGACGAGTTTTCCCCTTGCCGCCCATTCTTCAAAAGTGTCGCGATATCGCGACGAGTTATCCCCTTGGCGCCCATTCTTCAAAAGTGTCGCGATATCGCGATGACTTTTCCCCTTGGTGCCAATTCTCCAAAAATGTCGCGATATCGCGACAAATTTTCCCCTTGGTGCCCAGTCTCCAAAAGTGTCATGAAATCACGATGACTTTTCCCCTTGGCGCTCATTCTCCAAAAGTGTCATGATATCGCGACGTCTTTTCCCCAAGGCGCCAATTCTCCAAAAGTGTCACGATATCGCGACGATTTTTCCCTTTGGCGCCCATTCTTCAAAAGTGTCACGAAATCGCGATGGCTTTTCCCCTTGGCTCCTATTCTCCAAAAGTGTCGCGATATCGCGACGATTATCCCCCTTGGCACCCATTCTCCAAAAGTGTCACAAAATTGTGATAGCTTCCAACCAAAGGCCGCGACGGTGCAACAGGTCACGAAATCATGATAGCTTCCCACCAAAGGCCGCGACGGTGCAACAGGTCACGAAATCATGATAGCTTCTCTCCAAGGGCCGTGACGGCACGACATGTCACGATATCACGACAACTTCCCTCCAAAGGCCATGATGGTGCAACATGTCACGATATCATGACAGCTTCCCTCCAAAGGCCGTGACGGTGCAACAGGTCACGATATCATGACAAAAACCACCCTTAGCATTATCTTTGCTCATTGTCTCAAGGATCATTCAAGACCCTGCCTAATCACTTCATCCTCCAAAGGCATGTCACTGTGCAGCTGCACACCTACCTCTTTCTCAGCACCCATCTTCGCAAGGAAATCGGTTGCTTTATTTAAATCTCTACTCACATAGACGGGGATCACATCATCTAATTCCCTCCATAGTTCCTTGATTTGAGAGACCAGAATCCGCAACCTCCATGCTTTCGAAGCAAAGTTCCTCATGCAGTCTAGAGCGCCAACCAGAATTTGAGAATCAGACTCAAGAATTATCCTCCTGTGGCCCTGATTAATAGCCCAGATGGAAGCAGATTTGATAGCAATGGCTTCTACTTCATTGTTTGTGGCTCTTCCTAGACCTTGTAGTTCCCAATAGAGCACTGAACCAGCATGATCCCGACAAACTACACCAATTCTGGCACTACCCGGATTGCCTTTTGTAGCTCCATCAGTATTGATTTTGATCCAACCTTCTGGGGGAGGTTTCCAGCTAGCTCTGTCCTGTCTCTCTTGCTCTTCAGCTCCCTCTTCCAGTGGCCCAGGACCAACCTGATTTTCCTCTTCAGCATAGATGGCAACCGTTTCTGTGACTTTGCTCCAGATGACCTGCCAAACTCCATCTAGCGAGGAGAAAGTTTCTCTAAAAATATGAGCATTTCTCTCCAACCACACCTACCACCAGATGAAAAGTAAGCCAAGCTCCCAACCAATTCGAAGAGCTTTAGATTTAAATCTACCTCTCTTCCATCTTTCCCAAATATTGGTCCGAGTCAGATCACCATTAGCTTGGAGTTTATAGTGAGAGAACCAATGCTTCCAAATATGACGCGTGAAAGGGCACTCAAACATCAGATGATCAGTTGTTTCCTCATTCTTGTGGCATAATACACACTGAGATGGACCGATGATTCCTCTACTTCTGAGATTGTCAAAAGTGAGAATTCCATTGTGCATAAACTGCCAGGCAAAGAAATTCACTTTCGGCCAGCCCTTGGAATGCCATATCTTCCTCCAATCTTGAACCGAAAATGAATGTGGGGGAGGCTCTGGGAGGATCTTATCGTATCCGTCCTTCACTGTATATACCCCAAGGTTCCCATAGCCCCAAGCTAATTCATCCTCCTCGTCTCTCCCTGTGAGAAACCTTTCTGTCAAGATTTTGGTCAAGATGGGTGCCAGCTCCGGAGGGATTGTAATTGGCCACTCCTCCAACCTCTTAAACTTCTTGAACTTATACTCCCCCATTTGGCTAGTGTTGAAATAACTTTCAATTTGGACCCGACCCTTGGCTTCTATGGCAGATTTAATTGGTTGCAATTTGGGAAACTCAGCAATGATGGGTGGGTACTGGTCCCATGAATCAGTCTAGAAACGTGCCTTCTCCCCTCTCCCCACTTTCCAAAACAATTGGTCTTTAATAACCTGAGATCCAAGCTTGAGAGCCTGCCACACTAAGGATCCAGTACCATCCAGAGGGAAACGACCCACTTCATTGGGGTGAACATGACCCAAGTATTTACTGGTTAGGATTCTACTGAATAAGGATGTTGGTTGGGAAATCCACCTCCAGTACAGTTTTCTAGCCAAAGCTTTGTTATTAAGCTTGGAGCTTCTCAGTCCCAACCCTCCTTTTTCCTTGGGCTAGGTAACTTTATCCCAACCAACCAAGGCCCATTTCTTCTCCCCTTTTGCTCCTTCCCATAAAAATATTCTAGCCATTTTGTCCAGCTCTTTCCAAATAGTATGTGGGGCAGCCAGGATAGAGAATTTATAAATTGGCATGGCCTGAATAACTGACTGTAAGAAAGTTAATCTGCCCCCATAGCTTAACCATTTATGAGACCAATGATTCATTCTATCTTTGATACCATCCAAGAGATCCTTCCAGATATCTATTTTTAATTTTTTGAAATGCAAAGGAACCCCCAAGTAAACTACTGGAAGAGAGGTCCTAGTGAATCCCAAGATCTCTATAACTCTGTCATGTAGCCTTTGGTCAAGATTGAAGAAGACCACTTTGGATTTTTTATCATTGATGACTTGGTTTGAGGCCCTAAGGTAGACATTAAGAGTATCTCTGATTCCTCTAGCTTCCCTGAAGTCGGCCACTCCAACCAGTCCTGTATCATCCACAAACTGTAAGTGAGTCAAAATTTCCTCACCCACCTTGATACCTATTATCAGGCCTTGATGTCTTCTCCTCAAGAAGAGTCTACCTAATCCTTCAGCCAAAATGAGGAAAATATAGGGAGAGCAAGGGTCCCCTTGACGAAGACCACGTGTGGCTCCAAAAGGTTGCGAGGGAAGACCCTTGATTAGAACAAAATAAGAAGGCGTAGAAACACAACTCATGACCCAATCTATCCAGTCCTGAGAGAAACCAAAGGCTGCCAACATCTTTGACAAGAAACCCCACTCCACCCTATCATAAGCCTTGGACATATCTAGTTTAATGAACATTCCTTTATTACCAGATTTTTGCATTGTATGGATTGCCTCCTGGGCGAGAACCACCCCATCCAAGATCTATCTACCCTCTACAAAACCCCCTTGCTCTGAGGAAATGATGTTATGAAGGAGAGGTTTTAGCCGTTCAGCCATTATCTTTGTGATTATTTTATAAATCACGTTGCATAAGGCAATAGGTCTAAAATCAGAGATATGAGCCCCCTCCTCCCCTTTTGGAATTAAAGTGATGAAGGTATGATTTATTGCCTTAAGCATTCTTTTATTAGTTCTGGACTCCTCTGTGATAGCCAAAACATCCTCCTCCAAGGTATCCCAAAAGGCCTAAAAAAACTCAATAGGAAAACCATCTGGACCTGGAGATTTGCCAGTGCTCATTCCAAAGACCACATTCTTCAGTTCATCTCTATCAATGGGTCTAAGAAGGGCCTGATTTTCTTCTTCAGAGATAACAGAGGGTATGACATCAATAACTTCATTTTGAGCCTCTACATCTTGCTCCATACTTTCCTTAAAAAGTTTAGAAAAATAATCCATTGAATGGGAATGCATACCAGGAAGAGTATCAAAGGAGTGTCCATTCTCATCTTGAAGGACTTCCATGTTATTCATCTATCTCCTAGCACAGGCTGATCGATGGAAAAATTTTGTATTTCTATCTCCTTCTAATAACCAAGTGTTTCTTGCTCTCTGTTTCCAGTAAGTCTCCTCTTGGTTATCAATGTCCTCAACCGCTTTGCACAAGGCATCATCCTCGGTTTTGAGCTGCTCAGTAATTGTTCCTTCCCTGAAGTGTTTTTGAACCTCTTCCCATCTGGCCACCAAGGGAGCTCTTTGGAGCTGGAAATCTGACTTATTAGCTTGCCTCCACTGTTTTAGTTTAACTTTGACAAAATGAAGCTGTTTGTGGAATCTAAACATTGCTGTCCCAAAAGGTAGATGACCTTCTTCCCACCACTGCAGAATTTTCTTTCGAAGATCCTCCTTTTGTAACCAAAAATTCTCAAATTTAAACGGTTTGTGATGCTGCCCTGTCATAGTCCCTCCCTCCAACAAAATGGGAAAGTGATATGAAACTGGGCCCTCCAAAATCTGGAATTTAATATTCCACTTTACAAATGCCTCCTCTGAGACCAGAAAATGGTCTAGCTTTACCTTCTTGTTGTGTGGCTCCCTCCTCTTGTTAGTCCAAGTAAAGTAGGTTCCAGGGCCTTTGATATCCACTAGGTGAAAGGCCTGGACTTGGGCAATCAGAAGCCGGTCCCTTGGATCCAAAACTGGGGTTCCACCTTCCTGATCTCAAGCAGATAATTTAGCATTAAAATCCCCAGCAATAATCCAGTCTAAATCTTCCCTTGAGGACCTCATGTTGTGTACAACTTTCCATTGGAGCCTCTGGCCATCAAGGTTTTGAGCCCCATAAAAATTTGTGATTAAAACATGTTCAGCTGTGACATTATTCCTAAAATGAGATGTGAGAACACCCCTCCAAGCTATATGTTCTATTGCAGTCCATTCCAGAGGGTTCCAAAGAGTAACAATCCCCCCTGAGGCACCTTTGGCAGCCACATCCATATGACCAGCGCCCCTCCATATTCTACTAACTGTTTTACACATAAGATCTAAAGACATTTTTGTCTCTTGGATGAGCAAAAAGTCTGTTTTACATTTTCCTAAGAGTCTTTGAACAGTAGATTGATGGGTTCTACTGTTTAAACCCCTAACATTCCAAGATTGAATAATCATTGAAAACCTTGAGAGCAGTAAGAATCAATTGTCCTCACCGATCCTCCAGTGATCAACTTGTCTCCTTGAACTGCTAGCAGGTCCTTATTAGACTTTCTGCCCGCTCCTTGAGAGTTGCTATTTTTGGATCTCTTTTCCACCTGAGTTATCCCTAGGGCTGGCCTTTCTCTGTTCTTTTCTGCAATTCCCATGCTGACATCCTTAATTACTGGCTGCGCTTGGGAGTGCACTATCAATGCCCCTGCATTCTCTGGCTGCGATAACTCAGTGGACTCAATCACCTATTCTAAGATAGGGGGAGATGAAGGAGAAGCATGAGTGTGGATGTTATTATCCTCAATATTCCCATCCACTCCTTCCATGACTTGATCCTCTTGATCCACTAGTGTCTTAAAAATTTCATACCTATTGGTTGGCTTGAGTTGTGATTGCTCCTTACCATTTTTCTTTTGCTTTCTCCTTCTTTTGGGTTGTTCAAAGCCATCTTTCTGAACATCATTACCCTGAGGAGTATTGGATGGTTCTTTGACAAGAGTAGACTTACCCTCTCTGGGGTGATTTGGCATTCCAAGCGGAGCCTCCACTTTTGTGTTCAAAATATTTGGACAAAACCGTGCCAAATGGCCATGTTTGTGGCAAAATCTGCATCTGAAGGGCAGAGCCTCATAATCTAACTATTGGATCCAAGATAGTCCTGCCAGTTCAAGTTCCACCTCTGCCGGTAGAGGTTGGCTAATATCCATTTCCATGCAAATTCTTGCAAAGATAGCTGTGTTACCTTCTATGGTGTCCTTGGAGACGCCCAGATGTCTACCGAGGGAGTTATCGATCATTTCCAAAACCTGCTCACCCCAAAAATCCATCGAAAGAGCGTACAACCGGATCCAAACCGGGACAGCCATGGGTTCAATACGAGGATCGAAACCCACTCTCTAGGGTTGAACAAATAACCCTGTCGGACCGTGGTTCCTCTTTTTTGATTCAAACGCCCTGTTTCTATCGGCTAGAGAAGAAAAACTAACAATGAAATACCCATTGCTAATAAACCATAAGGAGTACTCACCATGAGGCTCCCAGTTCTGTCTGACCCAGGTATGCAAAAAATTTAGGGTAGGTCGGATACCCATGAATTTACAAATCAGATCATGGTTAGCTCTGTATATGATTGTGTCTTCGACCATCTTTGGTTCGATGACAATCTTGGGTCTTGAGGCGGATTGTGGGAGGCATCCATTAACTCGATGTGCTGTTGAGCTCTTTCCAGCGTTCTTGAAGAGCATATGAAGAGCATTCCTCTGAGCTTCGTCATTGGAAGACGAAGAATTTTCTTTTAGCAAATCAGCATATGAGCTCTTTCTCCCAGAGAGAGGATCTGGAGGAGACCCCATTGGGCCCTCCTGGGGCAGCAGACGTTCCTTCAGATCCATAGTAACCAGAGTAACACTACGTCAACCCACCTAATGCCCTGGATTTTCCTTCACTCCACAAACCCTAGAACATCGCTTGTCGCCTGCTCAAATTTTTTTTCAATAGATTGCTTAGCGGTGGTTTTAGCCACTAAGAAACTTTGACATTATATGCTAAGCCAAACAACCTATGTCATAGCTAGCGAAAATCCTCTATGCTACATGATGTCTTGCACTTATAACACTCGTACCACTAAATGGATAATGCTTCTTACAGAGTTTGATATTGAGTTTGTTAGCCAAAAATCCATCAAAGTTTAGGTTATCATTGATCAAATTGCAAAAGCTCCGCTACCTAGTGATCATCCCTTGATTATTGAGCTCCCAGATGATTCGGTATTTTTTTTCATTGAAGTGGACAATGATGTAATTTCTGATAAAGATGTCAACATCACATTATTCTTTGATGGATGTAAGTGCAAGAAAGGTCAAGGTGTGGGAGTTGTCTCTCATACACCACAGGGGATTCCTATCCTCTTATCGTTCAAGTTAGACTTATCATGTACAAACAACACAGCATAATATGAAGCCTTAATACTAGGTCTTCAATCAACTATAGCTATGGGTATTAAGCGTATCTAAATATTTGGGGATTTTCAACTTGTAGTAAAATAGGTAACTAGAGAATACCAATGGAAAAGAACCTACCATTAAGCTTTATCATGAAGTAGCAATGAAATTGCTCTCAAAATTTGAATGGTATAAAATCAATAACTTACCTCGTTCAACTAATAGGTTTGGAGATGCAATGGCCTCTCTTGGATCCTTAATTCCAAATAATGACTTAGGAGAGGTACAACCACTAATAATCTCAACAATCTCTAAAACAGTCATTGTTCGTGTTGACCCAAAATATGGAAAAGATGTCTGCTTCATACACACAAAATCATGTGAGTCTTGATCAAGCCCCATTGTAGGCTTCCTAAAATTTGGAACAATCCCATCGAACATGTCTCAGTTTTCCAAACGTGCTTTCAAGCAAAGGGTAGCCCGTTTTGTTCTCTTGGGTGCGTGTTGTATAAACGGTGTTATGATGGAATTCTGCTTCAATGCCTTGAACCTGGGGAGGCTCAAAGGGCTATCAAGAAAGCCCATGATGGTACTTGTGGTGGTCATTTTAGTGGAATGGCCATTTTAAAATGCTTATTATGCATGGGTTATTATTGGCCCACAATGGAACATAACTATTGCACATATGTCAAAAATTGCAAATAATGTCAAACACATGCCAATTTAACTCATGTACCATCACAAGATTTACAACCAATACAAAGTCTCTGGCCCTTTTCACAATGGGACCTCAACCTAATGTGTAATATTTTGCCCTCCTCTTTGGGAAACACACACATTCATCATAAATGCCATAGAATACTTCACAAAGTGGGTTGAGGCTATACCTCTAACTAGTACAACCAGACCTCAAATTGTATATTTCATACTCCATAATATAATCTGTCACTTTGGCATTCCCGCTAAAATCATTTAGGATAATGGTAAGTCTTTTAAGAACAAGTATGTTCAAGCACTCTGTGAGAAGTATAATATCCAACATAGTTTCTCAACTCCTTATTACCCACGAGAAAATGGACAAGTCGAAGCTACCAATAAGACCTTGATTGCCATTCTTAAGAAACTCATCAAAGAAAATCATAAATATTGCAATACACAAATTCCATTGGCACTTTGGGCTTATAAAACAAGCATTCAAATGTCAACAGGAGCAACACCATTCTCTATGGTATATGGAGCTAAAGCTATTATGCCTCTTGAGCTCGATATTCCCTCCCTACGAGTTTCCTTGCAAGAATTCATAGATGATGATACAACTAGACAAGCACGACTTGACCAACTAACACTCCTAGATGAAATGCAAGTCAATGCATTAGAACATTTACAAGTTTATCAAGACCACCTCAAACATGCTTACAATGCTAAAGTCCATATTCAAGAATTTCAAGTAGGGGATATGGTACTCAAAGAAAAACAACAAAAAAACAATGCTTTGCCACACCTTCATGACAAATTCACAGCAGATTAGTTAGGTCCATACATAATAACTCAAAAAGTGGGTAATGGTATTTATAGACTTGTCGATTTAGAGGGAATAGAGGAACCCGAACCACTTAATGTTCTTCATTTAAAGGAATTTTATTGTTAAAAGTGACATACTATATGTCTTTATACATGGATTTTTACAAAAAAAAAACATTCATTCACATAGGCATTCCCACATTGCATACATTCCATTCACATTTACACTTAGGCATTTTCATTCTTGCATTTCATGCATCATTTCATTCGCATACATTAAAACATACATATTCCATTGCATTTTACAATTTCCATTTGCATATCAACAATCCATTGCATTAGGCATATACAAATTGCATACATCCCATCCCATGTTCAATGATCTGGCATAGTAATGATGATATGATCATAAAAAAAAAGCCAAGTTATAACAATTGGGGGTACCTAGTTTGAAGAAATCATGTGATCCTCACAAAATCCATATGTCAAACCACATCCCGTGTCAAAAATCATAAGGCCTAGATTTTCAATCACTCAACCATTACTAGTGTAGCAAGCAACATCCAAATGAATTTATGATTTTCTTTAGGACTAAAAACACAAATTATACACTAATAAAGTCTTGAGCATGGCCAATAGATCACAAAACAGTCTTGAACCATTCATATTACATCACATCTTAAAAACATTATGAGATAGGGGGGCTAGTTCCATCCTTGGGTAGTACCTCGAGGCAAAAAGGAGATATCCCTCACTTGTACCATTATGCAACATAGTCCAAAGAAAAAATAGTGGTTTTCACCACTACCAAAATTCCTCAAAACATAAACATAAAAACATAGAGTAGTAAGGATAGGGTCAAAATTCTCATCACACTTCGGTTGAAAATCCAATTCCCCAAAGCTCTATACAATATCAAAAAATTCAACACCTACACCCTCGATCCCTAAAAGCTGTAAGGATCGTACTACATTTCCATAATAAAGTCATGTCATCATCCCCAAGGTCCAAAAGATCAATCACATTTGACTATGGAGTGAATATCCATCAGGGCTATAGACGCTTGGCTGGTAGTGGAGTAAGCTCATGCGAGGGGACATGTCTCTCCTCTAAAAAGGGAGACCTCTGAATGCACATAAGGATAGGCTAGTCTCAAGTCATCTCTATAATAGGTCATGCATAACTTACTCATAATGGGTTAATGAATCTCACGTGCACACACATTGGTGCTTGATTGGATAGGGTCATTGTCATACTCAAGACTTGGTAATTGAACCTCACTCGCACACACATTTGGTTCTAAAGCAATTTAGACAACCTTAGTGAGTTGGGTTGATGACACTAGAATCTTTAAGTCTTTGAAAACCTTTCAATATCCATATCTTCTTCCATATCAACATCCATATCTTCTTCCATATCAACATCCATGTCTTCTCCTTCCATGTCATCATTAAAAGTCAAGTGGCACAAACGCCAACAAATTCGGTACCCCCGATTGCCAAACAATGGACAACAAAAATGGCCAATAAAATTTTTGAACTATAAAAATATCATTCGAACACTATGCATTCCTTTCATATAGTTCACATTCATTATACATTTACTGGCATTAATCATCCATATAAGCATTATGCATACACATCATGATTAGCCTACATTAAGCATACATTCAACACAAATTGCATAAAACATAAAAGCATTCACATAAAATATAACACAAATATATAAAAGGCCATGTATATATATATATATATATATATATATATATATATATATATATATATATATATACGCATATACAATGAATTCCAAAGAGGCTACAAGGGAGCACCAAGGCTCATATACAAAATAGTGCATCTAAGCACTAAGCTAATGTCCATGAGAGGACCCTTAAGACCTAGTAGGAGCCCTTGGCCTAGTACTCTGCCTAGACTCAGTATGCCTAGATGGCTTAGCCATAGAAGAAGAATGAGGATCCAACAATGTAATATGGTTTTGCATACACACATCCTCCAAGGAATTTGCATATGCCTCACTAGCCCAAAGATGTCGTAAGTCCATCTGATGTCGACACTCCTTTGCCAAAATCTCTACCTAAAGCCATGTAACAATAGCCTTATCACTAGCCACAACTACTGCCCACTCAGCCTCCAACAAAGCTATAGTATCCTGCAACTCCCTATGAGTCTCGATCATAACCTCACTCTCCTCGTGAAGCTGATCCAACTTTACCCACAACCTAGCCACCTCAAATATCTCATCCATCCCATCATCATCATCCTACCTCTCCTTGGCCAACCCCATAGCTGAAGCCTATTGAGTCAATCCCCTTGATCATTTTTGACCCACCCATCGTTGAGCTCTCATCCTCTTCGGAGTCATCCTCGACCTTATAGCTACCGCCTCATCACCTATAATATTTGGCACCTATACTGGTTGGGCACCAAACCACTCCACATACTCCAAAGTCACCCCAAAATCATCTACATTAGGGATCTTCATCTCCTCATAATCCTCAATCACCACTCGCCATGGCTCTATACATGGCAACATCCCCTCATCTCACCAACGTTGATACAACACTAACTCATCTGGCACACCCTGAGGTAAGCCAAATTGCCTCAACACCCATAAGTATTGGAAGTAGTCCACCTCCTCATCCCTCTACCAAACCAACCATAAATATTGCCTCACTTGACGTAGTTGCTCCCCATAACCATCCCATCAGGCTCCTCACCATGGCATCCATACCACATCAGCTTGCATCAACCCTAACCACATATCTCGATACCACTAACCAATGTGCACCTCCCGACTCAACTGAACCTCATCTGCCACTTCCCAACACCTAGCATAAGGTGCCCCCATCTGCCATGACTCACATGGCAACCCCTCGAGCTGAGCTACTACAAAGTGCTCCCATGCCCAACACTAAAGGAGGAAGTTGCACCCAATCCCCTTCATCTCCCTTTGAATCACCTCATACAACTCCTGGTACAATTGTGCCAATAAGTTAGGTGCCCATCAATACTCCTGGGGATCCCTCAGCAGATCACCCACCAACCCTAATAGGTTCCATGGGAACCTACAACCAGTGCTATTGGGTAACATTATGTTCGCTAACATGAAAATGATAAAGGTTGGGAGCACATCCAACTCCATCACCTTGTACATGCTTAGATAGCATATACCCCAATCTCCCATCTGGTCCTCCCACCACCAATCCCAAAACATCTTCTCCATCTCGGAATTATTGCCCTAGCAAACCACCACCTTTTACCCTCCTATCGACACCTTGAGAATGTGGTATACATCCTCAAGTGTAACGATAGCTTCCCCAGCCGGTAGCTGGAACATCCCCCTATCTGGGTCCCATATCTCTATTAAAGCCGAGAGATACCCCTCATTGGCCCTCACCATATCTAGCCTCGCCATGCCCTCCAGGCCCATCTTCCCCAACAACTCCTAGTCATCAGCTGTTAGCTTCTTCCTCATCCCAGGAATGAGAGGAGAAAACTGATGTTGAGGCTCTATGTCCCTCAAATGCAGCAACAACAAATTTCATTAATACCATTGAAAAAAAAAAAATAATAATAATAATAATAATAAATGCACAAGTGACAAAAGTATTTTTAAACATTACCGGGGCAAATGGCGCCTTAGCTTTGCCATTCACATTCAATCCCTTCACTGCCATAGCTTTCGTGCAGTTTTTGACTTGTGTCACTAAGCTCTCAAAGTCACTCCACCCTTAGACGCAAGTTCTCAAAGTCCCAAATGCAATAATGAGCCTCAAGATTCACTCAGAAAGCTATTTATAGCTTTCCCTGGTGCATTTAGGCACAAGCCTATGCCTATAGTCTGCAGGCACACCTGGGTGCCTGTATGTGCACCCAAGCACACTGACGTGCCTGTGAGACACCACAGGCGTGGCCGTGCACTTGGTAAAAAATGGCACAAAGAAAAAATTAATCAAAATAGTAGCATACCTCCTCCAAATTTCATCCACACATCATGCACATCATAAAATCAAGTTTTTTGAAAACATAAATAATTTTGTGTGCATAATTGTCAAGAACGAATCAAAACTTCAAAATACATAAATCAAGATACAAAAGGCAACAAAACAATCCAAATTTTCAAAAAACTCACATCTGATCATTCTACATCATATTCTGCATTATCTCACACAATTTCACAAAAAATAGAGTTCATTCGATAAAAAAATCACTGAGTTATGTGCAAAATGAACAACTCAAAGAAGCACAAGCTGCAAATCATAAATCAACTAAAACCACATTTTGTGAAAGCATAAACACCATACATCAAGCATTCTTCCATCAATATATTTCATTTTCATCAATCATATCATCCATAATTTGTACAATATTCAAGCAAACCTTGTATCTAGTAGGTTATTCTATAAACTTGGCGATTGCAACGATATCAATCCATGCAAATTTGGTAAGATGAATAATCTACAATAAGGACACTTGACCATTATCAAATTCAATTATCTCATCATCAAAAATCACAATCATATTTGGCACCTCAAATTTGGAATACAACCTTGCCAAGAACAATTTTCTAAAATGCAGTCATTGATGTCCTCTTCCATGGGGCATGAAAACATGGACAACCAAAATATCAAACACTCATTCACTTGAAAACAATCATAATACAGGACACCGATGAGTTTGATTGGTTCCATCATGGAATTGGTGAAGAAATTTCCATAGTCAATACCCAACCCCTACGTTGACTTACTCAGCCTGCATCTTCATATCTTGCATACTCAATGACACCATTACGATAGCTTATTCAACAACATCGAATCAACCCAAAGTATGGGGCAACCACATTACATTATGATTCTCCCATGAAGGGATACATCTCACATGATCATAAACATCTACACTGGACAAATAACCCTCTCAACTATTGGGGCAAAAATGGTATAACATTTTACATCATTCATGTCATCCATATTTTGCATGGTCTTATACACCAATCCTTTTTCCACCATTGGGGAAAAAATGGTATCACATCTGCATTTCACATCATTCATTCATAAATTGCACAAATCCACCGCATATTTCAGTATTTGCACAAAATTTTCAATTGGCTTGTGAGATACATTCGTAACTCATTCGCCAATTGATGGGGTAAGCTACAAAATTCCAAAAATTCTTTACTCTTTTATCTTCAACATCAGTGTTCAAATCCAATGACAGAGAGAAGTTGATTTTGTGCCCATAGCCCAAGTAGGTGTCTCATATTTTTGCACCATATTGTATTTCACGCAACATGGTACAAAAAGGGGCATATGTAGACACCAAATTACAGCTACTTATCCTTCATCCTAATCATTCCACCACCCACTTGTCCACCATACACCTTTCCCGCCAATTATTTGGCCCAATTCCACCTTTCCCACCTTCAAAAAGCCCAATTACACCTTTCCTGCCCTCAAAAGGCCCACTTTAGCCCTTCCCGCCTTCAAAAGGCCCATTTTAGCCCTTTCCCACCATTTCCTAGCCTAATTGGGATTATTTTAATATTATTTAATATTATTTAATATTTAATATAATATTTTATATTATATTATAATATATTTATTACAAAATATATATTTATAAACTCAATTAACCACAACCGTCCGATCCATTCTAATCTCCACCGTCCATATTCATTAATCCATGTCACATTCAAAAAGTAATCTCAACTTTAGGATCTAATTTAATCTTAGCCACACGATCAAAAGTATAAGGCTAAAACCCTGAGAAAATCCTAGGTTGGATTATAAATAAAGGCATTTGCAAATGCTTAAACCCTGGAACCTAGAGATTAGAAATTACACCCTAGAGGAGTCATTGTTGAAGCCCTAGCGAAGCAAGGAGATATGAGGTTTGAAGATCTAAAGCCCTAGCTAGCCAACAAGAATTCTACTATTCCAACCATCCCCCATTCATCCTCCATCATTGTCGCATCCCCCATCCATCCACCACATTCATCGCCACCCCGTCGATCTGCTTCTATAGATTCTGCCCTAACCCGTAAGCGCCCTCCAGAGCTTGCGAGGCTCACTATAGAGCTTGCGAAGTGCTCACCATAGCCTGTTGTATTTCATAGGTGCTCTCTACAGCCTGATGTATCCCACAGGTGCACACCAGAGCTTGCAAAGCTCGTGTCAAAGCCTACCAAGTGTGTTTTCAAGCCTGCTCCAACCATAGAAATACAAATCAGAACCTGCTGCATCACACCATATGCTATCAAACTACAACAACGAAGCAAAGAAACATCACAAGCAAGGTATATCTTTATTTGGTTTTATTCTATTACATAATCTATTGATTTTGCATACCTTTTTATCTATTTTTAGTTAGGGTTTACTGATGTCTGAGGGTCTCACACTGTGGAGCCCTCACAGGTGTTATTAACCCCTTTCTCTATTTTTGTGTATGCAGATCTACAGATTCTACATATTGTTGAACTTTTGTTGAAGCTGGAGTGGTCCAGAATCAGATACCTAAAGCCCTCTCATCCTATTGGAAGTGAGGACACACTAGTTGAAGATACTTAATTGTTGTAGATAGGGTTTCAGAGAATTCTAGCATATTGTAAATCTTTGTATCAAATACTCATTGAGTACAAATTGTATCACAAGGAGTTTATTAGCTCCCCCCATTTATTGAATAAATCTGTTCATTTTGTGCAATATTGTGTTTATTTGGGTCATTTGATTTCTTTATTGTTTAAGTGTCATGTTTTTGTCTTCACAAGGACAAAGGCATTATATAAATGCCATAAAAAATATTTACCAAGGCATCCGTTGCAATAATTATTCGAAGCACATGCGAATAGGTTTTTTTTTAGGGCCTTACGATTTATGTAAAGGCTAAAGGTGTGAAGGTTCAGAGGCTCTAAGTGAAAATGCTAGTGTCACCTAGTGGTATGTTTGCTTGGTACTAATGAGGAGGTCCTGCATTCGATTCATGTGAGACCTTTTGGATTACAAGGAAGAAGCGCTTGAAGTGCTTGTTGTTTTTTGGAGGAGTGTTGTTCGTGAAAACTTTATAGTGGACATGCCATTTTAGACACGTCAGGGCACGTGGCCCAACGGTGGATTGGTTGAGGCTAAGACATTGGGAAGGAGGATGTCGGGAGATCGAATCCCACCGAAGGTAATGCAAGTGGATTTAATTTTTGATGTTGTTTAATATTTTAATTTTTTCTGAGATTGCCTAAGGATAAATAAGGATATGGTATGCCCTGGGAAAGATAGATATTTCTACTGATGTTCTTTTTGTAAGTATATCATATTATATATCATTGGAAATCTCTATTCAAGAGCTATTTGTTTAGATTTATTAGAGGTAGAAATAAGGTGTGTGCAAGGAGATATTTCTGGTTTTGTCAAGGAGTTTTAAAATTAAGTTTGATTCATTCTTTTGAGGGTTTATTTCTTGCATAAGAGGGTATGGTGCATTTTATTGAGTAGGAGTAATAAGGTGTGATTGAGATATTATTTTTATTATTGTGTTATTACTCAAGACATCTAACCCTTGTTGAGATTGTAAAAATAAAATATGTTGAGTGTGTCAGATTTAGTGGACAACTCATAAGGCATCAAAAAGGTATGGACAATATTCTTCATTGAATTATTTGGGTGATTGATTTCTAAAATATCTTTGGAGGAGAAGAATTGATTGTGGTTTCATTTTTTGAGGAGTTGTTGGTTTAATGATTCAAGGTTTTCTAGTTTGAGAGTTGTGATTAAACCTTATTTTATAAGCATTGTTGTTGAAGCCAATTGGTCATACAAAGAACTTGAACTTGAGTTAAGAACATGAGTATCATTGTCATGTGAGATTTATTGTTGAGCATTGTTGGAAACATTTTGAGTTGGTTGATACATGCTTGGAATAGGGTTTTTGGAAATGATTGTTCCTTGAGGTGATTGGTTGAGTAGAGTTGATTGAGCCTAGTCAAGTAATTGTGTGAAATGGTTGTTCAAGTTCCATGAAACAAACTATTCTATATTCTGATTTGAGTTGAGATTAGGATTTGAGTATGAACATATTGAGTCTCTAAAAATTCTCTTTATGCTTCTATGAGATTTAATTGAGATATTGATTGAGCATTGAGTATAGAAAATATTGATTCTTTAACAATTCACTTTATGATTCTATGAGATTGGAAAAGTTATGTGTGAGCTTGTTAAACCGATTTGAGGTAAGTCTTTGAGAAGTCTTGTGGACTAATTTTGTGTAAGCTTTTGTGGAAGCTTGCCATGCAGATTTGAGGAAGTCCTATAGAGGAATTATTGAGCAAATTTGGATAAATCCTAGAGAGGAAATATTGAGCAGATTTGGACAAGTCCTAGAGAGGACTTTTTGAGAATATTTGAGCAGGTTCTATGTGGACTTGTTAAGTAGATTTGAGCAGGTTTTGCGTGGACCTGTTGAGCATATTTGATCAAGTTCTAAGTGGACCTGTTGAGTAGATTTGAGTAGGTTATGTGTGGACCTATTGAGCAAATTTGACCAGGTTCTGTGTGGACTTGTTGAGTAGATTTAAGAAGGTTCTGTGTGGACATATTAAGAAGGTTTGTGCTAGACCAAATGAACTATTTTTAGTGCATATTTTAGTGGACTTATGCTAGACTGAAAAAACCATGTTTAGTGCAAGATATTGAGAAGAGTTATACTAGACTGAATGAAATGTGTTTAGTATAAGAGATTGAGCAGAGCTGTGCTAGACTGACTAGGGGATAACGGGTCTAGGTAGCCTTGTAGAGACTAGGTTGAGGGCAGTGGCCAGATCAGTGGTGTAAGGCTAGATTGAGAAGGGATATCTTGCATTATATTATCCTTAGCTTCTATTTTTTTAGTGTGAGGTCTGAAGACTCACCATTATAGCCTATGGATATTTTGTATCATGATGTACCCTTTTTATATATTTATACGATATGAATTTTATTGTGGATGATATATTTGTGTTAAATGGATGGATTTTTATGATATGATAATGCATAGAACTAGGTATGCCTATGATGTACTTAATGCTTTATGATAACTTAATTAATGCACATTGTGGATGTATGCTTAATTATTAAAACATAATGGATGATTTTATGATGAAATAACATACTAATTATATGCATTATAATATGTACTAGAGTCACAAATCAAGATGTAAAAAAGCTCATCAAGGGCATACACCTGAATGGGAATCTGACAAAAACTTATATGCAATGAATGATAATTATGACTTTTGAATAGTGAGAGGTCACAAAGGAAAAATAAGGTTTTTCATGAGACTCAAACACCCTAGTTGAACAATAAAAAACTGTGTGCTGACTATGCAAGTGTTTGAAAAATAAAAATCTTCTAGGAAGACCATGATACTCAATTTCCCTATGTGCATAGTAAATTTCATTACCTCAGCTTTGGACATGGTTGGATTTAACTACTCTTAAGGAAAGCCATCAACAAGCTAGCTCAACCATAAGCTGATATTGATCTATACAAAATAAATTTTCTAATGTGATAGACATATCACCATGCAAAAGGCTACTCCACTACCAGGCCATTGTTTATATCCTATTGCTAGTGATGGATTCACCCCATGGATTTTGAAAAACTAGGAATTTCAGGAATTCAAGCTCTTTTCCCTCTTTTTTTTTGTGTGGGATACTTGCTTGTTTTGAAGAAGAGCAAGGGATTTTATTGCTTTTGAGGGTTTTGATCATTTTGAGAGGAGCAAAAGGGATTTTTTTTGGGGGGGGCTTGCTCATTTTGGAGAGGAGCAAGGGATTTTATTGCTTTGCATTTTAGGAACTTGCTCGTTTTGGACAGGAGGAAGGGATTTTATTGCTTTGCTTTTTAGGAAGTTTCTCATTTTGGAGAGGAGCATGGGGATTGTTTTTTTGGGGGGAGGGATAGCTTGTCATTTTGTCAATTCTCAAAATTCTAGACCATGCACATCAAAATTTTTACTTATTGAGGCAAGATATATGTTGTAGTTTCATCTTTCCTTATCCAAAATAATATTTAATATTTTGAGAATATGTTTGGAATTTTGAAATAAAAAAAGTATGACCAAAGCAAGATCCTATCATCAAACTATGTTTAGTACAGTATTGAGACAGAGCTTTTGAGGTGACAAAGTATAGAGGATAGAGTCTCAGTGGATAGATATCCAGTAGCCAGGACAAGTGAAGATAGATCTAAGTGAGGAGTCTTCAAGTGGAGAGAGATCCACCAGTCAATGCAATAGAGAGACAAAGTCTTCTAGAATATCACTAGCCAGAGCAGAAGGGGAAATATTTCTCCTATGGAAGAGATCCATGAACTTGAGATTAGGGGATCAACATCTCCTTTGGACAGAGGTCCATAAATATTGTAATTGGGAAGGATTCCCAAGAGATTGATTGAGAAAATTTTAGTAAAATATTTTCTTCATGGAGTAGCCCACATTGGGTGAACCACGTAAATTATGGTGTCTCTATTGTGTATGGTGTTTTGTGCATTACTTTTATTATTGCTATTGATACTACTATCTATACACTGCATAATATTGATTTGAAAAGAAAAGTAAAAAGTGGTCTTATACTTTTCATCCCCCCTCTTAGTATAATCTTGTGTTCTTCAAAAGGGATTACCACTTGTGGACATCTTATTGTAAAATGTACCCTCAAAGGGTCAATTTTTATCCCAAGGGACCACCTTGAATTTAATAAAATGAGTCATATTTATTGCATTGGTGTTCTTTTTTTATGTTACACTCCCAACTATTATAGACAATTAGCAACCATATCAAATAGTAAACCATTTTTAATGGTCCCAAAATTATAGTTTTAGCCAAAAAACCCTCCTCTCACCCTATCTTTTTGGTTATCTTTTCACCACTTCACCCACCATTACATATCTTATACACCTTTTTGTCAATCAACTCATCATTATCATTTGTTTCATCCTCCATTAATTTACCTCTTTAAGGGGTAATAAAAACCCTAATTTTGAAAATCATTTACCATTTATTGGGGAAACAAACTAAAATATTATCCATTGAATCAGGTGTGTTCTATTTTTACACTGCATTGTGTTTCATGCAACATGGTACAAAAGGGGTATATATAGACACAAAATTTTAGTCATTTACAATTGAATTTAAAAAAAACCACCAAACTATCTCTCAAGTCATTACAAATTCACAAAATCCCCCAAATAATTACAAAATTACCATTAGATGCCCAATTTTACCCAAGCTTGTCCAATTCTGCTTAAATTTCCTCAAGTCTCCTTCTATGTGTCTATTTCCTCCAAATTCTTCTCAAATTCCCTTTTGTCTAAATTCCTCTAATTTTCCCTCTTTCTCTCTCATCCTTCTTAATTTCCCTAATTTACTCTAAATTTTCCCTAGCATTCTTAATTCTATTTCCCTCTAATTTTACTATATTCTTCTAAGTCTTCCCTAAGGTCTTTATTAAAATCTTTCACATAATTATATTTTCTAGATTTTATTAAATCTTAGAAATATCCTCATTGGATGCCCTCTCTCCTCACTTGACATGTGTCCTAACCACATCACCATCAACCATTTTCCACCTCTCATACACCCATTTTACCCTTGTCCCTTAACATGGGATATCACTCCACACTTCACTCCACTTCCACCTACCCACTTGCCACATCTCACACCTCACTTGCCACATCACTCCACTTGCACCTATCCACTTGCCACATCTTACAACTCACTCCACACATCACTCCACTTGCACCTACCCACTTGCCACATCTCACACCTCAGTCCACACATCACTCCACTTGCACCTACCCACTTGCCATATCTCACACCTCACCACTTCACCCTCCATTACATATCTTATACACATTTTTTCAATCAACTCATCATTTTCATTTGTTTCATCCTCCATTAATTTACCACTTGAAGGGGTAAGAAAAACCCTAATTTTAAAAATCATTCACCATTTACTAGGGAAACAAACTAAAATATTATCCATTGAATCAGGTGTGTTCTATTTTTACACTACATTGTGTTTCATGCAACATGGTACAAAAAGGGGTATCTATAGACACCAAATTTTAGTCATTTGCAATTGAATTTCCACAAAACCACCAAAATATCTCTCAAGTCATTACAAATTCACAAAATCCTCCAAATCATTACAAAATTCCCGTTAGATGCCAAATTTTACCCAAGCTTGTCTAATTTTTCTTGAATTTCCTCAAGTCTCCTTCTATGTGTCTATTTCCTCCAAATTCTTCTCAAATTCCCCTTTTGTCTAAATTCCTTTAATTTCCCCTCTTTCTCTCTCATCCTTCTAAATTTCCCTAATTTCCTCTAAATTTTTGCTAGCCTTCCTAATTTGATTTCCCTCTAATATTACTAAATTATTCTAAGTATTCCCTAAGGTATTTATTAAAATCCCGCACATAATTATATTTTCTAGATTTTATTAAATCTGAGAAATATCCTCCTTGGATACCCTCTCTCCTCGCTTGACATGTGTCTTGGCCAAATCACCATAACCCCTTTTCCACCTCTCACACACCCATTTCACCCTTGTCCGTTCACATGGGATATCACTCCACACTTCAATCCAGTTCCACCTACCTACTTGCCACATCTCACACCTCACTCCACACATCAATCCACTTGCACCTATCCACTTGCCACATCTTACACCTCAGTCCATACATCACTCCACTTGCACCTACCCACTTGCTACATCTCACACCTCAGTCCACACATCACTCCACTTGCACCTACCCACTTGCTAAATCTCACACCTCAGTCCACACATCACTCCACTTGCACCTACCCACTGGCCACATCTCCCTAGTTAAGTGAGACACTTCTAGTGACTCACTACAAGTACCCAGGATAGGTGGCTATCTAGTCCATACCACTTGTTATCCTATCACCTATCCTTCCCTCTAAAACCCTCAAAGGCCTATAAAGGAACCATAACATGACCAATAAAATAAGGAGAGGATGTTAATGTTATGTTGTCCAAATCATTCCTCATGTAAGCAATATGCTTGTTCTCTATTTTCGTCTACATTAGTCATTTCATTACATTTATCATATTCATTGTGATAGGTGCTACTAAACCTTTGTCTATTTACATGTGTGCAGATTCTAGGTTCAGGTTCAACAAGCTCAAGGTCATCATGGTGGTCATTATAAACCCACCTCCCACATTTTTGTAGCATGAAAAAGAATGAAAGACACCATATGTTTGATTTGTAAAAGGTATTCCCCTTGTGGACATCTTATTGTAAAATTTACCCTCAAAGGGTAAATTTGTATTCCAAGGGACCACCTTGAATTTAATAAAATGAGTAATCTTTATTACATTGGTGTTATTTTTTTATGTTTCACTCCCAACCATTCTAGGTATATAGAAACCATCTCAAATATTCAACCATTTTTAATGGTACTAAACCTGCAGTTTCAGCCCAAAAACCCTCCTCTCACCCTGTCATTTTGGTTATCTTTTAACCACTTCATCCTCCATTACGTATCTTATACACCTTTTTGTCAATCAACTTATCATTATCATTTGTTTCATCCTCCATCAATTTACAACTTGAAGAGGTAAGCAAAACCCTAATTTTGAAAATCATTCACCATTTACTAGGGAGACAAACTAAAAGATTATCCATTGAATCAAGTGTGTTCTATTTTTACACTACATTGTGTTTCATGCAACATGGTACAAAATGGAGTATATATAGAAACCAATTTTTTCTCATTTGCAATTGAATTTTCAAAAAACAACCAAAATATCTCTCACATCATTAAAAATTAAGAAAATCCCCCCCAAATAATTACAAAATTACCATTAAATACCCAATTTTACCCAAGCTTGTCCAATTATGCTTAAATTTCCTCAAGACTCCTATGTGTCTATTTTATCCAAATTCTTCTGAAATTCCCCTTTTGTCTAAATTCCTCTAATTTCCCCTCTTTCTCTCTCATCCTTGTTAATTTTCCTAATTTTCTCTAAATTTTCTCTAGCCTTCCTATTTCTATTTCCCTCTAATTTTCTTAAAATCTTCTAAGTCTTCCGTAAGGTTTTTATTAAAATCCTGCACATAATTATATTTTATAGATTTTATTAAATCTGTAAAATATCCTCCTTATATACCCTCTCTCCTCACTTGACATGTGTCCTGTCCACATCACCATCACCCCTTTTCCACCTCTTACGCACCCATTTCACCCTTTTCCCTTCACATGGGATATCACTCCACACTTCACTCCACTTCCACCTACACACTTCCCACATCTCACACCTCACTCCACATATCATATGCTTGCCATGTATTACACCTCACTCCACACATCACTCCACTTGCACCTACCCACTTGCCACATCTCACACCTCAGTCCACACATCACTCCACTTGCACCTACCCACTTGCCACATCTCACACCTCAGTCCACACATTACTCCACTTACACCTACCCACTTTCCACATATCCCCAGTTAAGTGAGACACTTCTAGTGACTCACTATATTTACCCATGATAGGTGGCTATCTAGTCCGTGCCACTTGGAAACCTACCACCTATCCTTCCCTCTAAAACCCTCAAAGGCCTATAAAGGAACCATATTATGACCAATAAAATAAGGAGGGGATGTTAATGTTATGTTGTCAAAATAATTACATGTGTAAGCAATATGCTTGTTTTCTATTTTTATTTACATTAGTCATTTCATTACATTTATCATAATCATTGTGCTAGGTGCTACTAAAACTTTATCTATTTACATGTGTGCAAATTCTAGGTTCAGGTTCAACAACCTCAAGGTCATGTCAGTGGTCATGATAAGCCCACCTCCCACATTTTTGTAGTATGAATAAGAATAAAAGACACCATATGTTTGATTTGTAAAAGGTATTACCCCTTGTGGACATATTATTGTAAAATGTACCCCAAAGGGTCAATTTGTATCCCAAGGGACCACCTTGAATTTAATAAAATGAGTCATATTTATTGCATTGGGTTTTTTTTTTTATGTTACACTCCCAACCATTCTAGACAATTAGCAACCATATCAAATAGTCAACCATTTTTAATGGTCCCAAACCTATTGTTTCAGCCCAAAAACCCTCCTCTCACCCTTTCCTTTTGGTTATCTTTTCACCAATTCACCCTCTATTACATATCTTATACACCTTTTTGTCAATCAAATCATCATTGTCATTTGTTTCATCCTCCATAAATTTACCACTTGAAGGGGTAAGCAAAACTCTAATTTTAAAATCATTCACCATTTACTGGGGCAATAAAATAAAATATTATCCATTGAATCAGGTGTGTTCTATTTTTACACTGCATTGTGTTTCATGCAACATGGTACAAAAGGGGTACATATAGACAACAAATTTTAGTCATTTACAATTGAATTTCCACAAAACCACCAAAATATCTCTCAAGTCATTACAAATTCACAAAATACCCCAAATATTTACAAAATTACCGTTAGATACCCAATTTTACCCAAGCTTGTCCAATTCTGCTTAAATTTCCTCAAGTCTCCTATTTGTCTATTTCCTCCAAATTCTTCTCAAATTTCCCTTTTGTCTAAATTCCTCTAATTTATACTCTTTCTCTCTCATCCTTCCTAATTTCCCTAGCCTTCCTAATTCTATTTCCCTCAATTTTACTAACTTATTCTAAATCTTCCATAAGGTCTTTATTAAAATCCTTCACATAATTATATTTTCTAGATTTTATTAAATCTATAAAAAATCCTCCTTATATGCCCTCTCTACTCACTTGACATGTGTCCTGGACACATCACCATCACCCCTTTTCCACCTCTCACACACCCATTTCACCCTTATCCCTTCACATGGGATATCACTCCATATTTCACTCCACTTCCACCTACCCACTTGCCACATATTACACCTCACTCCACATATCACTCCACTTTCACCTATCCACTTGCCACATATTACACCTCACTCCACACATTGCTCCACTTGCACCTACCCACTTGCCACATTTCACACCTCAGTCCATAGATCACTCCAATTGCACCTACCCACTTGCCACATCTCACACCTCAGTCCACACATTACTCCACTTGCACCTACCCACTTTCCACATCTCCCCAGTTAAGTGAGACAATTCTAGTGACTCACTACAACTACCTAGGATAGATGGCTATCCAGTCCCTACCACTTGGAAACCTACCACCTATCCTTCCTTCTAAAACACTCAAAGGCCTATAAAGGAACCATAACATGACCAAAAAAATAAGGAGGGGATGCTAATGTTATGTTGTCCAAATTTTTACTCATGTAAGCAATATGCTTGTTTTCTATTTTTGTTTATATTAGTCATTTCATTACATTTATCATATTCATTGTGATAGGTGCTACTAAACCTTTGTTTCTTTACATGTGTGAAAATTCTAGGTTTAGGTTCAAAAAGCTCAAGGTCATCACGGTGGTCATGATAAACCCACCTCCCACATTTTTGTATGAAGAAGAATGAAAGATACCATATGTGTGATTTGTAAAAGTGATTAAACCCCTTGTGGATATTTTATTGTAAAATGTACCCTAAAAGGGTCAATTTGTATCCAAAGGGACCGCCTTGAATTTATTAAAATGAGTCAATTTTATTGCATTGGTGTTCTTTTTTATGTTACACTCCCAAGCATTCTAGACAATTAGGAACCATATCAAATAGTCAACCATTTTTAATGATCCCAAACCTGTTGTTTCAGCCCAAAAACCCTTCTCTCACCCTATATTTTTGGTTATTTTTTCACCACTTCACCCTCCATTACATATCTTACACACCTTTTTGTCAATTAACTCATCATTGTCATTTGTTTCATCCTCCATAAATTTACCACTTAAAGGGGTAATCAAAACCCTAATTTTAAAATAATTCACCATTTACTAGGGCAACAAACTAAAAGATTATCCATTGAATCAGGTGTGTTCTATTTTTACACTGCATTGTGTTTCATGCAACATGGTACAAAAAGGGGTATATATAGACATCAAATTTTAATCATTTACAATTGAATTTTCACAAAACCACAAAAATATATCTCAAGTCACTACAAATCACAAAATCCTCCAAATATTTAAAATATTACCGTTAGATACCCAATTTTACCCAAGCTTGTCCAATTCTGCTTAAATTTCCTCAAGTCTCCTTCTATGTGTCTACTTCCACCAAATTCTTCTCAAATTCCCCTTTTGTCTAAATTCCTCTAATTTTTCCTCTTTCTCTCTCATCCTTCTTAATTTCCCTAATTTCCTCTAAATTTTCCCTAGCCTTCCTAATTCTATTTCCTTCTAATTTTCCTTAATTTCTTCTAAGTATTCTCTAAGGTATTTATTAAAATATTGCACATAATTATATATTCTAGATTTTATTAAATCTGGGAAATATCCTCCTAGGATACCCTCTCTCCTCACTTGACATGTGTCCTGGCCACATCACCATCACCCCTTTTCCACCTCTCACACACCCATTTCACCCTTGTCCCTTCACATGGGATATCACTCCACACTTCACTCCACTTCCACCTACCCACTTACCACATCTCACACCTCACTCCACACATCACTCCACTTGCACCTATCCACTTGCCACATCTTACACCTCACTTCACACATCATTCCACTTACACCTACCCACTTGGCACATCTCACACCTCAATACACACATCACTCCACTTGCACCTACCCACTTTCCACATCTCACACCTCAGTCCAAACATAACTCAACTTGCACCTACCCACTTGCCACATCTCCCCAGTTAAGTGAGACACTTCTAGTGACTCACTACAACTACCCAGGATAGGTGGCTATCTAGTCCATGCCACTTGGCAACCTACCACCTATCCTTCCCTCTAAAACCCATAAAGACCTATAAATGAACCATAACATGACCAAGAAAATAAGGAGGGGATGCTAATATTATGTTGTCCCAATCGTTACTTATGTAAGTAATATGCTTGTTTTCTATTTTTTTTTACATTAGTCATTTCATTATATTTATCATATTCATTTTGATAGGTGCTAGTAAATATTTATCTATTTACATGTGTGCAGATTCTACGTTTAGGTTCAACAAGCTTAAGGTCATCATGATGGTCATGATAAACCCACCTTCCACATTTTTGTAGCATGAATAAGAATGAAAGACACCATATGTTTAATTTATAAAAGGGATTACCCCTTATGGACATCTTATTGTAAAATGTACCCTCAAAGGGTTAATTTGTATCCCAAGGGACCGCCTTGAGTTTAATAAAATGAGTCATCATTATTGCATTGGTGTTATTTTTTTTATGTTACACTCCCAACCATTCTAGATAATTAGCAACCATCTCAAATAATCAACCATTTTTAATGGTCCCAAACATGTAGTTTCAGCCCAAAAACCCTCCTCTCACCCTATATTTTTGGTTATATTTTCACCACTTAACCCTCCATTACATATCTTATACACATTTTTGTCAATCAACTCATCATTGTCATTTGTTTCATCCTCCATAAATTTACCACTTGAAGGAGTAAGAAAAATCCAAATTTTGAAATTCGTTCACCATTTACTAGGGAAACAAACTAAAATATTATTCATTGAATCAGGTGTGTTCTATTTTTACACTACATTGTGTTTCATGCAACATGGTACAAAAAGGGGTATATATACACATAAAATTTTAGTCATTTGCAATTGAATTTACACAAAACCACCAAAATATCTCTCAAGTCATTACAAATTCAAAAAATACCCCAAATCATTACAAAATTACCGTTAGATGCCCAATTTTACCCAAGCTTGTCCAATTTAGAATTCTTCTCAAATTCCCCTTTTGTCTAAATTCCTCTAATTTTCCCTCTTTCTCTCTCATCCTTCTTAATTTCCCTAATTTCCTCTAAATTTTCCCTAGCCTTCCTAATTCTATTTCCCTCTAATTTTTCTAAATTCTTCTAAGTATTCCCTAAGGTTTTTATTAAAATCCTGAACATAATTATATTTTCTAGATTTTATTAAATCTGGGAAATATCCTCATTGGATACCCTCTCTCCTCACTTGACATATTTCCTGGTCACATCACCATCACCCCTTTTCCACCTCTTACACACCCATTTCACCCTTGTTCCTTCACATGGGATATCACTCCACACTTCACTCCACTTCCCCCTACCTACTTGCCACATCTCACACCTCACTCCATACATCACGCCACTTGCACCTATCCAATTGCCACATCTTACACCTCACTCCAAACAACTCCACTTACAACTACCCACTTGCCACATATCACACCTCAGTCCACACATCACTCCACTTGCACCTACCCACTTGCCACATCTAACACCTTAGTCCCACATCACTCCACTTGCACCTACCCACTTGCCACATCTCCCTAGTTAAGTGAGACACTTCTAGTGACTCACTACAATTACCAAGGATAGGTGGCTATCTAGTCCATGCCACTTGGAAGCCTACCATCTATCCTTCCCTATAAAACTCTCAAAGGCCTATAAAGGAACCATAACATGACCAATAAAATAAGGAGGGGATGCTAATGTTATGTTGTCCAAATCATTACTCATGTAAGCAATATACTTGTTTTCTATTTTTGTTTACATTAGTCATTTCATTACATTTATCATATTCATTGTGATAGGTGCTACTAAACCCTTGTCTATTTACATGTGTGCAAATTCTAGGTTCAGGTTCAACAAGCTCAAGGTCATCATGGTGGTCATGATAAACCCACCTCCCACATTGTTGTAGCATGAAGAAGAATGAAAGACACCATATGTTTGATTTGTAAAAGGTATTACCCCTTGTGGACATCTTATTGTAAAATGTACCCTCAAAGGGTCAATTTGTATCCCAAGGGACCACCTTGAACTTAATAAAATGATTCATATTTATTGCATTGGTGTTATTTTTTTATGTTACACTCCCAACCATTCTAGATAATTAGCAACCATCTCAAATAGTCAATCATTTTTAATGGTACCAAACCTACAGTTTCAGCCCAAAAAACCTCATCTCACCTTGTCTTTTGGTTATCTTTTCACCACTTCACCCTCCATTACATATCTTATACACCTTTTTGTCAATCAACTCATCATTGTCATTTGTTTCATCCTCCATCAATTTACACCTTGAAGGGGTAAGAAAAACCCTAATTTTGAAAATCATTCACCATTTACTAGGGTAACAAACTAAAATATTATCCATTGAATCAAGTGTGTTCTATTTTTACACTTCATTGTGTTTCATGCAACATAATAAAAAAAGGGGAATATATAGACACCATTTTTTTTCATTTGTAATTGAATTTCCAAAAAACCACCAAAATATCTCTCAAGTCATTACAAATTCAAAAAATCCCCCAAATCATTACAAAATTACCGTTAGATGCCCAATTTTACCCAAGCTTGTCCAATTCTGCTTATATTTCCTCAAGTCTCCTTCTATGTGTCTACTTCCTCCAAATTCTTCTCAAATTTCCTTTTTTTCTAAATTCCTCTAATTTTCCCTCTTTCTCTCTCATCCTTATTAATTTCCTAATTTCCTCTAAATTTTCCCTGGACTTCCTAATTCTATTTCCCTCTAATTTTCCTAAATTCTTTTAAGTCTTCTTGAAGGTCTTTATTAAAATCCTGCACATAATTATATTTTCTAGATTTTATTAAATCTGGGAACTATCCTCCTTGGATACCCTCTCTCATCACTTGACATGTGTCTTGGCCACATCACCATAACCCCTTTTCCACCTCTCACTCACCCACTTCACCCTTATCCCTTCACATGGGATATCACTCCACACATTACTCCACTTCCACCTACCCACTTGCCACATATCACACCTCACTCCACACCTCACTCCACTTGCACCTATCCATATGCCAAATATTACACCTCACTCCACATATCATTCCACTTGCATCGACCCACTTGCCACATCTCACACCTCAGTCCACACATCACTCCATTTGAAACTACCCACTTGCCACATCTCACACCTCACTCCACATATCACTCCACTTGCACCTACCCACTTGCCACATCTCCCCAATTAAGTGAGACACTTCTAGTGACTCACTACAACTACCCAAGATAGGTGGCTATCCAATCCCTACCACTTGGCAACCTACCACCTACCCTTCCCTCTAAAACCCTCAAAGACCTATAAATGAACCATAACATGACCAAGAAAATAAGGAGGGGATGCTAATGTTATGTTGTCCAAATCGTTACTCATGTAAGTAGTATGCTTGTTTTCTATTTTTGTTTGTATTAGTCATTTCATTACATTTATCATATTCATTGTGATAGGTGCTACTAAACCTTTGTCTATTTACATGTGTGCAGATTCTAGGTTCAGGTTCAACAAGCTCAAGGTCATCATGGTGGTCATGATAAACCCACCTCCCACATTGTTGTAGCATGAAGAAGAATGAAAGACACCATATGTTTGATTTGTAAAAGGGATTACCCCTTATGGACATCTTATTGTAAAATGCACCCTCAAAGGGTAAATTTGTATCCCAAGGGACCACCTTGAATTTAATAAAATGTGTCATATTTATTGCAATGGTGTTATTTTTTTATGTTACACTCCCAACCATTCTAGATAATTAGCAACCATCTCAAATAGTCAACCATTTTTAATGGTACCAAACCTACAGTTTCAGCCCAAAAAACCTCATCTCACCTTGTCTTTTGGTTATCTTTTCACCACTTCACCCTCCATTACATATCTTATACACCTTTTTGTCAATCAACTCATCATTGTCATTTGTTTCATCCTCCATCAATTTACACCCTGAAGGAATAAGCAAAACCCTAATTTTGAAAATCATTCACCATTTACTAGGGCAACAAACTAAAATATTATCCATTGAATCAGGTTTGTTTTTTTTACACTGCATTGTGTTTCATTCAACATGGTACAAAAAGGGGTATATATAGGCATAAAATTTTAGTCATTTGCAATTGAATTTCCACAAAACCACCAAAATATTTCTCAAGTCATTACAAATTCATAAAATCCCTAAATCATTACAAAATTACTGTTAGATGCCCAATTTTATCCAAGCTTATCCAATTCTGCTTAAATTTCCTCAAGTCTCCTTCTATGTGTCTATTTCCTCAAAATTATTATAAAATTCCACTTTTGTCTAAATTCTTCTAATTTTCCCTCTTTCTCTCTCATCCTTCTTAATTTACCTAATTTCCTCTAAATTTTCCCTAGCCTTCCTAATTCTATTTCCCTCTAATTTTCCTAAATTCTTCTAAGTGTTCCCTAAGGTCTTTATTAAAATCCTCCACATAATTATATTTTCTAAATTTTATTAAATCTGAGAAATATCCTCCTTGGATACCCTCTCTCCTCACTTGACATGTGTCTTGGTCACATCACCATCACCCCTTTTTAACCTCTCACACACCCATTTCACCCTTGTACCTTCACATGGGATATCACTCCATATTTCACTCCACTTCCACCTACCTACTTGCCACATCTCACACCTCACTCCACATATCACTCCACTTGCACCTATACATATGCCACATATTACACCTCACTCCACACCTCACTCCACTTGTACCTACCCACTTGCCATATCTCACACCTCAGTCCACAAATCACTCCACTTGCACCTATCCACTTGCCACATCTCACACCTCTATCCAAACATCACTCCACTTGCACCTACCCACTGGCCACATATCCCTAGTTAAGTGAGATACTTCTAGTGACTCACTAATAATACCCAGGATAGGTAGTTATCCAGTCCCTACCACTTGGAATCCTACCACCTATTCTTCCCTCTAAAACCCTCAAAGGCATATAAAGGAATGATAACATGACCAAAAAATAAGGAGAGGATGCTAATGTTTCCAAATTGTTAATCATGTAAGCAATATGCTTGTCTTCTATTTTGTTTACATTAGTTATTTTATTACATTTATCATAATCATTGTGATAGGTGCTACTAAACCTTTTTCTATTTACATGTGTGTAGATTATAGGTTAGGTTGAATAACCTCAAGGTCATCATGGTGGTCATGATAAACCCACCTCCCACATTTTTGTAGCATGAAGAATAATGAAAGACACCATATGTTTGATTTGTAAAATGGATTACCCCTTGTGGACATCTTATTGTAAAATGCACCCTAAAAGGGTCAATTTGTATCCCAAGGGACCACCTTGAATTTAATAAAATGAGTCATATTTATTGTATTGGTGTTATTTTTTTATGTTACACTCTCAACAATTCTAGACAGTTAGCAACCATATCAAATATTCAACCATTTTTAGTGGTCCCAAACCTATAGTTTCAGCCCAAAAACCCTCCTCTCACCCTGTCTTTTTGGTTATCTTTTCACCATTTTAACCTACATTACATATCTTATGCACATTTTTGTCAATCAACTCATCATTACCATTTGTTTCAACCTCCATATATTTACCACTTCAAGAGGTAAGCAAAGCCCTAATTTTGAAATTCATTCACCTTTTATTGGGGCAACAAACTAAAAGATTATCCATTGAATCAGGTGTATTCTATTTTTACACTGCATTGTGTTTCATGCAACATGGTAAAAAAAGGGGTATATATAGACACCACATTTTAATTATTTGCAATTGAATTTCCACAAAACAACCAAAATATCTCTCAAGTCATTAAAAATTCACAAAATCCCCCAAATCATTACAAAATTACCATTAGATGCCAAATTAAACCCAAGCTTGTCCAATTCTGCTTAAATTTCCTCAAGTCTTCTTCTATATGTCTATTTCCTCCAAATTCTTCTCAAATTTCTCTTTTGTCTAAATTCCCTAATTTTCCCTCTTTCTCTCTCATCCTTCTTAATTTCCCTAATTTCCTCTAAATTTTTCCTAGACTTCATAATTCTATTTCTCTCTAATTTTCTTAAATTCTTCTAAGTTTTCCCTAAGGTCTTTATTAAAATCCTGCACATAATTATATTTTCTAGATTTTATTAAATCTAGGAAATTTCCTCCTTGGATACCCTCTTTCCTCACTTGACATGTCTCCTAGCCACATCACCATAACCCCTTTTCCACCTCTCTCACACTCATTTCATCCTTGTCCCTTCACATGGGATATCACTCCACACTTCACTCCACTTCGACCTACCCACTTGCCACATCTCACACCTCACTTCACACATCACTCCACTTGCACCTATCTGCTTGCCACATCTTACACCTCACTCCACACATCACTCCACTTGCACCTACCCACTTGCCACATCTCACACCTCAATCCACACATCACTCCACTTGCACCTACAAACTTTCCACATCTCACACCTTAGTCCACACATCATTCTACTTGCACCTACCCACTTTGCCACATCTCCCCAGTTAAGTGAGACACTTATAGTGACTCAATACAACTACCCAGGTGTAGACACCTAAAATGCATCATATCAAGGATGACTACTCATATGGACATGTTGTAAAACCATATAGAGGATCTTGAAAAGACTCCAAGATAGAGCAGTGGTTCTAACCACTCAATTTAGGTATTTTGGCCTAAGCAGTCTGAACCATAGCCCAGACCTATGATCTCCAGCCTAAATCATGGTTGACACCTGCGGTTTGTAGTCTGGACCGCAACTGTGACCTGTGATCTTAACTGAAGTTTAGTTAGGCCTTCCATCTGATCCAAATAAGTTGGAATGACCAAAATATCTAGAAGGAGGCAGTTGGAGGATGGAATATTCTAGAGGCTTCTATCCCAATTTTCCCAACCACCCTTCTTAGTATTGGATTCTCCATGAAGCCACCCCTAGCCCTAGGGGCATGCTATAAATACCCCCTCAAAATGGGGAGAAAAAGAGGAGAGAGTTAATTGATCAAGAGAGCAATGAAGCCCTATCAAATTGCATACTAAATATGTGCATTTGAGAGCCCCTTTGCTATTCACCTAAAGACCAATTAGCCATGGATGCCCTAGGTGCCTAGGAGATTCAAGAAACACATATATGGGTAAACGAAGGCCCTTCACAGTGATTTGACTACCAAATCTATCAGAGGACAACAAAGGTGATCCTTGAACATCAATTTGGATAAGGAGGTCAAGCCCACTACCCCTAATTCTGAGGGTAAACCTATCAGAGGTTAAACTATGGTTGTCAACCATGGTTCAGAGTGCAGACCACCCACCATAGCTATGGTTTGCAATAGGTGACTGATCATCTTACTTGCTTTGCTTTTGACCGCATAGATTAGTTATATTAGTCTTTTAATAGGTTTAATTGCATTTTAGAGAAACTCTGACCGTAGGAATTAGTCATTTCATGCATTGTATTAAGTAGGATTATATTGGATCTTTTATACACTTTATTGCTCCTAACTTGATATTTTATCCATGCATCATTTGCTTATTCATGTCCTTCATGTTGTAGTATAATTCTTGATCAAATTGGAATAGTTTAAAGTCTTTCTTTATGTTTTCTTGTTTTACAAGTTTAATGGAATTTACATACATATTTCCTTAAAGGGCCTCATCACGAGAGGCTATCAATATTTTTAATCATGTTTTGTTGTTTCTTGTTCGCAGGGAGACATGTGCAAGAGGATATTATGTCATAATCCTTCTACATCACAAAGAAGGGGGTCATCTCCACCCCAAGGCAGTTTGTGACTAATAAATAGAGCACTATAAGTGTTCCTACCCTATTGAGGGTATTGGCAATTGTAATATCAGTATCATCTTTCAAGTGACCCTAAGAGGGTATTTTTGTAATCAAAGCTCATTCAAATATTAATACAAGAAACCTTACATTTTTTTTGTTCAATTTATGTACTTGTGTGAATATTTATGCTTTCATGATGATATAAATCAATACAGTAGCTAGGTGGACATCTTATTGTAAAATGCACCCTCAAAGGGTCAATTTGTATCCCAAGGGACCACCTTGAATTTAATAAAATGTGTCATTTTTATTGCAATGGTGTTCTTTTTTTATGTTACACTCCCAACTATTCTAGACAATTAGCAACCATATCAAATAGTCAACCATTTTTAATGGTCCCAAACTTATAGTTTTAGCCAAAAAACCCTCCTCTCACCCTGTCCTTTTGGTTATCTTTTCACCACTTCACCCTCCATTACATATCTTATACACCTTTTTTTCAATCAACTCATCATTATCATTTGTTTCATCCTCCATTAATTTACCTCTTTAAGGGGTAATAAAAACCCTAATTTTGAAAATCATTCACCATTTATTGGCGAAACAAACTAAAATATTATCCATTGAATCATGTGTGTTCTATTTTTACACTGCATTGTGTTTGATGCAACATGGTACAAAAGGGGTATATATAGACACCAAATTTTAGTCATTTGCAATTGAATTTCAACAAAACAACCAAAATATCTCTCAAGTAATTACAAATTCACAAAATCCCCCGAATAATTACAAAATTACCATTAGATGCTCAATTTTACCCAAGCTTGTCCAATTCCGCTTAAATTTCCCAAAATTCTTCTCAAATTCCCTTTTGTCTAAATTCCTCTAATTTTCCCTCTTTCTCTCTCATCCTTCTTAATTTCCCTAATTTACTCTAAATTTTCCCTAGCATTCTTAATTCTATTTCCCTCTAATTTCACTAAATTCTTCTAAGTCTTCCCTAAGGTCTTTATTAAAATCCTGCACATAATTATATTTTCTAGATTTTATTAAATCTGGAAAATATCCTCCTTGGATACCCTCTCTTCTCACTTGACATGTGTCCTATCCACATCACCATCACCCATTTTCCACCTCTCATACACCCATTTTACCCTTGTCCCTTAACATGGGATATCACTCCACACTTCACTCCACTTTCACCTACCCACTTGCCACATCTCACACCTCACTTCACACATCACTCCACTTGCACCTATCCACTTGCCACATCTTACACCTCACTCCACACATCACTCCACTTGCACCTACCCACTTGCCACATCTCACACCTCAGTCCACACATCACTCCACTTGCACCTACCCACTTGCCATATCTCACAGCTCACCAATTTACCCTCCATTACATATATTATACACCTTTTTTTCAATCAACTCATCATTGTCATTTGTTTCATCCTCCATTACCACTTGAAGGGGTAATAAAAACCCTAATTTTAAAAATCATTCACCATTTACTAGGGCAAAAAACTAAAATATTATCCATTGAATCAGGTGTGTTCTATTTTTACACTACATTGTGTTTCATGCAACATGGTACGAAAAGGGGTATATATAGACAACAAATTTTAGTCATTGGCAATTGAATTTCCACAAAACCACCAAAATATCTCTCAAGTCATTACAAATTCACAAAATCCTCCAAATCATTACAAGATTACCGTTAGATGCCCAATTTTACCCAAGCTTGTACAATTCTGCTTAGATTTCCTCAAGTCTCCTTCTATGTGTCTATTTCCTCAAAATTCTTCTCAAATTCCCTTTTTGTCTAAATTCCTCTAATTTCCCCTCTTTCTCTCTAATCCTTCTTAATTTCCCTAATTTCCTCTAAATTTTCCCTAGCCTTCCTAATTCTATTTCCCTCTAATATTACTAAATTATTCTAAGTATTCCCTAAGGTATTTATTAAAATCCCGCACATAATTATATTTTATAGATTTTATTAAATATGAGAAATATCCTCCTTGGATACCCTCTCTCCTTGCTTGGCATGTGTCCTGGACACATCACCATCACCCCTTTTCCACCTCTCACACACCCATTTCACCCTTGTTCGTTCACATGGGATATCATTCCACACTTCACTCCACTTCCACCTACCTACTTGCCACATCTCACACCTCACTCTACACATCACTCCACTTGCCACATCCTACACCTCAGTCCATACATCACTCTACTTGCACCTACCCACTTGCTACATCTCACACATCAGTCCACACATCACTCCACTTGCACCTACCCACTTGCAAAATCTCACATCTCAGTCCACACATCACCCCACTTGCACCTACCCACTTGCCACATCTCCCCAGTTAAGTGAGACACTTCTAGTGACTCACTACAACTACCCAGGATAGGTGGCTATCCAGTCTATACCACTTGTTATCCTACCTCCTATCCCTCCCTCTAAAACCATGAAAGGCCTATGAAGGAACCATAACATGACCAATAAAATAAGGAGGGGATGCTAATGTTATGTTGTCCAAATCATTACTCATGTAAGCAATATGCATGTTCTCTATTTTTGTTTACATTAGTCATTTCATTACATTTATCATATTCATTGTGATAGGTGCTACTAAACCTTTGTCTATTTACATGTGTGCAGATTCTAGGTTTAGGTTCAACAAGCTCAAGTTCATCATGGTGGTCATGATAAACCCATATCCCATATTTTTGTAGCATGAAGAAGAATGAAAGACACCATATGTTTGATTTGTAAAAGGTATTACCCCTTGTGGACATCTTATTGTAAAATGTACCCTCAAAGGATCAATTTGTATCCCAAGGGAACACCTTGAATTTAATAAAATGAGTCATATTTATTGCATTGGTGTTATTTTTTTATTCTACACTCCCAACCATTCTAGATAGATAGAAACCATCTCAAATATTCAACCATTTTTAATGGTCCCAATCCTACAGTTTCAGCCCAAAAACCCTCCTCTCACCCTGTCATTTTGGTTATCCTTTAACCACTTTATCCTCCGTTACATATCTTATACACCTTTTTGTCAATCAACTTATCATTATCATTTGTTTCATCCTCCATCAATTTACAACTTGAAGGGGTAAGAAAAACCCTAATTTTAAAAATCATTCACCATTTACTGGGGAAACAAACTAAAATATTATCCATTGAATCAAGTGTGTTCTATTTTTACATTGCATTGTGTTTCATGCAACATGGTACAAAAGGGGGTATATATAGAAACCAAATTTTTTCTCATTTGCAATTGAATTTTCACAAAACAACCAAAATAGCTCTCACATCATTAAAAATTCAGAAAATCCCCCAAATAATTACAAAATTACCGTTAAATACCCAATTTTACCCAAGCTTGTCCAATTCTGCTTAAATTTCCTCAAGTATCCTTCTATGTGTCTATTTTCTCCAAATTCTTCTCAAATTTCCCTTTTGTCTAAATTCCTCTAATTTCCCCTCTTTCTCTCTCATCCTTCTTAATTTCCCTAATTTCCTCTAAATTTTCTCTAGCCTTCCTAATTCTATTTCCCTCTAATTTTCTTAAACTCTTCTAAGTCTTCCGTAAGTTTTTTATTAAAATTCTGCACATAATTATATTTTCTAGATTTTATTAAATCTGTAAAATATCCTCCTTAGATACCCTCTCTCCTCACTTGACATGTGTCCTGTCCACATCACCATCACCCATTTTACACCTCTTACACACCCATTTCACCCCTTTCCCTTCACATGGGATGTCACTCCACACTTCACTCCACTTCCACCTACACACTTGCCAAATATCACACCTCACTCCACATATCATCTGCCTTCCACATATTACACCTCAATCCACACATCACTCCACTTGCACCTACCCACTTGCCACATCTCACACCTCACTCCACACATCACTCCACTTGCACCTACCCACTTGCCACATATCCCCAATTAAGTGAGACACTTCTAGTGACTCACTATATTTACCCAGGATAGGTGGCTATCTAGTTTGTGCCACTTGGCAACCTACCACCTATCCTTCCCTCTAAAACCCTCAAAGGCCTATAAAGGAACCATATTATGACCAAGAAAATAAGGAGGGGATGTTAATGTTATGTTGTCAAAATCATTACTTGTGTAAGCAATATGCTTGTTTTCTATTTTTATTTATGTTAGTCATTTCATTACATTTATCATAATCATTGTGATAGGTGCTACTAAAACTTTGTCTATTTACATGTGTGCAAATTCTAGGTTCAGGTTCAAGAAGCTCAAGGTCATCTCAGTGGTCATGATAAGCCCACCTCCCACATTTTTGTAGCATGAATAGGAATGAAAGACACCATATTTTTGATTTGTAAAAGGTATTACCCCTTGTGGACATCTTATTATAAAAGGTACCCTCAAAGGGTCAATTTATATCCCAAGGGACCACCATGAATTTAATAAAATGAGTCATATTTATTGCTTTGGGTTTTTTTTTTATGTTACACTCTCAACCATTCTAGATAATTAGCAACCATATCAAATAGTCAACCATTTTTAATGGTACCAAACCCGTTGTTTCAGCCCAAAAACCCTCCTCACACCCTTTCTTTTTGGTTATATTTTCACCACTTCACCCTCTATTACATATTTTATACACCTTTTTGTCAATCAACTCATCATTGTCATTTGTTTCATCCTCCATCAATTTACCACTTGAAGGGGTAAGCAAAACTCTAATTTTAAAATAATTCACCATTTACTGGGGCAACAAACTAAAATATTATCCATTGAATCAGGTGTGTTCTATTTTTACACTGCATTGTGTTTCATGCAACATGGTACAAAAGGGGTACATATAGACAACAAATTTTAGTCATTTACAATTGAATTTCCATAAAACCACCAAAATATCTCTCAAGTCATTACAAATTCACAAAATCCCCCAAATATTTACAAAATTACCGTTAGATACCCAATTTTACCCAAGCTTGTCCAATTTTGCTTAAATTTCCTCAAGTCTCCTTCTATTTGTCTATTTCCTCCAAATTCTTCTCAAATTCCCATTTTGTCTAAATTCCTCTAATTTCTACTCTTTCTCTCTCATCCTTCTTAATTTTCCTAATTTCCTCTAAATTTTCCCTAGCCTTCCTAATTCTATTTCCCTCTAATTTTACTAAATTATTCTAAATCTTCCCTAAGGTCTTTATTAAAATCCTACACATAATTATATTTTCTAGATTTTATTAAATCTATAAAAAATCCTCCTTGGATTCCCTCTCTCCTCATTTGACATGTGTGCTGGACACATCACCATCATCCCTTTTCCACCTCTCACACACCCATTTCACCCTTATCCCTTCACATGGGATATCACTCCATACTTCACTCCACTTACACCTACCCACTTGCCACATCTCACACCTCACTCCACATATCATTCCACTTGCACCTATCCACTTGCCACATCTTACACCTCACTCCACACATCAATCCATTTGCGCCTACCCACTTGCCACATCTCACACCTCAGTCCATAGATCACTCCAACTGCACCTACCCACTTGCCACATCTCACACCTCAGTCCACACATTACTCCACTTGCACCTACCCACTTTCCACATCTCCCTAGTTAAGTGAGACAATTCTAGTGACTCACTACAACTACCAAGGATAGGTGGCTATCCAGTCCCTTCCACTTGGAAACCTACCACCTATCCTTCCTTCTAAAACACTCAAAGGCCTATAAAGGAACCATAACATGACCAAAAAATAAGGAGGGGATGCTAATATTATGTTGTCCAAATCGTTAATCATGTAAGAAATATTCTTTTTTTCTATTTTTTTTATATTAGTCATTTCATTACATTTATCATATTCATTGTGATAGGTGCTACTAAACTTTGTTTCTTTACATGTGTGCAAATTCTAGGTTTAGGTTCAAAAATCTCAAGATCATCACGGTGGTCATGATAAACCCACCTCCCACATTTTTATAGCATGAAGAAGAATGAAAGATACCATATTTTTGATTTGTAAAAGGGATTAAACCCCTTGTGGATATTTTATTGTGAAATGTACCCTAAACAGGTCAATTTGTATCCCAAACCTGCAGTTTCAGCCCAAAAACCCTCCTCTCACCCTATCTTTTTGGTTATATTTTCACCACTTAACCCTCCATTACATATCTTATACACATTTTTGTCAATCAACTACACATTATCATTTGTTTCATCCTCCATAAATTTACCACTTGAAGGAGTAAGAAAAATCCAAATTTTGAAATTCATTCACCATTTACTAGGGCAGCAAACTAAAATATTATCCATTAAATAAGGCGTGTTCTATTTTTACACTGAATTATGTTTCATGCATCATGGTACAGAAAGGGGTATATATAGACATCAAATTTTAGTCATTTGCAATTGAATTTACACAAAACCACCAAAATATCTCTCAAGTCATTACAAATTAACAAAATCCCCCAAATCATTACAAAATTACCGTTAGATGCCCAATTTTACCCAAGCTTATCCAATTCTGCTTAAATTTCCTCAAGTCTCCTTCTATGTGTCTATTTCCTCCAAATTTTTCTCAAATTCCCATTTTGTCTAAATTCCTCTAATTTTCCCTCTTTCTCTCTCATCCTTCTTAATTTCCCTAATTTCCTCTAAATTTTCCCTAGCCTTCCCAATTCTATTTCCCTCTATTTTTTCTAAATTCTTCTAAGTCTACCCTAAGGTATTTATTAAAATCCTGAACATAATTATATTTTCTAGATTTTATTAAATCTAGGAAATATCCTCATTGGATACCCTCTCTCCTCACTTGACATGTGTCTAGGTCACATCACCATCACCCCTTTTCCACATCTTACACACCCATTTCACCCTTATCCCTTCACATGGGATATCACTCCACACTTCACTCCACTTCCCCCTACCTACTTGCCACATCTCACACCTCACTCCATACATCACGCCACTTGCACCTATCCAATTGCCACATCTTACACCTCACTCCACACATAACTCCACTTGCAACTACCCAATTGCCACATATCACACCTCAGTCCACACATCACTCCACTTGCACCTACCCACTTGCCACATCTAACACCTCAGTCTACACATCACTCCACTTGCACCTACCCACTTGCCACATCTCCCCAGTTAAGTGAGACACTTCTAGTGAATCACTACAATTACCTAGGATAGGTGGCTATCCAGTCCCTACCACTTGGAAGCCTACCACCTATCCTTCCCTCTAAAACTATCAAAGGCCTATAAAGGAACCATAACATGACCAATAAAATAAGGAGGGGATGCTAATGTTATGTTTTCCAAATCATTACTCATGTAAGCAATATGCTTGTTTTCTATTTTTATTTACATTAGTCATTTCATTACATTTTTCATATTCATTGTGATAGGTGCTACTAAACCTTTGTCTATTTACATATGTGCAAATTCTAGTTTCAGGTTTAACAAGCTCAAGGTCATCATGGTGGTCATGATAAACCCATCTCCCACATTTTTGTAGCATGAAGAAGAATGAAAGACACCATATGTTTGAATTGAAAAAGGTATTACCCCTTGTGGACATATTATTTTAAAATGTACCCTCAAAGGGTCAATTTGTATCCCAAGGGACCACCTTGAACTTAATAAAATGATTCATATTTATTACATTGGTGTTCTTTTTTATGTTACATTCCCAACCATTATAGATAGTTAGCAACCATTTCAAATATTCAACCATTTTTAATGGTCCTAAACTGCAGTTTTAGCCCAGAAACCCTCCTCTCACCCTTTCTTTTTGGTTATCTTTTCACCACTTCACCATCCATTACATATAATTATAATTTGTTTCATCCTCCATCAATTTACCACTTCAAGAGGTAAGAAAAACCCTAATTTTGAAAATCATTCAACATTTATTGGGACAACAAACAAAAATATTATCCATTGAATCAGGTGTGTTCTATTTTTACACTGCATTGTATTTCATGCAACATGGTAAAAAAAGGGGTATATATAGACACCAAATTTTTTCATTTGTAATTGAATTTCCAAAAAACAACAAAAATATCTCTCAAGTCATTACAAATTCAAAAAATCCCCTAAATCATTACAAAATTACTGTTAGATGCCCAATTTTACCCAAGCTTGTCCAATTCTGCTTATATTTCCTCAAGTCTCCTTCTATGTGTCTATTTCCTCCAAATTCTTCTCAAATTTCCTTTTTGTCTAAATTCCTCTAATTTTCCCTCTTTCTCTCTCAGCCTTATTAATTTCCCTAATTTCCTCTAAATTTTCCCTAGACTTCCTAATTCTATTTCCCTCTAATTTTCCTAAATTCTTTTAAGTCTTCCCTAAGGTCTTTATTAAAATCCTGCACATAATTATATTTTCTAGATTTTATTAAATCTGAGAAATATCCTCCTTGGATACCCTCTCTCCTCACTTGACATGTGTCCTAGCCACATCACCATCACCCCTTTTCCACCTCTCACTCACCTATTTCACCCTTGTCCCTTCACATGGGATATCACTCCACACTTTACTCCACTTCCACCTACCCACTTGCCACATCTCACACCTCACTCCACATATCATTCCACTTGCACCTATCCATATGCCACATCTTACACCTCACTCCACATATCACTCCACTTGCATCGACCCACTTGCCACATATCACACCTCGGTCCACACATCACTCCACTTGCACCTACCCACTTGCCACATCTCACACCTCAGTCCACATATCACTCCACTTGCACCTATCCACTTACCACATCTCCCCGGTTAAGTGAGACACTTCTAGTGACTCACTACAACTACCCAGGATAGGTGGCTATCCAATCCCTACCACTTGGCAACCTACCACTTATCCTTCCCTCTAAAACCCTCAAAGGCCTTTAAAGGAACCATAACATGACCAAGAAAATAAGGATGGGATGCTAATGTTATGTTCTCTAACTCATTACTCATGTAAGTAGTATGCTTGTTTTCTATTTTTGTTTGTATTTGTCATTTCTTTACATTTATCATATTCATTGTGATAGGTGCAACTAAACCTTTGTCTATTTACATGGGTGCAGATTCTAGGTTCAGGTTCAACAAGCTCAAGGTCATCACGGTGGTCATGATAAACCCACCTCCCACATTGTTGTAGCATGAATAAGAATGAAAGACACCATATGTTTGATTTGTAAAAGGGATAACCCCTTGTGGACATCTTATTGTAAAATGTACCCTCAAAGGGTAAATTTGTATCCCAAGGGACCACCTTGAATTTAATAAAAAGAGTCATATTTATTGCATTGGTGTTTTTTTTTTATGTTATACTCCCAACCATTCTAGACAATTAGCAACCATCTCAAATAGTCAACCATTTTTAGTGGTACCAAACCTATAGTTTCAGCCCAAAAAACCTCCTCTCACCCTGTCTTTTTGGTTATCTTTTCACCACTTCACCCTCCATTACATATCTTATACACCTTTTTGTAAATCAACTCATCATTGTCATTTGTTTCATCCTCCATAAATTTAGGACTTGAAGGGGTAAGCAAAACCCTAATTTTGAAAATCATTCACCATTTACTAGGGCAACAAACTAAAATATTATCCATTGAATCAAGTTTGTTTTTTTTTTACACTGCATTGTGTTTCATGCAACATGGTACAAAAATGGGTATATATAGACATAAAATTTTAGTCATTTGCAATTGAATTTCCACAAAACCACCAAAATATCTCTCAAGTCATTACAAATTCACAAAATCCCCCAAATCATTACAAAATTATTGTTAGGTGCCCAATTTTACCCAATCTTGTCCAATTCTACTTAAATTTCCTCAAGTCTCCTTCTATGTGTGTATTTCCTCAAAATTCTTATAAAATTCCCCTTTTGTCTAAATTCTTCTAATTTTCCCTCTTTATCTCTCATCCTTCTTAATTTCCCTAATTTCCTCTAAATTTTCCCTAGCCTTCCTAATTCTATTTCCCTCTAATTTTCCTAAATTATTCTAAGTCTTCCCTAAGGTCTTTATTAAAATCCTCCACATAATTATATTTTCTAGATTTTATTAAATATGAGAAATATCCTCCTTGGATACCCTCTCTCCTGACTTGACATGTGTCCTGGTCACATCACCATCACCCCTTTTCAACCTCTCACACACCCATTTCACCCTTGTCCCTTCACATAGGATATCACTACATAATTCACTCCACTTCCACCTACCTACTTGCCACATCTCATACCTCACTCCACATATCACTCCACTTGCACCTATACATATGCAACATATTACACCTCACTCCACACCTCACTCCACTTGTGCCTACCCACTTGCCATATCTCAAATCTTAGTCCACAAATCACTCCACTTGCACCTATCCACTTTCCGCATCTCACACCTCAGTCCACACATCACTCCACTTGCCACATATCCCTAGTTAAGTGAGACACTTCTAGTGACTCACTACAACTACCCAGGATAGGTAGCTATCTGGTCCCTACCACTTGGAATCCTACCACCTATCCTTCCCTCTAAAATCCTCAAAGTCCTATAAAGGAATGATAACATGACCAAGAAAATAAGGAGGGGATTCTAATGTTATGTTGTCCAAATTGTTACTCATGTAAGCAATATGCTTGTTTTCTATTTTGTTTACATTAGTTATTTCATTACATTTATCATAATCATTGTGATAAGTGCTACTAAACCTTTTTCTATTTACATGTGTACAAATTATAGGTTTAGGTTGAACAAGATCAAGGTCATCATGGTGGTCATGATAAACCCACCTCCCACAATTTTGTAGCATGAAGAATAATGAAAGACACCATATGTTCGATTTGTCAAAGGGATTACCCCTTGTGGACATCTTATTGTAAGATGTACCCTCAAAGGGTCAATTTGTATCTCAAGGGACCACCTTGAATTTAATAAAATGAGTCATATTTATTGCATTGGTGTTATTTTTTTATGTTACACTCCCAACCATTCTAGACAGTTAGCAACCATATCAAATATTCAACCATTTTTAATGGTCTCAAACCTACAGTTTCAGCCCAAAAACCCTCCTCTCACCCTATCTTTTTTGTTATCTTTTCACCACTTTACCCTCCATTACATATCTTATACACCTTTTTGTCAATCAAATCATCATTGTCATTTGTTTCATCCTCCACAAATTTACCACTTCAAGGGGTAATCAAAACCCTAATTTTAAAAATTAGTCACCTTTTATTAGGGCAACAAACTAAAAGATTATCCATTGAATTAGGTGTATTCTATTTTTACACTGCATTGTGTTTCATGCAACATGGTAAAAAACGGGTATATATAGACACCAATTTTTAATCATTTGTAATTGAATTTCCACAAAACCACCAAAATATCTCTCAAGTCATGATAAATTCACAAAATCCCCCAAATCATTACAAAATTACCATTAGATGCCAAATTTTATCCAAGCTTTTCCAATTCTGTTTAAATTTCCTCAAGTCTCCTTCTATGTGTCTATTTCCTCAAAATTCTTCTCAAATTTCCCTTTTGTCTAAATTCCTCTAATTTTCCCTCTTTCTCTCTCATCCTTCTTAATTTCCCTAATTTCCTCTAAATTTTTCCTAGACTTCCTAATTCTATTTCCCTCTAATTTTCTTAAATTTTTCTAAGTCTTCCCTAAGGTCTTTATTAAAATCCTGTACATAATTATATTTTCTAAATTTTATTAAATCTAGGAAATTTCCTCCTTGGATACCCTCTTTCCTCACTTGACATGTCTCCTGGCCACATCACCATAACCCCTTTTCCACCTCTCTCACACCCATATCACCCTTGTCCCTTCACATGGGATATCACTCCATACTTCACTCCACTTCCACCTACCCACTTGCCACATCTCACACCTCACTTCACACATCACTCCACTTACACCTATCCACTTGCCACATCTTACACCTCACTCCACACATCACTCCACTTGCACCTACCCACTTGCCACATCTCACACCTCAGTCCACACATCACTCCACTTGCACCTGCCCACTTGCCACATCTACACCTTAGTCCACACATCATTCCACTTGCACCTACCCACTTGCCACATCTCCCTAGTTAAGTGAGACACTTCTAGTGACTCAATACAACTACCCAAGTGTAGACACCTAAAATGCATCATGTCAAGGATGACTACTCATATGGACATACTATAAAACCATATGGAGGATCTTGGACAAACTCCAAGATAGAGCAGTGGTTCTAACCACTCAATTTATGTATTTTGACCTAAGCAGTCTGAACCGTAGCCTAGACCTATGATCTCTTGTCTAAACTACGATTGACACCTACGGTCTATAGTCTGGACTGCAACTGTGACCTACGATCTTAACTAAGGTTCAGTTAGGCCTTCCATCTGAGCCAAATCTGTTGGAATGACCAAAATATCTAGAAGGAGGTAGTTTGAGGACGAAATATTTAAGAGGCTTTCATCCCAACTGTCTCAACCACCCTTCTTGCCCTTGGCTTCTCCATGAAGTCAACCCTAGCCCTAGGGGCATGCTATAAATACCCCCTCCAAATAGGGAGAAAAAAAGGAGAGAGTTAATTTATCAAGAGAGCAGTGAAACTCTATCAAATTGCATACTGAATCTGTACATTTGAGAGCCCCTTTGTTATTCACCTAAAGACAAATTAGCCATTGATGCCCTAGGTGCCTAGGAGATTCAAGAAACACATATCTGGGCAAATGAAGGCCCTTCACAGCAATTTGACTGCCAAATATATCAGAGGACAACAAAGGTGATCCTTGAACATTAATTTGGATAAGGAGGTCAAGCCCACTACCCCTAATTCTGAGGGTAAACCTATTAGAGGTCAAACTATGGCTGTCAGCCATGGTTCATAGTGCAGACCACCCACCATAGCTATGGTTTGCAATAGGTGACTTATCACCTTACTTGCTTTGCTTTTGACCACATAGATTAGTTATATTAGTCTTTTCATAGGTTTAATTACATTTTAGAGAAACTCTTACCATAGGAATTAGTCATTTCATGCATTGTATTAAGTAGGATTATATTGGATCTTTTATGCATTTTATTGCTCCTAACTTGATATTTGATCCATGCATCATTTGCTTATTCATGTCCTTCATGTTGTAGTATAATTCTTGATCAAATTAGAATAGTTTAAAGTCTTTCTTTATGTTTTCTTGTTTTACTAGTTTAATGGCATTTACATACATATTTCCTTAAAGGGCCTCATCACGAGAGGCTATCAATATTTTTAATCATGTGCTGTTGTTTCTTGTTCGCAGGGAGACAGGTGCAAGAGGAGCTTATGTCATAATCCTTCCACATCGCGAAGAAGGGGGTCAGCTCCACCCCAAGGCAGTTTGTGACTAATAAATAGAGCACTATAAGTGCACCTACCCTATTGAGGGCATTGGCAATTGTAATATCAGTATCATCTTTCAAGTGACCCTAAGAGGGCATTTTTGTAATCAAAGCTCATTCAAATATTAATACAAGAAACCTTACGTTGTTTTTGTTCAATTTATGTACTTGTGTGAATATTTATGCTTTCATGATGGTATAGATCAATACAGTAGCTAGGTGCATGCTCCATGATTAGGTCAGATGGCGATCACGGTGGGACCCCATAATTTTAGCCCTGAGTTCTGACTTTTCTTGGCTTTTTCTTATCTCAAGTGCTAACCATAGCTTTTAGCTATGGTTATTTTTTGTCCCATGGTTGTAACCTGTGGTCACTACTGCAGCCCGCAGATTGGACCTATGGTTAATAGAGGAAAAGGTAGACAACAAGAAACTCAATGGGCAGCAGAGTAAGGAGCTAAGGTAGGCCCCAATTTCACTATCTATTTTGAATTTTCTACTCTGTGTTTTTCCAAAAAGCATTGAACTATTGCAAACTAGGAACTTAAATAAAAAAAGTCAATGAACAAGTCTTAGTTTATTTTTGTTTTCCTTTCATTAGAAAGGCGTTGGTGGGAAAAATGGACCTCTGAGTGCAGTTCGTCCCTAAATACAATGACCTTGATAGGTATTGAGTGTCATTTGTATGCTTGAGGCCCAATTAGTGGCCATGTCATTGTAATTGCATCTTCAAAATATCATATAGGACATTAGCATGCATTCATTTTTAATTTGAAACTTTCCTTTCTTTTCATGCATATCATGTAGGGATGATCATTATGCTCTTTTATGCATTTGTCATTTTTTCAAAGTAAAAGGAACCACACACACCACCTAGCACTTAAACACTAGTGAGTTGGGCTTCATCTCCAACCACTAGTAGGGTTCAACGATGGTGGGCGTAATTTCCATCCGTTGGCCCAAATCCCATGTACCTTGTGTTACTAGACCATACCGGGTCCAAGATCCTTTTGTACCCTAAAAAAATTGCATATACTCCTCTTCGAAGGGTATGACGCTGATTGGGGAAAAATGGGTGAGGAACTGGGAGGACCTGTGCCCCCTGACCGTGTGTGGGCTTCACTTCCACACATTATAGGTTGGTTTACATGACTTGGGTTTCATCGCCAAGTTGTCGAGCTATGGGTATATAGGTGAAAGCCAATTTAACTAAGTATAAAATCCAACAATATTTCAAAACACACAAGAGTTTCTAACACTGATACAACACATCTAAAAACAACATCAAATAATTTAGGGCTCACAATAAAAATTTAAAAGGAGATAATCATCATTTGTATACCTTGTTTTCATAATAAAACACATCTAGACATTAGGTACACAAATGGTGAACACACGAGGTGATCAAAAAAGGTCTAGGACCGATGCCCATGATCAACCCCCAACTGGTTCATAGCAGCATGTGTCGAGTCCTCATACACATGAGCGAACCGAACGACGTTCGATGAGCATTAGAGGTGACAACTCGACATGAGGAGATCCCATTGAGTGGACCCCCGATAGAGGAGCTTCATTACACTCCTCTAGGCACAGGACTGAGTGCGAAGCTTCTCAGCATGAGGATGCTCTACTCCAAAGCCATTACCGAGATCGCACTGCACGTGCGTCCATGGGATCAGCCGAGGAATATGTTGTGCAGGGGACCAAGTTGGTTCCCATACATACTAGGTCCACAAGAGGTTCTAACCCTCCACAGTCAAAGTATAGATGGACCAGAGATCTACCCATTCAGGGGCAAGAGGACAGGCTCGCTTCCAAGCATAGGTCCACCCATACTCTCATGCATGGCCCACCATGCAAGATCACCATTGATATATCAAAGGTGGGAGCTAATGGAACACCACCGCATGAGCGGTGGAGGTCTAGATAGTTAGATGGTCTAGGTAGTGTTCTTGAGTAGCTAGGCTACAAGCCTACAGCTCCACCCACTCGTGCTTTGAGTGAGCATAGTGGTAGTTGTATCAAGATCACTAGAGAGCATGGAGAGGCTTCTAAGTGCCCTCATGTCACATGTTCACCATAAACACATTTTTTCGATGGGTACAGAACCCATAAGGTAGCTCGCATAGAGCGTACACACCAGAGGCCTCCCACGGTCGACCAGATTGATAGATCACATAGACTAGTGTCTAAGCAAAGACGTCAACTCCTCCAAGATCAATTGGAGGATGCTCACCTAGAGAGGCAACATATTGAAGATGAAAATCTTCAAGCGCAAAGGCTCCTACGATAAAGATTATATGAGTAGCGCATGCACGAGGAGCATATTCTAGCTTAGAAGGAGCGCATAGAGTAGGAGGATCGGCTAGCCAGGGCTGGCCTATACCCTCTCGAGGAGCATAGAGAGCGTGTGCATAGGAGGGTTATGTCCCTAGACGATATGCACGAGGAGCGCAAAGATGCTCATACTCATGTTAGTGCCCAATAGAGGGAGAGACTGCTATCACTCAATGATATTAGACAGAGGCAACATGAACATGTAGATGTAGATGGATACGATCAGGAGTATCTTGAGAGTTACCAAGTTGAGGAGGAGGAAGAGCCACATCCTCCACCTCCCCTAAAGAAGACATTACCTCCTAGACCACCTCCATGTTAGCTTAGGGAGGAGGACTTTTTGTCTTCTATGGCATACAAGGTTTTGGTCGATAAGGTCAAAGCAATAGAGAGGCAAGGCATGGCTATTCAAAATTTGACACTGAGGAAGATACACAATGAACCTCTAGACCCCTCGGTGCCTACGCCTCCATATCTTGAGCATTTTGATATGCCCAAGTTAGAAAAATTAAATGGTAATGAGGATGCCCAAGAGCATGTTACGAGTTTTTTGGATGCTTGTTTCTAGATAGAGAGTCATGATGCCTTGTTGTTGTGCACCTTCATTATGACACTCTCCGGCCCGGCCCGAGAGTGGTTCAACCAGCTGAAGAAACATAGTATTACTGGTTTTGAGTAGTTAGTTGATGCATTTCTTGAATGCTATTCATTTGGCATCAAGAAATAGGCCAACCTTTCCGATTTGGCTACGCTATATCAGCGCGACGACGAGCCCATCGAGCAATACAAAAATAGATGGCATAGAATAATGGCAAAGCTGCCATTCCCTATTCCTACAGCCGAACTAACTCGAATGTTTACAAAGAGTTGTGCCAAGCACATCTCGCTACTATTGCAGCTGCATCAATACGCTACATTCGAGGAAGCTATGGTGCAAGCCAAGGTGATCGAGGACATCAAGTTGCAAGAAGGCAACTTGAAGCTCAAGACCAAGAAAGAAGGGTTTAAAAAGAGTACTATGAAGCAACAAGGAAAGCAGGCCCACGTGAATCAAGTAGTACTAAATCTTGGAGGAGAGGACAAGGGACAACAAAAGCCTAATTATCAGGCCCAACCTCCTCCTACGCATTATGAGACACACAAAAACAACTATAAGGGCAAAAAAAGAGAAGAGCACCCACCTCACCAGTTCACACCTCTGACGGAATCGATGACTTTGATTTTCCATCAACTATGCGAGGCCAAGGCCATACGATTGCCCGAGGTCAAATTAATAGATCCAAATGTGCCAAAGTCAAAGTGGCATCAAGATGATCTATTCTACATATTCCATAGAGTGAAAGGCCATGACATCGAGACATGTTGGTCCTTCAAACACATTGTGCAGAACATGATAGAAAAAGGAGAGCTTGTAGTACTAGGAAATCCATAGGCGCCCGATAATAGAAACATGGGGATTTTCAAGAATCCACTACCTAATCATGAGGCACCTCGTAACAACGCCGACCAGGTCAATCAAGTGAGAATCGAACCACCTACCCAGGGGTTCGTAGGTATGGTCAATGTTGTTACTAGACACGGGAGGTACGATCAACCGAATCAACCTCATGCTCCCATTAGAATACAAGCTACATCAGATCAACGACTAGCTCAGAACATTCCAGGCCCACCAACTAGACCGGTGGTGACCATAAGGAGCAGGTTAGTTCAGAACCTGTAGATAACTCCTACGAAGTTGTCAATATATGAGCTTATTCAGAAGTCCCCTAGACATAGGGAGACTCTTATGGATATTCTTAGGTCCATTGAGGTACAGTCCCAAGATGCCATGCATTTACAAATTTCATGGGACATGTACAATAGTGTCAAGAACCCACAATACAATTTTACAATCATGAAGTGAATATGGTTCCTACTATTACGGCTGACCCATCGTTGCATATTATCGCATGTGTTAACCACATGCCTTTCAAAAGGGTCTTGATCGACACTGGGTCCTCGATCAATATAATTATGACCAAGGCATTGAGCCATCTCAAGTTACCCAAATCACACATTGTGCCTACCACCTTTACATTGAGAGCATTTAATGATGCACTATGCTCGATGGTTGGTACAATTGTTCTACCTATTTAGGTGGGACTCAAGACCATCTTTGTGATGTGTCACATGATAGAGGGCACCATGCAGTACAACATTCTACTCGAAAGGCCTTGGATTCATGAAATGCATTGCATCCCCTCTATCTTGCATCAATGCATGAAGTACATTCATGAGGGACAGGTTCACGTAGTGTCCTTGGATGAAGAACCATTCAAGTTCATGAACCTAGCAGATTTGCATGGGGGTTTTGTACTCTTGTCGATGCACTTGGATATCTAGATTGCTTCACCAGTTAATATTCCAAGAGGTAAACCAGTAGCCCATGCTCAACCATCGATATCTGTGTCACACAAAAATAAGCATACGATTGCAACTTCTCTAAAATTGACTGCATCGACAAGACGAGAAGCTAAAGGTGAAATTGGGTGAGAAAGTAGATCATATGCCCGAACCAATCGCCAATGAGACTCCCACTCCCATGGATGTGGAAGAACCTCAAGACAAAGCCGAGGAGGCACCTCAGCCTACTTCACCTACATCTTTAGTAGGGTCATCTACACCACAGGTGATCGTTCATCTAGCTAGCATAGGGTTGGATGAGTATCTTGTGCAAAATGTTACTTTCGAACCTATCCTGAAGACTGCACAAGAGATGGGCCGACCGCACGCCCATCGATTTTCGATTGGATCTATAGTGTCATTGGGTGAGCCACCCAACCAAATAAACTTCATCTACATAGGGCTAGATCAAGCACCCACCAGAATGTCCATAGATGAGGATGATGACGAGGTCCAATCCAAAATATACCATATGCATTTTTGAGTCGTATCATTGGCATGGACATGACCTTGGTCTTTTCGAACAAGGATGTAGGACTCCACTCGAACCTCATTATCAATTAGCTACTGATAGGTTTGGGTTAGGGTTATAGGTACAGGATCATGATGATTTGCTTACCGCATCCTTAGATTGCATGTACATGAGATTGGGGGATGATGTGGATTTTAATCCATATCACCCTAATACTTCTAGTTGTTGGAGGACTCGCCAGATGGTATCATTTGTTACCATAGGGCCACCCAATTCATATCATGATGGGCCCTTAGAGGACAACCCCAGAGGCAACCTGGGTAACCAAATCCATAGTGCTACCGATGACACTAGTATGCAGGGGCATAACCCCACTACTATAGGTGATCTCGAGTTAGGAGATCTTTGTGATGATGATGGAGAGGAGTCCACCTCCGAAATGAGTGGACCTAGTTATGATGTAGATGATGAGTCCTCAAATGATGATCAATCTGAGGAGGAAATCAAGCCGAACTTTCTAGGTTCAACGTTTATACACCATATGCTGCCTATGGAACAAGTGGAAGAGACGAATGAGCACTTCATAGTCGATAGTGATTATAAATATGAAATAGAGGAGGCCTATTTAAGGCCTCACCCAGCTAATCTCCCACTATTCATAGACACAATAGAGTGGTCCATCCATGGTAGTGACCATAGTGATGTAGATGAGAGGACCGATTCTAGGCTCGTGTATCCATAATATCTATTGCCTAGGGAATCAGAGCATGTTATGGAGGAAGTCCCTCCCAACACTGAGCGCTCTAAGGAAGAAGTAGTGCCAGTTTACGTGGTAGTATCATATATACAATCATTTTATCATATTTATTCGGATAGTGATGATAGTGACCGTAGAATCAGATACATGGGGCCACATCTGGAAGGTCACCCCTTAGAAGAGGGGGGAAGTGATGGATTGTATTTGTACAGTGATGATGAGGATTCATTGGAGATGGCCTATTTGGGACCTCATCACCTATGTAATAGGCCTCCACCTCAAGGTCCCCCACCTATTATAGTTATAGGTTTGCATCGAGAGATCAATCTCCATCGCATCCTGAGGGAAAGAAGAGAGCTCAAAGAGAGGTATCAGGAACTCTTTCCCCATCCACCTACGTACATGGATCTCCTTGAGCCGAGAGATCCCATTTTGTAGCTAGTGCACCAAGAGGATCTAGTTATATGGGCATCCCATAAAGAGGATCCATTTGTGCTCGTACCATTTGAGCCAGATATTTGGGATCACGCTAACTCATCGGTCCAGCCTAAAGATTTCTTCCCTAATGAAGAAATGTTGCAACCATTTCATTTTGCGCCAGGTTGTGCTTATGATGTTTATCACGCTGAGGGTGCTTCCCATGAGGAACATGTGAACCCAGCTGATGACATCCATCTAATTCCTATGCCTCACCAGCTTGAGGAGGGATCACATATGTCAGTAGAGAAAACCTTTGATGTGGATATCAGTAAAGATCCCACCAATCCAAAGAAGGTTAGATTTGGAGAGAGTCTCACTCCGGATGAGCGTGATAGCATCATCCCTCTACTGAAAGAGAGACCTGATCTCTTTGCTTGGACTTACAAAGACATGTCGGGTCTAGATCCGAAATTGGTTACTCATAACCTTTCGCTAGATCTGTCGAAGAAGCCAATCAAGCAAAAACTTAGAAAAATGCATCCAACAGTAGCCTTAATGGTGAAAGACGAGTTGCAAAATTTGTTGGACGTAGATTTTGTCATCTCCATCGACTATCCAAAATGGGTGTCCAATATGGTGCCCGTAGGAAAGCTAGATGGAAGGGTCTGTATTTGTATGGATTTTAGAGATCTCAATAAGGCAACACCCAAAGATTCATTTCCATTGCCAAATATCGATGCTCTGGTAGATTCTACTATAGGTCACGAAATGCTCTCCCTTATGGATGGTTTTTCTGGATACAATCAGATTTGGATTAAACCCGAAGATCAGCATAAAACCATGTTTATAACACCATGGGGGACATTTTGCTACAAAGTTATGCCATTCGGTCTTAAAAATGTTGGTGCCACATATCAGCGGGCAATGACATATATCTTTCATGACTACATGCATAAAATCTTAGAATATTATATCGATGACTTACTAGCTAAGTCATTGCTATGAGCAGAGCATGCAGAGGTCTTAAGGAAGGTCTTCGATCACCTGATAGAGCATAATGTCAAGTTGAATCCTAAGAAGTGCGTATTTGGCATAACTTCAGGTAAACTCTTGGGATTCATCGTTTCTAAATGAGGCATCGAAGTAGACCCAACAAAGGTCAAGGCTATTCTAGAGATGCATCCTCCCACTAATATAAAAGAACTAAGAAGCCTTCAGGGCAAAGTAGCATCCATAAAGCGATTCATCACTCAATTATCGGATAAATGTCGACCCATGAATCGACTGCTACACAAGGGGGTCCCATTTGATTGGGATGAGGACTACCAAGCAGCCTTTGCTGAGATTAAGCAATACCTGGAAACGTTGCTAGTACTAGCTCCACCAAGGCCATATGTGCCTTTTTTGCTATATATATCTGCAACCAACTTTGCATTAGGGACCATGTTAGCCCAAAATAACGTGCAAGGCAAAGAGCAAGTCGTATATTACATCAATCGCACCTTGGTGAGTTATGAGTCAGGATATGCATATGTTGAGAAGCTTTGTTTAGCAGTGGTGTTCACTACCAAGAAATTGTGGCATTACATGCTAAGTCATACAACATATGTTCTTTTTTTGGGTTTGGTGTTCTCTCTATGTTATATCAAAACAGAATCCTTTGTAGTATATGATGAGCAAGACATATCATAACACACGTACTACAAAGTGGATCATGCTATTGATAGAATTTGATTTGCAATTCATCAGCCAAAAGTCCATCAAGGGACAAGTCATAGCTGATCAACTGGCTGAGGTACCACTGTCCAACAGTAGGCCTCTAACCATTGAGCTTCCAGATGATGCGGTCTTCATAATATCTGAAGCTCCCGAACCCGAAGAACCAGAGAATAATGCTGATATGACATTGTTATTCGATGGTTCGAAGTGTGAGCAAGGGGGTGGTGCAGGAATAGTGTTTTTCATGCCACAAGGAGCTCCAATGCCCTTGTCATTCAAGTTAGACTTTTCATGCACCAAAAATAATGTTGAGTACAAAGCCCTACTTTTGGACCTCCACGCAGCCATCACCATGGGTATTAAAAGATTGAACATTTTTGGTGATTCTCTGCTCATAGTTAACCAAGTTAAGGGGCTCTTTTAGTGTCGATGTCCCATACTGAAAGCCTACAAAGATCTTGTTGCCACTTATCTAGATAAATTTGAATGGTATGACATCGAGGCAATCCCTCGTTCATCAAATAGGTTCATAGACACCATGGCATATTTGGGGTCCTTGATCCCTCAGAATCCGTCTATCGATTTTACTACCATCCATGTTAGAACACTCTCGCACCCAGCAGCGGAGCGTGCAGCCTTTGATAACAAAGATTCAATCAACATGATTTTCGTGGAACCAACAACTGATTGGTTCCATAGAGTGAAATACTTTCTTAAGTAGGCACCCTAGGAGTCATTGACTTCTCAAAGTCCTACGGGGAGTGGTACTACCATTCACCATAAGGTTGTTTCCCAGTCTACATTTACAAAGTTAAATACGTAGGGGGAGCAAGTCATCTTAGCAGTCAAAGCTGAGGCTTGTCAAAGTTGGATGTTGCAAATCCAAGACTTCCTAAAACTTGGTATGATCCCAGAGGGATTGTCGCATGCCGCAAGACACACATTCAAATAGAAAGTGACTAAGTATGTCTTGATAGGAGATATTTTGTATCGACGTAGCTATGAAGGAGTTCTCCTTCGATGTCTTGAGCCCCAAGAGTCATCTTGGGCAATTTTAGAAGCTCACGATGGTATGTGCGATGGCCATTTCAGTGACATGGCTGTCATCAAATGCATCCTTCGCATGGGTTATTATTGGCCCACTATGGAGAAGGATTACAATGTGTATGTCAAGAAATGCGTTAAATGTCAGCATCATGCTAATCTTACGCACTTGCCATCACAGGACTTATAGCCCATTCAGGTGGCTTGGCCATTTGCTCAGTGGGGACTAGATCTTATTGGCAAGATTTCTCCTCCATCATTAGGCCGACATACATTCATTATCATAGCTACTGAGTATTTTACAAAGTGGGTGGAAGCCATTCCCCTTACAACGACCACTGGAGCTCGCATCACAAAATTTATTCTCAAGCATATCATATGTCATTTTGGGATACCATCCAAAATAATTTTGGATAATGGAACTTCTTTTAAGAACAAAATTGTGTGGGCTTTAACGTCTAAATACCGCATTAAACATAGTTTTGCAACTCCATACTATTCACAAGCAAATGAGCAAGCTGAGGCCTCAAACAAGACTATGGTAGCCATCTTGAAAAATACAGTGCAAGAACACCACAAGGATTGGCATATACAGCTTCCCCTTGCATTATGGGCTTACAGGACTAGCATTCGGATGCCCATTGGGGCAACGTCATTTTCACTAGTATATGGCATTGAGGCCATTATGCCCTTAGAGTTGGAAATTCCAACGCTACGCATCGTATTGAAAGAGTTCATCGATGACGACACCACATGACAAGCTCACCTTGATCAATTGACGTTGCTCGATGAACATCACGTGAATGCCCTCGAGCATCTCCGCGTTTATCAGGAGCGATTAAAATGAGATTACAATGTCAAAGTCCACCAGAGAGACTTTGAAGTTGGGGATCTTGTGCTGAAAGAGAACCAATAGAACTCGAATTTGTCGCCTGATATGCGAGACAAATTCATGGCTAATTGGCTAGGGCCTTACATCATATCTAAAAATATTGGTCCAGGTACCTATCGCCTAACGTCGCTAGAGGGTGTGGAAGAGCTTGAGCCTCTCAATATCATCCATCTTAAGGTGTTCTATGCTTGAGAGTGTAGTAAAGGCACCAAAGGCATCTGTAAGCCCTTTGGTCAACCCAAAAGCTCCGAGGGTTTGTCCACAACCGCTCGGTCATCCCAAAAGGCTCCGAGTTCTCGAATTGAGAAGCTTGGTCAAGTAAATGCACCAAAGGCATCTATAAGCCCTTTGGTCAACCCAAAATCTTCGAGGATTTTGTCTCAACCGCTCGGTCATCCCAAAATGCCCCAAGCTCTCTGTTGAGTAGCTTGGTCAAGTAAAAGCTCCAAAGGTAGTTCCTCGCCATTTGGTCATCCTTAAAAGCTCCAAGGACATGTACTCATCATTTGGTCAAATATGAAAGCTCAAAAATGTATAAAAATTTGAAAATATATAAAATTCCAAAAAAAATAAAATCAAATAAAAAAAAATTGGTAAAGCATAAAATCCAAAAACATTTGCTTTTGCAGTTTGCATTTTCATATATGCATTCACATCATCATATTGCATTTAGGCATTTGTCATCCGTTGCATTCCACAGTAGAGTGTAATGTGTATATCAAAATCTTACAAATGATCGCACGTTTGTGTTTCAATCATGCACCCTTGCATTTATCATAATTCATTGCATTCATACACGATACTTGTTGCGAAGAAATATGTATGTATATTAAGTTTTCCAGTCACTCAACCATACTTAGTGGGTTCTTTAGATATTGTAGAAAGCTTGCTTTGTTGTTATAGACAAGGTCATTAGTTGGGATAGTGCTTCAACATATCAGAATCCCGTCACTAAGCAAAACAATATAAAATCTTGCTAAGACAAGAGAGGATGAAAGTTGTGAAAGCAGTCTTAGGTATCTAGAGAGATGGGTTTCACGACCTGCTTATCTTGCAAATAGTCGGTCTAGAAAGGTGTACTTTGGCAAAAGGACAAGAATTTCCCCTATAAATCCCAAAGTCACAAAGTTTAAATCCCAAGTTACAAAGTGCAAAAGTACAAATTTCAAGTTCAAAATGTAAAGTGACATAGTGAATCAAAAGCACTATAAAAATCCCTTGCTCACAAAAAATGGTAACACGTGGACTAACAATGATTTTTATCACTACATATGAGCAAGTAAGAAGGGTGAGAACTTGAATCCCTGGATTGTCCACCTTTTGAAAGCCATAGAGTGATCCTCGATTGCAGTTGGAGGAATCCTGCCCGTAATCAGAGGGGTAGTTCTATTGGGTGATCCCCAAACGTAGCAATGGGTTGAAAGAGTCTCGCCTACATTTGGAGGGGTAGCCCTGATCAATTTGCAGTATGAGCTAGCTCTAGGTACCTAGGATTGTCTAGTTGTATAAGTCTAATCAAAGTTGAAACAAGGATGGTACGATCGTATGAGGAACCCTATCTCACATATGGGTTGAAAGATTCCCGATTGACATACGGGGTATGCTTATGATCTATCTAAAAATACTCACATGCACACACAGGGATAATGAATAGTTGGGTCTATCACGGCAAAAGCCTTGTCCAATATAAGCCTTGTATAGTTAGTATGTGATTTTTGGAGAAGTCTACTAGGGTGTTTGAGTCTCAAGGAAAACCCCAAAAAGTTCTCCAATAGCAACAAGATACCAAATATCATTAGACTTCAGAAATACGAGTCATTCATTCATCAGAATGCATTTTACAAAGCACAATCAAACATATAGGATATATACCGCATGAATATCAGAAATGATGTTTAGACGACCACTGACTATTTAGTGCAAAAAGAAGAAATATACAAAATGACATATTCATTCATTAGCATTATACCAATCCATTTCACTGCATTTCATACATGGGTGATTAATTGATTAAGTTCTTGTAATGAGAATTATCAATTATTTTGCATGATTGTTATACATTATGTGGTGTCATATTTTAAAAATTGATATACATAGTTTACATTCATTCCTTATGTTTTAAGTGATTAAAGCATACATGTTCATTTCCATTAGATTATGATTATGTACATAATGCATTACCATACATTGCATAGCATACCATAAACTGCATAAAATAAATGCATGCCCACAAAGCAAAAATAAATATGCATTTAAAAATAAACATCGCATCCATATGCATATATCATATCTCACACATCTAATCATCTAGATCACTGCATATCATCATCATAAAGTAAAATAGCTATCTAGTGCATGTCATCCATACATCGCATCATATAAACATAGCATTTACATAAGCCTTGCATCCATGTGCATCAAATAAACATAAAATAAAAAAAATAAATAAACATGTACACATAATGAGCCATAAAAGATCATATCATATATATATATGTGTCCAAAAGAGTACATAGGGAGTACAAAATGCCCGTAGGCTACAACTATGTAGGTCCTTGACCTTACACACAAAATGATATATCAAAAATGTAGTCGGTAGCTACTATAACTTAGATCTAGGCTACTCCCCCGTACTAGAGCTCTCACTACCTCCCTCCGCACTGTGCTTTGGAGCCTGCTCTCCTGGCTGACCTGGCACCTGTGGTGGATCCTACTATGGATCCTACCTGCCTCCAAAGCCTAAAGCACCCAACACATAGGAAATTGGTAACTGTAGTATGCTAGTATTTTACTGGAGGCCCCTGATGTCTACCCTGGATCTCTAGTCCTGGCCTATGATCTCACTATGTGTGTGCTAGAGGACCTATGCATCCTCTTAGTATTGTGAGTCTTGTAACTCAAGCTCGTTGTAGACTATCTAGTAGTCCTAGTTTAGGTCCTCTAAGATTTTGATGTGAAAGGATCCTCTAGAACCTGTAGACTATGCAGTCATCCCTCTATGCTATCAGGATGGACCTCACCCTCCTCTAGAGTATCCTCCTCAGGGTAAATCTTAGGAATATACTCAATGGTGGCCTTTACATCCCAACCACCCTATGTATGCTGGTGCACCCTACGCCCATACAAATCTACCTCTGCCTTTTCCTGAGCTAGCTCTAGTACCAGAGGCCCTATCCCATGCCATCTGAATAAGGACCACCACCCATCATAGTCTGGCGTGGTCCTAGCTGTCTCAACCCCCGACTCCTGGAAGTCGTCGGGTGCATCTCCTAGTGGTGGAGGAACTATCAATGGGAGGTCCCTCTCCAAAGCCAGGCGTTTGTACCTCAGTGGCATCTCTGGTATGTCCTACACCATGTCGAACTATCGTAGGACATGAGAAAAGAACTGATACTCTTTGACCTCTAGCTTACGCCAGATAAGCCATCTATCTTGATGGGCCCATCGTAGCCACTTGTCTACCTCAAGCCATGTAGGGCAATCCATGTAGGGGCACCAGACAACATCCCCCGGCCCAAGTGATGCAAACCTAATAATGTAGTGCTTAGTTTTCCCAGCATGAGCCCTACTATGGATACCCTCCTCATCATGAGGCCAACATGCGGCGTAACACTGATGGTCGACATCTATGGTGGTGATGCATAGTGGTAGCTCCGTAGGATGCTCGATCCGGATGTGCTGCCACCCCCAGATCCATAACAAAATACTACAGTTGATGCCCTTACGGCTATGCTCTGTGATCTGGTATAGCTCCCTATAGAGTTGGCATAATAGGGTGCTCCCCCAAGCTAATTGTAGTGGCTCCTCTGTAGAGCTCTGAAGCACCCTCCAAGCAGTGGCTAACATGTTCCAGGGAATCCTCATACCTGAGGAGTCTGGAAGGACAATCTGCATAATGAGATGCATGAAGAGGGCCTCTCGTACATAAAAGACATCATCACGGTACTAGTCACCGATGTGCACCCCTCCGTGGTCAGCATCATCCTGTGCATCGATGCTGTGGTCATCGAAGATGGCATCGAAGACAACATCCTTTGCCATGGAGGCAGAGGAGACGATAGCCTCACCATCGATGGGGATCCTGAAGATCTTGTAGACATCCTCTAGAGTGATAGTCATCTCACCGGGAGGAAGGTGGAAGGTGTTGGTCCGCGCATTCTAGCGCTGGGCCAATGTAGTAAGATAGGCTTGATCTACCCTAATGGTGGGTAGATCCATGATGTAACCAAACCCGATAGCTCAAAACCAAGCTCGATCGTCATCAGATAAAGCCTCACGGAGAGTCTTCATAAGGTCAGGCTCCCATACTCTAGAAGTTAACTTTTAAAAACAAAAAGCATAATGTAAGCTAAATCTAGCTAAGCAGAGCTAAAGAAAATTAAAAAATTTTAATTAGACAACCTAGAGTTAAAAAAAAAAACAATAATAGCAAACCGCAATTGAAACCTGTGGTCCCCAATTTGCAAATTGGGAACCACAGCTGAAACCTACGGTCCCCAATTTGCCAACTAGGAACCGCAGCTACCAGTTGCATTTTAGGAGTGACACCCATTTTGGGTACCCTCCTAGACCACTAAGGCATAAAATTAAATCCTACAGCTAGCCTAAACTAGTGGGGTTCATTACCAGCAGTTTAGTGAGGTTCATTTTTTGCATTACTTAATGTAGTTCATTTTATTGGTATTGAGTGTGTGGTCTCAGTTTCGAGTTACCTTACCCGCACCCTGGCCTCGGCTAGTAGATGGCTGATCAGGATCCGCCATCGAGGTAGATGAGTGTAATTGTGGTAGATTTTGGCAGCGTTTCAGATCGAGGAATGTTCTCTCTCTTAGAGCTCCCAAATTGCTAGTAGTTGCAAGAAAAATAATGAAAATTTCAAATGGGAATTCAATTTATAGGTCCTCCTAGTCTCTGTAGACCACAACTAACACCTGCGGTTCCGGAACTAGGGTTTTCCACCCACAGGTCTGACCCACGATTCTCAAAATTTGGAAATGTAAATCGTAGACCATACCCGTGGTCCATAGCTAGCAATAAATGCACTCAAAACCCACATGGGAAGGTCTAAAAAGATAAATTAATGACTCCCACTGGATAAAAATTCAAAATCAATGATTAAAATTGCAAATTTGGTGATGTTAAAAGCACCAGGATCAATCAAATAAATGCAAAATTAAACAAAAAAATCAAATAATGAAAAACCAAATGCGCCTCGTATTCAGTGATTTATCCTATAAAATTGGCGGTTGCAGCGACTTGTGATCCATGCAATCCGGAAAGATGAGTAAATCACCATAAGGACATTTGGGGTAAACTTGTCATTTCTTTTATGACATCTTTCAGCAAATCATCGACAATATGATTCAACACAAGTCTAATTGCATTTGTATTATTTTGATTCCCTAAGACGGCTATCGTAGCTTGACTGCTCCATGGGATAGAGATGTGCAAATACTACTAAGAGTTGCAATCATAAGTTGAACCAGGCCTAGCCAAGGCATTAAAAGGCTCAAATCTAAAGTTGTTCAGGATCATTCATTATGGTCAAGCAATTTTGTTGCTTCATACATTGTCATTACCCTCATCGACTCGTCGCTTGAGGGGGTAGTCATAATTTCATGTCATAATCAAAATCAATAGAAGATCTCAAAGATCATAGATCCCTTGATCTTGTCAAAATTGTGTTCGTTCTTGTGAATCATTGCTAACAGCTATCATAAGCTTCCCCCTTTTCTTGGGGTAAATAGAAAATATGAAATTTTATTTGTAACTCTCATCCTTCGGTTATATAGGCCTAACTCCTATTGTAGCACCAAAGCTACCCGAACATCTGATGGCGAGTGCAAACTTTTCAAATGTAAGCCTTTCCAAGTTGGAAGCAATGATTCTAGGATGCACGCCCTTTTGTTGGACCTAGGGCATCTAATGTTGATCAAACTAATGATCATCATAGAACCTTCGACATCATTTTAGGATGTATATTTTTGCTCAGCATTGTTCGATCTCACAATGCATCTCAAAAGGGGCATCTATAGACACCTAAAATGCATCATGTCAAGGGCGACTACTCATATGGACATGCTACAAAACCATATGGAGGATCTTGGAAAGACTCCAAGATAGAGCAGTGGTTCTAACCACTCAATTTAGGCATTTTTGCCTAAGTAGTATGAATCGTAGCCCAGACCTACGATCTCCAGTCTAAACCATGGTTGACACCTGCGATCTATAGTCTGGACCGCAACTATGACCTACGGTCTTAAATGAAGTTCAGTTAGGCCTTCCATCCAAGCCAAATCGGTTGGAACGGCCGAAAGATCTAGAAGGAGGTAGTTGAAGGATGGAAGATTCTAGAGGCTTCCATCCCAATTGTCCCAACCACCCTTCTTGGTCTTGGCTTCTCCATGAAGCCACCCCTAGCCCTAGGGGCATGCTATAAATACCCCCTCCAAATGGGGAGAAAAATGGAGAGAGTTAATTGATCAAGAGAGTAGTGAAGCCCTGTCAAATTGCATATTGAATCTGTGCATTTGAGAGCCCCTTTGCTATTCACCTAAAGACCAATTAGCCATGGATGCCCTAGGTGCCTAGGAGATTCAAGAAACACAAATCCGGGTAAATGAAGGCCCTTCACAGTGATTTGACCACCAAATATGTTAGAGGACAACAAAGGTGACCCTTGAACATCAATTTGGATAAGGAGGTCAAGCCCACTGCCCCTAATTATGAGGGTAAACCTATCAAAGGTCAAACCATGGTTGTCAACCACGGTTCATAGTGTAGACCACCCACCATAGTTGTGGTTTGCAACAGGTGACTGATCACCTTACTTGCTTTGCTTTTGACCGCATAGATTAGTTATATTAGTCTTTTCATAGGTTTAATTGCATTTTAGAGAAACTCTAACCGTAGGAATTAGTCATTTCATGCATTGTATTAAGTAGGATTATATTGGATCTTTTATGCACTTTATTGCTCCTAACTTGATATTTGATCCATGCATCATTTGCTTATTCATGTCCTTCATGTTGTAGTATAATTCTTGATCAAATTAGAATAGTTTAAAGTATTTCTTTATGTTTTCTTGTTTTACTAGTTTAATGGCATTTGCATACATATTTCCTTAAAGGGCCTCATCACGAGAGGCTATCAATATTTTTAATCATGTGCTGTTGTTTCTTGTTCATAGGGAGACAGGTGCAAGAGGAGCTTATGTCATAATCCTTCCACATCACGAAGAAGGGGGTCAGCTCCACCCCAAGGCAGTTTGTGACTAATCAATAGAGCACTATAAGTGCACCTACCCTATTGAGGGCATTGGCAATTGTAATATCAATATCATCTTTCAAGTGACCCTAAGAGGGCATTTTTGTAATCAAATCTCATTCAAATATTAATACAAGAAACCTTACATTGTTTTTGTTCAATTTATGTACTTGTGTGAATCTTTATGCTTTCATGATGATATAGATCAATACAGTAGCTAGGTGCACGCTCCGTGGTTAGGTCACCAAGATAGGTGGCTATCCAGTTCGTACCACTTGGTAGCCTACCACCTATCCTTCCATCTAAAACCCTCAAAGGCCTATAAAGGAACCATAACATGACCAATAAAATAAGGAGGGGATGCTAATGTTATGTTGTCCAAATCGTTACTCATGTAAGAAATATGCTTGTTTTCAATTTTTTTACATTAGTCATTTCATTAAATTTATCATATTCATTTTGATAGGTGCTACTAAACCTTTGTCTATTTACATGTGTGCAGATTCTAGGTTTAGGTTCAACAAGCTCAAGGTCATCATGATGGTCATGATAAATCCACCTCCCACATTGTTGTAGCATGAAGAAGAATGAAAGACACCATATGTTTGATTTGTAAAAGGGATTACCTGTTGTGGATATCTTATTGTAAAATGTACCCTCAAAGGGTCAATTTGTGTCCCAAGGGACCACCTTGAATTTAATAAAATGAGTCACCTTTATTTTATTGGTGTTATTTTTTATGTTACACTCTAAATCATTCTAGATAATTAGAAACCATGTCAAATATTCAACCATTTTTAATGGTCCCAAACCTGCAGTTTCAGCCCAAAAACCCTCCTCTCACCTTGTAATTTTGGTTATCCTTTCACCACTTCACCCTCCATTACATATCTTATACACATATCTTATATTTTCACCACTTCACTCTCCATTACCTATCTTATACACCCATTTCATCCTTGTCCCTTCAGACTTCACTCCACACTTCACTCCACTTCCGCCTACCTACTTGCCACATATCACACCTCACTTCACACATCACTCCACTTGCACCTATCCAATTGCCACATATGACACCTCACTCCAGAAATCAATCCACTTGCACCTACCCACTTTCCACATCTCACACCTTAGTCCACACATCATTCCACTTGCACCTACCCACTTGCCACATTTCACACCTGACCACTTCACCCTCCATTACATATCTTATACACATTTTTGTCAATCAAATCATCATTATCATTTGTTTCATCCTCCATAAATTTACCACTTGAATGGGTAAGCAAACCCCTAATTTTAAAAATCATTAACCATTTACTGGGGTAAAAAACTAAAATATTATCCATTGAATCAGTTGTGTTCTATTTTTACACTGCATTGTGTTTCATGCAACATGATACAAAAAGGGGTATATATAGACACCAAATTTTAGTCATTTCCAATTGAATTTCCACAAAACCACAAAAATATCTTTCAAGTCATTACAAAATCCCCCAAGTCATTACAAAATTACCGTTAGATGCCCAATTTTACCCAAGATTGTCCAATTCTGCTTAAATTTCCTCAAGTATCCTTCTATGTGTCTATTTCCTCAAAATTCTTCTCAAATTTCCCTTTTGTCTAAACTCCTCTAATTTCCCCTCTTTCTCTCTCATCCTTCTTAATTTCCCTAATTTCCTCTAAATTTTCCCTAGCCTTCCTAATTCTATTTCCCTCTAATTTTCCTAAATTCTTCTAAGTCTTCCCTAAGGTCTTTATTTTCCTCTAAATTCCCTTTTTCTCTAAATTCCCAAAATTTTGCAATATTTCCTAATTTTCTCCTAATATTCTCCTACTTTGTTTAATTTCACTTAATAATTCTTACCTTCTCTTTAATTTATCATTTCCACCTAATCTTCTTCATTTATTCCTCCCTTCCCCCTCAAATATCTCATAATCCCTCTTATTTACCTAATTCCTCCATTAAGCCTTCATTAGCCTATCTTTAATTATTTAATCCTAGCTTAAGCCTTGGTCAAATCCCTAGGGAATGGGCATAATAATTTAAAATATCCTCAAATCCAAATATTCATCCACCAATGCTCATTTATTCTACTTGGTCCCCTCATTCATGCTTCTCTCCAAAATTTGTGCAATTTAAAATTTCAAAAAAAACTTAAAGTCAAAGTGGGTTAATTGGTAAGTTTAATGACCTTGTCCTCCTCAGCTACCATGTCATATTTATGGGCAATTTAAAATTCATGTGAGCAGCTCCCAAGGTACATATTCTCCCATGGCCCTCACTTCATCCAAGGCCACTTTATGGCATGTGGGTGGATGAGATCTCACTCCATCCAAGGTCATTCAATGTGGAGGTTGCATATTCCACCAAGTGGAATCCTCTAGATTTTATTTGGCCCTTGCACCTACCACATCATTGCCACATACCCTCCACATCCTCTAAATAATAGAAACATAATAAGCCACTTTTAGTCATGCATTCCTTATAAAGAAGAAACAAACCCACAATGCCTTCTTTAATACATTTATAAAAAGAGGATCGAACACTAATGTTCTTTTACTAATTAAAGCATATTCAAATACATAATCCTCTTTTACTAATGCATCTAATTAAAGAAAAAATCAATTACATAATGCTCTTTTACTAATGCATCTATTAAAGCAAAAATCAATTACATAATGTTGTATTTACTAATGCATCTATTTATACTAGTTTACCATTAAGGAACGTACTTCTAATTTCCATTAAATGATAAACTCATAATTTAAGATTAGCTATATCTATCCTTTGGAAAATTGATAATTAAGCTAAACTAAACAAGCTACTTAAATTCTAATCAAATAAGAACACAACATAGACATTAAACCAACATGAATACAACTAAAGCATTCTATATACAATCCCTTTTCAAACACAAGAAAGCACTACTCTAGAGCACAATTGAGAATAACTGAAAGCCAAAAGAGGTAAGAAGCTCCAACTACTTAGTTAGGAGAGACATTCACACATCATAAAAAATACATAAGAAAACAAGGTATCTTAAAAAAGTATAGAGATTCTAGAAGAGTGCTAAGCCTACACTTACTACAATTTACCCCCAAAACACCCAACCACAACTAGGAAGGCCAAGGCAAAGCACTAGCATATAACAAAACTAGGTATACACAAGTAGAAACAACATATGCTATTACAACCACCACATGACAAATATACCTATGGTACCATTAAATGACATCTAAAAGAAGAATTACCCACAAGCAAATTTCATAGCAAAAACACATGCACCACTAATCATAAGAAAATAATCATACAAAGAAACAAGTCCATCTGAAGTTCAAGATACCCAATGTTCTCTTACTCTAGTGTATACTACAATACTCCCTCCTTCATGAGCTAAGTTATTGCTTTTCGCTAACCTCCTTCTTCGAATATCATCACCCTCCTTTTCAAATAATCTAAGGGTGATACTTCTTGGAAGGTGAAGGTAACACAAGAACATATATAAGACTGTTGGAAATCTTGCCATCATGCTTATTAAAAAGCACCACTAATATGGTATTTTCATTGATAAATATGAGTTTTATCAACCTTAGCTCTATGTCAATATTAATATTGATCTTTCATGCACTAATTATATAGTTGGCTTAATTAGTTAATACTAAGGATTAACATTTTTTTTAAGTGAAAAACCCCTTGCGAGGCTGCCTTGGTCTAAGAAACCATGAACAGGGGGTTCTACACCGTCAAAGTCACCCGAGGGTTGCACCCGACCCTGCCCGCACCAACATTATCAATTGGATTTTGGATACCCAATTCAGCTTTTTGGTAGGGTGGAGATTTGAACCTAGGACCTCCCTTGGAGGATTGCCCTCTCCTCTCCAACTCACCTACAACACCTGGGTTAAAAACTAATTTATAGTGGAAAACACCCCTTTCGAGGTGCCACTTTCAATAGGTTGGGCATAGGAGGAATGGAGCCTTGTCGGAATTTACCAGCACATAGGACATTCCTAACTATACCATATATCTGTAGGATGGAGACAAGGAGAACGGAACTTGGGTCAGCCTCTACCAGCACCCAGGGTATTTACCACCGCACCACAACAAGCAGATATGAAGGATTAATATTGATTATTAACCTTAGTAATTAACATTTTTCCTTAAATGTTAATAAAACTATTCATAATATTACACATTAGTTTATTTCATGCTTCAAACAATGCAAAGCTCTAACCAAAACCATAATACACCTTGTTGTTTTATTCTTGAGTAGGTGGATTTTTAAGATAACCATACCTACTAAGAATGAATTCTTGCCAAGCAAGCTCAAGGCCCAATGATGTATTCAAACAACAAGTAAAATGCAATGCAACTACATGAGGGGTATACTTTACCCTAGAGTTGTCGATGAACAAGTCATCAAGCATCATTTCCCCAATTTTCTCTCAACTTAGGTGATTGCTCCATTTTTAATCCACCGGTGAGAGTACTTGGTCCTGCAACCATGAATGCATCAGTAGTACCATATTCCAAAAGTAAAAATAGCAACTACCACACTTATTAAAAATATGTATGAAACAGATATCTATACATCCATACATGAGTCATTATCAAAAATAAGTTATGCTAAGGAGGGGTGTTATAGATATGCAAGATGAAATATGAGACTAGACTAGCTAAATAATGAACATAAGCCTACACATGAAATGGTTATAAGCATAGAAATGAAAGGATGATATAAAAATCCTACTAGTAAAATAATATTAGATGGTACACATACAAAATGGGAAGGATTAGTGATTATAATACATGGATAAAAGAGTAAATGAAGTTAGTATGCCAAAATGATAACAAATATCCTCATAAATGAAAAGAAACTATTGTAAATGGAGAAATATGAAGAAAATAAGCATGGAGCAGCTACAAATATGTGTTATAAATAAAACAATATACAATAAGAGAGATATTAGTACCTATGAATATGAAATTGAAGTTAGAAAGTCCAAAAATTAAAGACCAAAATGTATGAATGAGAACAATAAAATGGAAGGAAAGAGAATCTAGGATTTATACAATCTAGTAAGAGATCTTCTTTGCCCCTAGATGCTCTTCTTGCTCCCAATACCTCTTATTGTCTTGCTTAACTTACCCAAAGTATTTGATGAGAATTATTCAAACAAGAATATGAATAATGCAAATGAGAGAGAAGGAAAGAGAATTTTTACAAAGTATTCCTAGCTTAGAATTTCTTATGGAATGCTTTCTCCAAGGGCTGCATTTATAGGTTTTTGAAGGGGGGTTGAGAGGGAAAATTGGTTGGGATGATATTAGGGTGTTTTTAATTTATAGGCTTGGTTTGCATGCAAGTACAAAGGAGGTAGTGGGACAAAGGAATCCATGTGCCTCTAGCTCAAGCCAAAATATTTTGTCCATTTTGGAAAAATTTCCACTATGTGTCAAAATCACCACTAGAATTTTTGACACTAATTGGTGATTTTGACCAATGGTCAATTGACTGGTCTGAGGTTTAAAAATTTATATTTTGTAAAAATACCACTTAGTGTCAAACTCATCACTGGAATTTTTGACAATGAGTGGTAATTTTGACAAGGGTTGAGAATGATGCCCAAATTGTTGGGTTTGAGTTGATTGACTATTTATAGATGTTTGGTAAGATGTTTGATATACTTTGCTTTGATAGTGTCAAAATTGGGTGTCTAAAGGTATAATACTATGTAGTAAACAAGTCCTAAGATGCAACTAAATATAATTTTGATAAAATATTAAATCTTAATGATTAATTTGACCCCTATATGATTAAGAATAAACTAATTATTTCTTTCTTTTTTATTTATTTCACTCACAAATAGAAAATGGAAGCTAGTTTAAATAGACAGTAGATAGAATCTACATCGTAGATACTTAAATGATAGATATTGGGTGTAAGAGAAGTAATTTATATTATAAAGACAAAGCATCACCGGTCCATAGAAGAACCACCAATGCTATATCCTATCAATAGTGCTATTGCTTGACCTACAAAATAGATAAAAAAATACAATCAATAATAGAAAAGGTGTCACGATATCGCGACATGTTGCATTTTAGCGACCAAAGGAGAAAAGGTGTCGCGATATCGCGACATGTTGCATTTTCATGGCCAAAGGAGAAAAGGTGTCGCGATATCGTGACATGTTGCATTTTCATGGCCAAAGGAGAAAAGGTGTCGCGATATCGCGACATGTTGCATCGTCGTGGCCAAAGGAGAAAAAGTGTCATGATTTCACGACATGTTGCTTCGTCATGGCCAAAAGAGAAAGAGTGTCACAATATCGTGACATGTTGCATCATCGCGGCCAAGAGAGAAAAAGTGTCACGATATCGTGACATGTTGCACCATCATGGCCAAAGGAGAAAAAGTGTCACGATATCGCGACATGTTGCATCGTCGCGGCCAAAGGAGAAAAAGTGTCGCGATATCACGACATGTTGCACTGTCATGGCCAAAGGAGAAAAATGTCACGATATCGTGACATGTTGCATCGTCACGACCAAAAGAGAAAAAGTGTCACGATATCGCGACATGTTGCATCGTCGCGGCCAAAAGAGAAAAAGTGTTGTGATATCGCGACATATTGTATTGTCGTGGCCAAAAGAGAAAAAGTGTCGCGATATCACGACATGTTGCATTTTCACATCCAAAAGAGAAAAAGTGTCACGATATCGCGACATGTTGCATTTTTACGGCCAAAGGAGAAAAGGTGTCGCGATATCGTGACATGTTGCATTTTCATGGCCAAAGGAGAAAAGGTGTCGTGATATCGCGACATGTTGCATTTTCATGGCCAAAGGAGAAAAGGTGTCACAATATCACATGTTGCATCATCATGGCCAAAGGAGAAAAGGTTTCACGATTTCGTGACATGTTGCTTCGTCACGACCAAAAGAGATAGAGTGTCGTGATATCACGACATGTTGCATTTTCGTGGCCAGAGGAGAATGAAAAAGTGTCATGACATCACGAAAAGTTGCATCAATAGACCAAACCGATTCCCCTAGCAACATCTCACATTGTGCAAACATTGAAACTTGTTGGATCATGCCTTAGGCCAATGGGGAAGGACTCTCTCCATGCTTGAATCTTGGATTCGCCGACTCCCCTGTTAGCTAGGTTTTGGTTTAAGAGATTTGGATCCAATGCAAATCTTCTTTTACTGTTGTAATCTTGTGTTCTCTCTGTCTATGGCTGGGAAAAGTCTCATCCCAACTTGTAATTGATCTTTGTTTTAATACAAGTTTTTTCAAAATTAAAAAAAAATAATAATAGAGGGGACTAAATGAGCTATAAAATGATGTTAGACTTCCTCAAATAGCACTTAGGCCCATGTTCAAATATACAAAATTATAAAATACATGAAATAAATTCCTAGTGAAAAAAGTGACCTCAATTATGATAGCACTAACAAATATTTTGCTTTATGTAAACTAATAGCACCATCAACCTATAGACTAGAAGTGCTTTTGCTTTTAAGAGTGGAACAATAATATTAAATGCAAGATAAGCTAAGATTATGATGACAATGAATAAGGGATATAACTTGGAAGTATAGATCATTTATGAAATACTTCGAATATATTTTAATTGATTAGAACTATTTGAGTAACAAAAATTTGTTGCCCAATACAAAGCAACCATGTAAAATACGACACTAAAAATATATTTTCCATAATTGGTGGAAATCATAACTAATTAACAATACAAGACTCCTATATGAGTGGTTCTTATCACTCAACTAATTTTAACCTTAATATATCATATGTTTTAATAAATACCAACATTCTCCCTGTATTAAATTATGATCCAAATATTTATAGGGATACAAAGAATAGTACAAAAAAACTATATGATGAACTAGTACATATTCAATAGTTTATCAAGTAAACTTAGGATATAAATAGGGGCACACCCAAATATTTATAACAAGAAATGGTGGGAATGGAATCACTATGAATATTTAGTAGGAATGGCCTCATTCAACTCTTAACCAAGGATAGGTATAAACTCATTTATCCATGGTCATACAACATAATTGGATAGGGACACACTCTATCCAACATTTAAGTTGCAAATAGGGACACATACAATTATTCAAAATTATTATAATTGGGTACACACACAACCAATCATAGATAAGTGTATCATGGGCCTTCAATTAATATATCAAACACAATTTTAGTGATAATTATGTCCACACTAAACATTCATTTTTCAATAGGGACACACACATATATTCATAAGGATCAATCATAAATTAGTTCAATAAAAATATTCCTCCTTTTCAACATCGATGGCCTTCTTTTGAATATTTCCAATCACATGGTGGAGGACATGAGGTCAAATCCAAAGGCTTCTAGTTTAGTAATTATTATATGTCAATGCCTATAGTTGATTATTATGTATAGGATGATGTTTGATAAAAGGTTTAAGAGTGCGAATGATCCATTGTTGGTCTTAAATGGAAAAAGGATTCAATTAGATTAGAGTTTTAAGTATAAATATGGGGAATTTATTCCAATTATTAGGCTATTTCTTAGAGGTTATCTCAAAATATTGTAAGGGAAATAAGGAAAGGCTATAATTATCTTGATAGTCATTATTTTAAAATTGCTGATATGACAACTAATCTAGCAATTGTCTTGATAGACTTTATTTTGAGATTGATGATATAATAACTAATATGGTAGCCCAAATATCAAAATAATATCTTCTCAAAATTGACTTAGACTTGGTGTTGGGGTTCAAGCCTCTTGGTGGACTTTGAACAAAAGGTCAAAATCAACTAACAAATTTATGAGGTCCTAAAGGAGAATATTTAGAATGTAGATGATATAGGGGTCACAAAGATGTGATTTTTCTTGGATCAAGTAAGAGACCTCTAGATCATTATATATGATGGAAAATCATGTCTTATAGTGGAACCTATTGAGGGTGCTTTTATAATTAACTTGGGTGATCATATATGTGTGTTTATCAATGGGTGTTGTAAGAGTGTCGATCATTAGATAGTGGTGAAATATTCAACTAATTATATGGTTTTTCATAATATAGCTCTAGATTCTATCATGGAACCATTGAAAAGCTTGAAACCCTTAAAATTTTATACATACAATAACAATGAATTTTATACAAATAATATGAGACAACACTTATATTACAAATAAAAGAAGCTCCAAAAATGTGAAGCTTTAGGGTTTAACTCATGCATGTAGCATACAACAACTAAGGAATATTTCTCCTAACTCTTTGTCTTGTCATCAAAGAAGAAGATGTACCCACCATCAAACTTGAATGATATCTTGATATAATTTCTAGCATTGCTTCATTCCTATAGGCCTATAATGAGAGTCTCTTTCCATACTTAAGAAGCTTTCCTATTTCATATTCTTACAATCTCCTTCACAGTGCATTGAAAATGGTAACCGAGGAAGCAAATATTAATTTTGCTCTCATTTTTAAGATATTTAATAAAGCCACTAATAACTCTATGTGCATCACTTATACTTATTTAAGAATTTAACTAAAATATATTTACTTCAATATATCTTTATGTGTGCTTTGGATGGCTAGTAATGCTTAAATGGTTGTTGATTTTAGATTGGGTAAAATCAAGGATTTTTCATTATGAGTCTAGTGCATTGTTATGATTTGTTAATGGAGTGACTTGATCCCATTTTTATTAAATATGAAGGTTTGGCACTCATTATCATAAAGGTATTGATATCCAATGTACCAGAATAAGATTTGGCTCTTTCTTCATTTTCTTGCTCTAATACCACTATTTATGAAATGCTTTCATGATATTTACATTGATTAAAACTATTTAAATACATACTTTGTTGCCCAATATAGATCAACTACATATAATAAAACACTAACAATGTGATTTCTATAATTGGTGGAAATTGGAACTAACCAGCAACACAAAACTCCTATATGAGTGTTTCTAACCACTTAACTAATTTTAACCTTAACACATCATAGGATGTAATAAATCCCAATACATAAACCATGTTAAACTATAGGAAAACAAATATTTACTTGTTTAAAATAAATAGTAAATGATCAAATTGAGATGTTAACTAAATGCAAGTGCAAGATGAAATATTAGTTCCAAATACAACAAGACAAAATTTTAAAACTTCAAGGAGAAAGAACTAAAAGCAAATAAGAGAATAGAAAACAATGAAGACACAAAGGATTTTCTCCCTTGTAAGTGGGAGTGTATTCAAAGCTTTCTAGATTGCTTATTTATGGAACTTGAATGCTTGAGATCTTGGGCTTGGATGCTTGAAGCTTGAAGACTTGATAATTATTTGAGAGCTTGTAGACTTGATTGGAGAAAGGTTTGATTCTTAAATTCTTGTAAGAACAAGAGCTTGAGTACTTGCAAGGATGACATTCATAATATTGTGGTAAGATTTTATCTTAATATTTCCATATAAAATGCTAAATGTTTATGATTCTAGAAATATTTTGGTAGAATTTTGTTGCTTTAAAAAAAACCATGCATTAAGATCTCCCAAGTGTTTTCTTTATAGGAATCCATAGCTCCCTGGAAAAAGAATCACATTGAAGATGACAAGATTGAAGATGGTAAGAATTTGAAAAAGGATTAAGAGGCCATTAATAGATAAAGATAAGAATGACATTTATTGGATTTGGTATTCCTTGTAGGAGCTAAAAATTATATTTTAGGGGTTTTATTCATTAATGGTGGATGGCTTGAGGAACAAAAATTCAAATTTATTGATTTTGACACATAAAATTCAAATATATTCTGAGGCAATAGAACCCACAACGCTTGCATGATGATTATTTCACTGTCATGATCATTGGAGGTCAAAATAGGTGGAAATGTTAAAATTAAAAGGTTTTGTAAAAGTGTTGCTAGGTCATGATAGTTCAATTAGTGCTATCACATGTGCCTCAATGCTCTTGCTCTTGGAGCAATAAATACTCCAAATTTGGACACAATGAAGGTTTATTAGTTTGGTTGACTGAAATATTTGTTGATGAAGGGATTGGTGTTGAGTGATATTTTTGCTCAATTAAAAAAACACGCTCATAGTTAGGATCCTGTCAAAGCTATACTCTCTTGCAAATAAATAGTTAGTTTTCCCAAGGTCCTATTTGCTTAATTTCTCAAAATGTGTTTGTATGCTTGTAAAATGTGAAAATGTTGTTGAATACCTTAGAGGTGCAAGTAACTGTTAACAAGGGGTTTGTGGTTTGGTATTTGATTTAAATTATGAAAATGTTGTTGTTCATGAGATTAATTGCCAAAATGTATGATTAATAAACAAATATTGCAAATAATAAAACTTGTGGAATGTAAATATTTGAATTTTAACCTTAGAAAATGATTTTAATTAAATTTATCCAAATAGTTAATGTTTGAACTTTAATTATTATTATTATTTTTTAAGCGAAAAACCCCTTGCGGGGCTGCCTTGGTCTGAGAGACCACAAACAGGGGGTTCTACACTGTCAAAGTCACCCGGGAGTCGCACCCAACCCTGCCCACACCAACATTATCAATTGGATTTTGGATATCCAATTCAGCTTTTTGATATGGTGGATATTTGAACCTGGGACCTCTCTTGGAGGATTTCCCTGTCCTCTCCAACTCACCTACAACACCTGGGTGTTTGAACTTTAATTATTATTATTTGGAAATTTTAATTAATTAAAACCCTAATGTCTATTTCAAATGTGAAATATCGAGAATTTATTAAAATGAAATAAACATTTACCCTAATATGAAAAATTAAAACTTTGCATAAACTTTAGGGTTTTGATTTTTCTTGTGTGATGAAATTAAATAAAATAAAAAGGCTTAAGGTTAGAAAAATAAAATAAAATGAAAAATAAGATGCAGGTTATAAAAATCTCAGAACTCCATCCAGAATATGCAAACAAAGACAATTTGAAACATAACCTGATTTAATCCAACCATAATTAACACAATTCAAATTAAACCACATACAATCTTAAAGGAAATTGATTAAAATATTCAATCATTTAAAATGAAAATACCATCCACATGCATATTTTTCACCACAATAAAATGAGTATATTATAAATGAAATATTCTATTAATGCTTTTATTTAGAATACCTCTGTAAGGCAGTTACAAAGATGAAATCTTCTCTGACAAGAAACCAGGGAGGAAACCTTTAGCGATGGCAAACTTCTATCTTCTCTTTCGCTCACTCCAAATTCTTTCAATTTTTCTAGAGAATGTAATCTAAAAACACCCATGACTAAATCATCACCCTCTCCACCTTGCACATTTTTTTTCCCTATTACACAAAAGTCACTGTCTCCACCTACATCGTCATGGACACAATCACCATAGTGTAGTTGGGAAGGAAATACTACAACCCAAAAAAAATTACCTTGAAAAATAATGTGCAAGGTCTCTGCATTGATGTTTTTCCTGATCATAATGATCCAAATGTTCAAGGTCTTTGCACGCAAAAGTCATTGCAACCCAAAAAAAATTACCTTGATAAGTTCCTATGATGACCATTATGACTATAAATTTGATCCAAATGTTTTTCCTGATCACCAAGTCTTTGCATTGATGTTTTTTGATAATATCAAGGCTTCAAAACATAATTTACTCCTTCTTGCACATATTCGATGACCACCAATGAGCAAGTAAAACTTCGTAACAAGTTATATTCCCCATTTGAGCACAATCAACATTGTGTTATATTAATAGCCTAATTGTGAAATGACATCCAACTGTACTATCACTAGCATCACCACCAATGTTGTCATTTGTTTTCCCTTATAAAAATTAAATAAAAACTAATCATAAAGTAAAAAAAATAAAATAAAATAATAAGACTATCAAAAATATCACCTTCTAATAGATACCATCAAATTTTTAAATTTTTTTTTTAAAGAATATTATTACCTTTCATATGGTGAGTCAACAACACTTTAGCTTAAAAGAAATAAATCATTATAACAATAAAATCTAAAAGTTGACAAGTGACCATATGGGTAAAAAACTTAGTCATTCATCAATTGTTTGATATATGCCTCTGGTTGCTTCCTCTTCAACATATAAATAACCATAGCATAAAATAAAACAATGTTAGAGTACATCATGCGATATTTAAGTTGGTGTAAGTACAAAACACAAAACTAACTTAACATCCATAGGCAACTTTAATGGTGACCCAAAATTAAGAGATAAATAACAAAAACAAATCAAACTCTAAACTCATGACAATTTCAAAATGTCAAGTGGGTCCCCAAATTGGGGTACATTATGTAATGGTAAAAACAAATGACAACTCTGCTGAAAAATACTCATGATTATTTTGGATGAAGAACCTGATATGAAACCAATAAAACAAAAGATCATAGAAATAAATATCATTTAGCAATATCCATAGAAAGTGGATAGACAAATTCAAATGAGAATATATGAAACATTTGCTTCTACTTAGTGTGTGAACTTTGATTCATTTTGCATCCTTGAAACAATTCAAATTCCATCATTTGTTTTACATTTAGGCTATAAAAATTCACTTATGAAGATGTGCCTCTACACTTCTCCACTACTAGTCAAGCATCCATAGATTTTGTGGATATGATATTGATATCTTCTAGATCTAGCTCTACTGCCAACCAAGAATCTATAGCCCTGGTAGAAATTATCTGAATCACCCATGCATTAGATAAATTTTGCATTTACTTCTTTTTATTTTATTTCATCTAGACATTGCTCCACTTTTGGTTAGGAATCCATAGCCCCAATGAATATTATCTAAACATTTTGATTTATTTAGCTTTGCATTCCTTCTTTATCTCTTTTTATCAATAATTACATTACTTTGCAAAATTTTACCCACCACCTGGGTTAGAAACCACTTAATGCTAAAAATGGAGTGTATTAGATTTTCATCTTAATATGCAAAACCATAATGACTTTATCCTTCAATATTTCAAATAATACCCTTTAATATGATGTGCTACATGTGGAGCTTCAGAAAAATGTCTCATTGTTCCAAATTTCACTATCTTAGTCCAAAATCATAAGAATAATTACTAAACAATCTCATTTTATTTTCCTTAATTTTATTTGATTTCAAAATAGGCAATCCATCCTACATGACAAAGGAACAAGTATCAACAAAGAGACCAGAAGTTTGAAGCTACCACAAAACACTACCTCAATCAGAGGAACAAACCCAAAACCTGGTGAGGCACAAGTGGAAAACTCACAATTTGAAACAAACCAAAATTGTAAAACTGATAAGCAAGTAAGAACCTGCTCCCTAAACTTGAAAACACTGACAAGAAAGCAAATAGAAAAATCTCGCAAAACAAAATATTATGTATAAAAGTGCAAAAAAGAAAAGTTATGTACAAAAGCATGAAAATGAAAAATATATATACAATAATGTACAAGCATGATACAAAATTTTGGCTATCACTTCCCTGGATCCCAAACACGATTACCACCATTCAAAATATATCTATCATGACAAGCATGCTAGGCTTTATAGGTATCCAACCCTAATAAGATTAGGCTAAACAATACAAAGACCCTTATCTTACCTCTCTCACCCCACCAATTTGATTCAATCCCATCACTACCATATTTGAAATTTTATGTATTAAACTCATGAGTCCACAAATAATTTTGAATTATTTTGTGTTTACTATGTGGGATGTTTATCGTAGTTTCTCTTGGCATTGTGTGAGTTCCCATTTTCAATTCATTGTTCAAAATACTATCCTCATTGTTAAGATTAAACATGAGATTTTCCAAACTTGACCCTATTTCTGAAAATTTACCTACCAAACCACTATTCATAGTTTTAGACCAATCATAATTACGTAGCAGTTTGCAAGCATCTAGGATATCTACTATATAAGGATCATTATAAGTTTGTATCTCAGGTTGACTAGTCAATTGTTGATGAACTTGATTTAGCAACTCAAACACATCTACTTCTATCTTGTTCAACATAGCAACCTTATTATTAGTGTGAGTAGGCATTAATTCAAATTATTTTTTAACCACAAATGACATTTCATTATCAACAACATTTGAATCCAGTAGACAATCATGCAAAATTTTACCTGGTGGTCGAATGGTTGAACAAAAAGGTTGAGATTCTACCTTTTGTACATTTTCATTTACCAAGCCTTGGTGAGCCATTGTAATTCCTTCTTTTCCCTCATGGTTTTCATCATCCTCTTCTTGTAGCCCTTCCTCTTCATCAATCACCTATTTTTCAAAAACACCAAAATTAGTCACCCAATTGAAAATACACCCATCCTTTTCAAACCATAAAATTTTTTGGTCAAGGGATGTGTTACATAACACATATTCCTGATAAATTATTTTAGTTGTCATGAATACAATAATATTTTCCTCTAGATCATCAACTATATCAAATTTGAACCACTCATGTTCTGGAGTTTTCTCTATCTGAGGTAACATAGGCATTATAGGATTGTTGGGTGGGATAGGGCTTTCAATTTATTGCACCTCAAATGATAACAAAGTGAGTGATTCCCCTTATTTCATACCATATTTAGATTCTTCTTCAAGTTCAATTTAATTCAAGATACAACTCCGGCTTTGACCTTCTTTAGATTTCTCTTCCTCCATTTCTAAAGGTTCATATGTTTCCAAAACTAAGCCCATCTCTACATTTTGGTTAACTTGATTATCACAATCCTCATTGATGGGTAGTGACTTTGAAACTTTCACCTCATTTTGGATGATATCTAAGGTAGCCCTAACTTTTGGATAATCAATTTCATCATGTTGATTACTCACATCAGATATCATTTGATCCGAGGGTGCCAAATTGATCGATTAGTATTGGTTGGGATACATATCTCTTGGAACATTGTTCATCATGGAAGAAGGTTGTGCTAAAGACTAACTCATTTGTGGTATTTGAATATAATATTTAGGTCTAAGTGATGATAATTGATCTACATTAACCCCTTTAGAAATAAATTGTTGTTCCAATATTATTATCTCATTGTATGCTTGGGGTAAAGATGTAATTTTAACAACTCTCTTTAGAAACCTAGAATAAAATGGGTCTAAAGCTCCAATGTACATTTGAATGGCTTCTTCTTCAGAAATGATGTAATGTGTCACCAGTTTGGTATACAACTTATGGAACCTATCATTGAATAGTTTCATGGATTCATTAGGTTCTTTGTGAACCGAGGTAAACTGATTTAATATCATAACTGGGTCAACCAATTTTCCAAAATGGTTGAGAAATGTTGCTTCTAGTTGAACCCAAGTGATAGAATATGCAGGTAAGTTGATATACCAATCATAATCAAACTCATCTAATGTGTATAGAAACATTCTAAAAATAACATATTAATGCATAATTAGTAAATGAATTATAGTATCTCTATTTTCCTGAATATGTTCATCAGCCGATTTCATTCTATCATGCCTATACTAAGGTAAATTTATTTTTGCATTTTTAGGGATTTGATGGGGTACTCCAAGAATGTTTAATGGACTACAATAACCATCTATCCAAGTTTCAATTCCTACCATTGAACTTTTAGAGATGTGATAAATATTTCTAGCTTTAACATGTAAAGTTATGTATGAAAAATTCACAATAATTTAACCATAACCATATTTCCAAATTTATAGCAGATCAAAACTAATGCAACATAAATTAGAAAATTTTAAAAATTTTAAACCAATTTGACCAACTTCAAATGATGAAAATAAAATATGTTACCTTTAGGTCCTCCTTCTAGCGCAAATTCTATTGAGTGATATTTTCACTCGATTATGAAAACATGCTCATAGTTAGGATCCTATCAAAGATATCCTCTCTTGCAAAGAAATAGTTAGTTTCTCCAAGGTTCTATTTGCTTAATTTCTTAAAATGTGCTTGTATGCTTGTAAAATATGAAAATATTGTTGAATACCTCAGAGGTGCAAATAACTGTTAACAAGGGGCCTGTGGTTTGGTATTTGATTTAAACTATGAACATGATGTTGTTCCTGAGATTAATTGCCAAAATATAAGGTTAAAAATTCAAATATTTGCATTCCACAAGTTTTATTATTTTCAATGTTTGGTTATTAACCATACATTTTGGAAATTAATATCATGAATAACACGTTCACAATTTAAATAAAATACCAAACCACAAGTCCCTTGTTAACAATTACTTACACTTCTGAGGTATTCAACAACATTTTCACATTTTACAAGCATACAAGAACATTTTGAGAAATTAAACAAACACAACCTTGGGAAAACTAACTAATTATTTGCAAGAAAGGATAGCTTTGATAGGATCCTAACTATAAGCATGTTTTCATAATTGGGTGAAAATATCACTCAACAATTGGTAAAATTGAAGATTAGCCTTGCATGCAAGATTATGTGTCTATAATTATTAATGAAAGTGTGAAGACAAGAACAGGACACTTAAAATAATAAAGAAATAAAAAAACTCAAGGAAACACAATATTGCACAAATACATAAATTTATTCAATAAACGGGGGGGGGGGGGAGCTAATAAACTTCTTTTGATACAATATGTACTGAGTGAGCCTTTGATACAAAGATTTACAATACGCTAGGGTTCTTCAAAACCCTAGCTACAACAATGAAGTGTCTTCAGATAGTGTGTCCTCGCTTCCAATGGAATGAGTGGGCTTCAGGTATCTATGTGTTCAGGCCACTCTAGCTTCAACAACCATTCAACAATAAATAGAATCTGCAGACCTGCATGCACACAAAAAAAGAAAGAGGTTAATAACACCTATGAGGGCTCCACAATGTGAGACCCTCAGATATTAATAAATCCTAACAAAAAATAGATCGAATGGTATGCTAAATATACAGATATTGTAATATAATAAAACAAATAATGATATACCTTGCTTGTGATGATACCTTGTTTAGTTTTTATAGTTTTGACAGCAAATGACATGATGCAGTAGACTCTGACTCACATTTCGGTGATAACAATAGGCTCGGGTGTGAACTTGGCAGGCTCTAGCACGAGCTTCACAGGCTCTGGTGTGCACTTGTTGAATGGCAGGCTTTGGTGGGTTCCTGGCGATCTTCTGTAGTGAGCTTCACAAGCTTGGGAGGGAACCTACGGATAAGGGTGGATTTGTAAAAGCAGAGTGTGGGGGATGTGACGAATGCAGCAGATGGACGAAAGTGGTGACGATGGATCATGAGGGATGTGATGAATGCAATGGATGGACAAAAGTGGCGATGATCAATGGACTAGGGAAAGGTGGAAAATATGGATATGAGGGATGGCTAGAATAGTAGAAGTCCTATTGGCTAGCTAGGGCTTTGGATTTTCAGGGCTCTAGCTCTTTCTACTTTGCTAGGGATTCACCAATGATCTCTTCAAGATGCCAATTCTAATATCAGGGTTCCAAGGTTTGAGCATTTGCAAATTCCCTTATTTATAATCCAACCTAGGGTTTTCTTAGGGTTTTAGCCTTACACTTTTGATCATGTGGCTAAGATTAAATTAGATCCTAAGATTGAGATTACTTTTTAGATGTGGCATTGATTAATGAATATGGGCGGTGGAGATTAGATTGGATAGGACAACTGTGGTTAATTGGGTTTATAAACACATATTTTATAATAAATATATTAAAATATAATATAAAATATTATATTAAATATAAAATAATATTAAAATAAGCCCAATTGGGTTGGGAAATGGCGGGAAAAGTGGAATTGGGCCAAATAATTTATGGGAAAGATGTAATTGGGCCAAATAATTGGTGGGAAAGGTGTATGGTGGACAAGTGGGTGGTGGGATGGTTAGGATGGAGGATTAATGGCTGCAATTTGGTGTCTACAGAAAGAATGCAAAGAAGAAAATAAGGAAGAAGTTGTTGCATAGGTACATAGAGATGAAAAAACTAAAATTGATCCAACACCTAATCCTAATCCATAAAAATAAATAAATTCCAATGGTTGATCAACTAGTCAAACTCAAAATCCTACATCTAAAGAGTTGAATTTCCTTGGTTTCCCATCAGAATTTGACTATGCATTTGCTGCCTCAAATAACACATGGGTATTTTTTGGGTTTATTGTCACTCATAATAATACTTTATATGTAACGCCCCAAGTATCTTAAACTTTATTTCAATTTTCAAATCTGATAGTCTTCAATTAGTATGAATAATCCTAAAAATAATCAAATTTTTGTCTCTTTAAATACCCAATTTGGATTAATTAAATCATTAATATATAATATCCAAAATAACCCTATAACAATTATGAATGCAACTCAAAAGATATATGGTTCTAGTTGATAACCTAACACTTCCAAAATGGTGACTCCACACCTAAGCTAGTTCACTTCATACAATATAAGTACTAGTAACATGTTTAGATAAATTTATATTTTGGTCTAAAGCATCAATTGGTAAAATAAGGGTGCAAATATTTAAAGGGAAACCCCTTGAACTAAAATGTATCCCTATCCATCTAGCTTATATGCCTTCATATAAACAACAAGTGCCTCAACAAGTTTTACAAAACCTTCCTCCTATCCAAAATATGTAAACACTACCTAATCAAAATCAAGCTTATCCAAATCCACCTACAATGCAAAAACCAAATCCTCCTTCTTCACTATAGTATTACCTTATGCAAAAAAATCCACAAGGATTATATTAACATATAATCCCACACATGACCCCATATAAAACATATGAAGCTCCACCTCAAGGGTCTATGATATATCTTTACTGAATAAAATTTGGCCAACTACCTCCATATAATTAATAAATAGCAGCCCCTTGACCTCAAAATCATCTTTAAAATTGGACCTATAAAGGACCCTAGAATCTAAGGGCTTATTCTCTCATCATGACTACTACTATACAATCCTTAGCTTTGATGAAAATGGGACCAAAATAACAATGAACCATCTGAATGAGCTCTCCATACTAAATTCAATTCATAATATGTAAGAAGAAGATATTATGGTATATATTATTATTTACCCGTTAAAATAGAAAATTGCTTTATGGTATAAAGGCTTACCTAATAATTATTTTACTAGTTTGGTATCAATTGTAGAATAATTTATGTGGAAATTTGATAATATTAAAAATGGGTATTCGATGTTTTTCACTTAAATGTCATGGAAGACATCCTTAGGAAAATATTCATCATTTTAACACTAGATTTATGAGGATGCTATATATAATATCACCAAATATATACCCTAATGAATAATAGGCTTTGCCATACTACATAAAGAGTTTGTAGTTTGACTTATTGCTAATGGTTTGAAATACTAACCATGTTACTTTAGTGGCATCTATACAATATGTTCTTATTATAGTAGGGAAACTACCCCTACCCCACCTATAGTCTATGCTACTCATGTTAACAAAATCCTTAAATTTGAGGATCCACTCCTACCATTTTGTCTATTCCAAATGTCCAACCATCCTCCAATCCTACTCCTTATCCCCAAACCAATTCCTCTTACATCATGACATCCCTAGGTCATAACACACCTTCATCCATTTTACTTCATCCTTAGTTACCTACTTTATCTACTCTCCCATAGATTAGTAATAATGATACCTCTCAAAGCCTCAATGAATGTAAACTCTTAATGAAAGAAATATTAGACTTAGTTAGAACAATGGTAAAGTATAATAACATGGAGAAGAGGTAGTAGCAACCAAATAGTGAATCCCAGTATAGCATTGGAAGCAAAAGAAGAATTCTTATCTCACAAAGGATCAAGTCCCTTAAAAAAAAAATTAGGCAGACCTATATTTATTTATAAAATAATATGGTGAATATAAATTTAGAGATAAGATTCTATAATACTTCTCATATAATGTCAAAAAAATACTACCAATTGTGTCATGGATATTAGACATCCTCAAAAAAATTAGTATGATCAACAATGTCAAGATTAATATATCATAGCAATGGGATAAATGGTACCAATAATTAACCAATGGCCTATAATAAACCAAGTAACCTATTAACTTCCTATGATAAATCAATTGATTTGCCAAGCTCTAGCCCTAATTCAATTAGTTCTAACTCTATCAAACACAAATAATATAAAATTTGGTATTGCTAAATAATATGAATATTCTTCTATGGAGGATAGTATTGTATGTACTAATCAACAAAGAGTTGGGACTAGAAGCAAAGAAAAGGTGGCAAAAAAATAAGATCCATATAAGAAGCAAGTTGAATCTATTACAAGTGTTACACTACTGAGAAAAGGAATATTGTCATTGTTAAGGATAAAGTGTTAGAAGCAACTATGCAACAAGAAATATAGTAAACAAATGCTAAGAAGACTGTAGTTGCAGCACCCCAAAATAAAACTTTAACTAAAAAGAAAAATAGTTAAAAAAATTGGAAAGAGTCTAAAAAATAAATGAAGTGCAGAAAGGGACAATTGCTAACAAACAAAGGGATACACAAAGAAAAAATAAAAGGTATAAGGTACAAATATAGGTTAATGTATGCACATCAAATTGGGTATCTATTTTCTAAACTTGTGGGGTATTACTCTCAATATAAAAATATTGTATATAGGATATTAATCTAGTTTTGGTATTTTTTTTTTTGCAAACACCTAATTTTGTAGGTGAGATCTAACTTCAATATATTACCAAAGTAACCTTTAAACTAAGATGCATTAAAAAAAAAATCAAACATACAAAATACTAACCTATATGAATTTTAATTTAAATGCAAACTACTAACTATAAGAAATTAAAAATTTATTTTCCTTTCAAGTAAGGTTTCAAGAAAATGTACAGACAATTCTAGCCTAATGTAAAAATATGTAATTTTTCTTAATGCCTAAATAAAGGAGATAAAAAAATTAAACTAAACTAATATTCTTTGCTTTCCCTTTTCATTTTAGCATGTGAAAATAGAAATAGACAACTAAGAATTTTTTAGAATAGCATACAAATACTAACTACAAAAAGGAAAATTATAGAGCCAAAAGAAAGGTACACGATCTTGGGTCTGAGGTGAAAATATTGCCTAGGACTTAACACTAGTGATCCTATGGAGTCACTAATTAAAGCTCACCACCAGTGATTTCACTTTGCATCTAGAAATAGAAATAGAATTGGGTGATAGTTAATTTTTATGGGGCTTGGCAAACTAGGGTGTAACAACCCAAATCTATCAACCCAATTTTTTTTGAAGAGCACTTACAAAACAAATAAACTCTTATAATAATTGTTTCATCATACAAGACTTCACCACATTTGAGTTCCAAGTCACTATAGATGACACTCAATGGATAGGAGAGACCAACTCCCATAACTTCTAGGGTTCACCTTATTGTAACACCCCTCCTTGGTAGAAATTTTGTGGACAATGAACAATGTATGGATGTGTTTATGTAATAGATTTTATTAGCATGATTTAATAATAGAATGATTGCTTCATTTAAAGAATGAAATATGGTATTGTTGATGTATATGTGGATGCAGGTTTAGGTACCTTCTCCTTGGTGGGACTATGGGTAAATCACCTACCATAAGGAATACCTAGGAAAATGATGATGATTTATTCATCGACAACTCAGGGTAAACATGGAAAATTTACCTTCATGTAGATGCATATAATTTTGTTGTTATTTCCACATTTGCACCTTTGGGCTAGGATATTGCTTGCAATGAGCCTCCTCAAAAAATTGGCAATAGACTATCATAAAAAGGGCCACCTACTTGGGGATAAAACATTGGTGTAGAATATGGTGGATGTGATGCCTTGTTTATTTAAGTTGCTTTGAGGGCAAGAATGATTGTTATGTTGGCTTAGAAAATTTTTTAATACTCTTGTTTGCTTGTTTGGCAACTTAATTTAAATTATTAAATCAAGAATTGTATGGTTTATTTTATACATATATTTGGTGTATATTTGACTTTAATTCCAAGCATCAAGCATTAAACCACATTGGAGTTTATTATTTCTAGTGCATTATGCTCTCTAAGACACTTTTGGAAGATAGAGGGATGTTGGTTTTCCTCAAGAAAACCGCTCGAGTGTGTGGAGTGTAATGCTCTTTGGATTATTGAGAAGATGTGCACCCACATAAGATATCACTCATATTTTTAATCAAGAGGAAGGTAGGTGTAAAAGGGTAGTGGGCACTTGAAGGAGCAATGGAGCCAGAAGTAAAAGGAAATAAAGTATATCAAAATTCGAATAAAACCTTTGTGTGGCAACAAAACCCATGGTGTAGGTGCTTTTCTCTTCTATGTTTGCTCCATTTTAATTGTTCTACAATGTGGTTAAATATTTTTTTATTTTTGTTGCTTTTCTTGTTCCATTGGTTATTTTGGATTGATTCTCATGGTTTATTCAATGTTAGCCTTGTTTTGCATAAGCTCTTGTGTTTGTATGTGGTCTTAAAGGATCGATTTTATTCCCATGATACCCTATTCCTTTCTCTTTGATGGTTGTTTCCATGTGTGTTGTGTGCCTTGGTTTTCTAATTTTTCAACTATGGGAGGTTTTTGTGTTCATGCTTTTACCCCCTATGGTGCTTTGTGGTTGTATCACTAGTTTGGATTTACCTATGTCCATGGAGGGAGTCTTGTTCACATTGATCCAATTCCTTCCATTTTGTAAGGTGATGAACATCATTTCCTAGAAACCATAATTTTATTTGTTATGGGGTTGGGCTTCGCATCCTTTACATTACCCCTCAAGCTATTTTTATGATTGTGTTGTACTTCCTTCACCCTATGTGCTATCCTTATATCATTCATGTGCATGGTTTTGGATGGTTGAGTGCTTTGTTTAAACTTGTATGTGGGAACAAGGTTGTTATTATGCTTGTGGTTGGCTAATACTTTTATTCTGTACCCGTTTTGTTAAATGCATAGATTTATATATTTTTAAAAAGATTTATGTTGTAATTTTATGATTTCTATAGCAACGTTAGTCATAATTCTAGTCATCTATCATTAAGAGGTTATGAAGGTGGTTGGCGTTGGCATGGATTAAAGCCTCACCTTACAAGTTTTAAAGGCTTATTTTTGTGTTGTTAATGACTGAAATTATAGACTTACTTTCAAATGAGAATCTTATCTTTATTTAACCTATATGTGTTTGGTGTGGGAAGAAAATAAAATCCAAGAGAGGTAGCCCTTTAGGTTTCATTATTTAGATGGTTATAAAGGAAAAATATGTATAGATATTTTTCAATATTCTTATGGAAAATAGAATAATATAGTACTTTGCAAATGTGGATCATATTCTTTGGTTAATATTAAAGATGATTTGAAGTTCATGTTTTATTGTAAGATTTTTAATGTGATTCATTATTAAAATGTATACTTGTTATGAATTTTTTTTACCTATGCTTTAAAATAGTTAGTGAACTTCTATCTTGATGTTGGATGAGAAAATATTTATAATGATTCCCGAGATCTATGTAGATAAAGGGATCATTATAAAGAGAAGTATGAGCTTACTTTGGATTAATTGGAATGTTGTTTCTTGATGTTGGATGAGAAAGCATTTATAATTATTTCTAAGATCTATATAAATAAAGGTATTATTATAAAGAGAAGTATGGGCTTCTATAGGATTGATTGGAATGCTGTATTTTTTTGTTGGATGAGAAAGAATTTATAATGAACCCTAAAATCTATGTAGATAAAGGGATCATTATAAAGAGAAGTATGGGCTTCTATTGGAATTATTGGAATTTTGTATTTTTTTGTTGGATGAGAAAGTATTTATAATTATTTCTAAGATCTATGTAGAAAAAAAGATCATTATAAAGAGAAGTATGGGATTCTCTTAGAATGATTGGAATGTTGTATCTAGTAGTGGATGAGAAAGTATTTATAATGATTCTTGAGATCTATGTGGATTAAGGGATAATTATAAATAGAATTATGGGCTTCTATTAATTTCTATGACCTTTTTGGTTTAAATAATACTTGTTTTATCTTATAGTTGCTTGTGCATGGTTGATTGCATAATAGCATAAGGCATGCGTTAAGTTGCATTTCATTTAGAGTTGTTTTGATCCCTAAGTAAATTATTTTTTGGTGGATGGTTTTCCATCAAGAAGCTTGTGTACTTAGTTGGCAGAAGACCTTGGAAGAAGATTGTAAGCTCCTCAAAAATATATTGTTGTAAATAGCAAAGGCTTGTTTTTCTTGAAAGAATTATAATCTTGAATCTTGTTTCAAAGGATAATTTGATGCTTCTTTATGCATTTAAGAGTTACTTTAATATTTTTGAATGGTGTCTTATTTTTTATTAAGTTGAGCATTTAAATGTAGTTATGTTAAATGTTAACTTAGAGCTGAACTCCTAAGTAATCTCTAGATATGGTTGTTAATGAATTTACTTTAACTTTATGCAATGTATGCTTATGTTAGAGTTATGAGTTATCTTGTTAATGCATAAATGTTAAGAGATAGATTGGTAATACAAGTTTGATAAGAGCATAGTTTGGTTTATGGTTGAGAGGAATTCATTTTATGTTTTCCTTTGAGATGAATAATGTAATGTGTGCTTATGTGCTTAATACATTGGTTTAGACTTAAGGTATGTCTATGTTGTTATCTATCCTTGGGATGGGTAGATTTTCCTCTTGTAAACCATAAAAATCCAATCCTAGAAGGAGTTGCATGAATGCAATAGTTAGGTAGCTGAGAGTCTTAGAAGGATCAAGGATGTGAGTAAACATATTCGCAAGGCAACACCAACAACTCCTTGATCATAGATGATCAAGAGGTCATTTTAGTTTTCATAAAATTATAAATAACCTTACTTATTCATGGAGGCATGATAACTAAACGCCAAGTCTCTATGTCGAATAACCTATCTAGGAGGAGCTAGAGTTAGGTTAGGGAATTGGCATCCCCCTTTAAGTGTTATGGGCCTTAAAGGGTAATCACTACATTATGGTCACATGTTCCTATACTAAGTAGAGTATAGGAAAGGTGGGGGTACCACTTATAGAATTATTCTAAACATGTATGTTTAGCAAGGTGAACCCCATAAGTCATAAGAGTTGGCCTCTCCTATCCATTGAGTGTCTTCTGAAATAACTTGGAAACTCAAATATGGTAAAGTATTATATGCTAAAATAAATTAATGAGGGTGTCCTCTTTGAGAGCCTACAATTTGTAAGTCATTTTTTTTAATTTGGTTGGTAAATTTGGGGTTATTACAGTTGGTATCAGAGCTCTAGTTTGTAGGACTAGAAGCTTTCATGGAGTTTTCTTAGTTTGAGCCTTGACTTGATGTGTGAATTTGGGCTATATGAACCTTGAAATAAGGTGAGATTAACCCTAATGTATGATGGATTTGTTAGTTTATAGAACTAGCAAATGCAAGTACAATAGTGTGATAATTGTGACTTACCCAACTTTTTTTTTGTGAATAGGAGATGGAACTAGTATTAAGGTCCTTCCAAAAAGTGGAGTTACTTTTTCAAAAGAACATCGATGTAAGCTCTTAAAAAGAGCCTAGGGTTAATAGGTACTATGGAAAAGAAAAGAGTGAGTTCATACTACCCATATAAAATTTGAAAAGGTGGAGGGATCCATCAAGGACCTTGTTAAAGGTATGACCCATAGGACACCCCTACACCAACAATTGTAGAGGGAAATTAAGTAGTTGGAGTTGGTAGTGAGGTCACTATAGTACCAAATGGGTCAACATAAGTTGATAATAAAAATAATTTTTGAATAATGATCTAAAATTTGTAATAGGTATAAAGCAAGAAATCATTTTTATAGTTAAGGTGTTATACCTACGAAGGTCCTCACTATTCTAATAAATGACCTTAGAGAATATAGTCAAGCCATATTGCGAAGGATTTGCCACATCAAACTTATACTATCACTAGAAATAAAACCTTAGAGGGCCAAGCAACATTGATACTACTAAAGACTAAGTTGTTTGCTAGAGGCATATAAATTTTGATAGTAAGTGATGCTACAAATAGTTTTATTTCCACTAGTATTATTAGGGATATGCTAGAAAGACCTAGAATTTTGGCATAAGAATGGAAATTTGAGTATGGTTCTAGATAAACCTACTCAATGGACCAATTTTTACCTATAGAAGAGATAATCCTACCTAAAGTATCTTCTATATGGCACTTATGTATGGCACCTATTCACACTTTTGAAATTATCCTAGGGATGGATTGGTTGAAGGTACATGGAGTTTTAATCAATTTTCAAGATATATGGATGGATTACACTTATAAGGAAAAGAGGAGAATAAGATTTCAAAGTGGATGAGGTTATTTTCAACCCCACTTGCTTTTAGTTATGTAATTAAAGAAAACAATCAAAAGAGGTAACTTACTCTACGTAGTGAAGATCAATGGTAAGACTAGAGAAAAAGGAGATGAGGAAGTTTTTAAGAAGCATTCAATTCTCCATGAGTTTCAAAATGTTTTCTCCAAGATATTCTAGGTCTACCCCCTCAAATAAAATTCAAATTCACTATTGAATTAATACCCTAAGCCAAACCCTTTTTAAGGACACCTTATAGAATGGTTCCTATGGAGTTACAAGAACTCAAAGTTTAACTTCAAGACTTGTTGAAAAAATGTCTGATCAAATCAAGTGTGTCACCTTGGGGTGCTTAAGTCTTATTTATGAAAAATAATGCTTCACTGAGACTATGTATAGATTATAGAATGTTGAACAAGGTAACCATTAAGAACAAGTATCATTTACCATGGATAGATGATCTCTTTGACCAGCTAAAGGGTGCTACCATATTTTCAAAAATAGATTTGATATTGGGTTACCATCAACTAAGGATTAAAGAAGAATATGGCCATAAGACAACCTTTAAAACTTTATATTGGCACTTTAAAGTGCACTTTGGCACTTTAAAACTTTGAATTATTATGCTACCTGATGAGCATAAAAAATGCTCATATTTTTGTACGAGTTCTAACAGTTTTTATACGACAGTATAATAAGAATTGTATATTTCTATGAATTATTATGTATCTATTTAATAAAATTATGTGCATTATCTAATTTTTGTGTGAAGTGTGTTTTGTGTATATATTTTCTGATTTTATCATATTTTGATTAGTCGAGGTCCTACGTGGACCTGACTTGCTTATGATTCAATGAGTCTAAGGTATATTGGGAAGGCACCTTGATCTTTAGGTAGGCACCTTACTCTACAAGTAGGTGCCTTACTCTATAGGTAGGTACCTTACTCTTCAGGTAGGCACCTTACTCTACAAGTAGATGCCTTAATCTACAGGTAGGAACCTAACTCTAAAATATCCACCTTAATCTTCAAGTAGACACCTTACTCTATAGGTAGGCACCTTACTCTATAGGTAGGTGCTTTACTCTTTAGGTAGGTGCCTTACTCTACAAGTAGATGACTTACTCTATAGGTAGGCACCTTACTCTACAAGTAGGCACCCTGTTGTTAAGTGCCTTGACCATGTGACTGAAGGAGGTCCTATTGACTGTGGTAAACCATTGACTCCACATCACGTAGACTATATTTGGAATGCTACCAAATTTATGAGCTATCCTAGTCATATTAGAAGAAATGCATAACCACTTGATAAAGTAGAACACAAGCAACAAAGATATTGAACCTAAAAATATTCTATCCCCAGGAAAATATGAAAAGTTGTTAATTGTTTTTATCATATGCCTGTTACAGTAACTAAACTATCTCAGTCTGGACTGTAACCATATCTTTTGTTGTAACAACATTGTAAAGGAAGTTCTATGTGTTTTATATAAACACACTGAATTCTCTAATAATGACAAGTAATTTTCTAATATTTGTGATGTATGTAAACATTGTACTACAATATTAATAAAAGTGTTCGAGAGCTCTTCCATTAGTGCTCTATCTTCATAACTAGCTGAGTGAAAGTTGTTGGAGCTTGGACCCACTCCAAGCTAGTATTCCTTCCCTACTTTCTATTACTTTCTATATTAGATAATTTATTTTAGTGTGTTATATTTTATTATTTCCACAAGTGTGTTTTACTACTTTCCTTTACTTTCTAAGCGTAGTGTGGTGTGATTTATTTTTCATACTTTTATTTCTACATGATTTAATTTGTGTGGATGAATCAATAAATTTTTTTGAACACTCCCCCCAACGATAAACTTAGTGGACTCATTTCATAATGATGTTGTAATTAGCCTTGAATGTGGTACTTCACAAGCTTATGAGGTCCCTATTTTGATAATTTAAATGAGAGGGCCATGATATAAATAGGATCATATTTAACCAGTGTTATTCCCCCAACATTTTGGCACCATTTCCAGGTAAGTGCCACTAATATATTAATTACAATACCTTAAACCTTCCGTCTAAATTTGCATGAGACCATTGCGGAAAAGAGGAGTTGATGGTAGTTTCATAAAATAGAGCCCACAATAAAAACTTGAGCTAGCTAAGAATTCTAAAATCGAGTTAGAATCTCCTCAATCACAATCAACAGTGCACTGGAGTTAACACCCCATATTTGCATAGAGCTCTTCCTCATCCTATTGACCAGGGAAAGAGCTAATTATACAAAATACTATGTTTAAAAGGACTCCTTTCAAAGAGGAACTACTATGGAAAGTTGTAGAGGATAAAAAAATAACACCAGATGACTTGGAGGCTCTTGTACAAAAAGTTTAAAATGATTGAAAGGATTTAGAATATGTGTTAGAGACCACATTTCTTGAAAAAATGGTTGAAGAGGCTTCGACTGGTTTTAGTTTCCTGATAGAAGAAGATGTAGGAGATACAAAAATGATAAACATATCCTCTGACCATATTCCTACCTTTAGGGATTCCCAACCAAATATCCTGACCTATTTTTATTTAATTTCGGTGTCTTATGCACGTTTGTAGATTATAAATCAGATGCCTAAAAGTTGAAGTTCTTCCCTTCAACATTAGATAACTCAGCCTTGCACTAGTTTATCGACTTAGATAACAAACAAATCACCACCTGGGAGGAGATGAAAAACTCTTCCTAGATTATTACCAAGACTTCGGCAGAGCGTAAGACTCCATGGAGGAAGTTTTGAGCATGACACAGAAGGAGTATAAATCCTTGGAAGATTACTGGGTAAGATTCAACTTTAATCTGCAGCGATCCTCTCATATAAATCTAGGTGACAACTCCATTAGGAGTATTTTCTTGAGGGGACTTAACAATGAATCACTCAAAGCACTCAACATGATCTCTGGATGTGATGTTTACTAGCACCCAATGGAAGACATCTGACAATTATGTCAAAACTACTCATGAAGAAGAGGTAAACCAATTTTTAGGACCATGAAGGCAACCACTTTAGTCACAAAGATGAATATAGGTAATATGCTAGAGGATTTGAAGAGTGAAATGCTCTCCTCTCTAGCATTATAGTTGGACATGCTCTTGCTAGAGAAAAATAAGAGAATGAAGTTGTGTTAGCTTACTTCTACTTGAAATATAGATGGAAACATGCAAGGAATGCATACCTGAAGAACAAAGTTAGAGTATGTGTTGTTTGCCAGTAAAATCATAAGACCTGACTATTCCCACAACTACCAAATATTAAGGAGGATGTTGAAGTCACTAAATCTTATTTTGTGGGTAATTGAAGAAACTGGTAGCAACCCCCTATGGGGAATATGCCAGTTGGAATGTCTCCCTATGGATGAGGGTCTTACATGTCATAAGGGTAGGTTCAACCACCAAATATGGGATTGTGGGACCACCACCATGGATGAATGCACCTCCAAGGGTCACGTTTTCCAACCAGCATCCATGGATACCATACCAGCAATCTGTGCAACAATGGAGAAACCATGATTTTTAGAACTCGGCTCCATAGAACATAGCATAGGCTCCATCGCAGTAAAGATTACCAACTATCCCTATAGTGATACCTACACAACTACCAGCATATCCAATGATCAATCCAAATAACAAGGTAAACCAAATTGCATACCAACTAGAAGGAGAGATGTATCTAATATATAATATTAGTTGTAATCCAATTCAACTTAGATTAGGTAGGTAGTTAGGAGTAGAAGTTCCTCCCCCGATAGAAGGGGAGAAAAATGTAGGAGAACCACCTCTTGTAGAAGAGGTTGAATAAGAACACGTTGTTGAGAAAATATAAGTTCCTTTTCCCAAGAGGTTACAGGATTAGAAGAAGCCGATACAATTTGAGTTTGATATCCTTTCAATCTTGAGGAACTTAATAGTCACTATCCCACTCTTTCAAGCTATAAAATAAATTTCTATTTACACCAAAGCAATAATGGAACTCTATCTGAGGAGACCAAGATGAAATATGGCCCAAACCATCAAAATAGTAGGTAAGTTGGCCGATTTGATGATGGGAAATATGTGCTACCCTAAATACGCAAATCCAGGTAGTCCGATTTTGACTATAAAAATAGGTGGTCATTTTTTGGCTAACACTTTGGTTGATTTGGATGAAGCCATCAACATTATATTGAAGGAAACTATGCAGAAGCTGAGGCTCATGGATTTTAAGCCCACCAATATGGTGTTGTAGCTAGTTGATAGGTCAACTGTAGCACTAGAAGGGATGATAAAAGACATTATTATGATGGTGGACGCATGGGAGTACCTAGAAAATTTCTTGGTTCTATAGTCCAAATCAGGATTGGGTGGTTACCTACTCATCATGGAGAGGCCATGGTTGGCGATATTTGATGCCTACATAATCTGTCACGATGGAAAAATGACCATTTCAAATGGTCAAAATGTCAAAAGGTTGATAATCTCTCCTCTTGCACATTTTGTAGACACGTTGGGAGAACCCATGTGGGACAACCAAGAGGATGGGTCATTTTAAATGCTCCAACCAATGATGGCATTGAAATAATTTGAAGAGGAAGCTAATGAAGATGACATTATTATGAGATTCCTCCATGGAGAGTCCTCTTATGTTGTTCTTGAATCACCATTGGTTGACACCCAAGATAACCACACCAAGCAGATCGAAATAGGGCCTAGTAGAACATTAAATTTTAGTAGTGGGTTAAGATACACACAATTTATGAAATTAAAAAGTTTTGACCAAGCATCAAAAAGCCTTTTCTTAGGACTACTCAGGCATGAAGGCAATCAATCCAAAAATCTACACCCATTGAATCTATCTCAAATCAAGAGACTCCAATAATATAGACACAAAGAAGAATGAACCCTACCATGAAATAAATCATTAAGGCAGAGTTACAAAATCTCTTTTTAGCAAGATTTATCTACACCATATCTAATAGTGAATGGGTGTCACCACTAGTGGTGGTTCCCAAGAAAAATGGGAAATGACTGATTTGTGTCGACTACAGGTCGCTGAACAAGGAAACCAAGAAAAATTATTTTCTACTATCCTTCATTGATCAAGTCTTGGATACACTATCAGGGAGAAAGTAATTCTCCTTTATGGATGGGTTTAGAAGATATAACCAAATCCATATTGGATATGAGGACCAAGACAAGACAATGTTTATTTGTCCATGGGGGATGTTCACCTATAGAGTCCTACCCTTTGGGTTGTGCAATGCACCAACCACCTTTTAGAGGATGATGTTAAGCATATTCTTAGACATGATGGGGGAAGCAATGGAAGTTTACATGGATTATTTCACCATATACGATGAAACATTTTACAAAGCAATGTTTAGAATGAGTACTCTAGCAATGTAAAGAAAAACATTTCATGATGATGCACAAAGGAATAGTGTTGGGACACCACCTCTCAATGAAAGGAATTAAGGTGGAAAAATATAAAATCAAAGTCATAAGGACTTGCCTAGTCCTAATATGTAGAGGGACATGAGGATTTTTCTTGGCTCTATAGGATACTACAGGTAATTCATCATCAACTTTAGCAAAATTGCTAAAACCCTACACACATTGATATCCAAGGATGTGGAATTCATATGGATAGAATATTGTGAATGAGATTTTAAAACATTGAAAGAAAAGGTAATTACTTCCCCAGTCTTGTAGGGCCAAAATTGGGCCAACCCATTCCACATTTATTGTGATGCATCTGTTGGACATTTTGAGTCCCTAAGCTAAAATGTTGTCATTGATTTCAAAAGAGCATTTAAATGTCAAAAGGATCTATTAAGGGTTTTTGTGAAAACCAAGGCAGGAAAAATAAAAGGTTTTAGTTAAAACCATGGATAGCAGATTTGATCTGGGTTTTTCTTAAAACCCAAGTTAGGATTTCATTTCATCAAAAAAGGTGCCCCGGTGATGGAGTTATTTCAGTTTTAATAGTTGGTCTAAAATTTAATTATTTAAAATTAAAATTTAAATTCATATTTTCGCTGATGTCTTTGAAGTGTTTTAAAAACTATATAAAGGGGTGGTAAATAAATCAAAGTTTTATCCTTGCTCTTTTGATAAATTTTTGGCATTCGAATAAGTCTATGAGCTCGTGCAAATTATGAGAAGAGAAGCAACAAAGAAAATGACAATGCTTGGAAAGTCAAAACGTGGTGGGAAGTGTGGCACATTGGCAAATAATTTTGGTTTAAGGCACAAGGCAATGCAAACACCAGGGATCAAATCCCTTGGATGGTGTTTTGAAAGGCGTGTGGAAAGCACTTTGGCACTTTATCTTTTGTAGAAGGTGAAGGAAAGTTTAAGGCACTTTGGGCCTTTGCCTTTCCAACGAGCACCTAGCTCATGTGCAATCTTAGCCGTGGCTAAGATGATCGTGGTGTGGCAAGTTGAGGTTTCGAATCCCATTGAGGAGGTAATTATGTTTTGCATTTAAATAATTATTATTAGCCCTAAAGTTTGGAGTTGTAAGGTAGTTAATGGAAATTAAAGTTTGTTATTAGGGCTATGCTTATTATTGCAAAGAATAATTGGTTTATGATTTATTTGATGGTTATGGATAATTAATTTTAGGATAAATAAGGAGTTGTTTTCAAAAGCAATTTTTAGAGGTTTATTATTTTTGATAAGGGTTTTAATAAAAGGGACTTTGATGGATGTGTTTATTAATTTGGAGTAAAAAGGGTGTAATTTGAGTAATGCTTTATTTTGTGATTATTTGAAGTCCATTAACCCTTGTTTAGATTGGAAAGGAAAGTTGTGTTTAAGTGTGGCAGATTTTGTGGACAACTTATTGGCATCAAAAAAGTATGGGCACATTCTCCTATTGATTTTTTATGGTGGTTGATTTATGAAATATAATTGGAGAGAAAAGGATTGATTGTGGTTTCCTTTGAGAAAATGATTGGTTGAATGCTTCAAGGTTTTCTGGTTTGTGAGTTGTATTTAAACCTTGTTTTATTAGCATTGTTGTTGAAGCCCATTGATGATGAAATGAACTTGAACTTGAGTTAGAAAAGAACATGAGTATCATTGCTATGTGAGACTTGTGCTTGAGAATTTTTGGAAACATTTTGAGTTGGTTAATACTGCTTGGACTAGGGTTTGTGAAAAATGATTGTTACTTGAGGTGATTGGTTGAGTTGAGTTGGTTAATACATGCTTGGACTAGGGTTTGTGAGAAATGATTGTTCCTTGAGATGATTGGTTGAGTTGAGTTGATTAAGCCTAGTCAAGTGGATGCATGTGGTTGTTCAAGTTACTAGAAACAAACTATTCAATATTCTTATTTGATTTGAGATTGATTTGAGTTGAGATTGAGGTTGATTTGAGTTGAGATTGGGATATGAGTATAGAACATATAGAGTCTCTAACAATTCTCTTGATGCTTCTATTAAGTTGAGATTGGGATTTGAGTATAGAACATATAGAGTCTCTAACAATTCTCTTTATGCTTCTATGATATTTATTTGAGATATTGATTGTACATTGAGCTTAGAACATATTGAGTCTCTAAAAATTATCTTTATGATTCTATGTGATTGAGACAAGTATTTGAGAAGACTTGTGGACTGTTTGGAGTTAAGATTTTGTGAAAGCTTGCTATGCAAATTTTAGAAAGTCCTATAGAGGACTTATTGAGCAGATTTGAGAAAGTCCTAGAAAGGACTTATTGAGTAGATTTAAGCAAGTCCTAGAGAGGATTTGTTGAGAATATTTGGATAAGTTTTGTGTGAACTTATTGAGCAGATTTGGACAAGTTCTGTGTGAACTTGTTGAGCATATTTGGACAAGTTCTGTGTGAACTTGTTGAGAAGATTTGGATAGGTTTTATGTGAACCTGTTGAGCATATTTGGATAGGTTTTTGTGAACCTGTTGAGCAAATTTGGATAGATTTTTTGTGAACCTTGTTGAGCAGATTTAAGTAGGTTCTAAGTGAACCTATTGAGCAGAAATGTGCTAGACCGACTGAACTGTGTTTGGTATAGTATTGAGATAGATCTTTGGAGGTGATAGAGTATAGAGAACAAAGTCTTAGTGGATAGAGATATAGCATCCAGGACAATTGAAGATATATTTGAGTGAGGAGTCTTCAAGTGGAGACATATCCACAAGTCATTACAATAGAGAGACAGAGTCTTATAGAATATCACTAGCTAGAGTAGAAGGGGAAAGAGTTCTCCTGTGGAAGAGATCCACAAACTTGAGATTTAGGGGATCAACATATCCTTTGGATCGAGGTCCATAAACATTGTAATTTGGAAAAGATTCCCAAGATATTATTTAAGAAATATTTGGAAGAAATATTTTCTCTGTGGAGGTAGCCCACATTGGGTGAACCACATTAAATTTGTGTCTCTATTATGTGTGGAGTTTTATGCATTGATTTGATTACTGCTATTGATACTGTTATCTATACACTACACAATATTGATTTGAGATGAAAAGTAAAAAGTGGTCTTATATTGTTCACCCCCCTCTCAGTATAAGTTTGTGTTCTTCAGCATCCAATAATGCAATTGGAGCGATCTTGGGATAGAATATGGCAAATAATTCTATGCCATATACTATGTTAGAAAAAATTTAATTGGAGCTGAGCTCAATTACATGATGACAAAGGAGTTCCTCATGGTCATGTACGCCATCAAAAATTTTTGCCACTACATCATGGGTTACAAGGTGTTCATCCATACGGACCATGCGGCTATTTGATATTTAATGAGTAAACCTATGATTAGTGACAAAATCATTAGATGAATCTTAATTCTATATGAGTTTGATATTACCATCATGAATAAACTTGGCAAGGACAACATAGTAGAAGACTTCTTGTCCAGATTAATACTATCATATCATGCAGTCATAGAAGACCAGTTCCTGGATGAGAATATTTTTGTCATCAACGAGCATATATCATGGTATGTAGACATAGCAAATTACTTGGCCACCTATAGAACATACCCTGCTCTTTCACCATGAGAGAAGTAGACGGTGATAGAAAAGAACACATATTTTTCATGGATTAATGACCTATTTAAAATAAGGCCTGATCAAATCGTGAGGAGGTGCATAGCTGAGCATGAATTTTTGGAAGTTCTCAAAGCTTCCACAATAAGCCATGCGAAGGATAATTTTTAGGAATGAGGACTACATACAAAGTCCTAAAAACTAGGAATTATTGGCCTACAATGTTCAAAGACATAGCTAAATATGCCAACCAGTGTGATGAGTGCCAAAGGATGGGTAGGACAACTCCCAGGGATGAAATGTCTCTCCTACCACACATGCACATAGAATCCTTTGATAATTGGGGTATGTATTTTGTGGGGCTAATCAACCCACCTTCATCCAGAAAGAGATACATTCTAGTTTGCACCGACTACATCACCAAATAGATCAAAGTGCAGGCACTAAGGGATTCCAAATAAGGGACGATGGTAGGATTCCTATTTTCTCAAATTTTCATGAGGTTCAGGGTACCTAGAGAAATTACAACAAATTAGGGGCCTCAATTCACCTCCAAATTAATTTAGGAGCTAATGCGGCAATACAGGATTTGGCATAACAAAACCACCCCCTACCATCCATAGGTTAATGGACAAGTAGAAGTGATCAACAAGGAGTTATATAATATCCTGATAAAATTTGTGTAACAACATAGTAAAAATTGGGTTGCAAGACTACCGAAGGTAGTATGGGCATACAAAACAACATGGAAAACAACCATAGGCTTCACCCTATTCCAATTGGTATATAGTAAGATTATGATGATGCCCATCATATTTGAAATTAAAATTCTAAAAATTGTAGTAGAATTGAAAGACAATGCATAGAGGGAGAGGATTCAATATCTAAATCAGTTGGATGAATATCAAATGGATGCCCTGCAAAAGACAAAAATTATCCAAAGGTAAAGAAACAGTGGGATGACCACCACATTAAGTTAAAGCAGTTCAAGGAAGGAGACTAGGTATTACTATATGATTCCATATTCCAGAAACGTAAGGGTAAGCTGATGCAGAGGTGGATGGGACCATATGAGGTGGTAGAGCTGATTAAAATGGTGGTGTATGTGTCAAGACAATTGACAATAGCAACACCATATTGACAGTTAATGACCACTGATGAGCATTAAAAATGCTCATAACTTTGTATGAGTTCTAATGGTTTTTGCATGGTAGTATAGTAAGAGTTGTATATTTTTATGAATTATTATGTATCTATTTAATGAAATTATGTGTATTATCTAATTTGTGTGTGAAGTGTGTTTTGTGTAGATAATTTTTGATTTTGTCATCTTTTGCTCAGTCGAGGTCCTACATATCTAAGGTATATTGAGTAGGCACCTTACTCAAGTAGGTGCATTACTCAAGCAGGAACCTTACTCAAGCAGGAACCTTACTCAAGCAAGTGCCTTATTCAAGTAGGTGCCATACTCAAGTAGACACCTTACTCAAGTAGGAACCAACTAGGTACCTTACTCAAGCAAGCAACTTACTCAAGTAGGCACAAAGTAGACACCTTAATCCAGCAGGTTCCTTACTCAAGTAGGTACCAAGCAGGCACCTTAATCAAGTAGGCACCAAGAAGGCACATTGCTCGACATTAATTTCTTTGACCAAATGGCTATAGAGGATCTCATTGACCATAGTCCCACGCCACATAGGCTATATTTTGTAGACCGCAAAATGGATGAGCTATCCTAGTAAGAGTGGAAGAAATGCGTAACCACTCAAAAAAGCAGAACATGAACATTGCAAAAAATATTCTATCTCCATGAAAAGATGAAAAGTTAGTTTTATCATGCACCTATTATAGTAACTAAACTATCTAATTTTAGATTGTAACCAGGCCTTCTATTGTAATGGTACTATAACAAGAAGTCCTGTGTGTGTTATATAAACACACAAATTTCTCTGAATTAGGGGAGGTAGTTTTTTAAGAGTATTGGCATATGTAAAACATTATACTACATTTTCAATAAATCTTGAACGTTCTTTCACCAGTGCATTTTATCCATAATCAGTCAGGCAAGATCTGTTAGAGCTTGGGCCCACTCCAAGCCAATATTCCTCCCCTACCTCTTACTTTTTTCTAGATTAGATCATTTTATTTAGTGTGTTTCTTTTAAATTATGCAAGGTGTGTTTACTATTTTTGTTTAATTTCCAACATAGTGTGGTTTGATTTAATTTCTTGTACTTTCATTTATGCATGGTTTTACTTTGGTGTGGATGAATCAATGTCATTTTATAAACACCCCTCAATGATAGGTTAGTGGACTCATCTCAGGAATGGTATTGTGATTGACCTTAACCGTGGCACTTCGAAAGTTTATGCACTCCCTAGTTTGAAAAATTAAAATGCAAGGGCTGTGACATAAATAGGAGTATAATTAACCAGTATTTTTGCCCCAATATTTTGGCACCATTATTAAGGAAGCACCACTAATAGATTAATTATAGTACCTTAAAAACCTTCTATGTAGATTTGTATGAGTTCATTGAAAAATGAGGACCTGACGGTCGTTTCATAAAATGAAAGCCCATTAGAGAAATCTAAGTCAGTCAAAAAATTTGAATTTGAATAATATTCTCCTGAATCACCACCAGTAGTAAACTAGAGTGAACATCCTCTCTTTGTGCAAATATCTTCCTCATCCCATCAACCAAGAAAATAGAATATCATTCAAAATACTTTGTTTAAGAGAACTCCCTTCGAAGAAGAACTACTGCACAAAAAGTTTAGAACGACCGAAAGGCCATAGATTTTGCATTAGATACCACATTTCCTAAAATGGTTGAAGAGAATTTGACTTATTTTAGCTTCTCGATAGAGGAAGGTGCATGGAAAACCAAAATAAAGAACATATCTCCTTCCCATCTCCCTACCTTTAGGGGATACCCAATTGAAGACCCTGGCCTATTTTTATTTAAATTTGATGTGTTGTGCAGGTCTATCGACTATAAATAAAAAAATTAGAAGCTAAAACTCTTCCCATCGACACTGGATGACTTAGATTTATGCTAGTTTATCAGGTTGGAGAATAAAAATATCACCACATGGGAAGAAATTAGGAAGGTCTTCCTAGAAAAGAACCAATACTTTAGTAGAGCATGAGACTCAAGAGAAGAGGTTCTAAGTATAACACATAAGGAAGACAAATATCTCAAGGAGTACTGGGAGAGGTTCAAATTTAATCTATAGTGATCCCTCATGGGAATCTAAGTGATAAGTCCCTTAGAAGCATTTTTCTAAGGGTACTCAACAATGAATCACTCAAAGCACTCAATATGATCTCTAGAGGTGACGTTTACCAGCACCTAATGTAAGATATTCAATAATTGTGTGAAAACTACTCATGAAGGAGAGGCAAGCCTACTTCCAATACCATGAAGGTGACCACATCGATCACAAAAATGAATATAGGCAACATGCTGAAGGATATAAAAAGTGAAATGCTCTTCTCTCTAGCATCGCAGTTGGATACACTTCTACTAGAGAAGAAGAACCAAGATAATGAAGCCACATTATACTATTTCTACCTAAAATATAGAGGGAAGCATGCAAGGAATGCATACCCAAAGAACAAAGTTAGAGTATGCATAGTTTACCAGCAGAATCACAAAACTCAATTGTGCCCATAGTTTCCCAATATCAAGGAGGATGCTAAAGTCAATGAAGCCTATTTTATGGGCAATTGAATAAATTGGTAGCAACCCCTAATGGGGAATATGCCAATAGGGATGCTAACCTATGGAGGAGGATTGTATATGCTACAAGGGCAGCCACAACTACCTAATATGGGGTTGTGGGGACCACCACCTTGGATGAACATACCTCCAGAAGCTGTGTTTCCCAATCAGCAACTATTGATACCATATTAGCACTTTGGGCAACAATGGAGGAACCACGGTTCATGGAACTTAGTTCCACAAAACATGGTGCATGCACCACCACAACAAAGCCTACTAGCTCTTCCTATGGTGAGACCTACATAGCTACCATTACAGTAGACTTTAAATCCAAATAATAATGTAAACCAACCAAAATACCAACTAGAGGGAGAGATGTATCCAATGTACAATATTAGTTGTAATCCTATTTAAATTAAATCAGGTAGGTAGTTAGGAGTAGAAGCACCTACCCTAGTAGAAGAGGAGGAAAATTTAGGGGAACCACCTCGTATATATGAGGTCAAAGAAGAAAAATTTGCTAAGAAAACAAAAGATCCATTTCCTAAAATGTTGCAGGAGAAAAAAAAGCTAACACAACCAGAGTTCGATATCCTTTCTAGCCTGAGAAACTTAACAATCACTATTCCACTCTTCCAAGCCATGTGTGACATTCCTATATACAAGAAGGCAATAAAGAAACTTTGTCTAAGGAAACTAGGATGAAAAGTAGCCTAGACCATCAACGTCATAGGGAAGTTAGCCAACTTGATGATGGGGAATGTGTGCCATCCCAAGTACCCAAGCCTAGGTACTCCAGTTTTGATTGTAAAAATAGGAGGGCATTTTTTGACTAACACATTAGTTGACCTTGGTGCATCCATCAATGTTATGTCATAGGATAACATGTAGAAACTCAAACTCATAAATCTAAATCCCACTAAAATGGTGATGCAACTGGCCGATAGGTCAATAGTAGCACCAGAAGGAATACTCAAGGACATCATTGTGATAGTATATGCGTGGGAGTACCTGATAGACTTCTTGATTCTATAGTAAAAATTAGGATTGGGTGGCTACCCACTCATCTTGGGGAGTGTTGTGGCTAATCCACAACACGCCCCAAAATTGGGGGCCCACCTTTTTGCATGCTTTCAAAGAAGAAAACAGTGACCCAGATGCTAAGAAAATCAAAGAAAAAGGCAAAATTTTCACTAAGGAAAAAAGTTGTCACGATATCGCGACATGTCGCTCTATCGTGGCCGAAAGTTGTCGCGATATCGTGACATGTCGCTCCGTCGCTGCAAAATGAAAAGTGTCGATATGCGACATGTCGTCGGCGAAAATGAAAAGTGTAGCGAAATCATGACATGTCGCTCCGTCGCTACCTAGAGAGGAGAGAGAAAGGCAGAACGAAAAAGTGTAGCGAAATCGTGACATGTTGCTCCGTCGCGGCCCAGAGAGGAGAGAGAAAGGTAGAATGGAAAAGCGTAGCGAAATCGTGACGTGTCGCAAAATCACGGTCAACGTGGTCAACGGCAGCAGGTGGGCGGAAACGTCGCGAAATCACGACGTGTTTGATTTTCGTGGCTTGAAAGCGGGCAGAAGGCACAAAGTACAAAATGGTCACGAAATCATGACAAAATCGAGCCAAAGGAGTCTAAGGCCCAGCAGTGTAGCGAAATCGCGACAAAAATGGAGACAAAGCGCATAAGTCGAAAGGCGTCATGAAATCGCGACGCGTCGCATTTTCGTGACGCGGGTGGATAAAAAGCCTAAGTGGTAAAATGGTAGCGATTTCGCGCAACTTTTGGAAAAGCATTCCGGCCAGACAAAGACGTCGCGAAATCGTGACAGAAAGTGAAAACCATGCGGAACGGAGAAAATGGTAGCGATTTCGCGACAGGTTGCGGCCGAAGCATATGGAGATAAAAATGGTAGCGATTTCGCAACAGGTTGCGGTGAGAGGGCCCGAAGGAGAAAATGGTTGCAATTTCGTGACAGGTTGCGACCAAAGCGTACAGAGATAAAAATGGTAGCGATTTCACGACAGGTTGCGACGAGATGGCCCGAAACGAAAAATGGTAGCGATTTCACGACAGATTGCGGCAAAGTGTACGGAACAGAGAAATGGTAGCGATTTTGTGACAGGTTGTGGCGAGATGGCCCGAAACGGGAAATGGTAGTGATTTCACGACAGGTAGTAGCCGAAGCGTACGAAAGTGAAAAACGTCATGATTTCACGACAGGTTGCATGGGCAAGGCTACTGACAAAAAAATGTCACGATATCGCGACATGTCTCATTTTCACGGCATGAAAGCGGATAGGGTTGCTGGCAAGAAAATGTCACGATATCGCGACATGTCGCGTTTTCACGATGAAAGCAAGGAAGCAAAGTTGCATGCATAAAAACGTCGTGATTCACATGGGGCCATTACAGAACAGACAGAAAAGTGCTTGAACACGTGGCAGAAAGGCATGAGGGTCATGGTAACGCTTCAAATCGACAGTTACAGGCAGCAGAGAAGATCAAACGTTGCAGGTTCAAGCGAAAGGTCAAAAATGCCAAAAAGCGAGAAAATGAAACGAAGCGTCGTGGGAAATGAAACGAAGCATCACAGAGCAGCCGAGAGCAGCAACAGAAAGTTTAAATAGCAGAAGTGTAGGTAGATACAAGGGCTGGAAATTGTAAGCAGAAAGCATTATTTTTTTGAATAAAAAGGAGTTTATTTGGCAAGAGTAACTTTTGTGTGCGAAACCAAAAGGAGATTGAAGGCTAAGACTACTGTTATTTTTGTAGATCTTTCCCTTGCATTATTCTTTCTTGTATCTATTCGTTTACACCATAATCTGGGTTACGATAGGTGAATGATAGAATGTTGCAATTATTTATTTCCTTAGAGTCTTGCATCTAATCTGATTCGACTGTGTTTTATTGCAGGTCTGTTAGGTCGGGTTGTTTTAGAGCTTCATCTCATAACTTGGGGTTTTGCAGGGAGGAGATTGCTAACCAAATTAACGTCCTGTTTCAGTTGTTCCAGCTGATTCTCATAAAGAATCTATTCATTTTAGGTTCTAATTTTATTTTCACATTTTTCATGCAAAGATTGGCATTTCGGATTCTGGTGCATTCCAGAATACGTTTTCAATTTTACTAACTCCAAAAGCTAACATAGAAATAGTAGAACAATTAAATCAAAGATAAAATGAACCAATTAACGATAAAATGAACCTCATGCTAAAGGCACGGAACTTAAAATGAAGTGGCCTATACCACGCATTTTCTCATTTAAAATCTTTCTTTAATCCAAAAGATAAAAGAGGTTGCTAATTTATTTTTGGGAGGGTTTCATTAATTTCAAGAGCATAAAAAAAGAAAGGGATTTTTTGTTCTTTCTTTTGCTTTACGCGGTTGGTTATTTTAACAGATTAGGGTTACAAAGTTTGCTGTGAATCATTAAAGGCCCCTTGTTAACAGTTACTTGCAGGATTTAAGTTATTCTAGATTACATTCATTTGTTTGCATTAAGTCTTAATTGGTTATATGCATATGAATGTTTGTTCACAAGAAACTTGGAGAAATTAAGATAACAAATTTTCTTTGCAAGAAAGAGTTTCCTGTCTGAGACTCTAGTTGCGTGTTCATTTTGTAATAGGACAAAATATTCACTCAACATTTTGGCGCTAGAAGGAGGGCCTTCTTTATTGCTTTGTGATTATGATTTGTTCTAACAATTAACGTGGGTAGTTTTGTTTCCACCTATTGTGCTTGCAGGTATAACATTTAGATACTCGTATTTTGCAAGTAAGTTGAGAGAAGTCTTTTGAGTTCTAGAGTTTCCAAGCTGGCCCAACCTGAGTACATAGCTACTAGGTCCAAAACCACAGGGGAAACTATTTTCCAAAGCCTTTCTCCCACTTGCTAGGAGGCCGAAAAACAAAACATTAGAGATCGAAATACCACCCAATATACTTGAGTTAGGGATTTCTTTAGACTCAAGTACGTCTAGCGGGCTTGAGCCCTTAATTTCAAGTGCGACAGTAACACCAGGTGTATCTGTCTCCACAGTTCCAAGCGTTTCCATTGTTCCCACAGGGTTAACACCTTTGAACAACATGGCCCAACAACAACAACAACAACAACAACACACCCTGCCCTCTGGTATGGTGCGCAAAGTTCCCCTTTAGATATTCTTGGGGCAGTCCATGACTTGCCTAGAAACATTGAAAGGGGATTACCCAAATTCTTGCACGATGGTCCCACAACAGTAGAAGATCATGTCCAAATCTACAAGGACTATATGTTTAGGCAAGGGGTTACTCACGAGGATGTTGCTTGCCGAGTTTTCCCTGCTAGTCTAGACCCCACGGCCAATGAATGGTATCGAAATCTTCCAGCAGGGTCCATCACTTCATGGGCCCAATTAGAAACCGCCTTCATTAGCCAATTCAGAATGTTATTGGATCCCTCCATAATCTACAATTTGTTCGTATCATGCAAAATATTACCCAATGAGCCCATACGAACATTCAACCAGAGGTTCCAAAAACTATACACGAATCTGACTCGTCACTTTGCGGTAGATCCTGCGGTCGCCTTGCAATTATATTTCAGAGCCTTAGATCCTTTAACGTCTTTGTTGACTAGAAGGAATCCTCAGGTTACGACGCTTCCTTTAGCCTATGCAGAGACAATGACTCTCGAGCAACAAATGAACCTGCCAGGAGCAGGATTGTCTCAATTGACTGGGATGGGACAATATGGTCCATACAGTCAATTTGCCATGATGAACCAGTTAATGGCACCACAGGTTCCTATGATGAACAATTTCCAAACACCCACCCAAGTGGCATCTTTTCCAAGTTATCCTAATCCCTCTGTTCAAACGCAGGGATTAATTCAAAATAGCCCGATGGGTTTGCCTGGGTTCGGCATGGGCAGTAATTTGTTGACCATGCCGGGGTTTGCTCCGATTAGCACGCCAAGCCCAATGACTTATCCAACAATCACTCCGATTCAAAGTGTGAATCCAGGATGGAATCCACCTGCCCAGACCCAAGCCATTGTACCTATTCCAGAGGTGGCTAATGCAGCAAACACGACTGGACCCAGAATTACAGTGCCTCAACCACAAGGGTCCGAATCCGCCATAGAAAACATGAAGGAAACCTTGGCCAAAGTTTTGGTTACGGTGGGAAATGTCAATAAAAAGGTGGACCAAGCCATGGGTCATAACCGGCCTCATAACCATAGAGGAAAAGGAACATACAACACGCAGCCGAATAATGGGCGAGTACCCAATCCCGTAGCCAATCAGGCAGATGTCTCGAAAGATTTTGGAGAATCGAGACCTTGTGACAACGATTGTATGCATTGTGGCCACGGGAAGCATGAGTCTATATTGACTGAGGTTATACATTCCCAAGAAAGTGAAGAAGAGGAGGATGTGGAATTTTTTGGAAACGAAGATGAAGAAACATTGGAAGTTCATGCCAACAAACGTTTTGGGAAAGGAAATCACAAGTATTACACTAGGAGTTCTAAGGAGCCCAAAACTTCCTCTACTCCTCCAAACAACCAATTACTCCCTCCTGATTTCAAAGGAGATGTCAATCCCTCTCCTCCATCCATGGTGGAAAAGTCTAAGATGGTGCAAAACATGTCAAATTCAGAAAAACCCACTTATGACTTGGTGGAAGACATGAAGAAAACTAAGGCCAATGTCTCAATGTATGACATGTCCCGATTATTAGGCCAAGAAGTAAGTCCACCAAAAAGTTTAGATCCACCTGCCCAAGTTCATGAAGCTAAAAGTGTTGAGTCCCGATTGGTTTTAAAAAAGGAAAAATGAGATATACCTCCTTTTTTGATAACCATTAGAATTGCAGGTAAAAACCTGCACAATTGCTTAATAGATTCAGGGGCCTCGGCTACCATTATGCCCCTAGAAATCTGTAGAAAATTGGGACTTACACCAAAACCTTCTAGAAGCAGGGTGGTGCAGCTGGATAGATCAACCATGGAGGCAGTGGGAGAAGTGGGGGATGTTCTTATTCAGGTCAATTCAGAACCCAGGGTTCAACATCACATAGACATATTGGTGCTCGACATTCCTATCAAATATGGCATGGTTTTGGGAAGAGATTGGAGTAAAAACCTAAACGGTTACATTGTGACAGATTCTTCACATATGTGGTTGCCGTGGAGAGGAGTGGCCAACCAAATTCGGATTGATAGTGAACCTAGGCTCAAGGAGATGATCACAGAGTACAACAAACCGAATGAGATCCAATACATTGAAGCGGAATTGGGAGCATATTGTTTGGACATAGAAACACCTAAAAATTCCCAAAATGAAAGGATTGGATGCAACCTTACTGAAGGACATCAGGACATTTGGACTTTAAGATTTGATGGATCCAGGTCCAGACAAGGGGCAGGAGCCGGTGTTGAATTGTCATGTTCAGACAGAGAGCCTATGTTCGTTGCATATAGACTACAGTTCCCTGCCACCAACAATATGGCAGAATATGAGGCCTTGATTCTCGGACTTCAATTGGCCCTTCGAAAGAAAGTTAAGTGTATCAAGGTCCTTGGTGATTCGGAGCTGGTGGTAAAACAAGTGAAGGGACAATACGTATGCAAGGACAAGCGGCTCAGACTTTACCGAACCAGGGTTAGAGATTTAATAGATGAGTTTGATGCTTTTAACATATCTCTGATCTCTAGAAAAGGCAATCGTCTGGCAGACTCTCTAGCCGTAGCCGCGAGTATGTTGAAACCAGTGGACCATAAGAAATGCAAGAAATTCTCCATAGAACTGGTCCCTTGTCCCTCGATACCAGATAATGTCACGAATTTCCAAGTGTTTGATAGTGACAGGCACATATTCCATTTTGTCACTAATTCTGGTATATTTGAAAAGCGGGTTATAGATGAAGATGAGAGGGATTTAGAGGAGGCAGATTTGGAAGAAAAAATTATTGGAAGATGCAATAAGATGCCAGATGAGATGGCTTCATTAGAAAAAACTTTCGATATCGGATACCAACCAAGAGAAGGTAAAAAGGTTCCACCTCCCAGAGAAGCCTGTGATTTGGTTAACATTGGAAGTGCAGAAAACCCTCGAGAAGTATTCATAGCAAAAGCATGTACCAAGCAGGAGAAGGATTCCATTGCCAATGCATTAAAGGAATACATAGACTGCATAGCTTGGAGTTATAAGGAGCTGAAAACCTATGATCAGAATGTCATAATGCATACGATTCCATTGAAGCCAGACTCCAAACCCTTCAGGCAAAGACAAAGGCGAGTCAATCCATTATTAGAACCCTTGATAGAGAAAGAGGTAAAGTGACTGTTAGAAGCTAAGATCATCTTTCCTGTTAGGCACTCCACATGGGTTGCTAACCTGGTCCCCGTGAGGAAAAAGAGTGGAGAAATAAGGTTATGTATCGATTTTAGAAATCTTAATAAAGCCTCACAAAAGGACAACTACCCGTTACCCACCATTGATGAAATACTCCAAAAGGTAAATGGGTCGGAGATGATGTCATTCCTGGATGGTTATTCGGGATATAATCAGGTCCTTATCCATCCTAGTGATAGGATGAAAACTGCTTTCACCACAAAGTGGGGCACCTTTGCATACAGGAGAATGCCTTTCGGACTATTGAACGCAGGTGCCACCTTCCAACGAGCTATGGACTTTGCTTTTAAGGGACTCATAGGTAAGTGCATCATCGTCTATGTAGATGACATTCCTGTCTTTTCTAAGAACAGGGAAAACCACGTCAGGGATCTAAAGAAAGTCTTTCAAAGATGCAGGGAACATGGCATTTCTCTCAACCCAAAGAAGTGCATTTTTGGGGTGACGAAAGGAAAGTTATTGGGACATGTAATATCTAAGGATGGAATTTCCATTGACCCTGAAAGAATAGAGGCCATACAACAGATTCCTTGTCCCAACAGCAAAAAGGGGTTGAGATCATTTTTTGGGAAGATCAATTTCGTCAAAAAATTTATTGCAGATTTTGCAGAAATAGCAAAGCCTTTGAACGACATGTTAAAGAAAGAGGTCCAGATCAAGTGGACGGATGAAAATAGAGATGCTTTCAAAAATATCAAAGACACGATTTCTAAAGCCCCGATTTTAGTGAGTCCCGATTATACGAAGCCTTTCTATATCTACACATTTGCTTCAGATCACTCCTTTGCGAGTGTTTTAACTCAGAAGAGTGAAGGCAGCATTGAAAATCCTATTGCCTTCCTGAGTAGTCCTCTCAAAGATGCGAAACTGAGATATTCCATCTTGGACAAGCAAATGTATGCTCTGGTTAAGACTATGAAAAAATTCAGGCATTACATAGTCCACAGTAGGGTATTTGCTATCGTCCCGGATCCTGCAGTCAAAACCATGTTCATACAGAATGAATTAGGTGAAAGACGAGGTAAGTGGATTTCAACTTTGTAGGAGTTTGATCTTGAGATTCAATCGATGAAGATAGTGCGGGGACAAGGGTTGGTTAAGGCAATAGCAGAAAAGGATCTCGCAATTTCATGTCAACATTATGAAGTCGCAGATATAACCAAAGATGAGTGGTATACAGATGTGGTGTATTTTCTACTAAACGGTAAATGTCCACCGCATTTGAATTCTACTCAACGAAGAGCCTTGCGCTTGAAGTCTGCTAATTTCCTAATTAGATCCGGCACGTTATACAAAAAAAACCATGAAGGTATTTACCTTCGTTGTGTTGACCAAAAAGAGGCAGTGCAGATTCTCGAGGAATTTCATGGTAAACATGGAACAGGACATGGGTCCGCCAATGCCACAGCCCATCAAATCCTCAGAGCCGGTTATTATTGGCCTCGACTGTTCAAAGATGCCCATACTCATGTGAGGTCATGTCATACATGTCAAACTACAGCCAATAGAGACAGGGGTGCTTCCATGCCTTTACAATCCGTAATTGAGTCTAGACCTTTTGCGCAATGGGGCCTGGATTTTGTTGGGATTATCAGTCCCAATTCATCCGATTCCCACAAATACATTCTGACAGCCACGGATTATTGCACAAGGTGGATTGAAGCTATCCCCACAAAGAATGCTACTTCGGAGGTTGTTATTAAATTCTTAGAGGATAATATTGTCACTCGGTTTGGGATGCCTAACTCCATTGTAAGTGATAATGGTTCAGCTTTTTCCTCTTTGGAATTTGCTAATTGGGCATTTGACAATGGTGTGAGTTTAAAATTCTCTTCCAATTATTATCCGCAAGGCAATGGATTGGCTGAATCTTCTAACAAGAATTTGTTATGCGTCATAAAAAAATTGTTGGAAAGAAATCCTAGAGATTGGCATAACAAACTTAAGTTGGCTCTTTGGGCTGACAGAATCAGAGTCAAAGAATCAATAGGAACATCTCCTTACCACCTGGTTTATGGACAAGATCCCATTTTTCCTACAAATCTCAAGTTACAAACACTGCATTTCATGAAAGATTATTTCGGAACTGGATGATAAACTTGAGTCTAGACTAACACAATTAATGCATCTGGATGAAAAAAGGGATGAGGCTATGCTTCATTTTAGTAAACACCAGGATGTAGTAAAAATATGGTTTGACAAAAAGTCTAGAGCCAAGGCTTTTAAAATATCAGATCTAGTGTTGTTATGGGACAAAAGACATGAGAAGAAAGGGGATCATGATAAGTTTGATTACTTATGGTTGGGTCCATACCAAATTTTAGAAGTCCTAGGGGAAAACAGTTTTAGACTAAGAACCTTGGATGGAAAGGATTTGGCATTACCTGTCAATGGGTTGCACTTGAAACACTATTTCCAGGCTTGAAGCGGTGGGGTTTTGTATTATATGTAATTATGCCATGCTTTGTTTCTTTTGTGTGTGCAGATTTGATATTTAAGTTGTGTGTTTGTTTGACATGTTTAGGTTTTGTATTAATGTTGTGCTTTGTTTCTTTTGTGTGTGCAGGTTGGACGTTTAGGTGGTGTGTTTATTTGACATGTTTCATTGTCTTATATATATAAAAAAAAAAGAATAAAAGTTTGAAATGATAACACATGCCTAAGATCGGGAGAATATGAAGCATTGGAATTACGTTGTAAAAGCTCCACATATAACACAAACAGTTAAATAATATCGTTTGAGGCTTGTGATGCATGAAGTGGTCAGTTTTACAAATTATGGCAATATTTCATCTGCAATTCAAAGAGCAATGCATTCATATTACATCTCACTTTGCATATACATGCCATCTTAGTTGCATATGCATTTCAGATACAAGTCATTAAAGAGTGTCAAATCCTCTTGGGGTTATGCTTCAACATAAGTAAGAAAAATCCTAAAGTTGGAAACTGAGCCCCGAGATATCTAGAACCAAGCACATTTTATACACATTAAAAAGGATCTTGAGCAAAATGATTAAAACCTTGCTTGGAAGAAAAGGTTAGGCGAAAGAAGTATTTCATGTCTATCCTATTATGCAACATGATCCTTAAAACAGTGGTTTTCACCACTTCCATTAAGCTTAAAGCCTAAAATCAGAGTAGTAAGGATAGGATTAAATCCTCATCGAACTTAGGTTGAGGATCCAACTCCCCAAAGCTTTGATTTGACCTTCATGGAGTAGTAAGGATAGGGCATAATTCTCATCTCGCCTAGGTTGAGAATCTGATTCCCCAAAGCTCCTATGTCTCTTTTCATGATAAATCTTGGATTGGAAGGATCGTACTACTTGTCCTCTGCAAAGGATGGGTAGTCATCCCCAAGGTCCAAGCAATAAAATTAATATTCTTCATTTACATCTAAAACTTGGATTGGAAGGATCGTACTACTTGTCCTCTACAAAGGATGGGTAGTCATCCCCAAGGTCCAAGAAATAAAAAATTAATTTTTCCCATCTCATCTTTATATTGGATTGGAAGGATCGTACTACTTGTCCTCTACAAAGGATGGGTAGTCATCCCCAAGGTCCAAAGAAATGAAGTTAAGTCATGGATTATGGGGTTAGGTATGCCCATGCATGACAGCATGTCTTGTCTAAAAAACAAGACCATTGACTGTTCAAAGGGTTAGACTAGCATGACCATTTCTTCCATAATTGGTTAAATTATTTTGCTCAAAGTGAGGTAATGAATTCCAAATCAGAGTAGTAAGAATAGGGTTAAGCTCTCATCTCGATTAGGTTGGGAGTCTGATTTCCCAAAGCTCTGATTTCACTTTCACTTACACATGGGTTCAATATAGTAGTGACTCATAACCAACTTTGGGATCTAATAAAACAATTCATTATACACATGGGTGATCCTAAGAGGGTTTGATAATCTTGAATATTTGTGTATGATATTAGAAGGTCTATGCATTTGTAAAAGCAAAATCTCTAAGCATATTTATTAGGTTACACAAATCATTCATAGTCTCACATATGCATGCATGTAAAACTGACAATGGAATGTTGATCAAGTTCAAGCGATATGGAATGAAAACAAATAGCACACACCGAGCTAATACTAATGATTCTGATGTTTCATGTACTTCTGATCTGTCGGTATTTGTTTATCTTTTATGTGCTAACGCCTGTATCTAAGCTTGTATATTTCAGGTTGGGTTCTCACCAAAATGCTCTGGAGCATTTGACAGTAGAGTCACCATTTGTTGTGGCTAATCCACAACACGCCCCAAAATTGGGGGCCCACCTTTTTGCATGCTTTCAAAGAAGAAAACAGTGACCCAGATGCTAAGAAAATCAAAGAAAAAGGCAAAAATTTCACTAAGGAAAAAAGTTGTCGCGATATCGCGACATGTCGCTCTGTCGCGGCCAAAAGTTGTCACGATATCACGACATGTCACTCCGTCTCGCTAAAAGAAAAGTGTCACGATATCGCGACATGTCGCTCCGTCGCTACGAAAATGAAAAGTGTAGCGAAATCGCGACATGTCGCTCCGTCGCTGCCCAGAGGAGAGAGAAAGGCAGAACGGAAAACTGTAGCGAAATCACGACATGTTGCTCCATCGCGGCCCAGAGAGGAGAGAGAAAGGCAAAATGGAAAACTGTAGCGAAATCATGACGTGTCGCAAAATCACGGTCAACGTGGTCAACGGCAGCAGGTGGGCGAAAACGTCGCGAAATCGCGACGTGTTTGATTTTCATGGCTTGCAAATGGGCAGAAGGCACAAAGTACAAAATGGTCACGAAATCATGACAAAACTGAGCAAAAGAGTCTAAGGCCCAGCAGTGTAGCGAAATCGCGACAAAATTGAGACAAAGCGCATAAGTCGAAAGGCATCGCGAAATCGTGACGCGTCGCGTTTTCGCGGCGCGGGTGGATAAAAAATCCTGAGTGGGAAAATGGTAGCGATTTCGTGCAACTTTTGGGAGAAGCGTTCCGGCCAGACAAAGACGTCGCGAAATCGTGACAGAAAGTGAAGACCATGCCCAAATAGAAAATGGTAGCGATTTCGCGACAGGTTACGACCAAAGCGTACGGAGATAAAAATGGTAGCGATTTCACGACAGGTTGTGGCGAGATGGCCCGAAACGGAAAATGGTAGCGATTTTGCGACAGATTACAGTAAAGTGTATGGAACGGAGAAATGGTAGTTATTTCGTGACAGGTTGTGGCGATATGGCCCGAAACGAGAAATGGTAGCGATTTCGTGATAGGTTGTGGCCGAAGCGTACGAAAGTGAAAAACGTCTCGATTTCATGACAGGTTGCATTGGCAAGGATGCTTACAAAAAAAACATCGCGATATCGCGACATGCTTCATTTTCATTGGGAATGAAAGCGGATAGGGTTGTTGGCAGAAAAATGTCACGATATCGTGACATGTCGCGTTTTCGCGATGAAAGCAAGGAAGTAAAGTTGCATGCATAAAAATGTCACGATTTACATGGGACCGTTACTGAACATACAGAAAGCGCTGAACACATGGCAAAAAGTCATGAGGGTCATGGTAACGCTTCAGATCGACAGTTACAGGCAGCAGAGAAGATCAAATGTTGCAGGTTCAAGCGAAAGGTCAAAAATGCCAAAAAGCAGGAAAATGAAACGAAGCGTCGTGGGAAATGAAACGAAGCGTCACAGAGGGAAACCAAGAGCAGCAATAGAAAGTTTAAATAGCAGAAGTGTAGGTAGATACAGGGGCTGGAAATTGTAAACAGAAAGCAGTATTTTTTTGAATAAAAAAGGAGTTTATTTGGCAAGAGTAACTTTTGTGTGCGAAACCAAAAGGAGATTGAAGGCTAAGACTACTATTATTTTTGTAGATCTTTCCCTTGCATTATTCTTTCTTGTATCTATTCGTTTACACCATAATCTGGGTTACGATAGGTGAATGATAGAATGTTGCAATTATTTATTTCCTTAGAGTCTTGCATCTGATCTGATTCGACTATGTTTTATTGCAGGTCTGTTAGGTCAGGTTGTTTTAGAGCTTCATCTCATAACTTGGGGTTTTGCAGGGAGGAGATTGCTAACCAAATTAACGTCCTGTTTCAGTTTTTCCAGCTGATTCTCATAAAGAATCTATCTCTTTTAGGTTCTAATTTTATTTTCACATTTTTTATTCAAAGATTGGCATTTCGAATTCTGGTGCATTCCAGAATACGTATTTCAATTTTACTAACTCCAAAAGCTGACATAGAAATAGCAGAACAATTAAATCAAAGATAAAATGAACCAATTAACTATAAAATGAACCTCATGCTAAAGGCACGGAGCTTAAAATGAAGTGGCCTATACCACGCATTTTCTCATTTAAAATATTTCTGTAATCCAAAAGATAAAAGAGGTTGCTAATTTATTTTAGGGAGGGTTTCATTAATTTCAAGAGCATAAAAAAAGAAAGGGATTTTTTGTTCTTTCTTTTGCTTTACGTGGTTGGTTATTTTAACAGATTAGGGTTACAAAGTTTGTTGTGAATCATTAAAGGCCCCTTGTTAACAGTTACTTGCAAGATTTAAGTTATTCTAGATTACATTCATTTGTTTGCATTAAATCTTAATTGGTTATATGCATATGAATGTTTGTTCACAAGAAACTTGGAGAAATTAAGATAACAAATTTTCTTTGCAAGAAAGAGTTTCCTGTCAGAAACTCTAGTTGTGTGTTCATTTTGTAAAAGGACAAAATATTCACTCAACAATGAGGCCATGGCTAGCAACAACTGATGCCTACATCAGCTACTACGATGGACAGATGATCATATCGAATGGTAAAAATGTCAAAATATTGACAATATATCCCCTAAATAGTTTATGGATACATTTGGAGAACACATGTGGGACAATAAGGAGGATGGTTCATTGTCCATGCTCCAACTGGTGATGGCATTGAAGGAGTTGGAGGAGGGAGTCAATGAAGATGGTGTTATTACATGATTTCTCCATGGGGAATCCTCCCCAATCATTCATGAATCACCCTTGGTCGATGCTCAGGACCACCACACCAAGAAAATAAAAATTGGGCCTAGTAGAACTTTTAAATATCTGTAGTGGGTTGACCCCCACACAACTAAGAGAATTAAAAGAACTCTTAACTAGGCATCAACAAGAATTTTCTTGGGAGTACTCAAAAATGAAAGGAATTAGCCCAAAAATTTGCACCCATCAAATCTACCTTGAAGAGTAGGCGACCCCAATAAGACAGCCACAAAGGAGGATGAACCCCGCCATGAGTAGGGTTCATATACCCCATTGAATGAGTGTCACCACTTGTGGTGATCCCCAAGATAAATGGAAAATAGAAAATCTATGTCGACTACAGTTCGCTAAATAAGTCGACCAAGAAAGATTATTTTTTGCTTCCCTTCATTGATCAGGTATTGGATACGCTATCTAGGAGGAAATACTTATCCTTTCTAGATGGATTCAAATGATACAACAAAATCCATATCAGAGATGAGGACCAAGACAAGACAATTTTTACCTACCTATGGGGAATGTTTGCCTACAGAGTGTTTCCCTTTGGGTTGTGCAATGCGCAATCCACCTTTAAGAGGGTGGTGTTAAGCATATTCTTGGACATGATGGGGGAAGCAATGGAAGTATATATGGATGAATTCACCATTTATAGTGAAACCCTTGGAGAGGCAATGACTAATTTGGAACGAGTGCTCTAGAGATGTGAAGAAAACAACTTATCCTTGAGAAATGAAAAGTGCTTTATGATATGCATGAAGGCATAGTTCTAGGACACCACCTCTCAGTAGAAGGGATTAAGGTAGATAAAAATAATATTGAGGTCATAAAGGACCTACCCAACCCTAAGACATAGAGGGACATGAGAATTTTTCTTGGCTCTGTTGGGTACTACACACCCTGCTCTCAAAATACATGGAGTTCATTTGGATGAAATACTACAAACGAGCTTTCCAAACACTGAAGAAAATTTTTATTACTACTCCAGTCCTGCGAGACCCAAATTGGACTGTACCATTTCACATTTATTGTGATGCATCCAATAACGCAATTGGAGCAGTCCTCAGGTAGAAGGATGGTAAATAATTCTATGTCATCTACTATGTCAACAAGAATTTAGCAGGGGATGAGCTCAACTACATAGTGACAAAAAAAGAGTTCCTCATAGTTGTGCATGCCATCAATAAGTTTCACCACTATATCACTGACTATAAGGTGTTCATTCATACAAACCATGAAGTCATTCGATACTTAATGAGTAAACCAGTGACCAGTGGTAGGATCATCAGATGGCTCTTACTACTGTAGGAGTTTGATATTACCATCGTAGACAAGACCAAAAAAGATAACATAGTCACAGACTTCTTGTCTAGAATAATACCATTGGATCATGTAGTGGTGGAAGACCAGTTCTCGGACAAGCACTTGTTTGTCATTAGTGAACAAACACTTTGGTAAGCAGACATCGCCAACTATCTAGCCATAGGTAGAACATCCCCTACTCTTTCATCATGAGAGAAGTAGATAGTAATAAAAAAGAGCACCTCTTTTTTGTGTATCGATGGCCTCATGTTTAAAATAAGGCCTGATAAAATTGTGAGGAGGTACATAGCAGAGCATGAGTTTGTAAAAATACTCAAATCCTATCATAGCAAGCCATGCAGAGGACACTTTGCAAGAAGGAGGAATATATACAAAGTCCTAAAGACTAGGTATTTTTGTCCCATGTTTTTCAAAGATGCAGCCACATATGCTAGCCAGTGTGACGAGTTCCAGAGAATGGGTAGGCTAACCCATAGGGATGAAATGCTGATTCAACCTCACATGCACATAGAGCCCTTCGACAAATGGGGTATGGTTTTTATGGGACCAATCAATCTATATTTAGTCAGAAGGAGATATATTCTAGTCTGCATCGACTACATCACTAAATGGGTCAAAGTACAGGCCTTGAGAGACTCCAAGGAGGGTATGGTGGTAGAATTTTTGTTTTCTCATATTTTCATAAGAATCAGGGTGCCTAGGGAAATTACCATAGATCAAGGACCCTGAATTACCTCCAAATTAATTAAGGAGTTAATGAAGCAATATAGGTTTTGGCATAACAAAACACCTTCTACCATCTATAGGCAAATGGATAGGTGGAAGTGACCAATAGGGAGATAGAGAATATCCTAACAAAAACTATGTAATAACACATGAAGGACTGAGCTACAAGGTTATTGAAGACAATGTGGGCATATAATACAATGTGGAAATTAACCATAGGTTATACACTGTTCCAACTAGTATACGAGAAGAATGTGGTAATACCCATCACATTTGATATTTAAACACTCAGAACAATAGTCAAACTAGACCTGAGCCTAGATGAAGAATAGAAGGAATGAATTCGATAGCTGAATCAGCTGGAAAATATTTAATGGATGCCCTACAAAGAACATAAATCATCCAAAGGTAAAGGAAATAGTGGCATGACCACCACATCAAGATAAAATAGTTCAAGGAAGGATATTGGGTATTACTATATGATTCTTAGTTCTAGAAATGAAAGGGAAAGTTGATGTAGAGTTGTATGGGACCATAAAATGTGGTCAAGCTAATTAGAAATGGTGCTATGCATGTTAAGACAATTTATGACAACAACACCATCCTAATAGTTAATGGCCATCGATTACACTCATACCACACATCCAAGAATTTAATGGTGGAGTCCAGAATAGGCATGGGAGATACCCAATCCAGTTAAAAAATTATCAACTTCTCAGTAACATGGTGGACACTATGGCATCCACCAAAAATAATTTAGTCTTAGTTTTTTTATTTTTGTGTGTTGTAGGTACGATACCCTCATGGAAGATGTAGGCATCCTGAGAGCCAGGTCCTAACAGGTACAAATTGCACTAAATCTACATATTTTTCTACTTTATAGCTTATGGAGTGTTTTGCACCGACAATTCCTACATGCAAGCTATAGGTATCCTGAGATCCAGGGCCTAACAAGCATGAATTGTATTTAACTACATTTTTCTTTTCTTTTTTTCTCATTTTATTTTGTAGGCAAATTACTTGATTGCATGAAATAACCGGATTAGCATCCATGAACCTGCACATTTTATTGGAGGAAATCATTCTAATCCAAGTATGGATGTGGGCACTAATTCCTTGCAAAGGAAAAATTATGCACCTACGTGCTTGGACAAAGCAGATGCTAATGCAACACGGGAAATTTTTTTAGAAGGCCTAATAAACCTTGCATCAACGAACATGTCAGCTACTATTGACTTTTCAATGGTGGGAGAATGCCTTACTCAGGAATGGATGTGCCTTACTTTGAAGGTAGGTTCCTCACTCCCAAAGGAGGCACCTTACTCTAAATGCAGGCACCTTACTCCAGAAGGAGGTGCCTTACTCCAAAGAAAGGCACTTTAATTCGAAGGCAGGTGCCTTAATTTGAAAGGAGGTGCCTTACTTCTAAGGTAGGTGCCTTAATATAAAGGGAGGCATCTTATTCTGAAGGTAGGCACCTTACTCCAAAGAGAGGCACCTTACTCTAAATCAGGTGTCTCAATACCCAATAGTGAAGGTATTTGACTAAGGTTGAAAAGCAAGAAAAAAAAGAGAAAGAATAAGGTGCCTTGATATTATGCATCAAGGGCACTTGAAAAAAATTAGGAATAAGTGGTAAGGTACCTTATTCTCAAGGAGGCACCTTACTTAGGCACCATACTCTAGTTTCTTACTCTGGCACCTTACTCCGACACCTTACTTTGGTGCCTTACTCTGATGCCTTACTCTGGTGCCTTACTATGGTGCCTTACTATGATGCCTTATTCTCATGCCTTACTCTTCAAGAAAGAACCTTGATCAATGGTGCCTTACTCTTTAAGTAGGTGACTTGATTAAATGCACCTTACTCTTCAAGGAGGCACATCGATTTAATAAAAAATACCTATGCAATTTGGTGGTACGTGGAGTGGTCAGAGCCAACATCATCATCTCACATGATGGAAATCCAAAGGCACCTGAAAATATTTTGAAATAATTGGGTGGGATTTCTACATGTCCCAAGGCCAACCATTAGACGAAATATGCATCCCAATATGAATCAATCAGATCCATCGTATTTTCAACATGGGACCTTGAGCGAACCAGTATTGCAGTAACCAAGATAACGTAATCAGCACATGGGAAATATGCCATCACCATTATCATGGATTACCTAATTGGCATACTCCACAATGCATGAAATAGTAAATCAGGTATGTGCATGATTTTTTAAATATATACATATTTTTTTGTGAATTATGCTTCTCTAAAAATAATGCTAGTGCAATAACTGCATTGGCCCTCATGCCTAATACATCATGATGAATATCAATTTAGGTAGCATACCCTATCGATACCAATACAAAAATAATTCACTGGGGTAGACCCCTTACTCTATTAGAAGGTGCCTTCCTATGAGAATAAGGCATCAAAATAGTCAGGAAAAGCTGAGAATTCACCATGGGGGCTGATCGAAGAACAATGCACTCAAGAAGAATGAGCCCAATGACATTGAGGGAAATATAAGAGAAGTTTGTAATTGGTTCGAGGTGGCTGGGTGGATGGATTATTGTCACTTGGTCAGCCAAAATTAGGACATAAAGGTATCAAAGGAGTTTGCTACCGCTATGAGAGGAGAGGTCACTCAATTTTGTGGACTAGAAATTCTAGTCACTCCAAAGCACATCTATCATGTTATCGGTCTCCCCCTCACTAGAAAGTGTACATACAAGGACAAAGTGTTAGTCTAATGCACATAATTACTGCTCAGGCAGAAAAATGTCTGACTCGACCATGGAGGGCTCCCAAAGCAAGGAATCCTAATGCAGCTATGGAAGCTATTCAAATAGGTTATGAGACACTTCACATGCAGAGGGAATTACTCACACCTGAATGTAAACCACATGTAGTTCCTGAATCTCCTGGTGCACGGGTGAAAAATTAATGTGCCATTCTATATAGCAAGAACCCTGAAAGATGATGCATCATGATACTAGAGAGGAGTGACCTCTACCCTAACCCATCATGAGCTAATTACAACCCTAATTTGCCATGCTGAGGAACATAAGGGGGCTCATCGACAATAGGGGCCAAACATTTTTGTGCACACACATAGGCGGTAGCCAAAGCAGGGCAAGAGGTTGAATTACAAGGAATGGCAAAATAAGAGGGAGAATAGATCCAAACCTCACTGGATTTTGTAGAATAAGGGCAGATTCCTTTACCCAATGATACAGAGGAAAGGCTAAAGTCCTCCAACCCTAAATTGGTAGCTCGTCAGATAGAGCATATACACAGTCAGATATGCCTATGATGACTAATTCTATTGAGTGAGGAAGATGAGTAAGACATAGAGGTTGTATTCATGACCCAAACCTTATAGAATTTAGTCTTACAAAGTCCATATAACCCATAATATTTGATAGACCTACAACAACAACTCGATGTTGTGATAGAAGAAGATCTCACTAGGCAGGATGAGAATTTCATGATGTAGGTGTTTTTAGAAAAAAATTAAGGAGAATATCATAAGAAAAAATTAGAGATAGAAGGCCACCATAACCCATCTATAGCAATTTATTCAACTCAAGGTATGAAATCACCAGTTACAGGCCAGGGTGGTGGAAAGACGAGATTCCTCCATACAAATAGATTGGGCAATTGAAGTTTCCATGAACTCCCCAACCTCACTAGAGAGGGTAGTTTTGTCTAGGGAAGTTAGGTTGAATTCTCGAGATGAAGATGTGGAGGTGGGATAGAATTCGTTCACCTTCGACAAGATGATGATGGAAGAACAAGGGACCTCTATATTTCAACCAAAGCCCCCTGTTATAGACATCATTGATGATGAGGATCACTTGGGTCAGAGCCAAAGGTAAGAAATTTAACCCTATGCCAAAGAGAAATTTTAGGAGCAATGGATTACCACAACTAAAGGACTTGTGTATGAAGGACCTGTAGAGAAACCGCTAGTTGACCGCAAAATAGGGGAAACAACTACGGGTGATTCAAGGCAAGAGGGACAAATCCCTGAATCCTATAATGACAATGGGGGAGCATCTTCCATAGGTAAGGAGGATATCCCCATGAAATTTTCCACAACACTATAAGATCCCAAGGGGAAGGCATCTTAGAAATCATAGAAGAGGGCCACAAAAAAGGTTAAAGTTACATTTATAGAACCAAATTACCAGTCATATGAAGAGTGGGTAGAAGTTATGCAGGGGTTTTTTGGGTGGAAGGAGAAATTTGAAAGGCTCTACAAAGAATTTGAGGTGATAAAGTTAGCCAAAAAAGTTTCCAAGAAGGCCAAAATGGGGCTTATAATTTGTGTGAACCCTACTACAAATGAATAGTTCTGGGAGATATATGGTTCATCATAGGGCTGACCCTCCAAAATGAGGAAATGGTTAGAATTACAGGGGGTATTTAGACCAGGGGTAGAAAAAACAAAAACCATAGAAGAAAACACTAGCCTCACCTCTGAAGAGATTTGACTATACAAATCTACAATGGTCATATGATAGAGAGATGACTCTAATATTCCACTCAGATAATTACACTCTCAATATACTGATCTATGGTAGGAATCGAAGGCTGCATTTCAGAGAGAAGAAATAATTGTGGTCACAATACCTAGCATAGGTGCCAAACCAAGCAGAATTGGGAGGTGTAGCAAGTGTAACAGGAACCTAGCATAATCAAAGGATGAGATCCAACCCCAAACTATTGAAATCTAGCATGGTTGAAAGACAGCATAGCAAACATGTGCCTCTCAGTAGAAATGGAAGTCCTAGAATGAAGGGAAGGCCAAGGTTACCAGTAAAAAGAAAAAGTAAAAAGGGTACGATCGACTAGAGGAGAGCGACTACCTATTTCAGGTGCCATGAGGGCATGTCATATATTAGGTATGGGGGGATGATAAGCATTATAAATGCTCATATTTTTATATTATTTCTAATGGTTTTTGTGTGGTAGTATAATAAGCGTTGTATATTTTTATGAATTATTATGTATCTATTTAATGAAATTATGTGTATTATCTAATTTATGTGTAAAGTGTGTTTTGTGTAGATAATTGTTGATTTTGTTGGATTTTGCTCAGTCGAGGTCCTACGTGGACCTGACATGTCTAAGGTATATTGAGTAGGTGTCTTACTCAAGCATGTGCCTTACTCAAGTAGGCACCTTACTCAAGTAGCTACCTTGCTTAAGTAGGTGCCAAGCAGGAACCTTACTCAAGTAGTTGCCTTACTCAAGTAGGCACCAAGAAGGAACCTTACTCAAGTAAGTGCCAAGCAGGTGCATTACTCAATGTTAAGCGCTTTGACTAGAAAACTGTAGAGGATACCATTGACCATAGTCCCATGTCACGTAGGCTATCTTTGGGAGACCATCAAATGGATGAGTTGTCCCAATCGAAGTGGATGAAATGTATAATCACTCAATAAAGTAGAACACAAACATCACCGAAAATATTCTATCTTCAGGAAAATATGAAAATCTATATTTATTGTGCACCTGTTATAGTAACTAAACTATCTTAGTTTAGACTGTAACCATACCTTTTGTTATAATGGTACTATAACAGGAAGTTCTGTGTGTGTTATATAAACACACAAAATTCTCTGAAATAGAGGAGGTAGTTTTTTAAGAGTATTGGCATGTGTAAAACATTATACTGTATTTTTAATAAATCTCGAACGTTCTTTAACCAGTGCATTTTCTCCATAATCAGTTGGGCAAGATATACTGGAGCTTGGGACCAATCCCTCATTTGGGTGAGATCTACTAGAGATTGGGCCCAATCCAAGCCAATATTCCTCCCCTACCTCTTACTATTTTCTAGATTAGATCATTTCCTTTAGTGTGTTTATTTTAAATTATGCAAGGTGTGTTTACTATTTTTGTTTAATTTCCAATGCAGTGTGGTTTGATTTAATTTCCCGTACTTCCGTTTATGCATGGTTTAATTTGGTGTGGATGGGTCAATGTCATTTTATAAACACCCCCTAATGATAAGTTAGCGAACTCATCTTAGGAATGGTATTGTGATTGACCTTAACCATGACACTTTGAAACTTTACAAACTCCGTGGTATGACAAATTAAATGCAAGGGTTGTGACATAAATAGGAGTATAATTAACCAGTGTTTTTTCCCCAATAGCCATCAGTTGCATCCATATCACATGTTCAAATATTTAATGGTGGAGTCCAAAACAGGCATGGGGGAGACCCCATCCAATGGTTACAGTCTAAATTGTCTTAGTTTAGACTGTAACCAGACCTTTTGTTATAATAGTACTATAATAAGAAGTTTTGTGTGTGTTATATAAACACACAAACTTCTCTGAAATAGGGGAGGTAGTTTTTTAAGAGTATTGGCATATGTAAAATATTATACTCTATTTTCAATAAATCTTGAACGTTCTTTCACTAGTGCATTTTCTCCATAATCAGTTGGACGAGATCTACTGGAGCTTGGGCTCACTCCCTCATTTGGGTGAGATCTACTGGAGCTTGGGCCCACCAATATTCCTCCCCTACCTATTACTATTTTCTAGATTAGATCATTTTATTTAGTGTGTTTATTTTAAATTATGCAAGGTGTGTTTACTGTTTTCGTTTAATTTCCAATGTAGTGTGGTTTGATTTAATTTCTCGTACTTCCATTTATGCATGGTTTTAATTTTGTGTGTATGAGTCAATGTCATTTTATAAACACCCCCTAATGATAGGTTAGCGAACTCATCTTAGGAATGGTATTGTGATTGACCTAACCATGGCACTTCAAAATTTTATGAACTCCGTGGTCTGACAAATTAAATGCAAGGGTTGTGACATAAATAGGAGTATAATTAACCAATGTTTTTTCCCCAATAGCCATCGGTTGCATCCATATAACATGTTCAAATATTTAATGGTAGAGTCCAAAATAGGCATGGGGGAGACCCCATCCAATTGAAAATGTCTCAACTTCTCAACAATACGGTGGACACAGGGGTGTCTACTGAAAAAAAATTAGTTCTTAGTTTTTATTTTTTGTGTGTTGCAGGTATGATGCCCACATGCAAGCTATAGGGATCCTAAGAGCCATGGCCTAATAGGTACGAATTGCACCAAAATTGCATTTTACTACTTTCTAGTTTACAGTGTGTTTTGTAGGGATAACACCTGCATACAAGCTACAGTAATCTTGAGAGCTAGGGCCTAATAGGCATGGATTACATTTAATTGCATTTTGATTTTGTTTTTTTTTTCTTTTGCAAGTGAAATGGCTTGATTGTACAAAAAATAGGCATCTTGGGAGATAAGGTCTAAACTGGCTCAACATCCATGAACCTAAAAAAAATTAGGAGGAGATAGTTTTGATCCAAGAATATATGTGGGCACTAATTCCCCACAAAGGAATAAATACTCATCCCTATGCTTGGGTGAAGAAGACACTGACGCAGTGTGAGAAAAATTTTGGAGGACTTGATCAATGCTGCACTAGAGAACACATTAGCTACTATTGACTTTTCAATACTAGGACAACACCTTAATCTTCCAGTAGGCACCATGATGAGGGTGCCTTAATATTTAGGTAGGTGCCTTGATCAAAGGTGCCTTACTCTTCAAGGAGGTGCCTTGACCAAGGCAACTTGATCTTAAAATATGCATGTTACCCAAGGGTGCCTTACTCTATAAGTAGGTACCTTTTTCAAGGGTGCCTTACTCTACAAGTAGGCACATTGCTCAAGGGCACCTTACTTTACAAGTAGGTGCATTAATGTCCATTAGCGGAGGCACTTGAATTTGATTGAAAAGTAAAAAAAAATGAGGAGCCTTGATCAAAGATGCCTTACTCTTAAATTAGGCACCTTTATCAAGGGTGTCTTACTCTTCAAGTAGGCACCTTGATCAAGGGTGTCTTACTCTTCAAGTAGGTACCTTGATCAATGGTGACTTACTATTCAAGTAGGCACCTTGATCAAGGGTGCCTTACTCTTCAATTAGGTGCCTTGATTAAGGGTGCCTTACTCTACAAGTAGGTGTTGATGAGTGTCGTTGAGTCTCATCATTTAATATCAATGATTTATCAATCCGGGGTGGTGTCCAAGGTTGTCGACGATAGAAGGCTATGGCAGAGTACAATTCAAGAATTTAGATTTCAAGCATTTATTGGTGAAGTAGATTTTGGTTTAGCCTTTTGGTGTCACACTAAACCTAGTTTGAAGAATGGAGACTAAAATAAATTATAGGAATTGAAAACTAAATCTAAATTGTAGAATTTTAACAATTAACTACAATTGCATGAATTGAAATTGTTGAATTGAAATCTAATCTACTTTTGCAGAATTGAAATAACAGAATTGAAATTGCTAAATTGAAATGTTGCTAAAATGAAATCCTAAATTACACTTGCAAAATTGAAACCTATTTTACTCTTGCAGAATGGAAGTGATGCTTGGAAATAAAACACCTATCAATGCCCTACCACAAAAGGTCGTCAAGCTTCTGCTACAGGAATTGACAGCAAAATGAAATATGCTGAAAATGAAAATTTGTTAAAATAAAAAGCAAGGAAAACATGGAAAGCAAAGGAAAAATTCTTAATATAATTTGTCAGCTGACATACACACAAATGTTGTACACAAACATAATAGAAAACATAAATCACATAATACAAAATAAAAACAAGAAAATGAAATTTGGCAAGCAATCTATTAATTCTGCTGCAGCAAAATTACAGATTAAAACCTGCCATAAAATACCTCCTTCTAGATCTAAAAGTGGGCCCATACTTCCTAATCTAGAAGGAGGTGAAAAGCACTCCTTAACTAATTAACACTCAAAATAGAAAATGATAAAATAGCTGCACTTTTATTGATGACAAAACATGTTGAAAATGGTTACAAAAAATTACTGTACAATTCTAATTGCTGCAATTGAAAACTCTCCTTTATTCTAATTCCTAACTGGCTCAACCAAATAGGGAGCTGTGTTATTTATATAAATATTTACAACATATCCCATGCTCAAATCAGCCTATGTGCTGCTTTACAGTGATTTGCCAATAATTTTGGATCTAAAATAAATGCAAATTTGGATAGTTTGTGTTGCAGTAGTAGTCATTGGCCCTTAGAAAGCATTTTAAGTGGTGGGAGTACATAGGAGGAGTCTAGAAATATCTCACACATCATTCTCCACTTCATAATATGCCATTCCTATCTTGCAAACAACTTTTTATTATGCTGCTATTTTTCTGGGTTTATCCTAGAAGAGGATCAAAATTGATCTTTTCCATGAATGGTCGCTTTGGATGGCAAGGACGGCAAAGTAATATGGGAGATATTTTATTTTAACCTTTTCAACCTTATTTCCCATTTTTCCATCGTCAAAAATCAGTCAACAAGTCAAAAAGCACTTTCTGTTCTCATTTCGAAGATAAGTGGCTCATTTCGAAGAGACTGCATTTCTCATTTCGAAGATGTCTGTTCATTCCGAAGATCTTTAGAATGAACAACTGTGTGCTCTTCAAGTTATTTTGGCTATATTTCTCAGTGGATTAGTTGTCAGGATTAGATTGCAATAGCCTTCATTCCTATCCATGTGTGAATTCCATGCCTTGCCATTCATTTGTAGCTTGCTGGAATTTACATGGTAAATTACTGCATTTTCCAATTCGGCTGCATAGTTGTAAAATATTGGCTTTTCTTGCAAATTCAAACAAATTATAACATGGAAAAATTATTCAAATATCAACATGAATGATTACATCAAGTTGCCATTGCAATAGTGCTGCACAATTGTCCCTGCTCTGTTATACCCTGTTGCTGCCTATTTAGACCATGTGGGAATGCTTATAAATAGTTCAAATGTCTTATGTAGTCCTTATGAACTCATTCCATCCATATCCTCATGCTTTTATTGACAACTTCAAGGTGTTCCTATAAAGTGACAGGTTGCTGATTTTTATATGGCTATTTTTTCAAATTTTTAGATTTATGACAGTCCTAAAATTTTGGCTTCAATGTGGATTTGAAACAAGTTGAAGGGTAGGAAAAAAATTAAAAATCATTGAGAAGTTAATGGATATCAGCATACCACATTTGGTTAATTGAAATTCATGTTCTTACTTGCTACTTAATCAAGCAAAATCAGTCACAAAATGCTGAAAATAGTCAAAAGCTGTTAGGATCCTCAATCCTAACATTATTAGTTAGTATTAGTTAGTATTATTAATAATTTAATTATTATATTATTAACTTATAAAGTGAACCATCACAACCCTTCATAACATGAACCATCACATCTCTTCATACGTGAACCATCATGTCTCTTCACCAACGTAGATTTAGGGTAGATATATATATTAGGTTGGCCATCCATATCAAATCATCCATGAATAATAAGAATAAGAATCATAGATTCCAAGGAGGGAGCCCCCTATAGTGGCAAAGTGATTACAAGGGAGCCCCCTTTGAGTGGCCTGCGATTACATTTACTTCAAATTATTAATATATTTACAGTAAGACCTTGGGGTCTTACCAAAAATAGAGATATAGTATTCCTAACATAAAATCATGCAAACACTTAACAAATAGTATATTTTAGTCAACTATTTGGCAATTAACTTATCATATGGTAGTCAAACATTGTGCAATAATGAGGCACTTTTGGGCCTCATCAGGTGCCTTAGTCAAGGGTGCCTTACTCTTCAAGTAGGTGCCTTGATCAAGGGTACCTTACCCTTCAAGGAAGTTCCTTGATCAAAGGTGCCTTATTATTCAAGTAGGCACCTCAATATCATATAGGTGCCTTGATCTAATAGAAAGCACCTACATAATTTGATGGTACTAGAAATTGGCCAAAGCCAATATCATCATTTCATGTGATGGAAATCCAAAGTCACCCAAAAATATTGTGAAATCATTGGGTAGGATTTCTACACATCCCAAAGCTAACTGGCAAAGGAGATATGCGTCCTATTATTTGAACCAACTAGACCTCCACATTTTTAGCACGGGACCTCGATCAAACTAGAGTTGCAGTGACCAAGGTAACATAATCAACACATGGTGAATACGCCATCACCCTTATCATAGATTACCAAATTGGTATGATCCAGAATGCACGAGAAACCAATCAAGTATGTGCATGATTTCTATTAAATATATACATAAATTTTTAATTATTAATACTTCTCTAAAAATAATATCGTCACAAGAATCATACTGGCCTCCCATGTCCAATATGTCATGCCATAAATAAATTTGGGTGGTGTACCCTATCAACCCCAACACAAAATTAATTTGTTGGGTAGGTGCCTTGATCTACAAGAAGGCACCTTCCTATGGGAATAGGGCATCAAACCAGTCAGGGGAAAAAGGAGCCAATAATTCACAATGGAAGGTCGATCAAAGAACCATGAGCATAAGAAAAATGAGCCTAGTAGTATCGAGGGAATTTTTGGTGAAGTTCAAGAATAGTTTGAGGTGGTTGGGTGGATGAATTATTGCCTCTTGGTAAGCTAAAACTAGGACCTCAAAGTAGCAAAGGAGTTTGATACCGCTATGAGAGGTGAGGTCGCTCAGCTACGTGGACTGGAAATTCTAGTTACACTAGAGTTTATTTCCATTTTTACCGACCTTCCCCTCACTGGAGAATGCACTTACAAGGAGGGTGTGCCAAGTCAATGCATAAATTTGCTACTAGGTCAAAGGAATGTTTGATTCGACACTTTAAGGCTACCAAAATAAAGACTCTTGGAGCACTTGTAGAAGCTCTTTGAATAGGTAGCAAGGTTTTTCACATGCATAGGAAAATAATCTTACCTGAATGCAAACCACATGCAATTTCTAAATCACCTAGTGCATGGGCAAAAAATCAATGTGCCATTCTATTGAGCAAGGTGCAGCAACAATATTGTCATTGTTGTCAACACAGTCAGATAGATCTATTGATGCAGTGGATAGGAAGTTCAAAAGCTATTCAGATGCAGAAGACAGGAGTTCAAAGGTTATTCAGAGTATGTACAATGATTTTCCAAGAAGACCGAAGTGGCCCATATGCAAAAGATCAAAGAAAAAGACAAGTAAGAAAAGTGTCGCGATATCGCGACATATACAACAAGCAAGAAAAACTGTCACGATTTCGCGACATGTTGGAAGAGAGAGAAAAAGCAGGAAAAACTGTCACGATTTCGTGACATGTTGGAAGAGAGAGAAAAAGTAGGAAAAACTATCACGATTTCGCGACATGTTGGAAGAGAGAGAAAAAGCAGGAAAAACTGTCACGATTTCGCGACATGTTGGAAGAGAAAAAGGCAAGTGGAAAAACTGTCACGATTTCGTGACATGTTGGAAGAGAAAAAGGCAAGTGGAAAAACTGTCACGATTTCGTGACATGTTGGAAGAGAAAAAGGCAAGTGGAAAAACTATCGCGATTTCGTGACATGTTGGAAGAGAAAGAGAAAGTAGGAAAAAGTGTCGCGATTTCGCGACAAGTTCAAAGAAAGAGAACAAGTAAGAAAAGTGTCGCGATTTCGCGACATGTCGCATCCGCACTAAAATAGGAGAGAGAAAGTAAGTTGGAAAAGTGTCACGATTTCGTGACATGTCGCATTTGACTAAAATAGGAGAGAGAAAGTAAGTTGGAAAAGTGTGCAATTTACATGTCGCATTTTCGCGACTAAAATAGGAGAGAGAAAGTAAGTTTGGAAAAGTGTCACGATTTCGTGACATGTCGCATTTTCGTGACTAAAATAGGAGAGAGAAAGTAAGTTGGAAAAGTGTCACGATTTCGTGACATGTCACATTTTCGCGACTAAAATAGGAGAGAGAAAGTAAGTTTGAAAAGTGTCACGATATCGTGACATGTCGCATTTTCATGACAAAAGAAAGAGAGGAAGCGTACGAAAGCAAAACTGTCACGATTTCATGACAAAAGAGAAGACTTCAAAAGTAGAAGTGTCACGATTTCATGACAAAAGAGAGAAGAAGACTTGAAGGCAGAAGTGTCATGATTTTGTGACAAAAGCAAAGAAGTAAAAGGAGAAGTGTCATGATTTCATGACAAAAGCAAAGTTGAAGTCTATGGAAGCAGAAGTGTCACGATATCGTGACAAAAGCAAAGACGAAGTATACGGAGGCGAAAGTGTCATGATATCGGAATGTTGTATTTCAGACAAAAGAATAGAGAAAGCAAGGAGGGAAAGTGTCGTGATATCGCGACATGTTGATTTTCAGGGCCTAAGCAAAGAGAAAGAGGAAGGAGAAAAAGTGTCGCGATATCGCGACATGTTGCATTTTCGTGGGCCAAAGCAAAGAGAAAGAGGAGAGAGAAAAAGTGTCACGATATCGCGACATGTGTTTTCATGGCAACAACAACAAAAGAAGCTTTAGAGGCAGAAATGTCATGATTTCACGACAGGTCGTATGTGCGCAAGACAAGAAGAAGAACCCAACTAAAATGAGAAGTATGACAGTGGACCGACATCTCTACAACATTTACAAGGGCAGATACAGAGTGAATTCATGCAGCTAAAATATGAAGAGTGAACAAAAGTCAGTGCGATGGCTACAGGGACTGTTATCGAATGAAATCTTCGAGCGATGGAATTATCGAATATCTTCATGAGTTGAAGCCGACTAAGACCGATGACAATCGACTAAGATTAGGGTTTACATTTGTTATGCAAGCCGACTAAGATTAGGGTTTTCATCATGAAAATATTGTTATAAAAGGAGGGTTGTTTGGAGAATTGTGGTGTTGGTTGCATAAGTCGTCGAATGTGTGTCGAAGTGTGAAATGTGGTCGTAAGAGCGTAGAAAGTGTAGAAGCGGTGAGATGATGGCGAAGTGCACAAAGTGAGTGAAGAGTCATGTTGAATTGTCCTAAGTGCGTCTATGAGTGTGCAGATAGAGCAAAGTGCGTAGAGAGCGAAAAGGTTGAAATTCGACCAAGTGCGGCTGTGATTGCGTAGAGAAAGTAGAAGGCACAGAGAGTGCAAAGGGTGAAGATGAACGCAAAGTGCAGTTGTAAGGGCATAGAGTGTATGAAGACAGTGCATAGAGGGTGCATAGAGAAGCGACTCAAAGAAGGTGAAGTGTTCGTGAGATGTGTTGTTTGTTAGTAGTGAGAAAGAGATATTGGGTAAGCAATAGACCAATCGGGGTCTTGTAAAAGCGAAGGTATTTTTGTTAAACTTCTAGATTCAAAATTGAAGTCCAGGTTGCAGCTTGGCATCAGGGGTTGGTGCTCCTTCTAGGTGTCTGGTAAATCGGGGTTGGTGCTCCTTCTGTTGGTGTGGATAAATCAGGGTTGGTGCTCCTTTTTGGTGCAGATAAATAAGGGGTTGGTGCTCCTTCCAGTGGGTGCTGGTAAATTGATTGTAAAGTTGGTGCTTTGCAAAGGCTGGATTTGGATGGTAGTCCAAGCAGTCATTCTTGAGGAGTAGCCAAATTGGTGAACCTCGTTAAATCTTGTGTTGTGTGATGTTCTCTTGTGATACTTGCTTTATCTGGTTTTAAGGTTTCATTATTTCAGTTTTAAGAGCTATGAATTTAAGTTTAAAGAACTACACTGATTCACCCCCCCTCTTAGTGCCATTGTAAGACTAACAATTGGTATCAGAGCCAAGTTCCCTTCTCAGGCTAAATCAGTCAGGGTTGATCTTGGATTAGTACACAATGGGTAAGAAGAATAGATCCTCCTCAAAAGGGCATCTGTGTTTAGTTCCTATGGAAGAGAAAATTAAAACCAAAAGGTGGTGAAGGCTTCTCATCAAACAAAGCACCTTTGTTTGACGGAACTAATTACGTGGTCTGGAGAATCAGGATGCAGACATATCTTTGTGCTTTGGGATACGACATCTGGGATTCAGTAGATAGTGAATACACAATACCCATCACTCCTCCAACCGATGCTGTCGGTAAGAATCTGTTTGAGAATGACTCAAAAGCAAAGAATGCTATCAGGTGCGGATTAGTAGATAGTGAACTGGTAAAGATCATGAGTTGTAAAATGGCAAAAGAAATATGGGACAAACTAAGGAGTATTCATGAAGGAGACGATGAGATCAAGGAGGCCAAGTTACAAACACATCAAGCTCAGTTCGAAGCTTTAAAGTTGAATAACGATGAGAACATAGAGGCATATATCTTGAGAGTTAATGAAGTCCTAGAGGATGATTCTAAAAAAGAAATAGGTGGAGGTCTTTTCATGACACTCGAAGAAGAAACAAAAAAAGAACAGGAATGTGATGAAGAAGAAATTGATGCAGAAATAAATTTGAAAGAGGAACTAATTGCAGCTCTGGATGAATTGAAGATAGAAAGAAAAAGGAATAAGGAAATCTCAAGAAAGCTTGAGGATGCAAATGAAATAATAACCAGTTTGAAAGTACAGGTAGAAGAATTCAAAAGGATTGAAGAAACTCTCGGGTCACAGATCAATGAGAAAGAGATTGGTTGCTGCAAACAAGAGGAAGAGATTGTTTTATTGAAGAAACAACTAGAAGAGGCCAATACAAATCTCAAATTCGAGAAGAGCACAGAGTTGCTAGATAAAATGATAAGCCAACAAAGAAGCTCCATGGATAAGCGTGGTCTTGGATATGAAGCTGAACAACCTTCATCTTCCAACTCTGCAGAGAAGAAGAAGTTCACTGTTGAAGGATCGAAGCAAGAAAAGTTTGAAGCTGAATCTTCAAAAGGAAGAAAATATCAAAGGAGATCTACAACAAAGCAACCACAACAAAAGAGGTTCTATCACTCTCACTCTATTCATAATAATACTTTTAATGGCTATTGTTTCAGATGCAACCAGTATGGTCACAAGGCAACTTATTATGGATTGAATAATAAATCAAAGAGTTATGCTGGTAGAAATACATCTGCGTTTCTGAGTGAACACTATGTACAATGTTTTCAATGTAATGGTCATGGGCACATAGCAAGGTTTTGTCCAAGCACTTTTGTATCTAATCTAAGGCAAAATAGTAGATTTCATCAGACGCAAAGAACGCAACACAGACAGGGAATAAATCATGTACATAAAAGAAAGGAAAATAATCATTCATCAAGGATGCACAAGAGACAACCACACAAGAGAAATGTTCGAGTTCATGAAAAGGTGCAAAATAGGGATGTAGTTGAAAAATCCAAGCCCGAGTTCAAGAAAGTTTGGAGAAAGATAGAAGAAAGGAAATCGTGTCTCCTTGGACTGAAGGAGACTACTCCTCTATTGCACTAAGCAACTCCAGGTAGCACATCCTCAGGGGAGCAATCTTAAAGTTTTATTTTAATGCTCCTATGTATTTGTTTGGTTATCTGAGGATGAAAGGCAAGTAGTCAGGGGAGTTGTCGTATAGTTGTCAAAGTGTGTTTCAGTTCATGTAGTTGTTTGTGGAGGTACCATGATGGGTGGTTGATTTCTAAAAATATCATCGAAGTGAAAAGGATTGATTGTGGTTTCTTTTTCGAAAGTGATTGGTTTAATGCTTCAAGGTTTTTTGGTTTGAGAGTTGTTATTAAACCTTGTTTTATAAGCATTGTTGTTGAAGCCATTAGTTGTGTGAAAACAGTTAGGGTTTGATAAGAAATGAGTATCATTGTTATGTGATATTTGTGGTTGATCATTGTTGAAAAATTTTGAGTTTGTTGATACATGCTTCTAGTTTGTGATAAAGGGTTGTTCATTGAGGTGATTGGTTGAGTAGAGTTGATTGAGCCTAGTCAAGTGATTGGATGCATGTGGTTGTTCAAGTTCCATAAAATAAACTATTCTATATTCTTGATTTGAGTTGAGATTGAGATTTGAGAATAGAACATATAGAGTCTCTAACAATTCTCTTTATGCTTCTATGAGATTGATTTGAGTTGAGATTGGGATTTGAGTATAGAACATATTGAGTCTCTAACAATTCTCTTTATGCTTCTATGAGATTGATTTGAGTTGATATTGGGATTTGAGTATAGAACATATTGAGTCTCTAACAATTCTCTTTATGCTTCTATGAGATTTAGTTGATATATTGATTGAGCATTAAGTATAGAACATATTGAGTCTCTAACAATTCTCTTTATGATTCTATGAGATTGGATAAGTTCTGTGTGATCTTGTTAAGCAGATTTGAAACAAGCCTTTTCACCCTTATGTACCTCAAGGGTACTATGGAATATGGGTTATGGTATCCGAAAGGTAAAGACTTCACCCTTATTTCATATTCAGATGCAGATTGGGCAGGAGGTGTCGATGATAGAAAGAGTACCAGTGGAGGTGCATTCTATCTTGGAGACAGATTGGTCACGTGGCACAGTAAGAAACAAGAGTCAGTTTCTTTATCGATAGCAGAGGCAGAATATATTGCAGCGACAACATGTTGTACGTAGGTATCACTTTTTGAAGGAGAAAGTTGCGGAAGGTGAGGTTAAGTTGGATTTTGTTCCAACTACAGAGCAAGTAGCAGATATCTTCACAAAACCATTGCCCAAGGAAGTTTTTGAGTACCTTCGCAATAAATTGGGAGTGGTCACACTTCCCAAGAATTGACTAGCTACAGGGATCACATTCTCGGGGGGAGCATTTAAGTATTTGATTATCTTTTTGCTCATGTTCATGATTTTTGCTAAGTGTAATAAATTTTGCTTGAGAATGTTGTGCATGGACTCAGGGGGAGTTTGCGATAGCCCTTTGGTATTATTGTCAAAGGGGGAGAAGAGTTACAGGAAATTGCACATGTGTTGCCAACAATTCCAAAGGGGGAGATTGTTGAGCAAGGTGCAACAACAGTATTGTCATTGTTGTCAACACAGTCAGATAGATCTATTGATGCAGTGGACAGGAAGTTCAAAAGCTATTCAGATGCAGAAGACAGGAGTTCAAAGGTTATTCAAAGTATGTACAATGATTTTCCAAGAAGACCGAAGTGGCCCATATGCAAAAGATCAAAGAAAAAGACAAGTAAGAAAAGTGTCACGATATCGCGACATATACAATAGACAAGAAAAATTGTCACGATTTCGTGACATGTTGGAAGAGAGAGAAAAAGTAAGAAAACTGTCACGATTTCTCGACATGTTGGAATAGAGAGAAGCAGGAAAAACTGTCATGATTTCGTGACATGTTGGAAGAGAGAAAAGAGGAAAAATTGTCACGATTTCGCGACATGTTGGAAGAGAAAAAGGAAGCAGGAAAAACTATCGCGATTTCATGACATGTTGGAAGAGAAAAAGGCAAGTGGAAAAACTGTCACGATTTCATGACATGTTGGAAGAGAAAAAGGCAAGTGGAAAAACTGTCACGATTTCGTGACATGTTGGAAGAGAAAGAGAAAGTAAGAAAAAGTGTCACGATTTCGTGACATGTTGAAGAAAGAGAACAAGTAAGAAAAGTGTCACGATTTGCGACATGTTCGAAGAAAGAGAGAAAGTAAGGGAAAAGTGTCACGATTTCGTGACATGTCACATTTTCGACTAAAATAGGAGAGAGAAAGTAAGTTGGAAAAGTGTCATGATTTCGTGACATGTCGCATTTTCGCGACTAAAATAGGAGAGAGAAAGTAAGTTGGAAAAGTGTCACGATTTCGCGACATGTCGCATTTTTGCGACTAAAATAGGAGAGAGAAAGTAAGTTGGAAAAGTGTCACGATTTCATGACATGTCACATTTTCGCGACTAAAATAGGAGAGAGAAAGTAAGTTTGAAAAGTGTCACGATATCGTGACATGTCGCATTTTTGCGATAAAAGAAAGAGAGGAAGCGTACAAGCGAAGTGTACGATTTGTGACAAAAGAGAAATAGAAGTGTCATGATTTCATGACAAAAGAGAGAAGAAGACTTTGAAGGAAGAAGTGTCACGATTTCATGACAAAAGCAAAGAAGCAAGACTTTAGAAGCGAAGTGTCACGATTTCATGACAAAAGCTAAGTTGAAGACTACGGAGGCAGAAGTGTCACGATATCGTGACAAAAGCAAAGTCGAAGTTATGAAGAAAGTGTCAGGATATCGACAAAAGCAAAGAAGTAGGAGGTAGAAGTGTCACGATATCATGAAGGAATGTCGTATGGAAAAAGAATAGATAAAGCGTACGGAGGTGAAAGTGTCACGATATCGTGACATGTATTTTCGTGGGCCTAAGCAAAGAGAAAGAGCAAGGAGAAAAAGTGTCGCGATATCGCGACATGTTGCATTTTTGTGGGCCAAAGCAAAGAGAAAGAGGAGAGAGAAAAAGTGTCACGATATCGTGACATGTGTTTTCGCGACAACAACAACAAAAGAAGCTTCAGAGGCAGAAATGTCATGATTTCATGACAGGTCGTATGTGCGCAAGACAAGAAGAAGAACCCAACTAAAATGAGAAGTATGACAGTGGACCGACATCTCTACAGCATTTACAGGGGCAGATACAGAGTGAATTCATGCAGCTAAAATATGAAGAGTGAACAAAAGTCAGTGCGGTGGCTATAGGGACTGTTATCGAATGAAATCTTCGAGCGGTGGAATTATCGAATATCTTCATGAGTTGAAGCCGACTAAGACCGATGATAGCCGACTAAGATTAGGGTTTACATTTGTTATGCAAGCCGACTAAGATTAGGGTTTTCATCATGAAAATATTGTTATAAAAGGAGGGTTGTTTGGAGAATTGTGGTGTTGTTGCATAAGTCGTCGAATGTGTGTCGAAGTGTGAAATGTGGCCGTAAGAGCGTAGAAAGTGTAGAAGCGGCGAGATGATGGTGAAGTGTGCAAAGTGAGCGAAGAGTCATGTCGAATTGTCCTAAGTGCGTCTGTGAGTGCGTAGATAGAGCAAAGTGCATAGAGAGTGAAAAGGTTGAAATTCGACCAAGTGCGGTTGTGATTGCGTAGAGAAAGCAGAAGGCGCAGAGAGTGCAAAGGGCGAAGACGAACGCAAAGTGCAGTTGTAAGGGCACAGAGTGTACGAAGACAGTGCATAGAGGGTGCGTAGAGAAGCGACTCAAAGAAGGTGAAGTGCGGCTGTAGATCACAGAAGATGTGTCTATTTCATAAATAGTGAGAGAGATTGGGTAAGCAATAGACCAGTCAGGGTCTTGTAAAAGCGAAGGTATTTTTTGTTAAACTTCTAGATTCAAAATTGAAGTCCAGGTTGCAGCTTGGCATCAGGGGTTGGTGCTCCTTCCAGTTGGTTGCTGTAAATCAGGGGTTGGTGCTCCTTTCTGTTGGTGCTGGTAAATAAGGGGTTGGTGCTCCTTCTAGTTGGTGCTTGGATAAATCGGGGGTTGGTGCTCCTTTCTATTGGTGGAGATAAATAAGGGGTTGGTGCTCCTTCCAGTGGGTGCTGGTAAATTGATTGTAAAGTTGGTGCTTTGCAAAGGCTGGATTTGGATGGTAGTCCAAGCAGTCATTCTTGAGGAGTAGCCAAATTGGTGAACCTCGTTAAATCTTGTGTTGTGTGATGTTCTCTTGTGATACTTGCTTTATCTGGTTTTAAGGTTTCATTATTTCAGTTTTAAGAGCTATGAATTTAAGTTTAAAGAACTACACTGATTCACCCCCCCTCTCAGTGCCATTGTAAGACTAACACATTCTACCTAGAAATTTCTCTAGAGGATGAGGCTTCTCGATATCATAGAGGAGTAGTCTCTTCCCTAACCTATCATGGGCTAATTATAGTCCTAATTAACTATGTCGAGGAACACAGGGAGAACCTATTGGTAGAAAGGGCTAAATATTTTGGTGCATAGACACGGTCTACTACAAACATAGAGCAAGAAGTTGAATTACGAGGAATGGTCAAAGAAGAAGAATAATTATCCCAAATATCACAAGATGTAGTAGAAGGGAAAATTTCCCTGTCTGATTATATATAGGACAGGATGAATTCTTCCAACCTTTAACCAATGGCTCACAAAAAAAAGTGTATAAGTGGTAGGAGGCACCTACAGTGATTCATTATGTCAATATATGAAAAAGGAGAGGATACGGAGGTTGGGTTTGCAGCCCAAACATTGTAGACTTTGGCCGCTCAAATTCCATAGGAACCACAACCTTCAGTAGTCCTATGACAGTAGATCGAATTGATACTGGAAGAAGACCTCACTTGGCAGAGTGAGTATTTTGAAGCATAGGTACTTTTTTATAGACTTAGAGAAATTACTATAGGGAAAATGCAGAGGTATGAGGCCACTGTAGCTCAACTATGGCAACTGGTTCAACAATTCAAGGTAGAAAATCAATAGTTTCAAGCTAGGGTGGTGGAAAGAGTAGATGCTTTCACCCAAATAGATTGGGCAATAGAATTGCCCATGAAATCTCCAACCTCACCAAAAAGGGTAGTTTCATCTGGGCCATTTAGGTTTGATGCCAAAAATAAAGATAGAAAATTAGGTGAGAGTTCATTTTCTTCTGATAGGATAACTACGGGGGAACAAGGGAACTCTATTTTTTAAACAAATCCCCTTGTTATATACTTTATTGATGATGAATACCACTTGGGTCAGAGCTAGTGGCAAGGCACTAAACCTAAAACTAAAGGGGAATCTTAGGAGTAACTAGTACCTATAGCAGAAGGACCCGTAGAGAAGTTTGAGTGAGCAAAAAATAGGGGAATTAGCTGTGGGTGATTCAAGGCTAGAGGGGCAGACACTTGAGCCCTTTAACGATAATAGGGAGGCATCTCCCATAGGGAAGGGGGACATCTTGATACAATATACTGCAATACCAGAGAGGACCAAGAGGAAGGCACCTTGAACATCATGTAAGAAGGCCAAGATCAAGCCCAAGGTCACATTTGTAGAACCTGTAGATTAAAGATACAACGCCAAACAAAAGATAAAGAAATCACAATAAAAAGTAATGCAGAACATAGTTGCACAAAACAAACAATTTTTATTAATCAATGGAGTTTAAAAACTCCTTTTGAGTACAACAAGGCCTGTAACCCTTTTCGTGATACAAGATTACAATTTGTGCTAGGGTTCTCCGAAACCCTAGCTGGCACAATATGGTGGCGTCTCCGAAGAATGTATCTTTAACCCCAACAAGGTGAGTGGGCTTTGTTGTATCCTTTAGCTCGGACCACTCCAGCTTAAGCAGTTGCTATCAACACACCAGATCTGCCATTAAAATCCTGCACACATTAACACTATCAAGGAGTTAGAAATTAATAAGAGGGCTCCACTTGTGTGAGCCCTCGAAAACAATCTAAAACCCTAGAAAGAAATAAATAGAATGCAAAATCTAACAATGGATTAATAAAATAAAAGAAGTTACTTGCTTTAAAATGATTTATACCTCTTTTTTTGTTAATGCGGCTAGACCAGGCGGCACCTGGAAGTAATGTGGCTATCAAATCGGCTACAGAAGGCGCCCTGGTGCACTCGCTGAATGCCCGCGTGCTTCTGGATCAGGGTTTCAGACGCCGGTCTGCGTCTGTGGCTACGGGTAAACGCCCGCGGGCACTTGCGACAAGAATGGGGGATTCTGCAGAATGTTGCAGAAGGGATGGCGGCGAAGTTGGCGACGGATGCGACGATGGATGCGACGAAAAGGGATGGTGATGGATGGCTGAAGAGATAGATGAAATAGAAGAGATAGGTCCAGTGATAGATAGCAAAGAGAGCAAAGATAGGAGAAGAAGATAGGGTTTGAGCCATCAAAGTGACTCAATTTATAATCCACTCTTAGGGCACACTTTAGGGTTTTAACGACACTTTGAACGTGTGGCTAAGATTAAAGTGGATCCAAGGGTAGAGAATAAATCTAGGTTGTGAAACGGATTAAGATGGATGGACGGATGAGATTAAATGAAGGATGGACGGCTCAGATTAAATCACTTAAACTATATTTATATATATATTAAAATATATTAAAATATTAAAATATATATAAATATTAATTTAAATAAATTTGGGGATGAAAAATGGCGGGAAAGGTGAAATTGGGCCAAATAATGGCGGGAAGGTGTGGATTTGGGCCAAATAATGGCGGGAAGGATGGATGACCGACACGTGGCTGACAGGAAGGTATAGATGACTTGCAAGTGGCTAGATTTTGGTGTCTATAGATGCCCCTTTTTGAGCTGCTTTGTGTGAAGACACAATGCAGCACAAAAACTTAAGACACCTGAAAAGCTGGATCAGACGCAACTCTCTCTCAAGACTAAAGCACAACTTTGAAGACCAAAGAATAAAATAACATTTAAAATTTTATCAGCTTACCCCCTCAATTGGCGAGCGAGAATGGTTCTCACAAGCCAATTGGAAGAAATTTGGAAGAAAATGAACCGTTTTTGCCCCAACGGTGAAAAAAAGGGGTTGGTGTATGAACCATCTGTTTATGTCCCAACAGGAAAGGGGTTGGTGTACAAACCAGAAAAAAATATGATTGAAGACGATATGAGTGATGTGAAAGATGGACCGTTTTCTGCCCCAACGGTTATAAAGGGATTTTTGCCAAATTGTAAGTTCCATGATCATGTAAGATGAATTCCACTATAGGAAAATTAGAAATTGATAACGGATGCCCCAACTCCTGTGTGTGAATCCATACTGTTGATGAAATTGCCTTGTTGGCGCCATTGATATGCAGAGATGAAAGATGCATGAAAAGAGTCCAAAACTCGAGAGATGCTCCTAGTGATCGTATGGATAATTCCTCGGGTCGGAACCAATCAACCTAGGTAGCCTCAATCTCTAGCAAGACTCAAAATAATGATGATATTAAAGATTGTCCATGTTTAAGGCCCCATGAACTAGGCCATCAATGACAACTGTTGAGCAAATTAATCTTGGTATGAGGTCACTTGAAAAGTAGAATACCCAAAATTGATTTCCAATTTTCAAACAGTGAAATAATTGATGATGATAAATGGTAAGTGTCCTTATGGTGGTTTAATCCTCTTACCGAATTGCATGGATTCAAATCGCTGCAATCGCCAAGGTGATAGAATATACCACTAGATACGAGGTTTACTTTAATTTGATTTGGCAAAAATATGCATGATGAAAGAAGAATGAATGAAATTGACGATAGATCAGAAGAATTGATGAATGTGGTTAATTTTGTGAAGGTTTTGAATGTTTTTAACCCAATTTGTAAAACAATGATGAATGATGCGCTTTTTGAGCGAAATGACAAAATTTGTGTCCAAAACTCGTTGTAACCTTCACAAAATGTTTTATTATGATAAGAAGAACGGATGAATGCAATTTGATGAAATTTGGAGAAGGTAAGCTTCAATTTTGCAAGTTTTGTTGTTTTGCAGCTTAGGGTGTTAGAGGCACGACACCGATTCTCCCCTATCATTCTGGGGATGAGGAGGTCGTTGTCCCAGGAAGACTGGGATATATTGGAGGCAGTGGGACTAGCGGAGGTAGCCCAGTTGGAGGTAGTGAGTCTAGGCACACCACTAGGTCTAGGGCTCCTACTAGGTCTCAGGGGTCCTCTTTTGATGGTTAGCTTAGTGCTTAGATGCACTCTTTATGAGCCTTGGTGCTCTATTGTATATTGTAGCCTTTTGGCATTCATTGTACAGTTTGACCTTTATACATATATATATACATGGCTTTTATTTATTTGGTGTTTTACTCTCTTTTGTGTGAATGCCTATGTTTTTGTGATGCATGTTTTTATATGTTTTAATGTTTTTGATGCATATGTGATGGAATGGAATGCAAACTTATAGATGATTAATGCGAGACTAAGTATATGAAATATGCACTAAGAAGCACTCATACTTTTAGATAGTTAGATTTAGCCAACTGTTATCATAATTGTTTAATCAGGGGCACCGAACTTGGTGGCTTGTGAATGGATGACGTATGGAATGACATGAATATGGAAGAAGATATGGAGGGTGATATGGAGGTTGATATGGAAGACTGTTTTACAAAGACTCAAACATGCTAGTGGTATCAAACAAACTTACTAATACCGCCTAATTCAACTAGGACCAAATGTGTGTGCATGCGAGTTCATTAACCAAATCCGAAGCATGGTAGTGACTCTAGGCAATCAAAAACCTGTGTGTGTGCAAGTGTGTTCATTAACCTCATCTTGCATAAATTAGGTAACCCCGTTATGGAGAAGACCCCGAAGCTAGTTTGTCCGTATGAGCATTCAGAGGTCTCTTTTTTAGGAGAGACATGTCGCCATGCAATGAGTATACTCCATCGCCAGTCAAGCGTCTATAGCCCCGGTGAAGGTTAACTCCATAGTCCATGTTGTTTTTGACCTTTGTAAGCCTTGGGGATGACTACCTATCCATCTGATCGGACAAGTAGTACGATCCTTACAACTTATTTGGGATCGGTGGTGTGTGAAAAATGTTCATTTCCTTAGAGCTTTGGGGAATCGGATTCTCAACCGAAGTATGATGAGAATTTTACCCTATCCTTACTACTCTGTTTATATTTATATTTTGTGATTGCTTGTGATAGTGGTAAGAACCACTGTTTTATGGACTATGTTTGCATGATAGGACAAACGAGGATTACCCTTTTCACTTCAAGGCACAACCCAAGGATGGTGTTATCTCTCTTTGACACAAGATGTTTTTAAGATGTGAAAATGTGATAGGTTCAAGACCGCTTTTGAAATCATTTCCCAATACTCAAGATTTTATTTAGTGTAATTTGTGATATGGCCCTAGAGAACTTTGACATGCATTTCGAAGTTTGCTTAAAACACTAGGAATGGCTGAGTGACTCGAAAACATTTTGGCAATGTAAATATGTGCAAATGGAAAATGGGTGTACGAATGACAATTCGGTTTGATGGATTTTATGAAGGTGCCCCTGATTAAGGCAACATGACTTTTGCTTGACCAAATTTTATATCCAAAAGATAGAATGGTCTCTAACATGATATGCAACTATGGCTGAAAATGAAATGTTATGGTTTTCAATGAGATGTATGCACATGAAATGCAATGTTTTTGAATGAGATGTATGCAACTAACAATGAAATGCAAATTCTTTTTATTTTATTTGTTTTTTTTTTTTTTGTTGTACAAGCCATGTATATATGTACATATAAAATTCAAACTATGCGTAGAATGCCCTCAAGTGTATAACATTAAGTGGTTCGGGTTCTTCCTCTCCCTCTAAACTGGCAAGTCTATAAGTTCCATTACCCACTCTTTCGGTGACCATATATGGACCTAACCAATTAGCCGCGAATTTATCTCGAAGATGCGGCAATGCATTGGTGTTTTGTTGATTCTCTTTAAGGACAAGATCTCCTACTTGAAATTCTCTTAGATGAACTTTGGCATTGTAAGCACGTTTCAATCGGTCTTGATAAACTCGCAAATGCTCTAAAGCATTGATTCGTTTTTCATCTATGAGTGTGAGTTGATCAAGACGTGCTTGTCTAGCAATATCATCATCGATAAATTCCTGCAAAGAAATTCGCAAGGAAGGGATCTCGAGCTCAAGAGGCATGATTGCTTCAGCTCCATAGACCAAAGAAAATGGCGTTGCCCCAATGGGAGTTCTGATGCTTGTTCTGTAAGCCCATAATGCCAAGGGGATTTGTGTATGCCAATATTTATGATTTTCTTTAACAAGTTTCTTAAGAATAGCAATTATGGTCTTATTGGAAGCTTCAGCTTGTCCATTGGCTTGTGGGTAGTAAGGAGTTGAGAAACTATGTTGGATATTATACTTTTCGCAAAGAGCTCGAACATCCTTATTCTTAAAAGACTTGCCATTATCAGAAATGATTTTAGAGGGAATACCAAAATGACAAATGATATGGTGAAGTATAAACTCCACAATTCTAGGACCTGTCATATCGGTTAGAGGAATAGCTTCAACCCACTTTGTGAAGTATTCAGTGGCTGTAATGATGAAAGTATGTTGTCCTGAAGAGGCAGGTGAAATCTTGCCAATTAAATCGAGACCCCATTGTGAGAAGGGCCAAAGGCTTTGGATGGGTTGTAAAGCTTGTGATGGTATATGGGTTAAATTAGCGTGTTCTTGACACTTTTTACATTGTTTAACATATTTGCAACAATCTTGTTCCATAGTGGGCCAATAATACCCCATACGTAAAATACGCTTCGCAATGGCCATTCCACTAAAATGACCACCACAAGTACCATCATGGGCTTCAGCAATAGCTCTATGTGTTTCACCTGCTTCTAGACAACTGGAGGAGTACTCCATCATATCCACGTTTATACAACACATCCCCCAAAAGAACAAAACGAGCTGCCTTTTGCTTAAAACAGTGACGGGCAGTTCGAGACAAATCAGATGGGAGTGTTCCAAACTTGAGGAAGGCTACTATCTCACTAGACCAAGGCTCATATGGATCCGAATGGATAAAGCAAACATCTTTTTCATCCTTAGACTCAAGACGGACAATTGCAGACTTAGAGATTGTGGAAATGATTAGGGGTTGTACCTCTCCAAGGGAGTCCTTTGGAATCAATGATCCAAGAGAGGCCATGGCATCCGCAAATCTATTAGTCGAACGAGGCAAACTAGTGATCTCATACCAATCAAACTTAGAGAGCAACTTCATTGCTACATCATGATAAAGCTTAATGGTAGGTTCTTTGGCTTGGTATTCTCCCGTAATTTGTTTAACCACGAGTTGAGAATCCCCAAATATCCGAATACGCTTAATGCTCATAGCTATGGCTGATTGAAGACCTAAAATTAAGGCTTCATACTCTGCTGTATTATTGGTGCATTGGAAGTCTAGTTTGAATGATAAAGGGATGGGAATCCCTTGAGGTGTATGAAACACAACTCAAGCACCTTGACCTTTCGCGCACTTAGAGCCATCAAAGAATAGCGTGATGTCAACATCTTCCTCCGAAATGATGTCCTCTTCTTGTTCAGTGATAGCAAATACCGAATCATCTGGGAGCTCAATAATCAAAGGATGATCACTAGGTAGTGGAGCTTCCGCAAGTTGATCGGCTATAACTTGACCTTTAACAGATTTTTGGCTAATGAATTCAAGATCGAATTCGGTAAGCAACATTATCCATTTAGCGGTACGAGTGTTATTATAAGTGCGAGACATCATATAACGCAGAGGGTTTTCTCTAGCTATGACATATGTTGTATGGCTAAGCATATAATGACGAAGTTTCTTAGTGGCAAAAACCACCGCTAAGCACAACTTTTCCACATAAGCATATCGGGTTTCATAGCTTACCAATGTTCGACTAATATAATAGACAGCTTGCTCACGATTTTGTTCATTCTTTTGTGCAAGCATTGTCCCTAAGGCAAAGTCCGTTGCTGAGATATAAAGATTGAAAGGGACCCCTGGACGAGGCGGAGCTAAGACTGGCGGAGACGCTAAGTACTGCTTGATGTCATCAAAGGCTTTCTGACACTCATCTGTCCATGAAAATTGTACCCCCTTTTGTAGTAGGTGGCAAAATGGCCTACATTTATCAGAAAGTTGTGCAATAAAGCGACGGATTGAATTAATCTTTCCTTGTAAACTACGCAACTCCTTCAAATTAGTTGGGGGACACATTTCCATAATGGCTTTGACCTTGTTTGGGTCCACCTCAATACCTCGTTTAGAGATAATAAAACCTAGGAGTTTGCCTGAGGTAACACCAAAGACACATTTCTTAGGCTTATCCGGATCATATGGATTATGGAGCGGGGTGAATAAGTCTTCGAAATTCATTGTCGACTTATGGAAGAAAGGATGGGCGGAATGGAAGGGAAAACCGGTGAAGACCTCGGAAGACCTGAGATGCAAAACAACATAGTTTTTCAGTTTTTTTTTTTTTTGAGTTTTTTTTTTTTTTTTGTAGTGGTGAAAACCACTATTTTAGTATATACATATAATACAGGTTTGGATTATGGCTTATGGATGTGGCGGAGGGGGTGGTTCACCTCGTTCTTGTGGAAGAAACAAGCGAAAGATGGCTTCTTGGAGAGGGAACAATTGGAGATAAAACTCGTCTTGTTCAATGAGGGTAACAATTGGCGCCGACTCTTCTTCAGATTCATCACCATTTGACATGACGTCAAATTCTTCATAGGCTTCATCTTCGGATTCGTCTGGGTGGAGGATTTCTTCTTCTGAATTAAGATTAATGCTTTGAAAAGCTCGTTCAAAAGAAGAAAGGGATGGAAGTGGTTGGTAGCCCAGACCAAAACGCTCAGTGGGTCTCTGATATGGCATATCGATGCGTTCAGTTACTCCTTGCTCGTAGCGACCTAGGCCAAATTGCTGCCAATTATGTCTGTGGAAATAGCGAGAGGGAAAACCCTCCATCCTTTCGATATTGGTAGGGACTCGGATGCTTAGGTTCTAGTATGGTGGTAGGACTAGAAGATGACTCTATTCCCCCATATACAAAATTAATGGAATTTGGCATAGAACCCATGTTATAAACCGATCCAATGGATAAATGTTGGTCATGTGGACGACCAAAATCTTTAACTTGTTTGCACATTGAACGGTGTGATGTGGACATCTTGGATGGCATACTCACCAATACCTGCATCAATGAGATGGACCTTGACTTGGGAGGGAGATGGACTAGATGATGGAATAGAAGAATGTGGGATAGAAGAATTGGAAGGATTTGGTTGGGTTGATGCTTCACTAACTTGTGAAACATCAGCCGGTGATGGTTGGGAAGATGGAGGAATAATAGGTGATGTTGAAGAAGGTGTAGAAGAATGGGGTAATGACGTGGAAAGAGATGATTGGTCATGGCCACATGTGCATGTGGTCACTGATGAAGAAGAAGGAAGATTAGGAGATGAAGAAAGTGGTGAATGAGATGGAATAGCGGAAGAGGAAGATGGTTGCGATATGATGGGTAGCTCCTCGGGAATGGGAGCTTTAGAAGAAGATGGTATAGAAGAAGTAGATGGGGTCAAGAAAAGATGAGTGGATGGCAACACAATCTCATAAGGATTTGAGACATAGTTGCAATGTTTGAAGGGTTCAATGTCAGCAGGTACACAATGAACTCGTCCCTCATATACATACTTCATACATTGATGCAAGATAGAAGGGACACATCTCATCTCCCTAAGCCAAGGCCGTCCAAGCAATACATTGTATGCCATGGACCCTTCCAAGATGTGAAACAAGGTATGCAAAGTTCGGGCCCCTACCTCAATGGGCAAGATAACCGTGCCAACCGTGGAAGATAAAGCATCATTGAATGCTTTAAGAGTAAAAGTCGACTTTGTGATAAGGGATGGCGACAGCTTTAGATGACTCAACGCCGATGTTGTAATGATATTGATTGAGGAACCGGTGTCAATTAAGACTCTCTTGAATGGCTTGTGATCGATCTTGGCCATGATATGTAGTGGAGGATCTATACTTTCTGTTGACATAGGTTTGATTTCAAAATCATAGAAAGTGATGGAGGGCTCCATGCATGTTTGAATACTCCCCACAAAGTTGTTGAAGGCATTAGTATCTTGAGTTTGAAGCTCGATTGACTTTAATATTTCCATTAATGCCTCTCTATGCGGGGGAGATTGTTGAATGAGGTCATAGATCGATAACTTGGCGGAAGCCATTTTTAAACTGGTAGTTAATCGGCTACTCAATGACATGATGGGTCGTTGGCATTGAGTAGAATGATTTAGCGGTTGTTGAGAAGTACTAGCACGTCGTTGGGTCACCGTTACCCGAGGTGGACTCGGGGTTTGTACAGGTGGCTGTGGTTCAGCTCGATTTGGTTGGTTCGCCCTTTGACCCCGGGTTACTACGTTAATAGTACCCACAAAACCTTGGTATTGTTGTACATGGTTGACTTGATTAGGAGGAGTTACCTGAGTTACTCCCCCTGAAGTTGTTGGAGCTTCCTCCCGATGTGGAAGGGGTGTTTGAAATACACCAAGATTTTGATTTTGTTGGGCTAAGGGGCTATCCAATTTAATGGCTCCAATCTCAATAAGATCTTGGATCACATGTTTGAAATCTGTACAATTATTGATATCGTGCCCATTTTGCCTATGATAAGGACAAAATAGGTACTCCTTGTAATACTTTCCCCTTCTAGATGGTTCTAAAGGTTTAAACTCGGTAAAGTTAACCGATTTGTGCTATATAACTTGTTGAATATGACCGCATATGGTTCATCTAAAGGTGTGAACTGTCGCTTGGGACGATTGTTTTGCCAAGGTCGAGTTTCCATGGTTGGCCCAATATTGGGAGCTGGTTGAGTAGGGGCGGGTACCGCATGATAAGCAATTGGTTGCGGTTGACTTTGCATTACTTGTTGTTGTTGAGCCATTACGGGCTGGCTCGCCACCACTTGATTAACTTGGTTAACATTTGAGGTCGATACTAGCCTCGTGTTTGTTTGTTTTGGCCATAATTATTATTTCGTTGTTGGCCCTTTTGTTGCCATTCTTTTCTACGGGGTTTTAAAACACCCTCTTGGACTTTAATTTCTTCTATGATACTTGCTTGGGCCAAAGCCTCTTCAAAAGTCCCGTATTGTTGTAATTGGAGTAACCAAGAGATAGGTTTTAGACAACTCTGGGTGAACATTTTGGTTAACTCCTCCATTGGTAGGGAGAATGGCAGTTTATTAATGATAGCCCTCCAACGGTTTCCAAAGTCATAAACAGTCTCATCGTCATGTTGCTTGAGCTTGTATAAGTCGGACAATGAAACTTTCCTTTGTACATTTAGGGAGAATCGTTCTAAAAATAGATTAATCAATTGCTCGTAAGCATAAATGCTATGGTGAGCTAAATGATTGTACCATTGTACAACATCTCCTCCTAATGTCTGAGGAAAAGTTCTGAGCATAAGAGCGTCATTATTTTGGATTCTAAAGCAGGCATGCATGAATGAGCTCACATGTTCATGAGGATCCTCAGTTCCTCAAAATTTGTCAAACTTCGGTAATGTGAAATCAGTCGGATATGGCGGTGAAGGTACCGAAGGATGAATTGGTTGATTGATCAACGACCTTAGCGTAGGTTTCTGACTAGATGAGCCAGGCATGTTGAGCATAAGGTTGTCAATCTGTTGTTGCATAGCATGGAGTCGAGAATCTTCATGAAAATTTTGATTCGTTTGATGATTATGATGATGCAATGGAGGAGTGGAAAAATGATGAGATGGGATGAAATTGCCTGGATTAGGCGGTGTGGAATGGACAGGTTGTTGGTATGGATGATACCGAAAAGAAGGTGATTGGGGTGGATGATGAACTGGACTGGGTTGGGAGAAAGGTGGGGTAGGAATGGACACCACCGAAGATTGGGGTACCCAGGTGGGGCCCGAGCTAAGAAAAGTCGGGCTGGGTAGAAATTGGTTGGGGTGTAGGATTTACTACGACAGGTGGTTGAGCATTTTGTTGCTGTTGTTGCTGAAGCAACTTGTCGAGGTACTCCCTAACCTTATTAATCTCTAACCCAAGGGAGGTGGGATGATTGGATGAAGGTGGAGGGCAGGCTGCCATGGTAGTCACAGGAGACTGCATAGCAGGGGCAATGAAGGTGGCTGAAGTAGGCGGTACTTGGGAAGAAACAGTAGACTGTGCCCCAGGTAGGGTGAAACCATAAATGGTTTGGGAAGAAGAGGGTTGAAATTGGTCATGGCTAGAGGAGGTTCCACCAGCCTCATAGAGAGAATTGGTGTACAACCGGGTAAATGGAGGAGAAAGTGGTCGGGAAGACACTACATTTGTCTCCAAAGGAGGACAATTGAGCATCTGGGAAGATGTTGGAGATGAAGCCGGCTGAGCAGATACAACATTAGCCTCAAAAAAAGGGTTAGTGTAGACCTGAGTGAAACCAACGGGTATGGTTGATGCAATATCCTGCTGAAAAATAGAATCTTGCATAGGGGAATCTTGGATTGGCTCAAGGACATAACCAGTGCCATCTCTTAAGTGAGTTTGCACTTGGGCCATATCAATGTGGGTAATATGACAGGAATTGTCTTCCTCCATGGGCATGGCCATGCGATAGACGGTAGAAGGACGTGAAAGACCTGCAGGCGAACCTGCCTGAAATTCACTAGGATAAGTGGTCATGTTGGTGGTGGGGATGTTCTGTGAATTACCCATTTGATTATTTAGATTTAACATTTTAGATTGATTCCTTGTTAAGACCATAAAGCAATAAATCTAAACAAATTCAGAAAAGAAGAATGCAAAACTTGAATGATAAATTTACACTAAAGAAATTATCAGAAAACAGTCACAACCTAGGTTTCAACCAATGTGTCTTACCTACGGTTAATTAATTATTTTCTGATCTTAATCTGTAGTAAATTTTAAGTGTCCGGTTTATGAGTTTTGCATGTGATCTAATCTTGAATTATTCACAAAAAAGGTAAAAACTATGGCTAGGAAAGGACAACGAGATTCTTACTGGTGATGAAATCCAGCAAGTTTGCTCGGGGGTGACCTATGGTGTCTAAGGCAGAAGTTTAATGGATGGAGATGAATTCCACCGTCACTAAACTTCAAGCAATATCTGGTGATGAAATCCAGATATTACTGTTTTAAATGCAATATGAAATGCAATGAATTTTATTTTAAGTGTTTTAGTTGTCTAATGTATACATACAAAGCTATAAATCAAAAGTTCTAATGATCTAAGCAAGAGGCTACCGAAAACATGCCATTTCCTCCGAAGAAGTGGAGTACACCGTTTAAAACCCCCTGCCTACCGATGATATCAAATATCAAAGGAGCAACCGGAAGGTTCGTCCACTTCTCTGCCTGGAATCACCCAATGGCAGGAGTACTATTGACATCCAATCAATAGTCCTACTTAGATAACTAAAACAGATAATTCGTAGCTATTCTAATATGCAGCTAGGTATGCAATTTTTTTTTTTTTAATGCAAGCAACAACCAATAATGCAATGCAAAAAAATGTAACTAAAAATGTAACAAAAATGTATTTAACTGTTCTTTTCCAGATTACTTAGTTTTTGTTCATTTTAAAGCAATGATCTGAAAAAGAAACAGAATACGACAAAAAAACCAAAAACGTAAAAAGTACAGCACTTACTCGGAAGCCTACGCTTTTTCTGTAAAACTGCCTTCAAACGCCCAAGGGAGTCTATGCAGGCTGAAACGCACCTCTGCGTTTCGGATTGGACTTCCAGACGCCGCTCTGCGTCTCGTTGCGTTTTCTGCAAACTCCTCAAAAACCCTAGTTCGCTGGAACAACGAATTTCACGATTTTCGGAACTCGCAAAATAAAACAAAAACAGGAATAGATCAGTAAAGCAAGTATTAAAAACATGAAACCCTAGGGGGTCCCACCGTGATCGCCATTTGTAGATTAAAGATACAACGCCAAACAAAAGATAAAGAAATCACGATAAAAAGTAATGCAGAACACAGTTGTACAAAACAAACGATTTTTATTAATCAATGGAGTTTAGAAACTCCTTTTGAGTACAACAGGGCCTGTAACCCTTTTCGTGATACAAGATTACAATTTGTGCTAGGGTTCTCCGAAACCCTAGCTGGCACAATATGGTGGCGTCTCCGAAGACGTATCCTTAACCCCAACAAAGTGAGTGGGCTTTGTTGTATCCTTTGGCTCGGACCACTCCGGCTTAAGCAACTGCTATCAACCAACCAGATCCGCCATTAAAATCCCGCACACATTAACACTATCAAGGAGTTAGAAATTAATAAGAGGGCTCCACTGTGTGAGCCCTCGAAAACAATCTAAAACCCTAGAAAAAATAGAATGCAAGAAGTTCTAACAATAGATTAATAAAAGAAAATAAGTTACTTGCTTTAAACTAACCTATACCTGTTTTCTCGTTAACGCGGCTAGACCAGGCGGCACCTGGAAGTAATGTGGCTATCAAATCGGCTGTAGAAGGCGCCCTGGTGCACTCGCTGAACGCCCGCGTGCTTCTGAATCAGGGTTTCAGACGCCGGTCTGCGTCTGTGGCTGCGGGTAAACGCCCGTGGGCACTTGCGACAAGAATGGGGGATTCTACAGAATGCTGCATAAGGGATGGCGGCGAAGTTGGCGACGGATGCGGCGATGGATGCGACGAAAAGGGACGGCGATGGATGGCTGAAGAGATAGATGAAATAGAAGAGATAGGTAGCAAAGATAGCAAAGAGAGCAAAGATAGGAGAAGAAGATAGGGTTTGAGCCATCAAGGTGACTCAATTTATAATCCACTCTTAGGGCACACTTTAGGGTTTTAACGACACTTTGAACGTGTGGCTAAGATTAAAGTGGATCCAAGGGTAGAGAATAAATCTAGGTTGTGAAACGGATTAAGATGGATGGACGGATGAGATTAAATGAAGGATGGACGACTTAGATTAAATCACTTAAACTATATTTATATATATATTAAAATATTAAAATATATATATAAATATTAATTTAAATAAATTTGGGGATGAAAAATGGCGGGAAAGGTGAAATTGGGCCAAATAATGGCGGGAAGGTGTGGATTTGGGCCAAATAATGGCGGGAAGGATGGATGACTGACACGTGGCTAACAGGAAGGTATAGATGACTTACAAGTGGCTGGATTTTGGTGTCTACAGAACCTACTATCTAGTCAAATAAATAATGGGCAAAAGATATGCAGAGTTTTGCCATAGAAGGAGAAATTTAAAAGACTTTAGGAAGAATTCAAGGTGGAAAAGGTAGCTAGAAAGCTACAAATAATATTGAAATGGGACCTAGCATTTGCATTGACCCCAATACAAAAGACCAATTCTAGTGGATATAGGGTTCATCCTAAGGATGACCCTCCAGAATGCAAAAATATTTGGAGAGATAGGGGATATTCAGGCTAGAAGTAGAGGCAGCTATGATCACTGAAGAAAATTTTGACCTCACCCCTAAAGAGGTTTGGCTATTCAAGACTAGGGTGCTCAATCGATAGAGGGATGACTCTAATATTATATTCAAAGAGTTACAACCTCAACATGTCGACCTTTGGCAAGAAGTGAAAGATGCATTCCAAAAGGGAGAAACAACAACGACTATGTTGCCCAACATAGCTTCTAGGCCAAGAAGAATAGGAAGGTGCAACCAATGCTATAGGAATCCAGCATAGCTAAAAACTAATATCTATCCCAAAATAGTCAAAATCTAACACAGCCAAAAGCCAACTTAGCCCAAATATGTCCCATAGCAGACCTATGCCCCTCAGCAAAAATAGAAACCCTAGAACAAAGGGGAGGCCAAGATCACCAATAAGAAAAGAATATAGAAGGATAAGGTCTACTAGAAGGGGTTGACTACCTTCTTCAAGTGCCATGAGGGCATGGCACATATTAGGCATGGGGGGATGATGAGCATCATAAATGCTCATATTTTTGTACAATTTCTAACCATTTTTGTGTGGTAGTATAATAAGAGTTGTATATTTCTATGAATTATTATGTATCTATTTAATAAAATTATGTGCATTATCTAATTTGTGTGTGAAGTGTATTTTGTGTAGATATTTGATATTTTTGTCATCTTTTGATTAGTCGAGGTCCTACGTGGACCTGGCATGCTTCTGCTTCAATGAGTCTAAGGCATATTGGAAAGGTGCCTTGATCTTCAGGTAGGTGCTTTAATCTACAAGTAGGTGCCTTAATCTACAAGTAGGTGCCTTACTCTACAGGTAGGTGCCTTAATCTATAGGTAGGTGCCTTACTCTTTAGGTATGTGCCTTACTCTATAGGTAGGTGCATTACTCTTTCGGTAGGCACCTTACTCTTCAGGTAGGCATCTTACTCTACAAGTAGGTGCCTTACTCTATAGGCAGGCATATTACTCTACAAGTAGGAACCTTGCTGTTAAGCACCTTGACCATGTGGCTGAAGGAGATCCTATTGACTACAATAAAATATTGACTCCATGTCACACAAGCTATCCTTGGAATACTACCGAACGTATGAGCTATCCCAACCATATTGGAAGAAACACATAACCAATTTATGAAGTAGAACATGGGCAACACTGATATGAAACCTGAAAATATTCTATCCCCAAGAAAATATGAAAAGTTGTTAACTGTTTTTATCATACGCATATTACAGTAACTAAACTATCTTAGTTTAGACTATAACCAGGTTTTTTGGTGTAACAACACTGTACAGGAAGTTATGTGTGTGTTATATAAACACACAAACTTCTCTAAGGAGGACAAGTAATTTTTCTAAGAGTGTTGATGTATGTAAAAATTGTAATGCAATATTAGTAAAAGTGCTTGAGAGTTCTTCCATTAGAGATTTATCTTTGTAAATAGCTGGGCGAAAGCTGCTAGATCCTGGGCCCACTCCAATTTAGTATTCCTCCCCTAATTTCTATTGCTTTCTAGATTAGATCATTTATTTTAGTATGTTGTATTTTATTATTTTTGCAAGTGTGTTTTACTACTTTCCTTTACTTTCCAAGTGTAGTGTGGTGTTATTTATTTTTTGTACTTTTATTTTTGCATGATTTAATTGGTGTGGATGAATCAATGATATTTTACGAACACTCCCCCAAATGATAGGCTTAGTGGACTCATCTTAGAATGATGTTGTTATTATCCTTAAATGCGGTACTTTGTAAGCTTACGAGTTCCCTGGTTTGACAATTTAAATTAGAGGACCGTGAAAAAAATAGGACCATATTTAACTAGTGTTTTTTCCCCAACACTACAATTGGGGTTAATGAATGCACCAACTACCTTCATGAATCTAATGAATAGTGTTTTAAAAAACTATCTAGACCAGTTAATTTTGGTATTGTTAGATGATATAATAATCTATTATCAAACTAAGGAAGAGCATGATCAACATCTTAGGTTAGTATTGGAAGTGCTAAGAAAGAACCAAATTTTTGGTAAATTGTCCAAGTGTGAGTTCTATATTCCACAAGTATAGTATTTGGGGTATATTATCTCAATAACAATATATTTTATTGTAGATTCATATAAGATCAAAGATATAATAGATTGGCCTATGCCTATAAATGTGATAGAAGTTAGGATTTTTATGGGCTTACTGGCTACTATAGGCGTTTCATGAGAAACTACTCTAAAATTGCCTATCCAATCACCAACCTTCAAAAAAAGGGAAAATAATTCAAATGGACAGATAAGTGTGAGGCCACATTTGAGACTCTAGAAAAATAAATTGATAATGGCACCAATTCTAAAGATATTGGACCCCTTGGTAAGTTCACTATGTTTACAGATGCTTCTCTAGAAGGTTTGGGGGGAGTTGTATTTTATGAAGAAGTTATAGTAGTATATGAGTCTAGGAAACTCAAGAAGAATGAGGTAAACTATGCTACTCATAATCTAGAATTGGTAACAGTTGTGCATGCCTTAAAGGCTTGGAGGCATTAATTTTTGGGTCAACTTTTTGAGCTAAGGATAGACCATCAAAGTCTAAGGTATATTTGTATGCAACCTCTTCTAAATGCAAGATAGAGAAGATGGGTATAGTTCTTAGCAGAATATGATTTTGGTATTTGATTACATCAAAGGGAAAGAGAATAATATGGTAGATACCTTGAGCAAGAGAAGGCATAAAACCACCTTAATCCAAATCCATGTAGACTTAATGGATAGGGTTAAAAAATACAACTACAGGACCCATATTGCTTGTAATTTTAGAGGAAAATAAAAGGAAACTCAGAAGAAAGCAAGGGTTTCAACATAAAATATGGGCTTTTATATTTTAAAAATTGGGTAGTTATACCCAAATTCGATAACCTATGGAGATTGATCTTGTAGGAGGCACATCATTCTTCCTATTTTTCTCATCTAAGAGGGTAAACAGAAGATAAAATATGAAAATGACCTCCTAGATCGAGATGAAGCAAGATATCATTGAATTATTATCAAGATTTTTGGAATACTAGAAAGGAAAGGCAGAACATCATCACCCAACTATAAAATTGTACCACATGAGATACCTATGCAAAAATGATAGGTAATCTAGATGGACTTTATTATGGGACTACCCAATAATAGGTTCCAGTATGATGTCATCATGGTAGTGGTTGATAATTTGGCAAAGGTCACACACTTCATACCAAGGAATATCAAGAATGATGCATCGATGGTGGCACATAAGTTTACCAAAGAATTTTTTATATTGCATGGGTTTTTGGAGGTAATCATATCTAACAAGGATTCAATATTCATGTCATAATTTTGGTAAGCTCTTCATCATACCATGGGCACTAAGATAAATAATAGTTATGCATATCATCCTAAAATAGATGATCAAATAGATAGGATGAACCAAGTTTTGGAAGATATGTTATGCATGTACTACATGGACCATAAGTCTAAATGGGAATACTTATTGCATCTCATGGAGTTCACCTATAATAATGGATACCGTGCATCATTGGGGATGGCCACCTTTAAAGCCTTGTATGGTAGAAGATGAAGAACCCCTCTATCATGGGATAATTTGGAGGATAAGGTGGCCATTAGACCTAATACTATACAAGAGATGGAAGAAAAACTCAAAGCAATTTGGCTTAGGCTTAAGAAAGTAGTTGGTCACCAAAAAAGCTATGCATATATGAAAAGAACAACAATGGAATTATCTGTGGGAGATAGAGTCTTCTTAAGGGGTAGACCCATGAAATGTGTCATCAAGTCAACAAATTTGGATCCTCGCTACGTGGGACCCTTTGAGATCATTGGAAAAGTTATCCTAGTAGCCTATAGGATCACTTTGCCACCCAACCTATCAAACATCCATGACACTTTCCACATATCCCTACTTAGGAAGTATGTTAATCCTACTCATGTGTGGAATATTTCTAAATTATAGATGATAGATCACATAACCATTAAGGTGTGACCAATTAATATTTTGGGATTTTTTACAAGGTGCTAAGGAAATTAACCCTAGAATAGTGTAATTTCAAGTTGGATCAATATTAAGAGAATAATGCTACTTGGGAAAATGCTGATGAAATAAGACAACAATTTCCATTTTTATTTGAATAAATTTGTATATACTACTTTTTATACGAAACATAGAGAACTGTGTTTAGTCCAAGGGGGAAGTATGTAACATCCCTCCTTGGGTAGACAATGAACTATGTATGGATGTGTTTATGTAATGATAGTTTCTATCAACATGATTTAATAATATAATGATTGCTTCCTTTAAAGCATGGAATATGGTACTATTTATGTATCTATGGATGTAGTATCAGGTACATTATACTTGGTGGAGATATGGGTAAAACACCTACCATGAGGAATACCTAGGGAAGTTATGATATTCATTCATTGGTAGCTCAAGGTAAACATGAAAAATTTACCTTCATGTAAATGCATATCATTTTGTTGTTATTTCCACATTTGCACCTTTGGGCCAGGATATTGCTTACAATGAGCCTCATCAATGAAGTGGTAATAGTTTAGACTATCATAAAAATATCCACCTACTTGGTAATAAAACATTGATGTAGAATATGGTGGATGTAATGCCTTGTTTATTTAAGTTGATTTGAGGTGAAGAATGATTGTTATGTTGGCTTTACTCTTGTTTACTTGTTTCACAACTTAATTTGAATTATTAAATCAATAATTTGTATGGTTTATTTTATACATATATTTGTTGTATGTTTGAATTTAATGTTGAGCACCAAGCATTAAAACACCTTGGGGTTTGTTCTTTTTGGTGCATTATTATCTCTAAGCCACCTTTAGAATATAGAGGGACTCTTTGGTTTTCCTCAAGAAAATTGCTTTAGTGCATGGAGTGTAAACCTCCTTGGGTGCTTGAGGAGACATGCACCCATGTAAGATATCACTCATATTTTTAATCAATATGAAGGTAGGCATAAAGGGTATGGGAACTTGAAGGAGTAGTGGAGACGGAAGTAGAAGAAAGGAACATATAGCAATATTTAAAGAAATCCTTTGGATGGTAATGAAACCTATGGTGCAAGTGCTTTTCTCTTCTCTATTTGCTCTATTCTAGTTTTTCTATGATGTTTTTTACCTTTTCCTTGTTTTCCTTGCTTTATTTGTTCCACTGGTTTCTTTAGGTTGATGTTCATGGTTTATTTGATGTTAGCCTCGTGCTGCATCAACCCTTATGTTTGTATGTGGCCTTAGAGGATCAGTTTTATTATCATGATGCCCTATTCCTTTCTCTTTTCTGGTTGTTTATGTGTGTGTTATGTGCCTTGGTTTTATAATTAAAGTAAGGAAAAAATGGTGCACCTAAGTATGCTAAACAATATGCATCTATCTCTAATGTCGAATAAGAGTCAAAATGGAAGCATTCAAGTAAACATGGAAAGTTGACCAAAATATAAGAAATGAAGTAAAAAAAAAAATTCTTCTATTATTTTTATGGATAAAAACCATGGTTACATAAATTTCCCCTTGAGAGATCTATATTGATACAATTGTTACAAAATGGTGCCCAAGGATCAAATCCTTTAAGTAACTCATGTGCACTTCCAATGTTCTTCCCTGTACCCACAATAAAAGTGGGTGAACCTATGATGCTAATGATTGTTTCTTTGAGCTTCTGATCTTGTGCTCCTTCCTTATATGCTGTAAAATCTACACCTACACACAGGAAAACCAGAATTATTAAATAGCAAGTGCGGATAGTGAAACATGCAAAAACCCACATGCATTAAAAGACTAGAAAGTGTAAATATGTAATGCACCTATCTAAAACAACTCTCAATGACTCTAAATCATAAAGTCATGTAAATAATATGATTTTGGGAAGATATAATCTCAAAAAGAACAAAAATTGCATCTGATAATGAGGTGCATTCGTAGTACACTTTCTAAGCTTGAAAAACCTAAAATAAGCAATTTACAACCCTAAACGTTTCTAAAATATTTTAAACTTAGAAATAATACATAAAATGAGATTTTAAGAGGACCCATGTGGTTAGATTTATAAAATCAGGCACATATCCCTGTGCATCTTCAGATGGACCCCGTAAGCCTACAAAAACTTAAAAATACAATATCTCATTCAATATAACTCAAAATTACATGAAATTTGGATAGTAGCTTCATATCATACCCTAGAATAATCCTATTAAAAAATAGTATAAAAATAATGCATGAATATTCCATAATCCCTTGTAGGGATGGTCAGGACTGTCACATACTGGGGGCCATCCTAGGGTGGTACAACCACCAGCTCTAATGACTTTTTGTCATCAATTCCTCTTTGAATTGGTTAAAAATACTCTCAGGGGTATTTTCATAAAATTTTATGATGAAATTAACTCAATAGGTTTGGTTTTGTAAGTTAATTACGCCTCTTGGATCACTCGCAAACCTCCTTCGCTAGGTAGAGAATTTGAGGGAAAAGGGCACAAAAGGGTGAGGGGAAATCTTGGTAGCACTTTATTGCTATGTATTAAAACTACTCTCTATGTTTTATGTGGAAAATGAATTCACTTTATAGCCAAAGGAGGCTCATGGGAAAAAAGGCATGCAAGGGCATGCATGGCAAGAGGCACCATTTGGCCAAAGGGTGGCATGCATTGGAGGGGAAGATAATCTCCCCTTTTGGACTCCCTCATGCAGCATGTCATAAGGATTCTATGCCCTCAGACCTGCATGCTTGAATATATGGGATAAATAGAAGTTTTTGGGTGCCATTTATCCAAAATTTGACTTTTTTTGAGTCAAAGACCCTAGTTGTCCCACCATGGGATGGTTGCTTGTGGCCATCCCTGGGTGTAACGACCATGATCTGTATTCATCCTAGGGTGGTACAGTCATGCTTATGAAGCCATAACTTCCCAAAAATAGGATAAAACCTTCTAAAACCTTGCAGAAGTGGTTAAGACCAGTGTGTAACCTTTAAGGATTTACCTAGGGGGCCATATGATGTCAACTTAGCCATTGCTCATGGTAACCTAATCAGATTGACATGATTTTAGTGTCTATAGATGCCCATTTTTTAGATGCATTGTGTGTAGCACAATACTGAGAAAAAATAGATGACTAAAATTTTAAATGATTAGGGTTATTTAGTAACCTAACCAACTTTTGATGCCCCAATCATGGAAAGAGCATGTGTTCTTGAATTCTTGCTTCTAATGAGCTAAGGAGCTTGATTTAAGTATAACATTTCTAGTAATTTCTACTTGATCTTGGAAATTTATCAGTTATAAATATGATTCTATAATTCCAAGCAATTTTTAAATTTGAAATTTGTGCTTGTTTTTTGCCCCAAGCAAGGGCGTGATTGTCTTTGTCAATGATTTGTTAAACGAGCACAATTTGTATGATTGAGTGTGATATTTTTTATTTTACTTATGAATTTTTTTAGCATGACTACCTCCTCAAGTGATGAGTTAATTATGGAATGACCAGTGAGAAAAGTGACAAGCCACTTGACCCATATGACGTTGTTAGGGTTTCCTTTAGTTTGACACATTGAGAAATGGAGCAGATTTGAGAGGATTTTGATGATTTTGTTGATGTTTTATGGTGGAAAAGCTCATTATCATGGGGTGGTATATCTATAATGGCCTTATTAGGGATTAAATTAAGGAAATTTCCATTCATATAGGAAAAATTTAGTTTCATATTGATCCATGTGAAACTTTGACCAAATTTGAGCTATTTTTGGTGGGTTTTGGACCTTTTTTGGTGTATTTTTGAGTTGTTTTGAGGTACTCTTTTGGTGTCCATACTAGGGTGGTATGGTGGAATATTTTATGGCCATCCTAGGGTGTTATATTCAGCCAATTAGGTTCTCATCCCACCCTAGGATGGTGGTGCCCTTTGTAGACCTATATAACCCCAAACTATGGTATTTATTCTCATTTGTGCATGTTGAGCTTTGCAGTTTGAGAGGTGAGGAGGAGGAGAGTAATTATATGCAGTGGAGTGCTATAAAAATAATCCTACAATCACCATGAGCTAGAATATATACTCATCCAGCAGTGGAGCCGGTGCGATATGGATACAAACTGACTTTATTACTGCATTTTCCTAGTGTTAGGAGTGGAATTATTGCTTTTATTTGATGTTTTTGATTTTTAGGAATATATCACTAAATATTAGGTAAATATACATAATTAGTGACCTTATACCATATTTTATGCTTTTATGTATTTTTTTATGCAATTAGAGTGCCTTTTCTTGGTCATTTTTTGCATTTTTCGACTATTTTTGGGGGCCTGGAAGGCCAATTTTGGCCCATTTTGTGGGCCATACTTGGGTGGGAAATATAGGGTAGGATAATTATGGGCCATCCATGGGTGGTATGGTCATATATTTTTGGGACTTCCCTAGGCAGGATGGCCACAAATTGGCCTTAAAAAGAGGCCTTTTTGGGTGTTTTTGGGCCATTTTGAGGTCATTTTGAAGTATGGTGGATGCTTTTTATTGACTTGCTTACCTATACCAGGTGGTGAAAAGTTTGTATCAAGTTTTTAATCTATTTTTTACCATTAGATATGCATTGAAAGAGGTGTATTGGGAATGGCTTGATGCCATTGGCCTAAAGCATGTGATGCGGTTAGAACCCATGGTGGGCGACCATGCTTATTTGACTACACTGATCGACTTATGGGACCCATGCACCAACACCTTCCACTTTCTATTAGGGGAGATGATGGTGAAACTTGATGATGTCTATCATATTTTATGCATTTTGATATAGGGGCAATCGATTTTCTCCATGCATCGTGACCTTAGAGATGCAGTAATGGAGAGATACTTTAGTGAGGACTCGGATGTGGCAGTATAAGAATGCATGAGTGGAGGGATAATGGTGGGGTTTTGGTATGATTTGAAGGTATTTTGGAAAAGGTATATATTTATTATGACACTGATCTCCAATATACTTCTACCAAACTCATCAAGAGCCAGGTTTCCTTGAAACCTGTTGGATCTAGCGTTTGCGTTGGGGGAGTGTACCGTGGCACAACCACTGGTGATGTCATGGGGTAATACACTATTGGTATAGTTGTATGATGAGTTGTATGAGATCCACTCTCATGGTGGAAGGGCTTGGAATGTAGCTTTCTACTATATTTTTTGTGATGGTAGTGAAGAACACAAGCTTATACCGAGAGGGAGGGTGAACAATATAAGACCACTTTTTACTTTTTCTCTCAAACCAATATATGCAATGTAAAGGTAGTAATATAAACAAAAGTAATCAAATTAATGTACACAATACCATACACAATAGATACACCATAATTTATGTGGCTCACCCAATACGGGATACTCTACAGAGAAAATATTTTACTAAAACTTTCTCAGTTAATCTCTTGGGAATCCTTGCTCGATTATAATGCTTATGGAACTCTATCCAAATGAGATACTGATCCCCTAAATCTATTTTGTGGATCTCTATCCATAGGAGAACTCCTTATCCTTTGCTCTAATTGGTGATCCTCTAGAAGACTATTGCATCTACTGTACTGGCTTATGGATCTCCCTCCACTAAAGACTATTATCCCCACTTAGAAGACCTATCCTCACTACCCTAGCTAATGGATATCTATCCACTGGAGACTACAATCCTCTCTAATCTATCACCTCCAAAGCTCTATCTCAATTCTATACTAAACATATACTAGTCAGTCTAGCATAGCTCTACTCAACTATTGTACTCAACATAGTCTAGTAGGTCTAGCACAAGTCTACTCAACAAGCTCACTCACATTTGTACTAAACATAGTTTATTTGGTCTAGCACAAATCTGCTCAACTCTTGTACTAAATGCAGTCTAGTCGATCTAGCACAAGTCCACTCAAATTTGTACTAAACATAGTCCAATCGATCTAGCACAAATCTGCTCAATAGGTTCACTTAGAACCTACTCAAATCTACTCAATAGGTCCACTCAAAACTTGCTCAAATCTTCTCAATAGGTCCACTCAGAACCTGCTCAAATTCGATCAATAGGTCCACTCAAAACCTGCTTAAATATTCTCAATAGGTCCACTCAAAACCTGCTCAACTTCACTCAACAGGTCCACTCAGAACCTACTCAAATATTCTCAATAGATGCACTCAGAACCTACGCAAATCTGCTCAATAGGTCCACTTAGAACCTGCTAAAATTTTCTCAACAAGCTCACACATAACTTGTCCAAATCTACTCAATAAGTCCTCTCCAAGACAACCAAATATGTATTGTAAGCTTCCACAAAAGCTCACACAAAATCAGTCCACAAGTATTCTCAAAGACTTACCTCAAATCTGCTTAACAAGTCCACATAGAACTTGTCCAATTTCATAGAAACATAAAGAGAATTGTTAGAGACTCTATATGTTTTGTACTCAATGCTTAATCACTTTCTCAACTCAAATCAATCTCATAGAAGCATAAATATAATTTTTAGAGACTCAATATGTTCTATACTCAAAACTCAATCACTTTCTCAATTCAATCTCATAGAAGCATAAAGATAATTGTTAGAGACTAAATATATTCTATTCTCACAACTCAATTTCTTTCACAAATCAAATCAAAATATAGAATGGTTTTTTTTATGGAACTTGAACAATCACTTCATACACCCACTTGACTAGTTTCAATCAACACTACTAGAGCAATCACTCAAGAACCAACTCTCACTCACAAACCCTAGTCCAAGCATGTAACCCCAACTCAAAATGTTTCCAACAATGCTTAAAAAAAATCTCACATAACAATGATACTCATGTTATTTTCAAACTCTAGTTCAAGTTCTTTGCATAACAACTCACTTCAACAACAATGCTCATAAATAAATATTCACATAACAATGATACTCATGTTATTTTCTAACTCAAGTTCAAGTTCTTTGCACAATCCAATGGCTTCAACAATAATGCTAATAAAACAAGGTTTTAATCACAACACTTAATTCCAAAAAAACCTTGAAGCATTAACTCAAACACTTTTGAAAAGGAAACCCTAATAAAATCCTTTTCACTCCAAACTTAATTTTCAAGAAAGCCAATCAACCAACACAACCAAAGAAGAATTTGATCATACCTTTTTGTTTGATAAGGATTTTATCTCACAAATCTGCCACACTCACAAATTTCTCTTTTCCAATCTCAATAAGGGTTAGAAGACTTTAATAATAACACAATGCAAAATGATGACCCAAAATACACCTTATTAATCCAACTCAAAAATAACATTCACCATAGTATTCTTTTAATAGAAAAACCCTTATACAAAAATAATGCTCAAAAATCTTAATAAGAATTTAATCAAGACTTTACTAAAACTCCTTATTACTCCTAAAATAATAAATCTCAAATACCAATCCCTCCAAAATAATCCTCAAAAATCATTCACCATAAACTTTATGCCTTAATGTATATTCAAAAATAATAATCAATTATTCACCCTTATTCCTCCAACATTAGGCAACTAATAAAAATTAAAATAAAAAATTGTACCTCATCTTCAGAGGGAATCGAACCCTCACTCTTCCCATGTGCCAATAACCTTAATCATAGCCTCAACCGCCACATGAGCTACCATGCTCATTCGATATTAAATAAGCACCATGTGCTTCTTATTTCAAGTCTCCTTCTACCTAAGGAAAAAGGTCGTGTGCCTTGGGAACCTCAATAAACACACCAAACGATGCATCACAGAGATTCAAATGTAAACCTTCTCACTGCCAGTGCCTTTACACTTTCCAAACTACCACTAGGCCATGCTTACCTAATGTAATTTTGAGGATGGAAACTTCCTCCTTTATTTGCTTCACTGCCACGTTTTAAAAAATACATGAGCTCTCTTTTCGCATGCCACCAAATTTCTAATTCAAGCAAGGATGTTTGAAACTTAGGACTTTGGGCATATTTATATGCTTCTCCATTGCATTAACAAAGTCAGTGCTCACCATGCTTCCTTACATGACGTTGGTGGTAAAGTCTTCGAATGCCTTCAATTTAAAATCAACCCAACTTTAGGTTTGGGTAAATAAAATTGCCATCAAGATTTGAAATGTTTGCCTTAAACCCAACCTTGGGTTTTATAAAGAATACTTAAAACCTTTTATTTATAAAATATTATAATTGAAATTAAAAATATTTTATTTGGGTTTTCTCAAAGTCATTTTAATAATATTATAATAATAATAATATTATACCTTTTCACTCTCTCAGATAAATTCTTCCTTGGAAGAAGTAAAACCACTTTCTAAACCATTATCTTGGGTGTTCATTGAATATATTTTGACCCATTATGAATTTCATTAAAATTTGCACTCGAACTGGAGAAAAACTATCACTAGCATCTTGACATCAATGAAAACTTTGACTTAGGGACTCAAAATATCCAACAGGTTGCACATAGCTATGGATCGACTGCAAGGATTGCCATGGACAACTCAGGTACAACTAGGAGAAAGAGATATAAGATATGGGATTCTATGGTAGTGGGCTTATGAGGTAGGGTAGAGTCATCACTTTGCAGGTGATATGGACCACTATGAATATTTCTTTGCATGACTTAGGGTATCATATGTGCTTTGGAGGCCTTACAGAGATTGCCCAACATGGTTTGATGCTAATGTGCAGCTCCATAGAGAGGTGAGGTAGGTGGTTGGTTGGGTGGCATGGGATAAATTAGGAGTACTTTCTGTATGCTTGAGTCATGTAGTATTTTAGGCTATGTCAGGGGTTTCCCAATGAACTGGTGTTCTATCGGTGACATGGGGATGAGAGGACACTGATGTGGATGTGTTGGGACTACACAAGAGTATAAATCATGGTGGGTGATGTTCCAGTGGTGGGGTGAGGGGTACCTAGAGGGTGATGTGGTAGGGGCAGTGGAGGAGGTTTAGCAAGATGCTTTTGATGAGGGCCAGGTAGAGGCAAGTGAGTGACATGGATGTCACTATGTGGTAGATGATAAGGTAGACCTCCTAGACTTAGGATATCAGGATGACTATGGGAGGATGATACTATGGATCAGGGGGTGCAGGCACATCAAGTCACATGAGGTGACATAGATACTAACTTGTGGGATGAGTTGGTTAGGGTTTAATGCGAGAGAGATTTCCTTTAGATACAGGTGCAAGATACCCAAGTAGATATAGTGGTTCTACATACACAGCTAAGATCCCAAAATACTAGGTGGAACAAACCTAGAAATGAGGATATGGCTAGGCTATGGGAGGAGGTGGCACAACTCTAGGTTTTAGTGGAGACCTACTAGGTGTGATGTCAATAGGAGTGAACCTAAAATGATGATCTGGAGGATGATATAGTACCCCTTAGGGGGTGTATACCTGACCGCCCATCTACTAGTGGGTCACACCAGAGTCAGCGGAGTGGCATAGGATAGTCTTCAATGAGGATGAGGGCATCGAGCTCTATACAAAGGTAAAACAGGGTAAGTGGTGGAAGTTCAATGAGTTCTCAGTGGACTCGACCTAAGGGTGGTGGTGAGAGTCATGGGACCAGTCCTGTGTGACCATGGTTGTTGAGACTTTGATGGCTCTTTTTGGTTTTTATATTTTTGGGAGTCTGAGGTCTAAGGACCCACTTTATTTTACCCTACGGGAAGTTTGAGGATTATGATGTATCTTTTTGCCCCAAATATATATATGAGTTGTTTCATTGTCATCATGTGTTTCCTTACTACTTTATGAGATGTATGCAATGTATCTATTTGCTTTATGATGCTTTGATGGATGCTTATTATGTATGCATGTGTTTTTGTAATGTGATGTTTTTGATGATATGCATATGCATGGATGCAAAATGATATGGATGATTGATTGATATGTATGATGAAATAATGATTTGACACACTATGTTAGCACTATAGACTGTATAAAATTAATTGATTCATGTTTAAATTTTTCATGAGACTGCGTAATGGATTTGTGAGAAATGTAAATTGATATACTTGTGAATACAAAATGGAATGAATAATAGGATGTTATAGGATGTTCTTGAGGTTTTCATGAGAATCAAACACTCTAGTTAACTAGTCAAAAATCATATACTAACCAGGCAAGACTATTTTACAAGGTATGAATCTACTAGGATGACCAATATACTCAATATCCCTATGTGTGTAAGTGAGTTCATTATTGTGAGATGCATAAGATTACCCAAGTGCCAAACAGGATTGATGCAACCCATCTATATTGAAGATCACCTTATGAGTATCATGATCCTAGGTTTTGTACGTAGTTGAAATAGACCACTAGGTAGTATAGGCTACCAAAAGCTAGCTCATCCTAATGCAAACATTGGTCTATACAAAATCAAGATGCTAATGTGATAGAAATATCATCATGCATAAGGATACTGCCATTACCAAGAAGGCTTGATTCCACCTAACATATAATGAGGATCACCTCATGGTTTATCAAATGCTGAGAATTCTAGGGATTCAAGTTCAATATTCCCTTATTTTATTTTATTTTCTTTGGGATACTTGCTCATGCATAGTGATGAAAATCATTGTTTATTTTGTATTTTTGTTTTCTTTGAGCAAGGGATTTTTTTAGTGAGGAAAACCACTATTTATTTTTCTTTTGATTTTTGCTTATTGCTTTTTGATAGTGGTGAAAACCACTATTTATTTTGGGAAATTGGGTAAGAAGGAGCTTGTCCTTTTGTCAATTCTCAGCATTCTTGAACCATTCGCATAGGGGGATGAGCAAGATAAACTTTTCACTTAAGGTAACCTAGACCACTTTGTAGGTTTCATCTTTCCTTGTACAGAATTTGGATTTATTAGTATGAAAATGTGTTGGTATTTTGTGTATAAAAGGAACAATCAAAGCGATACTCTACCTTCTAAAAGTCAAGATAGCTTTATATAAAATCTAAAAATAAAACTAGATACGACTGATTGATTGAAAACCCTAAAGAAATTCTAGAATAAATGACTCGGTGAAGGAAAATAGACACATATATGAAAAGTGGGAAATGTAGGTGGAAATGATAGGTGGAAAATGGAATTATGTGAATGATGATTTTGAAAATATTTATTTTGAATGATGACCAATGTACCATATTGGTTCTTAGACATATATATGCAACTTCTAAAATACAAAGGGCAATGGTGAGTATGCCTAATGCAATTGATTATATAATGTAGTAATATGCAAGGTGATGCAAATGCAATATTTTTGTATTTTTGATGTTTTGATGATTTTTTTGAATTTTGATTGATATATATGTATATATGTGTGACCAATTCACTTATTGGGTACCATTGGGGTATTTTTGGGTGACCAAAGGGTTTATGGGTACCTTTGGGGATTTTTGGGTTGACAAAGCGGTTTTGGGATACCCTTGGGGCATTTTGAATTGACCAAGCAGTTTTTTAGATACGCTTGAAGTGTGGTTAACCAAGCAATTTTGTAGAAAACCTTGGAGCATTTTGGGTTGACCAAGCGGTTTTTAGAAACCCTTAGAACATTTTGAGATTAACCAAGTGGCTTTGTAGAAACCCTTGGGGCATTTTGGGATTGACCAAGCGGTTTTGTAGAAACCCTTGGGGCATTTTGGGATTGACCAAGCGGTTTTGTAGAAACCCTTAGGGCATTTTGGGTTGACCAAGTGGTTTTGTAGAAACCCTTGGGGTATTTTGGGATTGACCAAGCAATTTTTTAGAAACCCTTGGGGATTTTGGGTTGACCAAGCAATTTTGTAGAAACCCTTGGAGCATTTTGGGTTGACCAAGCGGTTTTGTAGAAACCCTTGGAGCATTTTGGGTTGACCAAGCGGTTTTGTAGAAACCCTTGGGCAATTTTGAGATTGACTAAGAGGCTTTGTAGAAACCATTGGGGCATTTTGGGATTGATCAAGTGGTTTTTTAGAAACCCTTGGGGCATTTTGGGATTGACCAAGCGGTTTTGTAGAAACCCTTGGGGCATTTTGGGATTGACCAAGCGGTTTTGTAGAACCCTTAGAGAATTTGGTGGGCTACAATACCTTAAGCATGGAAATGTCACAAGTGAAGGATGTTCAAGGGTTCAAGATCCTTGATTCCTTCAAGGGAAGCTAGATGGTAATTTTCGATTCCTATATGACTAGTGATGACAAAAGGACCTAATTAGTTTACCATAAACTTATCCTATGGATGCGAAGACAAATTAGAATTTTGTTGTTAGAATGAGATCACCAACTTGAAAGTCTCAAAGATGGACTTTCATATTATAATATCTCTTAAGTCACTCTTGATAAACATGCAAGTTCTCGAGAGCATTAATGCATTGTTTATCAAGAAACAAAATTGGTCTAAGCGAGCCTACCATGCAGTGTCATCATTGATGAACTCTTGCATAGATATGCATAGCAATGGAATTTCTAGATCTAGAGGTATGACTGCCTTGGTGCCATACACTAGTGAAAATGGATTTTCCTCAGTGGGCATCCGAATACTAGTGCGATAGGTCCATATAGCAAGGGGTATTTGTGTGTGCCAATTGGTATGATTTTCTTTAACTATTTTCTTCAGATGGCAATAAAAGTTTTGTTTGGTGCCTCTGCTTGCCCATTTGCTTGGGGGTAATAGGGCATCAAAAATATATGTTAGATATTATACTTTATTATCAAAGTGCACACATATTTATTCTTGAATGATGTCCTATTATCAAAAATTATCTTGGATGGAATACCAAAATGACAAATGATATTATGCAATATAAACTCCGCAATGCGAGGTCCTATCGTAGTGGTAAGGGGAATTTCTTCCACCCATTTTGTAAAAAACTCGGTACTCATAATTATAAATGTGTGATGGCCTAAGGATGTGGGTGAGATTTTCATGATTAAATCAAATCCCCACTGTGAGAACAACCATACCAATTGAATCGATTGTAAGGCTTGAGAAGGTATGTGTGCCAAGTTAGCATGGTGTTGACACTTTATACACTTCTTAATATAAGCACAACAATATCACTCTAAGGTTGTCCAATAATAGCCCATGCAAATAATGCACTTTGTGATGGCCATGCTACTGAAATGGCCACCACATGTACCATTGTGTGCTTGGGAGATTGCCCAAACAGACTCTTGATGCTATAAGCAATAAAGGAGGATCCCTTCATAGCTTTGACGATACAAAATATCTCCTAGTAAGACATACTTTGTCGCTATTTTTTTAAATGTTCTTTTGATGGCATGCGACAACCCAGGAGGGATATTACCAAGATTTAGATAATCCTTGATTTGGGTAGACCAGTCCTATTGTGAGGAAGCCTCGATTGCATTAATTTCCTACTTTTGAAGTTCATATCGAGCGAATGCTAATTGGCAGATAACCTATAATAATAACATTATGCTAATATCAAAATGTTTTTGAGGTAATAGAGCCCCAAGCATAATGATTCAAGCACTCATGAATTTGGTAGAACCTTTCCTGATGAGGTTCAATCTGAATCATGTGGACTTCTAGCATGGCTTGAGTGTTCTCACACTCGATTACAAATTGTGATAAAATTTTGACTTGAATGGTTTTCATATCATCAGTAGGGTTCTATGGGATCAAGGACCCCAAGGAGGCCATTTTATTTACAAAATGATTTGATGATCGAGGGAGTGCCTCAATATTGTACCATTTAAAATTTTCTACAAGGGCTTTATAGGCTTGCAGAACTAGACACTTGCATTGGAAAATCCCTTTGAACTAGTTTATGATGACCAAGGAGTCACCAAAAATATTGAGCCTGGTTATTTTCATGGTGATAGTTGTTTGAAGGCCTATGATCAAGGCTTCATACTCGACATTGTTGTTGGTGCACAGGAAATAGAGTTTAAAAGATAGGGGTATAGGAGCCCCTTGAGGTGTGAAAAACACAATTCCTATGCCATCCCCTTGCTTGCATTTGGAACCATCAAATAATAGAGTCATATCAACCTATGAGTTAGGCTCGTCAAAATCAGGAGATTCTGAAATGTGGAAGACTCCATCGTTGGGTAGCTCCATACTAAGAGGTTGATCATCTTAGAGAGAAGCCTCCGCAAGTTGATTTGCAATGATCTAACCCTTAATTGATTTTTGTTTGACAAATTATAGGTTAATATCCATCAACAACATGATCCATTTCATCATGCAACTATTGTGATAAGTGTGACTCATCATGTATCATAATGGATTTTATTTTGATACAACATACATGGTATGACTAAGCATGTAATGGCATAGCTTCTTGGTGGCAAAAACCACCACTAGGCATAGCTTTTCAATGTATGTGTATTTTATTTCATAACTAACTAGGGTGTGGCTAAGGTAGTATATAGCCTGCTCCTTATGTAGTTCGTTGTTTTAGGCTAACATGATGCCCAATACAATCTCAGTGGCTGAGATGTATAAGTGGAATGGCATTCCTGGTCTGGGTGGATCCAATACTAGTGGTGAAGCCAGATATTGTTTTATTTTATTAAAGGTAGCTTGAAACTCATCATCCCAATGGAATGTGATCCCCTTGTGTAACAACTTGTTCATGGATTTGCATTTATCAGATAACTATACCATGAAGTGCTTGATCAACGTAACCTTACCTTGTAGGCTCTACAGTTGCTTAATGGTAGTTTGGGGAGGCATTTTAAGGATTACCTTGAATTTTTAAGGGTCCACTTTGATGCCTCTTTTAAATACTATAAATCCCAAGATTTTTCTATATATGATATTGAAGACGCACTTATTGGGGTTCAGTCTCACATTATGTTCAATAAGGTGATTGAGGAATTTGCGCAAGATATCGAGATGCTCATGGCATAATAATGATTTGGCCAATAATTCATCCATGTAGTATTCCAAAATATTATGCATGTAATCATGAATGATGTATGTCATGGCACGTTGGTATGTACCACAAATTTTTTCAAGGCCAAAAGGCATGACCTTATAGTAAAATTTTCCCTGAGGCGTTGTGAATGTCATTTTGAGCTAGTCTTTTGGATTGATGCAAATCTGGTTATATCTAGAGAAATCATCCATGAGGGATAATATTTTGTGGCCTACTATAGTGTCTACTAGGTCATCAATGTGTAGCAAGGGAAAATTATCCTTAGGACTTGCTTTGTTTAGATTGTGAAATTCAGTGCAAATGTGAATCCTCTCATAGGCTTCTTGATAGGAACCATGTTGGAAAGCCATGGTATATAGTCCACTGATATGATGAACTTGGTATATAATAGTTTTTGTAGCTTATATTTGACCATTAAGGTGATTTTTGGATGTATTTTTATTAGCTTTTTCTTAACTGTCTTGGACTGTGGATCAAGCATCATATTACGTGTGACCAGATTTGGATCTATTCTCAACATGTCTTTGTAGGACCATGCAAAAGCCTCCTTATTATCTATAAGAAGGGCTATGTAATTGGCCTGCTCAATGGGGGACAAGATTTACCCTAATTTTATGCATTGAGGATTATCAATATCCTAGCTAATATCTCTATCAATCATTGGCTTTGTTGACATATGTGACCCCTCCTCCAACTGATGTGGAGTAGGGATCAGGTGAATGTCATATGCTAGGTTTATATCATCAATTGGTATGTCAGTTTCAACCTCAGCTTGGAAGACATATTGAGTAGGCCTTGGAGAGAAATGAAATAGTTGTAACATCTCATTGCAAGGCCAGTACTCAGAAGGTGATGGGGGATAATATCCCTTATCAAAGTCAATTACCCCCAAGTCAAGGTGCAGTGGCTTTGATGGGTTATTTGGATCTTGTAGGGGCTCGAATAGGTCTATGGAAATCATGTTTATGGATGGATTATTTTCCCTGGGTGGCTGAAGGTGTCTATGAACATAAATATGTCACAAGAATTCTGGAGGTGGTTGAGGTGGAGGTGGAATGTATGAATATGGTCTATGTGGTTGTGGGTGAGCTTGCTCCTCTGCAAGAAAAAATTGTTTCTAGATAGGGTGTAGGAATTGGAACATGCATAGATATTCCTTGGGTTCATCATCTAATGGGACAATTCATGCATACTCCCCATCTAAACTAGCAGTCTATAGGCACTACCCCATAATATGACTCATCATCTAATGTCCATTCATAAGGGGATAGAACCTTCCCCGGCCCTGCTGTCCTTTGAGGCGCTCTCTGGAGGCCGGCCGCTCGAGGAAGGGGGAGAAAAAGCAGAAAGGGGACCCTTGATCTTCTTCCTCACTATCATGGGGAAGGGTATGCAAACCTTCATCTCTCTCATAAGATTGGATGACATCACGAAATACCTCTTGATTCCTTATGGGTGTGGGGAAGTAGTCCCCTAGTGAATAGACTCGATTGGGGTTGGCGTAGGGATCACGCGTAAGTTCATCCCTAAAGTTTAGAGTCATGCACTCCAAACTATCTATGAGGACATCGATGGGCACAAGATTTTTGTGTCCCAATCCAAACTTGTCATAAGATCTTTGATACTAAGGTCTGGTAAGGAGCATGAATTCCCTGCTCATACAAGCCCAAACCATAGTCATGCCAATTACAGAGGTGAAGATACCTCAAGGTGAAGGTAGGGTTGGACATGTAGTTGATGTCTTCAAAAAAGGGCTCCTCGTCTTCTTCCTGCTATTTATAATGCTCAATGCCATAGTCAAGACCCCCATAAATAAAATTTGTCTAGTTAGGGGGGATGCCAAAAGGCACGATAGTACCTATGGGAAGATAGGTTCAACCCATATCTCACATCGAATCGATGGCAGGGGAGGCTATGACATTCCTAACTAGGTATTCTCCTAAAATGATGGTAGCTAGGTGCATTGTGACCTATGGCTGTGGAGAAGGATGGGATGGGAGCGATGCTTGAATTGGTTCAATTTTGGCCTCATAAGGTGGCTCCTCATCTACTAGGCTAGGAATATTCTCTATGGAGATGGTGGATATGGTTGGTTGGGACTCATCAATAGGCTGCTTCCTCATGTTCCTAGGAAAAGTATCCACAAGTGATGGAGGCATATTGGGGGTGCCGATAATGAGTATGGTAAGGTATGAGATGGTGATGGATCACTTGAAGGTGATGGTAAAAAAGTTAGATCTTGGATAGATTTATTCGATTGAAAATCTATATGGGTTGATGGCAAGGTTGACTCAGGGAGTTGCTACACCATGTTGCAGTACTTGAAAGGCTCTAGGTTTGTAACGATGACATGAAATTACCCTTCATAAGTGTACTTGAGACACTAGTGAGCAATGGAAGGGATACACTTTATGTCCCTAATCCATGGTCTACCTAATAGGATATTGTATGCCATATCACCCTCCAATATGTGGCATAGTGTTGGTATGGTATTTTTCCCTACCTGAATAGGTAGGATGATTATACCAACCATTGAGCATATGGCATCATTGAATTCTCAAAGGGTGTAGGTAGATGCAATAATATGGGATGTTGGGAGCCCAAGATTCTTGAGAGCTATTGTCATGATGATGTTTCTAGAAGAACCAGTGTCAACCAACACTCTCTTGTAGGGTGTTCTATTTACACATTCAATTATGTGCAAGGGGGGATCCACCATATCATTCAGAACTAGTTTGAGCTCATCTTCCCAAAAGGTGATCATAGGTTTTGTACACTACCGAACATGCCCCACAAAATTATTGAAGAAGTTGGACTCTTGGGGCTATAGCTCTATAATATTTAGGATCTCCATGAAAGCTTCTCTATGAGGTGTAGATTGTTGAATGATCTCATAGATGGAGAGCCAAAACTATGTAGTTCTCAAGCTCTGAGTGAGCTTGCTCTTGATTGTGACCATGGGCCTAGGTGGGAGGTTTGGTGTCAGAGACGATACTGAATGCAAATTTGAAGGAGTATCAACCTGTAGGGCATTCCTATCGATCATGTCTTGCACCAAGTGTTTAAACTTATAGCACATTTGCACATCATGCCTATTTTGCCTATGAAACTTACAATATAGGTCTTCACGATAACCCTTGGGATTAGGTGCATTCAGATCGATAGGTCGACTCTCAGGTAGATTGATCACTTTAGCTACCAATATATTCTCAAAAAAAGAGTCTATGGTCACATAAAAAGACATGAACTATCACTTGGGGTGATATTGTTGATTTTTCCCTTGATTATTCTAGCTGTATTTCTTATAGTTCCCAAGTGTTGCCTAATAATTTTTTCTTTTAATGCAACATGGGTTGCACTGGCCCTAGGATACTAATAGAAACCTGATTGACTATTGTTGGCTTAGGCTATGCTAGGTTGTTCTTAGCATTCTTATTCCACTCCTTCTTATGAGGCTTCACAATTTATCCTTCTTGAATCTTTGTCTTCGATTGTCCTAGCTTGTGCTAGGGCATATTCAAGAGTTGGATATTGTTGAAGTTGTAGCAATAAGAATATTGGATTTATGCAGCTCTTGGAAAACATCTGAGTCAAATATGACTTGGGGAGTAAATAAGGCAATTTGGCAAGCAACACTCACCACTTTTTGCCATAATTCATTAATGACTCATCATAATATTATTTCAGCCCTACAAGGTTAACCAATGTCGCCTTCCTCTTGGTATTGAAGGCGAAGCGTTATACAAGTTGATCCAAATTGTGGATGCTAGGCTTAGGGAGTTGGGTAAATCGCTCCATGGCTGGGCTAGAGAGGGTGGTCATGAATATTTTCAAAATCAAAGCATCATTGTCCTATATGCCAAAGAATTGGCATAGGAATTTAATAACATGCTCCTGCACATCTTCTTCTCCCTTAAAGATATATAATTGAGGCATATTAAACTACTTTGGATAGGAAGGGGCAAGCATTGGAGGTTGAAGGGGCTGATTGCATAGCTGGCATAAAGTAGGCTTTTGAGATCCAGATCTAAATATCTTGTTCTCTACTAACTCTAAGTGCTCTAGTAGTACCCTATATGCATCATAGGATTTGATCTCCTCTTCTTTGCTTTGATCCTACGATGGAGGGCAAGGAACTTTAGGCCTATTATGGGGTGGTTGGATGTCATCCACCCTACCTTGATAAGGTGCTTATATACATTCTAATTCTAGCTCAAACTCGGCATAAGCCCCGTAAGGCATTTCCTGAGCTAGTCCATAAAGAGGGATAGCTACCTATGGAAGGCATCCCAAGTTTGGCTTGGGAGGCAAGTCCCAATTTTACGTAGGAGGTTAGGGAGGCAACATTGGATAAGTTATAGAAGACCTATATTGAACTAAAGTGGGTTACCTCTGATGGACTTCCTATCATTAGGTAGTAGGGGTAGGAACCCTATCATACAAAGTTTTCTGGAACAACTCATTGGTCTACTGTTCGATCCTTTCTTTCTCTAGATGATGCAAGTGGTCAAGTTGCTCTTTATCCCATCAAAGCTTCTTGAATTGTGCTTGGTGTTTCGCATATTTTTTAACCTCTTGATTTATTTGTTCTATTATTCAGGGCCTAGGAGGCCTAGGATTTTTGCCCTAGGGCCTACCTCATTCAATATAATCTATCATATCCATCACGTGATTCCATCAATAGAGGGTAGCCAAATTTACTTGAGGTTTTTGCCTAGGCATTTGCTCTTTATACTCAATGGGTGTAGAGGCACATTGTGCTTGTGTAGTATACTACTCTTGAGGATAATCAAGGATTTCCTCATGCCTTTATTAATGAGGAAGGAAAGGGTTGATTTTGCTTGCCCTGAGTGATGAGTATCATACTCATCTTATTTTCTAGGCTACTGGAACCTATTAGGGTGACGTAAAGGCAAAGTATGACCAATCTGCTCCACCCAATATATAAAATTATGCTTTTGACCATAAGCAGACATGTCAGACCTGTCAAGCACATGGATGCATGGCACTACTCTACTTGTGCCTCAGTGCACTGTTATCTTTCATAAAAGAAGACATGTGATGTGTCTACATACTGGGAACACTCTCCCATATAAGGTCCACAACCCATAGGGGTGTCCCACATAGGGATCCCATGTAGGTTTTGTTCATGTCCTGATGTTTTGGGACTTGGGTGAGTAGAGGCCTGCCAAGGAGGTATAACCAAATCCCTGGGGCTAAAGTGAATATGACTCGTGTCTCCTAGTCCATCCTATGTAGCTTCTAACCTTGATTGGGCTTGGTTGTGGGTGCATACCATTATTACTCTCTACCAAATCCTAGATGATTATCTCCTTTACAAATTCTTAATAAAACAACATGCAATAAAGGAAACAAGTGATTATCTCTTTTAAGGATTAATTTGTGTTCCCTAAGTTGTTTTATGTGTTTGGATGAGTTTTTTGTAAAGAAGACCTTCGATCACGTGTTTAGCTTTCATTGGATGATACTCTTGATTTTAAGTGGTTTTCACCTATATGCTCATAGCTTGACAACAAAAAATGAAATTACGATAATGTAAACCCACCTAAGTATAAAGATGAAATCCATACCTGGTCAGGGAGCACAGGTCCTACCAGTCCTCACCTAGTTCACCTGTATTCTGTGATATACCTCCCCTAAGGGAGATACGTGCTATATCCCATGGGCTATGATGGATCTTGGAACAAACCTTGGCCAAAATTTAGGGTTCATGGGAGTTGAGCCAATGGATGGAGATGAAACCCATCGTTGTTGGTCTCTACTAGTGGTTGGTGATGAAATCCAACTCACTAGCATTTAAGTAAGATGTGGTGTGTGTGGTTCTTTTTAAGATTTAAATAAAGTAAGCAATGAAGCACTTGATGACCATTCACTAAATTCAAGCAAAGGTACGTTTTACTTTAAAAAAATATAGGTAAAAATAAACCTATAATATACAAGCCCTAAATGATGGCCTACCCATTAGGTAGAATACATGCAAGCAAACCATACAAGGGCATTGTTACTTAACTTATTTACAATTTTTCTTCATTTTTATTTGTTTTTGCATTTATGAAAAATGGAAACCTATATTCCTACCTTTTATACAAAAAATGCAAGCAATAAAAACAACAATTAAGCAACTTTTGACTATGTCAAAAGAAAAAAAAGTTTAGGCACTTACCTTATCAGCCAGGAAACCTGCTTTTTTTGGTATTTGAGCATAATAGTATCTATTTTTTGGCCATCCCAGGGTGGGACAGTGGCCATTTTTTGGGCCATCCTAGGGTGGAACGGTTGTGTAATCATCCCAGAGTGGCACGAATAGCAGTCCAGAGGCCATTTCAGGCCAAAATAAATAGTATCTGCAATAGAAACCAAGCAAAAAAAAGGTTAAACCTTCAAAAAAATCAATAGGGATAGGGTCCCACCATGATATCCACTAAATTAAGGGAAAAATGGTGCACCTAATGATGATAAAAAATATGCATCTATCTCTAATGTTGAATAAGCATCAAAATGGAAGCATTCAAGTAAACATGGAAAGATGACCAAAATACAAGAAATGAAGTAAAACAAAGTTTTCTTCTATTATTTTTATGGATCAAAACCATGGTTACATAAATGTCCCATTGATATCTCTATATTGATATAATTTTTACAAAATGATTCCCAAGGATCGAATCCTTTAAGTAACTTGTGTGCACTTTCAATGTTATTCCCCGCACCCACAATCAAAGTGGGTGGACCTACGATGTTGCTTGTTTATTTGGTCTTCTAATATTGTACTCCTTAATTGTATTCTATAAAACCTACACCTTCACACAAGGAAACCAAAATCATTAAATAGCAAGTGTGGATAGTGAAACATGCAAAAACCCCACATGCATTAAAAGACTAGAAAGTGTAAATATGCAATGCACCTATCTAAAAAAACTCCAAATGACTGGAAATAATAGATGCATGTAAATAATATTATTTTGGGAATATATAATCATAAAATAAATATAAATTGCATCCGATGATGAGGCGCATTCACAGTGCACTTTCTAAGCCTACAAAACCCAAAACGAGCAATTTTTGACCCTAAACATTTCCAAAATAGATGAAACTTGGAAAGAATACATAAAATGATATTTTAAGAGGACCCATGTGGTTATATTTGTAAAATTTGTCACAAATACCTGTGCATATTTTGATGGACCCCGTAAGCCTACAAAAACTTAAAAATACAATATCTCACTCAATATAACTCTAAATTGCATGAAATTTGGATAGTAGCTTCATATTATACCCTAGAATAATCCTATTAAAAATAGTAGAAAAATAATGCATTAATATGCCCTTGTACCTTGTAGGTATGATCGGGACTATCACAGATTAGAGGCCATCCTGGGGTGGTATGACCACTAGCTCTGATGACATTTTATCACCAATTCCTCCTTGAATTGGTCCAAAACACTCTCAGGGGTATTTTTATAAAATATGGTGGTGAAATTCACTTAATAGGCTCAATTTTGTAAGAAAATTATGTCTCTTGGATCACTCACAAACATCCTTCGCTAGGTAGAGATTCCGAGAGAAAATGGCACAAAAGGGTGAGGAAAAATCTTGGCAGCACTTTGTTGCTATGTCTCAAAAATCCTCTCTATATTTTGTGTGGAAAATGGATCCACTTTATAGCCAAAGGAGGCTCATGGGCAAAAAGGCATGCAAGGGCATGCATGGCAAGAGGCGCCATTTGGCCAAAGGGTGGCATGCATTGGAGGGGGAAGAGAATATCCCATTTTGGACTCCCTCATGCAGCATGTCATAAGGATTCTACATCCTCAGACTTGCATGCTCGAATAGGTAGGATAAATGGTAGTTTTTGGATGCCATTTATCCAAAATTTGACTTTTTTGGGTCAAAGACCCAGGTTGTCCCACCCTGGGATGGCTGCTTGTGGCCATCCTTGGGTGGAACGACCATGATCTATATTCATCCCAGGGTGGGATGGTCATGCTTATGAAGCTAGAACTTCCCAAAAGTGGGATAGAACCTTCCAAAACCTTGCAAAAGTGGTTAAGACCACTGTGTAACCTCTGAGGGTTGCCCTAGGGGGCCATATGATGTCAACTTAGCCATTTCTCATGGTCACCTAATCAGATTGACATTATTTTAGTGTCTACACTAATTTTTCACCTATGGAGGGTTTTATGTTCATTCTTTTACTCCCTATGGTGCTTTGTGGTTGTTTCACTAGTTTGGATCACCCTATGTCATTGAGGGGAATCTTGCTCATGTTGATCCAATTCCTTCTATTTTGTAAGGTGGTGGACATCGTTCCCTATAAATCCTAATTTTTTTTATTGTAGGGTTGGCCTTTTCATTCCTTATGTCACTCTTTGGGCTATTTTTCCAGCTATGTTATGCTTCCTTCACCATGTGTGCTATCCTTGTATTCTTAAAGTGTGTGGTTTTGGATGATTAAGTGCTTTGTTTCATATTGTGTGTGGTAGCAAGGTTGTTCTTATGCTTGCAAAAGGATCCTTTTATTCTATATATTTTTAAAAATATTTATGTTGTAAACTTGTATGTTTACAATTTTTGTAGTAGTGTTAGTTATAGGGCCAGTCTTCTATCAATAAGAGCTTATGAAGGTGGTTGGAGCTATCATGGATTAAAGCCTCACCTTACAAGTTTTAGAGGCTTGTTTTTGTGTTGTAAATGACTTAAATTATAGACTTAATTTCAAATGAGAACCTTATATTTCTTTAACTTGAATGTGTTTGGTGTGGGAAGAAAATAAAAGCTAAGAGAGATAGCTCTTTAGGTTTCAATATTTAGATAGTTATAAAGGAAAAATATTTATAACTATTTTTCAAGACTTTTATGTACAATAGATTGATATAGTACTTTATAAACATGGATAATGTTCTTTGGTTAGTATTAAATATGCTTTGAAACTCATATTTTATTGTAAGATTTTTAATGTGAGTCATTATTAAAGATGCTTTCAAAATAGTTAGTGAACTTCTCTCTTGATGTTGGATGAGAAAACATTTATAAATATTCCTAAGATCTATGTAGATAAAGGGATCATTATAAAGATAAGTATGGGCTTATCTTGGATTGATTGGAATGTTGTTTCTTGATGTTGGATGATAAAGCATTTATAATTATTCTTGAGATCTATATAGATAAAGGGATCATTATAAAGAGAAGTATGGGCTTCTTTTGGATTGATTGAAATTTTTCATTTTGTTGTTGGGTGAGAAAGCTTTTATAATGATTCCTAAGATATATTTAGATAAAGGGATCATTATAAATATAAGTATGGGATTCTCTTGGAATTATTGGAATTTTGTATCTAGTAGTGGATGAGAAAGTATTTATAATGATTCTTGAGATCTATGTGGATAAAGGGATCATTATAAATATAAGTACGGTCTTCTCTTTATTGCTATGGTTTGTTGTGACCTTGTTGGTTTGAAGAATACTTGTTTTCTCTTATAGTTACTTGTGCATGGTTGATTGCATAATAGCGTAAGGCATGAGTTAAGTTGCATTGCATTTAGATTTTTTCTGATCCCTAAGTTAACTTTGTTTTGGTGGGTGGTTTTCCATCAAGAAGCTTACAAACTTAGTTGGTAGAAGACCTTGGAAGAAGATTGTAAGCTCCTCAAAAAGATATTGTTGTAAATAGCAAAGGCTTATTTTTCGTTAAAGAATTATAATCTTGACTCTTGTTTCCAAGGATAATTTGATGCTTCTTTATGCATTAAAGAGTTACTTTAGTCTTGTTGAATGGTGTCTTTTTTTTTATTAATTTGAGCATTTAAATGTTGTTATGTTAAATTTAACTTAGAGTTGAACTCCTAAGTGATCTCTAGAGAGGGTTTTCAATGAGTTTCCTTTAAATTTATGCAATGTATGCTTATGTTAGAGTTATGAGTTATCTTGTTAATGCATAAATTTTAAGGGATAGATTTGTGATCCAAGTTTTATAAGAGCATATTTTGGTTTATGGTTAAGAGGAATTCATTTTTATGTTTTCATTTGAGATGAATAATTCAATGTTATTTTTTTGTTCTTGTACATTGGTTTAGACCTAAGATATGACTATGTTTTTATCTATCCTTGGGATGGTTAGATTTTCCTTTTGTAAACCATAAAATCCTAATCTTGGAAGGATTTGCATGAATGCAATATCCAGGTAGCCAAAAATCCTAGAAGGAGTTGCAAGAATGTAATAGCTAGGATCTCATGAACTTGGAAGGAGTTGTGTGTATACAATAGCCAAGTACTTGTGAGTAGTTGCACCTTGATCTATAGGATCAAGGATGTGGGTAAACCTATTCACAAGGTAGTAGTGGTGACTCCTTGATCATGCAGGATCAAGAGGTCATGTTAGTTTCCATCAAAGTGGTAATAGTCTTAGTTGGCCATGGAGGTATGGTAACTAGGCACAAAGGCTCTACATCAAAAAAACTATCTAGGAGGATCGAGAGTCATGTTAGGTAATTGGAATCTCCCTTTAAGTATTATGGGCCTTAAATGGTAATCCCTACATTCTGGTAACATGGTCCTATACTCAGTAGAGTGTAGGAAAGGTATGGGGACCACTTATAGCATCCTTCTAAACATGTAGGTTTAGTAATTTGAATCCCATAAATCATGGGAGTTGACCTCTCCTATCCAATAAGTGTCATTTGTAGTGACTTTGAAACTCAAATGTGGAAAATCCTTGTATGCTAAAATTAATTAATAAGGATTTTCCCCTTGAGAGCCTATGATTTTTATGTTCTCTTTAATAAAAAATTGATTGGTAGATTCTAGGTTATTACATTACTAAACCTACACATTTATAATTATGCCATAAGTGGTTTCCTCCACCTTTACTATACCCTTATTAGTATAGGACCATGTGACCATGATGTAGGGATTACCCTTTAAGGCCCATACCATTTAAAGGGGGACACTAGTTCCCTAACCCAACTTTAGCTCCTACTAGATAGGATATTTGATGTAGAGCCTCAGTGCTTAGTTACCATGCCTCTATGGGCTAACTAAGGTTATTACCACTTTTATGAAAACTAACATGATCTTTGGATCCTACGTGATCAAGGAGTCACCACTATTGTCTTGTGAATAGGTTTCCCCACACACTTGATCCTACTCGATCAAGGTGTGACTACTCACAAGTAACCTAGCTATTGTATATACACAAATCCTTCTAAGTTCATGAGAATATAGCTATTGCATTCTCACAACTCCTTTTAGGACTCTCAACTACCTAGCTATTGCATTCTTGCAACTCCTTCCAAAATTAGGTTTCATGGTTTACAAAAAGAAAATTCTACCCACCCCAAGGATAGATAACAACATCATCACATACCATAAAGCTAAACCAAATTATTAAACATAATGCATTATTCATCTCAAATAAAAAGCACAAAATTAATTTCTCTTAACCATAAACCAAACTATGCTCTTATCAAAACTAGAATCTCAAAATTTTCCATAAATATTTACACATTCACAAGATAACTTAATTCTAACATAAGCATTCATTTCAAATAGTTAATGAAACACATCAACAACCATATTTAGATATTACTCAGGAGTGCAACTCCAAGTTAACATTAAACAACATAAACAATATTTAAATTCTTAACTTAATCAATACAAGACCTCAAATTTCCACACTTAAAGCAACACCATTCAACAATATTAAAGTAACTCTTCATTGCATAAAGAAGCATCATAAACTATCCTTGGAAATAAGAGTCAATATTAAAATACTTTCAAGAAAATAAGCCTTTGCTTATTTACAACAATATCATTTCAATGGTCCTCTAAGGTCTTCTGCCAACTAAGTCTGTAATCTTCTTTGATGGTAAAACCACCCACCATATACAAATTTTACTTACGGATGAGAATAGCTCTAAATGCAATGTAAATTAGCTCATACCTTACTCTATTATGTAAACAACCATGCATAAGCAAGTTATAAGAGATGAATCCTCCATCTCCTCATAAATAAGCAAGCATTATTTTAATCCATCACAAGTTAAATCATTTCATAACAACCTAGGAGAAGCCCATACTTCTCTTTATAATGATCCCTTAATACACATATATCTAAAGAATCATTATAAATACTTCCTATGTCGAGCCAAAACACATCACTCGTAGCAATTCAAAATAAGCCCATACTTCTCTTTATAATGATCCCTTAATCCACTTAGATCTCAAGAATCAATATAAATACTTTCTCTTTCCAACAACAATAATTGAAGTTCACTACTACAATTATTTTAAAGCACAGGTACCTTGTTAAAAGCTTACAAATCAAGTATACCTTTAATAATGATTCAAATTAAAATGCTTTAATAAAACATGAAATTCAAAGCATATTTAATATTAACTCAAATCAACTACATTATCAAAATATTTAAAAAGCACTTTATTACTCTTTAATCTATAAAAACCTTGAGAAAAGGTATACACATTTCTTTTTTAAAACCATCTAAAATTTAAAACTTAAATAAAGCTACCTCATAGTTTTCTTTTATTTCCAAGCCAAGCATATTTAGATTAAATAAATATGGGGTTCTCACTTAAAAGCAAGTCTACAATATCAGTATTTATCAAATAAAAAATGAACCTCTTAAATCTTAGAAGGTTAGGCTTTATTCCATGCAAGCACCAACCACCTAAAAGTGGTTATTGAAAGAAGGCTAGTCATATTTACTAATGCTTCCTCTTAATGCATAAAAATTACAACATAATGCTTTTAGAAAGACATGAAGTTATGCACATTCATTACAATGAATACTTAATTTAAACATTCAACCATATGTAAGTATTCAACTACTCACAAACCTAAAATAAATCATTTCCACCACTCGTAAGCTAAAATAAAACTCTCAGCCATCCATGACCAATGCATACAAATGATTAAAAAAAAGCACACAGGTGGATGATAAGACATTACAGTTAGAAGCTAAAATTAAAGGAGTGATGTAAGGACATGAGACCAACCCAATAAAACTATGGGGTTCTATGGAACATTGAACACCACCATATGAAATGAGCAAGACTACCTTGATGTGGACCAGATCTAACATAGGGGTGCTCTACTATAATAATAAGTGAATCAGCCATAAAACACAATAGAAGGATAAAAGCATGAACAAAGCAACCTCTCACAAGTGAACAAATGAGAAACCAAGGAATGAAAAACAACATGGAAACAACCAGTGAAGGAGAAAGGAACAAGATGCTATGGGAAGGAAATCATGATACTTCCTTGAGCCTAAGCTAAATTTCTCTAAGCTGCTTCTCCATTTCTCAAACAGTGTCTTTCGATCCTAACTTGATCCTCTATATTATCCCTTGATAGAGGTGTTCAAATTTTTTTGCCATCCAAGGCTTCAAATGGGGCCATCTCTAATGATGCATGGTATCCAAATTATTACATGAAAACTCCATGAGATACAAGAAGTCTTCTCACTTGACTTTTGATCCATGCAATACATGCACAACATATCTTCTAAAACCTAGTTTACCCTCTTAGTCTAACCATATGTTCAAAATAATATGTAGAACTTAAAATTCAATATAGTGGCCCTCTACACACTGTTGAGCTTGTTGAAATTTAGATGTGAACCTAAATATCCCTATCTAATATGACTTCCTTAGGAGACCCATTTACCAAAATTATTTCCTTAGTAAGCCTATTTTACACCATCTGTGCATCTTCCTTGATGTTCCTCAGTATAAAGTGTGTAAACTTGATCAATTTGTCCACCACTACTAATATCACCTCATGTTGGTACGTAGTCTTAGGTAAATCCATAATAATATCCATCAATATTACCTGCCACTTCTATATAGGTACCTCATGTGGGTATAATTTCTTGGTTGTTTGATGATGTTTTACTTTCACTTCCTAACATTCTAAATATTTTGCAATGAAATCAATGATATCTTGCTTCATATTAGACCAAGCGAAGGTCTTTTCCATGTACTCTATCATTTTTTACCCTTCTGTATGAGAAAAATTAGGGAGAATTTATGCGCATATTACATAATCATTCTCCTTAAGCCCATATTCCATGTTGAAACCCTTAATTTATTTTAAAAATATCTTCTATTCTATCCTAAATTTCTATGCAATATGAGTCCTATAGTTGCATTTCCTTGAACCTATCCATCAAATTTATATGGCTTCAAGTTAAGGTAGCTTTGTATCTTCTCCTACTCAAGAAATCTGCAACCTTATTTACTATCCCTTTGATATAGTCAATACTAAGGTCTTATTCTACTAAGAACTCTACTCATATTATTTGTATTGAATTCAACATAGGTTGGGTATCAATATACCTTAGATTTTGATGGTCTATCCTTAGTTCAGAAATCTTCCCAATAAGTGATTTCTCAAGCCTTCTTAGGCATGCACACTATGGCCCAATATTGGACGAGATCGTATATCCTTACTAGTTAAACTTAATGATTACCTTATTCAATACTTTAAAATTTAATCCCAAGGAACCATCCTTCCTTTTCATAAATAATATTGTAGACTCTCAAATAGACACAAAAGGTTTGATTAGCCCCTTTACTACAAATCCTTGTAGTTGCACCTTCTGATCTTACAATACTATTGGGGTCAAATTGTAAGGTGTCCTTGAAAGGAGATTTAGTTATTGCTCTTAACTCAATAGTAAATAATTTTGATATTGGTTTCATTATATCTTACTATTGCTCCATCTGATCTTGAAATAATTTAACTAGGAAAGAGAAGTTTTCTACCCTCTCACTGGAACCTACTTATTCCTTTGGTTTACATATTAAAATTTTTTGTCCTCCCAAACTTCCTATTGAGGTTTTTTGTTCTCCCAATTTTCTTTTGGAAACATACTATGACTTCCTCTTATGTAGTTGATCATACCTTCATGGAATATCCTTCTCCCAACCACGTGTTATTTCCTATCCATAAAAGGAGTTGGGTAAATCTTAATTTCTCCTAGACTACAATTGTAATCCATTAGTTTTCATCTCCCTATGAAATTACTTAGACCACTATCACTCTCTTGATAATATCATGATCATAAGATATCATATTTGAGAAGCCCATCATTATTTATTGAAAAATTATTATGGTCATACTTGTTTTTTGTAAGGTGCCATCTCCATTGAGAAAATTATCACTCATTTGATAATGATCATGACCACACTGAAATATTTGTAAGGTATCATCCACTTTGATAAGAACATTATCACTCATTTTATAATGATCATGGCCATACTTACCTCTTCACAATGTACCACTTTCTCTTCTACTTTAGTTAGTTGCATTTCCCTCATGCACTAACTTATTTTATTATCACCCTCTTCGAAAAGGTCATAGCCACACTTGTCTACATACAAGTTATTTTGATAGGATCATTATCACTCACTAATAATTATTAGGGTCACACTTACCTTCATGTAAGGTGTTTTACCTAAAGTAGCACATCAAGTCAAGGCTTACCCTAGGCACACTTACTACAAGCCTTAAGTCGTATGACCTAGAGCTCTGATACCAACTGTAAAAAAACAAAACTACCAACCCAAATTTTTTGAAAGGATCACTAACACATAATGGATCACAAGGTAAAAACTCTTAATTTCACTATCACAGCATACAAGGGTTCACCACATTTGATTTCCAAGTCATTATAGATGACACTTAGTGGATAAGAGTGACCAACTCCTATACTTTTTTTGGGGTTCACCTTACTAAACCTACTCATTTAAGAAGGATGCAGAAAGTGATTTTCCCCATATTTCCCATACCCTTAATGACATGGGATCATACAACCATAGTGTAGGGATTATCCTTTAGGACCTACATGCCTAAATGGGGATGCTTATTCCCTAACCTAACTCTAAGTCCATCTAGGTAGGTTAATTAGCATAGAGCCTTGGTGCTTAGTTACCACACCTCCATGGGCTAACTAAGTTCATTTCCACTTTTATGACAATTTACATGACCACTTGATCCTACACAATCTAGTAGATCACCACTATTATCTTGTGAATGACTTTCCCAATGACTAGGTGGGGCACACCCAACCCTACATGGTCAAGGTGAAACAATTTGCAAGTACCCTGGTTATTGCATTCTTGCAACTCCTCCTAGGTTTGGGTTTTATGGCTTACTAGAGGATATTTTATACCCAATCTAGGGATAGATAAGCATTACCACATTTACCAATAAATTAAACAATGCACTTAGCATAATAACAAGTAGTACATACCCCATAAATTTTGAAAATGTACAACAAATATTCCTCTTAACCATAAACCATCTATGTATAAATAAAGTGCTTTATTCAAATGCTTCTAACAATATAAATGCATAGACAATATAATTATATCCCTAATATAATATGCATTTTTTATAGTTGATAGAACGCAAAAATAACTATAGAAAGAGATTACTCAAAATCACATAGAATAAAAAAATCCAAGTTATTATTAGCAACATAATATTACAGTTTGTACAATAATAAATATACAAAACTTATTAATCAACTTAATCATTACAAATCCTATAAGGTTTTTACAACTTCTAATAAATCAAAGCTCTATGAAGGTATTCCCAATTTTCCTCGAACCAACTACAAGCTAGAAATCCTATTCAATATGGAGAAACCACCCATAGTTTTATGAAGTATACTTAAGGATCAGAACAACTCTTCATGCAATGCAACTAAAACATGTCATGCTCTACTATGTAAAAAAATTTGCACATAATATAAGCAAGCTATAAAAATTGAATCCTTATTTTAATTTTTATAATGATATCTTAACCCACAAAAGTCTTAGGAATTATTATAATAGTTGATCTTATCAAACCAACAACAAACATTCAACCTCAATACAAGAGAATCCCATACTTATCTTCTATAATGAATCCTTAATCTACCCAAAATATTAGGAACTCATTATGATAATATCATTTCAAGCATCACATAACAATTTCATGTAAAATAATACCATACTTATCTTCTATAATTAATCCTTAATCTACCCAAGATCTTAGGAATTCACTATGATAACATCTTTTCAAGCATAACATAACAATTTCATGTAAGAGAATCCTATACTTCTCTTTAAAATGATTTCTTAACTATCTCAAGTCTCAAAAATCATTTAATAGTTTCTCTTTCAAAACCAACATGCATTAATCCATTGATTCCTTAACTATCACAAGTATCAAGAATCAATAATAGTTTTTCAAAACCAAACTCAAACAATAACCTATTGATTCTCAATCCACAAAGATCATTAAATTAGTTTCTCTTTTAAAGCCTAAATAAACATTCAAAACAATAAAATATAATCATATACTTCTCTTTGTAATAATTCTTTAACTCACAAGAATCTCATAAGTCATTACACAAAGCATGCTTTAACTTTAACTTTATATGCAACAACTAAAAAAAGGATTAAAGTAACTTATTCTAACGTAAATATTTATTTAACTTTCTTTACCACAACTAAGAAATATTAAAGAACTTAACATAACATAAATTTTTCTTTAACTTTAACTTTCTCCAACACAGCTAAGAAATATTAGAGCACTTAATCTAACATAAAGCTTTATTTAACTATAACTGTCTTTACCACAACTAAGAAATATTAAAACACTTAATATGGCATAAATCTTCCTTTAACTTTCTTTACCACAACTAAGAAATATTAAAGCACTTAATCTAACATAAAGCTTTATTTAACTTTAACTTTAACTTTATTTACCACAACTAATAAATATTTATTTTTCATAAGAGCAATCTAATTACAATAATTACTTTCTCATAAATAAAACCAAACCTTACTAAAAACATTAAATAAAATACTTCAAAACAAGGTGGTAATTAAACTCTGCCAAACTTCATAATTGACCAAGGAAAGGCATACAAAATCAATACAAGATAAGCCCATACTTCTCTTTATAATGATCCCTTAATCCACATGGATCTCAGGAATCATTATAATTTATATCTCAAACAATTAATACTTTATAACATCAACCCTTCAATTTTTCTAGCATTTAATATACTAAAGCACTCAAGATCACTTTATTATACTAGAAATAATCAAAGCATTCTAATTCTTTAAATACTTTATTATACTAAATATAATCAAAGCATTCATATCCTTTAAATACTTTATTACACTAAATATAATCAAAGCATTCTAATCATTTAAACACTTTATTATACTAAATATAATCAAAGCATTTATAATACAAAGCATAAAGGGAGCTTAAACCTTAATTAAGATACAACCCATATCTAACAAATGAAGCTACATTTAAAATAAAATAAGAAAGGTATTAAATAAAACCTTTACAAATAGGTAAACTAAAGCACCCACTAGATTTAATCAAAACTCAAAGGTGTTTCACTCCACAACACAAAACATAAAAGGATTTTCTTTGTAAGAAACATAGAGAAACCATATAAATAAGATAATAGACACTCTCCAAATATAAAATAAATATTAGTATAGGGTGGGGTTTTCTATCCAAGGCATCAACTCAAGGATTTATGCATCTCCCTATAAGCATACAAAGGATAAAAATCTAGAAAAATCTAAAGAGATGACTAGAGTCCTACGCACATTGACCAGAGGTTGGATTAAGGTTGCATTGGAAAATGAACTAGCTAGCAACATTAGAGCAAGTAAGAACAAACCCAAGGATGGTAAAACCCTTAAGACATCGACTAGCCAAAATCCTATGTTGGAAAAGGAGATACATAGCATAAAAATGACTTCAAAGAACTTATATTGGGTTACTAGACACAAGAAGCAAGCCTTAATGGAATTCTAGCATAGCCTTACTCAAAGGCATCTAATATAAGAGCTTAGGTAGCAAGCAACAAGAAGTAAACAACTGACGCACATGGTTGGGCTTATCTAGAACACAAAGATGAAGAAAACAAGCTAAACAAAGCATAAATATGAAAACACCTACAAATATTGAGATTCCTCTAAAAGTCTCATCAAAATTAGCCACTGCTTCCTTCCCATATGTTTGAGATCCTCCTTATTTCCCATAGAACCTCTTCTCTTCAAGCTTAAAACCCACCAATAAATAGTAACCCTCTCCAACATGTAAATTGAGGTGGTAGATCTCAAAATACCCAAGAAAGTGTTTCACTTAGAGACACTCACCACCTTGGATGATGTTGCACTCTAAGAGATATTAATGCCCTCTAGAATTTGTTTTCCATAATGGTTTAACTCTTATGTTAATTTTTTTCTTTTAAAACAATCAACTAATTCCAAACAACTTTATCAACTCTCTTGAAGTTTAAACAATTTACCTTATTTCTCTAAGGTATTAATATTAGTACTTTAATAATTCAAAAGCTTTACAAACTTATGCAAACATAAACAAGAATAGATTCAAACTCAACAAGGCTTCACACCATTTTTTTATCCTTAAATGAATGATCTCTTTAAAGATATATTGATGCTATCATTTCCCAAATAAAGCAGTCTCATTGCAAGCGACTTCTCGGCCCAACGGTGTGAAACATGAGGACATGCACAAAATGCAATGTATATATATGAAGAATAGTTTTTCATGTTACCCTGAGTTATCGATTAATAATTAATCATCATAATTTCTTTAAATATCTCTATTTGTAGGTGGTTCTCCCATATGGTCCCATTGAAGAGAGCACCTAGTCCTGCACCCACAAATATATCAGTAGTACCATATTCCAATCTCAAAAGGATGAAATCATCTTATAAAAAGATATCATAAAATGTAGTTATGCTATTATATAAACACATCAACACATAGCTTACTATCCATAAGGAGTTTTTCCAAGTAGGGGTGTTACAGTAATAGCAACCAAAATTGTTATTGATCCCATAGAGGCAACATTTTCACTGTATGTATATGTGTAAGAGGGAGAATAAATTTAGCTTATAAAGAAAACATTAAGAGAGTGGTTTTCAAGCTTAAATAGATAGTATCATTGAAAAATAATCATGAGTGGACTATATAAAGCCTAGGGGTTCCTAAGGTGTCACATCTACGACATTGTTGCCTACATAGAGACAACAAAATTTCCACCCAAAGTGGCTAGATAAATGAAATGTATATGTGAAAATAATTGGATTAAACTTGTAGGGTTATGTTTAGGTCAAATGGATAGGTATCAAGGTAGATCTATCCAAAATAGACAAGTATGAGAGGTAGAATTTTGCCCAACTATCATGACTAACACAATCACTACCTATGCAGGAGAGGCAATATTTCTACTTTGAGGTAAAAAATGACAAGGTAGGAGTTTGGAGCTAAGGCTATAGGGTTATCTTCTAGGTATTTAAGAACTGGTCGCATTTAGGGGAGGTCTTGACAAAACTACAAAACAAGTAATGGAGAGCTTGGAAACTAATGCAAGGGTGAGTGCTTAAAAAATACAATTAAGGTCAAAGTATTGCAAATGCAAGTGATAAGGATACAACAAAATACTATTCAAGAAAAATGTTAGCAAACTAAATACATAAATGCAAAGAGGATAATGAAGAGAAGACAACAACCCAAGTAGATAGAAGTAGAATCTCCTTACTACCCCTAAGCATGAAACACTTCAATCAACAAGATGAAAGTAAGAACTTAGAGCAATGAGAAAATAAAATGGTAAAGTTTTTTTAGCATAGATATTTTCATTGTGAGAAGCACCCCAAGCCCTCAATTTATAGGATTTTTTGCTTTGGGGATGAAGCAAAATAAATTTATGGTTATGGAAATGATAAGGTAAATTTTTAAACTTCAAATCTTGAGGTAATGGGAGGTGGATCTAGGAAGATAAATTTTGGATTTCAATACCATATGGTATGAATATAAGATAAGATAGATATTCCATAAAGCATTTAGTGAAGTGAGGGATGATCAAGCTCCAATACCCAAGCCTCAAACAACACTCATCTATGAAATTGAGATCCTATGTATTTTCGGGAGACCACCTACGATAAGGAGAAACCTTTAGACCCAGGAATATTTTTGGCCTTGTATTATTTGTAGTACATCAGATATAATATCCAAAAATATCATCCTCCCATACTATCATAGAGGTAGGTAGTGTGCTCTAGGTCATACATGGAATCCTCCTTGAGTAGTGGCCTGAAATATTGGTCCAAGCATTATCATTTATCACTACAATATAAAGGAGGACCTATGGATAGTACATACACCCTAGCTTAGAATACTTGGTTCTATTAGAATTTTAATCTACAAAAAACTTCTTATTTTGTTGAATGTTAACCTGCAACCAAAAATTCTACCAAAAAAATTGAGCATAGGGAGGAGACTTCCCTATCATAAAATTACTACATGAATAGACTAAACAAGTTGGAGAGAAATATACCAGTCAAGATAGAAATAGTTAGAGTGTTAGGATCCCTTCCTAACATTATTTTGTAATTCTCATTGGCTTATGTAATGACCCATTTCCAACATGGGGTATTCTATTATAATGTTATTTTGTAATACTTTGTAATGTATGTGGTAAGGCACCTAGCCAAGTGGTGCCATCTCATGTAATTGTTATCAAAATTGTAACCAATTTTTAGTAGAAGATTCTAGCTCAAGTAGTATTTTTAATGTAAGCCAACTCTTAAGCCTTTAAGTAGGGTTGCATGCAGCTTTCTCTTTAAAAGACATGGAGCCATGTACAAATGTATCTTTTTGCAAGTTAATGAAATATTGAAGGAGGTTGTTCCCACAAAGAGGCCTATGATTTTGAGTTATTTGTGAGATTGTTTTAATTTTGTTATTACTTTTTGCATGGTTTTATTTTGTTAATTGATGTATTTTAGTTATTTTTTAGAATTTTGTGTGAGTGAACTTTATTTTAATAGTAGGTTCCTGACAAGTGGTATTAGAGCACTTTTTAGGTTCGAGTTCTACTAAAACTGTGATAATTCTTGCTCATCCATTTTCACCTAGTAGGTATAATTTTTCTATTTTTTCATTCCGCTTTCCTTATTTAAAAACCAAAAAATTAGAAAAAACCAAAAAATCCAAAAATATAATATTTTTTTAGTAGTTGAGTAGGCTAGAAACCTTGTGTAAAGGGTTTTAAAATATCATGAAGTATCTGTCATTATTGGCTAATATAGATAGCTTATAAAGTGTGTAGTGAAGTGAGGGATGATCAAGTTCCAATGCCCAGGCCTCAGACAACACTTGCCCACAGAATTGAGCTCCCATGCATCTTTGGGTGTATTGGGAGACATTTTAGGCTTCAATAAAATTTTATCTAGTAGGAAAATTTTTGGTCTTGTATCATGCATAGTCCATGGGACACGACATCCTAGATTATTACCCTCTCATACTATCATATAGGTAGATAGTGTGCTCAAGGGTATGTATGGAATCCTCCTTGGGTAGTGGCCTAAAATATTGGTCCGAGCACTATTGTTTGTCATTGTGGTATAACATAGGACCTATGGGTGTTACATACTCCTCTACCTAGTGTACCTTGGTTCGATCAAAACTTCAACCTACAAAAAACATCTCCCTATTCTGCTGAATCTGAATTCATGACCCCCAAAAAAGTGAGCATACGGAGGAATTCCCTATCATATAAGAACATACTTTGCATGCACAAAATAGTCTAAAATATATATACAAGTGTCTAGAACAACCTAAAATATTCTAGTATCATTCAGGTTAGTGGTAGTAATAGTTAGGTCAATGATAGTAATAGTCATCAATAATAGTCAAAAATTATAAAGGTTCAAGGTCAAAAATAGAACCATTAGTGTCAGTAACTGCATAATATATAGGATCCTAGGGTCAGAGGTGAACAGTGTCATTAACTACAATACAAGCAACAAGGATAGTAACAAGGTGGTCAATCAATAAAATTCATAAGTCAAAGACACTTGGTTTAGTACCCAATTTTTGAACCGTATCTTCAAATCAAAAATTGACCACACTAGTAGACTTATCTAAACAAAGGATAAAAAAAAATTGGGGTGCCCAAAAGCCATGTTGTGGGATATAGCTCATTGTGACCATCTTTTTGAGTTTATCATTTTGATATATAACACCCAAGCACTTTTTTAGACCCCTTACTAAAAATAGTAACTCCTAAAACCACACTTCTATTTTTAGTAATTCAATAAAAAAGGTTCAAGACTATCCAAAATGGTTGGTTGCAGTTGTGGATATCAAAAAGAGATAGATTAGGTCACCTTATTGTTGGAATTCCTAAAAAATCACCATTGATAGCATGTAAATTTCAAATCAAGCCATGATGATAGAGCTTCAAAATTTTAGTAATGATTATGATACCTCCAGAATCTGCATAGAAGGACAACTTGTAGATTTTGAGTCAAAATTGCAAGGTGGTCCAAGCAAGTTTGAGTATCGTATTGGGTACTAACATTCTAATAAAGGTAAAGTAAGAGCAACAAATGACTCTCATACTCACTATTATCGTGATCCTACCTTTAAGATGCTCAAATTAGACTTTCCTAAGTTTAATGGGAAGGATTTGGATGGGTGGTTATGTTATGTTGCTCAATTTTTAAACTCCACGATATCCCCATATATTACCATGTTTAAATGGCTTCATTCAACTTGGAATCTAAATATTTACCAATGGTTTCAGAACACTACCCTTGATCCTTCTTGGGAATACTTTGAGTCTCAATTACTCACTCACTTTGGCCCTACGCTTTGGCCCTAGTGAGTATGATGAACTTACAAGACAACTAAAAAATTTGAAACAAACTTTGAAAGTTCGATATTACCAAATACAATTTGATAAATTGGCCAACAAAAATAAGGGACTAAATGAAGGGTTTTGTAAGATTTTTTTCATTAGAATTTTGAGGGAAGATCTCCAATTTGAGGTCACAATGTTTAAACCACAATCCATGATGTAGGCTATCAAGTTGGCTCATTTGGATAAATCCAAATTTTTAGATTAGAAGTGGATATCTAAATTTCCATAGGCTAGACCTTCCTTCCCTCCTCAATTCCAGAATTAGAATCAGAATGAATAAAAAATTGCTACACCCAAATGTTTGACTATCACAGAAATGGATGTGTGATGTGCCTAAGTATTTTTCTACAATTATGATGAATATTTTACTCATAGGCATAGGTGCACCCAAAAGAAGTTGCTCCTCATAGATGTTGATGAGCCTGAAACTAGTGACATAAGTGATGATGACACAAAACCAGTAGAAGAACCACCACAACCGGAGGTAAAAAGCCAAGAAGAACCATAAGATAAAAAAATTATTCATGCTATTGCTGACATTACTACTCCCTAAACCATGAAAGTTGTGGGTTATTTTGAAGACCTACGTCTTACCATCTTGATTGATTTTGGTAGTACACACAACTTTATTGATCCCTGCATTGCCAAGCAGCAAAATTGTTACGTACATATATATAATTCCTTTGAGGTTATATGAGCCAATGGTAGGACCTTACCTTGAAAAGGTAAATATAATAATTTTAAGGTAAAAATTGGGGACTATGAGCTCAAAAAATATATGTTTGTACTTCAACTAGGGGATGTGATATTGTATTGGAAGCTCAATGGTTGGGCACATTGGAAACCATCTCATGGAACTTTGTTGAGCTTTGGATGCAATTTTCACATAATGGATAGTCCCACACTCTCCATGGCTCAAAATTAGGGTCTTCATAGATTATCATTTCAAGCCAAATTAAGAATTTAAAAAATCATCTCAGGAGTCATTTCAAATATTTGTGATCCAACTTCATCCTTCAGAGGAGGATTATTTTCCTATAGATTTGTAACTTATTTTTGCCAAGTATAATATTGGTTTTGCTAAACCATCAAAATTACCACCTTGTTGCTCATGTGACCATGCTATTATTTTGTTACCTAGCAATGCACTACCTAACATTATAATGTATTGATATCCTCATGCTCTTAAGTAAAAAATTGAGAAGTTAGTACAAGAATTATTAAAATTCAGTGTCATTCGGCCAAGCAACAATCCATAATATTCTCTAGTTTTACTAGTGCACAAGAAATATGGGTCCTAGAGCTTGTGTATTGATTACCATGAGCTCAATAAACTCATCATCAAGGATAAGTTTCCTATTTTGATGGTGGATGAATTACTAGATGAACTACATGGGACTATGTACTTTTTCAAATTATAACTTTGTCCTGGGTACCATCAAATCCTGCTCAAGGATGAGGATATTCCTAAGACTACTTTCCATACTCATGATCACTATGAGTTTTTGGTGATGCCATTTGGCTTGACTAATACTCCTTCCACTTTTCAAAGACTTATGAACAACATTTTTCCCACTCCTTCAAAAACTCATCGTATATTTCTTTGATGACATTCTGGTGTATAGTAACTCATGGGAAGAGCATCTCGTTCATGTGGATTAGACTCTACAACTATTGGCATAACATAAACTCTATGCTAAGCGGTCCAAGTATTCTTTTAAGTTGATATAAGTGGAGTATTTGGGATACATTATCACAAATGATGGTTTCAAAGTTAACCCCAAGAAGATCCAAGTGATTCAGGAATGATCGAAACCCCGCACTCTCAAGGGTCTTCAGTATTTTTTGGGCTTACAAGTTATTACTATAAATTTATTCATAACTATGGTAAAATTTTATCTCCCCTCACTTCCATATTAAAGGAATCTTTTACTTGGTTGGGACCCATTAAATAGGATTCCCTTGAGTTGAAGTATGCTATGACCACCACTCCAGTCTTTGCCATACCAAATTTTTTTAAAAATTTTGTCATTGAAAACAATGCTTTTGGTTGTGGTATTGGTGTCATGTTGATGCAAGAAAGACAGCCCTTGGATTTCACTAGTAAAGCTCTCTCCAGCCATAATTTAGAAAAATCCACTTATGCCAAGAATATGATGGCAATTCTACATGTGATAATCCATTGGCGATCATATATCATTGTGCATAATTTCTTCATTAAAATGGACCATCAGTGTCTCAAATACTTTTTTGATCAATGGGTTTCCACCCCTGAACAACAAAAATGGGTCTCTAAACTTATGGACTATGATTATGATATCACCTATAATAAGGGTAAGGATAATATTGTGATCTAGGATCTCTCACCAATTTGAGGCTCTCAGTATGTTTTGTGTCATTTTGGCACCCATTTCCTAATGGATCGATTCCTTACACCAAAAGGTACTTCAAGATTTTTATCTACAAACTTTGATTGGCTCCCTACATATTGAGCCTACTTCATTCTAGGGATACACTTAGTATGGCCATGATTTGTGTTACCACCAACACCTTGTTATTCCCACACGTCTCCACTTCAATAACTTCTCATGAAAGAATTACATGTTGCGCCTTTTGCAGGCCATTTAAAAATTTTCAAAACATATGAACGACTTAAGCACATTTTTTTGGAAGGGTATAAAAAATGACATTCAGGATTTTGTGGTGGCTTGTGATACCTATCAATGAATGAAAGGTGAAACAGTGCATTATCCTAGCACTCTTCAACCCTTACCCATTCTTGACTAGGTTTGGATGGATATTTCAATGGATTTATTGAAGGTTACGTAAGTTCAGAGGCAATTTTTTTATCTTCATGGTAGTGGATCATCTTTCAAAGTATGCTCACTTTTGTTCCATCTCCCATCCTGACACAACCTCCACTATTGCCCAAATTTTCCTTGATTCTATTTTCCACCTTCATGGTATGCCTACCTCCATCGTGTTCAATCGTAATCCAACCTTTACTAGTCATTTTTGACAAGAATTTTTTAATTTTTGGGGAACTCAACTCAAAATAAGTTTAGCATATCATTCATAAACTAATGTCCAGATTGAGATTATCAACAAATGTTTGGATACCTACGTTCACTGCTTTGCAAATGATCATCCTACTCAATGGGAAAAGTGGCTTCCATTGGCCGAATGGTGGTACAACACTTCCTATCACACAATAACCAAATTTACCCATTTCAAGGTAATTTATGGGGACCCTCCACTCACATCTTCCTCTTACATTTTAAGAAACTCCAAGGTCCATGTCATCAACACTAATCTCAGTATATGTATCGATGTACTCCACTAATTGAAGCTAAATTTGGATGTGGCCCAAAATTGAATGCACCAACAAGTTGATCAACATCATTTCAAGCACAACTTTGATGTGGGTGATATGGTTTTTCTTTGCTTACAACCATACAAATAGTCATCCCCCTAGCTTCACAGGTGCCAAAAACATGCTGCAAAATACTATGGGCCCTATCAGGTTTTACAGGGGATTGGTACCACAACTTAAAAATTGGCCCTCCCACCTACCTCCAAGCTCCATCATGTTTTTCATCTCCTCTCTCAAAAAGGTTGTCGAGTTTCAAGTATAGTTTTAATATGCACTCCCAAAATTGGATGAAGAAGGTTCTATCTTGCTCGATCTTGAATAGTTGTTGGATCATTGGACCTGCACTCTCTACAATTGCACCATTACTAAGGTCCTTGTTTAGTGGCATGGACTTCAGCTTGAAGATGTTATGAGAGTCTCTCCACCAACTCCAGCACCATTTTCCTCATCTTTAGTTTTGAGGATAAAGCTTTTTGAAGGGAAAGGACATGTTAGGATCCCATCCTAACATTATTTTGTAATTCTCATTGGATTATGTAATGACCCACTTCCAACGTGGAGGAATCTATTATAATTTTATTTTGTAATATTTTGTAATGTATGTGGCAAGTAAGGAACCTAGCCAAGGGGTGTCATCTCATGTAACCGTTATCAATATTGTAACCAATTTTTGGTAGAATATTCTAGCTTGAGTGGCATTTTGCATGTAAGTCAACTCTTGAGCCTTTAGTTAGGATTACATGCAACTTTCTCTTTAAAATACATATATCCATGTACGAATGTATCTTTTTGCAATTTAATGAAATATTGAAGGTCACCCCCTCGAAGAGGCCTATGATTCTGAGTTATTTGTGAGATTGTTTTAATTCTACAATTACTTTTTGCATAGTGTTATTCTATTAATTGATGTATTTTATTTATTTTTAGTATTTTGTGTGTGAGCTTTATTTTAATAGTAGGTTCCTAATACAGAGTCAATCATAGTCAGGACAAATTTTACTAGTGTCAATAATAGTCAAGTATAAATTCAGTTTAATACTGTAATAGTTGGGATAGAGTTACTGGTTACTAGTGTTAATATTAGTTTTTTGTGATCATCAAAATTTATAGAAAACAAGGAATTCTAAGTGATAGAGTATGACCAAATATTCATCAGTACAAGAAACCATAGTTTCAATTATAGAACAATTTTAGTAACATACAGTATCAGTTATGGAACAATGTTAGTACTAGACAGTGCAAATACAATGCCATAAGGAGTTATCTAACAAGAAACAAAATTCATGAGAAAACCAAGCCTATAGAAGAAAAAGTAACAATTAAAGACAACAATTCCCCTAAAAAAAGTTTGGTGTACCAAAAAATAGTGTTTTTATATATAGCCCATTACGACCGTCTCATCGAGTTGATTAGTTTAGTATATAGCCTCCATGCACTTTTTTCGGGGGTAAAAAACATCATTTTGGGGCCTATTTCATTACAATCATATTTTTGAGCTGATCATTTTGATATATAGAACCCAAACACTTTTTTGGCTTATTATTGAAAATAGTAACTCCTAGAACAATACTTCTATTTTTAGTAAGTTAGTAGTAGTGGTTCAAATTCCACCAAAATGGCTAGTGGCACTAGAGGACATCAAAAGGATACAGAACAAGTCAAATTTATGGATAAAATACATACACACTTAATAACCTTCTACGTGACACTAAATAAATGAGGGATGAAATACAACATTTGAGAGGTGACTACATAAGCTTCAAAGCTTCATTTGAAGAATGATTTCTAGAGGTTGATGAAAAACTTAAGTATGATCCAAAGGTGTTTGAGCATCATGACATTGATCCATCAGGTAGAGGAAAAGGAATCCTTAAGGATAGGGAAGGCTTACACTCTCTTTTTGACCCTGATACTCCCTTTAAGATGCCTAAATTAGACTTTTCTAAGTTCAAAAAAAAGGATGTGGATGGGTAATTATGTTAAGTAGATCGGTTTTTCAAACTTCACAGTGTTCCTAAATATTTATGGATCACTATGGCATATTTAAAATTTGAATCTAAATATTTACAGTGGTATCAATGGTTACAACATAGTTCCTGGCCCTTCTTGGGAATATTTTGAGTCATAATTACTCACTCATTTTGGCCCTAGTGAGTATGAGGACTTCATAGGAGCATTAACTAGATTAATATAAATCTCTACAGTTCATGAATACTAGACCCAATTTGAAAAAATGGTTAACAATATCAACGGGTTGAATGAAGGATTTTCTTAGAGTTGTTTCATTAGTGGCTTGAAAGATGATATCAAGGCTAAATTCAAGATGTTCAAACCATAAAATATGATGCAAGTCATATGAATGGCATGGTTATCCAAAGAAAATGTTTTGGCTCAAAGGAGATCACCTAAATTTCCATAGGCTAAACCCTCATTTCCTTCCAAGTTCTTACCCAATACTAGAAATAAATATACCCCCTAAAAGCGCTTGACTATAGAAGAGATGGATGTCCAATGTGCACAAGGTTTATGTTATCAGTGTAACAAAAAATACTCACTAGGGCATAAATGCACCTAAAAGAAGTTATTTTTGTTGGATGTAGAGGAGTCAGTAAGTAGTGACAAAATTAATGATGAAGCAAAACCATCAGAGGAACCACCTCAAGATGAAGGTGAAACACATGAAGAGGCATAGACAAAAAATTGTCCATGCTCTTTTAGGAATTACTACCCCTTATACAATGAAAGTCAGAGGCTTTTTCAAAGGTTAATATCTTACAATTCTCATTTATTCAGGAAGCACACAACTTTATTGATCCTTGAGTCACCAAGCAAGCCAATTTTTACCTACATTTTAACAACCCAAAACTACCAACCCAATTTTTTTTTAAAGAATGATTGCAAGCAAAGTTTTACAAGAGGAAAACCCTTTTTTATCTTTCTAGTATACAAGGCTTCAACATATTTGAGTTCCAATTCACTATAGATGACACTCAATGGATAGGAGTGGTCAAATATTATGGTTTTTGAGGTTCATCTTACTAAACCTACTCATTTAGAAGGATGTCAAAAGTGGTCCCCCCACCTTTTCCATACCCTCACTAGCATAGGACAATGTGACCATGGCATAGGGATTATCCTTTAAGGCCCATAACACTTAAAGGATAATTTCTATTCCCTAACCCTACTCTAAGTCCATCTAGGTAGGTTAATCTAATGTAAATCCTTGGTGCTTAGTTACCACACCTCCATGGGCTAACTAAGGTTATTACCACTTCACTAGAAATAAGTATGATATTTTGATCCTACACATTCAAGGGACCACCATTGTTGTCTTGTGAATGGTTTCACAACTCTTATTTGGGATACACTCAATCTTACTCTTTTAGCTTTTGATGAGTATATGATATAGGAAATGCAACCACAAGATGTAAGATAAGCAATCTAAAATGATTGTATGATAATGGTACTATAATATGCAGGAAAATAAAGAGAAACTTCTACAATAACTCAAAAATATACCATTAATGAAAGTTCATGAAAATAGTACAATGTATTATAATGGAGGACATGGACACTCCATAAACTATTTTAAGGAACTACATTGTACTCCTCTACCAATTTATACTATGCACTCTCTATATTCTCTACTACTTTGAATTCACTCTCTATAAGGCCTATATATAGGAAGAAATATTCCTTGGCCCTTACTCTACCTATGACACATGTACATGTGGACTACATGCACATTTACATAATTACACATTGACACTTGTGCATTTATTACATTGTTGGAAGTAACTACCTAACTTTACTATAAAGTAAACTCCTACTCTAGTTATGTACCCAAGGTGGTACATCAAGATGTACCTAATAATGTAATATACTCTAGCACCCTCATGTATTACATCATTTGGGTATTGAAGACTTTAGTATTCAATATGGATCTTCATAGTGGTTTTGTAATTTGAGCTCTTCTCTTCTACTTCCTTCATTGTCTTTTTTTCTGAATTTGGATGAGTGTCTTCATCTTATTCAGGTTCTTCTTCTTCTACTTTTGTGTTCATGTTGTTGCTTCTTATATTTTTCATTCCACTAGTTTTTTTTGTTTCAAAGTATTTGGAAGAGTTTTTGATCTTGTAGTCTTTGATATATCCTTGATATACTAGTGATTTTATAATATTTCAAGTCATACGTGGATAAAAATTGCTTCCTTTTCTGTTCATCGGTTTTTTGTATGGTCTATTTCCTTGATCTTCAAAAATGTCAATCTTGAACTCATTTTTAGTGTTTCTAAAATAAGAACTTGGAAGAAATAATCTAATTTGCATATTAGTCTCTCCTAAAATCATTTATAGTACTTATCTTTGTAGTAACAGAAGTAAGATGAATGATATTTTCCTCCACAATATTTACAGGGATAGAAACTCTAGCAGTTTACCTTCTCATGACCAAACTAGCTGCAATAGGAGCATAGTAAAATTATTCCAACTCCTTTGTTCTCTATTTTAAGGAATATTTTCCTCCATTTGCATCTTCCTTATTATCCATTGAATTCTCTAAATCATAAATCATGCTTTTAAATCATATTGATATTTTCCTTGCTCATTTTCTAATTACATTATTTAATGTGTTCTTTGGAGTAGACATCCTTATAACTCCTTAGTGTTATAAATATATTGAGAATAGTTTTGATAGAATCTTTTAAGTAGTCTACCTTATGACTCCCTAGTTTAGAGTATATGAACTAATTTGATAAAACCTTTCTAAGACTTAGATTTTGTAGGATCCTTATGTCTCCCTAGTGATTAGAGTATGCTATAATCTTGATAAAGTGTTAGCTACTATTAGTTCACCTTTTGAGTTTATTTTGTAATGTTTTGAAAATGATAATAATCAACTCCTATTCACCTTATCTCTCCTATTGAACTTTGCACTTACAATTTGATGAAGTTCTCTATGGTTGGATTTATTTTATCCCTATAATATGACTATGAGACAAGCATAAGAAATAAATTCCAACTCTTTTAAGCAATTAATGAACTTTCTTCTTTAACCTTAACTTCAATAGATCAATTTTCTAAATTCCAATTGTCTAAGGTTTAGATATAGTATACCTTATAACTCCCTAATTTTGAACTTTAGAAAACAATAATATATGTAAAATAATATTTTATTATGTAAAGTAGAAACCCTTATTTTTCCTACTTAATTATTTGTAAATATTTTAAATAATGCTCCTTGAGAAAATTCTTAAGGTTATGCACTCTTTGATTGAATTACTTTCATTTTCTAAGGTTTTATATTCTCCAATGCAATATGAATTTAACATTATATATATAAGCTACCTTATACCTCCTTGTATACTTTAATGAAAGAAAATATTTAGTGTAAATATACCTTTGAATTATATGTTGATTGGTGTTGGGCTTGACATCGATGTGTAAACTATGAGCATTGGAATTTCTATCTTCTCCATGAGCATTCAATGCTCTTCATTCAAACAATACTCTTCTAGGATATCTCTTGATCCTCTTAATGCACTTTGACTATTGTGCTCAAGTTTCATTGAAGATGTGCTTCCCTCTCTCTTTGTGCAGCCTTCCTGTGGTGACTATTAATATGCACTTCTTCTTGAAACAAGTGCTAGGTGGAACTCAATATTGCTCAACACCTCTCCTTAGGTGGTGGTGCCCTATTATTAATCCTACAAGATATAAATCCATGTGGTTCAAATCTGAAAGATGTTAGCTAAGGTATTGAGTGTTGAAGATGCTCCTTTTATGAGCGTTGAGGTAATAATGTGGGTGTTACTCCTCTTGAGCACTCGTTGATGTCTCTTGCAAGCGTTAGAATAGTTGTTGCCTCTTATTTCTTGTGTGCCAAGTGGAACAAGATACCTTAATCCTTTAGGGCAAATGTAGGTGCTCTTTTGCATGCACTCAAGCTACTAAAATGTCTCTTATTCTCTTGATACCCTTTCAATTTTATTACAAGTTGTATCAAGCCTTTTTAAAGCATGCATCCAACTCGTTCTTGCTCTTCAACATAAGGTTCTTCTTCCTCTTATATGGTTTATCCTTCTTGGTGATGATGGTGCTTTCTATGTAGGATGGTAATATTCCTTCTTGCACTTCACCACGTATTCTATGTAACCTTTGTGTTATCCTTGTTCTTAATTGAACTCATTGTAACAGTGTTATCTTATGTAGACTTTATTGAGCCAATATAGGTTTATTCCTTATGCACTATGTTGGCATTAAATATGGTTGCATTGGCACTGTGTTAGGTGTCTTTGAACACCTCCATGGAATGATATTTATCCCTTGTATGGCTCTATCATTTGTTTTCAAATCTACTTCTTTAGACTATGTAAAATGCCCATTTTAATGGTTGAAATATGGGTAATGTAGTCTCCTTTCTAGTGCACCTTTGTCTTGATGATGCAGTACCTTTTAGACTATAATAGGCTCATAGTAGTTTTCTTATAAACTCTAGCTTCTGCACTTGATTTTCTATGTATAATAGGGTGCAATGATGTAGATAAATCTGCCTTGACATGCACCAAAATTTGAAACTTTTACGATCTCTTTTTGAAACTTTATTGCTTCTTTGATAAGCAAGTTTTCTTATCTAATCTATGGATGTTCTATTGCTATTTTGGTGGATTCTCCTTGCCACAAAATATTTCAGGTTTCATGTGCTCAATAGTATCTCTAGAAACTTTACTCTTACCCTATTTTGTGCACTAAAACTTCCTTCTTTGATAAACTCTTAATGCACTTTAAAGAACTTAAGGGTAACCAATATAATGCACTAATAATGACTTCAATTTAATGCACTTAATAATAGCTATAATAGTACAATAGTAATATCACATTATTTCTGCTTCAAATTAATTCATAATATGAACTAATAATAAGTCTTAAATGCACTATAATCTCTACAACTCTCACTTAAGAGTAATGTCTTATTTGTGTTAACTAGATAATAGGAAGATGATATTTTTATTACTTTAGATATATATCTAACTCCTATTTTGATGTCTACATTTTATCCTTATAAGAAACAAACATTTTCACTCTTTTAAATACTTTAATATGCAACCTTATCTTTACAACTTTTAAACCCTAATAAGGTGCCTAATGAAACTTGATAACGAACCAAATAATTAAAATTCAACTAATGAACCTTATTTCATCCAAGTTGCTTACCTTAATGATCTATGTAGATGAAGGATTGTGAGGTGAATATATTAACCTTATTTCTACCTTTTATTGGATAAACTTGCTTCTTTTCTATCCAAAATAGCTTCTCAAACCCACCTATTTGCAGTTTTGAAACCCTCTAACTTGTTACCCTGTAGGAGGTGACTTTAACTCTCCTTTAGAATGTACTATGTAAATATAAATTTTTGCAGCTAGTAATGTTGTCTTAATTGTTTCCCTTTTGCAGTCAATTATTTCACTAAAATGTTATCCTTGAACCTCAAAAATTTGGTAGGGAAATCCTCCAAATTACAACTAATATTTTCCTTCAAGAATCCTTCAGTTTTCTACTATAGAAACCAGTAGATCTACTTTATCTGAATGAGCCTTCTAGCCTTCAAATTTAATATTAAAATCTCTCAAATTTGGTAGCTCCTTATATTTCCTTTTTTCTTCAACCTCCTTGTCAAATTTTGACTTCAATCTAGGCCTTCTTCTCAAGAATATGATAGTCTTGAGGTCTTCACCAATATCCTTCAAAATTTGGTAAGCTTCTTGTCAAATCCTTCTCTCTTGGGCTTGTTGTCGGATGGAAATAATTATCCCAAGTTCTTTACTATCAAAAACTTCTCCTTGGTAGTAAATTTATCCAATGAGTTCTCCTAGGAACTCCTTCAACAGTCTTCTCTAAATCTCCTTCAATGAGGCTCTCCAAGCTTTCTCGTTGTTTCTCCTTTAGACCTCTTCTCTAGGGTCTTTAATCTCATAGCTTCTTTGGTCTTCTCAATGAGATATTTTATTCAACCTTCTACTATGGAAGTGTTGCAATGAGATATCCTCTTATGTCTCTAAAATCTACTACTTATGAAATAGAAACTTTGCTAGTCCATCTCTCTTCTATCTTTCTAAAATGGAAGTTCTTCAATGGGACCTCTTGTAGGCCTCTTCATATTCAGAGGTTGATTTATTCTACTCCTTCAAGGTGAAGTCTTCAATCTTCAATGGATATCACCAATCTCATATCTTCACCGAAACTCTTCTCCTTGATTCTCTTCTTCCTCAAATCTGTAACAAGGTTTTTGTGATATTTTCTTCTTCTGCACTCTACGTATACAATCTCTAGTAATGGGACCTTTTCTACAGGCCTCCAAATCTTCAATATTTTATTTGTTGCTTCTATTTTTGGATTGATACTAAATAATATATTCTTCCTAGCTCTATATAGGAAGCTTCCCAACTTTCTTTGAAAATATTTTTCCCACAACAAAGTATTAGGACTGTAATGGAAGAAATTCTAAATCTAGATATGATCAATCTTCACTAGTTGATTTTTCAATCTAGTGGAATCAACATTGAGTCCTAGTCTTCACAACTTTTTCTACAACTCTTTTGAAAGACTCTAGCCAACTATAATCTCATAAATTATAGAAATGAGATTTACTATCTACTCTTAATCTCACTTGTGGCTCTTCCTATTTCCTATCTGATCTACCGTGGCTGTAATACCACTTGTTAGATTTTTATGAGTATATGATATAGGAAATGCAACCACAAGATGTAATATAAGCAATATAATATGACTCTATGATAATGGCACTATAATATACACAAAAATAAAGAGATAAACTTTTGCAATAACTCAAAAATATGCCATTAATGAAATATCATGAAAATAGTATAATGAAGGACATGAACACTCCATAAACTATTTTAAGGAACTACATTGTACTCCTCTACCAATCTATATTATGCACTCTCTATATTCTCTACTACTCTATATTCACTCTCTATAATACCTATATATAGTAAAAAATATTCCTTGACCCTTACTCTACCTATGACACATGTACATGTGGACTACATTCACATTTACATTTACACTAAAGTAAAATCCTACTCTAGTTATTTACTCAAGATGGTACATTAGCATGGACCTAATAATAAAATATACTCTAACATACTCATTCAAGGTGCAATTATTCACAAGAACCTTGGCTATTGTATTCACACAACTCCTTCCAGGTTCATGAGTTATTGGCTATTACATCCTCGCAACTCCTTCTAAGACTCATATCTACCTGGTTATTGCATTCATGCAACTCCTCCCAAGATTAGGTTTTATTATGACTCAGTTTACCAGAGGAATTCTAACCACCCCAATATAATCATCACATAAATATATCTTGCGATTAGAAACATAATTCTAAAGTGGAGCAACATTCATTCCATTATATCAAAAGCACTTTAAAACAAGACATAATCCATATAATCCAAATGCTTTGATAAATAAACATGAGTTCATATTTAACAAAAGTCATATTATGCTTAACCCAAATGCTTGACATAAATATTTAAATCAAATGCTTTCTAATAACATCGATGTGTAAACATGATAACCCAAATAAATAACATCAACAATTGATAGAGTTCAATACTATCTATCCAAAGTAAAATATTGCAAAAATAAATGTAATGTACAACCCAAGTAATCATTGAAGCAACATGATCTTCTAGTTTGTACAATAATTAAGATTACAAAATCATTGAACACAACATTATTTTACATAGTATTTTATTGTCCACAACATCTATACAAACAAAGTACTATGAAGCCATCCGCAAAGGATATTCGAGTTATCCATAAATCTTCAAGCTTCTTTATGATAGAGAATCCACCTATATCTCATGAGGAATACTCAAGGTAACTATAAGTGCAATGCAACTTAAAACATACCATTTTATATTTATGCAAATAACCATGCATAAAAACATAAATAAAACAAACCAATATGAAAAAAATCCCATAATTATCTTTACAATGATTCCTTAACTCACAAAGGTCTTAGGAATCATAATATAGTTTCTCTTTCAAAACCATCATACAAAATCTATATTATAAAAGAGAATTCCATACTTCTCTTTATAATGATCCCTTCACTCACAAAAGTCTCAAGAATCATTATATTTGTTTCTCTTTCAAAATTATCTTATAAAAGAGAACCCCATACTTCTCTTTGTAATGATTTCTTAACTCACGAAAGTCTCAGGAAACATTATCATAGTTTCTCTTTCAAAACCATCATACAAAAAATAATTTTACTAAGAGATTAACCAATACCATATAAAAACCACTCCTTCAAACAAAAACTAAACCATCAAAGGATTTTCTCTGCCAGCTATTCCATAATGATACACCAACAAGACTGTAATATTCTCCCTACTTACATTTTATAAGAAACATTAACATGCAAAATCATAATATTTTCTCTACTTCCAATTCCTAAAGAACTCGTCACTTAAAAGCATAATCTTCTATTTTTATTCCATAAAGAATAATTAAAAGCATTATCCTTTGTCCTCAATTTCATAAAGAACACATTAATAAATGAAAGCATTATCTTCTATTTTCAATTCCATAAATAACACAAATAAATAAAAACATTATCTTTTCTCTATGGATTCCAAAATGACTCACCTCAAATATAACTAAAAAAATAGTAGGTTTCTTTCCCTATGTAGGTTAAAGCTTCCATACAAGTAAGCCTTCTTACCCATAAACTCAAGCATTTAAGCCTATGCCTCCAATCACTAGATTAAGGCATTCAAACTCTCAAAAATAACACAAAAATTAAACCAAGCCAACAATACACATTCTCATAAAGTGTTTTCAAAATATGGCTAGCATGGACAATACAAATCACCAACACACAACAATGAACCTAGATAACGATCAGAAAGAAATATCATTCTAGAGCTTAAAAATATATAAACGTATTTGGGCGACTAAGACCAATACCAACACAACACCCAAAATATGAGAAGGAAGGAAAGACAGACTACCTAGTTCTACCAAACCACCTTCCAACATACAACTTTCAAAGGACATCTAAGCCAACAATAAGACTCGCACTTAGAAGAAAAAACAACTCAACACAAGATGGAGAAACAATACCCTTAGATGACAACACAATATAATATCAAAAAAACAAAGGAGGTACACCCACTATCGCAAGGTTGCATGCAAAAATCAAGAAATATTTCACCCAAGGATACTCAAAAGAAACATTCAAAGTATGAAACATAAATCAAAGGAAACGCTCAACACATACAACCAGAAAGCCTAGCAAAAGTGAACATCAATAAAGTTATTTTATAAAGGGAAAACTTCAATATCATCGAAGCTTACCTCTACGTGCTAGACCTGATGCACTCTTTCAAATCATGTATTCCTTTTTGCTCTTAATTACCTATTTTTTGTTTCTCCCAAAACCCTAAGCCACATCCTAAATTCCCTACTAATATTGAGATGTGACTCTTCAAGAAGATAATGTTTTTCCATGAAGAACATCCACTCAAGTTGGTTGCCTAAAGCTCATAATATTATTTTAGTGAACATTACTCATTTAAAGTGCTAAAGAACTATTAAAGCATGCGGGTATTAATTAATTAATAATTTTTTAATGTTTTTAACATTAGGAAAATTAGGTATTAATTTAAACATTTTCATAGTTTATAATTTTGAAAATGTGTCAGAGCAAAAACTTGGTGAAGTCGGATTACAGGTCACGAGAGGTGGTGGATTGTAGCTTGGAGAGCGCGGATCTCCTTGTGGAACTACTAGAAAATGATGATGGGAGTGGGGTTGTGGAAATTTTAAAGGAGGGATCCAATATTCTTTATAATGGGCTGATAAAAATATTAGAATCTAGATCTTATCTCATGATCAGGCGAGTTAGACTGCAGGGAAACACGTGAACCTGGCTATTTATTTTGCAAAAGTGGCAATAAATTCTAGTTACGTTGGTGGGAAACATATCCAATTTGATTTATTCCTAGAGTGTCACAAACTATGGTTTCCAAGTGATATCCTTAGCATGGCTAAAAAAGAGATTTTGTGGGATCTGATTGGTAAATTTTAGGGTAGCAGGCTTGACATGAACTCTATTCAAAAATGGGCCTTGGTCAAATGGAAACCACTTGGTTCCATTGATATAGAGGAAATTCCCAAATATTTTTTCCTCATCAATATCAATTGTGAGGAGGATTCCAAGCGAATTTTAGAAGGGGGGGCCTGGTTTTTTGGCAAGAGATATGTTTTCCTTCATAAATGGGGAATAGATTTCAATCCCTTCACCCAAAAAGTTAACTTGGTTTATATCTATGTCAGGATACTTGGTCTACCAATGCATTTATGGTACCATGATGTTTAGAGAGGTATAGCAAAAGATATAGGGGACTTGGTCTCCATTGATGCAATGATAATGGCAAAAAAATGAATGGTATTTGCCATGATGTGTATTATGACTAATTTGGATGTGAATCTTACTAACTCTATTGAAATCATTTTGAAATTGGATACGTGGATCCATTCTATGGAATATGAGAATAGATCAATATTGTATCAACACTGTGGTAAACATGATCATACTCGAGAACATTATCCTTCTCAGTGTGCAGCTATGAAATAAAAATAAAAGGGGGGAAAAAGTAAATGCGGGTTTATAAATAATCCAGAATAGAGTCTAGAATTTTATTTCTAGAGAAAGGATTGGACGTCCCAATCTCAGGGTATCCTCCCCTAGCCCCATGTATGAAGAACACTTCACCTCCACTAACTGCTCCCATGATGGATATTCAGGCTCCCCCAAAGGTTGGATATGGATCTTCTCTTCCCTTATTGACTATTTCTAATGAGTTAATGGAAATCTCCAAGGATGGCCAGAAAGGGTCTATACAGAGTTGAACTAAAAGAAGAATTTAAGAACTCCAGATTTGAAAGCCAGTTGTCGAGTTGGTCCTTCGCTGTAAGAGGTAAGCCCTAAAGACCTAGTTCTCTTTAATTCCTTTGAATATTAGATTTGGAAGTGCTAGTGGTTCAAAAAATTTTGTAATTGGAAACTAAGAAGTCTCTTCCTCCAAATACTGTGATGGAAAATGGTACTTATGGTTCCAAAACTAGGAGTCACCGTAAGTGTCGAGTTGATGTGGGAATCGAAATAGGAGTGGCTAAACCCATGAATAAATATTTGAGGAAGAAGGAAAATAACTTTGAAATCACTAGCAGATCTCAATCCCTATTGAAGGTGGGCAATAGTAATAAAGTAAGTGGAAAATAATTGAAATTAGAAGCCTTCAGATGCTCTTCCCAGCCAGTAGCGGGTGAAAAGAAACCTGGCCCAAATTTTGAAAATGAAATTCCTCTCTTGGAATATTCGAGGATTGAATGGATCCTCCAAAATGTGGTTAATTTCATCTTTCAATAAAGATTCTTCTCTAGATATTATATTTATTCAGGAATCCAAAATTGAGATCAATAATATTGAAATGGTTAGAAACTCTATATGGAAGATTATTCTATTTTTGGGATATTTTGAAAGTGGATGCATTATCTCCTCTTTAGATAGAGTCATCAACATATTATTTTTTTTAAATTTACCAACCAAATATGGGTCATGTCAAATGTCTATGCTCCAAACTTAGGTTTTGGTAGAAAATATTTTTGGTCCTCTCTATTTCAAATGAGAGAGTTCTTTAAGAAGGAAGCATGGGTGTTAACTGGAGATTTGAATTCCCCTTTGTACCCTTCAAAAAAAGTGACAACTATTCATTTGAAAGGATTATGAATGATTTTTCTAATTTTTTTAGTCAAGGTGAGTTGATGGACCTAGATTTGAAAGGATCCAATTTTACATGGAGCAATAGGCGTATTGGGGACCAACTTGTTTCCAAAAAAAGTATCCCTTTTTTAGGTGATGCCTCTTTGAATGTATTTCCTAAAGTAGGATCCGACCACAACCTGCTTTATCTTGAAACTCCCCAAAAATTGAAATGTTTTCCTAGGTCGTTCTACTTTATGGCTATGTGGTGCACTCATCCCAATTTGGAAGTAAATATTAAGGAATGGTGGGCAGAACATGTTCTGGGTGGAGGTCAGATAAGAATAGTAAACAAACTTAAGCTTCTAAAAGGTAGACTAAAACTCTAGAATAAAGAGGTCTTTAGGGATATTTTTAAAGATAAGGATGATCTTAAAAGGCAACTCCTAGACCTGGACTCTAAGGTGGAAGCAAGAGATCTATCGAATGATGCTAGAATTAAGGAGAACATTCTACTGTCAGAGTTTCACAATAATTTATCTAAGGAGGAAAAACCATGGAAGTAGAACTCCAGAGCCCTATGGATAAAATAAGGTTATAAAAATACTAAGTATTTTTATGCTTAAAATTTGAAGCATAGGAGCTCCAATCAAATTTGAGAAATTGTTACAGAGGATGGCTTCAAAGGTGGATATTCCAGATATTAGGGACAATGTCATAATATTTTTGGCTCATTATTGGGTTCAAGAGAGGGAAGGGATAAAGAGTCAAATTTTTTTCTTAATGCTATCCCCAAGCTGGTCTTGAGAGATATGAATCTGAACCTTGAAGCCCCCTTTCAATATGAAGAGATCAAATCAACTACTTTTGATATGGGAGCTTTAAAGGTGCTAGGTCCAGATGGCTTTCCTTCTTTGTTTTTCAAAATAATTAGCATATAATGGGAAAGGAGGTTTTTGATATGGTAAGATATGTTTAAAGGTATAATATGATTTCTTATGGAGTGAGTTCCATATTCCTTGTGCTTATCCAAAATTCAGCAAACGCAAACAAATTTGGTGAGTTTTGGCCAATTAGCCTCTGCAACACTATATATAATATTATTTCCAAAAATTTGGCTAATATATTGAAATCACTAATGCCCCTACTAATTGATAAATCACAGGATGGATTTGTGGTTAGGAGATAAATACTGGATGGTTTTTTGCAATTCATGAAATATTACACTCGGTTCATATAAGTGGCAACCCAGGTCTATTCCTTAAGCTAGATATGATCAAATCCTATGATAAGGTGTCCTAGAATTTTTTTTATGTGCTGGGTAAATTTAGATTCAACCAAAATTGGATCAAATTGGTTAAGGTCTGTGTTACCTCAGTAAAGTTCTTAATTTTAGTGAATGGGTCCCTCACTGGCTATTTTCAAAGCCTCAAAGGTATCCACCAAGGAGACCCATTATCACCTTATCTATTCATCCTTATGGTTGAGGCATTGGGAAGTTCTATTTCTCTTAATCTTGTTCTTGAAAGTATCAAACCAGTGCTCTCTTCTAATTCCATCTCTCACCACCAGTTTTTTGATGACACACTTCTTTCCTTCTTAACTTCGATGGTGCAAGCTAGATTGGTGAAAAAAATTCTTACTAACTTTGAGAAAGCAGTTGACCAGAAGATCAATTATATTAAATTTTTAATGTACTTCTTAGACACTCCTAAAGCTAGATAGAGGAAGATAACTAATATTCTTGGTTGTATTATATCAGAGTTTCCTACTATATATTTGGGCTTGTTGTTATTTGTTGGTCGAATGTAGCAAAATTACTAGAACCCAATGATTGAGAGGCTTCACAGGAGGCTAGCTAGCTATAAAGGGGCAATGCTAAGTCAAGCAAGCAAAATTCTCATGGCTAAATCAATTTTTTAGAGCATTTCTATCTATTTTATGTCCATATTCAAACTTCAATTCAAATTTTTAGCAAAATTGGAGCAGATTCAAAAATCTTTTCTGTGGGCTGAATCTCAAGATCATAAGAAGTTTCATCTGGTTTCCTATAACTAAGATTTTTCTAGGAAGGATAATGGTGGTCTAGGTATTCATAATATTTGGTTGATGAATGAAGCTCTAGTTTTGAAGCAGGGCTGGAAAATTCTAAATAATGAGAAGATAGAATGGGTTAAAATTGTTATAGCTAAATACATGAACCAATCATAAGGATTTTTGGTAGATTCCCTCCCTCTGGAGGGGTCTTTTTTTTGAAAAATATGTGTAAATTCAAAGCACATTTAGCGATTGGTTCTCATTGGATAGTGGGTAATAGAAATTCCATAGAATTTTGGAAAGATCCATGGCTCCTTAATCATCCTTTCCTACAAGAGGTCAACCTTGCATCAATTGAATCTCTCACTAGAATGCTTGGGTGGTTTAAGTTGGTAGATTTTGTCATGCTAGTTAAGTGCCAAAGATCATGGAAGTCAAGATCCTTATCCAACTATATAAGATAATAATAAGATGCTTCAAATGCTATATCCAACTTGCTTAAACTACAGATCCTAAAAGTGCAAGAATTTGAGGACTCTTTAATCTATAAAGGAGAAAGTGATGTCTCATTTTCGATCAAGTCAGCATACAATCTCCTTGATTCTAATCCTTAATAGTGGATCCTTTCTAGAAATTTGGGCTTAAACATCTATCTCCTAAAGTTAACATTTATTATTGGTTCGCCATCCAAAATAAATATCTCTCCCTAGAGAATATCTGCAAGAGGGTAATGATTCTCCCTAACATATGTTACCTTTGTGAAGATTTAAAAGAGACTTGTTTACACATTTTCTTCTATTTTTCTTTCTCTATCATTTTTCTAGATCATATTATCCTCTCTTTGGGTATTCAATGGGTCTTTTCATATTCAATTGTTGATATTTTCTTGTAGTGGTCAACTGTCCCCTCATTTGGTTTGGTTCTAGAATTTCTTGCCTCCTCATTTATTTTGGGGTATTTTGTGGGAAAGAAACCAAAGAGCATTTAAAAACCCCAAATGAGACCCAAAATAAATTTTCTCGAAGGTGATCAGGAACACCATATAAAATGTGTCTACCTGCTTTCCAAATCTGGATGTTGGAATGTTTAAAGAAGCTAATTTGGAATATTGACTAGGCTTTCCTCCAAAATTTGCATTTGTCCATCCTCTAGTGTCATCCCAAAGGAGCTTGATCAAATGGTCCCCACCTCCAAGGTTATAGATGGACCTTCCCTTCCTCTTTTGATTATTTATAATGATTTAATGGTAAGCTCTAAGGATGTCTAGAAAGGGTCTGTACTAGAGTAAAACTAAAAAGAGAATTCAAGAACTCTATATTTCAAAGCCGGTTGTCGATCTGGTCCTTCTCTAGAAGAGGTAAGCCCTAAAGACCTAATTCTCTTTAATTCCTTTGAAGGTTCGATTTGCAAGAGCTAGTGGTTCAAAAAATTTTGAAATTAGAAATTAAGAAGTCTCTTCCTCCCAAGCCCGTGATGTAAAATGGTACTTATGGTCCCAAAATTAGTAGTCACCATAAGGGTTGAGTTGATGTGGGAATCAAAATAAGAGCAAGTAAACCCACAAATAAATATCTAAGGAAGAAGGAAACTAACTTTGAAATTACTAACATATCTCAAGCCATATTTAAGGTGGACAATAGTAATGAAGTAGATGGCAAATAATTGAAATTAGAAGTCTTTGAAGAACGTGTGATTATAGTGAGAGGAGGGGGTGAACAGTATAAGATAAAACTTTTTGCTTTTCAAACCATATGATAATATCAGCAATATTAAAGTAGTAAATATTATACAAAGTATCACACATATGGGAGACATGATTTAACATGGTTCACCTAATGTGGGCTACTCCATGGAGAAAATATTTCTTATAATTTTTTCTCAATAAATTCTCTTGGGAATCCTCCCCTATTGCAATTTTTATGGACCTCTGTCCAAAGGAGACACCAATCCCCTAATCAAGTTTGTGGATATCTATCCATAGTATAATCCTTTCTCATTTGCTCTGGTTGATGATCTTCTAGAATACTATTGCCTCCATTGCACTGGCTTGTGGATCTCTCTCCACTAAAGACCCCTATCCTCACTCAAAAGACCTCTATCCTCATTGCCCTATCTAATGGATCTCTATTCACTGGATACTATTGTCCTCTACTTTGTCACCTCCAAAGCCTGTTCTAAACTCTGCTCTATCTCTATCTTAAATCTATACTGAACATTATCCTCTACCCTACACAAATCTGCTCATAAATCTATCTTTGCTCTGGCACAAATATTCTCTCAAATATGTACCAAACTTTGTTTGTGCTTTGGCCCAAAAACTACTCATAAATTTGTACCAAACTTTGTCCTTAAATATATCCTCAAGCCTTAACACAAATCTTGATAAAATCACAAACCAACTCTACTCATATTTGCCCAAATCCCTAAAATAAGGCTTGAACAAATGAATCAATTCTGCTCTCAAGTCTTCACAAATACTTATCTCTAATTTTTCCTTAAAATTCCACACAAGCTCATTAAAACAATTTCAGAAAATACAACTTAATTCTCTTTCAGTAAATTTGTTCAACACACACTCAGACTCTTGTTTAGCCACAAAAACATATAAATAATGGTTAAAGATTCAATATGTTTCATACTCACAATATTTGTTAAAGATTAAGAAATAAGATATTATTTATTTTACAAAACTTGAACTATCACTCCAATGCTTTCAATCAATAATGCTCAATCAACTTCACTCAAATATTTCCAACAATGCTTATCAAACAATCCTTTTCACTCCAACTTTGCATTTCACAACATTCAATCCAATAATATTTCACTCATAAGGAATATGTGCACATACCTTCTTTTTTTTATGGAGATATGTCTTCAAAATTTGTCTTAATCACAATAAAATCTTCTTTGCCAAATTCAAGGTTAGATAGAAACAACCTATCTCATAATCTCCACAAATATCCTCCTCAAAATTAATTCATCATTACAAAAATTAACAAGTCTCAAGTACACCTTATTATCTCCAAACTTTTTAAAATATCACTCAACACATAAAAATCAATTTCTTTTATTAAATTTAAACTATTCAATGTATAGAATACCAAGTTCCTTTATAACATCTTATAAACTCCCAAAAATAATACTCAACCTATAAAAATTAAACACTTATTCAACCCTTATTACTCCAATATTTAATTATTTTTTTAAGCACAAAATAATATAAAATATCCAAATACCCTTATGACTCCCTAACTCTTACCAAGGCACTATCTAAAATATCACGTGGCCTAAATGTATGCGCTTCCCAACCTTGGTGCAATTTAAAACTTAAATAAAAAATATAATGCTTACCTTATACACCTTGGCCCACATTGCAAAATCAATAGTGCATGCCTTGACTGTGCTTTGAACCTGTGACCAATTGTTGTTGTTGTGTTCTAGCCAAATCTAGATAGTCATTGGGCCACATGCCCACACAAGCATTAAAGCAAGCGTACTCATTTTTTTTTTTTTTTTTTTGTATTTACATGGTGGAATCGGTAGCTGCCATGAATCCGGGTAGGTTGTCCAGCTTTTATGGCCGCCACAGTATTTTGTGTTGTCCGCCCTCAAAATTTCTACACAGATCTTCGTGCAGTCCGCCCCTATAACCACCATGCCACAATCATTTTAAACCTTTTACATTGTTGAAAGCACCGGAAAGGGACAAGCGTTCAGTTCGATGAGGCCCGAGATTTGAACCTTGGACCTCCGCCCCTCTTATGGGGTTTGGATGAACCAATTTGTCTACACATCTAACCTGATGTGTTTTGCATACTCCTTATTGCCTCTGTAGGTTTTGGTGAATGAAAACAAAACTTTCTACCTTCTCAAAATGATCGTGTGGGTATTTGAAATCCCAACCTTTGCCCTATCAACGTCTTAACACTCCCATGGCCACGAACTGTGCTAACTAGTGTTATGAAATACTTGGGTCATACCACATGCATTTAACCAATCGTCTCCCCTTCAAATCTTAAAAAAACATGAAGGCCTCTTCTTCCTCACAACAAAGCAGCGCACAATTTTTAGCATCAACTTTGCAATTCGAATGCATGGATGGGGGTAATTAAAAAATAATTCACCTTTATATATACTTTGCCTTTTGCACTCAATGTCGGCCCAAATTCCAATTTAGAAATTCAAATTATAAAATTAATTTTTAACCTATAACTTTGTCGCCCAAATTTATTTAAATTAAAATTTTAACCTTTAGGTTAAAATATTTTAATTTAAATAAATTAAAAAAATCGTTTGCAAACTGCTCAATGGGTATTTTGAAGGATAAATAATTTTTAATAATTCCTTGGACCTCATTTTATTCACCTCATCCTTTTGTCTAGAATATTATAATATTAAATATTATAATATTATTATTGCCTTTTAAACCTGCTTCTCCTTCATTGGATCTTCAATATTTTAGGTATCTTTAGGCATATAATATTAAAAATAAATATTATATCCAGTTCCTTCTAAAACCTTCCTTGTATTTTTTGAAAAACCACATTATAACATCAATGATGACACAATTGAAAAAACAATCTCTTAACATCAATGACAACAAAACTTGCTCAAATTTCCACCAGCCTTCAAACGCTCTTCCCAACTAGTAGCGGGCAAAAATAAACCCGACCCCAAATTCTGCAAATGAAATTCCTCTCTTGGAATATTCGAGGATTGAATGGATCCTCCAAAAGGTGGTTAATGTCATATTTCAAGAAATATTCTTCTCTAGATATTATATCTATTAAAGAATTCAAAATTGAGATCAATAATATTGAAATGATTAGAAACTCTATATGGAAGAATGTTGGTTTTGTTGCAATCCCAGCTAATGGCTCTTTTGGAGGATTGTTTTATTTTTGGGATATTTTGAAAGTGGATGAATACATTATATCGTCTTCAAATAGATTCATCAACATATTATTTTTTTTTAAATTACCAACCGAAGATGGGTCATGTCAAATGTCTATGCTCCAAACTTAGGTTCTAGTAGAAAATATTTTTGGTCCTCTCTACTTCATATGAGAGAGATATTTAAGGAGGAAGCATGGGTGTTAGCTGGAGATTTGAATTACCCTTTGTACCCTTCAAAAAAAAGGTGACAACTATCCATTTGAAAGGAGTATGGATGATTTTGCTAATTATGTTAGTCAAGGTGAGTTGATGGACCTAGATTTGAAAGGATCCAAGTTTATCTGGAGCAATAATAATATTGGGGACCAACTTATTCTTATCATATTGGATAGATTTTTTATTTCCAAACAAATTCTCCATTTTTTAGGTGATGCCTCTTTGAACGTATTGCCTAAAGCAGTATCCGACCACAACCCGCTTTGGCTTGAAACTCCCCAAAAATTGAAAAAAATTCTTAGGTTGTTCTTATTTGAGGCTATGTAGTGCACTCATCCTGATTTATAAGTAAATATGAAGGAATGGTGGGCATAACATGTTCTGTGTGGAGGTCAGATGAGAATAGTAAAATAACTTAAGCTGCTAAAAGGCAGACTAAAACTATGGAATAAAGAGGTCTTTAGGAATATTTTTAAAAATAAGGATGATCTTAAAAGGCAACTCCTATACCTGGACTCTAAGGTGGAAGCAGGAGATCTATCGGATGATGCTAGAATTTGTTAGAATATTATAATGTGCACTATGCCTCATAGTGAGCAGAAATTACGTTTCAAAAAACATTCATTTCTCTTCCATAAATTATCAATTCGATAAGTCCGTAAACTTATGAGTGTCACGCATAGTATATGCCTGCAGTGTTGGGGAATAAATTTGATTGTACCTTATTTAGTTTGGTGGGGGATGTATGTGCATTTCAATGTCAGCTAAACTAAATAAACTGAGTGCAGAGAATTTAAATAAATAAAATACAATGCTGGAAATAAAAACACACACCTAAATTAAATAAAGCAAGAACTAAAGCAATAAAATAATCTATAGAAAATAAAGACAAAAATAAACAAGGGAGGACTACTGCAGGGAGTGGGCCCAAGCTCCCGCAGATAGTCCACCCAACTAGCTGCGTAGAGCTTGCTCAGATAAGAGGAATTGCACTCTTAATAAATTTGACAAGAAATAAAATAGAATAATTTATCCATAAATTTTTCCTCCTTCTCACAGGGAAGACCTGTGCATTTATACAATGCACAGCCGTCCTCTGTTACAAATTTAGGCAAGTCTATTCAGAGTTGCAGTTACAATAGATATGCAATGAATATTGCATCCGTTCAATTATAACAACCATATATTAATTAGAACAGTCACACACTATTTTCCCCTCTTGCAGGATAAATCAAGTGTGTTATGTTTTATCATAACAGAATATGTCTGGCAGAAAATAATTGATACGTTATTCTATTTTAATAATATTGCATAAAATAGAATATCTCCCACATTGATCGCTGGAAAAATCATTGCTCTTGGTTCATCCGTGAGCGTGAAATAATAATGCTCACATTACAAAGGTATCCAGCCAATCAAATAATAGAAGTGCTCATTCCATTTTAATAATAGTAAATAAAATATCTCCTTTTTGTCTTCATGTGCAACCTCCTCCTTAGCCCATTGGTTAATCGGTCAAAGCTGGTTTGGTCAATCTTGCAAAGTATGGAGGCATGGAGGTGCCTTCTTCATGAGGAAGGTGCCTACTTTTGTTGGGCACCTTCCTTATAAGGAAGGCGCCTACTGCTGGGTGCCTTCCTTAATGAGGAAGGTGTCTACTTTTTCTGGGCACCTTCCTTGAGGATGAAGGTGCCTACTTTTGTTGGGTGCCTTCCTTATAATGAATGCACCTACTCCTGTTGGGTGCCTTCCTTAAGGAGGAATGTGCCTACTTCTGCTGGGCACATTCCTTGAGGAGGAAGGCGCCTACTTCTATTTGGAACCTTCCTTGAAGAGGAAGGTGCCTACTTCTGTTGGGCACCTTCCTTGAAGATGAAGGCACCTTCCTTAGTCTCTTAAAGCAAAAGTATGTCAGGTCTAAGTGGATGTAGACTGGAAAACACCATATTAGTAGCAAAACCTGCATTTATACACAATTCCCACTAAAAACACCAATCAAGCATAATACCGGATTTTCTATCAATTATATGCATAAGTTATATAAAAATGCATCTCACATGCTAATTAAACCAGTAATGATGCCCCTTAAAAGTGTATATAAAATGAGCATTTCTGGTGCTCATCACCTAAGTATGATACTTATCTTCTACCACTTGTCTTATGTCTTCAGTTTGAGTTGGAATGCATGACACTTGGAGTGGATATTATGACACTTGTCATATCTCCCTCATAGGATTTATACCCATATATTGTCATCATTGTGTAAATACAATTGTACCTTTTTCTTATGTCCCAACATCTAGAATCAAAGCGATGAGATCCATATGTGGGGACTAGTCTATGGATTCATAGAGTATGCTCTCCACTCATTAAGTGGATCAGAAACCAGAAGCTCTGTAGAAAGAGTGTATGAGAACAAAATTTCTTTACTGGTTTGAAAAAAATTGAGAGAATTTTTACTGGTTTGAAAATTTTATAAGAGAGCCCAGTGTCTTTCAAATCCAAGAATTGTTTTTAGAAACCTATGATTTTGTTATCATTAATGGTGGAGATTTGTTTTTCCTTGTGTGCATTTCGCCCGCTCACCCCTCGTGAAGGATGACCGAGGTCAACGCTTCAGCCACGAGAATATTTTTTTTTTTTTGTTGTTAGTGTTTTTGGATCAACGCACGGGATCTCTATAGAGTGCCTCCCATATCCAACCCTTGCCATTACAAATTCTATCCACTATCCAATGGCAATGATTGGTACCCACTTTGACGTGTTGCTATTGTTACCAGTTGCTTGCACTGATTTTCTTAGAACCTGCCATGATCGAGTGTGACCTCTAGTGGTGATTCACACGGATTGGTGCAATATCAAAAGATATATGAGAAAAAATATATTTGGCAATCTACGAGGGTTCAATCTTCGTCATGCGGAAAAATATTGTGGTGTAGGAACGATCATGGATTCTGTGGAGCTAGAGCACTTTTGGAGCGGATACATATTTTCTCTATATTCAAAGTAGAAAGCTCAAAAAAACAAAACTCTATGACATGTGCCAGCAGTCTATGATAGGATCACATTACACCTATAGAAGCTCACTATCGAACCTCACGTTATAGGCAGCACAAAGAATTTTGTAATTGCACAATCTCTAACTTTAAGTAGATCACGCTCAATGCCAAGAAAATTCAATAATTACTTCACACAGAAAGTCGAAGGGCATAAACAAATAGCTTTGGATATTGAAACTCCAAGTACAACTTCAATAGACAACTAGGCTTCCTTAACAACAAAAAAACTTAAAAAATAAAGATAGCAAATGGTTGGTTCAGAGATAGCAAATGGGGGTTACTACAAAAAATGAGGTTGTAGTTACTGACTAGATTTCTCATCCCCTTTTTGAATGAGATATGCCCGAGGGTAGAAGATACTCATTGAATCAGTATAATCTACACCACCAAATGGGAGAGGGAGAGCTAAAAACAATTATGGGAGGAGGGAGGATTTCCATGAGGGAAATCCCCCTCAAGGGTTTCACAGGGTAGGGAAAGTTTGGTCTGATACCAGTACTCGGATTGAAGAAATCTCTATATGGGTTGAAGCAAGCACCTCAAGCTTGGTATGAAAAGATTGACTCCTATTTCATCAACCTTGGTTTCACTAGATCTACAGTAGAATATACTCTCTATGTGAAACATTGGAGGAACCGCATCATTTTGGTTACATTGTATATGGATGATCTTCTCATTACAGGTGATGACACAGAAGGAATAAGGTTGCTCAAGGAGGACTTACACAAAAAATTTGAGATGATAGACTTAGGCTTCCTCCACTATTGCTTAGGCATAGAGGTATGGCAACAACCTGGTAAGATTTTTATCTCACAGGATAAATACATTCAGTCTATTTTGGAGAGGTTTTGCATGGAATGGAAGTCCTCCATCACTCCCATGGAAACTAGATTTAAATTAGTTAATAGTGATGATGAAGAAATGGCTGATGGAACCCTTTACAGGTAGCTAGTTGGAAGTTTGATCTACTTAACTTCAACTAGACCAAATATTTCCTATTCGGTTGACCTTCTTTCCAGATTCATGCAAGATCTTAAGAAGAGCCATTGGATAGCAACTAAGAGGATTTTGAGATTCCTAAAGGCCACCCCTCATCATGGTCTTATGTATACATCATGTGATGATTTCTCTTTGATTGGATGCACAAATTCATATTGGGCTAGTTGTCTTTAAACTAGAAGATCCACATTAGGTTAATGTTTTCAGTTGGACCAGGGCTCTATTTCATGGAGCACCAAGAAACAGAACACAGTTTCATTATCTTCAGTAGATGCTAAAGATAGAGCAGCAGTTGAGGCAACTAAGGAGTCTATTTGGTTAATGTAATTACTTCAGGACATTAGGCTATTCATAGATGGTCCAACTAATATATTGTGATAATCAAAGTATAATCAAGATGACCAAGAATCCAGTTTTCCATGCTAGAACAAAGCACATTGAGATCCATCACCACTTCATCAGAGAAATGGTCCAATAAGACATTATACATATGGAGTATATACCAACTCCATATCAAGTGGATGACATCTTCACCAAATCACTTGGGCAAGATAAGTTTTCTCAGTTTATCAAATTGCTCTATGTATGTAATAGAAGTCAACATTAAGGGGTAATGTTATCTAATGTTGACTTATTTTTTCTATAGTTAGGATAGTACACATTAAGGGGGGATGTTAGAATATTATAATGTGCACTATTCCTTAGTATGACACTTGTATTCTACCACTTGTCTTATATATTCAGTTTGAGTTGGAGTGCATGACACTTGGAGTGGATATTATGACACTTGTCATATCTCCCTCATCGACTTTATGCCTATATATTGTAATCATTTTGTAAATATAATTGTGCCTTTTTCTTATGTCCCAACATAATTAAGGAGAATATTCTACTGTCATAGTTTCACAATACTTTAGCTAAGGATAAAAAACCATGGAAGCAGAAATCTAGAGCCCTATGGCCAAAAGAACGTGATAAAAATACTAAGTATTTTCATGCTTAAGCTAGATATGATCAAATCCTATGATAGTTAGTCTTGGAATTTTTTTAATGTGCTAGGTAAATTTAGATTCAGCAAAAATTGGATCAAATTCGTTAAGGTGTGTGTTACCTCAGTAAATTTCTCAATTTTAGTGAATGGGTCCCTCGCTGGCTATTATCAAAGCCTCAAAGGTATACGCTAAGGAGACCCGTTATCACCTTATCTATTCATCCGTATGGCTAAGTTATTGGAAAGGTCTATTTATATGGATATTTTTATTGAAGACATCAAACTTGTGCTCTCTTCTAACCCCATATCTCACCACTAGTTTGTCGATGACACACTTATTTCCTTCTTAGCTTCAATGGTGCAAGCCTAGATCGGTAAAGAAAATTCTTACTAACTTTGAGAAAGTAGTTGACCAGAAGATCAATTATATTAAATGTTTAATGTACTTATTAGACACTCCTCAAGCTAGATAGAGGAAGATAACTAATATTCTTGGTTGTAGTATATCATAGTTTTCTACTATATATTTGGGCTTATTTTTATTTGGTTGTAGAATGTAGGAAAGTTACTAGGACCCAATGATTGAGAGGCTTCACATGAGGCTAGCTAACTATAAAGGGGCCTTGTTAAGTCAAGCAAGCAAAATTCTCATGGACAAATCAGTTATTTAGATCATTTATATCTATTTTATGTCCATATTCAAACTTGTTAGAGTATATCATATCCTAAGTTGTTACTAGGATAATTTGTGTGGCTAAGATCAACTTAGTTTGTTATGATCCAATGGATCAGATTGTACACCTTTGCTATTTAAGCAAATTTCTTTCAATAGAATAAAAAATAAATGTTTTTCTTTTCCAACATGGTATCAGAGCAAACTTTCCTTGCCTTGTGAACCTGAGGGGGATTTCCCTTATGGAAATACGCCCTTATTTTTTTCTTTTGGCCATTTTTTAGAAAAATTGAGGGAGTATGCTCTCCATATTTTGATGGATCAAAAACCAGATAATTTGATGAAAAATTAATGGTTATTTTTTAGGGTATGAAAAATTTTGGGTTAAAAAATTTTAAAACTATTTTCAAATCCCAAATAGCATTCAAAATCCAATTTTCATCCTGAAGCTATCATCAAAAATTATTTTCCATTTTTTAGCGGTGCTTGACATCTCTATCTACAACAATCATAATCTATGGAGACCCTTATATTTGTGCTACTTGCAGCCCATGCGCATGATGACTTTTCATGTGATGTGATGTTGTTGCTCATTTCAATTTTGGGGAGGTTTTTTCTCTTATTTTTGTATTTTAGTTTTCTACAAGGAAACCCTCGAGTAAAGGGTAGGAGCAATAAAGTTAAAGGATCCACACATCCCATGTACCAAGACCATGCTTGACATAGCATGTTGTTTTTCTCTGCAAATTTATTTTTGAGATCAACTTCTCATCCCCATCATCAAAGTTCCTTCAATAGAATAAACAAGAAGTGTTTTTCTTTTCCAAAAAAACTTCCCATCATAGTTTTAGCCAAATTGGAGCGGATTCCAAAATATTTTATGTGGGCTAAATCTCAATATCATAAGAAGTTTCATCTGGTTTCCTAGAACCAGGTTTGTTTTAGGAGGGAGAATGGTGGTATAGGTCTTCATAATCTTCGATTGATGAATGAAACTCTGGTTTTGAATTAGGGCTAGAAAATTCAAAGAATGAGAAGATAGAATGGGTTAAAATTGTTATAGCCAAATACATGAACCAATCAAAAAAATTTCTAGCAGATTACCTCCCTCTAGAGGGGTCTATTTTTTGCAAAATATGTATAAATTCAAAGAATATTTAGTGATTGGCTCATGTTGGATAGTGGGTAATAGAAATTCCATATACTTTTGGAAAGATCCATGGCTCCTTAATCATCCTTTGCTATAGGAGGCCAACCTCACACTGATTGAATCTCTCACTAGAATGCTTGGGTGGTTTAAGATGGTAGATTTTATCATGCTAGTTAAGGGGAAAAGATCATGGAAGTCAAGATCCTTATCCAACTGCAGCATAGAAGAATACGATGCTTCAAATATTATATCCAACTTGCAAAGAGTGAATTATGGTGGGGAGACAAATACTAGATGGTTTTGTGGTGATTCATGAAATATTACACTCAGTTCATTGAAGTGGAAGACCGGGTCTATTCCTTAAGCTAGATATGATCAAATCCTATGATAGGGTATCCTAGAATTTTTTTTGATGTGCTAGGTAAATTTGGATTTAGCCAAAATTGGATCAAATTGGTTAAGGTATGTGTTACCTCAGTAAATTTCTCAATTTTAGTGAATGGGTCTCTCATTGGCTATTTTCAAAGCCTCAAAGGTATTCACCAAGGAGACCCATTATCACCTTATCTATTCATCCTTATAGTTGAGGCATTGGGAAGGTCTATTTCTCTACATCTTGTTATTGAAGGCATCAAACCTGCGCTCTCTTCTAACCCCATCTCTCACCACTAGTTTTTCGATGACACACTTATTTCCTTCTTAGCTTCGATGGTGCAAGCTAGACCGATGAAGAAAATTCTTACTACCTTTGAGAAATTAGTTGACCAGAAGATCAATTATATTAAATGTTTAATGTACTTCTTAGACACTCCTCAAGCTAGATAGAGGAAGATAACTAATATTCTTGGTTGTAGTATATCAAAGTTTCCTACTTCATATTTGGGCTTGTTGTTATTTGGTTGTAGAATGTAGGAAAGTTACTGGAACCCAATGATTGAGAGGCTTCACAGGAGACTAGCTAGCTATAAAGGGGTCTTGCTAAGTCAAGCAAGCAAAATTATCATTGCCAAATCATTTCTTCAAAGCATTTATATCTATTTTATGTCCATATTCAAACTTCCCATCATATTTTTAGCCAAATTAGAGCGGATTTAGAAATCTTTTATGTGAGCTGAATCTCAAGATCATAAGAAGTTTCATCTAGTTTCCTAGAACCAAGCTTGTTCTAGGAAGGAGAATGGTGGTCTAGGTCTTCATAATCTTAGGTTGATGAATGAAGCTCTGGTTTTGAAGCAGGACTGGAAAATTCTAAAGAATGAGAAGATAGAATGGGTTAAAATTATTATAGCCAAATACATGAACCAATTAGAAGGATTTTTTGTATATTCCCTCCCTCTGGAGGGGTCTATTTTTGGCAAAATGTGTGTAAATTTAAAGCAAATTTAGTGATTGGTTCTCGTTGGATAGTGGGTAATAGAAATTCCATAGAATTTTGGAAATATCCATGGCTTCTTAATCATCCTTTCCTATAGGAGGCTAAACTCGCATCGATTGAATCTCTCACTAGAAGGCTTGGGTGGCTTAAGGTGGTGGATTTTATCATGCTAGTTAAGGGGTAAATATCATGGAATTCAAGACCCTTATCCAGTTGTAGTAGAGAAGAATATGATGCTTTAAATACCATATCCAAATTGCTTAAACTACATATCCTAAAAGTGCAAGAATCTGAGGACTCTGTAATCTAGAAAGGAGAAAGCAATGGCTCCTTTTTAGTCAAGTCAGCATAAAATCTCATTGATTCTAATCCTTAATAGTGGATCCTTCCTATAAAATTTTGGCTTAAACATCTAACTCCTAAAGTTAACATTTATTATTGGTTGGCCATCCAAAATAAATCTCTCTACCTAGAGAATCTTTGCAAGAGAGAAATGATTCACCCTCACATATGTTACCTTTGTGAAGCTTTAGAAGATACTTTTTTACACCTTTTATTCCATCGTTCTTTCTCTATCATTATATTATCCTCTCTTTGGGTATTCAATGGGTCTTTTCATATTCAATTATTGATGTTTGCTTGTAGTGGTCAACTCCTTTCAAGTCCCCTCGTTTGGTTTGGTTTTGGAATTTCTTGCTTCCTCATATTTTTTGGGGTATTTGGTGGGAAAGAAACCAAAGAGCATTTAAAAACTCCAAAAGAGACCCAAAATCAATTTTCTTGAAGGTTATCAAGAATACTGTAGAAAATGTGTCTACCTACTTGCCAGATTTGGATGGTGGAATGTTTGAAGAAGCTAATTCAGAATATTGGCTAGGCTTTCCTCCAAAAGTTAACTTTGATGGTGCTTCAAAGGAGAACCCAGGGCTAGCTAGAGTGGGAGGAATTATTAGAAATGATAAAGGAGAATTAATTGGGGCTTATGCAGAATTCCTTTCAATCCAATCCTCCCACTTTGAGGAAGCTAGAGCTTTGCTCCAAGGATTAATGTTGGTTGAATCTTTGGGTTTCCAAAGATTTCTAGTGGAGGGTGACTCTCTAAATATCATCAATTTAATTAGGTCCTCAATCCCTTCAAATTGGATGATAACCAACATGATTGTTGAAGCCATTAGAATCCTACATTCTAGATCATAAATGCAAGTTCGACATATTTATAGATAAGGGAATAAAGTAGTGGATATAATGGTGAATCTCAAACTTTCTTAGTAAGTTATTTTAGTGTGGATATACAATTTCCCTCAAAAACTTCAAAATTTGGTTGTGGATGATAAAGGTTGAAATGTAGTGTGTGGGTATCAGGGGTTCGGTGGGAAGTTGTTACTCTACGTCTATATTTTTTGGCATCCCTCTACCCGATTGGCATCCAATTGGGTGGGGAGATCCATTCCAAGTAGTGTTTAAAATTTTTATCCACATCAAATCTGCTATTCAATTTGAATTTCCTAGGTTGTTTTTTTGTGCCAACACTATTCAATTCAAACCATGGTGTGGAAATTTGGTCGTCGATCCGGATTGGTTTGGGTGATCTAATAGTAAATTGTCATTATTTTGGTGGATCAACCTTATCACCTTCTCATTTTGAACTGGTAGGTAGGGCTATTCTGTGAACGTGGATTCTTATTGGTGGCACAACTAGATTATAGCCACTTGGAAGTTGTTAAGCCTCACTGCTCACCTTTACTGCATGATTATTAGACATATCTTTCAATCATGGCTTTGCCTCACCATACACCAAGTTCTAAGAGTGACTACTTATAGCAGAATTAGTGGCATCTATGTGGTTTTTGCTTTATTTAGAAACTTTCATGTTCACCCGTGGCATCTATGGGGAAAAGGACATCCCTATCCTACTCGGGTAGTGGGTATTGATGACAAATCCAAAGTCCTTTCATTATTTTGGGAATTATGGTATGAGATTTATTAGAAAATATGCTCAAAAAATTATTCTCCTTATTTATGGCACCACGACCTGTTGGATATTTTGAGGAATATTAGTTGTCATTGATGTCAAAAGGTTCTAAGAAGAATTGCATTTTGATTGGTTCCAAAAGAGCTTTATGTGAAGCATGATTTAAATGGTTTTTCTCAAAACCATTGATGGAAAAATTAAAGGTTTTTCTTAGAACCTATGGAGAGGTCTAAGGAATTAAATTAAATATATAAATTTAATTATATATTAATTTGTAATTTAATTTAATAATCCTTTTGGTTATTAAATTAATTATAACTTAATTATATTAATTAGTATTATTATTAAAAGCAAGTTATATTTCTTGAACACCCCCATTCAGAGGCAGGTAAGGATTGCAAAAATTTTAGGGTGTGATATAGCAAATCTCCCCACTTTGTATCTTGGTCTCCCTCTTTTCATTGGTTCTCTGAGAGAGTCAATGTGGGATAGGGTTATTGAAAGAATTCAAAAAAAACTTTTTGGATGGAAAGGTTATCTTCTATCTCAAGCAGGAAAGTTGGCCCTCAATAAGGCCTCTCTTCAAAGCATTTCAGTCTATTTCCTCTCCGTTTTCAAAGCCCCTGTGAAAGTTTTCCAGAAAATTGAGAAACTCCAAAAATATTTTTTATGGACTGGATCAGAGAAGAAAAAAAGGATACACCTTGTAGGATGGACCAAAGTGTGCAGACCCAGGGAAAATTGGGGCTTAGGTCTAAGGATATTTTCTCATATGAATTTAGATTTAATAGCTAAGCAGGCATGGCGCCTCATTTCTGGTGAAGAAAATGAATGGACAACAATCATCAAACAAAAATATCTTCAAAATATGGAATTTCTAAGTGACTCAGTTCCAATCAGAGGTTTTTCTTTTTGGAAAGCAATTCTCAATTGTAAGGAAATCATCAAAAAAGGTTTAATATGGGTTTAGGCAATGGTGAGAGGATAAATTTTTGGAATGACAGGTGGGATAAGGATGAACCACTGATGCAAGATCCTAACTTAGCCTGAATCAGAGATATCACGAAAGAACTCATTGGTAGAAAAGTCCTCGATTACATGGTTGAGGACAGAGGCAGAATGAAGTGGAAACAAATAAGGATTCAGGGATTTCAAATAGAATCAAATGATCTTTGTAACATTCTCGAGCAACAATTTATTCCCATGAGACCCAAGGAAGATCAAGTGACCTGGCCTCCTACGAAAAATGGGTAGTTCACTGTTAAATCAGCTTACAAGCTTCTACTTGATGATGAGGATTTTGTCCTCCAAAAAGACTTAGTTTGGATAAAAAAATTAATTCCAAAAATTGCAGTCTTTTCATGGCTAGTTATCCAAGGAAGAATTTTAACCATTGATAATATGATGCATAAAGGTATTTGTACCACTAATCACTGTTATCTGTGCAGGGCTAATTGGGAGACCATTTATCACATTTTCCTTGAGTGCCCTTTTTCTTTGATTGTCCTAAGTGGGGTTTTTTAGGCCTTTAATATTTCTTAGGTTAAACTAGCCACCATACTTGATTTTTTTGTCCAATGGCCTTACCCCTTTTCAAGCCAAAGACTTAGATACATGTGGAAAATTTGTCTCAATCACTATCATTGGTAGGTGTGGTTAGAAAGGAACCATGATCATAAAACTATCATTTCCAGGATCCTATCTTTTGCCAACAAGAATGTGAACCTTATCCATTTTTATAGTCGTAAACCTCATCTGCAAGAGACACGATTTCTCAATATTTAAGCTTAAACTTGTTATATGAGTCTGTGCCTAGGTTAGTCAACCCCAGAGCCAATTTTAAGTGGTCCCCACCTCCTACAGGTTGTTTTAAGCTTAATTTGTATGGAGCGACTAAGGACAATCCTGGCAGAGCAGGCATTGGCGACATTATGTGAGATCATAAAGGAAATATGATGCTTGCATTTTCTAAATATTTGAGAACTAGGATGAACAACAAAGCTGAAGCTAGAGCTATGTGGATAGGCCTTCAAATGACTCAAAACTTAGAAGGCAATTTGATCGTAGAAGGATACTTTATACATGTTATAAATCTCCTCGATAATTGGAAAACACCTCCTTGGAGGATTAAAACAATTGTTGAAGAGGCTAGGATCCTTTTCCAAGGAAGATAGGATAGAAAATCCCAACACGTCTTTCAAGAAGCTAAAAAATTTGTTGATAAGCTGGTGAATTTGGGTGTCAATTGTGATGGACTTTTCAAATGGGAACACGGTATCCCGAGCAAAGTAGAGGAGCTTATTCAACAAGAATTCCAAGAATGATAGTCAAATTTACCAACAAGGAAGGCACTATAAGTTCGAAGGCTATGAGTATTCCCATATCTTTTTTGAAATGGACTCACAATTAAAATTTTATGAGCTATCAGTCTTGGTGGATGCTGCTTGGAAATACCACAAAGACTAATGGGTACAGTCACATGTCAGATAACATGGCTCCTACTCATCTTAGTAATTTGAGTTTGGTTGATAATCACAAGGCAGGAAAGAAAAATCAATATAAGACTTCGAACCAGAGCCATGTGGACCACCAGATAGCCACTACCGTAAATCTAGCCAACAGGTTCACTTCTCCAAGGCTTATTTTCCAAGATGGGATGTGGTCCCAAAGCATGTCATATATGGAAGAAAGAAATTACCAAAGAATTATTAAGAGTAACTATCAATACAGAGCTTGTGGGAGTTTTTTTTAGTACTCTGCTATGTGTGTCTACAGCTTTTTGTTTCTCCACTGTTTCAATGAAGGGATTTGCTTCTGTTTATTTTTTTATAATTATGATGCAGGTGTGTTTTCTTGGGGTATACCCAAAATGTTGTATGGGAAGTTTCTTTTTGATAATAGGCTATGTGCCTTACCGGATGTAATGGCTTTGGCGACATGTAGATTTTACATATATAGGATCCTTAGTAAGGACATGTTCATCAACAACCCTGGGCTGATTTTTATAAAAGGTTTTGGGTCAACCTGTAAAACCCGGTATTAATGCTATAGTATCTTATCTACCAAAAAATAATAATTTTTTTATAATTAAATTACCTTATGGTAAGGTTGGCAAAGTTTAAATTTAATTGCAATTGTCTTTTCCCCGTCGACATTATCAAATTATGTGGAGCGTCGACGTCTAAGTCAAATGATGGATTTCGTGTATAAATGCCATGCCAAAGGGCATTAAAACCTTACCTTCATTGATTGATTTTTATCAATCGAGTAAAGTTTGTTTCATGCAAATCATTGAGGAAGAAGACAAAAAATCATTTTATCTTTTAGCACCAGGAAGAAGACTAGTGGAGGGCTTAAGGCCTCACTCTCATTGGACAGTGTGGTCCATTAGCAATGCGCATTTTGCAAGAGCATTTTGGAGTGGGAGTGACCACTATCGAATCACATGGAGGTTGTTGGCATGTTTGTCTTAAGCGCTGAGGTGGAAATATTTTGGCATGCGCTCTTTAAAGCACCAGGCTTGGGAAGAAAGATCACGTGGTGCTCTTAGCCTCCCAAGCGTACGTCTAGCACACATGGTGGTCAAGCCCATAGCTAGGGCACATGAGGATGTGATGGTTGTGGGTTCGAATCCCACAAGTGGCAAAGGTACTTTTAATTAAATATTGTTTTTATTTGCTTAATGTTTTTCCTAAGATGAAAAAGGGAGTTATAAGGGTAAATGAAAGGTTACTTGCTTGGTAACTAATTTATGTTATTGGAGTTATAAGGAAAGTGGATTTTATTTTTGCAAAAGTTATTTTTGCCATTAAATTTAATTAAGGAAGTTTTTGAGTTAATTTTGGTAGATTTTAAATTTATTTTAATTGGGAGATGATAAGGTGTTATTGGAAAAAAAATTATGTATGTTGATGGTTTTTTTAAAGATGGAGTGATAAGGTGTAATTGAGTTTTTGCATTACATTGTGAGAGAGATTTATCTTCTAACCTCTTTGAGTTTGGCATAGAAGTTTTTGTGGTTGTGGCAGATATTTGAGGTTCCTTCATCATCAAGAAAAGTTATGAGCACATTATTCCATAGTTGAGTTGATTGATTGGTTTTCTAAAAATAAGTTTGGAGTGAAAAGGATTTGATTAGGGCTTCCTTATTGAGTGTGTTTGAGTTAATGCTTCAAGGTTTTCTAGAATAAGGAGTTGTTATTGAAACCTTGTTTTATAAGCATTGTTGTTGAAGTGAGTTGTTGAGCAAAGAACTTGAACTAGGGTTTGAAAATAACATGAGTATCATTGTTATGTGAGATTTTTTGTTGAGCATTGTTGAAAATATTTTGAGTGAAGTATCATATGCTTGGACTAAGGTTTGTGAGCAAGGATTATTTCATTGATATATTGGTTGAGTAGAGTTGGTTTAGCCTAGTCAAGTGGATGTGTGAAGTGATTGTTCAAGTTCCATAAAACAAACTATTATATATTCTAAATTGAATTGAGAAATTGATTGAGTTGAAGCATATTGAGTCTCTAACAATTATCTATATATTTCTAAAAGAGTGATTGAGCATTGTGATGATTATAGAGCATATTGAGTATCTAATAATTCTCTTTATGTTTCTATGAGATTGGACAAGTTCGAGTGTGGACTTGTTGAGCATATTTGAGGTAAGTCTTTGAGAAGACTTGTGGACATATTTGAGTAAGCTTTTGAGGAAGCTTACAATGCATATTGAAATCATATTTGGATAAGTTCTTGAGATGACTTATTGATCATATTTAGTTAAGTTATTGAGAGGACTTATTGAGCAAATTTGGTTAAGTTCTTGAGAGGACTTATTGAGCAAATTTGGTTAAGTTCTTGAGAGGAATTATTGAGCTGAATTGGATAAAGTTCTAGAGAGGACTTGAGGACATATTGGTGTGAGATTTTGTGAAAGTTTACAATGCAAATTTGAGACAAGTCTTTGAGAATGCTTGAGATCAGAGTTAATTGATTGATCTGTTCAAACCTTGAGTAAAGGTTTAGAGCAGATCTAGCAGAATTGATTAGAGATTGATTCAAACTTTGAGTTAAGGCTTGAGGACAGATATTGAGGACTGATTTGTGCTATACTAAAGGACTGTGTTTAGTATAGATTCAAGGATAGATTTTGGTGTATATTTAAGGACATATTTGTGCCAGACCAGAGACATATATTGATGATAGATTTGTACTAGACTGAAGGATTGTATTTAGTATAGATTCAAGGACAGTGTTTCGTGCAGATTTGAGGATAGATTTGTTCCATACCAGAGATAAATATTGAGGATATATTTGTGCTAGACCGATGGACTATGTTTAGTACAGATATTATACAAAGCTTTGGAGGTGACATATTTGAAGACATATATCTCCAGCCAGAGCAGGGAAGACAAGTGTCTTCTATGGATAGAGTTTGATTTTCTAAGGGTAGTAGAGCAGAGGTCTTATAGAGGATCACCAACCAAATTAGATATTAGGATATTGGTGTCTCCTATGGATAGAGACCCATGAAATTGATTTAGGGTATTGGTATCTCCTTTGGACATAGGTCCATAAACATTGTAATAGGGAAAGGATTCCCAAGAGATTGATTGAGAAAATTTTGGTGAAATATTTTCTCCGTGGAGTAGACCACATTGGGTGAACCACGTAAGTTGTGGTGTCTCTATTGTGTGTGGTAATTTGTACATTTATTTGATTACTGCTATTGGTATTGCTATCTTTACATTACATAATATTGATTGGGAAAGAAAATTAAAAAGTGGTCTTATACTGTTCACCCCCCTCTTAGTATAAGCTTATGTTCTTCAATAGGTAGCAGAGCGGGTTCCTTCTAAATAGTTTAACAGCTTTAAGTAAAATCTTACAAGAATACAATGGATTCTAAGAATGGATCATCAGACAATTCAGCACTAGTATTTTATGGAAGTGATTATATATTGGAGTTTGAGGATGAATATCTACTTGAAGGCACTTGGAAATGAGATTTAGGAAGTATTTAAAAATGGATACGACCCCTCAGTTGATCCACCTACAGATAAGGAAGGTAATATTTTATAACATTACAATTCAAAAGTAATGAATGCACTTTTGAGAGGTTTGCATAGAACAGAGTCCATAAAAGTTATGCATTGTGAAAATGCAAAATAAATGTGGGATAAATTACAAAATATATATGAAGGAGATAAATGTGTCAAGAAATCAAAGATACAAAATCTCAAAGGACAATTTGAAGAGTTAAGAATGAAGGATGAGGAAAATATTAGTACTTATCTACTTTTAATTGATGAGGTTTTTAATACCATGCAAGGACTTGTAATGAAAGTAGATGAATCAAAAGTTTATGATAAGGTCTTAAGGTCTCTTCCAAAAATATTCAGTAAAAATATTTCTACTATAGAAGAATCAAAGGATGGTAATTATTTGACAAGAGGTATGTTGCTTGGTATTCTTACAACTTTTGAGTTAATAACAAAAGAACCTATTCCTCATAAGGAAGCAACCTTCAAAACAATCAAGAATAAAAAGGGTAAGAAGTCAAAATCAAGCAATGAGTCATCCAGTGATGAAGAAGCTAATTATGGTAGAAGTGATAAGGATTCTAGAAGATCTAGAGATCTAAAATCTATTAAATGTTTCAAATTTGGAAAGTATGGTCATTATGGAACAAATTGTCAAGAAGCTAAGAATAACAATGGTGAAGAGAAACAGGATCACAGAAATAGGGAATCAGAAAGATACAGGCACCAAAATAAAAGCAAGTATGGACAAAGCATACAAGGAAATAAGTTCTTTCAAAGACAAAGAGCTACTATGCGAATAAGGCAAGTAAGTATTCAAGTTATAGTGATGCTAGTTTTTTAGAAAATGATAGAGATTAAGTCCTATTTATGATTGAAGAAAAATAACAAGTTAAAAAAAGGACTCCAAAAATTCTCAAGTGTTTTAGATGTGGTAACTTTGGACATCTTGAAGATAGTTTTACAAGAAATGGTTTCAGTTTTAGTGGTGATGAATATGAAGATACACTTGAAGGACCAGAAGAGAATATTCTAATGGTACTAGAAGAAGGAGAATATGATCCTATAGAAGACAATTCAAAATAAAATGAAGATGTGGACAAAGGCAAACAAATAGAGGAATATTTAGATAAAGATGGATATGATCTCAAGGGAGAACTTATCTATGCCCTTGACACAGTGAAGAAGGTAAGAAAGAAAAACTCTAAACTTGAAATTCAGTTTCAAGAATGTGATGAAGAGAGAACTATGCTTATAGAGGATCTAGAAAAATCAAAGGCTAAGACAAAGAAGTTCAAGGATAATTTAGAAGCAAAGATCTTAGAATGTGAAAAGTTAGCACAAGAAGTGGCACTACTAAGGGAAGATTTATAAGACTCCAAATTCAAGCTAAAAGGATTCAAAAATAGCTCAAATAACTTGGATAATTTCATCAAGATACAAGAGCCTACATCAAGCAAAATAGGTCTTGGATTTCAACAAGGACAAATAAATGGGAAGGAAAGTCAACCTTAATTTCTACAGAAGAAGAAACTTCATATGAAGACACTTCAAAAGAATATAGTGTAAAAGTAAGTGAGACATTTGAGGATGATTTGGCCAACAAAATTTTCAACAAGAACATGAACAATGCACAAAGAAGATACAGATGGAACAAAAATTAGAATAGGTCAAGAGAGACTAAGAGACCAATGAGGTCAAGACAAGGAAACTTCAATGGAAGATGTTTTTCATGTCACAATTTTGGGCACATGGATTCACAGTGTAGGACACATGAAATACAGGAATATAGGAACAAACAGTGTTTTAATGGGTATTGCTACTCATGTAATTAGTTTGGTCACAAGGCAATGAATTGTAGGGTTCATGACAAAAGAGGATATGGCTTCACTAGGAGAAATCCTAAGACATTTGTACCTCCAAGGAATAATAAAATTAAGTGTTATAAGTGAAATAATTATGGTCACACAAAAAAGTGGTGTAGAGCAGACATTCCATAATCAAGTATGAATAGGAACAAAAATAGGAACAGGAACAAGAACATGGATATGAACAAGAACAGGAATATGGATATGAACAAGAATAGGAATAGGAACAAGAAAATGAACATGGATAGGAATATGGACATGGAAATAAATAGATAGAGTAATCAGAAGGATAAGATAAGAAGAAAAGAGGATAAAGGTAAAGAACAGTGCTTTCTGGGAGTAGAAATACTCCCACCCTAGAATTAACCACCTCAAGAGGAGGTGGGGGAGGGGCTAAGCTAAGAGACTCATTCTTAGCCCCGAGACCCAAAGGTGACCCTTTGCCATTGATGTCAAAGGGAGAGAGATTTGAGTAAGGGGGAGAAATTTGGTATTTGAGCAAAGAGGAGAGATTTGATCTAGGGGGAGCAATGTCCCAGGGGGAGCAGAACCCAAAAAAGGTTAAGTTTTTGGTAAAAATATTTTGGGTTGCCATCAATGACAAAGGGGGAAATTGTTGGACATTTTGAGGAATATTAGTTGTAGTTGATGTCAAAAGGTTCTAAGAAGAATTGCATTTTGATTGGTTCCAAAAGAGCTTTATGTGAAGCATGATTTAAATGGTTTTTCTCAAAACCATTGATGATAAAATAAAAGTTTTTTCATAAAACCTATGGAGAGGCCTAAGGAATTAAATTAATTATAATTAATTATAATAATTTAATTATATATATTAATTTGTAATTTAATTTAATAATACTTTTGGTTATTAAATTAATTATAACTTAATTATATTAATTAGTATTATTATTAATTAATTTATAATTTAATTAAATTACCTTATGGTAAGGTTGGCAAAGTTTAAATTTAATTGCAATTGTCTTTTCCCCATCGACGTCATCAAATTTTGTGGAGTGTCAACGTCTAAGTCAAATGATGGATTTCACGTATAAATGCCATGCCAAAAGGTATTCAAACCTTACCTTCATCGATTAATTTTTAGCGACCAAGCAAAGTTTATTTCATGCAAATCATTGAGGAAGAAGACAAAAAATTGGTTTATCTTTTAGCACCAGGAAGAAGACTAGTGAAGGGCTTAAGGCCTTACTCCCATTGGATAGTGTGGTCCATTGGCAACACACATTTTGTGAGAGCATTTTTGAGTGGGAGTGACCACGATCAACTTATGTGGAGGTTGTTGGCATGTTTGTCTTAAGCATTGAGGTGGAAATATTTTGGCACACGCTCTTTAAAGCTCCAGGCTTGGGAAGAAAGAGCACGTGGTGCTCTTAGCCTCCCAAGCGTGTGCCTAGCACATGCGGTGGTCAAGCCCACAACTAGGGCACACGAGGAGGCGGTGGTTGTGGGTTTGAATCCCACAAGTGGCAAAGGTACTTTTAATTAAATATTTTTTATTTGCCTAATGTTTTTCCTAAGGTGAAAAAGGGAGTTATAAGGGTAAATGAAAGGTTAATTGCTTGGTAATTAATTTATGTTATTGGAATTATAAGGAAAATGGATTTGATTTTTGCCATTAAATTTAATTAAGGAGGTTTTTAAGTTAATTTTGGTGGATGTTAAATTTATTTTAATTGGGAGATTATAAGGTGTTATTGGACAAATATTTTATGTACATTGATGGTTGTTTTTAAAGATGGAGTGATAAGGTGTAATTGATTTTTTGCAATAGATTGTGAGAGAGATTTATCTTCTAACCTCTTTGATTTTGGCATAGAAGTGTTTGTGGTTGTGGCAGATATTTGAGGTTCCTTCATCATAAAGAAAAGGTATGAGCACATTCTTCCATAGTTGAGTTGATTGATTGGTTTTCTAGAAAATAATTTTGGAGTGAAAATTATTTGATTAGGGCTTCCTTATTGAGTGTGTTTGAGTTAATCCTTCAAGGTTTTCTGGAATAAGGAGTTGTTATTGAAATCTTATTTTATAATCATTGTTGTTGAAGTGAGTTTTTGAGCAAAGAACTTGAACTAGGGTTTGAAAAGAACATGAGTATCATTGTTATGTGGGATTTGTTTTTGAGCATTGTCGAAAACATTTTGAGTGAAGGATCATATGCTTGGACTAAGGTTTGTGATAAAGGATTATTTCATTGAGATATTGGTTGAGTAGAGTTGGTTGAGCCTAGTCAAGTGGATGTGTGAAGTTATTGTTCAAGTTCCATAAAAAAAACTATTCTATATTTTAAATTGGATTGAGAAAGTGATTGAGTTGAAGTATATTGAGTCTCTAACAATTATCTGTATGTTTCTAAAAGAGTGATTGAAAGTGATTGAGCATTGTGATGATTATAGAGCATATTGAGTCTCAAATAATTCTCTTTATGTTTCTATGAGATTGGACAAGTTCTAGTGTGGACTTGTTGAGCATATTTGAGGTAAGTATTTGAGAAGACTTGTGGACAGGTTTGAGTAAGCTTTTGAGGAAGCTTACAATGCATATTGAGATCAGATTTGGATAAGTTCTTGAGAGGAATTATTGAGAATATTTGGTTAAGTTATTGAGAGGACTTATTGAGAATATTTGGTTAAGTTCTTGAGAGGACTTATTGAGCAGATTTGGTTAAGTTCTTGAGAGGACTTATTGAGCCGAATTGGACAAAGTTCTAGAGAGGAATTGAGGACATATTAGTGTGAGCTTTTGTGAAAGCTTACAAGGAAAATTTAAGACAAATCTTTGAAAATGCTTGAGAGCAGAGTTAATTGATTGATTTTTTCAAACCTTGAGTTAAGGTTTAGGGCAGATCCAGTAGAGTTGATTTGAGATTGAGTCAAGCTTTGAGTTAAGGCTTGAGGATAGATATTGAGGACTGATTTGTGCTAGATCGAAGAACTATGTTTAGTACAGATTCAAGGACAGATTTTGGTGCAGATTTGAGGATAGGTTTGTGCCAGACCAAAGATAGATATTAAGGACAAATTTGTGCTAGATCGATGGACTGTGTTTAGTACAGATTTTAGATAGAGCTTTGGAGGTGATAGAGTTGAAGATAGAGATATCCAGCTAGAGCATGGAATACATGTGTCTTCTATGGATAGAGTTCCATTTGCTAAGGGCAATGGAGGCAGAGGTCTTCTAGAGGATCACCAGCTAGAGTAGAGATTAGGAGATTGGTGTCTCCTATGGATAGAGATCCATGAACTTGATTTAGGGGATTGGTATCTCCTTTGGATAGAGGTCCATAAAAATTGTAATAGGGAAAGGATTCCCAAGAGATTGATTGAAAAAAATTTAGTGAAATATTTTTATTCGTGGAGTAGCCCACATTGGGTGAACCACGTAAATTGTGGTTTCTTTTTTTTGTGTGGTTATTTTTACATTGCTTTGATTACTGATATTCATATTGTTATCTTTACATTGCATAATATTTTAGAAATAAAAGTAAAAATTGGTCTTCTACTTTTCACCCCCCCCTCTCAGCATAAGCTTGTGTTCTTTACGATCCTCAGTATTTCTTCAAACTCTCATTGAAGTTCAAGGCTTAGGATTATGTGATCCACCTAAGGAGCTCCTTTGTTTTAAAGAAGAAAAAATTTAGATTGAAGGATGGTGAGGGAGTGGCCCTATTCTCCTATTAATTGAGTGTATCATGGTTTATAATGGGATAGAGGTCTATGCATAAGGGCATGAAGATACCAATAAAACCAAGAGAATTGGAGGTTGATGATGAAGTGAAAAAAATCTTGTAAAAAGGTGGTCTTTTGGAATATCTCCAATATTTTCATGGGTATCACAAAGCCCTTTCAATAATTATGGCTCATTCATGGAGGAAAGGGTGGGTTCAAACTAGAGGTATCGAATTCCTCTTCTTGATATTTCTCATTTATGAGGTTATCGTGTTACCTATCGACGATGACTACCATAATCGACCAAAGTATTATCTTAAGTGGGAGTGTGGGTTTTGCTTAAATGCAAGGTAATATTTGTCAAATCTATAGAATGACTATGATTCCAAGTCTCTTAAGGCTCTTTAGAATCAGGTTATTATGGTGATAATGGACTACTTTACCTTGAACTTGAATAGGGAGGTCATTCGTAGCTAGCACATGATGTTTCTAAACCAACTTATGAGGAAGCGACTGATGAACATACCTTATTTTATTTACCACTCCTTGGAAAATTCACTAAAATATGTTAGATAAGGGAAAGTTCTAGATCCAATTCATCAAGTACTGATACTATTAACATTTGAGCTTGTGGTAAAATCTAAAGGAATTACGATGGAAGAGGAGTTGGAGAAAATCAATTTTCAAAACACTTTCCCATCCCTCGATCCACCACTAACATCCTCTTACTCCTATGGTGATTCCTTTGAGTCAGACACTAAGGATTTTATGACCCCCTCCTTCTACTTTTAAATGGAAGGTGTTGACTTCAAATAAAGCTAATAAATCATAGAGTGAAAGTAGGGGAGGTTGAGCATGCCGCTCAAAGTGCCTATCCTCAAAGGTAATAAAATTTTAAACAACTCTTGTTTTAATGGATACGATAAATTCAAAGGAATGTCTTTCAATAAAGAAAATTTCTAAGTGGTCACATGATTCAGACATTGCAAAAGAGATGTCTCCCTCCTCGATTCCTAAATTCCCTATCATCTATTCATTCTTGTGCAAGCTTGATGAAAAGCACCAGGTGTTATTGGGTTCACTCCAAGTGGTGATCTCTTTCATCAATGAGATATTTGGAATGGCACAGTAGCAGAAGGACACATCGATTCCTTAGTGGTCGGGGGACCTGGATCTCCTCCTTTGGGCCTTGGGTTTTTATTGTTTTATTTGGTTTTCTAGCTAGTGTCTTGTAAGGCTAAGTGACCCCTTTTTGGTGTTTGATTAGGGGCAACCTTGTTAAGAAATTTTAATTTTTGATTGGTTCTCCTTCTCGAGAGATATCCAGAGTCTATTTTTTATCTCTCTCAGCTCCATATGTAAAAAATGTTGGGGACCCTTTCAAAACCCCTTCTCTTATCTAATAAAAAAAAATTAAAACATTTTCATGAATTAATCTAATAACTTCCTTTTATTAGATACTAATATTCTCAAGTAATATAATTACCAATAATTTAATACTTTAATAGTTTTTATCCAAAAATTAATGCATACCACATACACACATAGGTTCACACCAACCATATTACACACCATTTTTTTATCCCTAATTAGGTGGTCCCTTTTAAGATAGTCTAATGTTATCACCAACCTATTAAGGAGACTCATTGCATAGCAACTTCCCGACCCAATGGTATGAACATGAAAACAAGCAAAATATAAATGCATCTACATAAAGGGTATTGTTTTACTGTGAGTTATCAATGAGAAATTCATCATCATAATTTTCTAAAATATCTCTCTTTGTAGTTGGTTCACCCATATGATCCTACCATAGAGGGCACGTGGTTCTGCACCCACAAATACATCAATAGTACCATATTCTAAGCTTAACATAATGAAATCATCCCATCATAAATATATCCTAAAATGTAAAAATTCACACCAATACATAGCTCATTATCCATAAATAACTTTTCCAAGAAGGGTTGTTACATACATGCATGCAACTCCTTTGAGATTATGGTGGTAAATGGTGAGACTTTACTTTGTAAAGGTAAATATCGCAATGTTAAGTTGAAGATAGGTAGTTATGAACTCAAAATAGATATATTTTCTCTTCAACTAGGAGGATGCAATATTGTGCTAGGATATCAATGGTTAGGTACTTTGGGAACCATTGCCTAGAACTTTGTAGAGTTAAAGATATAATTTTCACATAATGGTATATCCTCTACTCTTTGTGGTTCTTCTTTCATCCACTAGAAAATGTCACACTCTACCACAAATATTTGAATACCCTTTTTTTATTCCCTTCTAGAATAAAGTGTGATTAATCCTTCCATAGGTCTTGAGTAACCTAGAATGTCCTATAGTTGGTGAACCATGCATATCTATCAATATGAGTTCTCATAGTGGAGAAGCATGGAGTAAGGCATTGGAGATATCTCAAATCTTGTCCATCCCAATCATATCCTAGGACGTTATTTGAAGTGTGGTAATAAAACTTTTCAAGCCTAAGTCCTTGAGCATGTCCTCTTAGAGAGAATTAATCCACTGTGGTATGGGTGATGAGATGACACATAGCATACTTTGAGTCTCAAATTGGTGAAATAGTGTATCAACCATAATATTTTCCTTGTCTTTATTATAGGTAATCTCATAATCATAGCCCATGAGTTTAGATACCCATTTTTATTGTTCTGGGTGGAAACCCATTGCTCCAAGAAGTACTTGAGACTTTGGTGGTATGTTTGAATGGAAAAACTATGCCCAATGATAAAGGGTTGCTAGTGAGTAACTACATGTAGAATCATGAGCATATCCTTTGCATAAGTGGATTTGCCTAGATTTTGACTTGAAATTGCTTTACTAGTGAAAGTCAATGGTCATCCCTCTTTCATCAATGTTCCCCTAATGCCATTGCCCAAAGCATCACTTTCAATGACAAAAGGTTTAGAAAAATCAAGAATTACTAAAACTAGAGTGTTTATCATAACATGCTTTAGGTCAAGGAAATCCTACTTAGTTGGACCTGTCCACGTAAAATAATTCTTTTTTAACATGGTTGTTAAAGGAGCAACAATTTTTCCATAGTTAAAAATAAATTTGTGGTAATACCCTATGAGTCCCAACAATCTACAAAGGCCCTTAAGAGTGTGAGGCTTCAGCCAATCTTGAATGACTTGAATCTTATTAGGGTTGAATTTAACTCCATATTTGATGACAATGTTTTCCAAATACTCTACTTCAGTTAATCTAAAAGAACACTTAGACCTCTTAGAATAAAGTTGATGTTGATAAAAAGCTATAAATTTTCATCCACATGGATGACGTGCTCCTCCCAAGAGTGACTATAAACAAAAATATCATCAAAGAAAACTAAAATTAATTTTCAAAGGAATGGGTGGAAAATATTGTTCAGGAGGCTCTAAAATATGGAGGGTGCATTTTTTAAGCCAAATGACATAACCAAGAATTCATAATGGTCCTCATGAGTGCAGAATACTATATTTTGAATGTCCTCCTTGAGCCATATCTGATGGTAACGCAAGTGAAGATCTAACTTTGAGAAAAACATAGCACCATGCAACTCATTCAATAATTCATCTACCACAATAGGAAATTTATCCTTCATTATGAGCTTATTGAGCTCAAAAAAATCTATACACAACTACTAGGACCCATATTTCTTTCAAACCAATAATATTGGAGAAGAATAAGGATTGTTACTAGGTTGAATGACTCTAGCTTTTAATAAATATTGTACTAATTTATCTATTTCTAACTTAAGAGCATAGGGATGCCAATAAGTTCTAATGTTAGATGGTACACTATTAGGTACCAATGGGATTGCATGATCATGGGACTGATGGGATGGTAATTCAATTGATTCTACAAAAATTGCATCATACTTTGTTAGAACAAGTTGCAAATCTTCTAAGAGTTTATCCTCTATGGGAGTGGGCAGTTGTATTACAAATATTTGAGCGATTACTGCATAGGAAGATTTTTTAAACAACTTAATATGATTTGAACTAATAATCTAATTATATAAATGGTGCATTTTCTAGGAAATATTCAACCCTTGCCTATTCTAGAACAAGTATGGACAAATATTTCTATGGAATTTATTGAAGGGTTACCTAAGTTTTGTGGAAAATTAGTTATTTTGGTGTAAGTGGATTTTCTCATAAAGTAAGCTCATTTTTATTTCCTCTCCCATCCCTACAACACCTTAGTAGTAGCCCATTTGTTTCTAGACTCTATTTTTAGCCTTCATGGCATACTCGCATCCATTGTATCTGATCGAGACCCTACATTCACTAGTCATTTTTAGCAAGAATTAATTAAGTTGCAAGGAACTCAGCTCAAAATAAGTTCATCCTATCATCTGCAAATATATGGTCAAACATAGATTGTAAACAAATTCTTGGAGATCTACCTTTGTTGTTTTTCCTCTAATCATCCTACATAGTAGGTGAAGTGGCTTCCCTTGATTGAATGGGATATAACACTTCCTATAACACTATGACCAAGGTTATTTCTTTTGAATTATTTTATGATTGACCTCCATCAACACCTTCTTCCTACATTCCATATATCTCCAAGGTCCATCTTGTTGACACTACACTTAGCCAACATGTCATAATCCTCTTTCAACTAAAGATGAATTTGGAATTGGAATAGAATTGAATGCATCAATAATTTTATCAATACCATTCTAAGCATAGATTTGAAGTAGGGGATATGGTTTTCCTCTGCTTGCAACCATATAAACAATCCTCACTCTAGCTTCGTATGTGCCAAAAGCTCACTACAAAATACTATGGCCCCTATCAATTCTTACAGAAAATTGGTGTAACAACCTACAAATTGGCCCTTCCACCTATGTCAAATATCCACCCTATATTTCATGTATCATCTCTCAAGAAGGTTGTGGGCAATAAGGTTTAGGTTCAATTTGCATTATCCAAACTAGATTATTAGGGTTCCATCTTGCTCAATCCAAAACAACTATTAGATTACAAAGCACACACTCTTCAAAACCATGTCATCATTGAGGTTTTTATTCAATGGCATGGACTACAACCATAAAATGCTACTTGGGAGTCTCTCCAACAACTCAAACATTAGTATCCTCATATACAACTTTGAGGACAAATATTTTGAAGGGGAAGGGCATGTTAGGACCCCATCCTAACACTATTTTTATAATTCTCATATGATTATGTAATGACCCCATTCCAATGTGGGAACACCTTTATATTATTATTTTATAATAATTTATAATGGCATGTAGCAATTGAGGTGCCTAGACAAGTGGGACCATTTCATGTAATCATTATCAAGAATGTAGCTGGTGTTGGGTAGAAGATTCTAGCTCAAGTGACACCTTGCATGTAAGCCAACTCTTGAGCATTAGGTTAGGGTTGCATGAAGTGTATCTTTAAAATATATGGGTCCATGAATGAATGTATATTTTTTAAAATTAATTAAATTAATTTAAGGAGGTTTCCCCATCAAAGAGACCTACAATTATGTGTTGTTTTGTGAGATTCCTTTAATTATGCATTTACATTTTGTATTGCAATATATTATTCTTTCATGGAATTTTTTTAATGGCAATACTTATGTGAATTATTTTATTTTTATTATAATATTCCTAAAAATCATTGACCCTTCATCCATCTATTTAATTTTTCTCCTATGCCCTTTGAATTGCCCAACTTTGTGTCAAGTTACCTCTTCAAATTGGAATATATAAGGTTGTTGGATTATATGGACCTAAAGTATTTCAATGTCTAAAATAAGCAAATATTATACCCTCTCATGAATCAAATAATTAACATTAGTATAAACACCAATTATAAACATATTATTAATATCTAAACTTGCCAACATCACCAATTAGATAATCAAATAGCCAAATTGAATCAATCATCTTCAAGACTAAATTAGAAACATATATTGTTTTAGGAGAAAAACCACCAAATAAAAAGCAAAAGTGTTGGTAGTGTTTTTGCTCCTTGGTAGTGCTTTCATGCATCCTTGAATTTTTTGAAAAATTCTATCCAATTCGACTAGCAATGGTTATCTTATAAAAAGCACTATAATATTAGCACCACTATCTATATTGCCTCTAGTGCTATTAACTATCAAGAACAAAAAACAAAAAAATAACAATTAGTACCTTCTAAGCCACCATAATTAGTGGATATGATCATCTAGATTTGATTTACAGCCCTAGTATAAATCCAAAGCCCAAGATTTTTCATATTCGTGCTCCATTAATGGCATCTTGATCTCATTTTAAAATATTACCTTCACCAATCCTATCATCCTCAATGTAATCCTTCCTTAAAGAAGTCATGGATTTCTATAAATCTAGAACTTAGGGACCTCAATGGATCATGGTTTTGAATACAATAAAAATATATCAAAATATATAGTAATTCATCTTCAAGCATGGCAAGGTTATGTAAAAATATTATCATGATTTTGCAAGAGTATTCAATCTTACAAGCATTCAAGCATCTAGTCTCTCGAGCATTAAAGCATTCAATCTTTCATGCATTAAGCATATAATGTCTCAAGAATTTAAGCTCTCAAGTGTCTTCGAGTAACAAATAAGCTTCAAGTAAGCATTCTCAATAAGGTTAAACCAACCCCAACATGTTCGAGCCATAAGAGTGCTTGGGGTTGTACTCTCTACCCTTTCTTGTCCTTGTTATTATAATTATTGTGTAGCTTTATCTTTGATTGAATTGCATCTTAATATTTATTTGATTATCATACTTGCATCTAGTTATTATCTTGAAGTATATAATTTGCATCTAATATAGGTAATATTTCATCTTGTTTGTCATTATCAGAGCCCCTACACCTCCTAGTTAGGATCTCTCCTTGCATCATTTATAAATATCATCAATTTTTCATATTAACTTCATTTTTTTGCACATTTAAGTGAAATATCTAAAAAATTATAGGTTCAATGGCACTATCACTCTCTATTTTAGACACAATCACAAAGAGTGAAAGTATTATCAATCAAAAATAGCATAAATATATCAAATACCTAGTTGTGCCTTCAATTATACTTTGCACTACTTCAAAAAAATAGTGGTCTAGTGTTGACCAAGGGAGCCTTATACTATCCTCTATTTTAGGCAGACCCCTTTACCACTGATATACTCTTTTTCTATTTTTTTGTAGGTAGGCAAAAATGTCATCAAGGTATAGTAGAGTTGGCAATGCTTTTGTGATATTGACAACACTTTTACCTCCATGGTATAACCAGGGTTTTCCAATCCAATCTCCTTATTTTTAGCATTTAGATATTAGGTTTGCTTGTCTAATAAAAATTAGTTTTTTTTACTTTCTATTTATTTACTAGGAAACTAGTTAGCATTTTAATCATTTAGCGAACCAACTAAATATCTTGTCTTGCCATTATCAAAATAGAATTGCATGTAGCTATATTTAGATATATTTATTGTATTTCTATTGAATCCTTATCCTTAAAATAGAAATTAGCTATATATAAAAATAAAATTCCTTGCTTAAAAAATATATGATATAAAAAAATACTCTAAAAAATCAAATGCACCAAGGGTCTTTTAACAAGTATTTTTCAATGGTTATAAGAAAAAAATATAAGAAGTCATAAAATATACCAAGGATTTCTAGAGGGTCTCATACTACCAACCCTAATAATGGAGGAGCTCCCATCACTATCCCTAATATTACAATCTCAATTGCATCATCAACCCTAGCCATGATGAGAAGTGTAGTTCAAGAAATGGTTAGGGAAGAATAAGAAAAACAAATGAAGGATCCCATAGGTTAATTTTTAAGAATATGGCCATGCAAGTTGAAGGAGCACTAGGCACTAGTCCTATTGATAGGCCACCCACACTAGAAAAATGAGAGTCCCTCTATAGAGGACACATCTTAAAGCATAGATCATAGAGGTGCAAAGGAGGGATTTTCATGCTTTCATTGATAGCATAAGCATCAAAGAGGTTAGATTATTGCATGCTGAGTGTAGAAATAAAATGCATCAATATAGATCCATAATAAAAGCAACTAGTGACACAACCAAAATGATAAAGTACCTAACTAGGGAAATCTATTAAGTAGTAGATCTAGAGAAATATGCTACTTTCTATAATTAAATCTCATCCTCCCCTTAATTTCCTCTCACTTGTTCCTTTCCATATATTTCTTCCATTACACTTCCCTCCCTCTCAATATGTGTAGCCTTGAATTCTTGTGGAGGTACCCTACCTCCCACATTTAACCAAATTCTTGACACCACACCAATCACTTCATTCCCATATCCAACTATCAATATCACCACCACATGTCCATTAGTTTCACATGCCAAAAATCCATCACCATTAAAATTATTATAATAATTAACTTGCCACAAAAATTGACATGCTAGTCATTGCCTTAACATTCACCACCGTATCCATCCATTTTGCTCCATCCATCATTTCAGCATATCCATCAAGTGTCTCTACTTGACAAATCATATTGGGGATGATAATATGGCAAACACAAACTCATGAGAATAAATAAATTAGAACCACCCTAGATCAACAACCTATAGTAGGACCCATCTAAACTTCCATCTGGTAGATTAATGATGCTCAAGGGATAAGGGATGAATAAGAGACATAGGATTATTAGTTTCTTCAATATAAGACTTAATATCAAAACTTGATGTAATAAACAACCCTCATGCACAAGTATGTTATCTAATAAATTCATCAAGCTCATTGACATGGATCCAAAATAAAGTTCATGAGAGAGGCTAACATATTTGCTAATATTACAAAAATTAAAGTGAATAATATGCTAATTTTATATTTAATTAATCCTTTTTAAAATATATCTTTTATTTAATAAAAATAAATAATTTATAGAAGTTATTTAATCAAAATGATTTAGTGGTAAAGTTAAGTGAGTTTTACATTGAGTCTTAAAGTATTAAATTTATAATTTGTTGTTTCATGAATCATTAATTGAGATTATTATCACACATTTATTAAACTCAAAAAAATTATTTAGATGCTAAGACAACTTTTAATGTTGTTTAAAAGTAATTAGTATATAAGAATTATGTAAGTGTCTATAGAGAATATAATAAAACAACATTTTGTAACACAAAACATGAGAGAATTGATGTTTGATATTACTATCTACAATTAATCTTTAGGATTCCAACAAGAAATATTGCAAGATAATCTATAAAAATTATTATAATTTTTTGGGTTGACACTTCAATATATAAATCATATAAAAATTTTATACCAAAAATTTTAAAATAAGTAATAGCTTTAGAACCCATTCTTCGTGAATTAATGACTTATCTTTAAGATTTAATTAGTATTGAACCATGCTCATATTTAAGTTGTTCACTCATTTTTTATTGTGATTACCTACTTGAATATTCTTTAAAAGGAATGGTCCTTTTGTAAAGTTGTTTATTATGAATCTTGATACCATCCACAAATATATAAAAATATCAAACAAATCATACAAAAAATAATAATCAACATGAGATACAAGTATAGTCTTGACATGAGAGAATTCTTTGAGATTTCAAAAAAATACAAAAGATAGAGTCTTGGCTATTTATGTTGGATATTGGTCATGATTAATATAAGTAAACCTTTACCAGAATCAATTGTTCTTAAGTGTTGGGGTAAGTTGTGGATTCAAACCATGGATAATGAAAACATATCTTTCAAATGGTGGGTCATATTGAGAAACATGCCCTAAGAAGAGTCTAACATAAACATATGTAGAAAAGCACAAGAGAAACTTACAAGTGGATATGGACGAAGATGGTTTTTAACACACAAAAAATTTGTCTAGACAGATGAAACTAAATAAACAATGGATATTGGTAAATAAGAATATTGGAAGAAATACCAATTATTTTGAGGATTTAGCGTATGAAGAAAAAGTAGATCAAAGCTTAGAGAACATGGTATAACAAGATCATAATTAACAATAAATTGTCTACTTAATATGCTCTTGATTTAGGTATGAACATTCTTGCTAAACATAAGGAATGTGCCTCACCAGATTTTAAAGACTCTTGAAGTACCATTCACCATTTAGGAGAAGGAAAGTAATAGATAAAATGCAGTGTTAGATGTTAGTATTGCTATAATTAATAAGAAAATATTAGAAAATGAGCAGGATAAGTTAAAAGCTTCCTTAGTAGAGCCAAGAGAGGATAAATATAACGAGAAAAATTTTGTGAAAGAATTTTGAGGAATAGAATAATAAGACCTACTCTGGATACTGGCAAGGCAAAAAGAGGAAAACCTTCAAATTATTAAGTGAGATCTATGGAAGCAATAACAAACATAGAGAAAGGAACACAATCTAAGTTGGTTGAACTTCTCTTTACCAAATATCAAAATGATATTTGTAATTTGCAAAAGGGGGCCAACAACCCCTAATGAGATATGATTACCATATCATAGAATATAAGGGTGATAATTCCCCCTTAAAGCAGATATGTATCAGGGAATTTTGCTTAAGAAATAAGCTTAATTTGTATATAGGAAACTAAAATGACAAAGGAAGAAGTTTCCAAAATGAAAACTATGAAAGCAATATGGGCAATATGTGAATGGGATTTTTTGGATTCAGAAGGAGTGATAAGAGGAGTTATAACATGTTAGAATCCGATTAGAACCTCCCATGAAACCATTCATAAAACTAGACATTGAATAGCCTTATTAGTCACATGCTTATTTGCAAATATTCTTTTCATCCTTATCAATGCTTATGGCCTATAACTTAGTCAGGTAGATCATAAGTATGGAGTGGTATTAAAGCCTTTAAGATAATTAAAGACTAAGAAACTTGATTCATGATTGTAAGATATTTTAATGCCAAAACCAAGCTAGATGAAAAATTTGCAAACTATGAGAAATTTATTAGCTTTTATTCAAAACAATAATCTATAGGAGGTTGAGTTTGAAGAGGACAACTACACATGGACCAACATTAGGATAGGCTAGAATCTGGTAGCAAAAAAATTAGACATATACATACTCTTATATCATTGGCTAAATGAAGGCACTTATGCTAAAATTAATACCTTGACAAGGATTGGTTCATATCACTGACCAATAATATTTAAAATGGTGGTAAGTGAATTCAAAAAATATCAAATTTTAAATATGAGTAGATGTGAGAAAATCATCCTCTATTTGTTGATATGGTAGTGTGAACATGGAATTATTTAGAAAATGATAAGTTGTATACACTTCCAAAAAAATTTAAATCAATGATATCTAGATTAAAAGAATGGAACAATAACACTTTTGAAAAATAATTGAGAAGAAATAACTAAAAGAGAAACTTTTCATATTTCAAAAAGGTGAGCACAATAATCCAATATCGAAGGAAAGGGATTTGCTTAATGAATATCATAATATTTTGAGTAAGGAAGAGAAATTTTGGAGATAAAAATCAAAACATACTTGGTTAAAAGGAGATAAAAATATAGTTTTTTCATAGGATGGCAATAGTATAGAAATCAACATCTAGAATTAGTAGAATTAAATCATAAGGGGTTTGGTTTGAATACTTGAGTGAAATCAAAAAGGAGGAAAGGATTTTTTACCAGAATATCCTAGGATCAAAGGATATTGAAGTTCTTAATTATAAACTACTACAAGAAGTACCTTAAGTTATAACATATGAAGACAATAACAAACTTAAAGTTCATTCAACTATTTTTTCTTTTGATAAGGATAAATCCCCAGGTTTGGATGGACTCTTTGCAACATTATATCAACATAATTGAGAAATAATAGAGGGATACCACAATGGCAAAAGGAATTGGGCTCTCCTAGTAAATACCCAAGTTCAATTCACAAGGAGGGTGGCCCCCAATGTGCCCCCATATTTTCAACCTATTCAAAAAAAAAACATGAAATACAAGTATAGAATATACCCTTAAGATAGGAAAATGCTAAGAATACTATTTAAGAAAGGAAAAATTCCACAAGATATCCTCAAATGAGAGTGCTACTCTATGGGAAAATGTTATTATAATGAAACACTTCATATGATCGATGATGATTACAAATCCATGATCCCTTCTTTATATGCTCTTCACTTAATACTACTAAGGGAGGGTATGACCATAACCCTAATTTACATGAATTATAAGGTTTTAGTAAAATAAACCTTGGTTTATTTGTGGTCCATTCCAACTATCATAAAACCAATATAGAATATAATATTTTGTCCCTAGATACCTATCCCTAGTTATCATCCATATTAAGATGTTTTATCCTCAAGACATGACACCAAATCCAATAGTATGATCTTCTAATCATTGTTTATAAATAATAAAATATTAATTAATGATGGTATTCTATAGTGTCATGTTTATGTTGTGCCACTCTAATATCCATTATTATTCATACTTCAGTTACTTACTATTGTGCCACTTTGATATCCATTATGATTCCTCTTTGATACTCATAATTTATTTTTCTTCCATGTGACTCTACACTTGGTTCTTTTTTAGAAGTATGTGGTAGTTATTTTGATGTCCAATGTCATACCTCTATGGTTGTGGGCTTGCATGGTTAGGTTTTCCTTTCATTTGATTACTCAAACTTCTATTGGTCTAATTAATTTTATTTTGTATGGTTCTTCTTATGTTCTTCCTCGTACCTTTACTTTTTAAATGCTTTTGTAGGTTCTTCGTTGTGCTTTTATTTTGATTCTTTCTTGTGCTCTTCTTTTAGTTCTTCGTCGTGCTCTTCTTTTGGTTATTTTTAATGTTCTTGTATTATCTTCTTCGACTCTCTTGATACTTTCACTAGATCTTAATTTGTTCCCATGTAATAACTTCTTGATTCTCCTTGTATCCTTGATCTTAAAGCTATGGAATATCTTGCAATGTTGTCTTCTATTTCTTGTACCAAAGCTTGATAAAAATATTTTACATATTAATATTAATAGTATATAATGAGTCTAAACAAGGATAATAAGGAGAAATATCCAAATCAACCATCTCTATAGCATAAAACTATTAATTGTAAACATATTTAATCATACTTATCTTCAAATATTCAAAAATCTAAAAAATTTTGCTACCCTTAACTTATATTTTCTTTGAACCTATATCTCTTAGCCAAGGCAATATTGATGAAAATAATGGCTTTTTGTTTCGAAGTGCATCTATAAACCTATAAATTAGAATTTTAAGATGAAAAATATATCTTTTATCATTTCTGTTCTTTTTTGAATATGTAGATATGGTTTCTTATTTGTCCTCTTGGACCTTTCATCTCTTATTTATTGCCTTTGATGGTTTCTTTCAAGATAACTATCTCTCTTAGGTTCCCATTTTCTCAAGGATACTTGTCTTGCTATGTGAAATTACATGTAGAGCCTCCCCTTATAAATTTGAATAATTTGCATAATGCTAGCTCAAATTACTAGAATATCAAGTTATTTATTTATTTATTTATTTATTAAATTTATAGCATTGGTATCATCTTATCCTAATATTTTTTACATAACTTAATACTCTCAAGAAAAAATCACTATGAAAATTTAGGATTTATGAAATTAGGGTTTCATAAAATTAAGATTCCTAAATCTTCTTCTTCACATCAAATTCCATGATAAAATATCACATAAACAAGTAGACCTAATAAATTATTACAAAATACAATAAACTATTTATGATTTGTTTACTTGGACTTATATCTTAATTTCCTTGTTTTTAAAACAATCATGGTTTGACAAACATCATTGCAATTTTTTGTGGAGACTGGTTCCATGGGGTTATATTCTATAAATATTGCTCAAATTAAGAAGTGTTTGCATTCAAATCTATATGCATAGATATGATTTTAGAAGATGAGATATTTTCTATGGAAAAATATTACCACATAATTTCCAAATCTAAAAAATTCCTACTTATCCAAAATTCTTGCTTTGGTGTTATGTAATGAACCTTGATGCAATAACAAAAATATTTCACAATTATATAAAAATATCAAATAAATCATCCAAAAAATAATAATTGACACAAAATATAAATATAGAGAATAATGTTGATAAGAGGCACCAGACAGATGATGTGCATCGACAGTTCACCGAGGAGTATAATTTTTATAAGAGGTACCAAATAGATGACGTGTGTTGGTAGTTCATCAAGGCTCAGGGCCACCTAGAACGCTTCACCAAAAATACATTTGGAGATATTGGGAAGTTTGAGGACTCTGAGTTTATCGAGGATAGTATACACCTCGACCAGACTTAATGCTTTTTCTCTCATAGAATGTAAGAGGATTGATGGACCCAAACCAAAAATACCTGATCTGCGATGAGTTGACTAAGGTCTCTCACACGTTTGGTAATATTGACTTTTTTTGTCTGCAAAAAGTTAAAATTTCTAATTTTAATCTAGATTGTACCTGTAATTTTCTATGGTTGTGTGGTTGCTTTCATGCAACCCGTCATACTCATGGTAAGGAATGAGTTGTTACTTTTGTCTCTTCCAGGTGGATGAGGAATGTGGTTTCTTTGGGGGTGGACCCCTCAAATCAATTTATTTAGACTTTATTTGAGTTTCAAGGTCAAACTTTTGGAATAATTAATCTGTATGCATCTAATGATGCTTCTGATCAGTGGATTTTTCTCTGTTGCATATTATTTGGGTGCTTTGTGGTGACTTTAACATGATTGAGAAACCCTAGGATAAGGTTGGGCACATGCCAATGTGATGGAATATTGGGGAAATAGAAGCATGGTTTTTCATGAAGAATAAACTGGGGTTGTCAGATCCTAATTACTATTTCTCTCAGTTTGACTTCCTTGAGAATGTTTGGTTCACCTGGTCTAATTTCCAAATAGGATTTTTGAGGGTTTTGAAGCGCCTGGACCAAGCAATGCTTATAGATTCCCACCACTTCTTCTTTAATAGGATTTCTCCATCCTACCCTTTTGTTCATGCCATTCCAGACACTACCCTCTTTGATCACTCCTTGATTATTTTTGACATTGCCACCCGAGCCTCTCCTCCTCAAAGATTTCAATCATAATTTTACCTAAATATTTTCTTTCTTCAAAATGATGCTATGAGGGCTCATATTACCCGATGCTGGAATCTTCTCCCAAGACCCTCTAGCTCGATTGGCTGGATTTTTTTATGGAATAAGGCCATTCGACGTACGACTTCTATGCTTCGATCTCTTGGGGTTGAAGTTGCAAAGCATAGGAGGGTTGCAAATTCTGCCCTCAAAAAAGAATTATCAGAGGCCTCTATGAGACTTGAGTCTTCCCCATTCAACCAATATTTGCAAGCTCATGTTGCTATCATTCATCATGAGCTAAAGAAAGTAGAGCTTTATGAGGCCAGAGGAGCCCAACTTCGTGCCAGAATGCATTGGCTCAAGATTGGGGACAAGGTGTCTAAAGAATTCTTCAAACGGTTACACCCCTCTTCCTCGACTATGCAATTTCAAGCTCTTCAAATCAATGGGGGTAGACTCATTGAGCTTCTTGATATAATATCTACCTTTGTCCGCCATTATCAAAAAAATTATTCTTCTCAACCACTCACCCTCACCCGACAGTAGGCCTTGGTTGAGTGTTGTGCAGTGGTGCCAGAAAAGCTCTCTTTCGAGCAAAAATCTAGTTGTGAAGCCCCTCTGTCTCTTGACAACCTTACTCAGGCTCTCTCTCAAATGAAGAATGATAAGGCCCCTAGGTTGGATGGATTCCCCTATGAATTCTTCAAAGAATTTTGGGATTTCATTGGCCCAAACTTGCTTAAGGTCTATCAAGAAGCAATGATCATAGGTTCCTTGGGTTCTCTAATAAATAAAGGTAATATTCAATTCATACCCAAGGTTGGGGACCCTAAAATTATTACCAATTGGAGGCCAATCACTCTTTTGAATGTCAACTATAAGATCATTTCCAAAGCTTTGGCTTTAAAGTTACGCCCCATTCTGCCTTTAATTATTAGGCTTGAACAAACTGGGTTTGTTCAAGGCCGATATATCCTGGATAATGTCCTGGCAGTATGGGAAGGTATGGAATGGGCTAGACAGTCTCAACAAGATGCTTTATTCATCAAAATTGATTTTGAAAAAACTTATGATAAAATTGAGTGGAATTTTATTCTTACCATGTTACAAGCACTTGGTTTTGGTCCAAACTTTGTTAAGTCTATCAGTATGCTCTTCCAGGATGCTTCAGCTGTGCTCACTCTAAATAACACTCAGTCTAATATCATGGGCCTATTTTGTTTGATGAGGCAAGGCTACCCACTTGCTCCTTCTCTATTTATCTTGGCTACATAAGCCTTTGGATACCTCCTGGCTACCCAAGTGTCTTAGGGAAACATTCGGGGAATTGCTCTTCCCAATTCACCAGCTTAGTTGGTTAATGGGCACTTTGTTGATGATTCTTTCCTGACCATTAGGGAAGATCAAAAATCTATGTCCAATGCTTTGCATTGCCTTGATATCTTTTGTGCAGCTTCAGGCTCTAGCATTCAGTGGCATAAGACTGCCTACTTTCGATAGTCTGCTAATCCTTACCCAGATTGGCTTTCTCAATATCCTTGGTAATGGATTCAATCTGGTGAAGTTTTTAAGTTTTTGGGCATTCCTTTTTCTTTTTAGAGTACCTCTACTCAACTCTAGAATCATGTGCTCCAGAGAGTTGAGAAGAAGCTTTCTTATTGGATTACCAAGAAACTCTCCCTTGCAGGAAAATTCCAAGTTTGCTCCAAGATTTTGGCTACCACTCATGTGTATTTTTCTTCCTACTAGACTCCATCCCGGGCCTATTACCAAAAGCTAGAGAAGTTGTTGCAAGATTTTCTTTGGGCTAGCTCTTCCCAGAAGAAGGGATTTCATAGAGTAGCCTAGGAAATTTGTTGTCTTCCCAAGTCCTCTGGCGGGATGGGTCTGTTTGATTGTCAACGCCAGGGATTTGCTCTGTGTGCAAAGTGGGTTGTTAGAGCTATTGACGATCCAGAAGCCTGGAAGGTCCTAATTCAACACTGTATTTCTATAGGCCTTCCTTTGGGTAAGAAAGTGTTTTGAGGGATGTCTCTCCCCTCTATTGTTACAACCCTGTGTTTATTAAAATTCAAGGCTCCTTTGTGATGCAAAGCATTTGGCAAGCTTGGGAGGCTCTTAAACCCTAGATCTATTGGTTTGGTGATGGGAAAAAAAAGGGGCTTCCATATCCTCTCTTAATATGTTGTGGTCATCTATCATTACTTACCAAGGCTCCCCTTTGGCCTCGTTTCAATGGATTCATGCTCAATGGTTTTTCAAGAAGGGAATTGCTACCATTTCTAATTTATTCTCTTCTCATACCAAATATTGGATTCCTTGGGAGGTTTTCAAATGGCTTCATAATTTAAAACTAGAAGATAATACCACGTATGATACTATGTTAGATAGCATTCCCTTCTCTTTTTGGCCAAAAATTACCCTAGTATTTCCAAAAACCTTGGTGGTCGGACTGGACCTGGCCGAAGAACATCCCGTTAATTCAGTACAAGGCCCGTTTGGGATATTCCTGGATTTCTCCACACTTTCCCATGGTGGGTAAGTTGAACAAGTATAAGGACTTAATATCCAGGCATTCACAGTGGAAATTGTGTTTTAACATGGTCTAGGCCTCTTATCTTGAGCCAAAGTTGGCTTTTCTTGCTTGGAGTTTGCTTTTTCAAGGTTTGCCTATGGGGCAACGACTGAAATACTTGGGCATGGCTAATCCCAAATGCTATTTTTACAATGAACCTGAAGATTGCACTCATGTTTTTTGGTCATGTCGTAAAGCTCAAATGGCTTGGAAGTGGCTAGAATATTTCTTTCGACCTTATATGGCCACTTCTTTTTCTTGGCACCATTCCCTGCTAGGTGATGCTCCTGATTTTTCTATTCCTCTTGTGCCTGTCTAGAATATTTTTAGAGTCAATATTCTTTTTCACTTATGGAAGACCAAAAACAATATAGCTTTTTCTAGAGACACAACTTTTGATTCCTTTTCTTTAGCTGATAAGTATGCTGTATTTTTTAACTCTTGGCTTTAGATACAAGTTCAAGTGGAAAAAATCATATTGACATTCAATACCTAAGGACTCTCTTGGACCATTGGGTCAATGTGCCATGCACTATCAATCGGGTCCCCCAAGATTCGACATCATAGTGTCATGTTGGCTCTCATTCTTGATCTCGTCGGGGATGCAAGGCATTGCCGTAGGTGGGGAGACACTGGTTTCAACCTCCATCGGTGACCAAACATCATTACTCTAATGGTGTTGGTAATTCGTGGTTGGTGAGTGGATGGGATGTTCATCCAAAACCTTCACACCAGGTTGTGGGTTGGGGAGATGCGGTCGTGGTGGTGCCAGTTAATGCTCTGGGCTGGCATGGTGATGGCCAAACCCCTCACCCCCAGGATATAAATGCACAAGAGGTTAATGACATTGCTGATATGGGTGGTACTAACACTGATGATAATGGCTGGGATGCTCCTGTTGTCGCCTCTCCTTGGCATCATGATGACAATATGGATAATTTTATCCCTCCTAATGTCTGGAAATGATTTCTGTTCTGTGGATGCATGCTTTTCTTTGATTTTTGGCTAAGAGGATGATTTTAATTCCCTCTTTTTTGTGTTAGCCAGCTAAAGTATTTGTATTTTCTATTTGGTTTCTCCTAACCATATGCGGTTAGTGTGATTTTTGGGACCCTATTGGGGTGTGCGTATCCACCCACTTTTTGTATGATTAAGTTGTATTTTTAATATAATATAGCTTATTTCATTCAAATATATATATATATAGAGAGAGAGAGAGAGAATACCCTTACGGTATGACAACACCAATAATATTTTCTATAGAAGGGATAACTTCTTAAAATATTCCAAGATGAGATTACTACTATATGGGCAAAGATAATTAAATGTAATACTTGATATGATTGGTGACAAGTAAAACTCCATGATCTCTTTTTTATACACCCTTCAACTAATACTAACCCTAGCCAACTCAATATTAAAATAAATATATCAATATAACAAATCTTATGGTATGTGTGGTGTTATGACAACTATTCCATATCACTAATATGCAATATAATATCATATCCCTAGATATCTATCTCTATGTACCCCAAAAGGTTTTACCAGTGTTGATTTAATTTTTCTATTATGATGAATATTTATTACATGTTTTAGTAATTTTGGTTCAAACAACTCTTTTTATTCTACAGAGATAAGGGCAAATATAAGAGCATAGAATGATATAAAGATAATTTCTTGAAATTAATGTGGTATTTTTAAAATTATCATATTCTTATTATTTTAAGATATTCAAAATTTGTCACATCACTTCATTTTAAAATTATTACAATTTTTGTTGGAAATTTTATTTCAACACATGACACAAATTCATGGTGTTAATTTATTTACTTTTTATCTCTTTGTCTCAATACATAATTTCTTGTTACTTTTATATTTCCCTCATGAATTTTTTGTGTTTGTATCCATTTATTTTTAAAATTTTGTACTAAGAACACATTTTATTTTTTGATTATGGTAAATGAATTTTTGAATAGGTCCTCAAACTAATTACAAAATCCCCCATATTGGTACCTTCCTAACCCCTACGAGATGTAGAAATACAAACCCTAACTAGGTTACTCATATCATGGATCAAAAATGCTTCCATGAGCTAATGTTTCCTTTAAATCATTAATCCCTAACTTTATCAATTTTTGGGCTCTACTAATTTTACCTGATCTAAATCCCAAACTACCCTTATCAAGATAAGAATCTCTTCACCCTCCTAAATCCAACTCTCTTATTCTAAAACTCCTTTATTTGCTAATATGTTTGTCATAGTATTCCCTTCACAAAAGGTATATTGGATCCTAGTATCTGCAAACCCACTTAGTAAAGTTCTTCTATCATATCCATCACCTGCTAGTTGGATTTATGTCGTTAAGACAACTCACTAGAACCTATAAATTACACTCCACTTCTAACTTACCTATGTCCATTATCCTTACAACTTAACCCTTATGAATATCACCTTATATTTTACCATAGTATTGGTAGTCTCAATGAAGTTATCTACAAACATCACTCCTATTTTTCTTATTTCATCTCCCACTACTCCCCCTCCTATTGATCTATGATTACCTTTGGAAGCCCTATCAATATTCAAATTATGCCACTCTTTCCTTAGCTATTGCCATGATATCTTTGCTTTATCTATTGTCCACTCCCTATGATAGAAGGTAGATGAATGAACCATATTTCTAGGGTCTTGCACTCCTAGGTTAATATTTTATTCACTTGTACTTTGGTAATTTATTCTTTCATTGAGGATTTGATTTGATTGAAAACTATAATCATATCCATTTTTTTGTTTTGAAAGGTACATCGGTTACATTCTCACCAATATTCCAAATGAATATTAAGGATTCCATGTTCCAAAAAGCTGATAACTTCTCATTTAAACTTAGTTTCCAATGCCCTTAGAATTTTGAATAGAGATATAACATATCTAGGGAGGGTTTGAAGGTTTGCTATAGTAGTTGCATCTTTCCATATTGGCTCATCCATTTCTCCTTCCATCTTGCCAATTTCCTTTGGAAGAAATCAAAAATAGGTTTCTAGTGTTCATGCTTCACTATACTCATAAGAAGAAGCAATCCCAAGTATAGCGAGGGTAAGGAGCCTATTTTAAAACCTAAAATTTCCTTTATCTTCCCTTGGATCCTTATTAAGGTATCGATAAAATATGGAAAAAAATTCTCCTTATTAGCTCTTTGACTTACAACATTCTTGTATATTTCTAGCACTTTCTTATATTCGTTGGCTTCAATAACACTTATCAGTCCTAGAAAGATGGTATCATCCATAAAAAGCTAATGAGAAACTACCTCCATGGTGTTTTTCACCTTTAGACCTTGTATTTTATTTTTTCTAAGTTTTTATAGTAAGGTTCAACTTAGATCTTATACAAGCAAGATAAACAGGTGGGGGATATTGGGTTACCTTGTCTCAAACCTTGAAAGCTATCAAAAAAACAAGCTGGTACTCTATTCACTAGGATAGAGTATCTCAAAGTCATTACATAGCTCATAACTAGATTTGTCCAGGCCTCCCCAAATCCAAACTTCCTAAGCATATTCTAAAGAAAGTTCTAGGAGACCCTATCATATGCCTTGTTCATGTCCAACTTAACTAACATCTCCCTTCTCTTGCTTTTAACTAAGGAATGTAGAGCCTATTGAACCACTACAATCTCATCTCAAATATAATAACCCTTGATAAATCCCCCTTAGTTTTTTTACATTAAGCATGAGAGAAGGGTTTTTAGTGTTAGATTGATATCCTTCATAAAGATTTTGTAAATTGTGTTACATAGTCTTATCAATCTAAATTCAATGAAATATTCTGCCTTAACCTTCTTAGGGACAAGGGTGATCAAATTTTATCTCATTCCTTTAAAATATCTCTTTTTTTTGGCTTCCCTTATAGCTGCTATGATATAATTTTTAACTACCTACTAAAAAGTTTGGAAGAACCTACTTGTAACTCATCCATCCATGGGGATTTCTCTTTCTCCATAAATAACACTACCTCTTTAATTTATTTTATGATGGGCTTATCTAATAGATTGTTATCTTCCATTATGGTCACTTGAGGGATATTATTTAGGTCATTGGAGACCTATTCCTTCTCCCTCTCTTCTATTAGGAGGTTATGGAAGAAATTAATAGCTTCCATCCAATCCTCTCCTCCTTATCTATAACCTCCCTTTAATTCAAAGTAATTGTACTAATCTTATTCCTAGTCTAGTGGATTAGAGTGGTGACATAAAAAAAAATTGGTGTTTATGTCTCCTTCATGAAGTTATATGGATAAATACTTCTTTCTCTAATGGATTTCTTCTACTGCTAAAATATTATGGTATTTGTAAAGATTTATATTTTCCTCCTAAATCAATTCCTCAATGTTCCCCTCCACCTCTATCCTTTGCTCAATATTATTGAAACTATTATGTAGCCTAACCTTCCTTTGAAAATTATTTTTATAAAAATCATGATTCCATATACTTAACTCATGCTTAATTATTTTCATCTCTTGATAAAGTTGTAACATCTATTATAAATTTACCCCACCATTGCCTAATTTATATTTCTAGATCTATGTGTCTAGTCCACATAATTTTGAAATAAAAATGGTAGTTTTTCTTGGACCTATCTCTCCCCATTTTCAAAATCAAATAAGTATGCTTAGATACAATTGAAGAGCCTATTTTAATTCTTGGTTAGAAACCTTCAATATACCATTTGAGAGACATCAAAATGTTAGAGTTAGAGTCCATTATATCATTTGGATCAAGTAAATGTACCTTCCTAGTGTGACCACCAAAAAGGATCACACCAAATAGCATCTATTACAATTAAAGAAAGATAACAAATAAACATGCACAAATTGACAACAAAAAAGGAATGAAATACGAGAATGCTTTATTAATTCCAAATTGATTCAAGTTACATATTCGTCCCTCTTAGGGATATCCATTTTGATACTCTAATTACAATAGATCAGATCCCTCTCAAGGGTAGATGTGAATCAAAAGCCTTCTAGGGTGATACAAACTGCTCTAGGGTGTCGATGACCCTCTTCTCCATGATTAGAGGTATTTTTTGCCTTGCATCCCAAAACCATGTTAATATTATGTGCAATAAACAATAAGAAATGTTAAAAATAAAGGAGTCCTCTCTTGATGAGGCTTTAAAAGGATATTTGCACAAAAGATAACATGATAATAAATAAATCAAGAAAGTGATTTAGTACATGTAAATTGATCTAAAACATGATAATCTACCATTAGAAACATGAAAGAAACTAAGATTAATCTATCTAAGCTCCTAATTAATTAATTGAAGACGTGAAAGCATGAAAAAGATTCATTATGACTACACTACAACAATGAAGGAAAATTGTAATTAAAACCTAATCTATCGATCAAATGTCTCTAGATTATTGAAGTAACCCGATAATATGATTAATCTAATCTAATTGAACAAAGTGTAAAATTGAGAAAAAGGGAATCAAGGATCACCTTCTAACTGTGGCTTATTCACGTGGGTGGCACTGTTCACCGCGACTGATAGCTGCAGTGGAGACAGAAGTGATTTTGCCCTCCAAATTAGGGCATGATCTTTGATCCACCTTGCCAAATTGATGGTCAAGGGTTGTCTCTATGTCCTTTGATATTTTTGGTGGTTGAATTGATCATATGGTGCACAGATTGCACGAATTGGCATTTCTTGGCTATCTTAGGCTCCTAAGACCTCCTTGGCAATGCGATATTCAACTGGGTAGCAAAAGTGTCATTCTCAATACACCTAGGTGAGTATGCAATTCGATAGGGCTTCACTTCTCAATTAATTACACTTCTTTATCTCTCTTACCCAATTTGTAGGGGTTACTTATAGGATTTACCCAAGGCTAGAGGTGGCTTCCTCATGAAGATAATATGAATATTGGATAGGTGAGTTTGTTGGATGGAAGGATCCATAACCTTCCTCACTCAAACTACTCCAATATGCAACCAATTGTCCGTTGCAATCAACTTTGGGTCAAATGAAGGCCAAATAATTTTTAGTCTTGATCACAGCTGACAGATGCGATCGGCACTGCTAACCACGGGTGTTAATAGCGGCTAGCACTGACTAGGCATATGTTCCCAAAATAAGTGGTAGAAACCACTGCTATACCTTGGATTTTTCCAAAGGTCTTCCATATGGTCTTCTAGCATGTCCCATATGAGTAGTCACCTCGACATGATGCGTTTTAGGTGTCTATAGATGCCCCTTTTCAGATGCATTGTGAGATCAAACAATGCTGAGAAAAAATAGACCTCCTAAAACGATATCGTAGGTTGGATGATGATCATTAGTCTGATTGATATTAGATGTCCCAGGTCCTATAAAAGGATGCGCATCCTAGAATCATTGATTCTAACTCGTCATCAGACATTCGGGTAGCTTTGGTGCTACAATAGGAGTTAGGCCTATTGTATCGTTCCAAATTTTCCGCACCCTTACCTTCAGGCTAAAGGATCCACGCCCGAAAGGGGGATGCGGGAAGGATGGGACAATACCTCGGACTGAGAGGCCTTTGGAAGGTCCCGCCTCTCGAGGGAGGTGTATTAAGGTGATTTTTCGACGGATGGTGGGTTCACCAGGAAACTTTTGAATGGCAGTTTCCACGCCTAGGTTGGGAATGTGTTTGATGTGTTCAATTTTATCTTTAATCATTCAACTCCTAGGTTTGGCCAAATGAATCTAAACTGTTCTATATGAAATGCAGATTTTAAATGAATACAAAAAATAGATTTGAACAGAAAACACAGAGAATAAGCTAGATTAAAAAGTCATACCTGATCCGGATGTCTGATGGAGGTTCTAATTTTTGAAGTAGTCAAGATCGCCTCTGATATGATAGGATCGTCTACGATCAGACAGGATCGTCTGAGATCTGACGAATTCATCAGACGAATTCGTTAGAGACCTGCAATCAGAGAAATAGATACAAAACATAGAAAATGCAGCAATGCTAATAGAGGAAAATGATGTAAAATGACAATAATAATATCAAACTGATAATTATAAATAGAAACATGAATGCATTACAATGATTTAATGTCAAATTATGATTTATCATGCATTTAAGCTATATGGGTGAACTCCAGGATGCAAAATAGTAATAAGTCTAACTAATGCAAAGCAAAACAATAGATAATGGAGAAAGAATGCAAACTCAGGGCACTGATTGCCCCCAATGTTGACTGCAGTCGAAATCATCTCGAATTGGTGCGAGATCATCCGAGATTGTACAGGATCGTCTACGACGATCTGAGCTTGCTCCGGCTGAAGAATAACAAAGTTCCTACAAACAAACTTGGAAAAATACGAAGGCAAATGGTAGTCTAAGACATTCTAATGCATGTAAAACTCGAAGTACAAAAAAATTCAGCCAGGGGAATGTCAAGGGGAGGGCCTAAGATTAAATAGGCATAGGAAGGAGGTTGGGAGGTTGGAGATCATCCCAATTTGGGAGATCTCCAATGGGGGAGGTCTCTAACCGCGCAGACATGCTTTTGCCCAGGTTAGAGACGTCGTTGAAACAGAAGCTAATTATGAAAAATCAGTTTTGGGACGAAATCGTCTGGACGTCCTAGTCCAGACGAAATCATCCGATCTGAGGTGATATCATCTGATCGACGACGATATCGTCCAACGGTCACAACAAATCCTAAAAATGGCACGAAAAATGAGGAAAGCGGTTAAAAGGCGGTTCGGGGTTGAAAATTTGAATTTGAATTATTACTAAGGTAATTTTAATTATTGCTAAGGTTTATTGCGCCAATTTTAGGGTGCTACATTTTGCCCCCTCTTTAGCGAATTTTCCGAAGAAAATGCGTTAAATATGAGTTCTTCTCGATCTACGAGAAAGCAAAAATTATTCCCATTTTTAGGCGACGATTCTAGGTCGAATCGTACGACGACTTACTATGGTGCCCCCTCCGTGTTTTTACCCAAATCGAACGTTTGAGGTAAAAACGCAGAAAAGCAAAATTTTAAAAATGTTGTTTAAGTGTTTTTGAATAAAATTAAGAAAAATAGGGTAAAACCCTAATTCATTGTTACTGTTCATTTTTACTGATTTCTAGAGCTCTGTAGACAAGATGGTTGAGACAGCGCACAGATCGACAGAGGTCCGGTGCGGGCTACGGGTAAGGGTCTAAACTTAGTTTAGAATGCTTTAATTTAGAATTTCATGCTTTTTAGATCAATTTTGACTGATTTTTGAGCATCGTGGCCATTTTTGGGCCGTCGACGTCGTCGGGACGAAATCGTCTCGATTTTGTCGAAATCGTCTCGATATCGCCGATTTCGTCCAAGGGCGAAATCGGCGATATGGGGACGATTTCGTCCAATAAGGGACGATTCCCTCATGCAAAATCGAAGACGAATTTGCTCAAATTTGGGACGATATCGTCCAATAGTGGACGATATCATCATTTGTATGAAAGTGAACTTGTTTTACTTGAATTTTTAATTAATGTTTTATTAATGATTTTTATTGTTTTGTTGTTTATGTTGCAGAGAGGATTACTAAAGAGCCAAGAATGGAAATACGATGGACTGAGGGATGACTTGGCCGCTCTATCTCAGGTAGAGCGAGATCAGTTGGCTCAGGTCGGCTTGTAGCACGTGGCAGATATGCCACAAGTTTCTACAGATATGGGGCTATTGACAGCCCTAGCAGAGAGGTGGTATCCGGGTTCTTCTTGTTTTCGGTTATCGACAGGGGAGATGACTCCCACACTGGAGGATGTATGGAGGATTTTGAGGATCCCCATACAAGGATGGCTAATCACTCCTGCGGCCAATCAGGGCCACGCGATGATGCGACTGTGCGAAGATCCGAGCTTCACCCTGGAGAAGGGCGGAGTGAACATCGAGTCACTATGCCAGATGCCTGGGGCATCTAGGCTGACACAAGTTTTGGTTGGGGTGGTAGGTGGTCTGCTTGCTATGCCATCAGAGTGGATGCAGACTACCATGGCTACTGACAGATGTGGTCTGCGACATGAGAGACCACGGATATAGGTTTGCTTGGGGGAGCTTTGTACTATGTCGATTGTATAGGATCCTGCATGGGGTCGTATACAAGGGCGGTCGATGTCTAGTCATGACATCACTACTGCAGGTTTGGTGTTGGGAGCACATCATGGTGTGGAGGCCGGTAGGGCTCCCACTGATAGGGATTGACGGGGAGAGGCCCCGAGTTTTCTACTGGTGGCTCTAGAGAGGGTCACAATGACGGATAGATCTGCTAGTGTCCCGAAGACTACTTGATGACCTTGTCTCCGACCAGATCACCTGGAGGCCTTGGAGAGATCATCCAGGGTGGGCCGAGGATAGACAGGAGCTGGCTCACGTTAGGCAAACCTGTTGGCTGAGGATGGAGAGGGGAGAGGTGGAGCTCCATCGCTACGACCGAGTTTTGAGGTAGTTCGGTCTATAGCAGGGATCCCATCTCTCAGGGACTACGAGTTTTCTCAGACCATCCGGGATAACACTACAGTTAGCGGGGCTCCAGATATGCAGTGCTTCTAGAGTCAGGATGCGGATGATGCCCCCATCCAGCTAGTGGATGGTGACGACATTGGGGTTGTAGATGGCTACGATGCCTGGTATGCAGGCATCCGCCCTCCTCGGATGATGAGGGCTCAGGGTCCGATTCACGTAGTTGTGCGTCGGATGGGGAGGCGATGCCAGGCGGCCATTGAGGCGGCACAGGGTCATGGTGGGAGAGAGCAGAGGAGACCACAGACTCAGCAGAGGCCATGGCAGCGGGAGAGGAGGGAGGAGAGACCCCCTTCTCCATAGAGAGAGAGGCCACCATCACCCGATAAGGGCAAGGGTGTTGACACAGGGGAGAGCAACGAGACAACGGCTCTCCGAGCTGAGGTTGCCCGCCTTCGGGCTCAGGTGCAGACATTGCAGGATGAGGCTACATGGCTTAGAGCTCAGGGTGGAGGAGCGAGCACTCGAGATTTAGCATGGGCTATTGCCCAGGTTACATTCTATCAGGCTCTATATTACCAAGCGGTGCCAGCAGAGCAGAGGGTGCCATTACCAGCTCATATTGTAGAGCCTGTCGTGATGGGGTCATCTAGGACATCATCACGATCGGCGTCCAGGACTCATGGCACCACACGGACTGCGATGGGGCCACCTCCTCCACCTCAGGGCGGGAGAGGAGATGAGGCTGAGAGCTCGAGGGGTTCTCGAGGCTAGCTGCTATAGACTGCACTACACAGATTGATACATAGTGTTTATTATATTATTGATGGAGGATTGAGTATGCCGAGGTACAGATTGTGGCATACCGATCCAGTTTTGAGATGATGTATAGATTGTTGATATATATATAGATGAGATATTTTTGATCATATGACTTGTCTTATGTGTTTGTATGATGCTTTAATGTTTTGGTGTGATTGATTTGATGATTCATGTAATTATGTCGTTTGGAAATATTATGGTTTGAATGTCATGCTTTTAAAATTTAAATGAAATAATCTGATGTAAACAAATTGGTTGTTGTGATGTGATTTGATAAAAAATAAAAGGGGACTTCTAACAATAATTTCAAAGGACATTGTCGCTATTATAGACCATTTCATGGAGTCGCCGCTCACTCGGTCGTCAAGCTAATCCCAGTATAGAAATATTGTTAAAAGTAAAAGAGTGCTTAAGAGACTGTCTTAAGACTTTGTTGTGATGATGCAAATGATGATGATGATGGTGATTTGTTTTCAGACTTTTCATAAAAATAGTATGCATGAAATATTTTAAAATGATTTTTGCTAGGCATAAATTCCTAAGTGTGATAAAATTTTGAACAATTCCTTAGAATTTATACCATGGTTGCAATATTGAATTTGAACATAATGTCATGAAATAGAATAAGTGTTCGTTTGTTTGTAAAGCATAATTGTGTAACACAATGATTTAAGTCATATGGTTTTTATGATTTGGAATAAATGGGAAAATAAAATTAAAACAATGGTTTGCGCTAGGCATAGAATATTTAGGTATAGACTTATACCATCATCGCGAAATCCGAAAGAAGAAAATAATAGTTTTATTGCATGGTTGATTTTTAATTTTTGAAAATAAACAAAAAATATGAAGATGAGGACTTGCGCTAGGCAAAAATTCCAATTTTGGTTTTGGAACTATACCATCGTCGCGAAAGTCAAAAGTTATATATAAATGTAACTTTATTGCATGTTTTTGAAAATGATTTTGATTTTTTTGGTAATGCATGTGGTTGTCTTTATACTAAACAATTGTTCTCAGAGAAGAAAATGAAATTATTCCAGACAATTTGCAAAAATATTTCAAGGTATCTTAAAGACAAAAGTTAGATTTATAAGGAATCCCATGTGCGTATGTGAGTTCATTTCCGATCTTGATTTATCATAATGATACACAAAATCTCTCAAATACAAATGTGTGTGCAATTGTATTGTTCATTTACCAGTTTTGAGCAAGATACTTTGATACAAGTGATTTGAATTAACCAAATAAGTGTTCATTAACCATGATTTAGATGCATATAACCATACCAGACTACTATGTAAGTCGGGTTATCAAGAGCTAGTTGATCCATAAGCAGACATAGGTCTGTACAAAAGAAGGTCGCTAATGTGACAGACATATCACCACGCTAGGGATTACCCAAGGCCAAGCGGGTTGGGCACAAACCACCTGTTATGGGGCTTACCTCACAGTTTTTGAATAATTGAGAATTCCAGGGATTCAAGCTCATCAACCCTTCTTTTCTTTTCAAGGGGTAGGGAAAGGGATTTTATTGCATTTGCTTTTGCTCATTTTGCTTTCTTTGCTTTTCTTTTTTTTTTTTTTTGTATTTTTGCTTTGATATTTGAGATAATGCTGAAAGAATGCTTTTTCTTTTTCTCTTTTTCTTGAACTTTTCTTTTCTTCCTATTCTAGGGATACTTGCTCGGATTAGCTGTAGAGCAAGGGATTTTTATTCTGGGTAGGGGTGAGCTTGTCCTTTTGTCAATTCTCAAAGATTCTAGACCATGTGCATGATAGGATAGCAGGGGAAACTTTTCGCTCAAGAAACCACTTCTACTATGTAGCATAGCATGGACATTACAAATATAATCATTTTATTGTGAAAAGATATGCTTGGTTTAAGTAAATAACAAGATCAATTCTCTGTGCTCAAACTTTATTTAATTGAATTTTGTGGACTTTGATATAAGAGAGATTAGTAATCATGCCAAATAAATCAAGATATTTATTCATGTGAATGTGAAAGGTGCGGGATTCCAAATAAATGCTAATTTATCCAAAATAACTTGAAAATATAACTGCAATATGTCACAATTTGAGAAGTACAAAAATAAAAGATGTTTTTGAAGATTTTGATGATTTTGAATGTTTTTGGTGTTTTTGATGTTTTTAATTTTAAGTTATGAATTGAGAGAAATATAAGATAGTGGTTGTTTTTGAAATATTTTAAACAAATATATACAATGATGAAATGACCAATTTTTATGCGTAGTAACGTTTAAGATGCAAAATATTCATGGGTTCTTTAAGTTCTTTACCATCTAAGGTAGATAATTTGTATGCTCCCGATTCAAATTTAGCAGTGATAATATATGGTCCAAGCCATTTGGGCTCAAATTTACCTTTAAGGTCTTTAGTTGCATTAGTATTTTTTTTATTTTCTTTTAAAACAAGATCGCCGACCTCAAAGGATCGATGACGAACTTTCTTAGCATATGATATTTTAAGCTTGTTTTGGTAGGCACGAAGATGCTCCAAAGCATTGATGAGCTTTTCATCTAGGAGTTCCATCTGACTGAGTCTACCAGCTCGATATTCATCTCCTACTTCGGTATCTTGAAGTAGTAGAGCCAAAGAAGGAACTTCTAATTCAAATGGAAAAATAGCTTCAGCGCCATAAACCAAAACAAAAGGTGAAGTACCTGTGGGAGTACGAACGCTAGTGCGATATGCCCACAAAGCTGGATATAATTGAATGTGCCAGTCGCGGCTAGATTTATTGACCAATTTTTTGAGAATTTTGATTAAGGTTTTGTTAGAAGCTTTTGCTTGGCCATTACCCTGAGGATAATAGGGAGTGGACCAGCGATGTTGAATCTTATATTTTTGACATAATTTCTTAACATATTTATTTTTCAAACAAGTTCCATTGTCTGAGATGAGATTTGTAGGAATTTCAAACCTATAAATGATTTGATTAAAAATAAATTTAGAGACTTGTGTTCTAGTGCAGGAAGCTAAAGGCATAGCTTCAACCCACTTCGTGAAATACTCAGTGGTGGTTATGATGAATTTGTGTCCATCAGATGACATAGGATTAATTTTGCCAATAATGTCTAAGCCCTATTTTGAAAAGGGCCAAGGAGAGGAAATAGCCTGCAGTTCTTGTGTAGGAGCATGGACAAGGTCAGCATGTTTCTGGCACTTGTCGCAATGGCGCACATAATCATGTGCATCATTCTCCATGGTAGGCCAAAAGTATCCTATCCTAAGGAGCTTTTTAGAAATGACACTACCACTGAAGTGTCCTCCACAAGATCCATCATGGGCTTCACTCAAAGCTGATCTGGATTCTTCTAAATTCAAACTGTATCGCTCCAAATTTTTTGCATCCCTACCTTCAGGCTATAGGATCCGTGCCCGGAAGGAGGATGGGAAAAGGATGGCACGGTACCTCGGACTGAGAGGCCTTGCGAAGGTCCCGCCTCTCGGGGGAGGTGTATTATGGTGATTTTTTGATGGATGGTGGGTTCACCAAGAAACGTTTGAATGGCAGTTTCCACGCCTAGGTTGGGAATGTGTTTGATGTGTTCAGTTTTATCTTTAATCATCCAAGTCCTAGGTTTGGCCAAAATGCGTCTAAGTTATTCTATATGAAATGCAGATTTAAATGAAGACAGAAACAGATTTGGACAGAAAAATAGAAAGAACAAGATGGATTAAAGACCCATACCTGATCCGGATGTCTGATGGAGGTTCTGATTTTTGAAGTAGTCAGGATCGTCTGGAATTTGACAGGATCGTCTCCTATCTGACAAGATCGTCTGAGATCTGACGAATTCGTCAGAGACCTACAAACAGAGAAATAGATGCAAAATACAGAGAATGCAACTATGATAATAGAGGGTAATGATGTAAAATGGCAGTAAGAACATTAAAATGATAATATCAAACTAAGACACGAATGCATTATAACGATCTAATGACAATTTATGCTTTTATTATGCATTAAAGCTACATGGGTGAACTCCAAGATGCAGGATAATAAAGAATAACCATAGAATTAACTAAATGCAGAATAATGCAATGAAAAAGAGTGGAGAAAATGCAAACTCTGGGCACTGATTGCCCCCAATGTGGACTGCAGTCGAAATCGTCTCGAATTGGGTCGAGATCGTCCGAGATTGTACGAGATCGTCTGAGACGAATTGAGCTTGCTCCGACTGAAAAACAATGAAGTTCCTGCAAACAAACTTGGAAAAATACAAATGCAAACAGTGATTTAAGATGGTCTAGTGCGTGTAGAATTCGAGTTACAGGGAATTTCAGCCAAGGGGATGCTAAGGGGAGGGCCTAGGATTAAATAGGCTTAGGATAGAGGTTGGGAGGTTGGAGATCATCCCAATTTGGGAGATCTCCAATGGGGAGGGTCTCTAACGGCGTAGACACGCTTTTGCCTAGATTAGAGACGTCGTTGGAACAGAGTCCAACTATGCACAAATCAGTTTGGGACGAGATCGTCTGGACGTCCTACGCCAGACGAAATCGTCCGATCTGAGGCGATATCGTCTTATCGAAGACGATATCGTCAAACGGACAAAACAAACTCTAAAAATGGCATGGGAAAGGAGGAAACGGGTTAAACGACGGTTTGGGAGCGGTTTTGGAGGTTGAAATTTGAATTTGAATATTTACTAGAGTAATTGTAATTATTAAGGTTTTACTGCGCCAATTTTAGGGTGCTACATTTTGCCCCCTCTTTAGCGAATTTTTCGAAGAAAATGCGTTAAAGATGAGTTCTTCTCGATCTACGAGAAAGCAAAAATTATTCCCATTTTTAGGCGACGATTCTTGGTCGAATCGTACGACAGCTTACTATGGTGCCCCCTCCGTGTTTTTACCCAAATCGAACGTTTGAGGTAAAAACGCGAAAAAGCAAAATTTTAAAAATGTTTTTAATTGTGTTTTGAATAAAATTAAGAAAAATAGGGTAAAACCCTAATTCATTGTTACTGTTCATTTTTCTGGTTTTTAGAGCTCTACAAGCAAAAATGGTCGAGACAGCGCACAGATCGACAGAGGTCCGACGCGGGCTACGGGTAAGAGTCTAAACTTAGTTTAGAATGCTTTAAGTTGAATTTACATGCTTTTTAGGTGAATTTTGAGCAATTTTTGAGCATCACGGCCATTTTTGGGCCGTCGACGTCATCGGGACGAAATCGTCCCGATTTCGACGAAATCGTCTCAAGTTCGCCGATTTCGTCTAAGGGCGAAATCGGCGAAAGGGGGACGATTTCATCAAATTAGGGACGATTTCGGCTTGCAAAATCGAAGATGATTTTGCTCAAATTTGGGACGATATCGTCCAATAGTGGACGATATCATCATTTATATAAAATTGAACTAATTTTACTTGCATTATTAATTACTGAGTTTTTATTAATGATTTTTATTGTGTTGTTGTTTTTATGTTGCAGAGAGGATTACTAAAGAGCAGAGAATGGAAATACGGCGGGTTGAGAGATGACTTGGCCGCTCTATCTCAGGCAGAGCGAGATCAGCTGGCACAGGTCGGCTTACAGCATGTGGCAGAGATGCCACAAGTTTCTACAGACATGGGGCTACCGATAGCCCTCGGCAGAGAGGTGGTATCCGAGTTCTTCCTATTTTTGATTACCGACAGGGAGATGACTCCCACACTAGAGGATGTATGGAGGATTTTGAGGATCCCCATACAAGGACGATCGATCACTCCCATGGCCAATCAGGGCCACGCGATGATGCGACTGTGTGGCGATCCGAGCTTCGCCCTGGAGAAGGGCGGAGTGAACATCGAGTCGCTGCGTCAGATGCCTGGGGCATCGAGACTCACACGGGTTTTGGCTGGGGTGGTAGGTGGACTTCTGTTGTGCCACCAGAGCGGATGCAGGGTACCATGGGTACTGGCAGATGTGGTCTGTGACATGAGAGACCACGGCTATAGGTTTGCTTGGGGCAGCTTTGTTCTATGTCGATTGTATAGGATCCTGCATGGGGTCGTGTACAAGGGCGGCCGATGTCTGGTTATGACATCGCTACTACAGGTTTGGTGCTGGGAGCACATTGCAGTGCGAAGGCCGGTAGGGCTCCCTTTGATAGGGATTGATGGGGAGAGGCCCCGAGCTTTCTACTGGTGGCTCCGAAGAGGGTCACAATGACGGATAGATCTACCGATGTCCCGGAGACTACTTGATGACCTTGTCTCCGACCAGATCACCTGGAGGCCTTGGAGGGATCATCCAGGGTGGGCCAAGGATGGACAGGAGCTGGCTCGCATCAAGCGAGTCTGTTGGCTGAGGATGGAGAGGGGAGAGGTGGAGCTCCACCGCTACGACCGAGTTTTGTGATAGTTCGGTCTATAGCAGGGGATCCCATCTCTCAGGGATTACGAGTTTTCTCGGACTATCCGGGATAACACTACAGTTAGCGGGGCTCTAGATATGCAGCGCTTCTGGAGTCAGGACGTAGATGATGCCCCCATTCAGCCAGTGGATGGGGACGACACTGGGGTAGCCGACGGCTATGATGCCTGGTACACAGGCATCCGCCCTCCTCGGATGACGAGGGCTCAGGGTTCGATTCATGCAGTTGTGCATCGGATGGGGAGGCGGTGCCAGGTGGCCATTGAGGCGGCCTAGGGTCATGGCGGGAGAGAGCAGAGGAGACCACAGGCGCAGCAGAGGCCACGACAGCGGGAGAGGAGGGAGGAGAGACCCCCTTCTCCATAGAGAGAGAGGCCACCATCGCCCGATAAGGGCAAGGGTGTTGACACTGGGGAGAGCAGCGAGACAGTGACTCTCTGAGCGGAGATAGTCCATCTCCAGGCATAGGTGCAGACATTGCAGGATGAGGCTGCACGCCATCGAGCTGAGGTGACACAGCTCAGAGATGAGATTGCACGCCTCAGAGCACGGGGTGGAGGAGCGAGCACTCAGGAGCTGGCACGGTCGATTGCTCAGACCGCATTCTACCAGGGTATCTACTTCCAGATGGTGCCAGAGGGTCAAAGGGTACAACTGCCAGTCGGCCTTGCTGACCCGATCAGGATTGGGTCATCGAGGACTTCATCTCGATCGACAACTAGGACTCGCAGTACCACACATACTACGATGGGGCCACCTCGTCCACCTCAGGGCGGGGGAGGAGATGAGGCTGAGAGCTCGAGGGGTTCTCGAGGCTAGCTACTATAGATTGCACTACACAGATTGATATATAGTATTTATTATTTTTGATAGAGGATTGAGTATGCCGAGGTACAGATTGTGGCATACCGATTCGGTTTTGATATGATGTATATTATGGTTGATACATATATAGATGAGATATTTTTGATCATATGACTTGTGTCTTATGTATTTTTATGATGCTTTTAATGTTTTGATTGATTGATTTGATGATTCATGTAATTACGTCGTTGGAAATATTATGGTTGAAATGTCATGCTTGAAAAATTTTAAATGAAATAATCTGATAGAACAAATTGGTTGTTTGTGATGTGATGATTTGATAAAAAAATAAAAGGGACTTTTAACAATAATTTCAAAGGACATTGTCGCTATTATAGACCATTTCATGGAGTCGCCGCTCACTCGGTCGTCAAGCTAATCCCAGTATAGAAATATTGTTAAAAAGTAAAAGAGTGCTTAAGAGACTGTCTTAAGACTTTGGTGCAATGGTGCAAATGATGATGATGATGGTTTGTTTTCAGAGTTTCATAAAAATAGTATGCATGAAATAATGTTAAAATGATTTTTGCTAGGCATAAATTCCTAAGTGTGATAAAATTTTTGGATAATTCCCTAGGAATTATACCATCATTGCAAAATTGAAGGTTGACATAATGACATGAAATAGTGATAATGTGCATGCTTTTTGTCAAAAAACATAATTGTATAACATAATGATTTAAGTCATATGGTTTTCATGATTTTCTAAATAAATGGAGAATAAAAATTGGTACAATGGTTTGCGCTAGGCATAGAATATGTAGGTATAGACTTATACCATCATCGCGAAAATCCAAAGAAAAGAGATATATGTTTTATTGCATGGTTGATTTTTAATAAATAGAAAATATGAAGATGAGGACTTGCGCTAGGCATAAAATTCCAATTTTGGTTTTGGAACTATACCATCGTCGCGAAAGTCGACAATATATATATATATATGTGTGTGTGTGTGTGTGTGTGTGTGTGTTTTGATTGTATGGTTTTGAAAGAAATTTTGATTTTTTCTATTATGTATGTAGTTGTCTTTATACTAAACATCTGTACTTTAAAGAAGAAAATGAATTTATTCCAAACAATTTGCAAAAAAATATTTCAAAGTATCTTAAAGACAAAAGTTAGATTTATAAGGAATCCCATGTGCATATGTGAGTTCATTTCCAATCTTGATTTATCATAATGATACACAAAATCTCTCAAATACAAATGTGTGTGCAATTGCTATGTTCGTTTACCAGTTTTGAGCAAGATAATATGATACAAGTGATTTGAATGAACCAAATAAGTGTTCATTAACCATGATGTAGATGCATATAACCATACTAGACTACTATGTAAGTCGGATTATCAAGAGCTAGCTAATCCATAAGCAGACATAGGTCTGTACAAAAGAAGGTCGCTAATGTGACGGACATATCGCCACGCTAGGAGTTACCCAAGGCCAAGCGGGTTGGGCACAAACCACCTGTTATGGGGCTTACCTCACAGTTTTCGAATAATTGAGAATTCCAAGGATTCAAGCTCATCAACCCTTCTTTTCTTTTCAAAGGGTAGGGAAAGGGATTTTATTGCTTTTGCTTTTGCTTTCTTTTTGCTTTCTTTTTCTTTTTGTATTTTTGCTTGATATGATAATGCTTGAAACATTGTAAATGATATAAAATAACATTTTTCTTTTTCTCTTTTTCTTGAACTTTGCTTTTTCTTTTTGTTCTATGCTAGGGATACTTGCTCGGATTAGTTGTAGAGCAAGGGATTTTTATTCCGGGTAGGGGTGAGCTTGTCCTTTTGCCAATTCTCAAAGATTCTAGACCATGTGCATGATAGGATAGCAGGGGAAACTTTTCGCTCAAGAAACCACTTCTACTATGTAGCATAGCATGGACATTACAAATATAATCATTTTATTGTGAAAGGATGTGCTTGGTTTAAGTAAATAACAAGATCAATTCTCTGTGCTCAAACTTTATTTAATTGAATTTTGTGGACTTTGATATAAGAGAGATTAGTAATCATGCCAGATAAAAATCAAGATATTTATTTTTGTGTTTGTGAAAGTGAGGGATTCCAAATAAATGCTAATTTATCCAAAATAATTTGAAAATATAACTGCAAATATTTCACAATTTGAGAAGTACAAAAATATAAAAAATATTTTTGAAGATTTTGATGATTTTGAATGTTTTTGGTATTTTGATTTTGATTGATGAATTGAGAAGATACATAATGTGATTGTTTTTTTGAAATTTTTTATTTTTTTATGAATTTTATTTTTAGATGATGGAATTGGTGGTATATACAAGATGATCTATATACACTATACAAGGTTATTTGAGTATAGCATGTCTAAGGTTGCTTCAAAATCAAAGGAGGTTTTGAAGGATAATTTGGTTGTGTTGAAGGTAAGAACAAAAGGTGATGAATAAAAGGTAGTGATAACAAAAGCTTTGTTATAATGTAGAATAATGTAGCAAAAGATTTGACTTTTATATGTGTAAAATTGATCATGTTACAAAATAAAATGTCAGAAGGATAAGAAGGTTCTTCATTCTTATCACTATCTTCCAAGTCTTGATAAGATGGATGGAGTATATATGAAATATATGCATGAGTGTTATTTGGTAAACAAGGATGATCATATATGGATGAAGAAAAGTGATGGATAGAAGATAATTGTGACAATAGAGAATGTATAGAACTTGATGTTTCAACCATTAAATATTCTTCAAATGGTGTTGGGTCACCATGTATGGTAACAATTTTATTTGCAAGTTCAAACTTCAAACATTGGTGAAGAGTGGAAGGGACAACCCTCATCGTATGAATCCAAGGACTTGGAGAAGTAGGTTGTAAGGTGAAGGACAATATGCTACATAAAACAAAGTATCCAGGATCTTGGATCCAATATTAAGGGGAAGAATTATAGTACCTTGAGCTTCTTGAATTTCATTGTTAAAATATTTTATAATAACATTTGATTCATTAAGATCTTCTTCCTTTGATTTGAGTTTTTGGAATAATTGATAAGTGCATAAATTAAGAGAGGAGCCATTATCTACCATGATAGTTTTAACAGGTGTTTCTTTACTAGATCCTGTAATGTAAAGATAGTAGTCTTCTTGTGGAGTAGAGGAAGGAATATCCTCATCATAGAATGAAATATGGTTAACCTCAAGAGGGTTTACACCATTAATTATGTTCTTAGAGAAAATATGATGAGGAACAAATTGTTGGCTAGGTATCTTGAACAAAGTTTCCTTATGAGAACTTTGTAATACTTCTAAAAGGGATATCTTTGCTTGAGGATTAATCACTTGTTGTTGGCTATCAAAGTGGATTTCAGATTGAGATTTTGATTCTAAAGATGAGCTTTCTATGCTTACATTCCATTTTGGATCATTCTCTAGAGCCAAAGATAGTTTTGAAGGTTGGTCAAATGAGGAATCCATATCTTGAATATCGGATTGAGTTGATTGAACTTGAGGTTGCTCATTTGTAGTTTTTGTTACAATATTAGTAATATCATCATGATGGGACACATTAACATGCAATATTTGATTGGTTTCTTGTTGTTGATAATTGAATAGGGGTTCTTGGGAGATCCCCATGTCTTGATTGATTATTGGTATTTGTTGTGTAGGAGTTTGATTGTTTACTGGAGATTTATAATCAGTTGTAGATTGTAATTCCTTTATATTAAAAAGACCCTCATCAATCAAATCTTGAATTGCACATCTTAAATCTTTACATTTTTGTGTCATATGTCCATCTACTCTATGATATTCACAATGTAGCTCAGGTTTAAACCAATCTGTTGTGGTATCAAGTTGTCTTATGGAAGGGAGTTCAATCTTATTTGTATCAAGTAAATACTTGAGAATTATATCCATTGGTTGATTGAGCTTAGTAAATTTACGTGATGAAGGTTTTCGAGAGGTTTTTGATACGTGCCTTAGGAATTCAGTCATAAAAGGGCCTAATGGTTTCTCACCTCTACTTTCTTTATTATGGGTAGAATGATGACAGGAAGATTGCGAAGTAGGAGGTGAGTGCATGGTAGAATTGGAAGAATAAGTATTTTCTTGTTGAAATGGATGTGTTGTATTGAAAGAAGAATATTGAAAGGGTGGAGGAGGATTGTATGTGGATTGATAGACATAATATGGATATATGGGAGAATAGATAATATCGTTATGAAGAGGATTGGCAAAGGGATTGTCCTGTTGGGGTAAGGATGAAAAATGAGAAAAGTGTGATGGAGGTGGTGTTGAATAGGGATGAGGTTGGTCATAATCAACAAATGTATTTGGCTGAATTCTTCCAACATTACTGATGGGCTCATATTGATTTGAGTAAAAACTCATGGTTTCTTTAGTACTTCTAAAAGTAATATTTAGTATCTACTATTTAGAATTGAATCTAAAACATACAAACTTGAAATGATGATTTTGTTATTTTTTTTTCTTGTATACATATATATATATATTTTTTTTTTTTATATTTTTGAATCAGAAAGATGCCTATGTTATTCACGTCGGGTTCACCAAAATGTATCGCTCCAAATTTTTCGCATCCCTACCTTCAGGCTATAGGATCCGTGCCCGGAAGGAGGATGGGAAAAGGATGGCGCGGTACCTCGGACTGAGAGGCCTTGCGAAGGTCCCGCCTCTCGGGGGAGGTGTATTATGGTGATTTTTTGATGGATGGTGGGTTCACCAGGAAACGTTTGAATGGCAGTTTCCATGCCTAGGTTGGGAATGTGTTTGATGTGTTCAGTTTTATCTTTAATCATCCAAGTCCTAGGTTTGGCCAAAATGCGTCTAAGCTATTCTATATGAAATGCAGATTTAAATGAAGACAAAAACAGATTTGGACAGAAAAATAGAAAGAACAAGATGGATTAAAGACCCATACCTGATCCGGATGTCTGATGAAGGTTCTAATTTTTGAAGCAGTCAGGATCGTCTGGAATTTGACAGGATCGTCTCCTATCTGACAGGATCGTCTGAGATCTGACGAATTCATCAGACGAATTCGTCAGAGACCTACAAACAGAGAAATAGATGCAAAATACAGAGAATGCAACTATGATAACAGAGGGTAATGATGTAAAATGGCAGTAAGAACATTAAAATGATAATATCAAACTAAGACACGAATGCATTATAACGATCTAATGACAATTTATGCTTTTATTATGCATTAAAGCTACATGGGTGAACTCCAAGATGCAGGATAATAAAGAATAACCATAGAATTAACTAAATGTAGAATAATGCAACAGAAAAAGAGTGGAGAAAATGCAAACTTTGGGCACTGATTGCCCCCAATGTGGACTACAATCGAAATCGTCTCGAATTGGGTCGAGATCGTCCGAGATTGTACGAGATCGTCTGAGACGAATTGAGCTTGCTCCGGCTGAAAAACAATGAAGTTCCTGCAAACAAACTTGGAAAAATACAAATGCAAACAGTGATTTAAGATGGTCTAGTGCGTGTAGAATTCGAGTTACAGGGAATTTCAGCCAGGGGGATGCTAAGGGGAGGGCCTAGGATTAAATAGGCTTAGGATAGAGGTTGGGAGGTTGGAGATCATCCCAATTTGGGAGATCTCCAATGGGGGAGGTCTCTAACGGCGCAGACACGCTTCTGCCCGGATTAGAGACGCCGTTGGAACAGAGTCCAACTATGCACAAATCAGTTTGGGACGAGATCGTCTGGACGTCCTACGCCAGACGAAATCGTCCGATCTGAGGCGATATCGTCTTATCGGAGACGATATCGTCAAACGGACAAAACAAACTCTAAAAATGGCATGGGAAAGGAGGAAACGGGTTAAACGGTGGTTTGGGAGCGGTTTTGGAGGTTGAAATTTGAATTTGAATATTTACTAGAGTAATTGTAATTATTAAGGTTTTACTGCGCCAATTTTAGGGTGCTACACAAACATCTCAATAGGATACCTTCAAAAGATCTCCTATATAAAGTATTGCCAATTATTACAAATCAACTTGCTCGTCTATGTAATAACCGACACTGGTTTCTATTAGAACTGGCAGGGAAAGTCCTATTATGAAGAAAATCAAATATATCCGTATACCAAGGTTCAGGAGTAGTTTCATTGATCAGAAACACATCCAAAGGTTCTAAGCATGACTTATTTGAAGCGGGTTCCTGGAGTCAACGAATAATGATGGTGGCATATTCGTCATCTAACTCCAAGGGCAAAAGAGATGCAGTTGCGGCCATAGCGTCAGCCGCATGGTTGCTAGTTCGAGGAATAGCTTCCAAGGTAACTTGATCAAATAGAGATATTAATTGTAAAACATACGCTTTATATGGACACAATTTATCATCTCTGGTCTGATAAACTTCATGAATTTGGTTTATAAAAAGTTGAGAATCACCAAAAACTAGCAAATGTTTAATTTTTAATGCCAAGGTAGCTCGTAATCCAAGGATTAGAGCTTCATATTCAGCAGTATTATTGGTGCAAGCAAATGTTAATTTAAAGGACAAAGGTATAATGTGTTTCTATGGAGATATTAAAATAATACCTGCACTAGCCCCACTCATGCATCGGGCTCCATCAAAGTATAATGACCATTGTTCAACATGGTTTGCCTCTACTTGAAGGCATTATCAGGAAACTCAATGATGAGGGGATGGGTAGACTCTAAGGGTGCGGTAGCTAATTGATCTACTATGATTTGACCCTTAACAGACTTTTGTCCTATAAACGTGAGTTCAAACTCACTCAAAGCAAGAACCCACTTAGCTGTGCGGCCCGATAAATAAGGTCGACTCATGAGATACCGCAAGGGATCATATTTAGCAATGACATAAGTTTTCTGACTGAGCATATAATGGCATAATTTCTGTGTAGAAAATACGATTGCTAGACATAGTTTTTCTAATGTTGTGTAGTGGGTTTCATAACTAATTAAAGTTTGGCTAATATAATAATTAGCACGTTCTCTTTTCTCATCATCAAGTTGAGCTAACATAGCTCCTAAAGCAAAATCGAAAGCTAAAATATACAGGATAAATGGGCGATCAGGTCTAGGCAGGTGAAAGCACGAGTGGGTTAAGGAGGCATTGCTTGAGAAGTTCAAAAGCTTCCTTACATTCGTCATCCCAATTAAAAGGGACATCCTTCTTAAGGAGCTTAAGAAAGGGACCGGTTTTATCTGCCAGCTTATCGATGACGCGACGGATAGCTTGAAGCTTACCTTGTAAACTTCATAACTCATAGATATTGGTAGGTGCAGGCATATCAGTGATAGCCGCAATCTTGAGAGGGTCGATTTCGATACCACGTAAAGAAACTATAACCCCTAATAGTTTATCGAACTTAACTCCGAATATGCATTTAGCAGGATTTAGTCGGATAAGATATTCCCTTAACCGATCAAACACTATCCTTAAATCTTTTAAGTGATCATCTTCATGGATGGAATGAGCTATGATATCATCTACATAATCATGTAGGATATCATGCATCATGTCATGAAAAATATAAGTCATAGCTCGTTGATAGGTTGCACCGACATTCTTTAGGCCGAATGGCATCACTTTCCAACAAAAGGTTCCCCAAGGGGTAATAAAGGTTGTTTTAGCCTGATCTTCAGGAACTATCCTGATCTGATTATAACCAAAAAATCCATCCATTAGGGACATCATTCCACTCCTAGCAGTAAAATCAATGATTTGATCCATGTTGGGAAGAGGAAAATCATCTTTAGGGCATGCAACGTTAATATCTCTAAAGTCTCATGCAAACCCTAACTTTGGTAGCTTCTTTCTTGGTGACTGGAACTACATTCGAGATCCATTCAGCATAATAAATAGCTTGTATAAAAACAACATTCAGGAGTTTTTCTAACTCCCCTTTGACTAGCAAGGCCACTTTGGGATGCATTTTTCTAAGTTTATGTTTAACAGGTTTAGCATCCGCATGGACTACTAGGTGATGCATGACTACTGAAGGGTCTAAACCTGGCATATCTTCATATGTCCAAGCGAAGACATCTTCATATTCTTTAAGGAATGCAATGTATTGCTCTTGTTTTTATTGACTTAATTCTGATCCAATATTGATTATGTGGGGATTATCCTCAGTTCCAATTTTAACTTTAATGACGTTTTCTACTTCCATGTGTAGATCTCTTTCAAAATTAGGTGGGGCGGGTGAAATGCCCAATTCTTGTAATTCTTTTAAGGTTAACTTGGATAATTCATCTTGAGGAGTCGTGGCCTCAATCTGGGCTATAGTAGGTATAGAACCATCAAAATAAAAACCATTGTGTAACATCTCTTCAACGGAGACATCATGGAAAATATCTCCTTCCAACTCATCATCGGATTCAACAATCATTTCAAGATAAGCTATGGATAGCATATTGCATGTAAATGGCTGATTTTTTAGAGGCAAATCATCACGCCCATCCAAATAATCTTGATAACATATGATTTGATCATCATCTTCAAAATGGAAGGGTTGACCCTTACTAGGAAATAGGCCCACACCACATCGGGCGAGCCATGGTTCTACCTCAAAGGGTTCTTTCATACCATCTTGGAAAGGTCCCAAGCCTTTCCCTTTATATCCCATTTTAAGCATTATAGGTTTAGCTTTAATATACTCATTAGTAAAATAACATCGAGCATATCCCTCATGATGAGTTTTAATATTCCTAGGTATTCTTCCCCAGTCATATCCCTTATAAATGAAGGCATAACTCCCGAATTGGTAAGTACTTACCATAGGTTGTGGGAGGCCCAAAGTACGAGGAGATGGCGGCAAATTACTTAATATAATGGAATTTTGCATAGAAGCATTTGTTTTTTCTGATATAAGAATTTTAGATAAATCAGGTAAGAGTTCATCAGAAAGAGCATAAGATGTAGAAGGATCATTCCCTATATCTGTAAATGTGGAAGGTATGATAGATGTAGATAATGTAGATGTGTTAATAGATGGGTCTATAGGTTTTGAAATTATAGGGACGGAACATGAAGGATTGGTTATGGATTTAAGATCTTTTTGAGGTTCTAGAGTGGTTTGTTTAGAAGATTGTTTAGATGAAAAATAAGAATTAGGATGTGTGGATGACAGCGCAGGGCAAAATTGAACTCCAAAAGGTTTTGCCAAAGCACACATATCAAAAGGTCTACGATCACCATGGATAGTGACCAACTGATTTTTAAATTTGAATTTAACACATTGGTGTAAAGTTGATGGGACAGCCCGCATTGCATTGATCCAAGGGCGACCCAAGAGTATATTGTATGATGCGGGGCAATGTACAATAAACACGATCATATCTAAGGTTCTCGGACCAACTTGCAATGGGATAGTGATACTCCACATGTTTCTTGTGTTTCGTCATTGAAATCTTTTATGATCATGTCAGTTTTCTTCATTTCATCACTTCTAAACCCAAATATTTGGTAGAAGTCAAAAGTGCAAATATTTAGAGATGAACCATTATCAATCAAAACCATTTTGACTGCTACATCTCCTATTAGGGCAGTAATATATAAGGGGTTATCCTTATGTAAACTATGTTGCGGGATATCTTTATCCCGAAAATCAATACAATCAACTTCTCTAGTGATGATAGTATTGGTCATGGCTTCAGGTTGAATGTTTTGTGGTACCATCATTTGGCTTAATGTGAGCATCAATTCATCTCTATGGGTAGGAGAAGATCTTAATAGGTCCAAAAGGTAAATTCTGGCTGTAGTACTGGATAATTGCTCATTAATATTATGAGGTTTACATTGAACATTAGGAGCATGATTCCCTTTATTGGGATTTTTCAAAACAAATGGAGTTGATCCATCGTTATGATTTGGTTCTTGTTGAAAATTTTGAGCTTGTTGTCTGGTAACGACTTCGATGGTACCTACAATGTTATATTGAGGATGCTGAATAGGTCTCGGTCTAGCATTTATAGCTTTTTCATTAGAAAGGAACTGATTAGAAGAGGGTCGAGTAGTAACTCTTCTAGGAAATGGTTCTTTTGGAACCATAGAATTTGTGATAGGTTGAATAGGATTTGATTCATCTTCAGAACTATTCGATTGATTTGAAGTGATTTCCATGTCACTTTTAGTATCCGATTCTACATCACTGAGATCCGATGTTTGAATATTATGGAGGGGCCTGGTCGTGACCATGGATAAATTTGTGTCAAATTTTTGTAAATCATGATTAGGTAAATGTCCGTTAATAGTTCCTACATATCGGGTAGGAGGAGGGACATTATGATGCTCAATTTGATTGGTCACCTCTTTACCATGTTTTGGTAAAGGATGTTGAAATATATCTAATGATTGATTAGCATTTTGATTTTGATTTTGGGGAATGTTCTTTTGAGAATTATTAGGAGCAGTTTGTTTAGGTTGGAAGGTTTGCACCTCCATCTCATTATTATCAATCAGATCTTGTATTTTATGTTTTAACCTTTTACAAGAGTTGGTAGAATGTCCAGGCCCTCTATGGAAATCACAGTGTAAATTGGCTCTGTATCCGGGTATGGTTGGATCAGGTTCTCGGATAGCCGATAATTGAATCAAACCTCTTTCGAGTAATTGGGGTAGAATAGTTGATAATGGTTGATTCAATCTAGTAAAATCTCAAGGAGGTTTATCAGGAGGTTTCAATATAAATTTTTTTGTTGTCTTTGTTGTATTGATATTAGCAACATTTCTGCTGTCAGTGACTCCGTCACCTACAACTTGTTTGTTTTTATATTGATTTTTGGATGTTTTCTCATTATCTTTATTCCTAAGCTGACCTCTCCTAATGAGGGCATCTTCTGCTCTTCGAGCTAAGTCTATAGCCTGATCGAAGGTAGTTAAGGTAGCAGTTGATAACTCATAAGATATTTGTTCTTGCAAATTATTAATAAAAATGTCCAACATTTCCCTATAAGGTAGCACAAAGTGTATTTTTCCTATCAACAGCCTCCATCTAGCTAAGAAATCAGCAAAACATTCATCTTTGTCTTGTTTTAAGTTGTACAAATATTTAATGGTTACATGCCTTTCGATATAGGCACTAAATTGATTCACAAAAGATTCAGAAGTCTCTTCAAAATTTCTCAAAGAATGAGTGGGCAATTGGTAGTACCACTCTAATGCCATTCCTCCTAAACTTTTCGGACATTTTTAGTAATAACAAGTCATCATGTGATATATCATGACATGCTATCCTAAACATGCGAAGATGCTCTATAGGATCTTCAGTTCCTTTATATATAGGTATGACGGGCATGGGAAAGTGTTTAGGGTATGGTTGTGCCACAACCATAGGATCTAAAGGTTGACTACACATCTCTTGATAATTGTACGAGGGACGGTAGGGATCTATCTGGTCCATGCGGGAAGCTAACTATTTCACCATGGTTTCCAGATTACTGGTTTGCCCACCATATTGATTCGGTAGGGCATTAATATGAGACTTGTGAGCATATGATGGAGGGACATGAAGATTAGATGCTATATTGCTATTGTGTAAATTTTTGGTAGGAAGGGTGTTATGAAGAAGTTTTGAAGTTGTATTATGTTGTATCCCAGATTGTTGAAAATTGGTGTTTGGCTTGTTTTTAGGTTTTTGTCGATTTGAAGCATATTGATCAATAGTTTGGCAAAATAAAGTAGTGAATGAAGGTCTCTTTTGTGTGGGAATGATTTTAGGCTCAATAACAGGTTCCTTAGGAGGTTGCATAACCTATTGTTTTTGCATGTTCTGAATTATAGCGGCCATATTAATATTGGATGGTCCAGTATCACTTTCTTGATCAACGAAGGACAAGGGATTAGTGTGTATGTTAAACATATGTTTCATGGCTGCTTGAGTGTCACTAATTTGTCCCCTATCAATACGAACTACCATATTAAGAGCACCAATATTATTATTGAAGAATTTCTAGAAATGATCTATGTTATCAAAAGTAACAGTTCCGTCTGGAGCCATTCTAGGGGATGAGGATCCTTCCTCTCTAACATTTTCTTGTTGTTCATTTTCTTCAACCAGGTCATCTTCTGGCTGTTCTAGAGTTTCTTCTTCTGGAATTGGGTCCTCAGAAAGGGCATTTAATTTTTTGTTTTTCTTGCCTAACCAATCTTCTTCTTCTTCTTCTTCAGTTTGTTTACCATTCCTAAGTTTAGTCATTGTGCTTAAACTTAGATTTCAGCAAATATATATATTTATATATATATATATATATATATATATATATATATTTGCAACAAGCTTAAGAGGTATATATTTTAATTATATACCTACTATAGTATTTAAAATAAAATGTTTTGATTTTGTTATGTTTTTTTTTTTGGTTTTAATAACAATATTATAAAGATAACAAATAGCACACAAAACGCAAGAAATAATAATAATGAAATCAATGATCTAGTTTTCTATAAACAATTTATAAATATCATTAATGGGCTCGAGTTCTTCAGGAGTCATGAAATTTTCTTCTTCAAATTGAAAATTTTCTTTCAAAAATTTGACAAAAAGTGCTATAGTGATATTGTCTGTTTCAGATTATGTTTTGTAAAAGTAAAGCTCGTGGCAATACTCTCGATATAACACAGCTCTAGGAACTCTCCTCCATATTTCCCTATCCATAAGAATGACCTCTTGATCTTCTACACGACCTAGGAATTGGTGTATAGTGGCTACGTTCTCGAGGTATTCCTCGAAGGTGAACAATTATGAAGACACAAGAGCTCTCCTATAAGCTAAACACCTATGGCAAGCTCTCTGAAGTTCATGATAAAAAATGAGTTGATGAGGATCCAGGATTCTATCTAGGACAAGCCTCTTGATTTTTTTAAGTTCTGTTGACCTAGATGAAATGATACCTAGTCTCCTATTAAGTTCGTCCCACAAAGGCGGGACTCTGTATGTTTGAGATGTTCTAAACAAAGAATCAACCTCTATGGCTATTAATTGATTTTTAACATTTATAGCAACTGCTTGTCTTTTCTTAGGAGCTACCATCTAAACATGATATGCAACTTAGTAGTTTTCTAATGATTTTAAATGCATCTATGTTTTTTTTTTTCTTCAAAAGGTTTTAGTTTCACGTCGGGTTCACCAAAATGTATCGTTCCAAATTTTCCGCACCCTTACCTTCAGGCTAAAGGATTCACGCCCGAAAGGGGGATGCGGGAAGGATGGGACAATACCTCGGACTGAGAGGCCTTTGGAAGGTCCCACATCTCGGGGGAGGTGTATTAAGGTGATTTTTCAATGGATGGTGGGTTCACCAAGAAACTTTTGAATGGCAGTTTCCACGCCTAGGTTGGGAATGTGTTTGATGTGTTCAATTTTATCTTTAATCATTCAACTCCTAGGTTTTTCCAAATGAATCTAAACTGTTCTATATGAAATGCAGATTTTAAATGAATACAGAAAACAGATTTGAACAGAAAACACAGAGAATAAGCTAGATTAAAAAGTCATACCTGATCCAGATGTCTGATGGAGGTTCTGATTTTTGAAGCAGTCAAGATCGCCTCTAATATGACAGGATCGTCTGCTATTAGATAGGATCGTCTGAGATCTGACGAATTCATCAGAGACCTGCAATCAGATAAATAGATACAAAACAAAGAAAATGTAGTAATGCTAACAAAGGAAAACGGTATAAAATGACAATAATAATATCAAACTGATAATTATAAATAGAAACATGAATGCATTACAATGATTTAATGTCAAATTATGATTTATCATGCATTTAAGCTATATGGGTGAACTCCAGGATGTAAAATAGTAATAAGTCTAACTAATGCAGAACAAAACAATAGATAATGGAGAAAGAATGCAAACTCAGGGCACTGATTGCCCCCAATATTGACTACAGTCGAAATCATCTCAAATTGGTGCGAGATCATCCGAGATTGTACAGGATCATCTACGATGATCTGAGCTTGCTCCGACTGAAGAATAACAAAGTTCCTGCAGACAAACTTGGAAAAATACGAAGGCAAATGGCAGTCTAAGACATTCTAATGCATGTAAAACTCGAAGTACAAAAAAATTCAGCCAGGGGAATGTCAAGGGGAGGGCCTAAGATTAAATAGGCATAGGAAGGAGGTTGGGAGGTTGGAGATCATCCCAATTTGGGAGATCTCCAACGGGGAGGTCTCTAACCGCACAGACACGCTTTTGCCCCGGTTAGAGATATCGTTGAAATAGAAGCTAATTATGAAAAATCAGTTTTGGGACGAAATTGTCTGGACGTCCTAGTCTAGACGAAATCGTCCGATCTGAGGTGATATCGTCTGATCGGCGATGATATCGTCCAACGGTCACAACAAATCCTAAAAATTTCCTGAAAAATGAGGAAAGCGGTTAAAAGGTGGTTCGGGGTTGAAAATTTGAATTTGAATTATTACTAAGGTAATTTTAATTATTGTTAAGGTTTACTATGCCAATTTTAGGGTGCTACACCTATATAACCGAAAGGAAGAGAGTTACAAATAAACTATCATATATGCTATTTTCCCTAGCATAAGGGTAATCTTATGATAGTCTTTGGCAATGATTCGTAAGACGAACATAATTTTGACAAGATCAAGGGATCTTCTATTGACTTTGATTATTATTTGATATTATGACTACCCCCTCAAGCGATGATTCGATGAGGGTAATGACAATTAAATGAAGCGACAAGGTCGCTTGGCCACTATGAATGATTTTTAACAAATTGATATTTAGCATTTGAATACATGGCAAGGCCTAATCAGCTATGATTACAACTGTTAATAGTAATTGCCTATCTCTATCCCATAAGCGGTCCAGCCATGAAGGCCTCCTTAGGGAATCGAAGTCAAAGCAATTCTAATTAGGTGTGTGTTGAATCATATTATCGATGATCTGCTAAAAATATCATAGTAGAATTGACATGAATATCTCTTTCCCATGGAGCAATCCGACTGTCAAGGCCTTCTTAGGTATTGAAATGAAGCATAGAAATTCTACGATGATGAATTTTTCCCAAATGTCCTTATGGTAATTTACTCATCTTGTCGAATTGCATGGATTGCAAGTCGCTGCAACTGCCAAGTGTATAGGGTAAATAACTGAATACGAGGCGCATTTGGCTTTGAATTATTTAATTTTTTTGTTATTTTACAGTTTTTGAATTATCTGGTCTGGTTAGAATTTTTAGTTTACCATTTAATAGCTTTCTATTATGGGAATTGGGAGTATTAATTGTAGCTCACTGACCACGCCTATCAACTGTAGGTAATTTCATTTATCGTGGATCAAAGTTGTGGATGCAAAACCCTAATTTGGGGACCGTGGTTGTCAACTGTGGGCCGACCCGAATTGGAAAAGGTATATAAAAGGGTTTATGCTTTTGAAAATTCATTATTTTACCTGATAGTAATAGTAAATTTGAGAGCTCTAAGGGGTAAATATTAAAATTTGACTCGGGACGCTATCAAAAACTCAACCCATTCTGCATATTCCACACGAATGGTCAACCAACCGAAGGCTTTGACTAGTGGAGGAGCCAGTGTTGTTAAGGTAACTCAAAAAACCAAGACCACACACCTAATTACTAGATTAAAATTAACCATAAATGAACCTTATTAAACTGTCGGTAACAAACCTCACCCTAGCTAGGTTTAACATAGGCTAGTTTAGGGGGTGGGTTTAATTTATTTTTTATCTTTAGGATTTATTTGGGGGAATAGGGCCCGAAAGGGTCTCACTCCTTAGCCACGGGTGGCAGTCGTGGCTCCCAATTGGCAAATTGGGGGTCATGGTTGTCAGCTGTAGCGGGATTTAAATCCCAATGGTCACTTTTTTTACCATTGTGCCGACCACGTTTAGGACCCGTGGTGCACAAAATTTAGGAAAAAAATTCAGATTTTTTATTTTTTTTGCGTTTTTTCTTTTGCATTTTTATGAGATTTTATGATTTTTTTTATTCAGTCCCTAACGAACAGAGCGAGGGAGACCCATCTGCTTCATAATCTTCATCACACATTGACTGACGGGGATCAAGGTTGGTTTACTGCTATGGGATTTGGCTTTATCTTAGACCTCCCCACTATCTAAGTGGACCAGGCGTACCTTACTACATTGGCCCATCGTTGGGATGCGAGGACCAATACATTTCACCTTCCTACAAGTGAAATTACTATCACCCTGGAGGAAGTGTATCACATATTTTGACTACCTATTGATGGTGAGCCCATCACCTCCTCTCCTACTGGGGAAATGAAGGTTGTTTTTGATGCTATATTCAATGATCAAAGCATGGAGGCAAAGGGTCGCATTGACCATGGAGGCATCCACGTTCAGGAGTGGTACAAGGCCAAATTTTTCTCACAAAGGGAGGCAGTATTTATGCATCTTATCATTCATATAGTCCTCCTAGACTCTTCAGGAGTGAGGTTCCCTTGGAACCTCCTATCTTAGACCAAATATGTCATGGTTAGTTTACCCGAGCAGCCGCTTATCTTGTCCTGGGGGAGTGCTCTCTTAGCGCAGCTCTACCATGAGTTATTTCAGATTACCCGTCATAGTAGAATGGGCATCATCTATAGCCTCCTTCTGAAGATCTAGGGCAGGCAACATATCTTGATAGAGTGCCCCATCGACTTAGCCTTGTAGATCATTACCCTTGTAGATGATCGATAGTGCTATACCACCTGCTAGCCTTGAGAGTAGGAGGGCTGCAGGAGTAGATCTCATGAAGGAGACCTAGATCATTATATCGGTTGCTTTACTCAGCTCTACCCTGAGTAGATATAGTGGTGACCCTACATGGACTATCTAGCCTATATGGAGGTAGACATATACCTACACCGGATGCATAGAAACATATGGATCATTGACCGTAATACCGATTAGCATGAGTATTACTACTTCTCTTACATCCTGTGGCAGTTTGGGATTCGTTAGGATGTCCTATATATGTCAACCATTTACATATGTTTGGTCCTAGAGAGGGACCTAACTTGGCCCCAGGTCATTCCACTAGGAGAGGATGACAATGACTTCTAGGAGTTAGGGCTAGCAGATGTGGGTACTACTCCAGACTATGATGGCTGGTGGGCCAACATCCAACGGCACGGTGAGGGTCCTCTAGGTCAGCCAACTGAGGGATTTGTAGCCAAGGGTGCAAAGGGTGTAGAGGTAAATCCCCATGGATGTAGGACCCACCAATGAATAGAGGTAGAATGGGGCGTAACAGAGGAGGGCCAACAAGTAGAGGTAGAGGAGGAGGCTCCTGAGGAGGGTGAGGCAGCTCCAGACAGTGAGGTTGGGCAGCTGAGGGCATAGATCACTGACCTACAGAGCTAGGTGGGGAGACTCCACACTCAGCTCCTACACAGGTATGCCTTTATCACCACTCTAGAGGTGAAGCTAGCTCACGGGTAAAGGCAATGGCTCAGATATGAGGAGGAGAGGATAGCTCTCCACACATAGGTTACCACTGTAGACACTTGGATTACATAGCTTACTAGTGAGCATGATCTAGCATAGGCACAAGTGAGTGTAGTGACTACTGAGAGGGACTTACTCAAGGCGTTGATGGGAGATCTCTCATCCTCATAAGTTATCATGGGACCTCCTATAGTACCATCTTATTTATTTCCAAGAGTTCATGACCCTATGGTAGAGATCAGGTGGCTACATACCCTCGTGGATGAGGGTAACGACCTGTATATAGTGAGTGTAGTTCACATTACCCAGTTAGAGGGTCACATTAGGCTACTAGGTAGGGAGGTTCCAGAGGATACCCATGCTACAAGGACCCATAGGAGCAGGTCTAGGAACATAGAGACAAGGCAGTAATATGCTACCTCCGACCACAAGATGCACAAGACTCAGAGGATTCATAGTTCTTCGATTGCTCATGGGGCCAGCTCACAAAGGACCCATAGGTATGGTGGAGGCAACGAAGGTGCCTCACAGACTGGGGGCATAGGCCCTATCTAGTATAGATCTTTAGAGATACTTTTTGTACCATTTTTTAGTGTAAGGTCGAGGACCTACACATATGTAGCCTATGGGCATTTTGATGTACCCCATTGTACTTATTGATACATATTTATATATGAGATGGATTATTTATGACTCATTATGTGTACTTGTTTTTTTATGTGTTTTATGTTCTATGTTGATGAGATGCATATGGATGTAATGCTTATATTGATGTGATGTATGGATGACATGCACTAGATAGTTATGCGATAGATGATTAGATGTTATGAGTTATGTATGCAGATGTACTACTTATGATGGATGCATTATGAATGCCATATTGTATTATTACATGCATGTATATATATATTTTTTTACTTGTATGCATTGAATTTATACTGCTATGACATAGTTTGTGCCATGTATGTACTACATGTATTTCTTTATTTCTTTGATAATGTGTTTATGAAATGAACATGTATGCTTTAATTACTCAAAACATAATGTATGCAATATGAGTTTCAATCTAATGGATGACACCACAGAATGTGTAACAATCATAGATTGTAGTTGCTTTATCACTTTGTAAAAGATAGTACACCCATATGTGAGTTGCAATTATATATTGTTTCTATTTATGAGCTTTTGTAAATTAAAATAATATGGATAACATAGTCAGTGTCCGTTTAAATATCATTTCTAACATCCACCCAGTATCTAACACATATTAAAAATAATTCTAATAAACAAACTCTCATAAAAATAAATTGATGTTTGATGATTGCGATTTGATTTTTGTTATTTGGGAATTTTTGAGGTTTTCCATGAGACTCAAACACCCTAATTGACTTATCAAAAATTGTATACTGACCATACTAGAATTATGAAACATAAGGCTTTCACTAGGATAGGCCCTAACTATTCATTATCTTTGTGTGTGCAAGTGAGTATATTAAGATAAGGCATAAGCATACCCCGATGTCAGGCGGGATTCTTTCAGCCCATTGCTAATATTGGGGGTCCGCACATGTTTATCCAATCCTAGGTTTAGATTTCAGTTGGACTAGACCACTAAGCAATGCAAGAAACCTGAAGCTAGCTCTTCCACATTCAAACATTGATCTGCACACAATAAAAATTCTATTGTATCAGACATATCATCATGCGTAAAGTACAGTAGTGCTGACAATTCTAGGGATTCAGGTTCGCTCTATTATTTTCTTCAATTTTTGGGATAGTTGCTCATATAAAGTGATAAAAATCACTGTTTATTTTTTTACTATAGTGATAAGAATCATTGTTTATTTTGTACTTTCTCTTTTTTTTTCTTTTGAGCAAGGGATTTGATACTTATTTGACTTTCTTTGTGCAACTTGATCTTTATTTGATCTAACTTTATTGGATTTACATTTGATAATTTTCTTCAAAAACTTCCTTTGGGTATTTTGCTTTGGGGAACTATTTCTGGGATATCAATTTTAGGATATCGATTTTATGATATCAATATGGTATATCAATCTGGGATGTTGATCTATGATATCGATCTAGGTTATCAATCTAGAGGATTGATCTGGTATACCACTCTAGGATATTGCTCATTTTATCGTAAGCAAGGGATTCTAAGTAAGGAATAAACCTATCCTTTTGCCAATTTCCAACATTTCCCAAACCGTTCGCATAGGGGGATAAGCAAGAATAACTCTTTTCACCTCAAGATACCTAGTCCTGCTTTGTGGCTTTCATCTTCCCCTAGTCCTTATTAGGATTGTTTAATTTATTTATTAGTGATAGAATTTTGATATGCTCAGGGCTATACAAACTAGACCTCATCTACACAAGCAAAGAAAGTTATCTATAAACTCTTGAGAAGACCTCTAGGTATGGTTGAATGACCGAAAAACCCTAGTATATTATTCATAGCAACAATATGGGTTGTGTTGAAAAATACATTTACTCACAAGGGTGAATGTATGGAAAATATAGTGCATAGATGCATGATTGAAACGCAAACATGGTGTCATTTGTAAGATTGTAAACACAACTTATTCTAATGCAAGTGCAGCGAATGGATATGCCTAATGCAATGAAATAATGAAATGCATGTGGATAGTGAAATGCATGATGCAAATGAAATGCAATGATGCAAATAAAATGTAAATGTTTTGATTTTTGATATTTTTCTAATTTTTTTATGGATTTTAACATTTTGACCAAGGGATTTTTAAAAATCCTTGGAGCCTTTTAGGATTGACCAAGCGGTTTTGAGAAACCCTTGGAGCCTTTTGGGATTGACCAAGCAGTTTTGAGAAACCCTTGGAGCTTTTTGGGATTGACCAAGCAGTTTTGAGAAACCCTTGGAGCCTTTTGGATTTGACCAAGTGGTTTTGAGAAACCCTTGGAGCCTTTTGGGATTGACCAAGTGGTTTTGAGAAACCCTTGAAGCCTTTTGGATTGACCAAGCGGTTTTGAGAAAACCCTTGGAGCCTTTTGGGATTGACCAAGTGGTTTTGAGAAAACCCTTGGAGCCTTTTGGGATTGACCAAGCGATTTTGAGAAAACCCTTGGAGCCTTTTGGGATTGACCAAGCGGTTTTGAGAAAACCCTTGGAGCCTTTTGGGATTGAACAAGCGGTTTTGAGAAAATCCTTTGAGATTTTAGGGATTGACCAAGCGGTTTTGAGAAAATCCTTGGAGCCTTTTGGGATTGACCAAGCGGTTTTGAGAAAACCCTTGGAGCATTTTGGGATTGACCAAGCGGTTTTGAAAAAACCCTTGGAGCCTTTTGGGATTGACCAAGCGGTTTTGAGAAAACCCTTGGAGCCTTTTGGGATTAACCAAGTGGTTTTGAGAAAACCCTTGGAGCCTTTTGGGATTGACCAAGCGGTTTTGAGAAAATCCTTGGAGCATTTTGGGATTGACCAAGCGGTTTTGAGAAAACCCTTGGAGCCTTTTGGGATTGACTAAGCGGTTTTGAGAAACCCTTGGAGCCTTTTGGGATTGACCAAGTAGTTTTGAGAAACCCTTGGAGCCTTTTGGGATTGACCAAGTAGTTTTGAGAAACCCTTGGAACCTTTTTGGATTGACCAAGCGGTTTTGAGAAACCCTTGGAGCCTTTTGGGATTGACCAAGTGGTTTTAAGAAACCCCTTGGAGCCTTTTGGGATTGACCAAGAGATTTTGAGAAACCCCTTGGAGCCTTTTGGGATTGACTAAGTGGTTTTGAGAAACCCCTTAGAGAATTTTGGGATTGACCAAGGGCTTTTGAGAAACCCCTTGGAGCCTTTTGGGATTGACCAAGTAGTTTTGAGGAAACCCTTGGAGCCTTTTGGGATTGACCAAGCGATTTTGAGAAAATCCTTGGAGCCTTTTGGGATTGACCAAGCGATTTTGAGAAAACCCTTGGAGCCTTTTGGGATTGACCAAGTAGAACCCTTGGAGCCTTTTGGGATTGACCAAGAAATTTTGAGAAAACCCTTGGAGCCTTTTGGGATTGACCAAGCAGTTTTAAGAAAACCCTTGGAGCCTTTTGCTGGCTTTAGGCATAAAACACTTTAAGATGAAGGATATTGAGAGGTTCAGGATCTTCAACTCCTCCAAGTGATGTCAAGTGATATGTCCCAGGTCCAATCTTCTCAAAGATCATATAAGGACCCAACCAGTTAGCCATGAATTTATTCCACATTTTTGGTGATAAATTCGAGTTCTATTGGTTCTCTTTCAGCACAATATCCCCAACCTCAAATTCTCTCAGATGGATTTTGTTATTGTAAGGTCATTTCAAGTGCTCTTGATAAACACAGAGATGCTCAAGGTTATTCATGCGTCGTTCATCAAGTAGCATCAATTGATCTAGGCGAGCTTGTCGTGTAATGTCATCATCAATGAACTCTTTTAATGCGACACGTAGCATTGGAATTTCCAACTCTAAGGGCATAATGGCCTCAGCACCATATACTAGTGAAAATAGAGTTACCCCAGTGGGTATCCGAATGTTAGTCCAGTAAGCCCATAATACAAGGGGCAGCTGGATGTGCCAATCTTTGTGGTGCTCTTGTACCATATTTTTTTTAAGATATAAATCATTATCTTATTTGAAGCCTCAGCTTACCCATTTGTCTATGGATAGTATGGAGTCGTAAAACTATATTTTATTCTATACTTAGACATCAAAGCTCTCACATTTTGTTCTTAAATGATGTTCCATTATCCGAAACTATCTTGGATGGTATCCCAAATCGACTTATGATATTGGTGAGTATGAACTTAGCAATATGCGTTCCATTTATCGTTGTCAAGGGAATGGCTTCCACCCACTTTGTAAAATACTCAGTAGCCGTAATAATAAAAGTATGTCAGCCCGATGATGGAGGAGAGATCTTATCGATGATATCCAAATCCCATTGAGCAAATGGCCAAGCCGCTTGAATGGGTTGTAAGGCCTATGATGGCAGGTGCATAAGATTAGCATGATGCTAAAATTTAATGCATTTTGTGACATAGACATGGCAATCCTTCTCCATAGTGGGCCAATAATAACCCATGTGAAGGATGTGCTTAACGATAGCCATGCTATTAAATAGCCACTGCATGTACCATCGTGAGCTTGCGAAATCACCCAATATGACTCTTGGGGCTCAAGAAAATGAAGGAGAACTACATAGTAGATTCTACAATACATAATATCTACTAACAAGACATACTTCATCACTTTCTATTTAAATATGCATTTTGCGGTGTGCAACAATCCCTGAGGGATCATACCAAGCTTCAGGAAGTCACATATCTATGATATCCAATTCTGATAAGCTTTAGCCTTGACTGACAAGACAACATGCTCCCCCTACGGTTCTACACTTGTGAATGTAGATTGGAAAACAACCTTATGGTGAATGGTAGTACCACTCCCCATTGGACCTCATGAGATCAATGACCCCCAAGGTGCTCTCTTGAGAAATTATCTAGCTCTATAGAACCAGTCATGATTTGGTTTTATATGGATCATGTTGATTGACTCTTTGCTATCCAAAGCTTCTTGCTGCACAGCAGGGTGTGATAATATTTTGACATGAATGGTAGTGAAATCGGTAGATGGATTCTAAGGGATTAAAGATCCTAAATATGCCATGGTATCTATAGATATATTGGAAGAATGAGGGATTTCCTCGATGTCATACCACTCCAACCGAGCTAGATAAGTATCAAGAAGATCTTTGTAAGCTTTCATCATCAGACATCGACATAGAAATAATCCCTTCACTTGGTTAACAATGAGAAGGGAATTGCCAAAGATGTTTAACCTTTTAATCTTCATGGCGATACCTATTTATAGGCCCAAAATTAGGGCTTCATATTCAATGTTATTGTTAGTGCAAGGAAAGCCCAAATTGAACGACAATGGTATAGGAGCACCTTGCAGCGCAAACAATACTATTCCTACACCACCCCCTTGCTCACACTTCGAACCATCGAAGAACAAGGTCATATCAGCTTTGTTGTTTGGTTCTTTGGGTTTGGGAACTTCTAATAAGTTAAAGACTACATCATTAGGAAGCTCTATGGTGAGGGGCCTGCTATTTTCAAGAGGTGCCTCAGCCATTTGATCTGTTATGACTTGTCCCTTGATGGACTTTTGGCTTATGAATTCCAAATTGAATTCTGTCAGTAGCATGATACACTTCACAGTACGTGTATTATGATATGTCTTGATCATCATATACTACAAAGGATTTTGTTTGGATATAACATACGTCGTATGACTCAACATATAGTGTCACAATTTCTTTATAGCAAACTGCTAAACATAGATTCTCCACATATGCATATCCTAGCTCGTAACTCACCAAGATTCAGCTAATGTAATATATGGTATGTTCTTTACCTTGCACATTCTTTTGGGCTAACATGGTTCCCAATGCAAATTTAGTTGTCGATATATATAGCAAAAATGGTACATCTGGTCTTGGTGGAGCTAGCACTAGCGACGTTGCTAGGTATGGCTTAATCTCAGCAAAGGCTGCTTGGCAATACTCATCCTAATTGAATGGGAATCCCTTGTGTAGCAATCGATTCATGGATCGACATTTATTTGATAACTACATAATAAATCACTTTATGGACACTACTTTGCCCTGAAGGCTTTTTAATTCCTTGATGTTTATGGGGGGATGCATCTCCAAAATAGCCTTGACCTTTGTTGGATCAACTTCGATGACTCACTTTGAAACGATGAATCCTAAGATTTTTCCTAAAGTTATGCCAAATACGCACTTCTTAGGATTCAACTTGAAATTATGCTCTATCAGTCGATAGAAGACCTTCCTTAGGACCTTCGCATGCTCAAAATGTAATAGTGACTTTGTCAATAAGTCATCGATATAATATTCTAGGATCTTATGCATATAGTCATGAAAGATGTATGTCATAGCCCACTGATATGTGGCACCAGCATTTTTAAGACCAAATGGCATAATTTTATAGTAAAATGTCCCCCATGGTGTTATGAACATGGTTTTATGTTGGTCTTCAGGCTTAATCCGAATTTGGTTGTATCCAAAAAAACCATCCATTAAGGAGAGCATCTCATGACCTATAGTTGCATCTACCAAAGCATCAATATTTGGCAACGAAAATGAATCCTTTGGCATTACCTTATTTAGGTCTCTGAAGTCCGTACAGATACGGATCCTTCCATCAGGTTTTCCTATAGGCACCATATTGGATACCCATTCTGGATAGTCGATGGAAATGACAAATTCTACATCTATAAGCTTTTGCAACTCATCTTAACCATTAAGGCTATTGTTGGATGCATCTTCCTAAGCATCTGCTTGACTGGTCTCTTCGATATATCTAGTAAAAGGTTATGAGTAACCAATTTTGGATCTAGACCTGGCATGTCTTTATAAGTACAAGCAAAGATATTAGGTCTCTCTATCAGTAGAGGGATGAGGCTGACATGTTCATCAAGAGTCAAAATTTCTTCAAATTTAACCTTCCTTGGATTAATAGGATCATCACTAATATCCACTTTGAAGGTTTCCTCTACTGACATGTGATATCCCTCCTCAAGATGATGAGGCATAGGGATCAAATGGATGTCATATGCAGGGTTTATGGGTTCTGCATCGGAAGCATACTCAGCATGATAAACATCATGTGCCCAACCTGGTGCAAAATGAAATGGTTGTAGCATTTCTTTGTTGGGGAAGAAATCTTCAGGCTCTAGTGGTGAATTAGCACGATCCTAGTCGATAGCATCTATATTAAGATACAATGGCTTGGACGGATAGGCTATATTATGGAGTGGAGTGGTCAAATCAATGGAGATCATATTTATGGAATGGATCATGTCTCCAGGACCATGTGCGTATGACTCTACATATGTGCACCATCCATACCCAAGATATGGCTTTTGTGGTATGGGTATAAATGGATCCTTTCTATGTGCCATATATATGATCAGATATTCCCTATGCACCGATTGCAAAATAGGGTTGTTTGTCTCAAGGATCTCCATGTAAGTTGGAGGAGGCAAATTAACCAACTAATATATTTGATCTAGGGTTAGTCGTCTCTCCCTCAAGCGAGGACCAACATGTAGCTGATGATAGACCTCTTCTATATCAATGGGATGATTATGATAATGTAAATAATGAGGACCAAGGTAGGCCCTCTCTGTCTCATCTTCCTTATCACTGTTAGAAATCCAGAGTCCTTCATTCACCCCCATAGGAATATGATGCTCTAGAAAATGTGGCCCCATGTAGGTTATCTCCTGATCGCTATCGTCACTATCCATTAAAATTGGGTACAAACATCATAAATACGATACTGTTGAATAAACCAGATCAACTTCCTCCTCTAATTAATCGTTGGGTGAGGAATAATTGTCCCCTCCTACACTATAGCTTGGTCCACCTATCTCAAAAATGGCATCTGCTATGTCCTCATTGGAATGCCCTTCCAACTTGAAATCTATCACTACGCTAACATCTTGACCCTGCATGCCCGTGTCGTCGGCTGCTCCACGAATTTGTTGACCCAAGTTTTCTCTTGGTATATCATCTGGACCAACGTCCACCAAGATATGCTTGTGATATGTTTTGGGTGGTTCTACGGTGACGTAAGACACCATCCAGTTATCCCTTCAAAAGTCAAAAGGAACATGGTGATAAGGATTGTAATCAACTTCACCCCCCGTATTAAGGTACAGGTGGTCTAGAGATGTCACGAGGAGCTCGTCCTATCCTTCGCTATAAAATCCTAACCCAAACCTATCAGTAGGTAACTGATATAGAAGTTATATGGGGATCATGCACCCCTGCTCGAATAGTCAGAGTCTATAACCATACCAATGATAACGCTCGAAGTATCGCATGGTGTATTATGGGTTAGAAAGATAATGAACATTTACAACAAAAGGTTCATCATCATCTTCATCCATGGGCGTGCGAGAAGCTAACTGATCGAGCCCTCCATAGATGAAGTTGGTTTGGTTAGGTGGCACCCCTAGTGGTACCATCGTCCCTATGGGAAGGCAGTGGGCTCGTGGTTGGCCCATGTCCTACGCAGTCTCAATGATCAGTGTGAATGTCACATTCTACACAATGTATTCCCCTAATATGGGATTAACCAAATGTATGGTCACCTACGATGCAGATGACCTTGTTGAAGATGTAGGTGAGGTAGGCCGAGGTGCCTCCTCGACTCCTCCTTGAACTTCCTCTACTTACATGGGATTAGGGGCTTCAATGATTATTGGCTTGGGCACATGATTTATCTCCTTTTTTCCCATTTTTGTTTTAAGCTTCTCGTTATCCTGACGCATCATGGATGTTAAAATTCTAGTGGAAGTAGCTACTATGTGCTCCAATCATTGTGATATGGATATTGTAGGCTTTGCAAATATTTCTTTGATTTTACCTCTTGGATTTTGGATCAGCAATGTATGCTAAATATCCAAGTGCGTTGATGGGAGCATAAAATCCCCTAGAAAATCTACTAAGTTCACATAATTGAAGGGTTTCTCGTTTCAAGGCACCACGTGAACTTGTCCCTCATGCACATATTTGATACATTGGTGTAAAATGGAAGGGACACAACACATTTATCTTATCCAAGGCCTACCTAGAAGTATGTTGTATCGCATAGTACCTTTGATAATGTGACACATCACTGATTAAGGGCCAAGCTTGGGTTGATTAAGGTCTATTAACTTTACTTTGGGTAATTGTATGGCCTTGGCCTTGCATAACTGATGAAAAATTGAAGTCAACGACTTGAATAACTGAGTGAACACGTGAGGCGGACGCTGCTCTTTATTTTTACCCTTGTAATTGTTGTTGTGTTTTTCATACTGCACAAGAGGAGGTTGGGTGTGATGGTTTTTTTGTTGTTACCCCTTATCCCCTTTTTGAAGGTTTATCACCACCTGATTAACATGCACCATCTTGATCAGTTATTTCTTGATGCGCTTCTTATTCCATTCCTTCTTATTCTTGAGTTTCAAGTTACCCTCCTATAACTTGATATCCTCGATTACTTTAACTTGTGCCAAAGCCTCTTCGAAGGTTTGGTACTGATGTAACTATAATAATAATAATAATATGTGCTTTGTGTAACTTTTCATAAACATTCTGGTCAACTCAAAAGTAGGTATTGTAAATGGCAAATTTACCATTACTTTCCTCCATCGCTTACCATAGTCCATCACTGGCTCATCATCATGTTGTAATAAGGAAGCCAGATCAGATAAATTTACCTTTTTCTTAACGCCTAAGGAGAAGCATTTAAGAAATGCATCATCCAATTGCTCAAAACTAGTGATGGTGTGCCTCTTAAGTTGGTTGAACCACTCTTAGGCTGGGCCTGATAGGGTCGTAATGAAGGTGCACAAGATTAGGGCATCATTGCTTCCAATCTGGAAGCACATGTCTAGAAATTCCATAACATGCTCCTATGTGTCTTCCTCTCCTTTGAAATTTTCTAGCCTAGGCATCTTGAAATGCTTAGGATAGGCCAGAATAGGCACTAACGGGCATAAAGGTTCATTGTGAATTTTGTTCAAGGTGGGCTTTTGATAAGCCACCCCTTGTTTCTCAATGGCTTTAACCTTTTTCGTCAAGGCTTTGTAAGCTTGCGAAGATAAGAATTCCTCTTCTCTATATTGCCTCGTAAGCGCCTTTAGAGGTAAATTCCTCTTCGGTCTAAGTGATGTATTAGGCTCATCCACCTCTTCCACTAGGGAGATCTCTGGATACTCTTGATCTAGTTCTCCTAGTTTATTTTTATACTGCTTATGCCCACAATGTTTGAATGCAGGGCACCGGTCTCCGTATAGGATCGTGAGGCGAGTACGAGTGTCCATGTGCTCAAGGTGTAAATCATATTATGAAGTAGCTCGTCTATCAATGCACTCCTTATGCTCATTAGGGGGATGTAAGCTAACACTAGCTAATCGATCCTCCATCTCAACATGCTCCTTTTGATCAAGGATGCGTTGTTCACACATGCATTGTTCGTATCGACGTTGCCTTATGAACCTTTGCCCCTAAGCATTCTCATTCTCAAGGAATTCTCACTCTATGCAAACGTCCTCCAATTGATCTTGGAGAATCTAACATCTCTGCTCAAACACAAGCATATGAGATCTATCTATATGATCGATCATTTGAGGCCTCTGGTGTGTGCGCTCTATTCGAGCGAAATTGTGGGTATTTCCCCCAATGGACTGATTTACCATGCTCTTTTCTAAGAGGGCATTTTCGTCTAGTTGTCTCTCATACTTTGTGCATGCATGAGATGCAGGAGCATATCTCAAGAGCACTTGGAGCACTCTCTAGGACATCTGACTATCCTAATGGTGCTACCACTACATACGCTCATAGGATGAGATGGTGTAGGTGTAGGCTTGTAGCCTAACTGTCCTAGGAATCTATCTAGACCGTCTAATTGTCTACTACACCAAGGCTCATGAGGTGGCATACCATTGGCTCCCACTTTAGATATATCGATGGTGATCCTACAAGGATCACTTTTGGCAGGAGTGTGTATGGGCCTATGCTCGAAAGTGGCCCTGTCCATATGCCCCTGAATGGGTGGGTCCTAGACCTGTCTATACTCAGAAGGTGGGGGCCTCATCCCTCCCCTAGATGTAGTATAAATGGGTACCAATCTGGATCCCTCAATGATGTACTCCTCAGCAAATCCTATAGATGCATGTGATATGCGATCATGGTAAATATTGATATGTTCGAAACCCCCATGTTGGGAAGTTCCATGCTCTGATCTATGTCTAGAAGAGTGTCTAGTAGCTCCTCTAATAGGGGTATTCTCAATGGAATCCCCATGCATAGAATTATCCCCTCTAATGCTCGTCAAATGACGTCTAGGAGGATCCTATGACTGAGGGTTATGTGCAACTTGTTGTGTGTTAGGTGGAGCTTTGGCTTCGATCATGGGTCTATGCCTAGATCAACCACTCTGTGTAATCACCATGATGTGTATCCTATGTCTATATTTTATCTTTTATTAGCATGCAAAGAATATAATGATGATGATGGGGAGACAAAATTGCTCAACTCAATCAAATTCAATTCTCATTCAACAACTTGGAAAGATTTATAGAAAATGGTAGCAGTCTACCAAATAAACTCCTTTATTCCGAAAGATAGTTTATTTTTATTTTTTTCTTTACAACATTTCTCCCCCTGGAAGAAAAACAGCCCAAACAGGTCCAGAATGGCCCTCTTGCCTTCAACTCTGCAACTCTGTCTCAGCAGTTTTCCGACCCTTGTGCATGCCTTTCCTTCCCCTTTTAAAATCTCTGGCGTGACTTTTCATTTCCCTTTTCTGACCCTTCGTTTCATTTCCTGTGCCTCTTCGTTGTCTTGGATTTTGAAACGTCTTTCTTTCTGACTCTTGATCTTCGTCTGCTTTCATTGCACCTTAGTGCCATGTGTTTTTTAGTGCTACCACTATAGACTCTGTCCACCTGTCAACCAATGATGACGTTCGGTATACCCACCACTTGATAATTTCCTCTGTAACGGCCCCTGTAACCGCCTGCCCTTTTTCTTTTCTTTGGTCGCAAAAATGTGACATGTCGCGATATCGTGACACTTTTTCTTCTTTGCCAACATGTCGCGATATCGCGACACTTTTTCCTTCTTACCCTTTCTCTTCTCTTTTAGTCACAAAAATGCGACATGTCACAATATCGCGACACTTTTTCTCTCTTACTCTTTCTCTTCTATTTTAGTCGCAAAAATTCAACATGTCACGATATCGCGACACTTTTTCTCTCTTGCTCTTTCTCTTCTCTTTTAGTCTCAAAAATGCGACATGTCGCGATATCGCAACACTTTTTCTCTCTTGAGCCTTCTCTCATCCTTTGGTTGTGAAAATGTGACATGTCGCGATATCACAACACTTTTCTCCCTTGCGCCTTCTCTCATCCTTTGGTCGTGAAAATACGACATGTCGCGATATCGTGACACTTTTCTCCCTTGCACCTTCTCTCATCCTTTGGTCATGAAAATGTGACATGTCGCGATATCACGACACTTTTCTCCCTTGTGCCTTCTCTTGTCCTTTGGTCACGAAAATACATGTTGCGATATCGTGACACTTTTCTCCCTTGCGCCTTCTCTCGTCCTTTGGTCGCAAAAATGTGATGCAGGAGCATCCGGTGGCGAAGCTGCAATCTTGCATCACCCAAAATGTATTTTTTCTTTAAGTACTAAAACTATCGCGATATCGCGACGCTTTTTGAAGAAGGGCGCCAGCGGGCCAAACTGTCGCGATATCGCGACGCTTTTTGATAAAAAGGGCCAAGGTGCAAAACTGTCACGAAATCGTGACATTTTTGAGGCAACGCAGCCGTGACGCGAAATGGTCGCGAAATCGTGACATTTTCGGGTCGGAGAGGTCAAGGCGCCAAACGGTCGCGAAATCGCGACAGTTTCGGAGAAAAGCAACTTCAGCGCCAAATGGTCGCGAAATCGCGACGTTTTCGAAGCAAAGCAGCCTTAACGCAAAATGGTCACGAAATCGTGACATTTCTGAAGCAAAGCCGCTCGGGCACCAAATGGTCGCGAAATCGTGACATTTTCGGGAAGAGCGACTTGGGCGCCAATTGGTCGCGAAATCGTGACAACTCCGAGGCAAAGTCACTTGAGTGCCAAATGGTCGCGAAATCGCGACACCTTCGAAGACAAGGTTCAAGGACGTCGCGAAATCGTGACACCTTCGAAGACTAGGTTCAAGGACGTCACGAAATCGTGACACCTTCGAGGACAAGGCTCAAAGACGTCATGAAATCGTGACATATCCGGAGGCAAGGTTCCAAAATGCAAAGTGGTCACGAAATCGCGACGCTTCCGATGCGAAGACTCAACAGCGCAAGGTGGTCGCGAAATCGTGACACTTCCGAGCCAAAGACTCAAGGGCGTGAAATGGTCACGAAATCGTGACATGTCACGGTTTCGCGGCCCGAAACGAAGCAGCGAGTACGGAATACAAAGATGTCACGAAATCGTGACGTGTCGCGGTTTCACGGCCCAAAGGAGGAAAGCGAGTAAGAAAGGCCTAGACGTCGCGATTTCGCGACGTGTCACGGAATCGCGGCCCCAAGGAGGAGAGAGAAGCCTAACGCCGAAAACGTCGTGATATCGCGACCAAAGAGGAGAGAGAAAGTATTGGAGCAAAAACGTCGTGATATCGCGACCAGAGCGCTCACGACGTTGACCAGCCGGCGATTGCAGAGACCAGTGCAGAGGGACACGTGGCGTGAAGTTACAGGTGGCCCGAGAGTATGGAGCGGTTATAGGGACTCTGGCAAGGGGACACGTGGCATCAAATTACAAGCGACTTGGCGCACTCCTATGAATGATGATATGGCGGATGGATTGACAGGCGGCCGCAGCGCACTCCGCCACCCCAGACCATGATAACACGGGGCTCCTGGCAGCATCTCGCAGGTGCAGCAAAAAATTCGTGCGGGTGGTTAGAGAAGGCCCGCACTTAGTGTAATGATGTGAAAAGGAGGTGGCGGCCGAGGATAAAAAGGCGGCACATACATTGTAAAGGGACTCTTGGCCATTTTTGAATAGGATCGCTGTGTATTCGGAGGAAGACCTCTGTTTAATGAAAATTTGCTGGAATTCGTCTGTGTGTTTCTGAGCTTTGCGTTGATCTTTGTTGTGTGTTGTCTTAGCTCTATATCAAGTGGTATCAGAGCAGGTTGGTTCTGAGTGTGCAGACCGAACGCCGACAGTGAGGCAGTTTGCACCAGGACTGTGGTTGTGGGTTGCGAAGAAGAAGCAGGATGCCTCCGCGTAGAGATCGTGGTGGTGTGAGGCACAGGCGAGCAAGAAGGGAGGAGGTCGATCTAAGAGCCCTACAGAGGCAAGTTGAGGCCCTGCAAGAGGAAATTAGAAGAGGAGTCGAGCCGAGAAGGGAGGAACCCAGCGAAGATGAAGTGTGGGAAGAAGAGGTTCCATCCGATGCGGAAGAGGCCTTGGATCCAGCTGAGGCTAGGCTGTATAGGGCCATCTCCCAGATCGGGAAGAAGCCAAAATTTGACGTCTCCACTTATTCTGGGAACCTCAACCCTGAGGAGTTGATAGACTGGATTAACGACATGGAGGAGTATTTTGAGTACGAAGAGATATCAGATCCAAATCGGATCAGGTTCACGAAAACCAAGCTGAAGGGACATGCCAACATCTGGTGGAAAGGAGTGCAGTTGGAAAGGAACAGGAGGGGAAAGGAAAGGATCACCAGGTGGGATAGGATGGTAGAGAAACTAAAGAGGCAGTTCATCCCTACAGATTATGAGTTGGATTTGTTAAAAAAAATGCAGAGTCTTCGACAGGCTAGTAGGACTGTCAAGGAATATACTGAAGAGTTCTACCAAATCTCGATCAGAACCGGCCATTCGGAGGCGAATAAGGAGAAGGTCGCACGTTACATCAATGGATTGCGAACCAGCATTCAAGAAGAGCTAGGGCTGGTTAGAATGAGCACAGTAGAGGATGCATATCAATTTGCATTAAAAGTGGAGGAGAAACTGAATAGGAGGTTTGATGGTAAGCAGAGAGGGAAGGACGGGGGTGGAAGAGGCTGGTGGAAGAGGCGGTGGTGGAAGATACAAAGATTTTGGGAAAAACTGGTGAAGCTAGCGGTAGCCAAAAATAGAAAGAAGTGAAAGAGGAGGATGACCAACGCCCACGCAATCAGAGCAACAACTACCCAAGAGGAAGAGGTAGGTATGGGTGAGGGTTTGGAAGAGGTGTTTTTAGAGGAACCTACTTCAACTACAGAGAGGAAGGACATAGGGCATATAACTGCCCGTAGAATCAAGAGAGGCCAAATCGAAGACCTGAAGGTCAGGCCTGAGCTGCTGTAGCAGAAAAAGGTGTAGAGTCCGAGCACTCGGGAGGAGGCAGAAAGAGGAGAAGCAATGGTCATCAGAAGAGTCTTGTTAAATGAAGAAGAAAAGACAGACCAGAGGAACGGCCTGTTTCGAACAAGATGCAAGTGCGCAGGCAAGGTCTGTAACATCATCATTGATAATGGAAGCACTAACAATTTGGTTTCTGAGGAAATGGTTGCCAAGCTGCAGTTGGAGAGGAGAAAACACCCGCGCCCGTATCGAATTGCATGGTTGCAAAAGGACCATCGGGTGTTAGTAAGTGAACAATGCCTGGTGAAGTTCAATATTGGAACTTACCGAGATGAGGTTTTATGTGACATCTTGCCTATGGATGCATGTCACCTGCTGCTTGGGAGACCATGGCAGTTTGACCGAAGTGTTGTCCATGATGGTCGAGCCAACACCTATTCTTTGTCAAAGAATGGAGTTCGCCACAAGTTAAAACCCCTGAAGGAGGCGGATGAGAAAGTATGCAGCAGTGCACGAGTCTGTCTAGTGGATGGCAGAAGATTTTTAGATGGTCTGAAACAAGATCATATGTGCTATGCAATAATCCCTAGGGCTAGGGAAGAAGGATGCAAGGAAATTCCAGTGGAAGTCATGGAACTGTTAGAGGAATTCCCTGATATCATTTCTGACAATGTTCCTGAAGGTTTACCGCCTGTTAGGAAGATCAGTCACCACATAGATTTGGTGCCTGGATCGAGCTTGCCAAACAAGGCTGCACATCGAATGACGCCTGTGGAAACTGAAGAGTTGAATCGGCAAGTTCAGGATCTGTTGAAGAAAGGCCTGATTAGGGAGAGTCTTAGTCCATGTGCAGTACCAGCAGTACTAGCACCCAAGAAGGATGGAGAATGGAGAATGTGCATAGACTCTCGGGCAATCAACAAGATCACCATTAAATACAGGTTCCCACTGCCAAGGATGGATGATATCATGGACTGCTTGAGTGGAGCTGAGTACTTCACAAAAATTGACTTGAAAAGTGGGTACCATCAGATCCGCATTAGAGAAGGGGATGAGTGGAAGACAGCCTTTAAAACCAGAGAGGGGCTGTATGAGTGGTTGGTTATGCCATTTGGATTAACCAATGCACCTAGTACCTTTATGAGGTTAATGAATGAAGTTTTGAAGGAATTTTTGGGCAAATTTGTTATTGTTTACTTGGATGATATACTAATTTTTAGCAGAACATTGGACGAGCACCTGATGCACATCAGGAAGGTTTTTGAGAAACTACGGGAGGAGCAGTTACTGATCAATCTGAAGAAGTGCAACTTCGTGAAGAGGGAGCTGGTATACCTGGGATTTGTTATATCAGCAAGTGGTCTCAAAATGGACCCCAAAAAAGTGAGGGCTATCTTAGAATGGCTTGTCCCAAGAAGTGTGACCGAGGTTAGATCATTTCATGGTCCGGCCAGTTTCTACAGAAAATTTATTAGAAACTTCAGCAGTATTTGTGCATCTCTTACGAGAGACAATGAAGGGGAACAAGAAGGAATTCCGGTGGACGGTTGGAGCGAGACAAAAGCTTTGATATGCTTGAAGAAGAAGGTCACTGAGCAACCCGTCTTAGCACTTCCAGATTTCAATAAGGTGTTTCAGGTGGACTGCGATGCGAGTGGCAATGCGATAGGAGCCGTATTGAGCCAAGAAGGTAGGACTGTAGCTTATTTCAGCGAGAAGCTCAATGATGCCGGGAGAAAGTATTCGGTATATGATCAAGAGTTCTACGCCATAGTTCAAGCACTCAAGAAATGGAGGCACTATCTATTTCCGAAATATTTTGTTCTCTATACCGACCATCAAGCACTGTAGTATATTAACAGCCAAGGAAAATTGAATCAGAGGCACCTGAAATGGGTAGAGTTCCTGTAGAGCTATACCTTTGTGCTGAAGCATCGGAGTGGAAGATCCAATAGGGTGGCGGATGCATTGAGTAGGAGGCAATGTCTGATGATAGAAATGAAAGTGGAGGTTGTAGGGTTTGCTGAGCTCAAGAACTTATACCCTGCAGACCCCGATTTCGTAGAAGCTTGGAAAGCCTGCATTGCGCTTGTTGCGTTGGATAGGACTAAATGGTTGGATTACCTGATTCAAGATGGAATGTTGTTTAGGGGGAACCAATTGTGCATTTCGAGGAGCTCAATGAGAGAGAACCTCATTAAAGAAAAGCACAGTGGGGGTTTAGCTGGACACTTTGGTCGTGACAAGACCATCTCATCTGGTTAGTGAAAACTACTACGGCCGCAATTGCGGCTAGGATGTGGCAAAGTTTGTGCAGAGTTGCAGGATATGCCAGATGGCAAAAGGTGTGAGGCAGCCTACTGGTTTGTATCAACCGCTACCTATACCTGAAAGACCGTGGGAAGATATCAGTATGGATTTTGTGCTTGGTTTGCCTAGGACGCAGAGGGGGCATGACTCCATATTTGTGGTAGTGGATAGATTTTTGAAAATGGCGCATTTTATCCCGTGCCAGAAGACTAGCGATGCGGTCCATGTAGCTGGTTTGTTCTTTAAGGAAGTGGTACGCCTGCATGGGCTGCCAAGAAGCATTGTGTCGGATAGGGATACCAAGTTTGTAGGATATTTTCGGAAGACCCTGTGGAAGAAACTGAAGACGGAGTTAAAGTTCAGTTCTGCATACCACCCTCAAACATATGGGTAGACGAGAGGTGGTTAATAGGAGTTTGGGCAACCTACTGCGATGCTTGGTAGGGGACAAGCCCAAGGGATGGGATCTAGTTCTGCCACAAGCAGAATTCGCGTATAACAGCTCGGTCAATCGGAGTACCAATAAGTCACCATTCCAGATCATCTATGGGAGCAGCCCAAGAAATGCCTCAGAGTTGAGAAGGATAGATACGAGGGAGAAATGCAGTGCTGAGGCAGAAGATTTTGCCGAACATCTAAAGGGAGTGCATGAGGAAGTGACAAAACACATTGCCAAGATGAATGCTCAGTACAAGACAAGGGCGGATCAAAAACGCAGAGCTAAAGAGTTCAAAGTAGGAGATTCTGTCATGGTCCATCTGAGGAAGGAGCGGTTTCCTGCCAAGACCTATAACAAGCTAAAAATGAAGAAATTTGGGCCATGCAAGATCGTTGGCAAACGGGATTCGGGTAATGCCTACGAGGTGGAGTTACCAAACGAACTTAACATCTCCCCCGTGTTTAACATCTCGGATTTGGTCGAGTATCATGAAGGAGAAAGCAGTGAGATACCCAGTCCGGGATCCGTGGAGCATTCCAGCGACCATCCCGATTGCGGACGAGATAGAAGAAGTTATGGATATGCGTGAGGGCCGAAGTACTAGGAACAGGAGTTACTCGGAGTACTTGGTCAAATGGAAGGGCAGACCCATTGAAGACGCGACTTGGTTATCAAAGGCTGAGGTTGATCGCCTGGGTCTACCTCGAAAAGATCAGAAGTGAGGTCACTTCTCAAACTCACCCCGGGTGTCTGATGCAGGAGCATCCGGTGGCGAAGCTGCAATCTTGCATCACCCAAAATGTATTTTTTCTTTAAGTACTAAAACTGTCGCGATATCGCGACGCTTTTTGAAGAAGGGTGCTAGCGGGCCAAACTATCGCGATATCGCGACGCTTTTTGATAAAAAGGGCCAAGGTGCAAAACTGTCACGAAATCATGACATTTTTGAGGCAACGCAGCCGTGACGCGAAATGGTCATGAAATCGTGACATTTCTGGGTCGGAGAGGTCAAGGCGCCAAACGGTCGCGAAATCATGACAGTTCCGGAGAAAAGCAACTTCAGCGCCAAATGGTCGTGAAATCGTGACGTTTTCGAAGCAAAGCAGCCTTAACGCAAAATGGTCGCGAAATCATGACATTTTCGGGGAAGAGCAGCTTGGGCGCCAATTGGTCGCGAAATCGTGACAACTCCGAGGCAAAGTCACTTGAGTGCCAAATGGTCACGAAATCGTGACACCTTCGAAGACAAGGTTCAAGGACGTCGCGAAATCGTGACACCTTCGAAGACTAGGTTCAAGGACGTCGCGAAATCGTGACACCTTCGAGGACAAGGCTCAAAGACGTCGCGAAATCGTGACATATCCGGAGGCAAGGTTCCAAAATGCAAAGTGGTCACGAAATCGCGACGCTTCCGGTGCGAAGACTCAACAGCGCAAGGTGGTCGCGAAATCGTGACACTTCCGAGCCAAAGACTCAAGGGCGTGAAATGGTCACGAAATCGTGACATGTCACGGTTTCGCGGCCCGAAACGAAGCAGCGAGTACGGAATACAAAGATGTCACGAAATCGCGACGTGTCACGGTTTCACGGCCCAAAGGAGGAAAGCGAGTAAGAAAGGCCTAGACGTCGCGATTTCGCGACGTGTCACGAAATCGCGGCCCCAAGGAGGAGAGAGAAGCCTAACGCCGAAAACGTCACGATATCGCGACCAAAGAGGAGAGAGAAAGTATTGGAGCAAAAACGTCGCGATATCGCGACCAGAGCGCTCACGACGTTGACCAGCCGGCGATTGCGAGAGACCGGTGCGAGAGGGACACGTGGCGTCAAGTTACAGGTGGCCCAAGGGTATGGAGCGGTTACTGGGGCTGCGGCAAGGGGACACGTGGCATCAAATTACAAGCGACTTGGCGCACTCCTATGAATGATGATATGGCGGATGGATTGACAAGCGGCCGCAGCGCACTCCGCCACCCCAGACCATGATAACACGGGGCTCCTGGCGGCATCTCGCGGGGTGCGGCGAGAAAATTCGTGCGGGTGGTTAGAGAAGGCCCGCACTTAGTGTAATGATGTGAAAAGGAGGTGGCGGCCGAGGATAAAAAGGCGGCACATACATTGTAAAGGGACTCTTGGCCATTTTTGAATAGGATCGCTGTGTATTCGGAGGAAGACCTCTGTTTAATGAAAATTTGTTGGAATTCGTCTGTGTGTTTTCGAGCTTTGCGTTGATCTTTGCTGTGTGTTGTCTTAGCTCTATATCAAAATGTGACATGTTGCGATATCACGACACTTTTTCTCCCTTGCGCCTTCTCTCATCCTTTGGTCATGAAAATGTGACATGTCCCGATATCGCGACACTTTTTCTCCCTTGCGCCTTCTCTCGTCCTTTGGTCACGAAAATACGACATGTCACGATATCACGACACTTTTTCCCCCTTGCGCCTTCCCTCGTCCTTTGGTTGCGAAAATGCGACATGTCGCGATATCATGACACTTTTTCTCTCTTGCGCCTTCTCTCGTCTTTTGGTCACGAAAATGCGACATGTCGCGATCTCGTGACCCTTTTTCTCTCTAGCGCCTTCTCTCGTCTTTTGGTCGCAAAAATGCGACATGTCACGATATCACGACACTGTTTCTCTCTCTGCTGACATGTTGCGATATTGCGACACTTTTTCTTCTTTGCGATATTTTTCTTTTCATTGGATGCTCCTACATCAGACAAACGAGGTGGATTGAGAAGTGACCTTCACTTCTGTACTGTTCTACCAGCTTCTTTTTAACTAGGGTTGTACAAGCTCTCCAAGCTTCAACAAAATCTAGGTCTTCAGGGTACAAACCCTTAAGTTCTTCAAACCCCACAACTTCCACTCTCATTATTGTCAGCAAACTCTTTTCATCCATCTCCTTCAGTTACCACATTTCTCCCACCACCACGATTTCTTCGTGGAGGCATTCTTCCTCACTCTCTTCTCACAAACCTTAACCATAGATCCTGGTGTAAACTGCCTCACTTTTGGTGATCTGCTCACACACTCAGGAGCTCTAAACTCTTCCACAGATCTTGGTGCAAACTACCTCACTTTCGATGATCTTCTCACACACTCAGGAACTCCCGCTCTTCCACAAATCCTGGTGCAAACTGCCTCACGTCTGGCGATCTATTTACACACTCAGGAACCTTATGCTCTTCCACAAATCCTGGTGCAAACTGCCTCACTTTTGGCGATCTTCTCACACACTCAGGAACTCTAAGCTCTTCCACAGATCCTGGTGCAAACTGCCTCACTTTCGGCGATCTACTCACACACTCAGGAACTCCTGCTCTTCCATAGATCCTGGTGTAAATTGCCTCACTTTCGACGATATGCTCACACACTCAGTAACTCCTGCTCTGATGCCACTTGATGGGGAGACAAAATTGCTCCTGCTTTATGTGTTTTTTACAATTTTAAAGTGATCCCTAAACTATTTTATGTGTTTTTTAAATTTGTTGTATCAGTATGGAACTCTCATCATGTTTTGCAAAATGTTGATGATTTTCTCATATGTTTAATGGCTTTCACCTGTACACTCGTAGCTCGAAAACCTGGCAATTAACTCCATGCCACGTAATCCAACTTATAATGTGTGGTAATGAAGCCCACACACGGTCAGGGAGCACAGGTCCTCCCATATCCTCACCCATTTTCACCCAATCAACGTCATACCCTCCGAAGAGGAGTATATGCAAATTTTCTAGGCTATGAAAGTTTCTCAGATCTGGTATTGGTCTAGAACATAGGATACGTGGGAGTTGGGCCAACAGATGGAAATCACCTCCACCGTTGTTGAAATCCTACTAGTGTTTGGATGTGACTTCCAACTCAGTAGCGTTTAAGTGTGTCATGGTGTGTGTGTGTTCTTTTTAATTTGTATAAAGGAAATATGCATAATATAGCATTAACATAATCATTTCATACATGATATGCAATAAAGAACATTTGACATTCAAAGATATATGCACACTACAGTACTTGATGTTTAGAGAATGCAACTAGTATGATTAATTGGCCACTGATTGGGCCTCGTTCAAGCAAACTCTAACATACAAATGGCCTAGACCACTGGAGACTAGGGCAAGCTGCACTCAGAGGCCCGTTGTTCCTAGCAGCGACTAGTAGAAGCATCAAATGAAAACCCTAAGGATATAATTCATTTTCTCATTATTTTTATCCTTATTCTAATTAGGTTTCATTTTTGATGTTTTGGAAAAACATAGACCCTTCTAAATAGAAATATAAAATATCATAAGGGCCTACCTCAGGTCCTCATCTGATATAGCTTTTTACTCCTACTCTGTTATTGGTTTGTTGCTGACCGTGGCTCTAATGTGCGGCTGCGGCTATTGCCCGCACCTGTCAACTATGGGCTAACTTTTTAACCATGTATGTCACCCATGGTGAGTACCTGCCACAAAAATATAGAACACAATTCGTAAATCATGGCAAAAAATGCAAAGTTCTGTTGTGATCACCTTTTGTGACCACCAAAAAGGCTCTCACGAAATAGCGTCTATTGCAATTAAAGAAAGATAACAAATAAACATGCACCAATTAACAACAAAAAGGGAATGAAATACGAGAATGCTTTATTAATTCCAAATTGAGTCAAGTTACATATTCATCCCTCTTAGGGATACCCATTTTGATACTCTAATTACAATAGATTTGATCCCTCTCAAGGGTATATGTGAATCAAAAGCCTTCTAGGGTGACACAAACTGCTCTAGGGTGTCGATGACCCTCTTCTCCACGATTAGAGGTATTTTTTTCCTTGAATTCCAAAACCTTGTTAATACTGCATGCAATAAACAACAAGAAATGTTAAAAACAAAGGAGGCCTCTCTTGATGAGGATTTAAAGGATATTTGCACAAAATATAACATGATAATCAAGAAATCAAGAAAGTGATCTAGTACGTATAAACTGATCTAAAACATGATTATCTACCATTAGAAACATGAAAGAAACTTATATTAATCTATCTAAGCTCCTAATTAATTAATTGAAGACGTGAAAGCATGAAAAAAATTCATTATGACTACACTACAATAATGAAGGAAAATTGTAATTAAAACCTAATCTATCGTTCAAATGTTTCTAGATTACTAAATTAACCCGATAAGATGATTAATCTAATCTATCTGAACAAAGTGCAAAATTGAGAACAAGGGAATTAGAGATCACCTGCTAATCGCAACTCATTCACGCTAGTGGTACTGTTCACCGTAGTTGATAGCCGCAACGAAGACTGAAGTGAGTTTTCCCTCCAAATCAGGGCTTGATCTCCGATCCACCTTGCCAAATTGATGGTCAAGGATAGCCTCTATGTCCTCTGACAGGTTTTGTGGTTGAATTTATCATATGGTGCATGGATTGCAAGAATTTGCATTTCTTGGGTCTCTTAGGCTCCTAGGACCTCCATGGCAATGAGATCTTCAATTGGGTAGCAAAAGTGTCCTTCTCAATGCACCTAGGTGAGTATGTAATTCGATAGGGCTTCATTGCTCAATTGATTACGCTTCTCTATCTCTCTTCCCCAATTCATAGGGGGTACTTATAGGATTTGCCTAGGGCTAGGGGTAGCTTCCTCATGAAGCCAAGATCAATATTAGGTAGTTGAGTTTTTTGGATGGAAGGATCCAGAACCTTCCTTGCTCAATCTGCTCCAATCCATTACCAATTGGCCATTGCAACCAACTTTGGGTTGAATGAAGGCCAACTGATTCTCATTCCTAACCATGACTGACAGAAACGGTCAACATTGCTAACCGTGGGTGTCAGCAGCGGCTAGCATTGACTAGGAAAAGGTGCCCAAAATGAGTGGTAGAAACCACTGCTATACCTTGGATTTGTTCAAAGGTCTTCCATATGGTCTTCTAGCATGTCCCATATGAGTAGTCACCTCAACATGATGCATTTTAGGTTTCTACACCTAGGTACATACTTAGGACATTAGATTACTTTAGGGAGAATTTATCTAGTTACTTTATGCAATGTAATAAATGCACAAGTGTCAATATGCAAGTTGTAAATGTGCAAGGTGTCCCTTGCATAGCTAGGTAGAGTATTGGCCAAGGAATCTATCTTCCATTATAAAAGGGCCTCATTGTAATATTTTTATATGTAAGTTCAGTAGATAGTAGTAGTAGTGGGTGACTCCATTAGTGATGGAGTACATTATGGTTCTATAGCATCTTGCATGGAGTGTCCATTTCCTCCATAGCAATATTGTATTCATTTTTATTATTTCTATTTATACCATATTTTTGAAATCTCATGAATTTACTTTCTTTTATATTTTTGCATCTTGTGATTTTCATCTCCCATTGCAATCTACCTCAAAAGCTAACAGTGGTATCAAAGCCATGATAGGTCTAGTCACAATAGAACTAGCTACTATAGAGTGAGAGAAGAACCACCATTATTGTGGAGCCTAAATTTTTTTGTGAACTTGATTTACCATAGTGCACATGCTCTTGAAAAAATATTCATAAGAATCAAGGTGGTAGGAAGAGCTTTGAGAAAGTGCTATTGCTATAATAGGTCCAGTCACCATAGCTTTGATTTTTGCAAATTGAATTTTCCATTGAATCCATTGCATGTGAATTTAATCATCTGGTAGAACAAATTAAAAAGAGAAATTATGAAATTAATTGGGCTCAGAGACTTCCCAAAATATTATTAAAAACTCATGAAGATAAGGACTCAACATTTGATCCACTAGTTTGATGAATCAACTAGTGAAGCTCATCTAAGAGATCATAGAAATTTACTATTGCCTAAAGTTTCTTTTATTGCAGGGAACTAACCCTCAGATGATTGGGGCACATCCTACAATAGAAATCTAGGATATTTCAACTTCATTGCCCAAATTTCATAGTGCCTTCATAGTGCAGAGATTAGTTGTAAAAAAGAAAACTTTAGAAGAGACTCTAGGAGAAGGATCCATAGTGAAGTCTAGAGATTGAAGATATCTATTGATAAAGTCAACTTCACAGCTAAAAAGGCCATAGAAACCTTGATCTAAGAAAATTCCATAGAAGCCTTAATACTAAAAAGTCAGAAGCCTTGATCTAATAAAAGGCCATAGAAGCCTTGATCTTGAAGAAGACTCTAGAAGAGAGTACCTAATTTAGAAGCATATTTATATTTTAGTACTAATCATTTATTGTAGGGAAAGGAGATTTAGTAAGTTGGGAAACTTCCTACAAGAAATTTAGGAAGAGTATTTTCTTTAGAATCAATCCAACACCTGAAGCAAACTTGAAGGTGAAGAGATATGGTGAAGATCTCATTGAAGAAACTTCCAGTCTTGGAAGGACAAGAAGGACTAGGAGAGCCCTGTTCAAATCCAAAAGTAGTAGAATCAAGTGATCCAGGAAGAAGATCTCAATTCCAAAAGTTGAAGAAGAAGGTCTCAATGAAGACCAAAGTAGCTATAGAGTCAAAGATACCTAGGAGAGGTCTCAAGGAAAAAGGCTTGGAGAGCCTTGTTGCTGAAGCAATATCATCAAAAGAGTTCCTAGAAGAACTCATTGGAGAAATTCTCCATCAGGGAGAAAATTTATGATAAGGGAAAGATTTGGGACAATTTTTGCCATATGGCAATAAGCCCAATCATGAGAAGAAGAATTGGCAAGGAGTGCCAAAGAAGATATAGAAGACCTCAAGACATTCAGAGTCTTGAGAAGAAGAAGATCCTGCTTGAAGTCAGAATTCAACAAGAAGACTTGAAGATAAAAGGAGTTTGTCAAAGTTGAGAGACTTGAAGATTACCTAAAGATTCCTCTAAATCCATAGCAAAAAGGAGAAGATCAAACCACCAAACCCCAAGCTCGTGAAAGAAATTTCAAGATCTCTTTTTGGTGAAGGAGGATCTATTTGGAAAAGCTAACAAAAGTTGTAGAAAGCAACAAACTTGATCTACATTCTCTACAAAAATTGTAAAAAAGTTAAGCAATTACTCAACAAATTTTTTAAAGCACCTTATGTTAGATCAGAAGTTGCAAAGAGGAAGATTGCATTATAAGTCTTCAAAGAAGTGCAAAAAGGAAAGTTCTTTTTAAGGTTCATTTGCACATTAATTTGGAGTTGATTAGATTACAAAATTACAACTATCTATCAACTACCTATCTTATATCTTGAAAAAGGAGACTAGATCCTACAACTATGTTTGTAGTGAAATTTGTAAGAATTTATTTAAGATTATATTTGAAAGTTTGCAGTGGAATTGTTAAGAGCATTTTTGAGAAATTAGTGGAGCAATAAGGTGAATTTATTGTTACCATTTATAGTGCATCTATTAAGCACCATTCTAGTTAATTTTTTAACTAGTTTCTCTAAATTAGTTTGTGTTGTTAAGAAGCACAAAAATAAAAAAAATCTATAGCACTTTAGTGGCCAAAAGAAGCCACCATTACAAGCAGAAAGGTGGAGTAGAAAACCACCATTGAAATCCTTTAAGGAAGCCTCAAATCGAGACCTTGGAAGTCTCAAGATTCAAGGAGAATATAAGGATTTACTTTTTAGCACAAAGTGCAGGAATCCTCATTTTATTAGCTTGGATTGACTATCATCCAAAATAAGCAAGAAGGATTATAAAAATTCTTCATTTTGGTGCAAGAATTACATATTACAAAAGGCACCTCTTTTGTTCCTTGGAAGAATAAAGGTATTACCATTCACAAGGGGTAGAAGGATGTTCTTATCCAATAGACTTGCGGCCAAGAGAAGGAGCTATCAAAAATCTCACACAAGTAGTAGATTTATGGCCAAAGGAAGAGCCACCAAAGAGCTCACACATCCTTGTTCAATAGACTTGCAGCCAAGTGAAGGAGCTATCAAAAAGCTCACATGAATAGCAAATTTATAGCCAAAGGAAGAGCCACCGAAGAGCTCACACATCCAAGAGTTGAGGTGTTTAAAAACACCATTTTTTCTCCATCAAACTTAGCCCTATAAGCAACACATCACCTACAATAGTGGAGCCATTATCACTCATGCTTACGTAGAAAGAAGGGCAACATTCAGTGATAGGTTATCTATGTAAAAGATAAAGCAAAAAGGATACTCATTGACTATTATAACCAACATTGAAGAAAGGAAGAAATTGGTATTAAATACCTGCAAACAAGTGCAGAGATAAGAGCTATACCTAGGGCATCCATTGAAGCAAGCGTCCACCAAAAGAAGAGCTCAAAAGTGTGCCATAAGACCATGAAGCTATCCAATTGTAGCCATCCATCATCCTCACCAAGCCAACATGCAAAAGAAAGCTTGCATACCAAGAAACATAGCAAGCTCATATAGGGTGCAAAGATAAAGGAGAAATTAGGGTTGCAAGCTCATCCTTGAAGCGTTAGAAAGAAGGCTTGCATGCACAAGCCACTTGGTACAAACTCTCTATGTCTCCCAACATTCAAGCGCTCACCTAAAGGGAGTTACATTCGGTTGGAGGGAGTTAAGATTCTTTGGAGGTTACCACCAACCTCATCACTATCAAAGGAACGTTCATCACTACCGAAGGAACATTTATCACTACCAAAGGAACGTTCATCATTGTTGAAGGAACGTTAAAGAAGTTGTCTTGTAACGCTTCATGTGACACTTGTCACGAAGCCCATCCTTCTTAAGATGTCGATCTTGGAGAATGAAAGACACAATAGTGTGTGAAGCAGAACACAGCCAAGCAAAGCAAGGGAGTAGTCAAATAAAGTTAAATCATCAAGGTGAAATGGCTATACACCATTCAACGATGTAAGGAAGACATTTAAGATATTTTCATAAAACCAATAAACATTACTTGCATTTGGAGAAGCCCTGCAAGGGATATCCGAAGATATCTTTCATTGCCAGTTGCAGAAGTGAAGGATCACCAATCGAGGAACAAGTTTGCACCGGTCAAAGAGGGCTCTAACTACCCATGAGCGCTACACAACACGTAGCTACGAATATGCCGACGCACAACATTAAAGAGCGATTGAGGTAAAGGTTGATCTTTATGCTTGTTTTTAACATAAGTTCTTTGGAGTTATAAGGGAACATTTTATCTATTGCAATATTCAACATTAGATATTCATTAAACAAGCATACTTCATATTTGTTAATATTTGCAAAAGTTATCAAGGAGGAATAAGGGATATTATTATTGTTATTTAAATTACTTGCAAATATTATTTTCTAATTTTTCCAAATTTGGGAGTTATAAGGAATACAACATCAAACTTAGGAATTGGAAATTAGAAAACATTAAAATCAACCAAAAAGGGGTATTTAAAGAGGTTTATTAAAGTTTTTCAAAAGTTGGGATTTTTATAGTGTTGTCTCAAAAACACTTAAAGGAAGGAAAATAAATACCAACTTCAAAACCTCTTCAAAGAATTGAAAATAGTGCTTAGTTCAATAGGAGTAATAAGGAGATAGAGAAGTTATTTTTTGTATTTACAAAATTTTACAAAATCAACTTAAAATTGAACTACAATTTACAAAAGCACTATATTGATCATATATCCTATCCAAAACATCCTAGGGAGTCATAAGGCATTCTACAAAACTTGGTAATATTAGCATCCATAAAAAATTATCAAGTTCTAAATTCATTGGATAGATGTAAGCTTGCTACAAAACCTAAAAACTTATTAGGTTTGTGAACTCTCATCATTAGGGAGACATAAGGAAGTCCACAAAATCTAAAGAGTTGATAAAGGAAATACAATGGCATCCAATAAATTCTTCCTAGCTAAATCCCAACTACTCAAAGGGCCAAATTATTTCTCATGGAAGAATAAAGTAAAAGCAATCTTGGTATATGAAAAAATTTGGGATATTGTCCAAGGGAAAACAAAGAAACCTACCACAGGAGATACTAAGATTCAAAAATTTGAGGAAAATGATTCAAAATCCCTAATGATCATAACATTTGCTATCACTGATGAAATACAACCTTATATCAGTTCAGCAAAAACATCTTCTAAAGCTTGGACAAGCTTAGAAAAAATATTTGAAGGGAAGAATAAAGCCACCATTCTTCATCTACAAACTCAACTACATTCCTTAAAAATGAGCAATGGGGAAAGCATAGAACTTTTTCTAAGGAAGGTAGCAGATATTAAAGGAAAATTGTTAACTCTTGGACAAGAGCCTAAAGATGAACTTCTTACTCAAGTAACCATGAGAGCACTTCCAGAAAACTATAAGCATTTGGTCACATCTCTACAAATCTTAAGTAAAGATACTTCTTTTGATGACTTAGTCAATATCCTTTAGGAATATGAAGTGGAACACACTATGAAATATGAGATGACTAACACTGCATTGACATCAAAAGATAATCCATAGGGAAATATTGCTTCATCAACAAAAGGATGAAGAACATGGTATTGTCAGATATGCAGAAATAAAGGTCATAGCACCGGTTATTGTAGGTACAATCCCAGAAACCAGAATCAAGGAAATCAGATAAACAATGGGAACCAATTTCAATAAAGATAGTATCAAAGGAATTCTCGTCAACAACAATTTTAGTGACCAACCAATTATCCTCAATTGAAGTACCAAAAGGGAAATCAGAAAGGACACCTGGTTCAAAGGATAGAAGAAATTGAAGAACTGGATGAACACTCAAAAAATTATGAGGAGAAAGCTCTATCAGCAAATGTAACACTTTTGCTTGAACAGGTTACAAAGAATCCAGATAAAGGATACAAAGTTCAAGATGAAGAAGAAGATCCATATTGAAGACTAAAAGTCTTCAGTACCCAAATAATGTAATACAAGGGGTGTTAGAGTTAGAGTCTATTACATCATTTGGATCATGTAAATGTACCTTCCTAGGTACATACTTAGGACATTAGATTACTTTAGGGGAAGTTATCTAGTTACTTTATGCAATGTAATAAATGCACAAGTGTCAATGTGCAAGTTGTAAATGTAAGGTGTCCCTTGCACAACTAGGTAGAGTGTTGGCCAAGGAATCTATCTTCCATTATAAAAGGGCCTCATTGTAAGAGTTTGATATGCAAGTCAGTAGGTAGTAGTAGTAGTAGTGGGTGACTCCATTAGTGATGGAGCACATTATGGTTTTGTAGCATCTTGCATGGAGTGTCCATTTCCTCCATAGCAATATTGTATTCATTTCTGTCATTTCTATTTATAGCATATTTTTGAAATCTCGTGAATTTACTTTCTTTTATATTTCTGCATCTTGTGATTGCCATCTCCCATTGCAATCTACCTCAAAAGCTAACACAAAATAAAATACATTCTTAGATTAAATACACTAATCCTTCATCCTTTTGTTATTCCAAGTGTAATCATCCCCCTCCAAATGCAGGTCTATCAATATTATCTCTATCAAATATCTCATGGCATGTGTGTAACCAAGATCCCCTCCTTTCTTCTCATTCGAGGTTAATGAGGTATTGAAATCTCTAACTACCATTCATTTTTTTTTTTAAGTTTTGACTATTTTCTTTAAGTAAATTCCAAATAATTTTTCTATACTTGGCAAAATTTGGTATATAAACATTTGTGATGAAGCCCCCTTTGTGTGAGCCTATGCTTGAAGCAGATAATAATATGATGTCAATTTTGATCAACCAACTCTCCATCAAATATCTCTCACTTCCAAAGAGTTAGAAAACCTCTCAATGCCCCCTCTACTAGAAATCTCAATAAGTTGCTTATGCTCTAGATCTTCTTACCTACTTTTCTAACTTGTTTTCCCTTAATTTCATCTCTGATAATAAGACTATATTGGTACACAAATTGCTAATACAAGACTAAGCAATAATTTTATTGGTCAATATTCTTTATCTATAATTTTTAATATGCAATAAGATTATTGATAATCCTCATGTTTTTATTAACATGGTGGTTGAAAGTGACTTGTATGTATAGACTTATATACACTTTTTCATATACTTTTCTTGCCATATACTCATCATCTTTATGGTTAAAAAATATTTTCTGATTATTTACATGCAACTTATCTTAATTATATAAGAAATATCAAGGATTATCCCAATCCAAGCAAAATCTAGCTATGTAGTCATTCCCCAACTAGATACGAAAGTTCTCTTTATGGAAATAAGATTGAAAGAATTAAAATTATAAACAAAACACATAACACTAGACTACACTTTTTGATAAAGAAACAAATGCAACATTCCAAAAATAATATATACCTATAATAAAGACTTACATATTCCTTTACAACACAAACATGGTGATACCCTTGATTTAGTTTACCCCACTTACTAACTTGATGGTGAACACAATCAACCAAGATTTGAATATATTTCAAAGTATAGTGATTATTCTTAGTTGAATATCTCAAGGTATCTCATCTCCCACTAATTAAGTTATCGTTTTAATCCCTTGTATGTAATGGTCCATATACTCTTGCATGAAAAACCAAACATCTATCTAGTATCATAATTGAGATTGTAGAACATTCTATTGTGTGGATGGCATGAAGATTGACCTTATAGAAGCCATGGTAGGCCAAGAAATGGGTGTGGTTATGACATGTCATGTCCTCCAATTTACTTCATTCAGATTTATAATATACCTACTCTTAGTCATAGATGCAGTACATCCTAGTTTAGGTATTCTAAGGAGCACTATTTGCAAGTAGTTTGAAGGTATGCAACCCACTAAAACCCTCCTAAATATTTTATATTGTCACATTAGGTGATGTATTATGAATGCACCCATCATCATAGCTCTCCAATTACATGTCATTTTGAATATCCTAAAGTCCTTTTCTCTAAAAATCATATATTGAATTTTCATTGGGCCCACCAAAAAATACTAAAGTCATGAACATGTGCTTTCTCACTCCTCTAATTTTTAGGAAACATACATATATAATTAAGCAAAGAATGCAAACTAGAAGGAAGATCAAAGTGAAAAAAAACATTATAAGACTCCTTTTCACCCACCCTCTACATAACATTTAATACAATACATGTGACCCTATGCCTTGGATATGTGATATTACCATAAGATTGTTGCATTCCCTTAGGCATAATTTTCCCATAGCTAGTGTTAATCGAAATACATATACATTTACTATAGAAATAACTCACCATAAAAAAACTAACATTTCCTTAGGAAGGTGTCAAGTAATCCCTCCTTGATTTTTCTTCCAATATAGGTATTAAAACCATTACCATATTTTGTAGTTTTTCCTCCTTGTTAACCCATTATGATGTATTTTTGTTCTATTCATAATGTATAACCATTATCAGGTCTAAAGGAATATTCTTATCTCACTAAATATTTTAAATTTAGTTTGTAAGTCTATGATAATATCTATTGGTTCATTTTTAAGTTTTGTTTGCTCTTAGTTGAACATGTTTAAAGGAGATCGGTGTAGATTTTGAAACAATTGCCAATATCTCGGCTAACTTAAATCATTTATCCCAACTTTGCAACATCATTTTTATAGATCACAATCACAATTTAGATTTACCTCAAGTTCTACCTAGCATAAGTTCCATAACCTCAAGGTATTGAATCTCTCCAAGAGAGATTCAAGCTTCATTTTGTTATTGCTTTTGTATATGCATCCCTAGATGTAGGTGAAGATAAATCTTCTATCATAATCTTAACAAATACTAAGTGCAATTGCTATACCTAGGTTTCTATGGGGAGTCCCCTCAAGTTTTAACTTAAAAGAACTAGATTTTTGTTTCTTCCATAAAACCTATTTATTTCTATCCCCTTGAGAGAGATTATTTTTATAGCATTGGAACAAAATAGAATTATCCTAATAATTTTATATTTAATTATTTTATAGATAAATAATGTAACACCAGTTTCTAGTAGATTGTGTTGTTTTTATTGTTTATATCATCTATGGTAAGAGGATTTGACTTATGTCCTAATGGTACTTATCAATATCAAGCTTTACGAATTCATGCTTTAAGAGCACATTGTGTTTAAGGATACCCATGGGGATCCTACAATATGAGCTTTATTGAGAACTAGAATTTATTACTTAAATGAATAGTTGTAGGAATCTAATAGGTAATTGACTATTGTATTTATTATTCATGCATAATTCATAGAAAGGGGATACAAAACCTATCTCTTGAATATTATTATATGCTAGAATTTAGTTATAAAGTGCGAGTTGGGTGAATACTTTAGATTTTGATGAAGATCCATGATTTTAAATAATTGATCAACCATGTCATTTGTCTTGTTGTGGGGTGTCTCAATCTCATATCCTTACTTGATGTTATATTATTCTTTTAATTTAGAATTTATCTACTATGACCTATCTAAACTTAATTCTTAAATAATTAGTAGCACATGAGAAAAAATTTAACTTTGTCATTATTAAACTAGTGGGTTAATGAGAATTGCATCCTTTTATTTATGAAATTTAAGAATCTGCTTAATGAAATCTAGATCATCTACCACTCATGCCTATAGGTCTTCTATCTAAGGTTAAATTTGATAGAGATCTATTTGACCACCTAAAGGGGATTGATTCTATGACATGTCATAGCAAAGTAGATTTACATTGTCATTAAAACATCCCATCTAAGAAAGTTGTTTAGTAGATTATTGCAACTAAATACAAACTTTCAAATATAATAGAATATCTATATCCATATTGTCCAAATATTTATATCTCAATACCTCAATCCAAATTCTATCATGATTTTGTATAAATCTTCTATATGATCGTAGTTTTATTGATTCTTTATTCTTGGGATTAAAATATTGGATCCTAGCTTACCCTATTGACTTAACATTACAAACTTTATTCCAATCCCCAAGAGTGATTCTACTCCTTTCCTTTTTGTTCTTCCTTAGGAATTTTCATTATAATATTTATTTTTATTAGAAGTTGTATAATAGACATAGGACATATTAGCAAGGCTTGTAGGATAAATTCTAAGAGTTGCATTATCCTAACAATAGAGAACCATCTATTTGACTACCCCTCTAACTTTTTACCTTTTTAGCAATTCCATCCATAAAACTTTAAAAATGTGAAATCCTAAGGTGTTTATATATATATATATATATATATATATATTCAAGAATATAACCATTTTGGCATGTATTTAACACATTAGAAATATATAGCTATGCATAATTTGAGCATATTCATATATTATCCTAGAGTCAACTTGTAGAAACTCATATCTTGTTGAAAATATGAGCCACCAAAAATATTTGTCTCTACCTTCTAAGGTAATATCATTCACAAGTTAGTAATAGATTATATTAATAGTTAATGTAGTTTAGATGTAATGAATTATGTTATAATTTATGATGAAACCTTATCTATCAAGCACCTAATGAGGCATCTCTTCATAAGGGATTACTGCCCTATATATTCCAAGATACAAGAATCATTCATTTTCTTGATCTATTATTTTTTAATATTTTCTTGATCTTGATATGGATTCCACTTTCCACTATTTATTGCCCTTCCTATTAGATAAATTTAGCTTTTGAATTCTTTCCTTTGGTGTTATTTCCAAAATTTAGTTTTTCCTTTTGGGTTGAAAATATACGTGATGATTTTCATTCCATGGACAAAGATTCCTCTAGCTTACTTGAGGGATAATTTTTAGTGCTTTCCTAAAGGCATAGGATTTAAATCAACTTACTTAAATTCTCTAGCTGATAAATAACTAGTCATAAAAGGCCCCTAAATCAGATGGAAGAGTTTTTTTACAACCTCATATGTTTCTCACTTTGAACTGCCAAACATAAAAACTAATTTTCAAGGAAACTAATCAAGTAGATTAGAGGTTTGGATACATGTTGACCACATATATCAAACCTTATCTTGGTTTTCTAAGGTTATTTGGTCCTAGATTCTCCAAGGTTGGTACCTTGTCTTTATGGTTGCTAATAATATTTGTATACAATTATTTCTGATCTTGCATTCCAATAACATGCACAATATTATTACCCTTTATGTATGTAATGCCATGATTGTGAAATAAATTACAACAAAAATAAAGTTTTTTATTATAGAAAATAGTCATTTGAATACTTCACCATCAAAGCCTTTAAGTAGTACATTAAGGGGGATCTTTATTGATATCCATGAAAATAGAAATGTGAGTGAAAAAATAGTGATTTTTCTTTAGGGTCTATATAATAGTGCAGACAAGATATTCCAAGGTATTTCATGTTATTTGTAGAAGTTGCTACTTCATCAAGTGTAGAGGAAGATTAATAAAACTCACCTAAATATGAACCTCTATTGGTTTTTATCAATAAATCAAACTTTAATAGATAAGGTGTTAGAAATATGCTAGGTATTCTTGTTAATAATGGTATTTACTAAAATACATCCTTATTCTCTAATTTTAAACATCACATAGAAGAATACACTAGGGACCATATAAATATGTGCATACCCTTTGACATTACATATAGAGCTTAAATAGGAGCAAATATCTCTTTCTTTGTTCCATTTTCCTATAAAATTACAATAAGCTTGGTGCTAAAAATCACTTTTAAGTCATTTTCATATGTGACGCTATTTAAACTCGATGGTGGATCTAATTTACTACTATAATAGCTTAGGTAGAGTTATAAAACATCCATTCATTTGAGTGTATAACAATCCAAAATTTTATGAGAAGGTTCATGTGTCTAGTTTTAAGGATAAGAAAATAATTGCTGAAAAGGTCCATGAAAATCTCCATGGGCATAAAAATGTAAATTAGAATGAATCAAATGACTTGTATCAAATTTGAAGCCTAGTGATTAACCATGTCTACATACTTTTTGTTTGCATATTTGAGATATTTTTACTTACATTAGTTACTACATATCCTATATATATATATATATATATATATATATATATATATATATATATATATATATATATATATATATATATATATTGTGAATAGAGATAAAATCAAAAGCATAACTAAAGTTTCATTGTTTTCCACACTTAGATCCTTAGTAAAATTTAGATAACAATTTAATTTTTTGATAGAATATTCTATTTTACCACCAAGGGTTAGAGCCCACATCCAAGGAAGATTGCCAGATAATAAGTTTGAGAGCATCTTAGAAACAAGGGAAATATTTTGCTTTTGGATTTTTGAAAGGCAATGATTACTTGGTGTGATATTTTTCATCATTGTTGTTGATATTTTTTTATTTCATCATCAAGGGAGTAATATTTAGGAGTTGTTACTTCGTGGAGGATTAGGGTAATTTTTCTTGAAAAACATCTAAACTTTTAGGAGCCATATATTTGCAAAGAGTTGTCTGAATCAGTTGATTCTTGGACCACTTTGTGCAGAACTTGAAGAGATTTAAAATGAGTGATCATATAAAATAATCTAAGCAATATTAAGGGAGATAAGTAACCCTGTAAAATCAGCCATCCAAAACAAGGGTAGTGACGATTTTTTAAGTTACAAAAAACAAAATTACAAATATTTGCCAATCAGGATTTGGATGATGGGAAGAGCAATGGAGGGATAGGTCTTTAGAAAGACAAGATATTCTATTTGGGCATAGAATTTTTTAGCTAAGTTTATTTTTCCTTCTTTATCTTAAAAATTTTGCTTGCAAATTATTATAATTTTTTATCAAATATTAAATTCACTATAGGATATTCTGATAAATTTTAGTAGATTTTGAGTTTTAGTTTCCATCCCATAGATTGATTTATAGATAAATTCTTAGAATCACCTCTAGTAGTAGAGTTTTATGAGAAAAACATAGAGGATTGATCCTTTCTACTCAAATATAGGATAGTTTTTGGTAAATTTAATGGGTATTGGCTAGGGGCTTCAACCTTGAGAAAATGGATTGATAGGAGTTGGAAGTATCCAAGAGTGATTCTATCCTTTTTTCCAAAGTTTACTACATAGTCATTTTTTGTTCTAGGGAAGAAAGAGATAGATGAAATGAAACGTGAGCACTATTTTGAATTCATAACGAGCAAAAATATATAGTACAATGAAGAGCAAAGTTGGTTGAATAACCAATCTAACCAATTGCCCTAACCACGTTATAGGAATACGCTTCATAGTGCACTAAAATATAATGTAATAAGCTAACAAATGTAATAAGTTAACACTATGCTAACATCCCCCCTTATTACATTATTTTGAAATACAAAGAGTGTTGTGAAACAACTCAAATTTGACACATCCAAGTACCTTAGTGAAAATATCCACAACCTGTTCATCGATGGAAATAAACTAGAGTTGGATCTTGTGTTTTGGAACTTCATATCAAATGAAATGACATTGTGTGTCAATGTGTTTGGTGCATTCATGAAATACTGTCTTCTTGACGAGCTTCAAAACACCTTGGTTGTCACAAAATAAGTGAATTAGAAGTTTCTTGGGAAGACCCATACTTGCAAGAATGTGGCGTAACTATATCACCTCGCAGACTGCTCCACGTGTTGCATGATATTTTACCTCTATAGATGATAAAGCAATCACCTGCTACTTTTTACTGTGCCAAGAGATAGGACCAGATCCAAGATGAAAAATGTATCCAAAAGTAGATTTCCTATCATCAAAATGATCTGACATAATCTGAGTCTGTGTAACCTTGCAAGAAGAAGTTATCATTCTTCTTGTATTCTAGGCCATATTCTAAACTGCTACGAACATAATGAAGAACTCATTTCACTACTTTCCAATGACTAACATTTGATTCTTGCATGAACCTTGAAATATAACTCATAGTAAAACTGATGTCTGGCCTGGTGTTGGTCAGATATATGAGACTCCCAATCAACTGGTAATAGAGAGTACCATCTACTTGTGGAGATTTATCATATCGTGATAATTGTAACCCTATTTCCATTGAAGTTACTTTGGGCTTACAATCAGTCATGACTCTTATGTGATTCTTATTTTGTGTCACCTCTAAACCAATACAATAATGAATAATTCCTAGATCTATCATCTTAAAATATCTTTTCAAGTCATCTTTCACTATATCTATCAATTTCTCTAAAATGCCAGTGATAATCAGATCATCAACATAGCGTACTAAGATCACTATATCAAAACTATTTTTCTTGATATAGAAATTAGTATTCGAAGGACTTCTCTTGAATCCATATTGCAATAGGTGACTTTCCATTTTGATGTACCAGGCTCATGGAGCTTATTTTAACCCATACAAGGATTTAATCAAGTTGTAAACTTTTTGCTCTTGGCATTCAACCACAAATCCTTCTAGTTGAGTCATATACACTTATTCCTATAGATCACCATTTAAGAAGGCACTTTTGACATCCATCTGATGGAGCTTCCATCCGAACTAAGTTGCCATAGCACAAAGTACATGAATGGTAGTCATTCTAGTTGTGGGTGCAAAATTCTCTTCATATTCAATGCCTTATTTCTATGCATAGCCCTTTGCAACAAGGTGGAACTTATGCTTATTTATCGTTCCATCTGCCTTATTATTCACTTTGTATACTGATTTGGGCTTCTTTACTGAAGGCATATCAACTAGCTTCCAAGTGTTATTTTTCATGAGAGACATATGTTCTGCATCCATGTAAGCCTTCCACTAAGGCTCACTAAGTGCATATTGAACTAAAGTAGATTCATCCTCATCTAATGAAGTCGTATAAACCCTTTCTTCATCCACATCCATATCTTCTTCTCTATCTTCCTCTGCATCAACCAAAAGCTCATAAAATTGGTGGTAAATCTCATCAACCTCTGAAGTTGATGCTTCTCCTCTCATCTGTTGAGTCATACTGGATGTACAAGGTCGATCTAGAGTTAGATCTGGAAGTGTAGTCCATTTTAAATCTCTCATTGTGCTAGTATGACATTTTGGAACCTTTTTTTTTTGGAGGTGGAGTCTCTTTCTTAGGCTCCTCTTCATCTAGGTATACCGTTGAAGATGTGTAATCTGATATGAAAGATTCATCAAATACATCTCTACTTATGTGAGTTTTCTTGATTTTAGGATCTATCAATCGATATCCCTTGGAATGCTCATCATAACCAAGAAAAATACACTGCTAGGTTTTCTCATCTAGCTTATTTATCTTATGTTTTGTAATATGCATGTATGCCTTATACCCAAAAATCCTTGGATGAGATATCCGCGTGCATAGAGCAGTTGGTAAATGCCCTGGGTGCTGGTTGTGGCCGACCCAGGTTCCATTTCCACTACCTCCACCCTGTTGGATATGTAGGCATAGCTGGTAAATGTCCTATGTGCTGGTAGAGGCCGACAAGGCTCCATTTTCCTTATGCCCAACCTATGGATTTATTAATAATTCAACCCCCTTGTTTGTGATTGATGCCATGTGGTATACCCGGATGGGACAACTACGATTGGCCATAGAGCTAGGTTATTGGGGCTTCTAAACTACCCAATTTTAGGACCCTGTTCCTAGGTTCTCCCTCCTCACTTGATGCGAATCCCTCCTCGCAGGCCCCTGCTGGCATCCCCCCCAGGTCTGTGAGCTGCCCGAGCCCCTTTCCTTATCGGCTCCCACCTTCTTGTCTTCCTCTATCGGGGTTCCCTCCTCCCCCCCACCCCCGCTATCCCCCCTTGACCCCCTCTCGATGGTCTCTAATAGGCTTCCCCCATCGAAGTGCGGATCTAAGAGGTCAGATGAAGAGGTTGAAGGCAGTTCTCCGTTCGGGCTCGATGAAGTCAGCCCCAAGATGATCCAAAGTAGGACTTTCACCATAGACTTTGGTAGTAAACTCAAGAGAGGTCGGCCCACCTTGGGCGACCAGCAAACAAGGATCACTAAATACGACATAGCCAATGGCTCCTAAGCAACTCTTTTCAACGTTGTCATGAGCTTCTCCAAGACGGACACCCTCAGACCCAAACCCCCCGCCCAGGTCGAGAAGGGGGGCAAGCGACCCCACAAGGGTGTCAAATGAAGCTCATATCCTGGAATGTCAGGGGGCTCAATGGTGCCCCCAAGAAAAGGATCCTCGACCAACTCCATAGGGATCACCGCCCATCCTTCCTCCTCCAAGAAACCAAAATAGATGACGATGATGCCCGGTGAGTAGCCCAAGCTACCTGGCGCAACTGCGAGTCCTTGTCTACCCCTGCGACTGGCTCTGATGGGGATCTGCTTTGCATGTGGGATCCCCAGTATTACAAGGGGAGGCTCATATCATCTTCTCCCAGAATAATCAATATTCTAGTCCATTGCGTGAAGTCAAGGCACTCATGGATTCTGTCCAACGTCTACGCCCTTAACAGCCCTGTTGAGAAAGTGGGCTTATGGAAGGAAATCAGCTCGATGAGAGAGTCATTTGCCCCCCTTCCCTGGATCCTTGTAGGGGACTTCAACAGTCCCCTATTCCTTTCTAAAAAAATTGGGGGCTCAATAGCTCCGGGCAAAAGCATGGAGGACTTTGGCGCCTTTACCATCCACAATGAGCTCATGGACGTCAGCCTGAAAGGAGCCAGGTTCACCTGGTCAAACAAAAGAGTGGGAGCAAGTCATATCTAGGTCAGGTTGGATAGAGTGTTCCTGTCCAAGGAAGCCCTTCCCTTGTTTGCTGATGCAACCTTGTTGGCCCTCCCTAAAATTGGGTCTGACCACAGCCCCCTCCTCCTCAAAATTGATCATCGCTCCTCCCCCAAGTGACCCTTTCGATTTGAATCCATGTGGCTGCATCATCCCAAATTCAGGGCCTAGGTAGGTCATTGGTGGGCTCCCCCAATCCCTGGGCACTCTACTGAAAAAGTCTACCACAAGCTGAGATGCCTAATAGAGCAACTCAAGGTATGAAATAGAGAGGTGTTCGGTAACATCTTCGAAAACAAAGCGTTCGAAAACAAAGCGACAATTAAGAAAAAACTCGAAGACCTTGAGCTCAGATTTCAGACAAGCTCCCAAGACCTGGGGATCAGGGAAGAGGAATGCCTAGCCCTCAATGAGTATCATAACATGAGGCAGAATTCAAGAGTCCTGTGGCTCCAATATGGTGATGCTAACACGAAGTTCTTCCACACGTCGACTCTCAGGAACAAGGTCTCTAACAAAATTATTGAGTTGGTGGGCAGGGATGGCAAAATTATCAAGGAATAAGAGGACATTTAGACTGAAGAAACCAACTTCTTCTAGGAGCTCCTTTGCAATAGCCCCCCCATGTCCCAAGAAGCGGCAGACTCCCTTATGGAACATATCCCTACTTCAGTCTCGGCCATGGCAAATGAGATGCTTGTGCAGCCCCTATCTGACTCTGAAATCCATGCTGCCACATTTTCCATGAAGGCTAAGGCGGCCCCGGGCCCGGATGGGTTTCCCCCTGTTTCTTCCAATCCTTTTGGGACATCATTGGGCAAGAAGTGTGTGCTACCATCCGAGACCTCCAGACTGCCAGCTCCATCCCCAGAGGTATTAACTCCACCTTCATTGCCTTGATCCCCAAGTCCCAAGCAGCCAGATCCCTCTCAAATTTTTGCCCCATTAGCTTGTGCAATGTCCTGTACAAAATCCTGACTAAATCCATGGCCTCCCGCCTCAAGGATATCCTTCCCCTGATCATTGCCCCCTACCAAGGAAGTTCAATCAAAGGCAGACTGATCACAGATGGAGTTATTATCATGCACGAGGCCATCCACTCGGCCTTCCTTTCCAAAAAGGCCTCCTTTCTGCTCAAGCTAGATATGAACAAGGCCTTTGATAGAGTCAACTAGGAGTTCCTTTCCAAGTTCCTCCTTAATTTCGGGTTCCACCCCTCTTGATTTAGGCTCATCGGCAACTGTGTGTCCTCCCCTTGGTTCTCTATCCTCATCAACAGATCCTTTGTCGGGTTCTTCCCCAATTTTAGAGGCCTTCGGCAAGGCGACCCCATGTCCCCGATCCTCTTCATTATCCTGGATGAGGCCCTAGGACGTACCATCTCGAGTGTTGTTTCCTATAGACTCATTTTTAGCATAAGGCCTATGTCGGTCCTACCCCCTGTGTCCCATAAACAGTTCGTGGACAACACCATCCTTGCCACCTCAGCTTCAATCCCTCAAGCCAAGGCCCTCAAGAAAATATATTGACCCTATATGAGGAGGCGGCTGGGCAGAAAATTAACCTCCAAAAAAGCAAGATCTTCTTCATCCATACACCCTTGGCTAGGCAAATTAGAATTGGGCAAATTCTAGGTTGTACCCCCGGTTCCCTTCCCTCCTCTTACCTCGGGCTTCCCTTGTTTACAAGTGCGTCCTCCAAGGCCCTGTGGTGCGGGATGATAGAGTGGATTCAGAGGAAGTTAGCCCCCTAGAAATGCCACCTCCTCTCGCAGGCTGGCAGAGCCACCCTCTTGGCGACGATCCTTCAAAGTATTTCGATATATTTCATGTCAGTCTTCAGAATCTCGGCATCCATTACAGCCCACATCGAACAAATTTGGAAACACTTTCTCTAGTCGGGTAGCAAATATAAGAAGAGGATTCCCTTTGTCTCTTGGCCCCTAGTCTACCACCCCAAAGGTGAGGGAGGGATCAGTCGCAGGTGGGTGACCCTCATGAATAAGGCCCTCCTCACCAAGCATGCCTGGAAGGTGTTCACCAATGCCCCTGATGAGTGGGTCAACATCATGCGTAGGAAATACTGCCATCATCACCCCTTCCTCAGTGAATCCCAACCCTGAGATGGATCAACCTTCTAAAATTCCTTGATCTACACCAAAGACATTATTCGTAAAGGGACTAGATGGATCCTCAGGGATGAAGCCAAGATCAATTTCTAGGAAGACAGGTGGATCCATGATGAGGCCCTGACTGCTGACAGAGATCTCCTCATCCTCAAACCAGGGCTGGTAGATAGAGGGCCCAGAGTTTTGGCCTATCTTTCCTAGAACTAGGGGCGGGTTACTTGGAAACCCATCCTGAACCCCAGGCACCCGCTTCAAGCCTCCAGGCTTCAGCGCCTCCTCAAGGTGACTGTTATTCCATCCTCTGGAGGAGATGACAGATGTGTTTGGCATGGCACTCCCAATGGTGTCTTTTCTATCAAATCTACCTACAACCTTCAAAGAGTCCCTGACGAGGCCCCCTTTCCAGCCCGACAGGTGTGGGCCAAGAAGTTGATCCCCAAAATCAGCCACTTCGTCTAGGCGGCCATCCAAAACAAGATCTTGACTATCGAGAACCTGATCAGGAGGGGCTTCCAGATCCCGAACAGATGCTTCCTCTACTGTGCTGCCTGGGAGTCCACTAATCACCTCTTTATCAGATGTCCCTTCTCTTCTAAAGTCTTGGGCCTCATCCTTTCCCAATTCTCTATTCAATGGGTGGCCCCCAACTCCATCTCTGACCTCCTGTCTTAGTGTCCCAACCCGTCCATCCTTTCATCTGCTTTCTTTGGGGCTCCTGCCTTCCTCATCTACTTTGGAAACTCTGGCTTGAGTGCAATAGCAGAGCCTTATCCTCCTTGGCCTGTTCCCCCTAGTGGATAGCGACCAAGGTGGTGTCCTTCACCCTCAAGAATTCTCGTTCCATCCCCTTGACCGAGGCGCCACGATGGTTGGGCGAGGCCACCCTCCTATCATCCCTCAGAGTTCAGCTTCCCCCCCGGTCCCCCCCTGCCCCCTCTCGACGTTCTATGACAAGGTGGATTGCCCCCCCCGGATGGGTCAAGCTTAATTTTGATGAAGCTTCTAAAGGAAATCCCGGGCCCTCTAGAGCGGGCGAGGTCATCAGAGACTGTCATAGGGCCCTGATCGTGGTGTATGCTACACCGCTTGGCATCCAAACTAACAACTTTATCAAAGTAGTAGCTCTCCTCAGCGGGTTGACCACCCTCAGGGAGTCCACCTCAAAATTCATCATCGAGGGCAATTCCCAAGTTATTATCAAAGCCACCCGTAGCCCTGGAAACTACTCTTGGTGCATTCACAACTCCATCTAGGAAGGCCTAACCATTCTCCAAGGACTCCTTGACCATGCCTTTCGGTATGTGTACAGAGAAGGCAATAGGGCTATTGATTTCATGGCAAATCAAGCCATCTCAGCTGAAGACTTCATCTCCTAGACCATGAACTTCCCTGAAGCTCTGGTCCAAATAGCTTCACAAGACTATCCTAGCAGCGATGAGGGCCCTAGTGCTTAGCCTACCCCGATTCAGGGCCCTGAAGTCTCACTACAGTGCCCCTAAGTGGCCAACGAAATCTCATGTTTGCTCTGCCACGTCGACTGGCCCCCGTCCTCTTGCTCGTGAGTCGAGCATCAAGATCTCCCTCATGATGCCAAGTGTCGTCGACCATGTCAGACGTTCGGGTCATCCCAGCTTGGGTTTGAGAAGCTTCGCTGGCATATTTGGCAGGTCCAAGTTAGAGTGTGCATCGACCCATTTTGACCTTCCCACCTTGGAAGTCACACCGTCAGATTCCTATGTTGCATCAGTTCTCCTGTGACTCTATCCCATGAGGTCCCCTCAAGTTGATCCCCCACTCAAATTTTGCCATCTGGAGCATTGGCATTGGCCCTTCTCCCCTGCTCCGCATGGCAGCCATCAATCATGCCCCCTTAGCCCCTCCCACCTCGCATCGCCCCCTGCCCCTAGCGCTCCTTCCCGACGTCGGTGGCCCTTCCCCTCCTCTGCACCCCCTACAAGTTTTTAAACCTGTCACGCGTAGATCTCTCCTGCATTCTTGTCTGCTTCCCCCTCCCCCTGGCCCACATCTCTGGTTAGGACATCCCTATTTCCCCTACCCATGGGTTGTCAGGTCGCTCCCCATGGCTGCCAAAGTCATCTTCCTCGAGCCTTCCTCACTTGAATTGAGCGAGTCGGCCAGACTATTTTCCAATGCCAAGAAGTATACCCCTTTCTTCAGCAAATTCGCAGGGGCTGACGAGGAGATTACCCAAAGTTTTTTGGATACCTGGCATGATGGTGAGGTTCAAGTGAAGGGTATCCACTTCAAAGTGACCAAAGAGTTTCTGATGGAGGTTATAGGCCTGCATCATGAGGAGAAAGGCAGAGTCGTTAGACAGGATAAGCATAATTGGGAGGAGGAGTTGTCCCGCTTCCTGGAGCAGTAGTGGGATAAGACAAATCTTTTTTGCACTAGTCTCCCGACCCTCTTTGATGAGGCCATCGTCCCGATGATGTAGTACATCACCTATGATGATCCGAACCAATGGCTATTTAGTTTCCACCTTAGCTACTTCAACCACCTTTGTGGAGCCACGCTGGTCAGCACCCCTTGGTTCCTTCTATACTCCCTGAGTCTTTCCATCGATCGAGCTTGTAGGAGCCACTCCCGGCCCTCTCACCAAGGCCTCATGGTTGTCTTATATAGGCATGCCCTAGCTAACCAACCGTAGCTCCACTACATCCCTCCCTTGTCCACTGTCCCCCCCTTGAAGTGGCTCGCTCCCTCGGTGCTTCTCCTGCAGCCTCTAAATCCAAGGAGTCCCCCTCTCCCAAAGGCTCCCCTTCCCCAAAGTGGCGCAGGCCCACCCATAAGTGTCAAACTCTGACCCAAGGTCCAGGCGAGGCACCGCCTCCTGGTACCAGTCATAAAGGCCCGCCCCCAGGCAGCAGCAAGGCTGTTGGCAGCACTAAAAAGGCCAATGTGGAGGCCCCAGAGCCCACTGAAGTTAGCTCTGACTCTAGCAGTAGGCTACAGAACTTGGCAATTAGGGCCCTTCTTGACACTACAATTGGCTCCCTAACCGCATCCGCCAAAGCGGCTTCCTCAGCGGCCAACACCCTGGCCAAACTTTGACGCAGGTTGGGTGATGGCCCTAATAAGGAGTGGAGCTGATCTGATAGGGTGGGCCCCTTCTAGGCCAGGCCCGGCTGTAGGACCTCTCGGAGTGACGGCATTCAGTTTTTGTGATCTTGGCATTTGTCATTTTACGGATTTTTCTTGTTTTGGTGGCCATAGGCCAAATTTTGTTGTTTTGTTTCTTAGTTGGCCCAATTTTTGTAGGCACCAGGGCCCTGGGCCCCAGACCGTTGCCTAAGGTTTTCAATCTTAATTTTAGCCTCGGTTGTCTATGTAACTAAGGTTTTGGGATCCTTATTTAAAAAACCCGCTGTAAATATATTGCTACTTATCAAAAAAAAAAATCCTTAGATGAGAAATGGAGGGTATTCTAGCACTCCATGATTCTTATGGAGTCATTCCCTTAAGAGCTTTTGTAGGTGCTCTATTCATGAGGTACATTTTTGTACTGACAACTTCTATCCAATATTGTTGCTCAAGATGTGCCCCTATAAGCATACAGTGAACCTTTTTCATGATGAAATTATTCCTCCTCTCAGTAACTCCATTTTGCTATGGAGTATAGGCTATTGTCAACTGCCTCTTAATCCCATGTGAACTCAAAAATGTATAAAATTATTTTGAGGTATATTCTCCCCTCGATCTAAGTGAAGGGTCTTAATAGAATATCTTGCCTCCTTCTCAACACTTTTCTTGAATTGCTAAAAATACAGAAAAGCCTCTAACTTCAATTGTAGAAATAAAACCCACATCTTCCATGAGTATTCATTAACAAACAACTAAAAATACCTCTTTCCCCCATAACTATTTGGCATAGGACCACACAGATCGGTGTGTACCAACTCCAAAGGTCTTTTGGCTCTTGAAGAGCTCACCTCAAATGGTACTCGGTGTTGCTTCCCTACTAAGAAATCCAAGAAAACTAGAAAAGTGGATGAAAGGTTGGGAAGCTCTTTCACCATCTCATATTTACTTAACTCAAGTAAATATCTTAAACTTAGATACCCCTATATCTTATGCCAAATAGAAATGACCTCCTTTGTGTTGATCGCCATGGCAACATGAGGCGTAGAAATGGCATATAAGGTAAACAAGCCATGCTTGTAGGAACCTGTGGGAACATGCTTTCCCTTCTTGGTGATGAAGCATCACTTATTTCCATCCTCAACTTTAAAATCAACAACCATATTTTTATCCAAGATCTGAGGGACTAACAACAAATTTTTTACCAATCCAAGAACATAAAGAACCTTCTCAATCTAAAATTGTCCATCTGGAAGAGTTATGAAAACATCGCCTTCACCCTGGACTTGATAGGTCTTATAATAAACTATTGTAATTGGTTTGCCTTCCTTTGCCTCAAATGTTTCAAACCATGATTTATCACCAGTCATGTGTTTGTTGACTCCGAAATCAATATACCACATAGGATCCTTCTGCTGAGAAGATGTGTGAGTCATGAGAAAATTGTATGATCTCTCAGAATCTAGTTTTGATTCCTCATAAGCAAAATTTTCCTTGGGTTGCTTATTCTTCTTTTGTGGTTTGTATTTACCCTTGCCCTTTTTCTTTTGATCTTGGTCATGGGGTTGTTTATTCTTAAACCAACACCTATTGGTGTCATGGTTATCCATATCATAGATTTTGCAATATTACTTTGCTTTCTGTTGAGGTTGTTTCCCTTTTGAACCTTTGGAAGAAGATCTTCCCTTCTAAAAATTACCTTGTTTCTTTCCTCCCTGTTTTGATTAAAGTGCATTATCTTGCACTTCATCTCTTTGAAGCTGATTTTCCTCCTCAGTCGTAAGCAAATTTACCAACTCCACAAAAGTAACTTGGGTCATGAACACTTGAAGGGATGTGATCAACATATTTTAGGAATCTAGCAAAGCTCTCAAAATAATCGAAGTTAAGAGCATGCCCTCTACATTTTCTTCCAAAGCATTCAACTTAGCTTTCAATTTTGCCACTCTACATAGAAACAATTCTACTGATTCACCGGACTTCACACTGAGAATATGAAGTTGAGATTGAAGGTTAAGAATAGTGGGTTGATTCTTCCCTTCATAGATGGTAACTAGTGCATCCCAAGCTTCTTTACCATTTTTAGCATCACAAATGTGAGGTTGTATCTCATTAGTAGTAGCAAGGATGATAAACATGAGGGATATTTTATCCTTTTTATCATATTCATCCTGATCTATACCTAGTGTTGTAGGATATTTTGTAGTGCCAGTCACTACATCCCATAAATATTCAACCTTAGAATGGCTCTCATCTTTGTCTTCCATGGTGCAAAATTGAAACCTTTGAGAAACTATGAATCTGAAAGATATTTGTGAACAGAGGCCATTGTGAAGGTTCCTTATTTCACCAAAATGACCCTCCTTTCTTTATACTTACAAAGAGTACGTGAAAGGAAATTCACTCAAATTTATGGCACCTGCCTAAAAATCCTTCCAAAAAATGATGATGAGCTGGAGGAGTTTAAGCCAAGCAATAAGAATAAATTAGGGTATATAATGGAGTGAATATCAAAAAATTGGCTTTCCTTATTTCTCCCCAATGATTTATAGAGAATAATAGCTTAGACATCATTGTTGCAGCTATATTAGGTATTAGATACAGTAGCCCAAAGCATGATAGCATTACCTGTAAGTGTGGGCTAGAGGTATCATATATACCAAACGTTGTTGTGCAGTAAATTACACAAATAGTGTAAAATTTGGGGTCTTATTTATTTTTGAATTTGAAATTATGATTGAAATACAAAAAATAGGAAATTAAATGCAATAAACAATCACAAGTGCCCATAAATTTTAACTATAGGTGTCGGTTTCCATCGAAAATTCACCTATTTACAATACCAAATTTTTAAGATGTTGGTTTCCACCAAAAATGCACCTTTTGTTACAATAATTTTTTTTTGTAAAAATGATATTCAAGTCCACAATTTTCCCCCCTTGTGTTAGAATTTTGCAAGAAAAAATAATGCTTTTATCCCCCTTTTTGTTGCAAAATAAACAAGGTTTGAAAATTTTTGATGTACCCTTTCAATGTGCAAAAGAAACAATGTGCAAATTTGTTTTCTTATCCCTCCATGGAAAAATGCACTAAGGTTCTTTTTCTTGGTTTTAGTTGTAAAACAAATGTGAGTTGACAAAAAAATGCTTCTTTCTTGTTGTCTTCTTGTGCAAAATAAAATGTTATAATTGCAAAAAATACCTTTGTCGCATTTTTAAGCAAAAAATTGCACTTTGCGAGGTTTGAACCCTCAATCAAGTGCTTAGCACCTTAGAAATCTCCGCCCGACCATCTCGTCTATGACCATTGATGAAACCAAATAAGAGCACGTGATATTTATACTCCTTCTGGCATGTGCTTGTGCAGCAAAAATGATAACCACAGGGATGGAACTCATGACCTTGGACTTGAGCACCTTAGCGATGATGGACTAACCAGTCCGGTTGTCACTCTAGAACGTAATTAAGGAGAGCCTCCTGCTCTTTGTTCCCTACAGCACTATGAAGCAGGAAAAAAAATGTTGGGACTTTAGTCCCACATGCATGGTGTTGGTCCGTTGGGAGGGTTTAAAACTGGTTTCTCTCCCCTTAGCTTTGATTTCCTATGGAAAATCAGGAACAAGAATCATCCTTTTGCCACCCATGCCAACCAAAAAGAAGATGCCACGTCAACATCCAAGTGGACCACTGATTTCATGCTACATAAACATCCAAACAAAGGATACCACTAGATCACCAACAAGGATGCCATGTCATCTACCAATAAGGATGCTACATCAGCTACCACAGAGGTGCCACATTAGATCGCCAACAAGGATGTCATATCAGTTACCAACAAGGATTCCATGTATCTACCTTGAGGTTCTTGCTTAGACCAGGGATCCCGCTCCTTGAGATTTATGCCTTGTCTACCTGCACTCAGATTCATCCAAACCATTGCATCAAAATATGTGTTGATTTTCACGTGCTCAAATTTGCCTAGACCATCGAATTGAAAGATGTGTCGACTATCACACACCCAGATTCCTATTTAGGGGTTCCTCATAGGATTTGTGCCTTGACAGAGTTGTCAAACAGCGCCCAAAAAAACTTGCACATTTTGATACCATGAAATGAAACGTGAGCATTAGTTTGAATTCATAATGAGAAAAAATATATATAGTACAATGAAGATCGAAGTTGGTTGAATAACCAATCTAACCAATTGTCCTAACCACCTTATAGGAAAACGCTTCATAGTGCACTAAAATATAATGTAATAAGCTAACACTATGCTAAAAATAGAATCTTAAAAGGGATTCCTTGGTATATGGGAGGAGCAAGAACCTTCCTTACCTGCTAGTATGAAGGTTTTTTTACCTAAAAATGTAAATCTATCCCTAGTACCAATTTAGGTTAGGATGTATAGGTTTCCCATTGAGTTTTAGGAAATGTTACCTTCAAGGCAATAGGCAACACTCTAGGAGAATTTCTTGAGACTTCAAATAATACACAAGATGGATTCTTGGCTATTTATGCTCAGATATTGCTCATGATTGATATAAGTAAACATTTACCAGAATCTATCATTCTTAAGTATGGGGATAAGATGTGGATCCAAACCATAGATTATGGAAACATTTATTTGAAATGTAGAATATGTCATGAGGTGGGAAATATTGAGATATTATGCCCTAAGAAGAGTCTAGCAGAATCATATGTAGAAAACCGCAAGAGAAACTTACAAATGGATATGGATGAGGATGGTTTTCAACTTCCAAAAAATAAAAATAGACAAATGAAAACAAATAAACAATGGAGACCAATAAGAAAGGATATTGGAAAAATATCAACTCTTTTGAGGCTTTAGCCTATGAAGAAAAAGTATATCAAAGCCTAGAGGACACAATACAACAAGTTTCAACATATTAACAAGGAACCGTATATTCAATATGATCTTGATTTAGAGACAAACATTCTCGATGAACCTAAGAAATATGTTGACTTAGATTTTGAATACTCTCTTGAAGTACCATGCACCATTCAGGAGAAAAATTTTGGTAAAGAAAATGTAGTGTTAGATGTTATTACATCTACCATTAATAAGGAAATACCATAAAATGAGTAGGACAAGTCAAAAGCTTCCATAGTTAAGAGAGGATAAATATGAGGGAAAAGAAAGTTGTGAAATAATATTGAGGAATAGAATAATAAGACCTACTCCTGATACAAACAAGATAAAAAGAGGAAAACCCTAAAATTATCCAGCAAGATCCAAGGAAGCAAGAGTAAACATAGAGAAAGGAACTAAGTTAGTTGAACTTCTCTTTACCAAACAACAAAATGATATTGGTAATTTGTAGGTAGGGCCAATAGCCCCTAATGAGATATGATTACCATCTCATAATATATAAGGGGTGATAATGTCTCCTTAAAGCAGAGGCATATCAGGGTCATCTATTAAGTAATAAGCCTGATATCCTTTATATTTAGTAAACTAAATTGAAAAAATAGGAAGTTTCCAAAAGTATGAAAGCAGTATAGACAAGATGTGAATGGGATGCTATAAATTTTGAAGGAGTGGCAGGGGGAATTCTAACTTATAGAAATCCTGTTAGAATCTCCTATGTAACCATTCATAAAACTAGGCATTGGATAGCCTCTTTAGTCACATGTTTCTTTATAGATATTCATCTTTATCAATATCTATGGACCTACAACTCATTCAGGAAGATCAAAAGTTTGGAATGGGATTGAAGCCTTTATGATAAGTAAAGAACAAGAAACCCGTTTAATCATAATAGGAGATTTTAATGCCATAACCAAGCTAGATAAAAAAAATTGTGGGAGTTAAAAACTAACCCAAATCTTGAGATATTTCTCATCTTCTATTTAACTTAATAATTTATGGTAGGTTGAGTTTGAAGAAGACAAATATACATGGACCATTAACAATACAAAAATTAGATATATGTATTATGTTAGATCATTGGCTAGATGAAGGAAATTATGCTAAAATTAATACCTTGACAAGGATTGGTTAAGATCACTGGCCAATAAAAGTTAAAATGATGATAAGTGAATTCAAAAAATATCATATTTTAAATATGAGCATATGTGGGAAGATCATCCTCAATTTGTTGATATAATAGCACAAAAATGGAATTATTCAAGAAATGGTGGGTTGTATACACTTCCAAAATAAATTAAATCAATGGCATCTAGATTAAAATAATGGAATAAGAACACTTTTGAACTAAAAGATAAACTTTCAAAATTTCAAAAAGGTGAGCATAATAATCCAAGCTTAGAAGAAAGGGAGTTAGTGAATATCACAATATTTTGAGTAAAGAAGAGAAATTTTGGAGATTAAAATCAAGATACACTTGGTCAAAAGGAGATAAAAACACAATCTTTTCCATAGGATGGCAATAGTACAAAGATCATCATCCAAAATTAGTAGAATTAAATTAGTAGAAGGGGTTTAGATTGAAGACCAAAGTGAAATAAAAAAGGAGACAAGGTCTTTTTATCAGAATATTCTAGGATCAAAGGAGTTTGAATCTCTTAATGATAAACTTCTACAATAATTTCCTTTAGTTATAATAGATAAAGACAATAGAAAACTAATGGAGCCTATTACTCTATAAGAAGTTCATATAGATTTTTTCTATTTTAATAAGGATAAATCCCTAGGTCTAGATCGGCTCTCTCCAACATTCTATCAACACAGTTGGGATATAGTGAAGGATTATTTATTGGTGGTAGTGGATCAGTCTAAGGTAAAACAATACACACCTTATAAAATAAATGCAACATATCTTACCCTGATTCTAACTAACAAGGATGCAAAATTATTTGAATCATTTCAAATCATAAGCCTATGTAATATGACATATAATATTATTTCCAAAGTGATGGTGAATCAGTTAAATACCATTATTAGACAAAATTATTTCATAAGAGAAAGGAGGATTTGTGAAAGGAAGACAAATTCTGGATGGGATCATAGTAGCTCATGAAGTTATGCATTCAACAACTTCAAGAAAAATAAAAGCAATGATTCATAAACTTGATATGAGTAAGGCCTGTGATGGGGTTAAATGGGATTTTCTTTTTACAGTATTAGAAAAGTTTGAATTTGAGAAGAAATGAGTCATACGGATTAAAGCTTGCCTCTATAGTGTCATATTTAGTATTGGTTAATGGGTTAGTAACATAATCATTTAAATCCAAGAGAGGCCTTAGATAGAAATATCCTAAATCACCATATTTGTTCATTATTATGGTAGAGGTTTTGGGTAGGAACTTGAAGAAGGCTTACAAAGATGGGATTATAAGTGGATTTAAGACTAGTAATAACATCAACAACATTACCCATCAAAAATTTGTAGATGATACAACCCTTTTTATAAGGGAAAGGATAAATAAGGCCAAAGCTTTGAATAACTTATTAAAAGAATACAAAAGAGCATCAGGGCAAAAAGTTAATAGGTAAAAATCTAAAAATTACTTCCTAAACACCCCTACTAAAATTAGAGTAGGGATATGCATGCTACTTCAAATGGAGGAGGCAAATTTGTCAGCAACTTATCTAAGGATGCCCTTATTTGAGAGGGAAATGAGGATAGAATTATAGAATCTAGTTATAAGTAAAGTTTATAATAAACTACTAACATGGAAAGGTAGATGGTTATTGTTAGCAAGAAGAGTGCAACTAATTAAATTAGTCTTACAAACCATTCCAACATATTATATGTCCTTGTATACTATGCCAAAATCGATAGAAAAAAGTTTAATCTATATTATGCAGTATTTTTTATGGTCAAGATTATTGATGTTAGGAGGCAGTTGAGTAGAAAAATAAGAACAATGATTATTTTGAGGGGAGCCAAGGATAAGTTGATTTGGAAGTTGAATAAATCAAGAGAATACACAATAAAAAGTGAATATAATCTAAAGCACCATCAAAATAGGAATATCGCAAGAATATGGAGAGATATTTGGAATAGCCAAAGAATTCCTAAAGTTAAAATGTGTGTTTTGCTAGATCATAGAAGAATTTTATCTTGGGATAACCTTATGAAAAAGGGTTTTCATGGCCCCTCAAAATGTATTCTTTGTAAAATGGAGGAGAGTATAAACCATCTCTTGGGACACTACTCAATAGTCTAGAAACTATGGCAATGAATTCTTAATATGTTTGGTAAATGCATAGTGATGAATGGTTAAGGCAATGGTATAGCACTTTTAAAAGTAATGCTTTCCAAAAATTCTAGGATATATCAAAAGATACAATACTTTGGATAGTTTTGCTAGAAAGAAATAAAAGAATATTTAAAGGAAAAAAAGTAGTTTAGAGGTAATGAAAAAGAAAATTTGTTTAGACATAGAGGAGTCTAAACCAATCCTATCAACTCGCCCAATCTCTAATATGGAAGCAGAGAACCTTGATATATGGAGTCAAGTCATCAAATGGAATTATGATGTTGGGGATAGGATAAACAAAAAGAAGGAAAATAATATAGTGGAAACCACCAAATGTGAAGTTGGTCAAATTGAATTTTTATGGAGCATCTAAAGGAAATTTAGGATCAACAGGAGGAAGAATAATTAAAAATAATAGAGGAGACATTTTGTCTCCTTACGCTTTCAATAGTGGATTTAAGACAAATAATAAAGTTGAAGTTTGGGCAACTTTGGAAGGGTTAAAAATACGCAAACAAATGAAATGGAACAAAGTATGGATGAAAGGTGATTCACTCAAAGTTATAAATGCAATTTTAAGGAAAGCAAAGGCTCCATGGAACATATAAGAGATAATTGTGGAAATTCAAGAACTTGCTATAGAGTTTGAAATCAGGTTTACACATACATTAAAGGAAGGAAACAAATGTGCATATAGGTTAGCTAATAGAGGGGTTTTAATTAAGGATGTTGAAGTTACATTCTCTTTTCCTTGGTTAAAGGAAGTAGTAATTTTAGCTGAAGTTGACAAGAAAATGTTGACTGCTTGAATCAAATAATTATTAAGATTTACTTTAAAGTTTTCCATTGGTAATATTTGCTTTATTTTGTGTTTTCATATATACTATTTATTACAATTTTGTGGTTGCACTTGTGCTTCAGGAAGGAAACTAGCAATCTAGATCTAGTAAATCAAGCTATGATAGTATGATGTTTTGGAAATATTACTATACTAAGATGCAATGCATAGATAGTAGAGGTGAAGTTTTGGTATTGTGAAGGCTACTGTAGAAAAATGTTAAGAAGGATGTTGAACTCTGAAATATTTGTATTCACAAAGAAAATTGAAAAGTTCCAAAAAAATATCAAGAATTCATACATTTTATGTAAAATGGTGTAGGTTTCTAGCTATAGCAACTCAATTGAGATGAGAATTGAATATGTTTGTAAACTCTCATGGTATAAAGAAAAAAATTGTGATTTATCAAGGATGGAGGACCCGAGTACAACCCATTGTTCTTTAGAAAAAAAGAATAATCTTTAATTAAAGTACAACCCATTATTCTCTAGAAAAAAGAAGTAATATTTGATTAGTTGTAAAAGATTTCCATTACATTTTATGGTGATGAAGTATATATATATATATTTAAATATTAATTTAAATTTGTTTTAAACTTAAAAATAAATTTCATTTAATTATATTGATTTAAGATTTTAATGGACCAATAATTAAACCTAATATCATAGTGAAAATTTTAAAAAGGAAATATGTTTTTGTCATTTTTATTCAAGTTAAATTACATAAATTCTTTATTTTTAGTAAGTCTATCTATCATTTTATCTACAAATTTGATTGAATAACTTGTGTCATATCACTGATATAATGATTTTGATACAAATCTTTAGTTAAATATAAAAATATTGCAATGATCATCTATAGTGTTAAAGTTAGCTTTCAAAAGCAAACAACCTCGTATCTTATAACATTTTTTTGTAGTTGATAATATCAAACCATATTAACATGAAAGTCATTTCTATAAAAAAACATATTTATTAAATTGAGGAACTAAAGAATTATTTTGATAAGTATTTTAAATCATAAATCAATAAAACCTATAAACTTTTAAAATGTTTGTAAAGAAAGGTTTAAGTAATTAGATACTTGTAATTTTAAGTTGAGATATCAAGTGACATTAGTTTAACTGATTAGATTCCTCAACATTACATTTCAAAGAAGGAGGCCCAGGTTCAAATATTGCCAAATGGTACATAAATAATATCTAAGCTTTGTTGTAATACCTCTATGTGGTGAAGATGTAATATGGATGGTGCTAATTTCAATCACACATAACCCATTACCCATTGAAAAAACTTTAGGTTGAGATAGGCTTACAATTGTTGAAGAATATTTTATGAATATTTCTATCAAATAACATTAGTTCAATTAATTAAATTCCTCGACTTTCAAGAAAAAGATAAAACTTTTCTTAGTAATACATGCATAATAGTCTAACTATTGTAATACCAACGTATGATGTTGATGTAATATAGGTAAGACCAAGTTTAAATCTTATTAAGCTATAAATAAATAATATATCAAGTGTTTGATGTAATATGGGTGAGGTTGTACCTCCAAGGACTAGGTGGATTGGTAAGTGTTAGTTTGGCTAGGCACTTACCAAGAAGAGACCCAAGTTCAAACCTTGGGGGAAGCATGTTCCAAAGGTAGTAGTCTGATCTGAATCCTTTGAGTGTGTGCTATATTGATGATGACGATACGAATCCCGAGCACCCAATGGTCCATTTCACATCGGGTCATAAAACAATGAGATGGAATATATTTGGTGGATGTAGCTCCAAATTTCAAAGTATTAAAAATTTCATAAGTCATTATCAACCATTTAAAAACAAAAATAAATGACAAGTATTTTATAGATTTAATTGTAGAAAAATTATGAGCATGTAATAACCGTTTACCTACTTTAATCAAAGAGCTCTCAAAGAGATCCTCCAGGACTATGAAAGAGTGGTTGGGCAGAAAGTGAGTTTGAGGAAAAGTAAGGTGTTCTTCTTGAATACTCCTCTCGGCAAGTAGAGGAAAATTGTTGAGATCTTGGGTTGTGAGATTGACTCCCTTCCATCAGTTTATCTAGGACTACCAATGTTCAAAGGGGGGATTAAGACTTCTTTATGTGAACCAGTTGTAGAAGGAGTTCAAAGAAAATTGTTAGGATAAAAAGGGGCGCTTTTAAGCCAAGCAGGTAAAATTATGTTAGTTAAGTCTAATATGTAGAGCATATTAGTGTCCTTCTTTTGTCTCTTACAAATTCCAGGAAATATTCTTTAAAAACCTGAACAAATTCAACGATCCTTTCTCTAGTCTGGTTCTGAGGAGAAGAAGAAGTTTTCGCTTATGGCATGGGATCAGGTATGGAGTAGGAAAGAGTTGGGAGGTATGGGCTTAAGAAGAATGAAAATGTTAAACAAAGCACTAATAGCTAAACAAGGTTGGAGATTGGTTCAAAAAGATAATGTTAATTGGGTTAAAATATTGGTAGCTAAATATTTAGGTAACACTAGTAATTTTCTCATAGATCCAAGTCCTGCCCTTGGCTCAACATTCTGGCGCAACATTGTTAACAACCACTCTTATATCATAAAGGGTGGAAGATGGGTATTAGGTAATGGGCAAAGCATTGATTTTTGAAAAGACGCATGGACAACTGATAGACTATTAGAATCATATCCTCATATGAGTTTGGTGGAACTAATCACAAGCCAAGCTTTTGGTCTAAAGGTATGTAACTTCATTATCTTTGTTAATGATAGAAAATGCTAGAAATCGTTTGTTTTTTTGGGTATTTCGCAGGAATAAGGAATTGCATTAAAATATATGATGGACATCCTAAAGTGGATGGTTATTCCTAACCAGGATAGGCCATATAGATTGGTGTGCGGGGCTGAGAAGGACGATTGCTTTTCTGTTAAGTCAACCTATCTAATGTTAGATGTTCCCTTTGATCCCTAGTTTTTCGTTAGTAATATCTAGCTGAAGGATCTTACCACCAAAGTTAATGTTTTATTTTAATTTGCGGCTCAAGGGGGGTTCCTCAAATTGGATAATTTGTAAAAAAGAGGATTGGTTATCTTGAACATATGTTACCTATGTGGTAGTGTTGAAGAATCACTCGTGCACCTGTTGTCTGACTATTCCTTCTCTCAGTCTATCTTCTCCTAGTTCCTGAGGGCTGTTAGTGTGGTTTGGGTTTTATCAAAGTTGTCTGACTTGATCATTCAATGGAGGTATCCCTTTCTATCTTCGCACCTTTGAGCTTTTTGGTCCTTTGGTTAACCTCATGTTTTGTGGCGTATTTGGAAGGAGAGGAATTCTAAAGCCTTTAAAAATATATCCTATCCAACTGAGTTTGTGGCACTTCATGTTGTTGCTGCTATTGCTGAGAATGTGGATGCAATTTCTTTAGATAAGGTCACTTCCATTGGGGATTTGGTGGTGGAGTCAACTCTTGGATTTAGAGCTTATTCTCCCGAACATTTCCCTAAAGCTCATGCTAGACATACTACTATTTGGGAACCTCCTCCTCCTAGCTGGTTGAAGCTAAATTTTTATGGAGCTCCTAAAGGGAATCCAGGACCAATAAGTGTGGGGGGATTTGTTAGAGACTCTGATGGGAGGATTTTGTTGGCTTTTGCTAAAAATTTAGAGCGTTAGACCAGTCATTTTGCGGAGGCACAATCTCTCTTTCAAGGGGTTTTTCAACAAAAAAATTTGAATGGTAGAAAGGTAATTATTGAAGGGGATTCCCTCAATATCATTAATATGCTCAAAGGTGTTCATATCCCTTCTTGGACGATCACAAACGAACTTGCTGAAACCCAAAGATGAATTTTAACCCTCGAAGTAGTTGAGATTAAGCATGTTTACAGGGAGGGAAATAGATCGATACATTTTTTAGCAAACTTGGGACTTTTGCAGGAAAGATGCACAATTTGGCAGGAGGATTTCGCAGATGGATTAAATCAAATAGATTATAAAATCTTGAGGAAATAATTTATTTTCAAATGGCTCTAATCTGCGATAGTAGGGATCCCTTGGGAAAATTTGATATTTGTCCTACTCGACTATTATATAGCTTTGTTGTTTGTCTGTTTTGTGGATCCTTCTTGGTTTGCTATGTTGATATCTTTATTCATTATTTCCAATTGGTTAGTTTATCCACTCTTGTAAAAGGTTTGAGGCACCTTTCAAAACTTCTTCATCCATCTTATCAAAAAAAAAAAACATTTGCTCAAATATGCATGCATCATTGCTATATTGTTCTCATACCACTATGTGAGTGTGATCCAATATAAGTAAAACCCATTTTAATCCTTTATAATCAATTTAAAAAAAATATTCACCTACTTTGATATGATACTACTTAAATATGATAATGTGCAGGAAAATTATCCAAAATCTTAAATTTAAGAAATTAATATATATAAAATAGACTTAATATATTTATTTAAGTAGTCATTCTCAAAATATTGAGAAATATTAAATGTTTGATAAATTGTTATCGCTTATTTTTTTTTGAATTTAGCGAAAAACCCTTTACGGGGTCAACTTGGTTTGAGAAACCAAGACCAAAGGGTTCTACATCGTCAAAATCACCCGAAGTCGTGTCCAACCCTGATCGCACCAACATTATCAGCTGGATTTTGGGTACCTAGTGTACGTTTGGTAAGATGGAGATTCGAACCAAGGATCTCCCTTGGAGGATTGCCCTACCCTCTCCAACTCACCTACAACACCTAAATTGTTATCACTTATTTTAAAACATAAAACTTTGACAATTATTTTTACAACCTGAATTGTTATCACTTATTTTAAAACATAAAACTTTGACAATTATTTTTACAAATCAAGTGTAATCTAGAACTTAGAAAATTATAAATTTGAAATATATTTTTTAATACAATATATCTCACCTTCTAGGGCATCGGGGTTAGACACTCTAAGGCATTAATTGGGGTTAGACACTCTTAGGCATCCGGTAAGATCCTCTAAAGCATTGGGGTGGATAAACATTTGATTGTTATCTTCTTCTTTTTTTTGGTACATAGAAGCAATGGTTACAATCAAGATTTAACATTTGATTGTTATCATTCAACATATCTTTTTTATTACAATTAAAGTTTAAACTTTAAAATTTCTAAAAAAGGAAACCAAAACCTTAATTACTAAATTGTCCTTATAAAAATATAAAGATGCAATAATTAAAACTTGTCTCAAATCTTATCTGCCTTTGATTAACTTAAAAAATTATAAACATGCAATAATTATTCACTTATGGCAAACATTATTTGGTGTAATGGTAGTTGCCTAGGAGGTCGATTTTTCTTGTATTTGTTCGTACTAACGCTTATATTTATAAATATTTGTAAACAATATTCAATATAAAATTATTCACTTTATTTAATACAATAATGTGTAGGAAACTTGTCCAAATCTTATCTGCCTTTAATTCTTTGAAAATATACTTTTCCTCGATGCAATATTTTCACGTTTTTCCTTATGCATCCTTTTCCAAATTTAACCATGACCACGACGAAGGGATGCATGTGTGAATATATACTATGGATAAATCTTTATGATTAAATATAGGGTTAAATAATATTTTTTAATCATAATTCTTCATAAAATCGAGATTTATATTTATTAATAAAGAATTTAACACAACCACCACACATCTACTTGCTCACGTTAAGGTTAGAGAGTTATATTTATTAATAGAGAATTTAACACACAGCCACCACACATCTACTTGCTCACGCACCTCCCAAAAAAAACCAAAACGACTAGAAGAAAAAAAAATTCAATGCGTTCCTTGGATTTATTTATTTATATATTAAACATTGACGTGTCACTCCTCACCTATCATTGATGCTGTTTTGCTTCCTCTCCCTAGAGGATAAGGCCTAATGCTGATGATTCTTTCACGGGATCCCATGCAAGAGGCAACAACAGGAGTGATTTTCATTTAATGGTATAAAGACAGTATTTTTTCCGAATCTAGTGCCAGGTGTCAATTTTTCATAGAAGAAAATACATTGACACCTTTCATGATATTTGATAGGAAACTAAAAAGTCCTGTTGGGTTTTGTGAAAGCCATTGAAGTCACCATCCAACTGCAATTATACATGCTTGTTTGTAATCATTTGTTCACGGGATTCAATCCAAGGTAGGGTGCAGAAAGCCTAATGTTCAGCAGTATCAGATAACACTTTTAGCTATGAAAGGAGCTTCGTAGAAAAATGGAGATACCCACCTCACTTCTTTTTCTTTTTTGGTTAAGGGACTCTTTTGGTGGCGGTCAATCCTCTACCAGTCCAGATAATGATCCAATCACCTCTTTACATGCTATATTTATAAATAGGTGAACTACTTTTTTTAAAGTCTCGGAAGTCAAAGAGAAAATTTAGAAGCGTAGACTACAGACTTAGGTGATTCAAACCTGAACCAAAATTGTTGTAATGTGAAGGCTTATTGTTTGTACCCAACATTTAACCTATCTTTGCATGCTACTACTTAATCATCTAGAAACAAAATGGTGCATAAGTTTGTTTCATGTCAGTGTACAGATTATGTAAAGATATGGAAACTAATGGCATTTGGGAAGAGACAAGGAAACATGGTGCTAAGCTGCTGCCAAACTGAGATGATCCAACCAACCATCTTGTTTACTTGTTAACACAAGATAATATATTCCTTAAGGTGAGAATGAATAGACCTCTCTAATATATTCCTTAAGGTGAGAAAGAATGGACAAGAGAGAGGTCAAGGGGCTAATATATTCCTTAATGTGAGAAAGAATGGACAAGAGAGAGGTCAAGAGGCTATTCCCCTGACGCGCAAACCTACCGACCTCTAGGAAAGTTTGCGAGCCGTGAAGCCTCGCAGAAAGAACTTCAATATGCCATGAGTACATATATAAATTGAATTTGGTGATGGACTGAATAGTAAAAGGTTTGCAACACATTAAATTAAAGGGACCCACGTCAACTTTAAGAAATGGTAAATGGAGTGGGTAAATGGTAAGAGTTTTGTATCGGATGAGGCTCCAATAAAAAATATAACGTGACATAGATTGGAATTGGTAAAAGGCAGGAGGGTAAAGAAAAAGTTGTGAGGGGAGTTCCCGGTGCTTTCTAAGATGCTTCCAGGAGTGCCCAAAATTCTATGGTCATGACCCGGAGAATGGGGGCCTATTGTCAGCAAATAGAAAGCATATGGGTTTTGAGGGTTGCCAATTTGGGATTTTGAGTCTGTTTTGTCTGAATTTTCTATTCTAGCAAATCTCTTAATCTGGCTTTTGCTGCAGCAGCTGCTGATGACGGGGAAGGAGGAATGAAGGACACAAAGTACATTCAAAGGATCTCGAAGTTAACCTTCACTAGTTCTTTCTCTTCAGGGCGTGCTTGGTCAATTTCTTTTCACAAGTAAAGCCAATAGGCCTCTAGTCCCTGAGGCCTGGTTTGAGTGTTGGTTCAATGTTACTGAACCTGCTCTGGTTTTTAAGGTTTTTTTTCTCGGTTGGTATTTGACCAATTTGATTAGAGGCGACTTCTTCAGAGGCCCACAAAACACCCATAGATGGGCTGCCTAAGTAGCCCTATGTTCAAGCACACCCTGTAAGCCCAATCATGTTTGGCAATTAAGTACATAACCCTTATATCGTGGAGGATGTCTATGAATTTGGGTTTAGTGGGATTTCTAGAGTGGCATCTGTCAGAGATCCTCCGGTACGGGTTTTAGCCCTTCCTAAGTACCCTTATTGTCAGATACACTCTTTAGGGTCTTTCAATATGTCCTTTGTGATCAACTGTCGACAATTTTGCTTCAAGTCTCCTTCTACAAGTGTTTTCCTCTAGGTTTTTGTCAATTTTTACTTTAAAATATTGACCCATATGTATCGTTGTGTAAAATTCTTGATAGCATGCTTGTGAAGGCCCTATTGGTTCATGTCTCTATGAAGTTGTTTCAAGCCACTAATCCACATCAAATGTGTCTAGTGATATGTCAAAAATAGTCCTTTTCCGCTGAAAGACATCGTTTTTAAGGCTATTTTTACAGAGCTCCTTGATAACATATTTACAGAATCCTTGCCTCTGTAAACCATATGCCTAAGGCCAAGTAAGCACAAGAAAAATGCTTGAAAGCAAAACTTGAGTCTTTTTTCCCATGTCGTCTAACCCAGTAATGAGTGATGTCTTTCAAGTGCAGTAGCCACTTCTTACTGGCAATTGTAGTATTATTTTAGGATAAAATGCCTTGCATCTGTTTATGATGTCATATTCTCAAATGGTCTCGGGAGAAGACAAAAAATCACCAAGGACAGAACCTGTGAAAGCTACTAGAGTTCTTCCAGAAGGCACCAAAGCTGGTGGGTTGTGCACGGAGCAGGAGGCTGGCCAGAGCCCAAAATCAATGCAGAGCCCTGTTTATGAGTTCAAATTGGAGGACAAATGGTTGATTGATCCGAAACATCTCTTTGTAGGGCCAAAAATTGGAGAGGGTGCTCATGCCAAAGTATACGAGGGGAAGTGAGTTTTTCTCGTCCTACCCACTCTGTATTTTGTTTTTGTTGTGGGGGTAAAAATTGCCTCAGAATCTCTGCATGAAATTCGTCTTACAATTTATTTTGGTCCTTTGTCTTAGCAGTTTGGGCCCAATGAATAATTATCTAACACCCATAGGCCTTCAATTTGGCACTGGTATGTCCCTTCCAGAGTTTTCATAGATTGTTCTATATTGTGCTAGTTTCCATCCCTAGGGCAGATTTTCTCTTTACTCTTATAAAAGTAGTGAGGAGATATCGAGGTTCCATTATACAATTTAATATTAGGTATATTTGGTGTGATCGTTATCTAAGTATCGTTTTCTCAATGGTGGTTATGCCTTAAATATCTATGGAGTTCACCAGATTCAGCCCTTCTTGCCATGAGAAATAAATAGTCAATTGACTTTTGATTTTGAGTTGGTGATGCGGAGGGCTCAAATGCTAAGTAGAAGGCCCATGTTCAAAGCTTGACTGCATATAAATTCTAGCAGGAGGGTTGTTCCCTCAACAAGAGAACACGTATACAACGTTCATGAGATTGCCTTGTTATTATGATCATTATTTCTAAAATATTTTTGAAAAGCGCCGACTAGGTCTTGAACCCAGGAACTCCCAGTAATGCTTCATGTATTTTACTACGGAGCTACTGGCCCTTTTGTCTGAGTATTTTTCCAGTGTGTGGATTGACCTTCCAAAATGTGTGTGTATTTTCAACCTGGATCTCTGGTGACACATGTTCATGTTGGCTAGAATTTGTAGACTGTGGTGAAAAATGTGGAAGAACCCCATCTGTATTGTCGTGGGATCCAACAAAGTATGCTTGCAAAATTAGTGATATGCTTTTGATAACGTTTTGCAGGTATAAAGACAAGAATGTTGCCATAAAGATAATACAGCCCGCGGATGCTCCTGAAGAAATGGCTAAACGGGAGGCACGGTTTGCAAGAGAGGTGTCTCTGTTGTCACGTGTGCAGCACAAGAATTTAGTTAAGGTTTGGCTCTATCTGCCATTTTTGCAATGAGCGGTCTTGAATTAATTGTGTAATTATTTGTAGAAGAAGGTCCACAGTGTCATTTGTGTAAGGAGTAGTCTCTCAAACAATGCAGGAATAAATTATCACATATTGAATTATTTGAGCTGCATTCAACAATTCCTTTATGTAATGGGCATATGGTTATTCCTGTCTTAGAGCGAATTTCTTTAGTCTTGCCTTTAGACTACTCAATTTCAATATGGTTATAGGAGAACCTGTTAGATGAAAGCCCCCTACACAGATTTTTTATGGTCTGATTTGACGTGTGACCTATATTTTGGCATCAATATTGTTTCTTTTTTGTTTCCCTTTTTGTATTTTTTCTGAGATGCAGATTTACAACTAGTTTGCTTACTTTTTGTAAACAGTTTATTGGGGCTTGCAAGGAGTCAGTTATGGTGGTGGTCACAGAACTTCTATTGGGCGGGTCACTGAGGAAATACATGATGAACCTACGACCGAAGAGTTTAGATTTGAATCTTGCACTGACTTTTGCACTGGACATAGCTCGGGTCATGGAGTGTTTACATAGAAACGGAATAATTCACCGTGATCTTAAACCTGGTATGGTTTATGTTCATTGTTATTGAACTTTTGTTTTTTGGGTGTTTCTAGTGCTTGTATGCATTTTTCTTCTTACATCTGCAGATCATGTAAAAAAAATGATCTTAATTTTTTCTTAAATTTTTGCATACATAGGTGATCCTTGGTCATCTACGGCAAACGTTGGAATAAATAATTATAAAATTATACAGACATCAATCAGGAGGGGACACAGGACTTTATTAGCACTCTCCTAAATTATTGGAAAACAATACAGCAACAAGGCATTACAATAAATATAGCTATAAATGCAGGAATGTAAAATACTTAATTATTTGCCAAAAATTTCAAAAAGTTTGGTTACTTGTTTTACATGTATGCTAGAATTGTCATTGAGCAGCAAGGCATATGCTTCCAACTTTGCCTGCATAATGGTCTAAGGTACAGTGGGATTTTGCATAAGTTCTTGTCCTGAAACTTTCTCTACCAAGTCCTGAAGCAGCTCAATTTGAGTGTAATTGCCAAATTTGTAACCCATTCAATATAGGGGAACAGAAAATGTTAGAAGACAATGCATTTGGTGGTGATATCTTGGAAATATATCAAAATTTTCTGCCTCTCCATAAATAAACTTAAAGCATATGTTTTAGACAGTCACATCAGGTTATTGGCTGTATGTCAATTAGGACCAAATACTTGTACATTTTAGATAGGCTTATAATTAAACCCTTTCTACTGTCTGCCCTAGGACATTGAGGGGAACAAAATTATTTAGAAGACAATGCATTTGGTGGTGATATCTCAGAAAAATATCTAAATATTCTGCCTCTCCATCAATAAACTTAAAGCATATGTTTTAGCAAGTCACATAAGGTTATTGGCTGTATGTCAAAAAGGATCAAACACTTGTACATTTTAGATAGGCTTATGACTCAACCTTTTCTACTGTCTGCCCTAGGACATTGAGGAAATGTCGCATTATAGCATTTTACAAAGTGTTTAGGACCACCATATTGGTCATGCATCCTCTTTGACTTTCAACCTTCAAAAAATGCTTACAAAAGGGAAGGTAGTTGCTTTGTAGCCTCTGCAAGGTGGAGGAAGGGTGGGAGTGGAGGAATTGTCATCATCAAAACATCAAAATACATCCATCCTTTTTATATTTGCTTTCCTTCATACTGCACCAGATCATTGGTTATAATCTGAACAATGTTAGGGTTGCGGCATGTTTTTGATACTATTCATAATCTCTATATATCTCTTGTGAATGCAGTCCTTTCTGGTTACTGATTTCATGGTATTCTAACAATTAACTTTTGGCAGTATCTTTCATTTTCAAGGATTGCTGTGATGGTAATCTGTTGAGCGGGGGCTTGTTTGAGCATGATTCTGCCTGTTGTTTAGCTGGAGGGCATTTTACAATCAAAGTCAAGTATCTAGCACTCCCCCTGGCCAGATACTCATATCTACATTTCAGATATGGATAGAGATACAAATCTACTATACTTCCTGTATATTGGATGCCCTTATATGGTCCATATCTGATACATGCCCTTATATTGTCCATATCTGATACATGTCAATATGGTCTGGGCATGTCTAGAGCCATATCCACAGCATGATTTTAAAAAAAGAATTTACTTTTTTCAAAAAAGAAAAAAGGGAACTTTCCAATTAAAAAAAAATGAAAATCATGATTAATTCCTATATAAAAATGATATTTGCATAACTATTTTTATGCGTTATATTTTTGCCTTTTAATATAATGAATATGTTTTTTTTTTAATTCCGTGTCCAGTTATATATACATTAAGGGGTCTTGAAAATTTGCCATGACTTTATCCGAAGCTACGCCCATATCAGATACAGTATCCTTTTCCATCATGCAACATAGTGTACAACCAATGTGGAATATGAGTCCAAAGCAGAGTCTAAACCCAGGCCAAAGTATGGCTTATTATTGTTCCTTTTCTCTAGGGCCATATCTATAACTTATGGCCTATTTTCCCTTTTGAACGTGTGCCTTGATAATGAGAGTTCCAAGAAGTCAGTAATCATGGGAACACTGCCTTGTTCAAGATGTCTGAATTCTAAGCACGATGCTGCCATAATCTATTTTGTGCTCCATAAGCATGAAAAATATCTCTGTGGGCTGTTACATTTATAGGCTTCCATAAATACCTGATTTCATCTGAAAAAGTAGAAAGATGTGGCATAACAAGAGATCTTAAGGGCACTTGAAACCATGTATGGTACAGGGTAGTAGAACAGGTAAGTGAAAATTCAGGACCTGAATGTTAAGGTAGATTTCATGGTAGAAGCGGTTGTTTAGTAATTTGGGTTAGCTCTTAAGGTAAAGAATAGAATTAGACTTGGTATTTCATTTTTATGACTAGGAGACTTAGAACCAGCTTTTAAAGAGTTTTTATTATTTATCTTTCTTGGTTTCCCAAAACTTTCCTTGTTGCTGTTATCCAGGATCCTATATCGCGTTTAGTCAAAAAAACACACAATCCATCTTTTCAAATCTCCAGGCTGCCTGTTTTAACTTGGCCTGTAGTCACAACAATCCTTGCTAATAGATATGAGATATAGCCTGAGTTTCAGAATATGTGTTGTGAAGACCAGGCTTGTTTCATTGGCAATTGATTCAATCACACAAAAGCTTAGCAATGAGAAACAGACGTATCATCCAAGATTCGGGGATTACTCGTCGGTATATATTCTTGAACAATCTCCTTTCCTTCAAAACCCCACTAAGGAAGAGAGCTACTGTAGTAAACATGATATAGGTTAAAGTGACTTCTTCCATAACTTCTTTCCCTGTCCCTTTTTGGACAGGTATTTTCCTTTGTGCCACATTAGAACCAGTTATAAATGTCAAATGATCTGTGTTGAAAAGGTAACTTGTACTAATGGGATCCTTCGGACCTCCCTTAAAGCTCCCTGGGACAGAGTTACGCATAATGGAATACTTTACCCCTGAAAGTAACCCTGAAATTGCGAGAAGTTTTCATTTTGTGTTCCTGAATCAGCTTCGCCGCAGGAAAAGGTTGAATACACCTGCTTTTCTGTTCAAGTCCTTGGAGAAAACTATAATCCACACTAAGAAAGGTGACTCTACAGACCCGTTTCACCAAGGTCTTATAAAGATGATTTTTGACTTCGTGGCCAAAAGAGGAGGAAGAGTGGAGGACTTTAACAAGGTGTTAATCAGTGCTCCGGTGGAAGACCCCAATGTTGAGGTTTATCCTTCAATCTCTAAGAACGATTCTCGGAATACTCCTTCCCTGTCGAAGTCTGACCGCGCCCCTTCCGATTCTAAAGCCACCCCTGGGGTCAAGGTTTCGGAGCTGAAGAAGGAGAAAGGCGTCGCAGCTGAGCCTTCGAGAGGATCTAGAGGCAGCGAAGATAGGAACAGGCGCTCTAAGCGTCTGAGAGCCAAGGCAACAAAGAATGAGAAGGCCACCCTCTGTATCCCGGATTCTCAGGACTCCTCTCAGCTCATCAGGAAGAAAGCTAAGATGTCCAAGATGGCATCTGCAGACAAATTGAGGATCCCAGCCTTTCCGCAGGACCCCCTCGGGACTCCCAAGTCTGCCAGGGGTTTTATGAAGGACGTGCTGAGGTCTCTGAGAAGCACCCTGCAAATGGCCGTTTCCTTTGCCAACGAGGTTGACATGTTAATGTAATGGATTCAGTGGGATTGGAAGGAATCTGAGTCGGGCAAGGATCTTGTTTTGGATGATGTAATGGAGGATTGAGGGGTTCTCCTGGTTCTCTCAATCCTCATGTTCTCCTCATTCTCTTTTTGCCTTTCTCATGTTGTTTGGTTTGTCTTCCTGATGTTTTTAGGTCTCCTTGGTGGGGACAGTTTCAGTTAGGTTCTGTTTAGTTCTCTGTTTGGTATTTTTGTCTGCTTGTGTAAAAGGTTTGGGGACCCTTTCAAATCCCCTTCTTTTACCCAATAATATAAAAAAAAAAAAGGTAATTTGTACTTTCTATAATCTTTAAAAAGTTGTAGCGACTGTTGTATAGCTTAGTTAAACAGTCATTAGGTTTCTTATTTGTCAATTGGGGAGTGCAAGAATATAATAGTAATAAATTACTTCTGTTCTTTTTATATTTTATTTGAACCCTTAGATTGTGGCAACTGGCATCCCACAAATATCATGGGAAATGCCATCCACACTACCCATTCAGACTTGCAGTCATGGACATTATTACTGTGATGATCCTGAAAGAAATTAACTGTTGCTTCAAACATGTACATGACACCGCTAAACTTGTTGTGAGCAATTAGGAAAGGTAGTTTCATCAATAAAAACAAGAACATGGCATCAATCAAATTCCTTTTACTATTTAGTCTCTATATCTTTCATCTTTTGGTTACCTTTAATGATGTAAAAGTTAAGTAAGAGTGACTTTGACTAAACTCTTATGGAATAGGACCTGTTTCATTCCAAAAGTTGAGATTACTACCTGAGATTTTTCCCGTCCCTGGTAATTTGAGCCATGTTCTTTGAGTTTTATTCCAAGCCATTTCAGACCATCCGGGGGGTGTCTTCATCCTTTTCTCCCAAAATGGAGCAGTTTTGGTCAATGTGTGGATATATTGGAATACACACATGCTTTACTTGTTCGGTGCCATATATATGAAGTAATTTAACCGCTAAATGTGTCTTTCATATGGGTGGTAAATTGGTAATCTTCTTCTTCTTGTATTCTGCATTAAAAATGTTAATATTTCACTCTTCCTATGGCTTTGGGCAAATCTAGAGACCAGAATTTTTTTGCATCTCATTTCCTTGTATAGCCCATTTGATACAATTTGAAGTTTATGTTCTTCATGATGTTTGTACAAAGGTTTTGCAGTATTCTTTAATGTCATTGGAAGTTATTGTAGGTATTTAGCTAGACATGGCAGTTAACAAGTCTCCGGGGAATTTGGTTGCCATAGGTGTTATTTATTTCACTGAATGACAATCGTTGAAGATAGGGGATAAGGTGGGTAAGCATTGGTTGGAAGTTAAATTGTACAGGTGTGAAGAGGGAATTATTTTGTTTGGGTTATTGTTATTTTTTTGGAATTCCATAGATATGGTCCAAGTAGATCGAATTATTAATTTCTGCATGTTTCAAGTTGCAGAGCATGTTGTGCTAGAAAATAGTAAGAGCCTGATAAAAATTAAGAGACTAAGATTATTATAATTTGCTTCTGATCAAGGGTCTTAACGTACATGCGTTTTTGGGGGTTTGGTGAATGAGTGGACTTGAAATAATTTTTTTTGGCTATATTGCAACTTCAGACCATTGGACTCCTGCTTCATAGAACATATGTGTGGGGCACATGTATATATAATGTATGACCCTTAGGCTTAGATGAATCAGCAAGGATTTTTTTTTTGGTGAGCTTTGTCTGAGGGTCGAAACATGAGGGAAACATTTGAAATAAAAATATATATACTAAGGAAAAGTGAAAAGTTTTTTTTAACTAAAGGGGGTCTGATAGGTCAATTGGCTGTGTTGGCCAGGTTGGGACATAAAACATAGCCTTTACTTTTATATTTTTATTGTTCTTATGATGAATGGTCAATAGGTGTAATGAGAAAGTAGCCTTACTTTTCAATAGAAGCGAGACACCATTAGAATGGATTTCATTGTATATTTTGTCTAATGTTTGTGTTCTTTCCACTCTTCATGGGTTCTTCTAAGAATAATGCTTAATACTATGGAAAACATTCTTTTCTAGAGTAATACTAACATTACTCAGTTATTTTACATTATGTTGTTTACTTATTGCCATTCTTGACATTTACTAGGCATCAAATGTGCTTTCAGTCATGTGCTGTTGCTCCATATCATAGGCAAAGAAAATTCTACTGCTTATTGTTGGCTTCCCATTTTTTTAAAAAATATAAGATTTCAGTCCCTAATGGGTGTAGCATCTGCCGACATCTTTTTCATACACATCCTATTGCAACATAAGAGTATTGCTTGAGGAATAAAAGATAACTGGAGTTAGAAAACAACTACAACATCAATGTGCCTAATTTGAAAACATGGAAGAGTCTTTTTTATATTCATGAAATAACTGTTGGATTTCATGAGTTTTAGAAATTGGATCTCATGAGTTCTAGAAATTTGTTTAAAGCTATAGAAATTATTCTTTTCTAAAGTAGAAGTAGCATTACTTAGCTATTTTACATCATTTAAATTACTGACCGATTGCCATTCTTGGAATTTACTAAGCATCAAATGTATTTTCAGCGGTATGATGCTGCTCCATACTATCGTCATTTTTTTTTTGTGTTTCCCTCTTTTTTAAAATTTAAAATTTTAGTCCACAACCGGTATACCATATTCCAGAAACTTCTTTTCCATACACATCCTATGCAACACAAGAATCTATTGCTTGAGCAGTAAAGGATAATTGGAGTTGGAAAATAACTACTACATTAATGTGCTTATTTTGAAAACATGGAAGAATCTTATCCATATGCATCCTCGTGCAACATAAGAACTTGTTGCTTGAGAAGTAAAAGAACATTGGAGTTGGAAAATACCTATTACATCAATGTGCCTATTCTGAAAAGATGTTTTCCAGATTATTACTATGGGTGTTTCTCACAGAGGTTCATGTTTGAGTGCGTGCTTGACATTGTTTCTGAATTCTTTGGCACTTCTGTTTTTATGTTTTTTTATAAGATAGCTATCCCAACTTTCTTATTCTCTTATTTTCCATACCCATGTATGCTTTTGCTGGAAGGCTTTGTAAATTTTTCAGACTATCATTATTTTTTTCAAAAATAATCTAACAAGTTTCTCCCTTTACCAGATAATCTATTATTGACAGAAGACAAAAAGAAAGTCAAGCTTGCGGATTTTGGATTGGCAAGAGAGGAAACCTTAACCGAAATGATGACTGCAGAGACTGGCACCTACCGATGGATGGCCCCTGAGGTCCATAGCTATTATTTTGATTTTTTTGAGTCTTTCTGCTGTTTCTCTATTTTTGACCTTCAAAAGCATAATTAATTCTTTAGTTTGGTTGGTGCAGTTGTACAGTACTGTAACACTAAGACGAGGAGAAAAAAAGCATTACGATAACAAAGTAGATGTATACAGTTTTTCTATAGTCCTCTGGGAGCTACTGACCAATCGAATGCCGTTTGAAGGCATGTCCCACCTTCAAGCAGCATATGCTGCTGCTTTCAAGGTATGGAAATTTATATATGCATTTATTTTTTCCTTGAAAATTGTTGAGTAAGCAAAAGACCAACAAAAGGAAATTGGAATCTCACAATAATAGCATTAATGTTTATGGTATACTAATAATTTATGGTGTCTTAGAGATGAGTACTTTTGGTGGGGAGAAAAAACAAGCAGTATTTGATGTAATAGAAGATTAACATAATGCTTTCTTTGACAGAATGCAAGGCCAAGTGTAGAGAATCTTCCAGAAGAATTGGTCTTTATATTGCAGAGCTGTTGGGCAGAGGATCCAAATGTCCGTCCTGGCTTCACTCAGATAGTGCGAATGCTTAGTGCATATCTGTCAACTCTCCCACCTCCTGAAAACACAGCCCCACAACAGATTGTTGCCTCAAGAAATAACCCCGGTCCAATGGATTCGCCAGCTACAAGTTCTTTTGAGGAAAAGACCCAACAGGGAGAAGGTACAAATACAAAACCACAGAACAAATCCCAAGGACTGCTGCTATGTATTAGTCAATGCTTCATGTCGAGAAATTGACATAACCTTGTTTAGAGAAGTTGTTCTGCCTTATGCTTGTTGCAAAGTTCAAGACAATCTACATAAGTAATGTTTTCAGATGTAGTATGTACATTTAGCAGTTCAACAATGGTAGCTCTGATTGATGATGCCACAAGTCACTTCTTGGTTCAGCAAATGCAAACCATTGTATACTAGATATTGTCTTATTCTTGCTACAGAAATTTTAACCCATTCCTCCAACCACTAGAGTAGTGGATCTATGCTATCTTCGAATGGGGAGGATAGAATCTAGATATCATTTAGGTTAGATAGGCCTGTAAAATTATTGACACAAAATGCTATTTGTGAAAATCTGATGTACCAACTAATCATTATAATCCATTGGTTGATATCTAAATACATCTAATGTACCTTCTGAGTAAAAGGGGTTTTATGGCCAACTTCAAAAGGAGTTGGTATCAAGTATGCATATCCAACATACAATGTCATATATATGTTTAGCAGTTCTCCAGTGTCATATTTGGTTGATATTTTGAAAAGTTGTTTCTTGGTTTGGTTAATGCAAACCATTATGATGTACTACATATGTCTTGTATTTGCTTCAGAAATTGTTGCCAAGTCCTGGATTCATTCACATTGTGAATGGAAGACCCCTTCAATAGATACCTTTTAGGATAGGTATATGCTTATTCTTGCAAATGCGATTCATGAACCTCTGATGCATGACTAATGTTGGGGTGTTTGATCTGTATGCATTAAGGGGGCTTCTTAGGTAATTTCCAACGAAGTTAAAGATGGGGAGGAACATGATACGTTGTATTAGTTGCTTCTGAATTTAGTTTATTTGGTTTTATATCTACTCATTTAATAATGGCCTTCAGTTCAGCCTTTTGTGGCTTAAAAGAACACAACCACTTGGATGGACTGTCTTTGATGATTTTGCTGTTGATGCATTGGCAATTATATTAAAAATGGCTTTATATATGAGTTTATATTTTGAACATTGAAGCAAAATATATATTCCATGCCTTGGAATCCATTGTAGATGTCTATATATTTGGTTTGGATAGATTGGCAAGGAATGTCTAGGTGCCTAATTAGTAAGGCTATGCTTTGTGTATCGAAATATGAAATTTGTAGAGATGTAATTTTTTAGCAGTGGACACCATACATCAGTATTAAATTCCAATTGCAACAAACAGGTGCAATTTGACATGTTTGAGTTACCATGGAAGCCTTGTCTAGTTCTACTGTTGGGCTTTATGCTCAAGGCAAATTATTTGATTTGTACTTAGTTGTTTTTTAATAAGCAAATGTTCCTGGTTTATTGGAAAGTGAGAGAAAGGAGACACTAATGTGGAATGATATTACATATGCAACAAGAAAGCATTCACCAACTTATATTCTCCAAGAAGAGACTTATCTTTTTTCATTTGAATTTGGAATGTTGGTTCGACTGTGTTTTTATTGGTAAATTTCTCTATTGGTGGGGTAACCTCTGGCTTAGCTACTATCATATGGGATATCTTTTTGGTCAAATTTTCACAAGCAAGGTTACATTCATTGAGATGCGCCATAATTTGCCCTATTTTTTATTTAAAGTTTTTGGTAAAATGTGCACATATCATTATGATAAGATTTGAGCTTTGGTCTTTATATTGGGAGCCCATATTTTTTATTTTGATTTTACATGGTGGAATCAGTAGCCACCATGAATCCAGGCAGCCTATCCGGTTTTTTTATGGCTGTCACAGTATTCCGCGCAGTTCACCCTATTCGTTGCCACATAGATATCCGCTGCCACACAGATTTCCGCACAGTTCGTCCCTATAACCACCATGTCACTATCATTTTAAACCTTTTACGCCGTTGAAAGCACCAGGAAAGGGACAAGTGTTCAGTCCGACGAGGTCCGAGATTAGGTCCAAGATTTGAACTTTGGACCCCTGCCCCCTTACGGGGTTTGGGGGAACCAATTGGTCTACACCTTGGACCTTGGAGCCCATATATTTAACCCCATTAAACGTACAACATTTATTTACAATATATATATATATATATATATATATATATATATTTGATTGAGGTTAGTGTGAGAAACCTCTATGATCAACGTTCAAGGCTAGGCATCTCTTTCCAACCATGACCTTTGATAAGTGTGAGAGCTGAGCTTATCAATAGGAGCCAAACACACAACCATACACACACCCACCTCTTCAGACACTCGTCCACGTTGCGGTTCGAACCTTGGACCTCTTGAAGAAGAGCCAAAGCTTAAACCGTTGCGCTGTCCCCTAGGGACTTCAAATTTATTTGAGTATTTTGATAAAAAACTTTTAGGTTAGAAAGAAACCTTGAGAGCCGCCTTTAAGTGATCGTGTATACTGTTCCATTCAAATATATCACTATCTAAAGGGAAACCACGAGATTTTTTTTGTATATCATTATTAGAGCTTGTTTGCATTTTACCATTGTAAAGCAATATTCATAATACAAATGGTGTATATTTGTCTACAAAGGAATATGAAATACTCATGTATTAAAAGAAAATTGAGAAATTGCAACCAGTGAGCAAGCATGGAACTTAACTTACATATCAACTTTTATCTAAGATAGAACAGATGATAAAAGTTGCTAAGCCTTTTAAGTAGAAAGGATCATTTACGTACATCCATTATAATAACTTACATGTGCCCTCTTGAAATAAGAGCACACACTCCACATCCAACCCAAATGGCTATAACAAACCACCCCATAAAACTTATTGTTTTATTTTAAATTGATTATATAAGATTAAAATGTGTTGCATTTAAATTATATTGCAATGGAGCTCTTGTGATATATCAATCACAATAAATTATATTATTATGTTACCTATAGGAATTGAAATTTGAGAGGCTCTTGTAGGCCAAACATTTTAACATGTGGGACTTCAACTTTATGGATGAGTATCCATAAGATTAAAAAATTGGTTTTATGATTTGAAATTCATTTTTGCCGACCATTTGTTTTAATTCTATTGGGTACAAGTTTTAAGGTATAGGGATGAATGTTAAGGTTCATCCATGAGGTTGGATCTTTGAATCAGAGTATGAAATTTTTTTCGCTGACCACTTATCTTAATTTCATTGGACACAATTATTAAGGTTCATCCATGAGATTGGAACTTTGACTTGTGAAATAAAATCTCTCTCCTCACCACCTATTCTAGGGCCAATAGACCAAGTTATCACTTATCTTAACTTCATTGGGAAAAACTATTAAGGTTCATCCATGAGATTGGAACCTCGTAAAGTGAAATCTCTTTCCTCACCACCTATTTTAGAGCCAATCTCCTCACCACCTATTCTAGGGCCAATAGACCAAGTTATCACTTATCTTAACTTCATTGGGAAAAACTATTAAGGTTCATCCATGAGATTGGAACCTTGTGAAGTGAAATCTCTTTCCTCACCACCTATTCTAGAGCCAATAGACCAACTTATCACTTACCTTAACTTCATTGGACAAAACTATTAAGGTTCATCCATGAGATTGGAACCTTGTGAAGTGAAATCTCTTTCCTCACTACCTATTCTAGAGTCAATAGACCAAGTTATCACTTACCTTAACTTCATTAGACAAAACTATTAAGGTTCATCCATGAGATTGGAACCTTGTGAAGTGAAATCCTTTCCTCACCACCTATTCTAGAGTCAATAGACCAAGTGTTAAGGTTACCTGAGGAATTGAAACTTATGATCTGAAACTTCTTGTATCCCAAACTATTGGGTTAACATGAAGCACCAATTTGTTAATTGAATGTGTGCGAAATAACTAAGCAATAGGATATGAAAAGGGGAGAAGCATCAATATGATAAGGTCAAAACCATTGATTTTGGACCACAAAATTCGGTAGATTTTAAAAAACATTATAAAAGATAAAGATATATATTATATGGATAAATCTATATTAGGGTCAATCTTATTTTATATAAGAACAAAGGAATTTGAAATTGGGTCATTTGCAAATGAACTTCATCCCTGTTTTTTTTAATTTACATGGTATAATTGGTAGCCATCATGAAACCGGGCAAGTTGAAACTTCATCCCTGTTATTCTATAATTTTTTGGATTAAAATAATAACTTCTAATTATTAAGTATTATATTTTAATAAAAAAATATTAATTTTTATAAAAATATAATAATTATCATATACCATATATTAAGTTCAATACTAATTATGAAAAATGGTTAGATCAAGATTTAGATCAAAGGTCATTTAATGATAAGAAAATGTACTTTTGACTTGATAAATGAAGGCGCTCTAGTTCTGCTAGAATTTGGAATATGCCAATGAGAAATTTAAATTGCAAGTATGGATTGGCTTGATATCTTATTTAAATTTAACCTTAAAAATGATAATATATATATACACAAGGTTGATAAGAACTTTATTCTATGCCTTACTGGTTAAGCACCCACATATTTTGTATTTTTTATAAAATATTTATAATAATTATGATATTTTATTTATTATATTCTATAGCACCCATATGTTATTTTGTATTTTTTATAAAACATTTATTATTATTATGACATTTTATTGATTATATTATAATAGTGACATATTTAGTTTTGGTTGAATTAAACCATATTTATGGAGACATGAATATGTCTGCTATTACATAGCAACATATAATATTATAGTTTGATTATTGAAATTCATTTAAACATTTTGTTATTTTTAAATACTATTTTTTTAAATAAATAGTTGTGGATCTTAACTTATAATAGGAAAAAGATAAATTCTCTCTTATATTGTAGAAGGGTGTAGTATTGTTCCCTTATGATTATTTATTGAGTTGGAGTGTCATGCCTTTGACATGGTTTAAAACCCACGACATTAGTGCTAATTGCTTGGTTCGACATTTGTGACACCAAACTTTCAACTCTGCTTTAACCCATAATCATTTTGGCCTCATGCCAACTGTTGGGATTTAGATCCAGTCCTTACACTTTGGGCGTCATGACCACTTGCAATGTGGTGCGTTTGGTGCCCATGCTTTATATGGAGCGCTAGTTCAAGAAGTCCGAGGAGAGTTGGACACGACTCCTCATTACGATCTGTAAGATTTTTTGCCAAGGCCGAATCCTCGTTTGGATATTATCTTCGACACTTTCCTTCTAGCCTTACTTTCTAAGCTAAACTAATCTATTAAATTCTTGCCAGAGAAAAGGTATAGAGAAAAACCATAAAAGTTAACTAGCCTAACCTAAGGGTGACGATGCACCAAAGATTACAAACTCCATCTTATGTATTAGTGGGATTAGTGATCACATGCGACAACCCATGACAGTTGAAATTAACACGATCACAGTTTGATATGACTGTGAACAAAAAGATCTCCTGTGAAAACTAGGACAAATGCTAGTCATAGCCCTTCATATAAAGATATATGCACACAAAGACCAGAACATAATTTGGAGTAGTCACAGCTCCTTGCATTCATATTAAAAGTGCAATTACAATTATATATAATTGAGAGAGGCTTGACGACCTATACATGTAGTGACTCAAGGCTCGAGTCTAGATTGATATACAAAACAAAAGGTGAGAGAAAAATTGCCTAAGGCCATATACTAGGAATGAAAACAATTTTTTCCTCCCTCCCCTTTTTGAAGAAAACATTAATATTTATAAATAAAAACGAGAAAATTTTCCCACCCAAAACTCAAAATTCCCTTTTCAAACTTTCCCCTAGGCTCTTCCACATTGATTACCCGCAATATCGAGTTCTGGAGTTGTTAATGCTGTAGGGGTTTGGCTCTTCTGTAGGTGAGACACTATCGCCCATGTTGGAAATCTACAATGATTAGACATAAATATCTCCTACAATAAATGTTAGGTTCATGGTCTTTCCTTGAAAGGTCCCATGTTGATGCCTTTAATGTTGTACTTCTTTATAGGAGGATGACCATACGTCGTAGAAGATTAAACACATCAGCATAATGTGCGGTGTCTAGGGTCGTGACCCTGGTTGGGGGATATGGGGGGCTAGCTGCCCTCCATATGAAGGTTTGAAGGTGGGAGCCCCTAGAGCAAAATTTGACATCTTAAAATATTGAGGCATAGGTGGTGTAGGCCTGGTCGAAATTCGAATAACTACTCTTTTGTGCACAACTTTCCCTTTACCCTGTGCTTGGAATCCCGATCTTTGGATTCTTATGCATTTTTAGTCTAGTTGGAACTCCTTACGACCAACTTTACTTCTGCTCCTATTCGATGTCTTGGTTACCACCGCTGGATTGCGATTACTAAAGTGCACCCAAGTTATTTTTCCTTTCCAGTTACAACTATTTTGTGTGCATCGTTGCTTCAAGCTTTCATTAGGACTCCAGTCCTGTCTCCTTGTTGTCTGCTTTGACTAGAAAAGTCTAATTACTAAACTTTATGCACTTGTATTTGCTTTCTTTCGAATTCTAGGTAGCTATTGGAACCCTCTGGCCAAGGCATTACTCCCCTCGAGTGTAGTGAGAATTCACAACACCAACATTCAACGTGCCCCCCCATAGAGTAGGGATAGCTTGATCACTTCTTTATGTCTCGATGCATCTTTGCATGCACTTAAGTTACATTTACACCTACCAATGCTCAACTTAAATTATGCTCTTAAGGGGATTCATTGGATGTACTTTGCCATGTGGATTGGATATCAATTTGTTTGGTACCATTGGGATGATTTAGTAACTTTTGGTACATATAACGACTTGACAATTTTATTTGCCAATTGTTTGAAGTACTCATTTTGTTGCCTAAGCCTTACATTCTCTTCTTCAATTTCCTTGATCTTCTCCTTCGTGATGATAATACTAGCATCTATCATGCTTATCATTCCTTGTGTGTATATTAGAGGAAGATATGTAGTGGTAAACTCGTAATCTTCCTTGGTTTTCCCCTTGTGATTAATGAACAAAAAATGGTTGCAAATAACCTTTCAATAATGTAATAAATGATAGGTATACAATGACAAGTCAATTATGAATGTAATTGACAACTAATTAAATACTTCAATGGGGGGCTATTTGTAACATCACTGTTCATAAAAGTCTAAACAATATCAAATTTCATACATGCAAGATATTTTATGAAGATGTTCACATATTGATCTCTAGTAGGGAAAAATGGAGTTGTATCTTATGTTGCTAAACATGTTCACAAATGAAATGACACTAAACCTCAATGTGCTTAGTATGCTCATGCAAATCTAGATTGCGAACAAGCTTCCAAAATCCTTGATTGTTGCAATTTAGGATCATTGGTTGTTTTTGGGAGATGCCCATCCTTGACTTAGTGTGATGATACCATATCACCTCGTAGACAACTTCTGTTGATGTTCTGCCTCAATAGGAGATTGAGCAACAACATGTTGCTTCTTATTTCTCCAAGACATATTTTTGTATCCCAAAGAGAATAAATATCCAAATGTGGTTCTCTTGTCATCTATAGATTTTGCATAGTATGAACATTGTCAAGAAGAATGAAGTATATCCTTCTTGTACTCTAAGACTATACTTAGTTTTACCATGAATATACCTATGTTGAGGAGTATTACATTATTTGGTACATCAAATGTATCCCCATGTTACCTTCATAGTACAATTATAAATATGTAATAGATTGGAATTGAGTCTATAGTTTAGATGAGTGATTTATATTTCCCTTTATGTAAGTGTCAATGTGTAGGAAATGCACAAGTGTCATGTAAGTTAAAGTGCAAGTGTGTATTGAGAGAATGTGCACAAGTGTCATGTATGTAAGTGTGAAAATATGTAATGTGAGGATGTGCACAAGTGTCTTATATTAAGAGTGCATGTAGGAGAGTAAGAGTCATGTAGAAGTGTGCAAGTGTCATAGGTTCAAGTATGCATGTAAGAAGAGAGTGAAGAGTCTAGTATACAACTGGCAAGATGACAAGCCAAAGGTCATAGGAGCTGTCATATGGAGAGCAATAGTCAAGTACATGAAGAGTCACTTTATATATCATTATTATTGAGATAAAGCTCTATACAATGTAACACAAACATGGGAAAATATAAACAAGGAGGTGAGAAACAAGCATCGATAATAAAATTGCATACAATTTTTGAGCAATTAATATTGTAAGTTTTCTTCATGCTTGTACATGAATGATATTGGCCATTTTACATTCATATTTGATATTATAAGTGAATGTTATTTTTATTATTATATTGGCCTAGATATATATTTAATTGCTCACATATATAATTCTACTCTTTATTATTATTTTGACCTTTAATATTGTGGCTTCTTTATATTGGGACCTATGATATTTTGTGATAGTAAGACTTAAAAGACAACAATAGTAAGGATTAAAAGCCAATAGTGGTATCAAAGCTACCACTTAACTCTATCCATTTTTGATAGAGTTATTTTATTAGCCACCACTTAACTTTGTCCATTCTTAATAGAGTTATATTAGAGTCTGTCCACTTTGAAATCAATGAAGACTTGGACGCTATTTTTCAAAGATTTGATTGAGTAGAATTTGAGGGAACAAGGATTAGTCACCCTAATTTGGATGCTAGGGTCTTTCCACTTGGTTGAAGGAAAACCAATGAAGACTAGGACTCAACCAATATTTATTGAGGGCCAACTAAGAAAGTTGGATATTAATTGATTGAGAAATCCAACTCAGAAGAAAGCTGGAAGTTCAAGGACATTCAAAGTCACCCTAATAATATTTAGGATCTCTAGAGAAGAAGAGGAGAATCACTATTAAATATTGAGAGAGAGCCAACTCAGGAGAAAGTTGGTCATTTAGGGATATTCATAATAACCCTGATAATATATTGGATTCTCTAGAAGAAGAGAAGAATCATTTTTATTTCTTAGGTGTGACCTAAGACATTATAGGATTGAGGAGCATCAAAGCTCCCATATAATTGAGAAGCATCATAGCTTCCAAGGATTAAGAAGCAATATAAGCTTCCAAAGATTAAGATAAATCAAATAGAATCTAGAGCATAGTAGAAAGTGTATCGCTCCAAAATTTTCGCATCCTTACCCTCAAGCTATAGGATCCGCGCCTAGAAGGGGGATGCGAGAAGGATGGGATAATACCTCGGACTGAGAGGCACTTTGAAGGTCCCGCCTCTCGAGGGAGGGGTATAAGGGTGAATTTTCGACGGATGGTGGGTTCACTAGGAAACTTTTGAGTGGCAGTTTCCACGCCTAGGTTGACAGTGAGTTTGATGTGTTCATTTTGCGCTTTAATCATTCAACTCCTAGGTTTGGCCAAGATGAATCTAAACTATTCTATATGCCGATGCTGATTTAAATGAATACAGAAAACAAGGATGAATGCTAATCACAGCGAATATGCTAGCTAAAATGTATCATACCTGATTCTGGATGTCTGATGAAGATTATGAGTTTTGTAACAGTCCAGATCACCTCAATTCGTACGTAATCGTCTGATATTTCACAGGATCGTCTCAAATCGCAGAAGGTCGTCTGAGATCAGACAAGATCGTCTGAAATCTGATGAATTCGTCAGAAACCTGCAATCACAGAAACAAGTACAAAATACCAAATATGCAACTACAGAAGCAAAGAAGAATGATAGCAATAACAACAAACATGCCTAAATCATAGATTCAAATAACAAAATAAGGAAAATGCAATAAATTTAGATGCTTGTTCTTAACTTTATCATGCGGTTATGCTAAATGAGGTGAACTCCAAGATGCATAAACATAATAATTTAAAAGAGTGCAAAAATACAATAGAAAAATGTAGGAAAGCTAAGGAAATGCAAACTCTGGGTTTTGATTGCCCCCAATATGGACTACAATCAGGATCGCCTCCAATCGTACGAGATCGTTTGCGCTCCTCGAAAAGATTGTCCGTAATTGTTCGAGATCGTTTGTGACGATCCGAGCTAGCTTCGACTAAAAAATAGTAGAGTTCCTATAAGAAAATGCAAAATACAGAATACAGACAGTAGTGCAAGGATGCTCTAGTGAATAAGGAACTAAATCTACAGGGAAATCCGTTAGCTAAGGGGTTCAGGGGGTTCAGGGGGATAAACTAGAAAAATCCTAGTTTATATAGGATTAGGAAGAGGTTAGGAGGTTGGGGATCATCCCAATCTGGGAGATATCCAACAGGGAAATATCCAACTGCGCAAACGCGTTTCTGCCCAAGTTGGAGAGGCTGTTGAAATAGAAGCTAATTATGAAAATTTGATTTTGGTACGAAATCGTCTGGACGTTCTGTTCCAGATGAATTCGTCAGATCGGGGACGATTTCGTCTAATCTGCGACAATATCGTCCAATGGTCAAAAAAAATCCTAAAAATGGCACGAAAAACGGGGAAAGCGGGTAACAGGCGGTTTGGGGTTGAATTTCAAATTTTTATCTTTTATCTTTTACTAAGGTTTTAACCGTGCCAATTTTAGGGTGCTACATTTTGCCCCCTCTTTAGCGAATTTTCCGAAGAAAATGTGTTAAAGATGAGTTTTTCCCATTTTACAAGAAAGCAAAAAAATGTACTCAATTTTTTAGACGACGATTCTTGGTCGAATCGTACGAATGCTGACTATGGTGCCCCCTCCGTGTTTTTACCCAAATCGAACGTTTGAAGTAAAAACGCGAAAAAGCAAAAATTAAAATGTTGATTTTTAAATAAAATTAAGAAAAATGAGACTACACGGCTCAGGGCATGGAGTGGAGGGGCGAGTAGGGATGAGCTAGTGTGGTCTATGATGCAGACCACATTCTACCAGGGGGTATACTTCTAGCTGGTTCTAGAGGGCCAGAGGGTATAGTCGCCATCCAACATTGCTGAACCAATCAGGATGGGATCGATGAGGACATCCTCACGATCGACAGCGAGGACCCGAGACACAACATAGACTGCTATGGGACCACCTCCTCCACGTCAGGGTGGGGGAGGAGATGAGGCTGAGAGCTCGAGGGCTTCTCGAGACTAGGTGGCTATAGACTGCACGAGAGATTGTATAGATTTTTGAGAGGATTGAGTATGCCGGGGTATAGATTGTGGCATACCAATCCAGTTTTGATATGATGTATATAATTTTTGTGATATATATATATATATATATATTTATGATATTTTTGATATGACTTGTTCATATATTTTTATGATGCTTCAATGTTTGAATTGTTTGCTTGTTTGATTGATGATTCATGTAATTATGTGGTTTGGAAATATTATAATTTGATATCATGCTATAAAATTTTAAATAAAATAATCTGATGTAAACAATTGGTTGTTGTGGTGTGATTTGATAAAAATAAAAGGAGACTTCTAACAATAATTTCAAAGGACATTGTCGCTGTTATAGACCATTTCATGGAGTCACCGCTCGCTCGGTCGTCAAGCTAATCCCAATATAGAAATATTGTTGAAAAGTAAAAGAGTGCTTAAGAGACTGTCTTAAGACTATGTGTTGTGATGATGGAGATGATGATGGTTTGATGATTTGTTTTCAGATTTTCATAAAAATAGTATGCATGAGATACTAAAAGAAATATGATTTTGCTAGGCATAAATTCCTAAGTGTGATAAAATTTTGAACAATTCCTTAGAAATTATACCATGGTTGCAAAATTGAATGTTGACATAATGACATGAAATAGAATAAGTGTTCATTCGTTTGTTTTAAAGCATAATTGTGTAACATAATGATGCAAGTCATATGTTTTTTATGCATTTGTTTTAAAATAAATGGGAAATAAAATTAGAACAATGGTTTGCGCTAGGCATAGAATTTATAGACTTATACCATCATCGCGAAATCCAAAGAAGAAAATAGATATTTTGGTTTTATTGCAAGATGAATTTTTGAATTTTGATAAACAAAAAAATAATAATATGAAAATGTTGTTTGAAATCATTTTTGTGATTTTGTGAAAAGATGTATGTAATTGCTTTTATACAAAACAAAAATTCTGAAATAAAAGGATAAAACTATTCCGAAAAGAATTACAGAAACATTTTAAATTATCTCAAAGACAAATGTAGATTTATAAGGGATCCTCATGTGCAAATGTGAGTTCATTACCGATCTTGATTTATCATAATGATACAAAATCTCTCAAATACAAATGTGTGTGCGATTGTATTGTTCATTCACAAATTTTGAGCAAGATAATTTGATACAAGTAATTTGCCTTAACCAAATGAATGTTCGTTGACCATGATTTATATGCATGTAACCATACCAGACCACTATGTAAGTCGGGTTATCAAGAGATAGCTAATCCATAAGCTAACATAGGTCTGTACAAAAGAAGGTCGCTAATGTGATAGACATATCACCACGCTAGGAATTACCCAAGGCCAAGTGGGTTGGGCACAAACCACTTGTTATGGGGCTTACCTCACAGTTTTCGAATAATTGAGAATTCCAGGGATTCAAGGTCATTCACCCTTCTTTTCTTTTCAAGGGGTAGGGAAAGGATTTTATTGCATTTTGCTTTTGCTTTTCTCTTTTGCTTCTTTTTTTTTTTTTTTTGTATTTTTGCTTGATATTTGAGATAATGCTGAAATATTGCTTGTGATGATACAAAATAACATTTTTCTTTTTCTCTTTTTCTTGAACTTTTCTTTTCTTCCTATGCTAGGGATACTTGCTCGGATTAGCTATAGAGCAAGGGATTTTTATTCTAGGTAGGGGTGAGCTTGTCCTTTTTTCAATTCTCAAAGATCCTAGACCATGTGCATGATAGGATAGCAGGGGAAACTTTTCGCTCAAGAAACCATTTCTACTATGTAGCATCATATTGAATTTGCAATGAAATCATTTTAATGTGAGAAGATATACTTGGTTCAAGTAAATAACAAGATCAATTATCTATGCTCAAAACTTTATTTAATTCAACTGTGGACTTTGATATAAGAGAGATTAATAGTCAAAAATAAAATCAAGATATTTATTCATGTGAATGTGAAAGTGCGGGATTCCAAATAAATGCTAATTTATCCAAAATAACTGAAAATATAACTGCAATACTTCATGATTTGACAAGTACAAAAATAAAATATGTTTTTGAATATTTTGATTTTGATGTTTTATATTTTTATATTGGTTGATGAATTGACTTGGTGGTATATACAAGATGATCTATATACACTATACAAGGTTATTTGAGTATAGCATGTCTAAGGTTGCTTCAAAATCAAAGGTGGTTTTGAAGGATAATTTGGTTGTGGTGAAGGTAAGAACAAAAGGTGATGAATAAAAGGTAGCGATAAAAAAATCTTTGTTATAATGTAAAATAATGTAGCAAAATATTTGACTTTTATATGTGGAAAATTAATCATGTTACAAAATAAAATATCAAAAAGATAAGAAGGTTCTTCATTTTTATCACTATATTCCAAATCTTGATAAGATGGAGGGAGCATATGTGAAGGTGGAATTGATGGAGAAGAGGTAGATGATGTTATGGGTGTGTGTTTCACACGTTTGGGCGGATGATGAGAATTAGGATGTGTGGATGACAGAGCAGGGCAAAATTGAACTCCAACAGGTTCTACCAAAGCACACATATCAAAGGGTCTAGGATCACCATGAATGGTAACCAACTGGTTTTTAAATTCGAATTTAACACATCGATGTAAAGTGGATGGAACCGCTCGCATCGCGTTGATCCAAGGGCGACCCAAAAGTATATTGTATGATGCAGGGCAATGTACAATAAACACGGTCATATCTAGGGTTCTAGGACCAACTTGCAAGGGTATAGTAATGACTCCACACGTTTCTTGTGTTTCATCATTGAAGGATTTTATAATCATATCAGTTCTTTTCATTTCATCACTTCTAAACCCAAATCGTTGGTAGAAGTCAAAAGTGCATATGTTTAAAGATGAACCATTATCAATCAAGACTCGTTTAATGACTACATCCCCAATTAGGGCCGTAATATATAAGGGGTTATCCTTATGTAAACTATGTTGCGGGATATCTCTATCTCGGAAGTCAATACAATCGATTTCGCGAGTTATGATAGTATTGGACATGGCTTCAAGTTGAATATTTTGTGGTACCATCATTTGGCTTAATGTGAGCATTAATTCATCCCTATGGGTAGGAGAAGATCTTAACAGGTCCAAAAGGGAAATTCTAGCTGTAGTATTGGATAATTGTTCATTAATATTATAAGGAGGCTTAGGTTGAACATTAGGCGCATAATTCCCTTTATTGGGATTTTTCAAAACAAATGGAGCTGATCCACCATTTTGAGTTTGATCCTGTTGAGAGTTTTGAGCCTATTGTCTGGTAACGGCTCCGATGGTTCCTACAAAATTATTTTGCAGGTGATGAATAGGTCTTGGTCTAGCGTTTATGGCTTGTTCATTAGAAAGTATTTGGTGAGAAGATGGTCTAGTAGTGACTCTTCTAGAAAATGGTTCTTTTGGAACCATAGAATTTGTGATAGGTTGAATAGGATCTGATTCATCTTCAGAACTATTCGATTGATTTGAGGTGATTTCCATGTCACTTTTAGTCTCATATTCGGTGTCACTAAGATCAAGTATCCGAATATTATGTAGAGGTCTAGTCATAACTATGGATAAAGTTGTGTCAAAGATTTGAGGATCATGAACAAGTAATTGTCCACTAATAGTCCCTACATATCGGGTAGGAGGGGGAAAATTATGATGCTCAATTTGATTAGCCACCTCTTTACCATGCTTTGGTAAAGGATGTTGAAATATGTCCAATGATTGATTGGCATTCTGATTCTAATTTTGGGGGATTTTCTTTTGAGCATTATTAGAAGGATTTTGTTTAGGTTGAAAGGCTTGCACCTCCATCTCATTGTTATCAATTAAATCTTGTATTTTATGTTTTAATATTTTACAAGAGTTGGTAGCATGTCCAGGTCCTCTATGGAAATCACAATGTAAATCAGCTCTGTATCCGGGTATAGTTGGATCAGGTTCCCGGATAGTTGGTAATTGGATCAAACCTCGTGCTAGTAATTGCGGGAGAATGGTTGATAAAGGTTGATTTAACCTAGTAAATTCTTGGGGTGGTTTATCAGGAGGTTTCAATATAAACTTCTCTATTGTTTTCGTAGTATTAACATTGGCAATGTTTATGCTATCAGTGACTCCATCACCCACAACTTGTTTATTTTTATATTGATTTCTGGATGTTTTCTCATCATCTTTCTTTTTGAGCTGACCTCTTCTAATGAGAGCATCTTCCACCCTTCGAGCTAAATCGATAGCTTGATCGAAGGTGGTCAAGGTAGCAGTTGATAATTCATAGGATAGTTGTTCTTGTAAATTATTGATAAAAATATCCAACATTTCTCGATAAGGTAACACAAAGTGTAATTTTCCTATCAACTGCCTCCATCGAGCTAAGAAGTCAGCAAAACACTCATCTTTGTCTTGTTTTAGGTTGTACAAATATTTAATGGTTACATGCCTTTCGATATAGGCACTAAATTGATGCACAAAAGACTCAGCGGTCTCTTCGAAATTTCTCAAAGAATGAGTGGGCAATTGATAATACCACTCCAATGCCATCCCCCCTAAAATTTTTGGGAACATTTTTAGTAATAACAAGTCATCATGTGATATGTCATGACATGCTATCCTAAACATATGAAGATGCTCTATGGGATCTTCAGTTCCTTTATATATAGGTAGGACAGGCATAGGAAAGTGTTTGGGATATGGTTGTGCTACAACTATAGGATCTAGCTACAACTATAGGATCTAGAGGTTGACTACACATTTCTCGATAATTGCACGAGGGATGGTAGGGATCTATCTGGTCCATGCGAGAGACTAATTGTTTCACCATGGCTTCCAGATTACCAGTTTGTCCACCATATTGGTTTGGTGGTACATGAGTATAGGATTTGTGAGCATAGGAAGGTGGGACATAAGGTTTAGATGCTATATTGTTGTTATGCAAATGATTGGTAGGAAGAGTATTATGAAGAATATTTGTTGTAGCATTATGTTGTATCCCATATTGTTGGAAATTGGTATTTGGTTTTGTTTTAGGCTTTTGTTGATTTGAGGTATATTGATCAATAGCTTGGAAAAATAGAGTAGTGAATGAAGGTTTCTTTTGTGTGGGAATAACCCTTGGCTTGGTAACAGGCACTCTAGGTGGTTGGGTAACTTGTTGTTGTTGCATGTTCTGGATTATAGTAGCCATGTCCAAATTGGATGGTCCAACTTGATCACTCTCTTGATCAACGAAGGACAAAGGATTAGTGCATGTGTGATATATATCTTCTAGGGTTGCTTGAGTGTCACTAATTTGATCTTTATCCATATGAACTGCTCTATTAAGAGTGCCAATATTAGTATTGAGGAATTTCCAAAAATGTTCCATGTTCTCAAAAGTAATAGCTCCTTCTGGAGATATTTTAGGAGATGAGGATCCTTCCTCTCTATCATTTTCTTTTTGTTCATTTGCATCCACAAATTCTTCTTCTTGTTGGTTTAAGGTTCCTTCTTCCTGAATTGGGTCTTCAAGAAGGGCATCTGGTTTATTTATGGTTTTTCCTAACCAATCTTCTTCTACTTCAATTTGTTTTCCATTCCTGAGTCTAGTCATTATGTCTAAATTTAGATTTTAGCAAATATATATTAATATATTTGCAACAAATTTTGGGAGGTATATATTTTAATTATATACCTACTATAATGCTTAAAAGAAAATGTTTTGATTTTTTTTTTATGATTTTGTTATGATTTTGTTTTGTTTTTATTTATTTTTGTTTTATGCTTATAAAGACAACAAACAGTACACTAAATACAAGAAATAACAATAATAAAAGAATAGCTTAGTTTTCTATAAATAGTTTATAGATATCATTGATAGGATCAAGTTCATCAGGAGTCATAAAATGCTCCTCTTCAAATTGGAAATGGTTTTTCAAGAACTTGATAAAGTGTGCTATAGTGATATTATCTATTTCAGATTCTGTCTTGTAAAAATAAATCTCATGGCAATACTCTCGATATAACACAACTCTGGGAACTCTATTCCATCTTTGTCTATCCGTAAGAACGACCTCTTGGTCCTCTATACGAGATAGAAATTTATGTACTATAACTGCATTATCGAGGTATTCCTCAAAGGTATACAACTCAGAAGACACAAGGGCTCTTTTATCTGCTAACCACCTATGGCAAGCTCTTTGAAGTTCATGATATAAGATCACTTGATCGGGATCCAAGATTCTATCTAGGACAAACCTCTTGATTTGCCTAAGTTTGGTTGCTCTAGATGAAATGAGATTCAATCTCCTATCAAGTTCATCCCACAAAGGTTGAACCCTACTTGTTTGAGGTACTCTAAGCACAAAAGTAATCTCTATAGCTGCTAATTGATTTTCAACATTAATGGTGACAACTCATCTTTTATTATAGTCTACCATCTAAATATGATATGCAATTTTTTATTCTAAATGCATTTATGTTTTGTTTGTTTTCTTATTTTTATTTTCAAAAGGTTTTTGTTTTCACGTCGGGTTCACCAAAATGTATCGCTCCAAAATTTTTGCATCCTTACCCTCAGGCTATAGGATCCACACCCAGAAGGGGGATGTGAGAAGGATGGGACAATACCTCGGACTGAGAGGCCCTTTGAAGGTCCCGCCTCTTGGGGGAGGGGTATAAGGGTGAATTTTTGATGGATGGTGGGTTCACCAGGAAACTTTTGAATGGCAGTTTCCACGCCTAGGTTGACAGTGAGTTTGATGTGTTCATTTTTATACTCTATCATTCAACTCCTAGGTTTGGCCAAGATGAATCTAAACTATTCTATATGCCAATGCTGATTTAAATGAATACAAAAAATAGGAATGAATGCTAATAATAGAGAATATGCTAGCTAGAATGTATCATACCTGATTTCGGATGTCTGATGAAGATTCTGAGCTTTGTAACAGTCCAGATCACCTCAATTCATACGTAATCGTCTGATATTTCATAGGATCATCCCAAATCACAGAAGGTCATCTGAGATCAGACAAAATCATTTGAAATCAAACGAATTCGTCAGAAACCTGCAATCACAGAAATAGATACAAAATACCAAATATGCAACTACAGAAGCAAAGAAGGATGATAGCAATAACTATAAATTTGTCTAAATCATAGATCCAAACAATAATTAAGGAGGAAAAGCATCAACTTCATAATTTATTTTGATTTTATCATGCATTTATATTAGATGAGGTGAACTCCAAGATGCATAAGTATAATAATTTAAGACAGTGCAAAAATACAATAGAAAAATGCAGAAAAGCTAAGGAAATGCAAACTCTAGGTTCTGATTGCCCCCAATCTGGACTATAGTCAGGATCACCTCAAATCATATGAGATCATCTGCGCTCCTCGACAAGATCGTTCGAAATCGTTTGGGATCATTTGCGATGATCCGAGCTAGCTTCGACTAAAAAATAGTAGAGTTCCTACAAGAAAATGCAAAATACAGAATACAGATAGTAGTGCGAGGATGCTCTAGTGAATAAGGAACTAAATCTACAGGGAAATCCGTCAGCTAAGGGGTTCAGGGGTTTAGGGGGATAAACTAGAAAAATCCTAGTTTATATAGGATTAGGAAGAGGTTAGGAGGTTGGGGATCATCCCAATCTAGGAGATCTCCAACAGGGAAATCTCCAACTATGCAGACGCGTTTCTGCCCAAGTTGGAGAGGCTGTTAAAACATAAGCTAATTATGAAAATTTGGTTTTGGGACGAAATCGTCTCGACGTTTTGTTCCAGATGAATTCGTCAGATCGAGGATGATTTCATCTAATCTGCGATGATATCGTCCAATGGTCAAAACAAATCCTAAAAATGGCATGAAAAATGGGGAAAGAGGGTAACAAGCGGTTTGGGGTTAAAATTCAAATTTTTATCTTTTATCTTTTACTAAGGTTTTAATCGTGCCAATTTTAGGGTGCTATAGAAAGAACAAAATTATACCTTTCTACTAATATTGAAAGACTATTTTGCAACTAAGATTGAAGTTTAAGCACATAGAAGAGGTATGCTCAAGCAGAGAAGAATCACATCAAACCTATTGTAGTCTAAGCACAAAGGAGAAGCACTTAAGTCTAGAAAAACTCAGAAAAGAAGTGCACAAGCTTGAAAGAGACCAAGCACATCAAGCTTAGTAAAACTTAGAATAGAAGTAGAGATAAATCATAGAAGAGAAGTGACTAAGCACTCAAGTTAATTAGCACTCGAGCACTTAAGTGAATGAGTTTAGTCGATAGTGCTCAAGTCAAGCAATGACCTAGTGCAAAAAATAAGTGGCTGAGTTTGGTCAATATATCAAGGAAGTATAACAACGCTCATGAAAGAAATATAACAAAACTCATAGGAAGAAGTATTGTAGTGCTCACAACTAAAGTACAAAAAATAGAAGTGCTCACAAAGAACACTCACAAGCAGTAATATATAGAAGCACTCATAGGCAACAGTATAGAATCGATCATAGGCAACGATGTAGAATCGCTCATAAAAAGCATTTACCAGCAGTGAATAGATCACGAAGAGCATTCTCATACAACTGTATAAAATCACTCACAAAGAGCATTCACATGCAATGATTGGAGCATTCATGGTAGCAATGAAATATACTCACAAGGAAATAAAGCACATGAGATATGCTCATATAGCTGAAAACAATGGCTAGAGGCAGTTACATGATAGAATCATAGGTGAAAGCATTCAATAGGATTTCAACCAACATGCAAGTAAAACCCTAAAATCACATCCGTAGATCTAAGAAAAATGAAGTAGCCTTCTGAGAAAGAAGCATCTAAGAAAGAACATCTCAAGGAATAGAAGCTAGTACATCTGAATCTGAGCAACCACAAAGCATTTCCAGGTGAAATAGAAAGTCGAGCGTCTAAGGAATAATATCTCAAGGAATAAAAGGTAGAACATTTGGATTTGAGTAGCCACAAAGAAGTGCCGGGTGAAATGACAATCCAAGCGACTAAGTTAAGGGAAGAAAAGCTAATAAATAGTACAATAGTTAATGCAACGTATCACATGCGTAATGGTTACTGTTGTGGCTGCTCCACAACACACCCCAAAATTGGGGACCCACCTTTTTGCATGCTTTCAAAGAAGACCTCAGAGGCCCAGATGCTAAAAAAATCAAAGGAAGAGCAAAATATCACAAAAGGAAGAAGTGTCGCGATATCGCGACATGTTGCTCCGTCGCGGCTAGAAATGAAAAGTTGTCGCGATATCGCGACGTGTCATGTTTTCATGGCTCAGAGTAGCAAGGTACGTCGAAATGAAAAGGTGTCACGATATCGCGACGCGTTGCTCTATCGCTGCTAAGAAAAAGAAAAGGTCACGATATCGCGACATGGTGCTGCTAAGAAAAGAAAGTGTCGCGATATCACGACAGGTCGCGTTTTCGCGGCTCAAACAAGCAAAATGCAGCAGAATGGAAAATTGTCATGATTTCGTGACGTGTTGTGAAATCGCGGTGCAAGACAACAACAGAAGAGTCAATGCAGAGGTTGTCGCGATATCGTGACATGTCACGATTTCACGACATAAAAAATTTTAAGAAAGTGAGGAAGGAACAGATGAAAGAAAGTGTCACGAAATCATGATAGGTTGCGTTTTCATGATCTATCGACGGTAAAAGAGGTAAAGGCAGAAAGATGTCATGAAATCATGACATGTCTCATTATCGTGATTCATAGTGACTGATAAGCTAAGCGAGAGAAATGTGTCATGAAATCGTGACATGTCATGTTTTCACGACCTGAAGCAGCCAAGTGGTACGGAAAGAGAAAAGCGTCATGATTTCATGACAGAAAGCAACCAAGTGGTACGGAATGAAAAAGCGTCACGATTTCATGATAGAAAGCAACGACAACGAAAGAGAAAAGCGTCATGATTTCATGATAGAAAGTAGCCAAGATGGTACGGAATGAAAAGGTGTCACGATTTCGTGACATGTCACGTTTTCACGGCTAAGTGCAACAAAACATAGCGAAGGAGAAAAATGTCATGATTTCGTGACAGGTTGCACCCACGCGGCCCTAAGGAATAAAAATGTCATGATTTCATGACATGTCTCATTTTTGTGATGCATGAGAACGAATAAAGCTGCATACAGGAAAATGTCGTGATATCGCGACATGTCTCATTTTCGCGATACAGGTAGAGGAGCAAAGCGACATGCTATTTTTGTCACGATTCACAGCGGGCCATTACAGAACATGCAGGGAAGCATTGAACACGTGGCATAAAGGTGTAAGGGTTATAGAACGGTTACATTTAGCAAGAAGATCAAACATTTCGACGCTCGAACAAAAGCCAGAATAATGCAAAGAGGCGGGAAGATGAAACGAAGAGACCTGGGAGATGAAGCGAAGCGTCACAGGGTGAAACAGAGAGCATTGCCAGAAAGTATAAGAGTAGAAGCATAGATTGGTACAGGGGTCAGAAATCGCTACGGGCAGAGTTGCAGAGCTAAGGGTGATAAGCCATTCTGGGCCTACTTTTGGAGCATTTTCCTCCACTTGTTCTGGTTTTGTCAAAACTGGAACATTCTGTCATTGTAACTGATATATTCTTTTTAATACAGAATTACAGAGAGTTGCATCTCATTGGCAAGAAAGGAGGAGTTATTTTCTGCATGCAAAATTGAATGTTTATCTTTCCCCTTTCAGATTTTTAGGTTTATAGGTGAAGTTTAATGCAAGTTCTCTTGGTTGCTTCATGCGAATGCCTAAATCTGAAAACCATAGTTAAGACCCTAGAAACCAGCACCTAGCTTATCTGGATTGTGCGAGTTTGCAGGTTCAATAGGTTAGGTTGTATGCAGAAAACCTCATTATCTTCGGTTTTGTCGAATAGGATTGCAGCCCCTGAGTGTATTTTAGTTTCATTTTTCTTTACATTTTATTTTTATCTTTTCTGCACTTTTATTTCCAGAAAGTTTAACTTTTATTTTAATTTACAGTCATTAAAATAAACACTTGAAAATTCATCGAAATCGAAATCATTATAATTTCAGAGTGAAATAAACCACAGTGCCCCTTGTTAACAGTTGCTTGCAACCACTAAGGTATTCCGAACGTTCACATTGAATATCAACACTTATACCAAATGCTAACATAGCGGAGACCTTGGAGAAGTTACTGGTTTAATTTCTTTGCAAGAGGGGATTTGGAATCCAAATCCTATTGGAGAGTGATACTTTCACAATTGGGTGAAAATACCACTCAACATATTGGCGCTAGAAGGAGGGCCGAATTGGTTTACTTTATTTTGATTTTCATACAGAAGTAATGTGTTTTTGATTCGATTTTGAAATTATCTCTTAAATCTCATTAACGACTAAACCGCAACATTTTTTTTTGTGTTGCAGGTTTTCTTGGAGATAATCGAGAGTTTCGTCAGGCAGGCTGGACCCACCGCGCCGTATCGTGACTAGGTCCCAAACAACTGGGGAAACCATATTCCATGACCTTACACTCACTTGTACTCCAAAGAATAAAACCAAGCAAGCTGTAAACCTACCAGTTACAAAAGATCTTTTTGCTTCAGGAACATCAAGCGGACCTACACCGGTGGTATCAATTGCCACTAGCGTACCTATCATCAGTACCATTTCCACCACTCTTGTAGGGTTGTCCTCATCAATTCTGAGTCAAATGGCCCAACCTCCAGCAGCTCCTTGGTATGGAGCTAATAATATCCCTTTGAATATTGCAGGGGATATCCATGAAATCCCTAAGAACATAGAAATATTCTTGCCCAAATATAAACCAGATGGCCCAAGGACTGCAGAGGAGCATATCCAGGCCTATAGGGATGTTTTGATAAGGTTGCAAGTACAACATGAAGATGTGGCTTGCAGAATTTTTCCCATGAGCCTAGATCCAGTGGCCTATGAATGGTACATTTGCCTACCTACTGGCTCGATCACTTCATGGACACAAATGGAGAACGCCTTTGTCAATCAGTTTAGGTCACCTTTGGATCTCGCAACCATCTACAATCAATTTATTACATGCAAAAGGGGCCAAGGTGAGCCAATCAGAACCTTTAATCAGAGATTCCAAAAATGCTATAACAGAGCAGTTCGACATTTTGCCATAGATCCCGCAGTGGCCTTGCAAATATATTTTGGGGCATTGGATCCCATGACAGCAATGTTTGCAAGAAGAAATCCTCAAGTCACCACGCTCGCCTTAGCTTACAACGAAGCTATGACCATCGAGCAACAAATGACACCACAGGGCTATGGGTTTCCCCAGATGCCTATGATGGGACAATATGCTCCATATGGTCAAGCTCCCATGGCAAATCAGATCATGGCACCACAAATGCCAAACATGAATGCTTTCCCATATCAACAACCATATCCACCAGCACCTGCCTATGCACCCATTCCGATCCAACCGATCACATCCATTCCACCCGTTCTCGCATTTTTGCAAAATAGTCAATCGACTATGCAAGGAACCAGCCAGGTTAATTCTCAGGCTATAGTTCCTTTCCCAAATCCAACTCCGATCCAAAGTGTAAATCCATATATGAATCAAATTCCTCAAAATCTGACTCAAATGTTAAATCAGGATCCCACGAATTATGCAAACCCAACGGGAACTAACAATAATGTAGCTCCACCGAAAGAGATTTATTCGGATGTTGAAGAGCTCAAGAAGATAGTTCATAAACCGAGTAATGACATGGTTCAAAAATAGAAGTATGAGTCCCATGCCCCTCACTCAAATCAAAATTTTAACAATAGAGGGAGACATTGGAACACGAAGCCAAACAATGGAGGAGTACCTGCCCCTATTGCCAATCAACTAGATACTTCTATAGGACCCAGTCAATCCAGTTCCCTTTTGAATCTTTCCGATTTTGCATGGGAAAAGGGGTGCAGATTGCACAATACAAAAGAGCACAATGAGAGGAATTGTCCTGAAATCGCTAGATACACTCATTGTCTCCAAGCCCAAGTAGATGACCTGGAACTTGTGCCAAATGAGGGTCCACCTCAACATCAAGATGATAACATTATGGTGGTGGAAACTTTATACCGTCAAGAAGGTGAGAGTGAGGAAGAAGAAGATGAAATTTTGGAGCAGGAGGTGCAAGCTTTTCGAGAGTTTAGAAAGGGGAATCATGGATATCATTTGAGAAGTAAATCTAAAGCTCCTAAAACATCATCAACACCACCAAATAACTCTATCCTTCCTCCGGATACTAAGGCTGATAATAATCCTCCTCCTCCACTTAGAAGAGAAATGTCTAATGACGCGCAGAAGACAGTCAAATTTGAAAAACCAAACTATGACATAGTGGAGGATCTAAAGAAGTCCAAATCAAGCCTTTCATTCTTAGACGCGGCCAGATTGCCTGGCCAAAAAGAAGCATTGATAAAGGCTCTGAACTCACCTGATCAAGTGTGGAAGGGAAAGGAAGTTGAGTCCCATTTGATTTTACGAAAGGAGAGACGGGATGTCCCGCCATTCTTATTGACTCTGAGAATTGTTGGTAAGAATTTGCATAATTGTTTGGTGGACACGGGTGCCACGAGCAATCTCATGCCTTCAGAGATATGTCAAATGCTAGGTCTACAGCCTGTTTCATCCAAATGTAAGGTTTTGCAATTGGACCGATCTGAGGTAAATGTGGTAGGGACCCTATATGATGTCAAAATTCAACTAAATTCTGAACCCAGGGTCCAACAAGTGGTCGACATTCTGGTTGTTAATATCCCAAGTAGATATGGAATGCTACTTGCAAGGGATTGGATGAAAACATTGAATGGCTATTTTTCAACAGATTGCTCACATATGTGGCTACCCTGGAAAGGAATCGCGAATCAAATCAGAGTAGAAAATGAACCGAGGCTTAAGGAAATCATAACAAAATTTAATAAGCCAAATGAAGTTCAGTTTTCTGAGCCAGAGCTGGGGGTCTATGCATTTGATGTTGAAGAAGCTACTGAAGAGCCTAAAAAGGAAACATTTCATGGTAGCTCTCTTGAGGGAAATAATTTCATATGGTTGCTTAGGTTTGATGGATCCAAATCCAAACAGGGAGCAGGAGCCGGAGTCGAGCTCACTTGCCCAGGAGGTAAACCATTATTGGCTGCCTATAGATTGCAATTTCCTTGCACGAACAACATGGCAGAATATGAAGCACTGATCTTTGGTTTACAACTAGCGTTGAGCAAGCAGGTTAAATGCTTGAAAGTATTGGGAGATTCTGAATTGGTAGTCAAGCAGATTAAAGGACAATATACATGTCACGATAAGAGACTGAGCCTTTATAGAACTAGGGTCATGGACCTCATTGAGGAATTCGACGCTTTCAATATAGCCCTTATTTCTAGAAAAGGAAATCGCATAGCAGACTCTCTTGCAGTCACCGCGGGCATGTTAAATCCAGTTGATATAAAAAGGTGTAAAAAGTTCTCCATCGAATTAGTTCCTTGTCCATCAATACCTGATAATGTCAAGAATTTCCAAGTTTTTGAAAATGACAGACACATATTCAAATTTGTCACGAACTTGGGTATTTTTGAAAACCAGGTGATTGATGAGGAGCAAAGATGGCAAGAAGAAGCAAAAAACGAAAGTGAAAGCGCATGTCAATCCAACAAAATACCTAAAGACATAGTTTCATTGGAGAAAATGTTCGATATGGGGTACAAGGCCAGAAAAGAAAAAAAGGTTCCACTCCCCAAAGATGCATGTGATCTAATTAATCTAGGGAGTGCAGACAATCCATGGGAAGTGTACATCGCAAAGGCATGTACAGCTGAAGAAAGAGAAAATATAATACATGCACTAAAACACTACGTGGATTGCATTGCTTGGAATTATAACGAATTGAAAACATACAACCAAAATGTCATTACACATACCATCCCTCTAAAGCCGGACTCCAAGCCTTTCAGACAAAGACAACGAGTTGTTAACCCGCTATTGGAGCCCTTAATAGAAAAGGAGGTCAAGAGATTATTGGAAGCAAAGATTATTTTTCTTGTTAGGCACTCAACCTGGGTTGCTAACCTCGTTCCAGTAAGAAAGAAGAGCGGAGAGATTAGGCTATGTATAGATTTTTGAAATCTTAACAAGGCCTCTCAAAAGGATAACTATCCATTGCCATCCATTGATGAAATTTTACAAAAAGTGAATGGATCTGAAATGATGTCTTTTCTTGATGGATATTCTGGATATAACCAAATTCTTATTCATCCCAATGACAGGATGAAAACAGCCTTCACAACCAAATGGGGGACATTTGCCTACAGAAGAATGTCGTTTGGACTGTTAAATGCTGGTGCAACATTTCAACGCGCCATGGACTATGCATTCAAAGGGCTTATAGGCAAGTGTATCATTGTGTATGTGGATGATATTCTAGTATTTTCAAAGAAAAGAGAAGACCATGTCAAGGATTTGAAAAAGGTTCTTCAAAGATGCAAGAGAGCATGGAATTTCTTTAAATCCCAAAAAATGCATCTTTGGAGTAACAGAAGGAAGACTACTTGGTCACATCATTTCAAAAGAAGGTATATCCATTGACCCAGAAAGGGTAAAAGCTATCCAAAACTTGCCTCTCCCGGGTAGTAAAAAGGAGTTGAGATCTTTCTTCGGGCAAATTAATTTTGTGAGGAAGTTTATTTCAAGCTTCACTGAGATAGCCAAACCTTTGAACAAGATGCTCAAGAAGGATGTAGATGTCAGATGGAACGAGGAAAGTAGGGTGGCCTTTCAAAACATTAAGGATGCCATTTCCAGAGCCCCTGCCCTCATAAGTCCAAACTATGCTAAACCTTTCTATATTTATGCTTTCGCATCGAAACACTCTTTTGCGAGTGTCTTGACCCAGAAAGGTGAGGATAGTGCAGAAAATCCCATAGCATTTTTAAGTGCTCCTTTAAAATATGCTCAATTGAGGTATTCTATCCTCGATAAGCAGATGTACGCACTCTTTAAAATGGTAAAAAAATTTCGACATTACATTGTGCACAGTAGAGTTTTTGCCATTGTGCCTGACCCTGCTATCAAAACTATGTTTTTACAGAATGAGCTAGGTGAGAAAAGAGGTAAATGGATTTCTACCATCCAAGAATTTGATCTTGAAATCCAACCCATGAAACTAGTTCGAGGACAGGGACTTGTGAAGATGATTGCTGAGAATAATCCACAAACGACATGCCAATATTCAAGTGCAGAATACATTTCTAAAGATGACTGGTATGTTGACATTGTACATTTTCTATTAAACGGTAAGTGCCCATCTAATTTGAATTCCACTCAAAGAAGGGCTTTAAGACTTAAATCTGTTAATTATCTGATTAGATCTGGTGTTCTGTACAGGAAAAATCATGAGGGGATCTACTTGAGATGCTTGAATAAAGAAGAAGCTGCCAAGGTTCTGCAGGAATTTCATGGGAAATATGGAACTGGCCATGGTGCGGCAAATGCTACAGCGCATCAAATCCTGAGAGCAGGATACTATTGGCCCCACATTTTTAAAGATGCACATGCTCATGTACGATCTTGCCACATTTGTCAAGTAGCTGCCAACAGAGAAAGAAATGCAGCCATGCCATTACACCTTGTAGTTGAGATGAGACCATTTGCACAATGGGGATTAGATTTCATTGGGGTTATTAACCCAAATTCTTCTGATTCCCATAAATTCATACTAACAGCTACAGATTATTGTACAAGGTGGATAGAAGCAGTTCCTACAAAACATGCCACTACAGATGTTGTAATAAGATTCCTTGAGGATCACATCATAACAAGATTCGAAATGCCCGATTCTATCGTTAGTGATAATGGTAAAGCTTTTGTTTCCACGCAATTTGCAGATTGGGCATACGACAATAAAGTGAGTTTAAAATTTGCATCTAATTATTACCCTCAAGGAAATGGTTTGGCCGAATCTTCAAACAAAAATTTGTTGAATATCATTAAGAAATTACTGGAAAAGAACCCTCGAGATTGGCACAACCAGTTAAAGTTTGCTCTTTGGGTAGATAGGACCAGAGTAAAAGAATCAATAGGGAATACCCCCTATCATTTGGTCTATGGACAAGACCCGATATTTCCTGCAAACTTGAAGTTGCAAACCTTGCATTTCATGCAAGAATACTTGGGGACAGATAACCAAGTTGAAGCCAGATTAAGTCATTTACTGCACCTTGACGAAAAAAGGGAGGAAGCCATGATTCACATAAATAAACACCAAGAGGTTGTTAAAATATGGTTTGATAGAAGGGCCAAAATTAAATCTTTCAGGATAGCAGACTTGGTCTTACTGTGGGATAAAAGACACGAAGAGAAGGGAAATCACCAAAAGTTTGATTGTCTTTGGTTAGGCCCTTATCAGATTTCAGAAATCCTAGGAAAAAATACCTTCAGATTAAAAACTTTAGATGGGAAGGATCTGACGTTACCAGTTAATGGGCATGTTTTAAAGCACTATTTTAGCCCTTAAGTCGTAGGAGATTGGAATTATATCTTTCTGTTTTGGTATGAATTTTCAAGTTTTTTGTTTCTTTTTATTATTTAAGTTGTGTGTTTATTTGACATGTTTTGTTTGTCTATAAAAAAAAAAAAAAAAATGATGAAAAAGTTGTCTTGAGATGCTAACTTATGTTCTAGATCAGGGAAATATGGGACATTGGAATTATGTTGTAGAAAGCTCCGCAAGAAATACAAACAGTTTAATAGTATCGTTTGAAACTTGTGATGCATGAAGTAGTCAGTTTTATATGGCAATATTCCATCTGCAATTCAAAGGACAATGCATTCATATTACATCTCACTTTGCATATACATGCCATCTTAGTTGCATATGCATTTCAGATACAAATCATTAAAGTGTGTCAAATCCTCTTAGGGTTATGCTATAACATAAATAAGAAGAAAATCCTAAGGTTGGGAACTGAGGCTCGAGATATCTAGAACCAAGCACATTTTATACACATTAAAAAGGATCTTGAGCAAAATGATCAAAACCTTGCTTGGAAGAAAAGGTCGAGCGAAAGAAGTATTTCATGTCTATCCTATTATGCAACATGATCCTTAAAATAGTGGTTTTGACCACTTCCATAAAGCTTAAAGCCTAAAATCAGAGTAGTAAGGATAGGGTTAAATCCTCATCGAACTTAGGTTGAGGATCCAACTCCCCAAAGCTCTGATTTGACCTACATGGAGTAGTAAGGATAGGGCATAAATTCTCATCTCGCCTAGGTTGAGAATCTGATTCCCCAAAGCTCCTATGTCTCATTTCATCATAAATCTTGGATTGGAAGGATCGTACTACATGTCCTCTGCAAAGGATGGGTAGTCATCCCCAAGGTCCAAGAAATAAAACTAAATATTTCCCATTTCATCTTTATATTGGATTGGAAGGATCGTACTACATGTCCTCTGCAAAGGATGGGTAGTCATCCCCAAGGTCCAAGAAATAAAACTAAATATTTCCCATTTCATCTTTATATTGGATTGGAAGGATCGTACTACATGTCCTCTGCAAAGGATGGGTAGTCATCCCCAAGGTCCAAAGAAATGAAGCTAAATCATGGATTATGGGGTTAAGCATGCCCATGCATGGCAGCATGTCTTGTCTAAAAACAAGACCACTGACTGTTCAAATGGTTAGACTAGCATGACCATTTCTTCCATAATTGGTTAAATTATTTTGCTCAAAGTGAGGTAATGAATTCCAAATCAGAGTAGTAAGGATAGGGTTAAACTCCCATCTCGATTAGGTTGGGAGTCTGATTTCCCAAAGCTCTGATTTCACTTTCACTTGCACATGGGTTCAAGATAGTAGTGACTCATAACCAACTTTGGGATCTAATAAAGCAATTCATTATACATATAGTTGATCCTAAGAGGGTTTGATAATCTTGAATGTTTGTGTATGATACTAGAAGGTCTAAGCCTTTATAAAAGCAAAATCTCTAAGAATATTTATCAGGTTACACAAATCATTCACAATCTCACATATGCATTCATGTAAAACTGACAATGGAATGTTGATCAATTTCAAACGATAGGGAATGAAACACATTGCACACACCGAGTTGATACTTAATGATTCTGATGATTCATGTATTTCTGATCTATGGGCATTTGTTTATATTTCTTATGTGCTAACACCTATTTTCGAGTTTGTATACTTCCAGGTTAGGTTCTCACCAAAATGCTCAGGAGCATTTGACAGCAGAGTCACCATTTGTTGTGGCTGCTCCACAACACACCCCAAAATTGGGGACCCACCTTTTTGCATGCTTTCAAAGAAGACCTCAGAGGCCCAGATGCTAAAAATCAAAGGAAGAGCAAAATATCACAAAAGGAAGAAGTGTCACGATATCGCGACATGTTGCTCCGTCGCGGCTAGAAATGAAAAGTTGTCGCGATATCGCGACGTGTCATGTTTTCGCGGCTCAGAATAGCAAAGTACGTCAGAATGAAAAGGTGTCACGATATCGTGACGCGTTGCTCTATCGCTGCTAAGAAAAATAAAAGGTCACGATATCGCGACATGGTGCTGCTAAGAAAAGAAAGTGTCGCGATATCGCGACAGGTCACGTTTTCACGGCTCAAACAAGCAAAATGCAGCAGAATGGAAAATTGTCACGATTTCACGACGTGTTGTGAAATCACGGTGCAAGACAGCAATAGAAGAGTCAATGCAGAGGTTGTCATGATATCGTGACATGTCGCCATTTCGACAAAAAGAGATGAAGGACAAATGAGAAAAATGTCGCGATATCGCGACAGTAGTTGTGATAGTAAAAGAGTAAAGGCGAAAATGTAAAATGTGACATGTATTTCGTGATGGAGTGAGAGATAAAGTGATATCATGACATGTCAGTTTCATGAGGAGGAAAGTGGAGAAAGAGAAAAGATCATGATTTGTGAAAAGAAAGTGGTAGAATGAAAAGTGTCACGATTTCATGATAGAGAAAAGGATTTCAAAAAAGTGGTAGAAATGAAAAAGGATCACGATTTCGAGAGAAAGAAGATAAAAGAGAAAAGCGTCATGATTTCATGACAAAAAGCAGCCAAGTGGTACGAAATGAAAAAGCGTCATGATTTCATGATAGAAAGAGACTAAGAGAAAAGTGTAGATTTCACGACAGAAAGCAGCGAAGTGGTATGAAATGAAAAGGTGTCATGATTTTGTGACATGTCACGTTTTGTGGCTAAGTGCAACAAAACACAATGAAGGAGAAAAACATCATGATTTCATGACAAGTTGCATCCACATGGGCCTAAGGATAAAAACGTCATGATTTCATGACATGTCTCATTTTTGTGATGCATGAGAACGAATAAAGCTGCATACAGGAAAATGTCACGATATCGTGACATGTCTCATTTTTGTGATACAGGTAGAGGAGCAAAGCGACATGCTATTTTTGTCGCGATTCACAGCGGGCCATTATAGAACATGCAGGGAAGCGCTGAACACGTGGCATAAAGGTGTAAGGGTTACAGAACGGTTACATTTAGCAAGAAGATCAAACGTTTCGATGCTCGAACAAAAGCCAAAATAATGCAAAGAGGCGGGAAGATGAAACGAAGAGACCTGGGAGATGAAGCGAAGCGTCACAGGGTGAAACAGAGAGCATTGCCAGAAAGTATAAGAGTAGAAGCACAGATTGGTACGAGGGTCGAAAATCGCTGCGGGCAGAGTTGCAGAGCTAAGGGTGATAAGCCATTCTGGGCCTGCTTTTGGAGCGTTTTCCTCCACTTGTTCTGGTTTTGTCAAAACTGGAAACATTCTGTCATTGTAACTGATACATTCTTTTTAATACAGAATTACAGAGAGTTGCATCTCATTGGCAAGAAAGGAGGAGTTATTTTCTGCATGCAAAATTGAATGTTTATCTTTCCCCTTTCAGATTTTTAGGTTTATAGGTGAAGTTTAATGCAAGTTCTCTTGGTTGCTTCATGCGAATGCCTAAATCTGAAAACCATAGTTAAGACCCCAGAAACCAAGCACCTAGCTTATCTGGATTGTGCGAGTTTGCAGGTTCAATAGGTTAGGTTGTATGTAGAAAACCTCATTATCTTCGGTTTTGTCGAATAGGATTGCAGCCCTCGAGTGTATTTTAGTTTCATTTTCCTTTACATTTTATTTTTATCTTCTCTGCACTTTTATTTCCAGAAAGTTTAACTTTTATTTTAATTTACAGTCATTAAAATAAACACTTGAAAATTCACCAAAATCGAAATCGTTATAATTTCAGAGTGAAATAAACCACAGTGCCCCTTGTTAACAGTTGCTTGCAACCACTAAGGTATTCCGAACGTTCACATTGAATATCAACACTTATACCAAATGCTAACATAGCGGAGACCTTGGAGAAGTTACTGGTTTAATTTCTTTGCAAGAGGGGATTTGGAATCCAAATCCTATTGGAGAGTGATACTTTCACAACTGGGTGAAAATACCACTCAACAAGTTACTATGCAATAGTAACATTACTTTAATAATATTATGCCTATATAAATGCTTGCAAACATTATATGTTGAATGCTATTAAGGAAGGCGTTAGAAGGAATCAAAGGTTTGCAACAATCGTAGGAGACGTTAAGCTAGCAAGGAGTAATCAAAAGTTCACAACAATTGCAGGAGATGTTAAGTTAGTGAGGAGGAGAATAAGGTAAGACTCATTGCCTTAATGCAAATATTAAAGACCTAATATTTTTTTAGGTACTTTATTGAAGCAATATATTGGAGTCATAAGTAGTTGAAGTTATAAGTTAAATTTATGATTTAATTAGAGGAGTCATAAGGTTTCTATGATTAAGAGGTGTAATAAGTTGAGTATTTATAGGAGCTATAAGGTTTTAATAGAATTTTTATAATTTGATTATTTAAAGGAGTTATAAAGTTTTTAACTATAGTTTGAAATCTATATTTCAAATTTTTGAGTTTTTAATAATTATTAAAGTATGGAGTAATAAGGTTTTCTACTTCAAAGTTTATTTTGGATTTGATTTTCTAAAGTTTGAAGTTTAGAGTTATTTAAAGAATTAAAATTATTTGAATATTTGTTTTTGAAAGTTATTTAAATTTTGAGAAAATCTGCAAATTTAATTTAACTTAGGGAGTTAAAAGGATTTCTACTTCAAAGGTTTAGAAAATTTTAAAAGTTGCAAAATTCTTATTTCTTTTTTAGTTTTTTACTTGGAAGATATTAATTCAAAAGGAATTGAATTGCAACCATTATCTATTATGGAAGAAATGATTAGAAATGCATTCAGTGAAGAAATGATGAACAAGTTGAAGGCTGATTCTTAAAACTTGATAGATGGAAAGAAGAAAATACCAAAATAGCTTAAAGATACAATTGAGAACTCAAATCTAGATCTTATTACTACAAGATCACAAAATGATAGTTTAACAAGAATAAATTCTATAACATAATCTACAACTACTCAAAGTGACATGAATTTTGAGAATACACAACTTATTTACACTAGGGTTTTTTGTTGTTTTGCACTCAATTTTTCATTGTTTTGAGGCCCAAAAAAGGGCATCTAAACCAAATTCATGCCTCTTCTATATAGAGAACGAATTTGGTGAGCCAGATTCATGCTCCCTATTTATAGAACATGAATTTGATAAATTAGGGCTTGGGGGCAAGTTTTGCACCCCAAAAACCTAATTTACATTGTGCATTTTTAGCATTTTGTTGTGTCCATCCTGTTTGCATTTCATTTTAATGTTACATATCTATTTTGATTTGTTTTGTTAGAAATATATTATATTACATCATTTGGATCATGTAAATGTACCTTCCTAGGTACATACTTAGGACACTAGATTACTTTCGGGGGAAGTTATATAATTACTTCATGCAATATAATAAATGCACAAGTGTCAATATGAAAGCTGTATATGTGCAAGTAGTCCCTTGCACAACTAGGTAGAGTGTTTGCCAATAAACTTATCTTCCTATATAAAAAGACCTCATTGTAACAACATAACAAAGTGAAGCTGAGCATAGCATATATATAGATATAGATGCCCATATATTGGTGATGGGTGCAATGTAGTCCAATAGCATTATTCATGGAGTGTCCATTTCCTCCATAGCTATGTTGTATTCATTTTTATCATTTCTATTTATAGCATATTTCAATCATATCGCAGATTTAATTTCTTTCATATTATTCTGCATCTTATGATTGCTATCTCCCATTGTTCACTACATAAAAATTTAACAATGGTATCAGAGCTAAGGTAGATCTAGCCATAGTCGATCAATAGGAAAACCACCATTATCATTGATCTTGAGTTTTTTGTTAACCTGATGCACTGCTAGACCAACCACTATCAAAAACTCTCAGAATAATCTAGGTGGTAGAATTATGGAGAGCCACAAGTGAGGACTGAAAGAAATCTTAGTTCCAAAAATAATGAGATTACATTTGGCTAGAGTATTTCCACAGAGTTGCAAGAAAAACTCGTGAAGACTAGGACTCAACATTCAATCCATTAGATTGACAAATAAACTAGTGAAGATCTTTCAGGATATCTGGAATTTATTAACTATTACCCAAAGTTTGTTTTGTTTCAGAAAATTAATTCTCAGATGATTAGGACTCCTACAATAGAAATCTAGGAGACTTCAAATTCGTTGCCTTAAGGTTGGCGTGCCTTCATAGTGTAGATATTAGTTCCTTGTGCAAGAAAAAAATACCACGAAAGAAGACTTCTAGAGAAGAGTCATGGTGAAGTTAGGAGACTGGAGATCTCTATTACTAAATTGAGAAACTCACAGAAAAATAAAAAGCCACAGTAGCCTTGTTCCTGAATAAAAGGCCATAGTAGCCTTGATCCAGAAGAAAAGGCCATAGTAGCCTTGATCCTGAAGAAAAGACCATAGGAGACTTGATATTGAAGAAAAGACCACAAAAGCCTTGATATTGAAGAAAAGGCCATAAAAGCCTTGATACTAAAAAATGCCATAGAAGCCTTGATCCTAAAAAAGACTCTAGAAGAAAGTATCTAATTCAAAAGGAGATTAAGATTTTAGTACTAATACTTTGTTTTAGGGAAAGAAGATTTAGTGAGTTGGGAAACTTACTACAAGAAATTTAGGAAGAGTATATTCTTCAGAATCAATCTAGCACTTGAAACAAAACTGAAGGTAAAGAGATCAGGAGGAGATCTCATTGAAGAACTTCCAATCTTGGAAGAAGGACTAGGAGAGTCTTGCTCAAATCTAGAAGTAAAAAAATAAAATATCCAGAAGAAGATATCACCACCAAGTCTTCTAGGAGTAGAATATTGAAGAAAAGGTCTCAAGGAAGACCAAAAGAAGCTACAAGATCAAATATCTTGAGGAGGTCTCAACGAGCATCCAGTAAAAGGCTTGGAGAGCCTTACTAAAGAAATCATCAAAGGAGAACTCATTGGAGAAATCCACTACCAAGGAGAAGCCCATGATAATGAAGGACTTGGGACAATTATCACCATCCAAAAAAAGGCCCAAGAGAAAAAGAGTTTGGCAAGGAGTGTCAAATCGCAGAAGAAGAATCTAGTGAAGACCTCAAGATATTCAAAATCTTGAGAAGAAGATACTACTTGAAGTCAGAATTCAATAAGAATACTTGAAGACAGGAGAAGCCTACCAAATCCAAGAGATTTGAAGATTGCCTTTGACAATAAGAAGGCACTACTTTAGAGACAAATACTTATTTAGATCTACAACAAAAGGAGGACACTACAAGAGGAGAACAAGCCACCAAATCCTAGGCTCGTGAAAGAAAGTTCGAGACTATATTTTGGTGAAGGAGCTGTTTAGGAAAATTTACAAGAAGCAACAAGATCTACATCCTCTACGAAAGCGAAAAAATAACTACAAAATGTTTCAAAAAGGTAAGAAAATATTGGTGCAAGTAATTTCATTAATTGGATTACTTATTAGATTTGTTAAAGCACCTTAATTTGGATTAAAGTTGCAATAAAGAACATTGGATTACAGTCTTCAAAAGTGCAAAAAGAGAAAGGTTCTTTTTTAAGGTTCATTTGCACATTAGGAGTTTATTAGATTTTTTTATTACAACTATCTATCAACTACCTATCATCTACTTTGTAAAGCAAAAGAAGACTAGCCCCTACAACTTTATTTGTAAAGAAATTACAAAATAATTCTTAAAGATTCAATTAAGATTATTCTTGATTAGTTGTAAATTAATTAAGTGCATTATTGAAGAACACAAGCTTATACTGAGAGGGGGGGTGAACAATATAAGACCTCTTTTTACTTTTTCCTTTATACTTCAAAATAGTAAAGCAATATACCCAAAGCAATATCAAAGCAATGCATAATAACATCCACAAAGTGACACCAATTTTAACGTGGTTCACCCAGAATGGCTGGGCTACGTCCACAAAACTTTTCTCTAAAAGTTATCTCAAAGTTCTTTGGGAATCCTTCCCAATTACAATGTTTATGAGCCTCGGCCCAAAGGAGATACCTTCCCCTAATCAGAATTTATGAGCCTCTGCTCAAAGGAGATACCTTCCCCTCTATCTGAATTTATGAGCCTCTGCTCAAAGGAGATACCTTCCCCTCAATCTGGATTTATGAGCCTCTGCTCAAAGGAGATACCTTCCCCTCTGCTCTGGAAATGATCCCTCAGAAGATCAACTGCCTCTACCTCTTGCCAGCACGTGGAACTCCTTTCCACCGAAGACCTCCTGTCCTCAATGCTTAGCCTAAGAGACCTCTGCCTTCTATGATCACATCCACAACAGCTCAACAACTTGTACCAAACATAGTCAGTCGATCTAGTACAAGTCTTCCTCTATCTGTCAAGATCTGTCCAACACTTGAACAAATCAATCCTCTACACACAAGCCTTCTCAAAGACTTGCCAAATCTATCCTCAGGTTCTTCTCAAAGAACCAGTGCATCTCTGTCCTCAAGTTCTCTGATAGAACTCTCAAAACTCAGCTCACAAGTCCTCTGCTAGGACCTGTCCAAATCTGCTCACAAGTCCCCATCGAAACCTATCCAAAACTGCTCACAAGTCCCCATCGGAACCTGTCCAAAACCTGCTCACAAGTCCCCACGAAACTGTCAAACGCTCACAAGTCCCCATCGAAACCTGTCCAAAACCTCAACAAGCTCACCAAGAAAAACTTTCTTAGTAGGAAATCACAAGGTGAATTGTTAGAGACCCAATGTGATTTTTCAAACTCATAGAAGCATAAAGAGAATTGTTAGAGACTCAATATGTTCTATACTCAACTCCCAATCTCAAAACTCAACTCAAATCAACTCAGCTCAAACTCAATCTCAAATCTGAAAACTCAACTCAACCTCAATCTCAAATCTGAAAACTCAACTCAAAATCTGAAATGGATAGGATAGAATGCTTTCTTTCAAGAACATGAAACCCCAACAATTGCCAACTATGCAAAGAATCACATAACAATGATACTCATGTTCTTTTCACCATCAATAAGGGCTTCAACAACAATGCTCATCAAACAAGGTTCAATCAACACCATTCAACTCAAAACATAACCTTGAAGCATTTCACAATCAACATCAGAAAAGGAAAACAAGTAGAACTCCTTTTCTCTCCAACATTATTTGAACAAAAAGCATCCACCAACTCAACTCACAATAGCATAAAAACAACTTTTCAATTCATCAACAAAGGAGTAAGCTCAACACTTTAACCAAGTAAAGAATAGCTTGATTATAACCAACTTAATGAAAGCAAATGTCAATCTCAAAGCTGCCCACTTAAGGTTTCACAACTTCACACAAGAAGCAATTAACCTTAAAACATCATGCTTTCATTTCCATAATCAACCAAAAGCACTCTCAACATTACAAGAAACATGTATCCCTTATACACCTTATTTCTCCCTTATTGTCTCATCAAAAATAAAGTTTATCTCTCATAAGAATGCAATAAGATATTTCAACAACACCTTCAAAATAATATTTTATCAAAATAACAACAAGCTTTAAAACCCTTATGACTCCTAAGCTGTTTTTCTTCTAACAAACATCCTCCATCCGCAACATACACTTAGCAAAAGATTAATTTCGAAAAATACCTTAGCCAACAACAAAAATCGCTATGGAGAAATTGCGCCCGAAATCTAACACCACCTGCTGCAACCACTTCACGTCGAAAAACCCTTTCGCATGATTCGAACGTGAAACCTCCCGTTCGGGTAGCGCGCCAATAGCCTAGCCGCTACCGGTGTGCCAAAGGCACCCGATGAGGTTTAAACCTCACTCTGTTATGCTTGTCCCTTCTGTGCCAGGGAAAATAAAACATAGTCCTCCCTTCCTTCTGACGCCAACTCACAGACGACAAGCTATATGGCGGATTCGACAAATGATGAGACAATCAAATGAACAACGGATTACGAAGACGACGAAGACACACAAACGATCAACGGATTATGAAAATGGTGAAGACACACAACCGAACAATGGATTACAAAAATGGCGAAGACACACAACCGAACAATGGATTACAAAAATGGTGAAGACACACAGTCGAAAACACAGCGAGCAACTTTCTTTCAAAATTTGGATGGGATACATTTGATTTTCATCGAGGGATATTAATATGAATTTTACCATAGGCTCTTTGACGTCGACGGAGGTCTTTAACACGTCGACGGAGGTCTTGGCTAGCGCCCACAAAGCTAAAACATAGCGCCCACCTTGTTAAGACATTTGCGCCATGGATTAGGAGAACCCATGCAAATAATAGATTAATATTTATTTAAAAATAATTAAATGGAACCTTAACAAGGTTTTTTAATTATTTAAATAAATACTTCCTCTTGGACCCAAATGCATTAAACCAATGCATCCACCTGTAATCTTTAAACCTGCCAACTTGGAGTTTGCAAAAGACCTTTGAAACTGTCATGTCGTAACCTTCATCAAAACAAATTATTTGACATCAAATCAAATTCCTTCAAGACCTTCTTGACATCAATGACAACTTATACACTTGAGCAAAGGCAATGTACCCAAAGTACCCAAAATTGCCAACAATCTCCCCCTTTGTCATTGATGGCAAACCTTTACTGAAAACACTTCTCAAGAGCCAAAACTGAAACCAACTGTGCTAACAACTGAGAAACAGTGCCCACAACTGAGAATCTTCCTTTGAAGTTTTGCTCCCCCCGACTTGAAGCTTTCCTCTTCACTTTGAAGCTCTCCCCCTTACTCATATCTCTCCCCCTTTGTCATCAATGGCAAAGGGCCACCTTTGGGGCTCGGGACTAAGAATGAGCCTCTTAGCTTAGTCCCTCCCCCACCTCCTGATGAGGTGATTAATTTTGGGGTGGGAGTAAAACTCCCATTAGGCACTGATCATCATCAGCGTCTATAACTTCCTTGTCGGGCCTTCTCTTGAACTCTTTGTCCATATTCCTATTCTTGTCACTGTTCTTGTTCTTGTTCTCATCCCTATTTTTGTCCATGTCTTGATCCTTGGACCTGATCATGCCACTGTTCCTGTTCTTGTATTCTAGAATTTCAGCTCTACACTGTCTGATTATGTGACCTTCATTGTTGCACTTGAAACACTTGACGATGTTGTTTCTCTGAGGTAAACCTGATCTTTGAATCCACCTATTCTGACCAAACCTGTTTTGACCAAACTTGTTTTGACCAAACCTGTTCTGACCAAACCTGTTTTGATCAAACCTGTTCCTGTTATTTACCTTGCAATAGATTGCCTTGTGCCCAAACTATTGACAAGAGTAGCAATACCCTTGAAAGAAACTAGCACTTCTAAAACTTTCATTTACCTTCTTCACTTGAGCCATGCAATGTGAAGCCATGTGACCAAACCTGTGACAAGCAAAACATCTGCCTTGAAACTTTCCTTTATTTGACCTCTTGGGTCCTGAAAACTTCTTCTTCTCATTCTGAATTCTGTTTTCTTTTTCTGTGCATCTATCATTCAAGGACTCATGATCTGAAATACTTTCCTCATCAGAACTCTCTTCCTTTTGGAGTCTCTTACTAGACTCTCCAACTTGTTCCTTGTGTGGCTTAACAAAACCAAGGCCTGTTTTATCTGTTGTCTTTCTTTGACCTTTGATGAGTGACTTAACCTTTTTGGAGCTATCTTGAAACCTGTAAAGCTTATCCTTGTACTCTTTAGTTTCCTCTTTCAAAGAAGCCATTTTCTGTTCTAACTCACTATACTCAAGAACCTTAGACTCTAACTCATCCTTGAGTTCTTGTGTCTTAGCTATAGAGAAGTCAAGACTTTCTATAAGATCATCTCTCTCCATACAACATTCATCTAACTTATCCTTGAGTCTAGCATTCTTCTTTCTTTCCTTTTCCAAAACACTAAGAGCACTAATAAGTTCACTTTCAAGATCCTTTATTTGATTGCTTTTTGAATCATCAAAGCCTTTTTCAGATTTCTTATCACTAGAGGTGCTACCCTTTTCAAAGACCATACATGCATCTTCCTTATAGTTTTCTGAAGCATCCTCATACATACTAGAAACCAAATCATTATTTGTGCAATCATCCTCAAGGTGACCAAAATTTCCACATCTAAGACATTTCATGATAATGAATCTATGTTTCGGTTCTTCCTCTTTTCCGATATGAACAACATCTCATTTTCATCATCACTTGAAGAACTTTCACTATCACTACTAGAACACTTACTTGCTTTGTCTAGGTAGAAACTCTTCTTGTGCTTGTGAGAATACCTCTTTCCTTGATTGTTGTGCTCATCTTTGATCTTCCTGTGATGCTTGTGCTTTTTAGAATCCTGTTTATCTTCATCACTTTCATTCTTGGGAACAGTACAATTAGTAGCATAATGACCAAACTTTCCACAATTGAAACATCTTATATTTTTCATACTTTTGTGCTTTCTAGAGAACTTGCCTTTCTTGTTGTAATATGCCTCTTCATCACTAGAAGACTCATCACTATCTTGAAGTTGTTTACCCTTGGATTCCTTGGTAGCCTTGAAAGTCGCCTCTTTCTTGACATCAACCTTCACTTGAGTTCTCAACTCAAATGCTGCAAGTATACTATGGAGCTCATCCTTTTTCAACTTATCCAAATCTTTAGCTTCCTCAATAGCAGAAATATTTTCACTAAATCTATTAGGAAGAGATCTTAAAATCTTATCACAAACATCATTTTCAGCAAGCTCAAGACCTAAGTCTTTCATGGAGTTAACAACCTCATCCATACGAAGCATGTAGTCACTAATATTTTCATCATCATTCATCTTGAGTTGTTCAAACATACCTTTGAAGTGTCTCAACTTGGCCTTTCTGACATTTGTATCACTTGTATGAACCACCTTCAACTGATTCCACATTTCACTAGCTGTCTTGCAGTGAATCACTTTGGTGAGATCTGCTTTCTGTAAGCCTTTCAGGATTGCATTCATTGCTTTTGAATTGCTGTGATGTAGGAGCCTTTCTTCTTTAGTATTAGGACCATGTACAGGAATAGTGTACTCATCTTCAATCACTTCCCATACCTCATTACCAAGTGCCATTAGATGAACCTTCATCCTTGCACTCCAAAGACCAAAATCTGACCCATCAAGAATAGGTGCTGCATTGCCACTTGAATGATCCATTGTGTTCTTTACTAGCTTTTCCTTCAAGTTGTTAAACTTTTCGAAGGCACCCGCTCTGATACCAATTGAAGAACACAAGCTTATACTGAGAGGGGGGTGAACAGTATAAGACCTCTTTTTACTTTTTCCTTTATACTTCAAAATAGTAAAGCAATATACCCAAAGCAATATCAAAGCAATGCATAATAACATCCACAAAGTGACACCAATTTTAACGTGGTTCACCCAAAATGGCTAGGCTACGTCCACAAAACTTTTCTCTAAAAGTTATCTCAAAGTTCTTTGGGAATCCTTCCCAATTACAATGTTTATGAGCCTCGGCCCAAAGGAGATACCTTCCCCTAATCATAATTTATGAGCCTCTGCTCAAAGGAGATACCTTCCCCTCTATCTAAATTTATGAGCCTCTGCTCAAAGGAGATACCTTCCCCTCAATCTAGATTTATGAGCCTCTGCTCAAAGGAGATACCTTCCCCTCTGCTCTAGAAATGATCCCTCAGAAGATCAACTGCCTCTACCTCTTGCCAGCATGTGGAACTCCTTTCCATCGAAGACCTCCTGTCCTCAATGCTTAGCCTAAGAGACCTCTGCCTTCTATGATCACGTCCACAGTAGCTCAGCAACCTGTACCAAACATAGTCAGTCGATCTAGTACAAGTCTTCCTCTGTCTGTCAGATCTATCCAACACTTGAACAAATCAATCCTCTACACACAAGCCTTCTCAAAGACTTGCCAAATCTGTCCTCAAGTTCTTCTCAAAGAACAAGTGCATCTCTGTCCTCAAGTTCTCTGATAGAACTCTCAAAACTCAGCTCACAAGTCCTCTGCTAGGACCTGTCCAAATCTGCTCACAAGTCCCCATCGAAACCTGTCCAAAACTGCTCACAAGTCCCCACGGAACCTGTCCAAGACCTCACAAGTCCCCAGAACCGTCCAAAGCTCACAAGTCCCCACCGAAACCTGTCCAAAACCTCACAAGCTCACCAAGAAAAACTTTCTTAGTAGGAAATCACAAGGTGAATTGTTAGAGACCCAATGTGATTTTTCAAACTCATAGAAGCATAAAGAGAATTGTTAGAGACTCAATATGTTCTATACTCAACTCCCAATCTCAAAACTCAACTCAAATCAACTCAGCTCAAACTCAATCTCAAATCAAAAAACTCAACTCAACCTCAATCTCAAATCTGAAAACTCAACTCAAAATCTGAAATGGATAGGATAGAATGCTTTCTTTCAAGAACATGAAACCCCAACAATTGCCAACTATGCAAAGAATCACATAACAATGATACTCATGTTCTTTTCACCATCAATAAGGGCTTCAACAACAATGCTCATCAAACAAGGTTCAATCAACACCATTCAACTCAAAACATAACCTTGAAGCATTTCACAATCAACATCAGAAAAGGAAAACAAGTAGAACTCCTTTTCTCTCCAACATTATTTGAACAAAAAGCATCCACCAACTCAACTCACAATAGCATAAAAACAACTTTTCAATTCATCAACAAAGGAGTAAGCTCAACACTTTAACCAAGTAAAGAATAGCTTGATTATAACCAACTTAATGAAAGCAAATGTCAATCTCAAAGCTGCCCACTTAAGGTTTCACAACTTCACACAAGAAGCAATTAACCTTAAAACATCATGCTTTCATTTCCATAATCAACCAAAAGCACTCTCAACATTACAAGAAACATGTATCCCTTATACACCTTATTTCTCCCTTATTGTCTCATCAAAAATAAAGTTTATCTCTCATAAGAATGCAATAAGATATTTCAACAACACCTTCAAAATAATATTTTATCAAAATAACAACAAGCTTTAAAACCCTTATGACTCCTAAGTTGTTTTTCTTCTAACAAACATCCTCCATCCGCAACATACACTTAGCAAAAGATTAATTTCAAAAAAGTACCTTAGCCAATCATCAAAAATCGCTATGGAGAAATTGCGCCCGAAATCTAACACCACCTGCTGCAACCACTTCACGTCGAAAAACCCTTTCGCATGATTCGAATGCGGAACCTCCCGTTCGGGTAGCGCGCCAACAACCTAGCCGCTACCGGTGCGCCAAAGGCACCCGATGAGGTTTAAACCTCACTCTGTTATGCTTGTCCCTTCTGTGCCAGGGAAAATAAAACATAGTCCTCCCTTCCTTCTGATGCCAACTCGTAGATGACAAGCTATATGGCAGATTCGACAAACGATGAGACAATCAAATGAACAATGGATTACGAAGATGATGAAGACACACAAATGATCAATGGATTACGAAAATGGTGAAGACACACAACCGAACAACGGATTACGAAAATGGTGAAGACACACAGCCGAACAACGGATTACAAAAACGGTGAAGACACACAGTCGAAAACACAGCGAGCAACTTTCTTTCGAAATTCGGATGGGATGCATCTTTGATTTTCATCGAGGGATATTAATATGAATTTTACCATAGGCTCTTTGACGTCGGCGGAGGTCTTTAACACGTCGACGGAGGTCTTGGCTAGCGCCCACAAAGCTAAAACATAGCGCCCACCTTGTTAAGACATTTGCGCCATGGATTAGGAGAACCCATGCAAATAATAGATTAATATTTATTTAAAAATAATTAAATGGAACCTTAACAAGGTTTTTTAATTATTTAAATAAATACTTCCTCCTGGACCCAAATGCATTAAACCAATGCATCCACCTGTAATCTTTAAACCTGCCAACTTGGAGTTTGCAAAAGACCTTTGAAACTGTCATGCCGAAACCTTCATCAAAACAAATTATTTGACATCAAATCAAATTCCTTCAAGACCTTCTTGACATCAATGACAACTTATACACTTGAGCAAAGGCAATGTACCCAAAGTACCCAAAATTGCCAACAATTATTTTGAGAGTTAATTGGAGTGATAAGGTGAAATTGTTAGTGCAATAAAAGTGAAAAATTATTAGATTTATTTAAAATATTCTATTGCTCTCAAAAATATTATTGTTTGTGTTCTTGATAGAGACACAAAATCAGAATTTGACAAAGTGTCTAAATACACTATTAATGCAAAAAAATCTGCAACACATAGTGGCCAAGTGAAGCCACCCAAATAGGTTAGAATAGAAGAAGATAACTAACCAAATTAAAAAATAGAAGCTTCAAATATTGAGACTTGGTGAGTCTCAAATCCAAAGCATTACAGGGTTAATTGCAAGGAGAAAAGAGCAGAAAATTGCATCAAATAAGGAGCTTCTATATACTTCTATCTAAGATTGGATTTGCCATCAAAGTATCCAAGAAAAAAGGGTAAGGTGTCTAATAAAAGAGACAACCTCAAAACCCCTACATTGCATTCAAAAATTCTGCCACAAAACCAAAAATTTAGATCTGAAAAAAGGAATGCAAAAGAAGGTGCAATAAAGGATATTTTATACATAAATATGTTACATTGTATTGCAATATCCTAGTTTGGTTTATACAAGAAAGTGGGCAGATTTTAAGGTGCCTCAAAGGTATAATATTCACTGGATAAACCAGCCAAATGTGGTCGAACACTAGCGTCTTTCCAAGCATAGCAAAAGGAGCCACTCTAAGGGATCATACTCTTTACATCTTGGACGATCGAACCTGCAAAAGACAAGGCTCAAAACAAAGGGAGAAACAACATTATATACAAGACCAACATTGTATACAAAAGGAGGATGTATAACAAGTGAGAAAAGAAGAATATTAAGGAACCATTAGAATGTTTCAAATTCCATATCTGTATTTCTCAAAATCAATGCTCAAGCCTCCAAATATTTGCTCCTCATTCCAGCCAAAAACAACCCATAAGCAAGTGCTATTGAATGGAGGAGCTAGTAATTTTATAGGGTTTAAAGAACCTCCAAAGCGTACGTTGAAGAAGAGTTAGAGAATATGTCCATGCACAAGGAGGGAGTGACACTTGTCTCTTGAGGAAAAACCCTAACACTCCTCATGTGAGTGCTCATATTCATCAAGAAAGGAGTTACAAGCAACAGGTTGGTGCATTGAGAATATGAGATACATTTGTCCACAAAGAGACCAAGCACTCCACTAAAGAATGTAACGTCCATACATTACTTAAAGGAAGATACGAGTGTTTTCTAGCACCTTATACTCCTCAAGCGCTCCAGAAGAAAATAGACATGCCACTTGACACTTAATACAAGATTCTTCTTCGTTTTAAGGGTGTGACCAAGAATTCAACAAGAATTTATGTATTTGCATTCAACACTCTGGGGTCTTCATGCATAGGGTCAAGTTACAGCATGGAAGCAATGTGGAATAGCCTTTAATGCTCTGTCAAGGGAAGTCAAAGGTAGAGACTAAAGACACCATATTTGGAACATTAAATCCAAGGAAGGTTCCAAGAATTCTATTGGAGGGAAAAACCAAAGCAATGATGCTAATATTGCAGCCCTTGCACACCGAAAATCTATGCTGATTATTGCATGATAAAAGGTAATAAGTATTCCCATTCTAATATGCTTTCATTTCTTGGGAGTTATAAGGTTGATAAATCAAGGTTAAACTTAGAGGAATTTAATCATATTGAAAGCCTTATCTCAAAGGGAACAATTTATAAAATCAATATAATATTTACAATATTAAACTTAGGAGCAGTATGGGTTTCTACTGGAAATTGATTTTAAAATATTTCCATATATATATATATATTTGAATAGGTTATATGTGGCTTCTATTGGGGGCCACTCCCATCAAAATACTAGAATATTACATTTGTTGTAGCAAACATTTTTATCACTATTTTTTCTTTTCTTTTTCTCTTAAATATATTCTTCAACTTTCTCAAAGTTCTATGTTTCCACAATCAAGTTATTGACATCATTTTTATTAAGACATAAAATCTCACTTGGCCAGTTGTCTTCTAAAATTTGAATTTCATGGGGATGTAGATCAACACCATAATTCGCTAATTTATCTACTACTTGATTTCCTTCTCTATAAATATGCTCACACTACCAGGAGATTGCCTCTAGTAATATATGATGAACATCAACAGTAATATTATTTTTTTATCCAGTCTCCACATATATTTTTTTTAATAACATTGATGATAATTTGTGAGTACCCCTCAATTGAAATATATTTCCATCATTTTTTTGCTGCAATTTTAATTCCAGTAAGAAGTGCCATAGCCTCTACATAGTTGTTAGTTGAAGTTTCATATTATTATGAATAAGTGAGGAGAAATTTGCCTTCACTATTTCTAAACACCACCTCCACCGGATTTTATTGGATTTCATTTAGAAGAACCATCAAAATTAGTTTTGATAAACCCAATTTTTGGATATTTCCATTTTACCATAGATCAAAGTAGATCCTTTGTTTTAATTCCATTGTTGCAGATGAATCTTCCATGTATGTCCAAATCCTGTAGCCAAATTATTAGCACTTATTTTTGCAATTGAGACTTCCCATGATGAGCACCATATTTGTAGACATTCTACAAGAGAGGCAATGATACGGTTCCAAACTTGAGCATGATTTTGACATTTATTAGAAAAAAATCTATTATTCCTTTCAAGTCATAAATTCCAACAAATAATGGTAGGGCCAATCCTCCAAAGAATACATAATGCTTTAGATTTGAAATAATTTATCCAACATTTTATCAAATATTTTAATATTTATGGAGATACCCAATATAATTTCATATTTTTTAAAAAGTGAAGAACTCAAGATTATATTGAGAGGGGGGGTGAACAATATAAGACTACTTTTTGCTTTTTCTTCTCAATAAATATTATGCAATGTAAATATAGCAATATCAACAACAATAATCAAAGCAATGCACAAATCACCACACACAATAGAGACACAAATTTAACGTGGTTCACCTAATGTGGGCTACTCCACAAGAAAATATTTCACTAAAATTTTCTCAATCAATCTCTTGGGAATCCTTTCCCTATTAAAATATTTATGGATCTCTATCCAAAGGAGACACCAATCCCCTAATCAAGTTTGTGTATCTCTATCCACGGAAAATTCCTTTCTCCTTAGCTCTGATTGGTTATCTTCTAGAAGAACTGTTACCCCCACTGCTCTAGCTAATGGATCTCTATCCACTAAAGACACCTGTCCTCACTACCTTGGCTAATGGATCTCTATCCACTGGAGACTATCATCTTCTATACTCTATCACCTTCAAAGCTCTATCTCAAATCTACACTAAACATAGTCCTTCGATCTAGCACAAATCTTCTCAATCTATGTCTCTAGTCTGGTACAAACCTATACTCAAATCTGCACCAAAATCTGTCCTTGAATCTGTACTAAATATAGTCCTCCGGTCTAGCACAAATTTGTCCTCAATATCTATCCTTTGATCTGCACTAAACACAATCCTTCGATCTAGCACAAATCTATCCTCAATCTCTATCCTCAAGCCTTAACTCAAATCTTGACTTAATCACAAATAAACTCTGTTGGATCTGCCCCAAACCTTAACTCAAGTTTTGAACAAATCAATCAATAAAATTTTCTCTCAAGTCTTCTCAAAGACTTATCTCAAATATGCCTTGTAAGCTTCCACAAAATCTCACACTAATCTGTCCACAAGTCCTCTCTAGAACTTGTCCAAATCTGCTCAACAAGTCCTCACTAGAACTTGTCCAACTCTGCTCTCAATCTGTATTGTAAGCTTCCACAAAAGCTCACACAAATATGTCCACAAGTCCTCTCTAGAACTTGTCCAAATCTGCTCAACAAGTCCTCACTAGAACTTGTCCAATATCATAGAAACACAAGGAGAATTGTTAGAGACTCAATATGTTTCACATTCATCACAATGCTCAATCACTTTCAATCACTCTTTTAGAAACATATAGAGAATTGTTAGAGACTCAATATGCTTCACAATCATCACAATGCTCAATCACTTTCAATCAATCTTTTAGAAACATATAGATATTTGTTAGAGACTCAATATGCTTCACATTAACCTCAATGCTCAATCACTTTCACTCACTCTTTTAGAAACATATAGAGAATTTTTAGAGACTCAATATTCTTCACACTCAAAAACTCTCAATCACTTTCAATATTTCTTTTATTATAGAAATATATAGAGAATTTTTAGAGACTCAATATGCTTCACATTCACCTACACTCAACCTCTCTCTCAAATCAATTTAGTATATAGAACAATTTGTTTCATAGAACTTGAGCTATCACTTCACACATCCACTTGACTAGTCTCAACCAACTCTACTCAATCAATCACTCAATGAAATAATCCTTGCTCACAAATCCTAGTCCAAACATATGAACACTCACTCAAATATTTCCAATAATGCTTATCAACCAATCTCACATAACAATGATACTCATGTTCTTTGCAAACCCTAGTTCAAGTTCTTCACTTAACTTAATAACTTCAACAAAAATGCTTATAAAACAAGGTTTTATCAACAACTCTCAATTCCAGAAAACCTTGAAGCATTAATTAAAAAAACAATAAAAAATTCTTAACCAAACAATCATTTTCACTCCAAATTTTCATTCACATCTTTCAACAATCACTCACTAGGAAGAATATGCTCATACATTTTGTTGGATGTAAAGGTGCCTTTAGAAAAACCTGTCTCAATCACAATTTCATTCTTTCCAATTCCAATGGTTAGACACAACAATATCACTTCAATATTTTCTCAAAAATATTCCTTAGACACAAAATAATCACAACTCAATTTATACCTTATTGCTTCCTTTTAAAAATAACACTCATCATACCATACATGAAAAATAATTTCTTTGATACACCTTATAAATTTCAACTTAAAATAATATCCAACACTTCACAAAAACCTTATAACTCTTTCCAACCATTAAAACAAATGACATCAAAAAATTAAAATATGCATAACCCTTATAACTCCCCATGCAACCTTATAAACCAAATATAATGCAAAAATTAATTTTTAATTTTTCAACAACCACTTCTGAAATTTCTAGTGCCTAAATTCCAATGCATACCTTGCTTTCCCCAAAAAGGGGTTTCGACATGATTCGGTCCACCGTCTCCCTAAGGCCTAAGCACCTTAGCACTTGATAACCCACCGCGTGGGCTATAGTCCCCACGTGAAGAAAAAATTACTTCCTCCACCTTATGCCTCGTGCAACTTTTGACTTCTTCAAAGTCCACTACTCTCTCCATTTTGCGGTAGCATGCATCACAAGCAATTCACATTATTTTTCGAACGAAGGCATGGTAAGTTCTAAAGTGGGTGGATCCCCCTTTTTATACACGATTTGATTTTTCTCCCACGTCGGCGCTTTTAGTAATTTAAATTAAAATTCGAATTATGATTTTAATAACCCACCTTTGGGTTAAAACATTAATATAAATTAACTTTATAAGTAATATTAAAACTAATTAATAATTAATTTACATAACTTAGGTTAAGTGAATTAAATTATAAATTAATTTATAATAAAAATTATATTAATTAATTTATAATTAAGTTAAAAACCTCCTTTTATAATATTATAAAAATATTATAATATTATTTACTTGGGCATCTTCTTTTGCACTTTGGTCCACATATGATCTCTTGAAACCGAACTATCCTTTGCACATATTAGAGAACCTGAAACTGATGTTGCCCATTGAAGCTGCCACTAACTGGTGCTGAAAGCTTGACATCAATGACCACTCACTCTTGAAATCAATGACAACTTATCTACTCAAAATGTCCAACAAAAAGTAACCCCAAATGGTATGAGCAAACAAACAATGGAGTAAATGGTCTAATGTTTCTAAATCCTTCTCACACAAGGCACATATGAAGGGTCCATAATATCCTCTTCTTTGTAGACTCTCTCTTAAAAGAATATTACTTTGAACTACTAACCAAAGAAATGTTGAGGCCTTAGGGAGAGCCTCTAATGACCAAACATTCTTCCAAGGAAAATATTTGGGAGAAGGAAATTTTGATTGTTCTAAATTCTCATATCCCAAATTTACTGAGTATCCACCATCCTTTGATAAGTTCCAAACCAACTCATATTTTTATGTAAAAATTGGCAAATAAAACTCTAGAAGCATATTTTGAAGTTCATCTGCAATTTGTTTTTGTTCCTCTCCTTCAACCAGGTCACTAAAATAAATCCATGATCTGGAGTTTTTGTTCATAATAATATAATATTTGACCTTTGGACCTTTACATGCTAGGCACACTTGAGCCAATGGTTTCCATTTTGAGTCTGAGATGAGAGGATAAGGCTTCAACCAAGCATCAGACCAAAAATTTGCATAACTCCCCTCATTGACTGACCATATAATATGTTTCTTTATCAATTGCAAACTCTATGATATGAAGTTCCATGTTGATGATCCTTTGGGTAGAGTTCTTTTTCTAAACAATTTCATTGCATCAAGAGAACCTATATATTTTTGAAGTAATATTTTTACCCAATTCTTTCCTTGATCTCTGAATAATCTCCACCCAAGCTTTGCTCCTAATGCCAAATTCATAAGTTTACAATTCCACAAGCCTGCTCCTCCAATATTCTTTCCTCTACAAACCCTTTCCCACTTACAAAGAGGAAACCTAAATTTTTCCTCACAACCTTTCCATAGAAATTCTCTTTGAATTTTATCAATTTTTGATGCAATACCTATTGGGAGTCTTGAAAGTGACATCATATAAATAGGAATGGATTGCAAAGTAGTCTTTATGAGTTGTAGCCTTCCTACCATGGTTAAGAACTTACCTTTCCAACCTGCCAAGCAAGCTTTCATTCTATCCAAAAAAGATATCCAAAGCTCCTTTTTATTTCCTTTATCAGACAAAGGAATACCCAGGTAGATTGATGGAAATTTTTCAATTTTAAACCCCAAAATATTCACAATAATTTGTTGTAAATCTAGGGCAGTATTAATGAAAAAAATCCTGGATTTTGAAGTATTTACCAACTGTCCAGTAGCCTTCTCATAACATGACAATATTTATTTAAACTCCATGGCCTCACTGATTGAGGGATGACCCAAAAGAAAAGTATCATCAACAAATTGGAGATGAGATTCAAAGGGACCATTTTTTGCAACTTGAATACCCTTGATTTTTCCTTCCATTTTTACCTTTGAAAATGCTCTCCCTAATGCTTCTACCAGAATAATGAATAGATAAGGAGAAAGAGGATCACCTTGATGAAGTCCACAAGATGACTTGAAGTACCCAACAGGAGAACCATTGATCAAAACAGAAAATTTTGCAGTGCTATAACAACATTTAATCCACTCACACCAACTATAATCAAAGCCAAACTTTTTGAGAATAGCATGTAAAAAATTCCAGGAAACCCTATCATATGCTTTGTTCATATCTAATTTCAAAAGCATACCTGGTTTTTTCATGGAATGAAGAGAATGTATGGCCTCTTGTGCAATAATTATACCATCAAGAATTTGTTTACCCTGAACAAAGCCACCTTGTTCCTCTGAGATAATACACCCTAGAATGCCCTTCAACCTGTTTGCCATAATTTTTGAAATGATCTTGTAAATCATATTACAAAGGCTTATTGGACGAAAATTATCAAAATATTTTGTGTCACCCTTCTTGGGAACCAAGGTAATAAAAGTAGCATTGATCTCACTTATTATAGCCTTCCTTTTTTGGGCCTCTTCCACTGCATCTAACATATCACTCTTCAATAAATCCCAAAAATTTTGAAAGAAAATTGCAGGAAATCCATCGGGGCCAGGTGCCTTGTTAGGATGGAAAGAGAAAACTGCTTCATGGAGCTCCTCCATAGATATCTTCTTCCTCAAGCTTTCATTTTGTCTCTGAGTGATAATTGATGGAATATTTTGCAGAAGTTTTTCTTGTGCCTCCTTATCTTGCCTAGAATCTGACAAAATATTTTTGAAATAATTTACTGCTTCCTTCCTTATATCTTCTTCATCCTCAATATTTCTTCCATCTGGAGTTATAATATTTTTGATATGACGAACATAAAAAATTGTTTTTGTTGTAGCATGAAAAAACTTTGTATTTCTATCTCCTTCCTTGAGCCATTTCTCTCTAGATTTTTGGAACCAATATGACTCCTCCTTTTTCAATGCATTATGATAATCAGAAAGTAATTGTTTTTCTTTCACATAAGAATCTTGGTCCATTCCATTAATTTCTACTATCTCTTGTAAATTTTGGAGTTTGGATTCAATTTTTTTTTTCTTTAAAAATGTTACCAAAATATTTGACATTCCATATCTTCATTTGCTCCTTTACATGTTTCAACTTTTGAACAAACTTGTACATACATGATCCTTCAAATTTTGATTCATCCCACCATAACATAACCATCTGGAAAAAATCAGGGTCTTGGAGCCACATAGACTGGAAGCGAAATGGCTTTGGATGACCATTGTTAGGTGACTCACAAGTCAAAAGAATGGGTTTGTGATCTGATCCTGCTCGTAATAAAATATCCGAAGAGATTGTATACTTTGTTTGCAACCAATTATTGGATAACAAGAATCTATCTAGTCTTTCTGCTATATGATTTTTCCCAATGCGTCTGTTATCCCATGTGTATTGAAAGCTTGAGGGACTAACATCCCAAAGGTCATTTGAATTGACAAATGAAGAAAAATCTTGCATTGATTTAGACCATCCTAGAATGCCACCCTTCTTTTCCAAAGGAGATATAACAATATTAAAATCACCCCCAAGAATCCATAGATCACAATGAATCATCATTGTATTTGACAAAAATATACTAAGGTCCTTCCAACATCTTTCACGTGGAGTAACTATAGTTGGAGCATATACATTTATAACCCCAACTTTGATGTTTTCCTCTTTCCTACAAAATAATCCAACAACCCAATTACTTTTTGCTTCTAATAGTTCTCCATCCCATTTGCATTTGTCCCATATTATTGCAATACCGCCTGAAGCTCCTATAGAAGAAACTGCTAAACAATCACCTGTCTTCCAAATCTTCTTAAAAGCCTCCTTACATTCCTCACTGCTTAATTTTATTTCTTGTATTAAAATAAACTCAAGGCTATAACAACCTATTAATTCCTTAATAACTCTTTTTTAGGGGTTTTATTCATACCCCTAATATTCCATGATATCATTTTCATCATCAATACTTTTTATTTTTGTTAGTGGGCTTAGCCCCACTTCTTGTTAACACCTGTGATATTTTTGTTTGGCTTCCCAAATCAATATCCTTCTGAGTTTCTTTTTCTCTTAGATCATGGTTTGATGGCCTTCCTCTCCTTCTTCCATTCTTGCCAACACTCTCATCTTCATCAATCTCTTCCATTTTTTCATATTGTTCAAAATGAGACTTATCTTCTAAAGGTTTATGTTGCCTTAAAGAGCCGAAAGTGCAAGGAATAGCCTCATTAGCATTTTCTTCTTTATGTTGCCCTAAAAACTCTAAACTGCAAAGATGATCCTCCATAGTCATCGCTTTCTTATGTTGGCCTGAAAACCCTAAATTTCCTTGGATATCCTCCATAAGATTTTCTTTAATATACTTCTCTTGAAAACCTAAAGTGCAAGGAACACACTCCATACTACTTTCATTTTTATTGGAAGGAGAAGATTTTAAGCTACTTGAGGATAGTAAAGGTGATTTACCTGGATTAAGCTTGACCTCCTTCTCCTTATTTGATTTAAGATTCATCTCCCCATTTTCCTTTGTATTAAAATTTGCCTTCCCCTCTTCCTTCGCACCTTGAGCTCCTATATTTGAACTTGCGCAATGTACTTCCTCATCTTCCATACCATTTTTTTCTTCTAATGGTTGATTCGAGTGAACTGTAATTGCCTTTTCCATTTGATGATGTAGAGGGATTTTTCTTGCCACTTTCTTAGGAGTGGAAAATCCTTGATTTGACCTAGCTTCTCCTATGATATGGTCTACTTGTTTCAAATTGAAATTACCCTCATGCCCAAAAAATTCCATCTCTTCCTCCATTTTTACTTTGTAGTATTTTGCCATGTGCCCAGTTTCATGACATTTGCGACATCGAAATGCAATGTTTTCATAATCCACCTGCTGATCCCATTCTCTTGATTCAGTTTTAATCCTAATCGATTGCGGTAAAGGTTTAGAAATATCCATGGAAACACATATTCGAGTGTATACAACATGTCTTCTCTCCTTAGTAGATGGTCCCTCTTGGATGAATTCGCCTAGAGTATTACCAATACTCTTCAAAACCTCCTTATTGATGAGTTGATAAGGAAGTCCAAAAAGCCTAATCCATACTGGAAGCCTTTTAATAGTTTCTGTGTCCATAGAAAAATTCTCACTCCAAGGTCTTAAGTATAATGCATCTTTACCCCTAAACCACGGGCCTCCATCCATTATTTTATCCCTTATTTCTGAACTAGAGAAAATAATGAGGAAAAATCCTTTCGAAAGAAAATTCATGGAGTAATTTGAATTCAATCCCCACTTCCACTTAATCCAATTTTGAATCTCAGAAAAACCTGGCCAATATCCATGAAACTTACAAATTAACCCTCTGGTTTTAAGAATCATTATATCATGCTCAATCATCTCATCTTTGATAATCACTTCTGGTGTAGAATCTGCTACCCGAACTGGGTTTGCCATAGATTCTCTCTTACCCTTATTGCTAGCTAGGGCATCCAAACTTCCAACTTGGCCATTCATACTTTCAGTAAGGACTTTCACAAATGACTTTCTTTCCATGTTACCTAGGTTTTTTTCAAATGAATCCTCTAAATTTTCCTGAGATCTGGAACAAGAAGTGACTTGGTCACACTTTTCTTTTTACTGTTTGCTTTCCTGCTCACACTTCCTCCTCACTCTCAGCTTGCGCTCACACTTGCTTTTGGATGCACTCACTCTAGGTTGCACACTCGATATCGATTGCACTCACACCTGGTTTGCACTCGCACTCTTGTTTTTGGCTATATTCACTCTTGGCTTATGCTCACACTTGCTTGTGGTTGCATTCACTCCTAACTTGTGCTTGCACCTACTTCTGGTTGCCCTCACTCCTAGCTTGTGCTCCCACTTGCTTTCAGTTGCGTTTACTCCTGGCTACGCTCACTCTTGGCTGCACTCACTCTTGGCTACCCTCCTCGATCATGCTTATACTTGTTGCTACACTTACTCCTAGTTCATGCTCACACTCATATTTGCAAATATTATCGTGGTCTAATTTTCCAACATTAGGGAGTTATAAGGGTTACTACATCAGATTAATTTATTGTAAATTAGATATACTAAAAATTAAATCCTAAAGGGATATTAAAAGAGGTTATTAAGGCTTTTGCTAAGGTTAGAAATTTATTATATTCTTGTCTCAAAATTTCACAAAAAATGGACAAAAGAAATCCAACATTAAAACCTCTTCAAAATTGAAAAAGTGCTTAGTTCAATAGGAGCAATAAGGGATAAGAGAAGTTGATTTATGATATTTAAAAAACTTTACAAAATCAACCAAAAATTGAACCACATTTTATAATAGCACTATATTATATTCCAAAACATACTGTGGAGTCATAAGGCATTCTATAAAACCTGGTAATATCAACATTTATCATAGATTTTTAAGTTGCAAATCCATTGGGAAGATATAAGATTTATACAAAACCTAAAAATTCCATTAGGTGTATATACTATCATTACTGGGGAGACATAAGGAAGCATATTAACCTAAGGATTGATAAGGTTTTATAAAATCAAGCTTATATACTTCAATTAGGGATCATATATCCTAATAGAGGGAGTCATAAGGTAGACGCAAATAAAATCCTATCTCATTTATTCAATTCTACTTCTTCAAATGGGAAAAGGAATGCCATTCAATGAATGTGAAATTTGCTCCAACATGAACCAGTCTACAAAACATGAAAACATGTGGTACGTTGACTTAGGAGCTAGCCATAATATGATAGGAAATATATAATGTTTTTACTATATTGAAGATGCTAATGACTATATACTAAGAATTGCATATAGCCAAACTTATCCCATACATGGATATGGATGTGTAAAACCTATCAAATCATTTCTAAATCTTCTACTATAAAAAGTATTGTATGTTCCTAGATTAACATTAAATATCATTTCAGTAAGCAAGTTAGTAGAAGACAACTATATGATCAAATTTGGATATATGGATGGAATAAATACATGTCTCATCATGAATCAAGATGAAATAAAAACAACATGATCAATCCATGGAAATACACATATCCTAGATTTAATGGAAATCTTACAAGATATTATGGTGGTTCAAAATGACGCTAACATATTTTTATGTTGGCAATTTTGGGTACTTTGGGTACATTGCCTTTGCTCAAGTGTATAAGTTGTCATTGATGTCAAGAAGGTCTTGAAGGAATTTGATTTGATGTAAAATAATTTGTTTTGATGAAGGTTACGACATGAAAGTTTCAAAGGTATTTTGCAAACTCCAAGTTGGCAGGTTTAAATATTACAGGTGGATGCATTGGTTTAATGCATTTGGGTCCAGGAGGAAGTATTTATTTAAATAATTAAAAAAATTTGTTAAGGTTCCATTTATTTTTTTTAAATAAATATTAATTTATTATTTGCATGGGTTCTCCTAATCCATGGCGCAAATGTCTTAACAAGGTGGGCATTATGTTTTAGCTTTGTGGGCGCTAGCCAAGACCTCCGTCGATGTCAAAGAGCCTATGGTAAAATTCATATAAATATCTCTCGATGAAAACAAAGATGTATCCCATCCGAAATTCGAAAGAAAGTTGCTTGCTGTGTTTTCGGCTGTGTCTTCGCCATCTTCGTAATCCGTTGTTCGAATGTGTGTCTTCACCATTTTCGTAATCCACTGTTTGGTTGTGTGTCTTCATCGTTTTTGTAATCCCCTATTCGGCTGTGTGTCTTCACTATTTTTGTAATCCGTTGATCGTTTGTGTGTCTTCACCGTCTTCATAATCCACTGTTCATTTGATTGTCTCACCATTTGTCGAATCCGCCATATAGCTTGTCGTCTACGAGTTGGTGTTAGAAGGAAGGGAGGACTGTGTTTTATTTTCCCTAGCATAGAAGGGACAAGCATAACAGAGTGAGGTTTAAACCTCACCAGGTGCCTTTGGCACACTGGTAGCGGCTAGGCTGTTGGCGTGCTACCCGAACGGGAGGTTCCACGTTTGAATCACGCGAAAGGGTTTTTTGACGTGAAGTGGTTGCAGCAGGTGGTGTTAGATTTTGGGCGCAATTTCTCCATAGAAATTTTTGTTGTTGGCTAAGGTTGCTGAGCTGTTGTGGATGTGATCATAGAAGGCAGATGTCTCTTAGGCTAAGCATTGAGGACAGGAGGTCTTCGATGGAAAGGAGTTCCACGTGCTGGCAAGAGGTAGAGGCAGTTGATCTTCTGAGGGATCATTTAAAAAGCATAGGGGAAGGTATCTCCTTTGAGCAGAGGGTCATAAATCTAGATTGAGGGGAAGGTATCTCCTTTGAGTAGAGGCTCATAAATTCAGATAGAGGGGAAGGTATCTCCTTTGAGCAAAGGCTCATAAATTCAGATTGATGGGAAGGTATCTCCTTTGGGCCGAGGCTCATAAACATTGTAATTGGGAAGGATTCCCAAAGAACTTTGAGATAACTTTTAGATAAAAATTTTGTGGACGTAGCCCAGCCATTCTGGGTGAACCACATTAAAATTGGTGTCACTTTGTGGATGTTATTATGCATTGCTTTGATATTGCTTTGGGTATATTGCTTTACTGTTTTGAAGTATAAAGGAAAAAGTAAAAAGAGGTCTTAAACTGTTCACCCCCCGTCTCAGTATAAGCTTGTGTTCTTCAATTGGTATCAGAGCGGGTGCCTTTGGAAAGTTTAACAGCTTGAAGGAAAAGCTAGTAAAGAACACAATGGATCATTCAAGTGGCAATACAACACCTATTATTGATGGGTCAGATTTTGGTCTTTAGAGTGCGAGGATGAAGGTTCATCTAATGGCACTTGGTAATGAGGTTTGGGAAGTGATTGAAGATGAGTACACTATTCCTGTACATGGTCCTAATAATAAAGAAGAAATGCTCCTACATCATAGCAATTCAAAAGCAATGAATGCAATCCTGAAAGGCTTACAGAAAACAGATCTCACCAAAGTGATTCACTACAAGACAACTAGTGAAATGTGGAATCAGTTGAAGGTGGTTCATATAGGTGATACAAATGTCAGAAAGGCCAAGTTGAGACACTTCAAAGGTATGTTTGAACAACTCAAGATGAATGATGATGAAAATATTAGTGACTACATGCTTCGTATGGATGAGGTTGTTAACTCCATGAAAGACTTAGGTCTTGAGCTTGCTGAAAATGATGTTTGTGATAAGATTTTAAGATCTCTTCCTAATAGATTTAGTGAAAATATTTCTGCTATTGAGGAAGCTAAAGATTTGGATAAGTTGAAAAAGGATGAACTCCATAGTATACTTGCAGCATTTGAGTTGAGAACTCAAGTGAAGGTTGATGTCAAGAAAGAGGCAGCTTTCAAGGCTACCAAGGAATCCAAGGGTAAACAACTTCAAGATAGTGATGAGTCTTCTAGTGATGAAGAGGCATATTACAACAAGAAAGGCAAGTTCTTTAGAAAGCACAAAAGTATGAAAAATATAAGATGTTTCAATTGTGGAAAGTTTGGTCATTATGCTACTGATCGTATCTGTTCCCAAGAATGAAAGTGATGAAGATAAACAGAATTCTAAGAGCAAGGATTCTGAAAAGCACAAGCATCACAGGAAAAACAAATATGAGCACAACAATCAAGGAAAGAGGTATTCTCACAAGCACAAGAAGAGTTTCTACCTAGACAAAGCAAGTAAGTGTTCTAGTAGTGATAGTGAAAGTTCTTCAAGTGATGATGAAAATGAGATGTTGTTCATATCATAAAAAGAGGAAGAACCGAAACATAGATTCATTATCATGAAATGTCTTAGATGTGGAAATTTTGGTCACCTTGAGGATGATTGCACAAATAATGATTTGGTTTCTAGTATGTATGAGGATGCTTCAGAAAACTATAAGGAAGATGCATGTATGGTTTTTGAAAAGGGTAGCACCTCTAGTGATAAGAAATCTGAAAAAGGCTTTGATGATTCAAAAAGCAATCAAATAAAGGATCTTGAAAGTGAACTTATTAGTGCTCTTAGTGCTTTGAAAAATGAAAGAAAGAAGAATGCTAGACTCAAGGATAAGTTAGATGAATGTTGTATGGAGAAATATGATATTATAAAAAGTCTTGACTTCTCTATAGCTAAGACACAAGAACTCAAGGATGAGTTAGAGTATAAGGTTCTTGAGTATAATGAGTTAGAATAGAAAATGGATTATTTGAAAGAGGAAACTAAAGAGTACAAGGATAAGCTTTACAGGTTTCAAGATAGCTCCAAAAAGGTTAAGTCACTCATCAAAGGTCAAAGAAAGACAACAGATAAAATAGGCCTTGGTTTTGTTAAGCCACACAAGGAACAAGTTGGAGAGTCTAGTAAGAGACTCCAAAAGGAAGAGAGTTATGATGAGGAAAGTATTTCAGATCATGAGTCCTTGAATGATAGATGCATAGAAATAGAAAATAGAATTCAGAATGAGAAGAAGAAGTTTTCAGGACCCAAGAGGTCAAATAAAGGAAATTTTCAAGGTAGATGTTTTGCTTGTCACAGGTTTGGTCACATGGCTTCACATTGCATGGCTCAAGTGAAGAAGGTAAATGAAAATTTTAGAAGTGCTAGTTTCGTTCAAGGGTATTGCTACTCTTGTCAATAGTTTGGGCACAAGGCAGTATATTGCAAGGTAAATAACAGGAACATGTTTGATCAAAACAGGGTTGGTCAGAACAGGTTTGGTCAAAACAGGTTTGGTCAGAACAGGTTTGGTCAGAACATGTTTGGTCAGAACAGGTGGATTCAAAGATCAGGTTTACCTCAGAGAAACAACATCATCAAGTGTTTCAAGTGCAACAATGAAGGTCACATAATCAGATAGCGTAGTTATGAAATTCTAGAATACAGAAACAGGAACAGTGGCATGATCAGGTCCAAGGATCAAGACATGGACAAAAACAGGGATGAGAACAAGAACAAGAACAGTGACAAGAACAGGAATATGGACAAAGAGTTCAAGAGAAGGCCCGACAATGAAGTTATAGATGCTGATGATGATCAGTGCCTAATGGGAGTTTTACTCCCACCTTAGAATTAATCACCTCATCAGGAGGTGGGGGAGGGACTAAGCTAAGAGGATCATTCTTAGTCCCGAGCCCCAAAGGTGGCCCTTTGCCATTGATGACAAAGGGGGAGAGATATGAGTAAGGGGGAGAGCTTCAAAGTGAAGAGGAAAGCTTCAAGTCAGGGGGAGCAAAACTTCAAAGGAATATTCTCAGTTGTGGGCACAGTTTCTCAGTTGTTAGCACAGTTGGTTTTAGTTTTGGCTCTTGAGAAGTGTTTTCAGTAAAGGTTTGCCATCAATGACAAAGGGGGAGATTTTTGGCAATTTTTGGTACTTTGGGTACATTGCCTTTTCTTAAGTGTATAAGTTGTCATTGATGTCAAGAAGGTCTTGAAGGAATTTGATTTGATGTCAAATAATTTGTTTTGATGAAGGTTACGACATGACAGTTTCAAAGGTCTTTTGCAAACTCCAAGTTGGCAGGTTTAAAGATTATAGGTGGATGCATTGGTTTAATGCATTTGGGTCCAGGAGGAAGTATTTATTTAAATAATTAAAAAACCTTGTTAACGTTCCATTTAATTATTTTTAAATAAATATTAATTTATTATTTGCATGGGTTTTCCTAATCCATGGCGCAAATGTCTTAACAAGGTGGGCGCTATGTTTTAGCTTTGCGGACGCTAGCCAAGACCTCCATCGACGTCAAAGAGCCTATGGTAAAATTCATATAAATATCTCTCGATGAAAAAAAAGATGCATCCCATCTGAAATTCGAAAGAAAGTTGCTCGTTGTATTTTTGGCTGTGTGTCTTCGTCATTTTCGTAATCTGCTGTTCGGCTATGTGTCTTTGCCATTTTCATAATCTGCTATTTGGCTGTGTGTCTTTACCATTTTTGTAATCCGCTATTCGGTTGTGTGTCTTCGCCGTTTTCATAATCCGCTGATCATTTGTGTGTGTTCGTCGTCTTCGTAATCTGCTGTTTGTTTGATTGTCTTGTCGTTTGTCGAATCTGCCATATAGCTTGTCGTCTACGAATTGGCATCAGAAGGAAGGGAGGACTATGTTTTATTTTCCCTGGCACAGAAGGGACAAGCATAACAGAGTAAGGTTTAAACCTCATCGGGTGCCTTTGGCGCACCGGTAGCGGCTAGTCTATTGGCGTGCTACCCGAATGAGAAGTTTCACGTTCGAATCACGCGAAAGGGTTTTTCGACGTGAAGTGGTTGCAGCAAGTGGTGTTATATTTCGGGCACAATTTCTTCATAGCAATTTTTGTTGTTGGCTAAGGTTGCTGAGCTACTGTGGATGTGATCATAGAAGGCAGAGGTCTCTTAGGCTAAGAATTGAGGATAGGAGGTCTTCGGTGGAAAGGAGTTCCACGTGCTGGCAAGAGGTAGAGGTAGTTGATATTCTGAGGGATCATTTCCAGAGCAGAGGGGAAGGTATCTCCTTTGAGTAGAGGCTCATAAATCCATATTGAGGGGAAGGTATCTCCTTTGAGCAGAGGCTCATAAATTCAGATAGAGGGGAAGGTATCTCCTTTGAGTAGAGGCTCATAAATTCAGATTGAGGGGAAGGTATCTCCTTTGGGCCGAGGCTCATAAACATTGTAATTGGGAAGGATTCCCAAAGAACTTTGAGATAAATTTTAGAGAAAATTTTTGTGGACGTAGCCCAGCCATTCTGGGTGAACCACGTTAAAATTGGTGTCACTTTGTGGATGTTATTATGCATTGCTTTGATATTGCTTTGGGTATATTGCTTTACTGTTTTGAAGTATAAAGGAAAAAGTAAAAAGAGGTCTTATACTGTTCACCCCCCCCTCTCAGTATAAGCTTGCGTTCTTCATTTTAGAGGAACATGTTGAAGAAAATGAATAACCAACACACCATAAAGGTAAGCATAGGAGAATAAAAATCAATAAGATGAGAGGACAATTGCACCATGCTCTAATCAATCATAAACAATCTAAACAAAATGAAGATACTTGCAAAGAGAAAAATAAAGGTGGCTACATGGAAGACAAGGATGATGAACCTAAACAAGTGAAAGATCATCCATTGGAAGAAGATCCACATTGAAGACTAAAGTATTTAATACCCAAATAATGTAATACAGGGGTGTGTTAGAAATAGATTATATTACATCATTTGGATCATGTAAATGCACCTTCCTAGGTACATACTTAGGACATTATATTAATTTAGGGGGAAGTTATCTATTTACTTCATGCAATGTAATAAATGCACAAGTGTAAATGTGCAAGTTGTATATGTGTAAGTTGTCCCTTGCATAACTAGGTAGAGTGTTGGCCAAGGAACTTATCTTCCTATATAAAAAGACCTCATTGGTACAACATAGCAGAGTAGAGCATAACGTAGATATAGATAGAAATGTCCATATATTGGTTATGGGTGCAATGTAGTCCAACAACATTATTCACGGAGTGGAAATTTCCTCCATAGCTACATTGTATTCATTTCCATAATTTCTATTTATAGCATATTTTAGTCATCTCATAGAATTACTTTCTTTCATATTATTCTACATCTTGTGATTGCTATCTTCCATTGTTCACTGGATAAAAAGCTAACATATTTGTGCATGTTCAAAATGTTAAAGATCAAATTTTCTCTTGAACGATCATCTAAAAGGACTAAGGGGGTTTGATTATTGTACCTCCAAGCTTAGTCTTATAGTGGCCTAAGCAAACCCCAAATGTTGATAAACTTTTCTAGGGTTTGTGAAGTTATTTTGTAGGTTTGAAACTATTGGATATTCTAGACACAAGATAAATCTTGGATCAACCGTCAGATCAAATAAGTACCCTAACAGATCTTTAGAATGTTTAGTGTTTGCTTTTGTTCATTTCTATCCAAAACCTAGATTATAAGTAAAATAAAACAAATTGATTGAATTTTTAGGTATTTGAAAGAATAAAAGCATATAATGTGCATCTAGGGTTTTAATATTGTTTGTGCATTTCCATTGGACCCTTTCTCAAAGAATTTATTTCAAAATCCTAAGGTTAGACATCATTGAATTATAGAATCATACTAGGGTTAGTTCTTGTCTTCTTGCATCTTGTGTGTCTTGCATTGTTCTTTCATTTTCATAGTTTAGTTTAGAAAAGAAAAACAATAGGTGTATGCTTAATTGACACATCAAACACTTCCACCCCAAACTTGGAGTGAGTCCTAAAATTGTTCTTGGTGAACCCATTTTATCATGTCATCGAGTATAGAGAATATAACACAACCTTGTGATTCACCTCATATCCCAGCAGATCCAATCGAGAATCATATGTGATAGGGTAGTTTTCCCCCTCTACACATAAATTTAAAACACCCCCATTAACTTTGGATAATATCATGATCCTCACCAATAAATTTATATATATTGATGAGTATAGGTGTCTACATTGGATTTAGGAATAACATTATCGAGATAGATTGGAAGAAGATTAACATTCAACCTGTAGTGATTTATCACTGCCTGCGCATGACTAAGGCAAAAACTTGATCACAAACAATCAAACTATTATATATATTAAAGAAGAGGCCCAAATAAATATCAATGATCAAGAATTTTGCAAATGTTTACCTAGAAAAAAGTCTCAACAATGAAAATGAAGAAATATCAAGGTATCTATCTTTTTTAATAAGTTTTGATATCAAATATTTTGCAATCCATGATGAAGCACCAGCAAAAAAACTCCAAACTAGTCTATAAGATGACCCTATATCTAGAAGGGGTACCAGATAGTCAAGAAAGTATTGATACCTTAATCAAATCAAAGGCAATAGAGGTAGATAAGCTAAGTTAATGCTTCCCTAACTAAGAAGACAAAGCTCACCTACTAGAAGACACTTTTGAGTAAATTCCTCAAACCTTCATTCGAGACAAAGCATAGTAATGATAGTCTCAGGCTATAAATTATTATGGTTATAAAGTACTTCATTCAATGACTAAGATCCCTAGGAAAAGTAGATGAGATTGTCATATTTATTTACAAATGATTTTGGAGGGAAGATATCCCTATTGTAAACTATAAATAGTTATAGTTTAGGTTGTAGAAAGGATCGACAAGTTTGCAATTGTGTTCTATTGTAGACTTTCCTTTCCTTTCATTTTGTAAAAATAGTTGGCTCCTAAGTGGCTTATAGGTAATATTAAACCCAAACTTCGAGAACAAATTATGTAAAATATTGCTTGCACATATATATACATGGGAGCCTATGTCAATTTTTTGATATAACCATTTGTGACCTCCTACTGGCCTGTTTCTATGTGTATGCATTTTTTGTGATATTTTGGATTTTATTAAGTGTATGTGTGTGTGAGGGGTCTACATTTATTTTTGGACTAGTTTTTTGATATTGTCTATTCTATGGGACCCACCTCTTTATGCATGTTTATAACTAGTAAATATAATTTGTGCTTCACTATATTGAGGAGAGTAAGTGTTCATCGCAAGCACATAGCATTTAAGCCTATTTTTATAGGAAGATCTTAGTGGATATCTTTGTGCATCACCAAATGTTTTATTTTATTGAGTTATTTATTATTTTTACCTCTTGCATCCCTATTCCCTTAGTTGAGTTAAAAGTGCACCTTGAATATCACATCCTAACAAGGAGTCAATTCTTTAAAAACTAAGGAGAAATAAAGGTTACCAATAAATAAAGAGTAGAGAACTAAGGAGAAATAAAGAGTAGAGAACTTGAAGAATTGAAAATTAGTATTTGCTCATATACTCAAATTTCAATTCAAAATTCAGAAGTTGAAAAGATTTTATTAATAAAAAAAATGTATTCAAAATGAGGGAGCCATAAGGTATTCACCCTTAAATAATTAAATATTTGAAACTTTTAATAAAATTATCTTTCATCTTTAAGACTAGCAAGATACCAGGAATATTTCTTTAACAATGGAAAAACTTATTACGTATAGAGGATTCAAGAAATCAACATGGCATAGAAACATACTTGATTCAAAGGATAATCACAATATAAAAATTATGAGTAGAAGAGAAGAACCAATATGGCTTAAAAGGACTTTTGAGAAATCACAAATTGACAAGAACAAATACTTTAAAGACATATTTTAACAATATGGTAGATGAATTTAATGACAATTATGATGTTGAGAATAAACTTAATAATAATTCTTAAAATATAAAAAAACATGTAGAACAATAGAACTTCTTAAATATGTATGAAAGAAGCAAAGGAAGGATTACTTCAACTATACACACATGGTTATATTAGTTGATCAAGAAAACAGATGAAATTAATTTTTTCAAAACAACAAAAGAAAATTTGAAATGCACTTATTGTAATAGAGGAGGTCATGAAAATGTTGATTATTGGGATTTACATCCTTGTAACTATTATGGAAAAAGATTTCATTCATCTACTTTCTGTTATTAAAAGAAAGAATATTACTAGAAATTTGAGAAGGATTTAACATACAGATTCCAGTGTATATTTCAAAGGATCATTTCTAAAGTATTTACTAACAATAGATATAGACATGAAGAACAAGAAAGAATGTTGTTTAAAGAGCAAGAAAAACAAGAGTGGACTAGATATTTTATTAGATCACTTGTTCAACAAGACTATCTAATGATTGACTACTCTAGACGAAAACAAAATTCAAAGACAAAGAAAAGAAACCAAATAAATATGAAGACTTATGATAAGAAGGACAAAGGCAAAGAGAAAATGTTACTACATGAACCATTTTGTGCAAATTCAAAAATTGATCTTAAAGAGATAAATTAAAGATCATAGATGAAGAACCATATTGGAGACTAAAGTCTTCAATAACCAAATAATGTAATACATGGGGGTGTTGGAATATATTACATTATTTAGTACATGCTAATGTACCACCTTGGGTACATCTTTAGTTTAGGAGAGTGTCCTAGATTAGAGTGTGAGTATTTACTTTATGCAATGTAATAAATGCATAAGTGTACAAAGTATTTTGGTAATGTAAATGTGCATAATAGTCCATGTGCACGAGTTCATAAATTAGGAGATGAACAGTCTCTAGAAGAGTGAAGGCCAAGGGTGCTCCATATGAAGAGTCACATTCCATTGTATATGTATCTATGTGTGAGAATGTGTGATGCATATTATAGTATGAGAATGTATGTAAGTATGGGTACTTGAGATCTTGATTCAATGGAGATACAATTTTTGTGAGCATTTGTTAATGGAAATTCTATGTTATTATTGAATTTATTCATGAGTTTTATATATTTAGAATATTGTCATTATATTATATTTCATATTGTAAATTTATTTTAGATCTTATGGTTATTTTATCTTTAGTATTTAGCTTCAAAATCTAACTGTTCTTTCATGTTGCTTCTTGTAACTTTGGAAATTATGCAATTGCTTCTAATGGCTTGATTAGATTGTTGGCAATTTTGGGTACCTTGGGTACATTGCCTTTGCTCAAGTGTTTGATGTTGTCATTGATGTCAAGAAGCGGAAGGGTTTTTGTGAAAACCAAGGCAGTAAAAATAAAAGGTTTTATTTAAAACCATGGACAACAGATTTGAAATGGGTTTTTCTTAAAACCCTAGTTGGCTCTTCGTTTCGTTGAAAAAGGTGCCCCGATGATGAAGATATTTAATTTTAAATATTTAGTTTAAATTTTATTTAAAATTTAAATTAATATTTTAAAATTAAATTAAAGTTTTTTTCCCGTCGTGTTTGGAATTGCCGACGTGTTTAGTAATGCTTCGTAGTGCTTATAAAAGGGAGCAATGGATCTCTTTAATGTGGTAGTGATCAATTCGATATTGATCGGCGAGCATTTCTCGATTTCGTTTTCAAAGCTCCGATGCCAGCGAGAGGAGTTTATGCTTTTTAGGAAATCGATCGAACGAGGCGACACAGGTGATATTTCAAAGAAGGAAACAGTTCGTGTTGTGCGCAGCGGACGCCTGTGGTCACAGGTGTGGTGGTGAAGTAATAAATGGTGAGCTTCCGATCGACGCATTCCATCGAAGATACAAAACTTTATTAAAAAAGATATCTGCGTGCTTAAAAATCCTTGTATACTCGATTATTTACCGAAGACAGAAGATAACCAAATGATGCAAAAAAATTGAGGATATCAACTACCTCGTTCACGAGGTTGGAGCGAATGAAAATTAATGACGTGACAATATTTTCTTGAAACATTTGGTGAAAGAACCCTCTGAAAATAACGTCGAATAGCATGGAGGGAGTCATGGTATATTGCAAATAGCGATAAGCAGGGTCTCAAAATCGATCAAGTCGCTGGAGAGAAATCACCGTCGAGAAACATTGAGAGTGAATCACAGGCAAAGCTGAGTTTGAGCGGAAGCAAACGATGACTGCTTGTTCGAAGTAGGTCTGAGCACAATTTTTGAGGGTTTGGATTCAGCGCCAATGTGAGAAGGCGACTAGCCTATGTGGCGCTCATTTTTTCGTTGAGAGCATGTGACCATTGAAGCAACGCGGGTCGTCCACAACGCATAAGCCAGAATCAATATTAAAGTAAGCCTTTTATATGGTGTATTCGGGGAGCTATAAGGCTTGCATTATTATAGGAGTTATAAGGTCTCAGGAGGTCTTATGTTAGTGTGAAGAGATATAGGAGCTTGCGTGTGATTGAGACACGTGGTTGAGGTTAAATCTTCCTCAAACAAGAGGTAAGGGCACATTATCCTTAAGAGTAATGTTGATTATCTACTAACCCTTGTGAAGATTGGCAAAAGAATGTTGTGATGGTGGCAGATTTCCAAAGGGGTTCCTTCACTTCAATAAGGTATGGGCACATTCTTCTTATGAGTATGAGTGGTGTATGTTATTCCTGAAATAAGATTGGAGTGAAAAGGTTTTCAACAAGGTTTCCTTTGGTTGAGTGTAAATCCTATTTTCTGGTTTGTTGAAGACTACTTATGCATTGTTATCATTGATAAGAGTTTTGATGAATGCATAATTCTGGTTTGGGGTAGTGGAAGCTTTGTGCACTAGAGTTCATGTTTGTAAGTCTTGTTACTTGCATTGAGATGGTGAAACCTTTAGTTGGCTGTTTTGATATTGATGGATGAGTTGCTTCCATAGAGTTTGTTTGATCAAGTTATTGCTTCTACTTGATTCATGATATTGGGCTTACTCCATTGAGTTGATTTGAACAAGTTATTCATTGCATTTGGTGATATTGTGTTGGTGGCTGTTTTGTTCAAATATCCTTGGAGGGAAAAGGATTTCTACTTGTTTCCTTTTCTAGTGATGATTGGTTGAATGCTTCAAGGTTGATGTTGAGTTGAATATTGTTGGTTAAACCTTGTCTATGAGCATTGTTGTTGAAAGCCCAAATTGGTTGAGAAAAGATATTGGTTTTGGAAAGAACATGAGTATCATTGTTATATGAGATATTGCATGGTTGGCAATTGTTGGGTTGTGTTTCATGTTCTTGAGAAAAACATACTACATCTATCTTATTCTTTTGAGATTTGAAATTGAGTTGAGATTGAGATTGGGAGTTAAGTATAGAACATATTGAGTCTCTAACAATTCTCTTTATGCTTCTATGAGGTTGATGAATCATATTGAGTCTCTAACAATTCTCTCTATGCTTCTATGAGGTGGATGAATCACATTGGGTCTCTAACCATTCTCTTTGTGGGTTCATGTCAAGCAAGTGTTTCTTGTTAATCTTGTGAGCAGGTTTTGGACAGGTTCCATTGGGGACTTGTGAGCAGATTTGGACAGGTCCTATCAGAGGACTTGTGAAGCTGAGTTTGATAGTTCTATCAGAGAACTTGAGGATAGAGGTCTCCAGCCAGAGCAGGGAAGACAGGTGTCTTCTGTGGATAGAGTTTCATTTGCTAAGGGCAGCGGAGGCAGAGGTCATCTTGAGGATCACCAGCCAGAGCAGAGCTAGGAGATTGGTGTCTCCTGTGGGTCGGTGCCCACGAACTTGAGCTAGGGGATTGGTGTCTCCTGTGGGTTGGTGCCCACGAACTTGAACTAGGGGATTGGTGTCTCCTGTGGGTCGGTGCCCACGAACTTGAGATTAGGGGATTGGTGTCTCCTTTGGGTTGGTGCCCATAAACATTGTAATTGGGAAGGTTTCCCAAAGAACTTTGAGATATATTTTAGAGAAAAGTTTTGTGGACGTAGCCCAGGCTTTCTGGGTGAACCACGTTAAAATTGGTGTCTCTTTGTGGATGATCTTGTGCATTGTTTTGTTATTGCTTTGGATATATTGCTTTTCTATTTTGAAGTATAAAGGAAAAGTAAAAAGAGGTCTTATACTGTTCCACCCCCCCTTCAGTATAAGCTTGTGTTCAACAATTGGTATCAGAGCAAGGTTCCTTCAAAAAGTTTGACAACTTGAAGGAAGATCTTACAAGAACACAAATGGCAAGGAAAGGCAAAAGCAAAACCATAAGACACAAGAAGAAGAAATCTCACAAGGGCACAAAAGAAAATGAAGATGATCTCAATGTTGCTGCTTTGGGAATGAAAATAGATTCAAGAGATGAATCAAACAATGGAGAACAAGCCAGATTAATAAAGTTTTGCACCAGATGTGGGAAGACCGGTCACTTTGCAGCTGATTGCTCACAAGGTAGAGAATGTTTTGTTTGTGGTCAACTCGGTCATAATGAACGTCAGTGCCATGGGTTTAGTAGCAGTGAAGATGAAGATGATCCGTTCAAAATTGGTAAAGAAACAGATTCAGAACAAGAGTGTGATGAAGAAGGAAGTGATGCGAGAAACAAATTGGGAACAGAAACTGATTTCAGACCTGAGTAAAAAGGTTGAGGATGCAGAAGATATAATCACCAGCTTGAAAGTCCAAGCAGAAGATTACAAGAAAATTTATGAAGATCTCGAAATACAATCTTCTAGGAAAATAGAGTATTGCAGCAAGCTAGAAAAAGAAATTGACAGTTTAAGAATGCAGACAAAAGAAATGAGTAATAAAGTTGGTATATACAGCAAACATGAAGAGGAATCTAACAAAGTTGTTAACAATCTGGAGCTAAAAATAGAAGAGTTCAAAAAGAGTGAAGAAACTCTCAGGTATCAGATCAATGAGAAAGAGACTGTTTGCTGCAAACAAAAAGAAGAGATTGTTTCATTGAAGAAACAACTAGAAGAGGCCAATACAACTCTTAAAATCAAAGATGAGCACAACAATCAAGAAAAGAAGAGCGTCTACCTTGACAAAGCAAGTAAGTGTTTTAGTAGTGATAGTGAAAGTTCTTCAGGTGATTATAAAAATGAGATTTTGTTCATATCAAAAAGGGAGGAAGAACCGAAATGTCTTAGATATGGAAAGTGTTGGCACCTTGAGGATAATTGCAAAAATAATGATTTGGTTGCTAGTTTGTATGAGGATGCTTCAAAAAGTGATAAGGAAGATGCATGTATGGTTTTTGAAAAAGGTAGCACCTCTAGTGATAAGAAATCTGAAAAAGGCCTTGATAATTCAAAGTGCAATCAAATAGAGGATCTTGAATGTGAACTTACTAATGCTCTTAGTGTCTTGAAAAAGGAAAGAAAGAAGAATGCTGAACTCAAGAATGAGTTAGAATCTAAGGCACTTGAGTATAGTGAATTAGATCAGAAAATGGCTTCATTGAAAGAGGAAAATAAAGAGTACAAGGATAAGCTATACAAGTTTCAAGATAGCTCCAAAAGGGTTAAGTCTCTCATCCAAAGTCAAAGAAATCCAACAGATAAAACAGGTCTTGGTTTTGTTAAGCCTCACAAGGAACAAGTTGGAGAGTCTAGTAAGAGACTCCAAAAGGAAGAGAGTTCTGATGAGAAAAGTATTTCAGATCATGAGTCCTTGAAAAATAGATGCACAGAAATAGAAAACACAATTCGGAATGAGAAGAAAAGGTTTTCAGAACCTAAGAGGTCAAACAATGGAAAGTTTCAAGGCAGATGTTTTGCGTGTCACAGATTTGGCCACATGGCTGTACATTGCATGGCTCAAGTGAAGAAGGTAAATAACAGTTTTAGAAGTAGTAATTTCTTTCATGGGTATTGCTACTCTTGCAATCAGTTTGGGCATAAGGCAGTTTGTTGCAAGGCAAATAACAGGAACTGGGTTAGTCAGAACAGGCTTGGTCAAAACAGGTTTGGTCAGAACTTGTGGATTCAAAGAACAGGTATGCCTAAAAGAAATAACATTGTTACTTGCTATAAGTGCAACAATGAAGGTCACACAGTCAGACAGTGTAGAGTTGAAATTCCAGGATACAGGAACAGGAACAGTGGCATGATCAGGTCCAAGGATCAGAACAATGACAGGAACAAGAATATGGACAAAGAGTTCAAGAGAAGACCCGACAAGGAAGTTATAGACGCTGATGATGATCAGTGCCTAATGGGAGTTTTACTCCCACCCCAAAATTAATCACCTCATCAGGAGGTGGGGGAGGGACTAAGCTAAGAGGCTCATTCTTAGTTCCGAGCCCCAAAGGTGGCCCTTTGCCATTGATGACAAAGGGGGAGAGATATGAGTCAGGGGGAGCAAAACTTCAAAGAGAGTGATTTCAGTTTTGGCTCTTGAAGATGTGTTTTTAGTAAAGTTTTGCCATCAATGACAAAGGGGGAGATTGTTGGCAATTTTGGGTACCTTGGGTACATTGCCTTTGCTCAAGTGTTTGATGTTGTCATTGATGTCAAGAAGCGGAAGGGTTTTTGTGAAAACCAAGGCAGTCAAAATAAAAGGTTTTATTTAAAACCATGGACAACAGATTTGAAATGGGTTTTTCTTAAAACCCTAGTTGGCTCTTCGTTTCGTTGAAAAAGGTGCCCCGATGATGAAGATATTTAATTTTAAATATTTAGTTTAAATTTTATTTAAAATTTAAATTAATATTTTAAAATTAAATTAAAGTTTTTTTCCCATCGTGTTTGGAATTGCCGACGTGTTTAGTAATGCATCGTAGTGCTTATAAAAGGGAGCAATGGAACTCTTTAATGTGATGGAGTACAATTCGATATTGATCGACGAGCATTTCTCGATTTCATTTTCAAAGCTCCGATGCCAGCGAGAGGAGTTTATGCTTTTTAGGAAATCGATCGAACGAGGCATCACAGGTGATATTTCAAAGAAGGAAACAGTTCGTGTTGTGCGCAGCGGACGCCTATGGTCACAGGTGTGGTGGTGAAGTAATAAATGGTGAGCTTCCGATCGACGCATTTCATCGAAGATACAAAACTTTATTAAAAAGATATCTGCGTGCTTAAAAATCCTTGTATACTCGATTATTTACCGAAGACAGAAGATAACCAAATGACGCGAAAAAATTGAGGATATCAACTACCTCGTTCACGAGATTGGAGCGAATGAAAATTAATGACGTGACAATATTTTCTTGAAACCTTTGGTGAAAGAACCCTCTGAAAATAACGTCGAATAGCATGGAGGGAGTCATGGTATATTGCAAATAGCGATAAGCAGGGTCTCAAAATCGATCAAGTCGCTAGAGAGAAATCACCATCGAGAAACATTGAGAGCGAATCACAGGCAGAGCTGAGTTTGAGCGGCAGCAAACGATGACTGCATGTTCGAAGTAGGTCTGAGCGCATTTATCGAGGGTTTGGATTCAGCACCAATGTAAGAAGGCGACTAGCCTACGTGGCGCTCGTTTGTTCGTTGAGAGCGTGTGACCATTGAAGCAACGCGGGTCGTCCACAACGCATAAGCCAGAATCAATATTAAAGTAAGCCTTTTATATGGTGTATTCGGGGAGCTATAAGGCTTGCATTATTATAGGAGTTATAAGGTCTCAGGAGGTCTTATGTTAGTGTGAAGAGATATAGGAGCTTGCGTGTGATTGAGACACGTGGTTGAGGTTAAATCTTCCTCAAACAAGAGGTAAGGGCACATTATCCTTAAGAGTAATGTTGATTATCTACTAACCCTTGTGAAGATTGGCAAAAGAATGTTGTGATGGTGGCAGATTTCCAAAGGGGTTCCTTCACTTCAATAAGGTATGGGCACATTCTTCTTATGAGTATGAGTGGTGTATGTTATTCCTGAAATAAGATTGGAGTGAAAAGGTTTTCAACAAGGTTTCCTTTGGTTGAGTGTAAATCCTATTTTCTGGTTTGTTGAAGACTACTTATGCATTGTTATCATTGATAAGAGTTTTGATGAATGCATAATTCTGGTTTGGGGTAGTGGAAGCTTTGTGCACTAGAGTTCATGTTTGTAAGTCTTGTTACTTGCATTGAGATGGTGAAACCTTTAGTTGGCTGTTTTGATATTGATGGATGAGTTGCTTCCATAGAGTTTGTTTGATCAAGTTATTGCTTCTACTTGATTCATGATATTGGGCTTACTCCATTGAGTTGATTTGAACAAGTTATTCATTGCATTTGGTGATATTGTGTTGGTGGCTGTTTTGTTCAAATATCCTTGGAGGGAAAAGGATTTCTACTTGTTTCCTTTTCTAGTGATGATTGGTTGAATGCTTCAAGGTTGATGTTGAGTTGAATATTGTTGGTTAAACCTTGTCTATGAGCATTGTTGTTGAAAGCCCAAATTGGTTGAGAAAAGATATTGGTTTTGGAAAGAACATGAGTATCATTGTTATATGAGATATTGCATGGTTGGCAATTGTTGGGTTGTGTTTCATGTTCTTGAGAAAAACATACTACATCTATCTTATTCTTTTGAGATTTGAAATTGAGTTGAGAGTGAGATTGGGAGTTAAGTATAGAACATATTGAGTCTCTAACAATTCTCTTTATGCTTCTATGAGGTTGATGAATCATATTGAGTCTCTAACAATTCTCTCTATGCTTCTATGAGGTGGATGAATCACATTGGGTCTCTAACCATTCTCTTTGTGGGTTCATGTCAAGCAAGTGTTTCTTGTTAATCTTGTGAGCAGGTTTTGGACAGGTTCCATTGGGGACTTGTGAGCAGATTTGGACAGGTCCTATCAGAGGACTTGTGAAGCTGAGTTTGATAGTTCTATCAGAGAACTTGAGGATAGAGGTCTCCAGCCAGAGCAGGGAAGACAGGTGTCTTCTGTGGATAGAGTTTCATTTGCTAAGGGCAGCGGAGGCAGAGGTCGTCTTGAGGATCACCAGCCAGAGCAGAGCTAGGAGATTGGTGTCTCCTGTGGGTCGGTGCCCACGAACTTGAGCTAGGAGATTGGTGTCTCCTGTGGGTTGGTGCCCACGAACTTGAACTAGGGGATTGGTGTCTCCTGTGGGTCGGTGCCCACGAACTTGAGATTAGGGGATTGGTGTCTCCTTTGGGTTGGTGCCCATAAACATTGTAATTGGGAAGGTTTCCCAAAGAACTTTGAGATATCTTTTAGAGAAAAGTTTTGTGGACGTAGCCCAGGCTTTCTGGGTGAACCACGTTAAAATTGGTGTCTCTTTGTGGATGATCTTGTGCATTGTTTTGATATTGCTTTGGATATATTACTTTTCTATTTTGAAGTATAAAGGAAAAGTAAAAAGAGGTCTTATACTGTTCACCCCCCCCTCTCAGTATAAGCTTGTGTTCAACATAGAAGGGTAGTTGCATCATAAGAAATTAGAGTGGTTGGAGCTAAATGTAGAGGGGAAATTATATAGGAAGAAAATATTTGTCCCTCCTCATAGTTAGGATAGACCATTGAATGCGTCAGGGATAATTTAATATGCCTAGTAAGGGCATATTGGGCCTTTTTTGATGGAGATATTTCTCGTAAATTTTGAGATCTCTTCCTAGTTGCACATAGGTGAGAATGAATTGAAATCAACATTTTGTTATCACTTGCTTATTTTATCATTATGTCATGTCTCCTTTTCTTTCCATTATTAGTATTATTTATAGGTACTTCTTGAATTCTTTTTCTCTAGGCACTATGCAACTTGGCCAAGGGCTACTATTGGGCCAATGACAAAGATGTTGCTTTATTTTGTAAAGTAGGAAGACTTACACTTTTTTGGGGTGGTAAAACAACAATTCAAAAATTTCTTCTTGTTATATTCTATCTTCCTCAATTTTTTGAGGTGCTTCTCCAATAATTCCTCTTCATTGGATTCTATGGATTCTAAAATTTCAGCATTCGTATGTTCCTCATTATACAATTTTCTAAATACTACATCCTCTTTTATTGAGCTAGACTTTACCTCTTTCTCTCCACTCAACTGTCTCATCCTCCACCATGCCTATTTTAGGGATTTTCCAATGTTGTTTTCTTAATTCTTCTATATCATCATGCTTTGTTTTGTTACATGGAATAAAACCCACTTTACTTCATAAAAATATTCATATGGATTTAGGGCAAGTGGAGGCCTAGTTAGTTTACTTAAAAGACAAGTTGTTGCTTCATTTTTGGGGCTCCTAAATATCTCAATCTTAGGCCTCTACTCATGAGTAAAAAATTCCCCGTTTATACCTCTTAGGTATGCAACAAAGTTTTGTTCAGGGTCATTTTCAACTATCCTTAATTTTTTCAAGAACCAACTTTTTCAATTTGCATTTCACAAGGAAGGATACCCTCTTTTTGTGCACCATTATCCCTATTAAACTAAGAGGCTATAGATAATATGATACCTTTTACTTACCACTTATGTGTTTAAAATCCAGGGTGTTAATTTGTCTAAATACTCTTAGGGAAAATACCCAGTCACGAACATATAGTAGCAAGATATAAACCAGGTAAATATATCCATGCATTCTAATTATAGTCCCTTCTTTAGCGAAGAACTAGTCCCCTAGGATTGTACCCTCTAAAGTTTTTTTGTAATATTTTGATATTTTTGGGATGTGAGACCCCTTTAAGGAAATGAATGGGGTAGAAAAATAATCACCAAAAATGTAATAGGAAGAGCCCCTTTTTAAATTTGTTTCCCAACTCTAAACCGCTATATCATTTCCTTTTAAATCCTTCTATTTTATTTTTAATTTAGGGAACATGCTTGAATACTGATATAAAATAAAATATACTAAAAATGATGAGTACTTGAATGTCTATGTTGATAAAAAATGGCCTATGCCCTCTTTGATTTGTTTTACTACCAGCTTGACATAATCTAGGGTTCCTATCCCCTACTTCATTCTATATGAAATACCCAACCGAGTTGAGCTAATCATTTTGTCATTCTCTTTGTCCAACAAGAAGGCCATCATACTTAGTACATCCCTTGTACTTTCATAAAACAACTTGAGGGAAATGAAACCCTACAGAACTAGGTCATTTCATCCTGCATTTTTGTGTTTTGACTTCAAGAAAGTCATCTTCTCATTCTGCAAGAGTTTTTAAAGTTTTCTTTTTCCTCCTCTTTATTTATGTGTGTTTGACCCTGAAGAAGTAACAATTTTTTTTTGATACTAGGACCATCAATTTTTATTTAAAATTTTCCTTCTAGGGAGTTAATTTCTTGGGCAGTTGGTTTATAAAATTTTGCACATGTTTTTATTAGTTCATAGCAGCAATGCACCTCAGACACCATGTACTACACCAAGAAACTGGTTCATATATATGCTCAAAATCTTGAAGGGTTGCTAGATTTGAAGCATTCATAGATGTCTATTCTTAAACTTTTATTTTCCTTGAAAATTTTAGGATCAGAGCAGCCTTCAACTATGTTAGTAAACACTTTTATGTTGGAAGAGTACATGGTTATGGGTACTATTGACATCTCTTCAATGTGAGAGTCCTTGGTCTTTGTCATTTTGAAATTAGAGTTGACATTCTTCTTTGAATTGATAGTGTGTGCCAGATTATAAGGTCTTTAACTATGGCTTCTATTTTAGAGTAGAATTATCATAATTTTTAAGTTCAAATGATTGCTTCTTTTATCCTGAGTGCTTAACATTTATTGCTCTTTATCTAGTTAATTTTTGAAAGACATCATATTTCTCAGGGAATATGCCCTTATAAGTATTCACATTTCTCAAGGCTGATTTATTACCACAATCTTCCTTGTCAGTTTTTGTTCACAAATAGGGTTCTAACTTGAGATATCATTTAATGCATATTTTAGACTGACCACCAAATTTATCTCCCAAGGGTTCTTATAGTAGGAGAGTTTCTTAGTTTTTAATTTCATCCATTGATTTTATGGTTGGCCTATCTTGGGTTGTGTTCCACCTTTCATTGCTCTTGATATTTTTTTTTTGTTTACCAAAATGTGGAAGGAGACATGGCTTTTAATTAGTCAGTGTCTCCAATTTTATGTTTTCTTGGGTCGAGGTCCCATATTATGATCAATAGTTAGTGCTTCTGTTCATCATGAATATGGAGTATTTTTATTGTCACCTTTTCTAATTTGATCATGGGTAATTTATTGTTGATATTAATAAAACAAAATACTTTTACCATATTCATTCCCATATAGTATATAGGCTTTAAAGCATCCACCTCCAAATACTTTCTTACCTTTGATAACATAGTTTCATATGCTAATGAAGGTAGGGAAGATAATTCTTTTAATTGGGTTTACTTTGATACTATCCACCATGTTACTTTAGGACTTATCTCCTATATTTTCAAAACAAATTGAGGTAGGATGATAACTTCTTCCCTATCCAATTGCTTACATAGGTTCTCTTTGTTATGGACCAAGAATTATTGTCTATTTTCATATTTGGGGAATTTTAGTTGGTTATTCCATTATTCATAATAAGTGATAAGGATCTCTTTCTCTTAGGTTATCTTTTATTTAGCTTCAACTATCCTTTCTTAACTTTTTTATGATGAAGTCATTCTTGAGTAAGAAGCCAATTGATCCTATTCTATGATTGGATGAGGAGGAAGAGATGTATATCTATTGAGCACCTCTTTCTTGAAAGATATCACTAACAACCTTAAGGCCACATCCTTCTCTATAATATTATGTGTTTGGTATATAAATACTAGTTCTCTAAGGTGCTCTAGTGGAGTGGTAGGGTATTTACTAGTATCTTTTTGTAATATTTCTAGTATGGATTCTAGTAGTTTCTTCCATAAACTAGGTGGATTTGGGGACATAAAAGAATTAGCCCTTCAAAATTTGAGGGTATTTTGACTAGGGAGCAAACCATGTTTTAAAAATATAGAAATAAATATTTGGTAACACATTTTTCTTATATACCTTTGGGTTTCTTCTATTGTTGTAGAGTTGTTAGGTGAATGTAACCTTATGCTTCTATAAAGTTGATAGACTAAGGCCTTCACCCAAACCGTAGTTTGATGTCTTTAACAATGGATTTTTATAGTGTTCATTCTAGAACATAGTTACCAAGTGATCCAAGAGGCTCTTCAACAAGTGAGAAATAGATAAAAACCATCACCATTTCCAATTCCTACTCCTTGTTGCTATTCCTAGGACCAATGATGTGTCATTGAGATCCCATCGAGCATGTCATTAAAATTTTATTGTATTTGATTATCCTTGACAAGGAGTGACATGGTGGGACCACAACTGAGAGCATGGTTTTGGCTCAATCGAGGGCCTTCGAGAGTTTTTGGAGAGTTGAATTCTTGTTAGGATGTGATATTCAAGGTGCACTTGTAACTCAACTAAGGGAATAGGGATGCAAAAATAAAAATAATTCAATAAAAGAAAAAATTGGTGATGCACTAAGAGATCCACTAAGATCTTCCTATAAAAATAGGCTTAAATGCTATGTGCTTGCAATGAAAACTTACTCTCCTCAATATAGTGAAGCACAAATTATATTTACTAGTTATAAACATGCATAAAGAGGTGGGTCCCATAGAAGAGACAATATCAAACAACTAGTATTTGTTTGTGATCTTTCGTCTATTTTGGATTTTATTAAGTGTATGTGTGTGTGAGGGGTCTACATCTATTTTTGGACTAGTTGTTTGATATTATATATTATATGGGACCCACCTCTTTATGCATGTTTATAAATAGTAAATATAATTTGTGCTTCAATATATTAAGGAGAGGAAGATTTCATCGCAAGCACATAGCATTTAAGCCTATTTTTATAGGAAGATCTTAGTGGATCTCTTGGTGCATTACCAACGTTTTCTTTTATTGAGTTGTTGTTATTTTTACCTCTTGCATCCCTATTACCTTAGTTGAGTTACAAGTGCACCTTGAAGATCACATCCTAACAAGGAGTCAACCCTCTAAAAACTCTTGAAGACCCTCAATTGATCCAAACCCATGCTCTCAGTTATGGTCCTATTAGAACAATTTATTGCATCCATAGGATTTGACTGTCATGCTACAAGAATTATTTGAAACTAACAAGTTATTACAGGCTCTAGACAACCTGCCTCTTCATTTTGGTAAAATATTTTATTATTAGATTTAAATGGACCAAAATGGGTAAGGAAAACCTTGTGGTAAACTTAAATATTTTACAAGTTTATGCACTTCCAGATTTTAGATTTAAACTACTTTTATAAAATTGACCAAGCAAGGATAACAATTCTAATTATGCCTTATGTGTAGACCAATGCCTAGATTCACTGGGCTATTAAAGTAATTTTAATAACACCTTCAAATGAATAGAAATAATGGAGAAAAAATAAATTGATGCTATTAAATTCATTCGAATATCGTAATAAACCTAATAGTTAACCAATAAAATAAATATTCATAATTCATTCAAATAATGTAATATATTATGAAGCTACACACAAAACTGAAGATAATGAATTGACAGAAATAAAGTCTAGGATTGTAATAATTTTCAAGAAAGTTACATGCAGAGTTGGTAGAATGCCATTTAAATCTATAAAATGTATTAATACAATGAAGAAATTCTATTCAAATTATGTAATAAAATTCTTCTACTCTCCCGCTCCAATATGGTAATAGAAAAGTATCTGGACCTCAAGCTCAATAGATGTGGAAATGATATCTGCTTCTTGAGCACTATTATATCAAAAACCTGCACAACAAAGGGGAGGAATGAGGGATGAAAAAAATATAGACACAAAGGGAATACAAAAACACACATACAGGTCACTCAAGTATACCTCTTAGAAAAAAATTGATATCTCTAAAGCTTGATGTCAATTCTGATCATAGTTGGGGTCTTTATAGCTCCAGGTTCTTGAATCTATTATTTTTGGCCTCAATTGGGCCTCATAGTTGTCACCATATCCTTTGATCTTCTAGATATTGTACAGTTTCCTCCCACTACCCCCTTTTGTCTGTATTCTAAATTTTGCTGTGATTGTATTTAAAAAGGTGATGCTTATCTATATTGTGACATTTTGTTGACTAGCTCACTGATCAATTGACTTTGTCTCTAATGAGTAATCTTCTTTTGTTATAACCTCATATTCTGGTTGGATCTCTATTCTAAAACTTTTGCCTACTTCAAAAATTCTTGTTTCTTCCACTAGAGGTGTATTCAGCTTCATCTGCAGACCACATACTCTGATTTTCTTTATTTTTTTGCTCTACTAAAGTTTTATGACTTGCTTTTCAATGAGTCTCCATTCATCTGTATGAAATATTACAACAAACCTCACGGTATTAATCTATTGTAGAATTCAACTCTTCTAATTCCTCTAATGATAGTTCGATCTCTACCATGCTTTCCTTTATGTTGTTCAATAGGAAGTTCATCTTTGCTGCATTATTGTACCATTTTTATAAGTTTCCCTCAAAAAGTGACGCCTTCATGAATTCAAAACTATCTTTTAATTCATGGCCATCCTTTAGGATTATCTCCTTATCCTACATTTCTTAAAAATATTTAGCCATTAGCAGGAGAGTGGGATGAATGATGTACAAGTCTTTCTCTTTCTGATATAGTAGGCTCCTCATATCTTGGGTAGTGAATTGGATCAATCTGATATGTCAAAACATTTTTGTGATACCATCAATTCTATCCTATATTTTAAAAGAGATTTCTATCATAATTTTAGAAAGGCAGACTGCATAATCTATCTCTTCATTAGCTTCAGGAGGTTGCACTTGTGTAAAGGTCACTTGAGACAATTTATCTTGCAAGCTATTAATCATGGCTTGCATTTCTATTATTTTAGTATCTTTCACCTCTAGTTGGCTTCTCAAATACTTATTTTTCTAGAGCAGATGTTCAATAGTTTTCTCTTGTAAGGCTTTGTTTAAATTGACCATGTCATCATCTTCTACCTGTAGTGAGATCTCCCATGTATTTTCATCTATTCAAAAATCAAAAGGAATCTATGGATTAGGTATAGATATTTTTGCCATGGATGTCCTGGATATGTCATATTTTGCTTCTACAGTAGATCCTTCTTCCATGCCACCCATTTTTGCTACCATATGCAATTATTGCTCATTGATAGCATTTAAAACTATTTCTTCTTCTGCTCTTTCTAGTGTGACCTTTGCTAAAGTTAGATCTAGCTTGGGATTCTTTTTTTTAGGGATAGGTATAACTTCTTGCAGCTTAACTGGATGTCCTCTGAATATATATTCAAAACCACCTCCTTTCATCATGTTCATCTGTATCACTACTGGGATTTGAAATTATCTGTCATTGATCTTTAGAGATTTGGGAATGGCTTTTGGGGCCAATTTCCTCACACTAGTAAGGGCTAACAATTTTTTAGAAACATGAACTACAACTTGCTTATTTGAAACTGTAGGTTCCTAGGAGGATACAATGGCAATATCCTTCCCTTTATCTATGCTATATTCTGCAAGAATTTCTTGGGAAGTGCTGGGTGCTGCTTCTATCTTGAGGTGAGAACTCTCAGGAACCTAAATTTAGTGATCTACAAAATCTATCATATTTACTGAAATCTCCATTTGGTCAATACCTTGGTCTTCTATTATCTCCATTACAACATCTTCACAAACTATTGGGATTACTATAAGAAAGAGGGGGGTTGTTGTATCCACATAAATATTTCTTATTGAGAGTAACTCTGGGGGGTATTAATATGGATTCTGAGAATGTGAATTACCTATTTGTTCACAAGGAAACTTTTGCCATACATTATTTATGTCTTACCCCTTCTCAATGACTTCCAAGAGTTCTTCTTCATATTGGTATATTCTATGGTGTACATAGGCATATTGGTAATTTATCATCATCTCCATGTATTTGACATTAGGATCATAGGACCTCCAAGTCATTTCCTCAAAGTCCAGGTTCTCCAAATCATACATACCTCTGAATAGGGCTGGATATCCTAAAAATACGTAATACCCAAACTTACATGGAAAATTGAACCAAGGAACCATGCCATTCTTCTTTACTGATCTCATTTTGGCCTCTTCTGCAACCTATCTCTCAAGTTCTAGGGCAGCCAAAGAGAGGGGGTAGTACATGGGTAACAACTTAGGGAAAAGTTTCACCCTGTAAAGTCTAATGTATGTGAAATATTCAAAGAGGGAGTAATCCCCTATTTCTTATTTTTAAGGAAGGCTTTGAATCCATGTCCCATTCTTTCAAGGAGGTCTCCTATTAGAATCTAGTGAATCTCCACCATGAAATTATCACAAAACCACCCCAAGTGAGAATGTCCTTCATGCATATTCGAGAATTTATTCTGAATATAGGAACCCCTCATGGTTTTTAGCCTCTCTTTACTTTGGTCATCTAACTATCCTGATATTAAGTGCATGAGGATTGAGTAATGGGAGAATGGGTATATTTCTCTCCTTTACCCTAAAACTACTTTCTTCAACTCTGTTAGTTGTGATTGCATTTGCCTGATCAATTCTTCTTCCCAGGCATAGATGGGGGGATTTGTACTCTTGTTACTCTATGCTACCAAGTACAAAAATTTATTCTTATTACATTGAGTTCTTCAAATCCCAAAATGATATTAATCATATCATAAAAATACCTGATGCAGGGTTTTAAGGAAGTCTTCCTAATGGGGAATTCGAATTGTACGGGGTCATACAACTCAATTTGTTTTTTGAAAACTTATAACCTAGGAAAAATGTGGGATTGTATCTCAATTACTTGAAGAAGCAGTGGCATGTTTGAAGGCATAAATTTTAAGACTCTCTAGATGTACTTGATCATGATGCCAAATACTGGCTGGTCTTTGTTGTATCAGATAGTTTTGGTGTTCTCATCATAGGCCACTGCCAGCCATACCATAAGGTTCGAAGAGTAGTATAATCTAGGGCATATTAGTTTCTCTACGTTGCCGGTCCATCAATTGCTCCTAGGAATACCCTAGTTTTGTGATCTTTGGGACTTGAAGAAAAATTATGCTATAAACCATGGGGCACATTGCAAATTCTCCATGGTGGGTGTAAATATCTGAATACAAGTATTTTCAATTTCATATTGCTGGGCTGACATGAGCTTCTTGTTTGTCCCAAACTTTTTAGAGAAATTATACAACCCCGCTCTAGTAGCTACTTCTCTAGTGAGCTCAACATATGGATACTGGTCAGTGATAAATCTCACTGTCTCTTTAGTATCTTTTGGCATGAAGGCAACTCCCCAGGTGGCCATTTTATTTTTAGAAAACACTTCAATTTATAGAAATACATTCTCCTAGATTTTCCCCTATTTTTTGCTCACCAACACCAGTTTTTTTTGCTCTATGAATTTTCACTTAGGATAACCAGGGTGGTAGCACCTTTCAAGAGTCAGGGTTTAAGTACTCGAGGGTGGAGTGGACTCATAAATCTCATATGGAGTATCATTAATGCAATTTAATCAATAGAATTTTGAATTCAAACAATAGATATCTGTCATTATATTATTTTTAAAATCAAATAGTTATGGTATGCGATCTTCCTTGACCTGTATGTCCATAAGGACTTTGGTTTGTGTACCCTCAATAATTTACAACATTTTCATTGGTCATTGGACTGCACTTCTTTTTTATGTGGTATTAAGAATGTGGTTGATAGTGGCTTTCATTATAAATGTCTTGTAAATGTTTTGCCACCTTGGTCCTGTGAAGGGGTTAGATCAAAATATGCCACATCATTAAAATTTGATCACCTCTCTAGACACTCATCGTTAGATCTGCTCGAGAAGGTGCATGCCCATAAAGATTCATCAAACATTGGATCCAGTTCACCTTGCACATTACCATTGAGATCCCTAAACTTGCATGGTCATTAGTCCAACAATATATATATATATATATATATATATAAACGTACAATTAATTAGATCAACTTTGAGAATTAGGCCAAAAACCTTAGGTTAACAATAAATTAATTTAAAACACTTAGGACTAAACTTTATAACTCTTTGTGTGATAATTATCTCAAAGGGGGATGATTATCGATGTGATTAGAACCCCCATTAATCTTGATTTAGTAAATTGTATTACTGATTAAAAATATTAAAAGCTTTTGATTGAATAATAAGCGATTTAAAATCCGACTATCTCTCCACGTTCTTATCATTAGATCAAATAATGGATGTGCACACCCATTGAATTCCTTAGATATGCACACGAGTTAACAAAAAATAAGGGGGATAATCAATATATTATACCCTCATTAATCATGATTATGCATGAAGATTAATTATTAATAAAACCTTTGATTAATTATCTGATAAAACCTTGTGTAATAACCTTCTGGTATCTTTGGGAGTGTGCCCTGTCAGATTGGGATGGGAGTGAGTGCTACCATCAAGATCTCAGAGCTGCATGCTTTTTCATTAATAAAAAAATTGTTAATAAAAAAAGAAACATGGTGAAGCAGTACTCTAAAAACGTAAACTAGTTTCTAATTCACCAGATCACAGGTGTGTAAGTGAAGAGCATACTCCTAGTTCTGCAGGATTTCTAATTTACCAGATCGCATTACATAATAAGTGAAGAGCATAATTGTAGAGGGAGAAAACTACCCTACCACGTACATTTCCCAAAAAAGGCTGGATATGCAAAGTTAGGAAGCCTTATGGGGTGAACCGTGGGGGTATGTTATACTCTACACTCGGTACTAGGGGGAGGGATTCACTAGGAATTATTTAAGGACTCGTTCCAAATCCTCAGGATACTCGGGATAGTTTGATGTATTCAGTTTCAAGACAAACACCTAAGTTTAGTCTTCCTAGGTCTAAGCTAGAAAAGATAAAGGACAATGCATAAACATAATAAAACAACTAAAAATAGAATGCAGGCATACAAGAGCTATCCTGGAATGATTCTTTGTTTGAATGCTCACTAACCAAGGTTTTATTTTATAAAACCTTTAAAGCAAAGATATAGACAAGATACATGCACAAAAATTATCCCTAGATGTAATCTAAATGACTTTTCACTTTCATATGCCTATAAATCAATAATGAAATCAGATTTTCAACTAATAGAATGAGTAGAGCACTTATATAGACTAGTGGTTGACTTAGCATTTTCTGCCTTTTGTCCAATGATATCAAGAATAATTATTTCTGTAAGATGACTGATGAAACACTAAAAAATAGAATTAGCATTAGGGGGCCTACTTAGGCCATTGTGCAACAGATCTTAGAGGCACAACAATTAAGCCCCCTAGGTCCTTTTAGATGACCTTTTAATACAAAAGTGGAAATTGACCTTTGGATAATTAATCATAAATAAAAAATATAGTAGTAGAGAATAGAAAGAAAAGTGCAGTAGTATGATCTAGAAATAGAATGGAATGCAATAGTGAAAGCATAATTTGGAAATTGCCCCCGGTTTGCCCTAGGGAAAAATAACACCTTGCTTGGAGTAGGCATGATAACGCAGTAGCAAAGTCATTCCCTACTTGTACATGATGTGATTTCACTTCTATGGATAAATTTACCCTAATTAGGGTAGGCAAAGTCATGCCTCGCTAGTGGAAAGTGTGATATCACTACGAACTAAAGAAAAATAAGAAGTGAATGCAGAAGATAAAATAAATGTAGTAAATAAATTAATCAAACCCTAATGGACATCGCAAAAGTAGGTAGAGGAGATCAAAGTATCCAAGTAGGCAGTCTATCTCTCCGAACTACACCATGGATCCACCAAGTCACACAACAAATCAATCCAATCCACGCAATAGAATATCAATTCAAAATTTGCACTTTAGGGTTAGCTTGCAATAGAGAAAACAAATGAAGAAGAACAAACTATTAACAATCAAAAATTTGCACTAAGATCACACATCAAAAGCTTGCATAACACATATATTTTTTGCATATGTTCCTTTCATCTTATGATTTGGCAAAAACACTCTTCCTTTTATAGATGAAATTGGAGGAAAAAGGTGAACAGAAATAAAATCACAATTGACACCAAAAACACATTAGAGGGTTTAAACCTGGGTCTAAGCGGGCTCAAAAATAATAAAATGAAATAAAATTAAAAAATTAGGTTAAACAACGAAGTCACACCCCATCCTAACAGGGCACGATATCACTGGCATGAAGTCACGCCTCGTAAAGATGGGGTGCGATTTCTCTAAAATGCAAATAAATTAAAAGAGGGAGGCAAATAGGTCTTTCATTGATCTTGGTAGGGGTTAAGGGCATCTTAGGGGCACTAAGGAATATTGCCCACTCAAAGTGGGTTAATTTTTTGTGTCTACATTTTTCCCCCTATTTGATGCATTTATGGCCTATTAAATGCATCAAATAAAAGATGTAGGTACACACTAGAAAATAACAACAACAAAAAATGGGATGGTTAGGTTAGAAGAAAGAGATGGTACAAAAATAGTGTCATTTTAGACACTTTTTAATTTGCATATAAATCGAGGCATTAGGGACATTAATACCTCTATAGGTCAGGGTACCTCGATTTATTATGAAAAATCGATGTTTCATAAGAACTTGAAAGAAATTTCATAGAAGAAAGAAGAGATAAAGAACAATAGTCAAGCAAATAAAAATAGGAGAGAGAAAACAAAAACAGGGTTAAAAGGAATACAAGAGTAAAACCCTAATTCATTTTTACTACATGGAGGAGAAGAATAGAGCTCTGGGAGAAACAGTGATGGCACTTCTAGTTCACTGAGAAAAGACCGTGAGGGGTGAGTTCAAGGCTCAAGAATGGGTAAGGATTGTCTTCCTTCCTCCTTTTGCTTTATTTTCATCTCATTCACATAATTAAGCTAGGGTTTTTAGGATTTTTTTGGAAAATCATTGTAAAAGCTGGCAAAATTTGTGCCATGACCTAGGCGTGACTTTTGTGGCCTGGGCACAATTTTGCTTTAGGAAAAATGTGGTGAAATCATACCTGGAAGAAACTAGGTGTGATCTCGTGAAGTCATACCAGAAAAATAGAGGGCGCGACATCATGAAAGAGAAGTTGCGAGCCCTAAAAGTGGGATGCGACTTCATGAAAACCTAGGAAAAAAAGAAGAAGAAAAAGAAAGAAAGAAAGAAAAGAAAAAGAAACAAGTAAATCCCAAAGTGCAAATTGCTAATTGAAATTTCTTTATGCTGAATTAGAATTTTGATTAATTAATTTGATTTTATGCTGAAACTAATTAAATTTTATGTTGTTTATTGAATGCAACTAGGTATTCTCGAGAGTCGAGAGTGGCAGGTAGGGGCTTTGACAGAGCTAGATTCTTTGGGATAGCTGGAGAGGGTTAGACTAGAGGTGATTGGGCTGGACCATGAGGTGAGGATGCCACATATTGAGATAGACAGGGCTATGCTGATCACCCTGGCAGAGCGATGGTATCCAAAGACTTATACATTTTAGCTACCAACAAGGGAGATGACCATCACACTAGACTATGTGTGGGGGATCATGAGGATCCCCATCAAGGGGAGAGAGTTTTATTGGGCTCACGAGAAGGTAGCTACACTACAATAATATTCTATAGGTTTTACCCACCAGTGCGAGAGGGCACCATAGTAGTGGATGACCTGGTCGGCCGCTATGGAGTGAACCCTCTGATCGCAATACTCATAAGGCTGGTGGCTGGTCTCTTGAATTTCCACACTAGCAGAAGACACTTTCCATGGGCATTAGTAGGAGCAGTGGTAGACATGTGATAGTAGAGATTCCATTTCACATGGGACCCTTATGTGTTGGCCCATTTATATAGGATATTGTACAATGTCATGTATAAGTGACTGTAGCACCCTAAAATTGGCGCAGTAAAGCTTAACAATAATTAAATTACCTTAGTAATAATTCAAATTCAAATTCAACCCCAAAACCGCTCCAAAATTGCCATTTAACTCATTTCCTCGTTTCCATGCCATTTTTAGAGTTTGTTGTGACCGTTTGACGATATCGTTGCCGATTAGACGATATCGCCTCAGATCGAACAATTTCATCTGGGCTAGGATGTCCAGATGATCTTGTCCCAAAACTATTTTTTCATAATTAGCCTCTGTTTCAAAAACGTATCTAAGTTGGGCAGAAGCGTGTCTACGTCGTTAGAGACCTCCCTCGTTTGAGATCTTCCAAATTAGGATGATCTCCAACCTCCTAACCTCCCTCCTAAGCCCATTTAAACCTTAGGACCCCCCCCTTTGACATCCCCTAGATGGCTGGCTGAATTTTCCTGTAACCTGACTTTTACATGCATTAGAAAACCCTGGATTATCATCTACACTTGTGCTATCCAAATTTTATTGTAGGAACCTTGTCATTCTTCAGCCGGAGCAAGCTCAGATCGTCGCAGACGATCCTGTCCAATTCAAGACAATTTCGTACCAATCCGAGATGATTTTGACTACAGTCTGCATTGGGGCAATCAGTGCCCAGAGTTTGCACTTTTCCTATACCTTGATGTCATTTTATTCTGCATTTAGTCAATTTTATTATTATTTCTTGTTATCTTGCATCTTGGAGTTCACCCATGTAGTTTAATTGCACAATCAAATCATGATTAGCTATTAAAGTGTTGCAATTCACTTGCATTTCCATTCAAGATTATCTTATTAACTCCTTATCATTATTTTATATCATTTTCCTTTATCGAATAGTTGCAATTTTGGTATTTTGTATCTATTTCTCTGTTTGCAGGTCTCTGACGAATTCGTCAAATCTCAGACGATCTTGTCAGATAGGAGACGATCCGGTCAAATTTTAGACGATTTTGGACTGCTTCAAAAATTAGAACCTCCATCAGACATCTAGATCAGGTATGGTTTTCCTCATTTAGCATATTCTTTGTGTTTTCTATTAATTCTATTTTCTGTATTTAAAACTGCATTTCATATAGAACAACTTAGATTCATTTGGCCAAACCTAGGATTTGAATGTTTAAAGATAAAATTGAACACATAAAACACATTCCCAACCTAGGCATGGAAACTGCCACTAAACGTTTCCTGGTGAACCCCACCATCCGTCGAAAAATCACCATAATACACCTCCCCCGAGAGGCGGGACCTTCGCAAGGCCTCTCAGTTCGAGGTATTGTCCCATCCTTTTCACATCCCCCTTCCGGGAATGGATCCTATAGCCTGAAGGTAAGGGTGTGAAAAAATTGGAGCGATACATTTTGGTGAACCCGACGTGAATGCATTTAAAACCTTTTGAAAAAAAAAAAATAGATGCATTTAAAATCATTAGAAAACTATTGAGTTGCATATCATGTTTAGATGGTAGCTCCTAAGAAAATACTAGCAGTTATTATAAATGTTGAAAACCAATTAGCAGCCATAGAAATCAATTCTGTGCTTAGTGTGCCTGAAACAGATAGAAACCAACTTTTGTGGGACGAACTTGATAGAAGACTAGGTGTCATTTCATCTAGGTCAACAAAACTTAAACAAATCAAGAGGCTTGTCCTAGATAGAATCTTGGATCCTCATCAACTCATTTTTTATCATGAACTTTAGAGAGCCTGCCATAGGTGGTTAGCTTATAGGAGAGCTCTTGTGTCTTCAAAATTGTTCACCTTCGAGGAATACCTCAAGAACGCAGCTGTGGTACGCCAATTTCTAGTTCATATATAAGTCCAAGAAACAGATCTTATGATTAGAGAAATATGGAATAGAGTTCCTAGAGCTGTGTTATATCGAGAGTATTGCCACGAGCTTTATTTCTACCTACCAGAGTCTGAGACAGATAATATCACTATAGCACTTTTTGTCAAATTTTTGAAAGAAAATTTTCAATTTGAAGAAGAACATTTCATGACTCCTGAAGAACTTGAGCCCATTAATGATATTTATAAATTTTTTATAGAAAACTAGATCATTGCTTTCATTATTATTATTTCTTGCGTTTTGTGTGTTGTTTGTTATCTTTATAATATTGTTATTAAAACCAAAAAACTAAAAAACATAACAAAAACCAAAACATTTCATTTTAAATATTATAGTAGGTATATAATTAAGATATATACCTCTTAACCTTGTTGCATATATATATATATATATATATATATATATATATAAATATATATATTTGCTGAAATCTAAGTTTAAGCACAATGACTAAACTTAGGAATGGTAAACAAACTGACGAAGAAGAAGAAGAAGATTGGTTAGGCAAGAAAAACAAAAAATTAAATACCCTTCCTAAAGATCCAATTCCAGAAGAAGAAACTCTAGAACAGCCAGAAGATGACTTGGCTAAAGAAAATGAACAACAAGAAAATGTTAGAGAGGAAGGATCCTCATCTCCTAGAATGGCTTCAGATGGAACTATTGCTTTTGATAACTTAGATCATTTCTGGAAATTCTTCAATAATAATATTGGTGCTCTTAATATGGTAGTTCGTATTGATAGGGGACAAATTAGTGACTCTCAAGCAGCCATGGAACATATGTTTGACATACACACTAATCCCTTGTCTTTCGTTGATCAAGAAAGTGATAAAGCTGGGCCATCCAATATGGATATGGCCGCTATAATTCATAATATGCAAAAACAATAGGTTACCCAACCTCCTAAGGAACCTGTTATTGAGCCTAAAATCATGCCCACACAAAAGAGACCTTCATTCACTGCTTTATTTTGCCAAACTATTAACCAATATGCTTCAAATCGACAAAAACCTAAAATGAAGCCAAACACCAATTTTCAACAATCTGGGATACATCATAATACAACTTCAAAACTTCTTCATAACACCCTTCCTACCAACAATTTACACAATAGTAATATAGCATCTAATATGCATGTCCCTCCATAATATGCTCACCAATATCATATTAATGCCCTACCGAACCAATATGGTGGGCAAACCAGTAATCTGGAAGCCATGGTGAAACAGTTAGCTTCTCGCATGGACCAGATGGATCCCTACCGTCCCTCGTACAATTATCGAGAGATGTGTAGTCAACCTCTAGATCCTCTAGTTGTAGCACAACCGTACCCTAAACATTTTCCTATGCCCGTATTGCCTATATATAAAGGAACTGAAGATCCCATAGAGAATCTTCGCATGTTTAGGATAGCATGTCATGATATATCACATGATGACTTGTTATTACTAAAAATGTTCCCAAAAAGTTTAGGAGGAATGGCATTAGAGTGGTACTATCAATTACCCACTCATTTTTTGAGAAATTTCGAAGAGACCGCTGAATATTTTGTGCATCAATTTAGTGCCTATATCGAATGGCATGTAACCATTAAAGATTTGTACAACTTAAAACAAGACAAAGATGAATGTTTTGCGGATTTCTTAGCTAGATGGAGGCAGTTGATAGGAAAACCGCACTTTGTGCTACCTTATAGGGAAATGTTGGACATTTTTATTAATAATTTGCAAGAACAAATATCTTATGAGTTATCAACTGCTACCTTAACTACCTTTGATCAAGCTATAGATTTAGCTCGAAGAGTAGAAGATGCCCTCATTAGGAGAGGCCAACTTAGGAAGAAAGATGATGAGAAAAAATCCAAAAATCAATATAAAAACAAACAAGTCGTAGGTGACGGAGTCACTGACAGTAGAAATGTTGCTAATATCAATGCAACGAAGACAACAAAAAAATTTATATTGAAACCTCCTGATAAACTAGAAGGATTTAACTATCCTTCGGCACAATTCAAAATTACACACAGAGAATTTGACACAGAATGACGAATTAAATAACCGAAGAGGAAATTAATAACGGAAGAATAAAAATAAATCAATGGCCACTTGAGGTGGGCACACCCTCGCCGTATAGGCTAAATGCGCAAACGCAGATGAAGAATATATAAAATATAAGATGATTTTTCATTTAACTATTTGTGAATCCATATATATTAAATTTAACATGCTTGGACATCATAGCCGACGTATACTATATTTGGAGTGTAACATGACTCCCCTCCTCGGAAAGCTTTGTCCTCAAAGCTGGAAATGTCTGGAAGATACTTTCAGGTTCCCATGTGGCATCTTCCTCTCGGTAAATCTTGCCATTTAATGAGAAATTCTTGAATCTGACGTGATCTCAGTCTTTGGGTTCTATGTTGTAGTATATCTTCAGGTTGGAGATGTATGCGTCCTTCCTCATCGAGCACTGGTAAGTCTGATTGACTTTGTACTTTCTGACCAATTACTTTTTTAAGACATGAAACATGAAATACCGGGTGTATTCGTGATGATGTAGGTAGCTCTAATTGATAGGCTACTTCTCCAATGCGGCGCACAATTTTGTAGGGACCATAGAATCGTGGAGCCAACTTTTGGCTGGACTTTATCCTTAACGAGGATTGTTTGTAAGGTTGCAACTTTAGGAACACCCAATCACCTATATTAAAAGTTCTCTCTGATCGGTGCAAGTCTTGTTGTTGTTTCATACGATTCTGTGCTTGGACTAAATTCTCTTTGAGGATGGTGAGTGTAGACTGCCTTTGTTGGAACCAATCATCCACTTTGGCTACTTTGGATGATCCATGTACGTAATCTGCGATTGCTGGAGGTTTGGTGCCATACAATGCTTCAAATGGAGACATCTTAATTGAATAATGGTAAGAAGTGTTGTACCACCATTCTGCCAATGCTAACCAATGGCTCCATTGGTATTGTTTATCTTGAGCAAAACATCTTAAGTACGTACCCAAACATTTGTTAACTACTTCTGTTTGACCATCTCGTCTGTGGATGGTAGGTTGAAGACATGTTCAATTTGGTACCACTAAGTCGAAATAACTCCCGCCAAAAGTTACTAGTGAAGATGGGATCTCTATCACTTACAATATTTTTTGGCATACCATGTAATTTGAAAATTGAATCCATAAATACCTTTGCCACCTTGCTTGCGGAAAATGGATGTTGTAAAGCCCGAAAGTGAGCGTATTTGGATAACCGGTCTACGACGACGAAGATTACCGTCTCCGCCTTCCGACTTTGGAAGACCTTCAATAAAATCCATGGATATATGTTCCCACTGTCGTTCAGGGATAGGTAATGGTTGTAACAATCCCGGTGATTTGACTGTTTCTCCTTTATTGCGCTGGCAAACTTCACATTCTGCTACCCATTGTTTGACTTCTGCTTTTAATCCTTTCCAACAAAATGATTGTTTGACCCTTAAATATGTCTTCAAAAATCCTGAATGTCCCGCTGATGGAGAAGCGTGTGATTCGTCGAGGATCTTTGATTTGAGTTCTGAATTGTGTGGAATGTAAATGCGGTTCTTCTTCCGGAGGATTTTATCTTCATAAGAGAACAAAGGGTGTTTAGAGGACCCTATAGATAATTCTTGAATTATCTGGGGCGCTTTCACTATTGGACAACCATTCATCTTGTAATTGATTCACCCATTGGGAGCAAGGACCTGAAATAGCGTTAATGACTACTTCATCTTCATATTTCCTGGACAACGCATCGACGGCTATATTTTCCTTCCCTTTCTTGTATTCGATAACAAAATCATAGCCCAACAGTTTGGTTAACCACTTATTTTGTTTCGGATAAGAAAACCTTTGCTCAAGAAAATGTTTGAGGCTACTATGATCTGTTTTTATAATGAAGCGGCTACTGATTAGGTAGTGTCTCCATTTTTCTACCGCATGAAGAATAGCCAACATTTCTTTTTCGTATGTTGATCTTCCCAAATTTTTTCTCGAAAAGTCGTTTACTTTCAAATGCCAATGGATGACCTTCTTGCATTAGTATAGCCCCAATTCCTGTTCCTGATGCATCACATTCGATAATAAATGGTTTGTGAAAATTGGGAGTTGCTAATACTGGAGTTGTACACATGGCTTTCTTAAGAGCTTCGAAGGCTTGAGTAGCCTCTGTCGACCAACGAAAAGCATCCTTCTTTGTGAGTGCGGTGAGAGGTGCTGCAATCTTACCATAGTTGTGCACAAACTTGCGATAGTAGCCCGTGAGACCCAAAAAACCACGAAGTTTCTTGATGGTTTTAGGTAAAGGCCATTCTTGAATTGCCTTAATCTTATTGGGATCCACTTTGACGCCTTCGTGTGAAACTATATGACCAAGATACTCGACTTCTTGAACACCAAATGAACATTTGGAACGTTTAACAAATAATTTTTCTTTGTGTAAAATGTGAAGGGCCTTATCCACATGATGTAAATGGTCCGTCCATGTTTTGCTGTATATGAGAATATCATCAAAAAAGACTAACACAAACTTACGGAGGAGTGGGCGAAACACTTGGTTCATGAGACTTTGGAATGTGGATGGTGCATTAGTGAGACCAAAAGGCATGACCAAAAATTCGTAATGACCTTCATGAGTACGAAAGGCTGCTTTGGGAATATCTTCTTCTCTAACACGGATTTGGTGAAAGCCAGAGCGAAGGTCTAATTTTGTAAAAAATTTTGCACCATGCAACTCATCTAATAGGTCATCTATGACAGGGATAGGAAATTTGTCCTTGATAGTGAGTTTATTGAGAGAACGAAAGTCAGGACACATACGCCAAGAGTTATCTTTTCGTCTAGTCAGTACTACAGGTGAGGAATAAGGACTAGTGCTGTGACGAATGACTCCATGATCCAACAAATCCTGAACGATCTGTTCGATTTCTGTCTTTTGTGGTTGAGGATAGCGATAAGGACGATTGTTAGGAGGGACACTCCCTGGAATCAAATGGATGGCATGGTCATGAGATCGTTTAGGTGGTAATCCTTGAGGTTCTTGGAAAACCTCTTCGTAATGTGTTATGATGTCTTGTAACTCTGGAGCAATAATATCCGAAGTTGCTGGAGATTGTTTTTCCAAACAATTAATTTGAGCTATAAACCCATATCCACCCTTTTTTAACATCTTCTCCATACTATGAGAGCTCACCATTTGTGATGGAGGAGTAGTAATGCCTTGTAAGCGAATGACTCGTCCGTTTTCCTTCCATTCCACAAATAATTTTTTGAAGTTGAAGCTAACCGTGTCTAATGTTTCCAACCATTCAACTCCCAAAATGACATCCGAGTTCCCCAAATTCATGACGAAAAGGGATCCAAACCAAGTATAAGTTCCCATTTTTATGGAAACTTGAGATGTGCGACCAACACATTGTGCGTTCACCCCGTTGGCCACTAGAACCTGGAATTTGTCTTTGTTGGAAGAGTTAATGAATAAATTCAAAGCTTTTGCGGTTTTGATGTCGATAAAATTGTGGGTACTACCATAATCAATTAGCACATTCACCTTTTTCTGGCGGAGAAATCCCGGTACCTTGATGGTATGGTGGGCGGTTAAACCCATGAGAGCATGCACGGAAATCGCCATTGTATCCTCTTCTTTTTCTTCTATAGTACATGGTAGGTCTTCTGGCATAGGTTCTTCTGGTTGGTAAGGTTCTTCCTCTTCTCCTTCACATTGATCACCTTCAATATGAAAGTTTTGTTTTTGGGCACATGCTTGTTCCCTGGGGTGATGAGTGCGACATTTATAGCAAAAATATCTTGATGGTTGATCATTTCTACGAAAGGAATTGTTGCGATATGAAGGACGACTATAAGTTTCACGCCGTGCAGACAACTGATGTCTCTTCTCGGCCAACTTGGCTATTCTTATACAATCGTTCAGCAAGGTTGGATTGTGCATGTCTACCTCCACTCGAATACTTTCTTTCAAACCATTGCGAAAGGCTCCTACCACTGTGTCGGGACTGAGGTCTAAAGTGTATGGTAGTAAACTGGTAAACTCCGAAACGAATTCGCTAACTGACCCTTCTTGTTTAAGAGATAACAGTCTTACTGTGTATGATGATGTAGCTCCTTCATCAAATCTTTCTAAAAAAGAGGTAGTGAATTTTCTCCAATTAATAGTAGCTCCTTTCTCTCGTTTAAGCCATACAAACCATTGGTAGGCCTCAGTGCCTAGTTTTGATGCAACGAAAGGGACTTTATCAATTTCCTTAATTTGATATAAGTCAAGAATGCCTTCCATTTTGGCTATCCAACCACGAGGATCATGACCTTCAAAAGTGGGCATATCAATTCGTGGAAAATTATTATTATTAGGGCCTCTCGGTTGGTGATAACCCGTGTCCCTTTCTTGATTTTGGTTATACCGCTGTCTCTGATAGCGATCCTTGTAATTATCCGAATCACCTCGTTGTTGTTCCCAATCATCATTAGGATCGACATTTTCTTCATTCCTTTGGGCATGGGAGTGATTTTGGGGATTAGTATTGGGATTAGGCTGGTTTTGTGCTTTCACTAGGTCTTTTAGGAGGAGACCAATTTCGTTCATACCCTCTAGTAAGAGTCGAAGAGAATCACTGTCGAAAATGGCTGAGTTACTTGAGTTTCCTTGTGTGATGTTTTCGTGAGTTGGGGAGGGATTAGTAGCCATAGGATCTACTAGTGGATGATGTGGATTATAACTACCAATTTTAAAAGGAGAAAGAGAATTTTTAGTACCTGGGCTGCGATTAGGTCTTCTTGTGTTGTTATTGGTCATTTTCGAGCTTGATAATCGACCGTCAGATCCCTTGATCCACTGTTTGCTCATGCACTTGTTAACATAACCCGCTTAGGAACCCTTGAACTTGGACTGCCACAAAATGTGATGGAATTTTAAAAAATTTGGTTTTCGCTACAACTGTCGCTCCAACTGCGACGCGGATTTGAATTTGGGATCCTTCTTTGTGACAGCTTTTGACCACTTTGACTGCAATTTTGACAACTTTTCTTGACAACACTTTTAAGACATGACCCAGTTAACCACTGCAATGAGGACACCGAACACTAAGTGGACACTGATGCGAGAACACGACAGCTGGACGTGAGGATACGAACAGACCAACGAACTGAGGACACGACGATCGAACGGAGGACTAAACGATGACAGGGACGCGACGATCAAACGGAGGACACTGACGCGACGATCGAACGGAGGACTAGATGACGACAGGGGTGCGGCGATAGAACGGAGGACTATACGACGACACGGACGCAACGAGCGAACTGAGGACGCGGCTATCGAACGACACGGACGACAATTGAACAGAGGACTAAACGAAGACACAGACGCGACAATCGAACGGAGAACTAGACGACAACATGGACGCGACGACCAACGACAACCAACGACGACACGCTCCAACGACACGACAACCGAACGAAAACCCAATGACGACACGCTCCAAACGACACGCGCGCGAAAAGGCAACTGAGGATGTGACCGAAGTCACAAACTTGAAGGTGCGACTAATCCCCTATAAGCACCTGAATCGCTGTCCCACAGCGAATGTGGGATATATATCCCGAACAAAAATTAAAAAAAAATATTCGTACCTTAGGCAGGCCGTTTAATTAAACGTAAATCATGCGCTGTGATTGGCCGAAATTGCTTGGTGTTCATGCGCTGGTTTTACGAGGATTTATCTACGCGGAAGACTACGATTTTAACCTGGAATGCGGAACGAGCTCAGATGGTAACCGGATATGCGACAGGACAATGCTTGGCGAGGAATCGAACGACAAGAAATTATGGCTGTGAGTACTCTCATTGGTTATTCGGCTGGGAGAAGACGAAACGCTTACTGGCCTGGCCACGAACCGCAACGCAGTTGTGACACGAACCGAAGAACCAGATCCGTCAATTTTTGCGTTAGAAGAATTCGGAGCAGCTTGCGGGAAACCGAGCCTAAAATCTGATACCACTTGGAAGGATTTAACTATCCTTCGGCACAATTCAAAATTATACACAGAGAATTTGACACAGAATGACGAATTAAATAAGCCGAAGAGGAAATTAATACGGAAGAATAAAAATAAATCAATGGCCACTTGAGGTGGGCACACCCTCGCCGTATAGGCTAAATGCGCAAACGCAGATGAAGAATATATAAAAGATAAGATGATTTTTCATTTAACTATTTGTGAATCCATATATATTAAATTTAACATGCTTGGACATCATAGCCGACGTATACTATATTTGGAGTGTAACATAAACCTCCTCGAGAGTTTACTAGATTGAATCAACCATTATCAACTATTTTACCTCAATTACTTGAAAGAGGTTTGATTCAATTACCAGCTATCCGGGAACCTGATCCAACCATACCCGGATATAGAGCAGATTTACACTGTGATTTCCATAGAGGGCCTGGACACTCTACCAACGCTTGTAAAAGGTTAAAACATAAAATACAAGATCTGATCGATAATAATGAGATGGAGGTGCAAGCCTTCCAACCCAAACAAAATGCTCCTAATAATGCTCAAAAGAACATTCCCCAAAATCAAAATCAAAATGCTAATCAATCATTAGACATATTTCAACATCCTTTACCAAGACATGGTAAAGAGGTGGCCAATCAAATTGAGCATCATAATGTCCCTCCTCCTACCCGATATGTAGGAACTATTAGCGGACATTTACCTAATCATGATTTACAAAAATTTGACACAACTTTATCCATGGTCACGACCAGGCCCCTACATAATATTCAAACACCGGATCTCAGTGATGTAGAATCAGATACTGAAAGTGAAATAGACATCACCTCAAACCAATCGAATAGTTCTAAAAATGAATCAGATCCTATTCAACCTATCACAGATGCTATGGTTCCAGAAGAACCATTTCCTAGAAGAGTTACTACTCGACCCTCTTCTAATCAGTTCCTTTCTAATGAACAAGCTATAAATGCTAGACCAAGACCTATTCAACATCCTCAATATAACATTGTAGGTACCATCGGAGTCGTTACTAGACAACAAGCTCAAAATTCTCAACAAGAACCAAATCAGAACGATGGATCAACCCCATTTGTTTTGAAAAATCCCAATAAAGGGAATCATGCTCCTAATGTTCAACCTAAACCCCCTTACAATATTAATGAGCAATTATCCAATACTATAGCCAAAATTTCCCTTTTGGATTTATTAAGATCTTCTCCTACCCATAGAGATGAATTAATGCTTACATTAAGCCAAATGATGGTACCACAAAACATTCAACCTGAAGCCATGGCCAATACTATCATCACTAGAGAAGTCGATTGTATTGACTTTCGAGATAAAGATATACCACAACATAGTTTACATAAGGATAACCCCTTATACATTACTACCCTAATAGGAGATGTAGCAGTCAAAAGAGTTTTGATTGATAATGGTTCATCTCTAAATATTTGCACTTTTGACTTCTACCAGAGATTTGGGTTTAGAAGTGATGAAATGAAGAAAACTGACATGATCATAAAAGCTTTCAATGACGAAACACAAGAAACGTGTGGAGTTATTACCATCCCATTGCAAGTTGGTCCGAGAACCTTAGATACGACCGTGTTTATTGTACATTGCCCCGCATCATACAATATACTCTTGGGTCATCCTTGGATCAATGCAATGCGGGTTGTCCCATCAACTTTACACCAATGTGTTAAATTCGAATTTAAAAATCAGTTGGTCACTATCCATGGTGATCCTAGACCCTTTGATATGTGTGCTTTGGCATAACCTGTTGGAGTTCAATTTTGCCCTGCTTCTGTCATCCACACATCCTAATTCTTATTTTTCATCTAAAACTGTGAAACACACACCCATAACTTCATCTATTTCTCCTCCATTAATTTCACCCTCATATATAGATCAACAATCTTCTAAACAAATTACTCTAGAACCTCAAAAAGATCTTCAATCCACAACCAATCCTTCATGTTCCATCCCTATAATTTCAAAACCTATAGACCCATCTATTAACACCTCCACATTATCTACATCTATCATACCTTCCACATCTAAAGATATAGGGAATGATCCTTCTACATCTTACGCTCTTTTTGATGAACTCTTACCTGATTTATCTAAAATTCTTATATCAGAAAAAACAAATGCTTCTATGCAAAATTCCATTATCTTAAGTAATTTGCCACCATCTCCTCGTACTTTGGGCCTCCCACAACCTATGGGAAGTACTTACCAAGTTGGGAGTTGTGCCTTCATTTATAAAGGATATGACTGGGGAAGAATACCTCGGAATATCAAAACTCATCATGATGGATATGCTCGATGTTATTTTACTAATGAGTATATTAAAGCTAAACCTATAATGCTTAAAATGGGATATAAAGGGAAAGGCTTGGGACCTTTCCAAAATGGTATGAAAGAACCTTTCGAGGTAGAACCGTGGCCTGCCCGCTGTGGTGTGGGCCTATTTCCTAGTAAGGGTCAACCCTTTCCTTTTGAAGATGATGATCAACTCATATGTTATCAAGATTATTTGGATGGGCGTGATGATTTGCCTCTAAAAAATCAGCCATTTACATGTAATATGCTATCCATAGCTTATCCTAAAATGATTGTTGAATCCGATGATGAGTTGGAAGGAGATATTTTCCATGATGTCTCCGTTGAAGAGATGTTACACAATGGGTTTTATTTTGATGGTTCTATACCAACTATAGCTCAGCTTGAGGCCACTACTCCTCAAGATGAATTATCTAAGTTGACCTTAAAAGAATTACAAGAATTGGGCGTCTCACCCGCCCCACCTAATTTTGAAAGAGATCTACACATGGAAGTAGAAAACGTCATTAAAATCAACATTGGAACTGAGGATAGTCCCCACATAATCAATATTGGATCAGAATTAAGTCAAGAAAAACAAGAGCAATACATTGCATTCCTTAAAGAATATGAAGATGTCTTCGCTTGGACATATGAAGATATGCCAGGTTTAGACCCTTCTGTAGTCATGCATCACCTAGTAGTCCATCCGGATGCTAAACCTGTTAAACAGAAACTTAGAAAAATGCATCCCAAAGTGGCCTTACTAGTCAAAGGGGAGTTAGAAAAACTCCTGAATGTTGTTTTTATACAAGCTATTGATTATGCTGAATGGATTTCGAATGTAGTTCCAGTCACCAAGAAAGAAGCTACCAAAGTTAGGGTTTGCATAGATTTTAGAGATATTAACGTTGCATGCCCTAAAGATGATTTTCCTCTTCCAAACATGGATCAAATCATTGATTTTACTGCTGGGAGTGGGATGATGTCCCTAATGGATGGATTCTCTGGTTATAATCAGATCAGGATAGCTCCTGAAGATCAGGCTAAAATAACCTTTATTACCCCCTGGGGTACCTTTTGTTGGAAAGTGATGCCATTCGGCTTAAAGAATGCAGGTGCAACCTATCAACGAGCTATGACTTATATTTTTCATGATATGATGCATGATATCCTACATGATTATGTAGATGATATTATAGCTCGCTCTATTAATGAAGATCATCATTTAGATGATTTGAGAAAAGTTTTTAATCGGTTAAGAGAATATCTTATTCGATTAAATCCAGCCAAATGCATATTTGGAGTTAAGTCCGGTAAACTATTAGGGGTTATAGTTTCTTTACGTGGCATCAAAATTGACCCTCTTAAGATTACGGCTATCACTGATATGCCCGCACCTACCAATATATCTGAGTTACGAAGTTTACAAGGTAAGCTTCAAGCTATCCGTCGCTTCATCGATAAGTTGGCGGACAAAACCGGTCCCTTTCTTAAGCTCCTTAAGAAGGATGTCCCTTTTAATTGGGACGACGAATGTAAGGAAGCTTTTGAACTTCTTAAACAATACCTCCTTAACCCACCTGTGCTTTCACCGCCTAGACCTGATCGTCCATTTATCCTGTATATTTCAGCTTCAGATTTTGCTTTAGGAGCTATGTTAGCTCAGCTTGATGATGAGAAAAGAGAACGTGCTAATTATTACATTAGCAGAACCCTAATTAGTTATGAAACCCGCTACACAACATTAGAAAAACTATGTCTAGCGGTCGTATTTTCTACGCAAAAATTATGCCATTATATGCTTAGCCAGAAAACGTATGTCATTGCTAAATATGATCCCTTGCGGTATCTCATGAGTCGACCTTATTTATCGGGTCGCACAGCCAAGTGGGTTCTTGCTCTAAGCGAGTTTGAACTCACGTTTATAGGACAAAAGTCTATTAAGGGTCAAATCATAGCAGATCAATTAGTCGCTGCACCCTTAGAGTCTACCCATCCCCTCATCATTGAGTTTCCCGATGAATGCCTTCAATCGGAGGCGCACCATGTTGAACAATGGTCCTTATACTTTGATGGAGCCCGATGCATGAGTGGGGTCGGTGCAGGTATTATTTTAATATCTCCACAAAAGCACATTATACCTTTGTCCTTTAAATTAACATTTGCTTGCACTAATAATATCGCTGAGTATGAAGCTCTAATCCTTGGATTACGAGCCGCCTTGGCTCTAAAAATTAAACATCTGTTAGTTTTTGGTGATTCTCAACTTGTTATAAACCAAATTAATGAAGTTTATCAGACCAGAGATGATAAACTGCACCCATATAAAGCATATGTTTTACAATTAATATCTCTATTTGATCAAGTTACCTTGGAAGCTATTCCTCGAACTAGCAACCGTGCGGTCGACGCTATGGCCGCAGTTGCATCTCTTCTCGCCCTTGGAGTTAGATGATGAATATGCCACCATCATTATTCATCGACTCCAGGAACCCGCTTCAAATAAGTCATGCTTAGAACCTTTGGATGTGTTTCTAATCAATGAAACTACTCCCGAACCTTGGTATACGGATATATTTGATTTTCTTCAAAATGGGACTTTCCCTGCCAATTCTAATAGAAACCAACATCGGTTATTACGTAGACGAGCAAGTCGATTTGTAATAATTGGCAATACTTTATATAGGAGATCTTTTGAAGGTATCCTATTGAGATGTTTGAATTTAGAAGAATCCAGATCAGCTTTGAGTGAAGCCCACGATGGATCTTGTGGAGGACACTTCAGTGGTAGTGTCATTGCTAAAAAGCTCCTTAGGATAGGATACTTTTGGCCTACCATGGAGAATGATGCACATGATTATGTGCGCCATTGTGACAAGTGCCAAAAACATGCTGACCTTGTCCATGCCCCTGCACAAGAACTGCAGGCTATTTCATCTCCTTGGCCCTTTTCAAAATGGGGCTTAGACATTATTGGCAAAATTAATCCTGTGTCATCCGATGGACACAAATTCATCATAACCGCCATTGAGTATTTCACGAAGTGGGTTGAAGCTATGCCTTTAGCTTCCCGCACTGGAACACAAGTCTCTAAATTTATTTTTAATCAAATCATTTGTAGGTTCGAAATTCCTGCAAATCTCATCTCAGACAATGGAACTTGTTTCAAAAATAAAGATGTTAAGAAATTATGCCAAAAATATAAGATTCAACATCGCTGGTCCACTCCCTATTATCCTCAGGGTAATGGCCAAGCATAAGCTTCAAACAAAACCTTAATCAAAATTCTCAAAATATTGGTCAATAAATCTGGCCGCGACTGGCACATTCAATTATATCCAGCTTTGTGGGCCTATCGAACTAGTGTTCGAACCCCCACTGAAACTTCACCTTTTGTTTTGGTTTATGGCGCTGAAGCCATTTTTCCCTTTGAATTAGAAGTTCCTTCTTTGGCTCTACTACTTCAAGATACCGAAGTAGGAGATGAATATCGAGTTGGCAGACTCAGTCAACTGGAACTCCTAGATGAAAAGCGCATCAATGCTTTGGAGCATCTTCGTGCTTACCAAAACAAGCTTAAAATATCATATGCTAAGAAAGTTCGTCATCGATCCTTTGAGGTCGGCGATCTTGTTTTAAAAGAAAATCAAAAGAATACTAATGCAACTAAAGACCTTAAAGGTAAATTTGAGCCCAACTGGCTTGGACCATATATTATCACTGCTAAATTTGAATCGGGAGCATACAAATTATCTACCTTAGATGGTAAAGAACTTAAAGAACCTATGAATATTATGCACCTTAAACGTTACTATGCATAAAAAATTGGTCATTTTGTCATTGTATATATTTGTTTAACATAAAAAAAAAAAAATCACTATCTTGTATTTCTTTCAATTTATAAAAATACCAAAAACATTCAAAATCATCAAAATCTTCAAAACCATCTTTTATTTTTTGTACTTCGCAAATTGTGACATATTTGCAGTTATATTTTCAAATTATTTTGGATAAATTAGCATTTATTTGGAATCCCGCACTTTCACATTCACATGAATAAATATCTTGATTTTATCTGGCATGATTACTAATCTCTCTTATATCAAAGTCCACAAAATTCAATTAAATAAAGTTTGAGCATAGAGAATTGATCTTGTTATTTACTTAAACCAAGCATATCCTTTCACAATAAAATGATTATATTTGTAATGTCCATGCTATCCTACATAGTAGAAGTGGTTTCTTGAGCGAAAAGTTTCCCCTGCTATCCTATCATGCACATGGTCTAGAATCTTTGAGAATTGGCAAAAGGACAAGCTCACCCCTACCCGAAATAAAAATCCCTTGCTCTACAGCTAATCCGAGCAAGTATCCCTAGAATAGGAAGCAAAAGAAAAAGAGAAATCAAGCAAAATCATTTAGCACTATTTCAGCATTATCTCAAATATCAAAGCAAAAGATACAAAAAAAAAAAGAGAGAGAAAAGAAAGCAAAGAAAGCAAAATGAGCAAAAGCAAAAGCAATAAAATCCCTTTCCCTACCCTTTGAAAAGAAAAGAAGGGTTGATGAGCTTGAATCCCTGGAATTCTCAATTATTCAAAAACTGTGAGGTAAGCCCCATAACAGGTGGTTTGTGCCCAACCCGCTTGGCCTTGGGTAATCCCTAGCGTGGTGATATGTCTGTCACATTAGCGACCTTCTTTTGTACAGACCTATGTCTGCTTATGGATTAGCTAGCTCTTGATAATCCGACTTACATAGTAGTCTGGTATGGTTATATGCATCTCAATCATGGTTAATGAACACTTATTTGGTTAATTCAAATCACTTGTATCATAGTATCTTGCTCAAACCTCGGTAAATGAATACTACAATCGCACACACATTTGTATTTGAGAGATTTTGTGTATCATTATGATAAATCAAGATTGGAAATGAACTCACATACGCACATGGGATTCCTTATAAATCTAACTTTTGTCTTTAAGATACTTTGAAATATTTTTACAAATTGTCTGGAATAATTTCATTTTCTTCTCTGAGAACAATTGTTTAGTATAAAGACAACCACATGCATTACCAAAAAATCAAAATCATTTTTCAAAAACATGCAATAAAGTTACATATAACTTTTGACTTTCATGACGATGGTATAATTCCAAAACCAAAAGTGGAATTTTATGCCTAGCACAAGTCCTCATCTTCATATTTTTTGTTTATTTTCAAAAATTAAAAATCAATCATGCAATAAAACTATTTATTTTCTTCTTCGGATTTCGCGATGATGGTATAAGTCTATACCTAAATATTCTATGCCTAGCGCAAACCATCGAACTAATTTTATTTCCCATCTATTTCACATCATAAAAACATATGACTTAAATCATTATGTTACACAATTATGCTTTCAAAGAATGCAACTTATTCTATTTCATGACATTATGTTCAAATTCAATATTGCAACCATGGTATAATTTCTAAGGAATTATTCAAAATTTTATCACACTTAGGAATTTATGCCTAGCAAAAATCATTTTTATGCCTAATATTTTTATGGAAATCTGAAAACAAATCACCATCATCATCATCATTTGCATCATCACAACAAAGTCTTAAGACAATCTCTTAAGCACTCTTTTTACTTTTAACAATATTTCTATACTGGGATTAGCTTGACGACCGAGTGAGCAACGACTCCATGAAATGGTCTATAATAGTGACAATATCCTTTGAAATTATTGTTAAAAGTCCCTTTTATTTTATTTTTTTATCAAATTATCATCACAACAACCAATTTGTTTACATCAGATTATTTCATTTAAATTTTAAAGCATGACATTCCAACTATAATATTTTTCAAACAACATAATTACATGAATCATCAAATCAATCACATCAAAAACATTAAAGCATCATACATAAGACAAGTCATATGATCAAAAATATCATATATATATCTCAACAATGTATGTACATCATATCAAAACTAGATTGGTATGCCACAATCTACATCTTGGCATACTCAATCCTCTCAATCATATATCCAGTCTGTGCAGTGCAGTAGCCTAGCCTCGAGAACCCCTCGAGCTCTCAGCCTCATCTCCTCCCCCGCCCTGAGGTGGACGAGGTGGCCCCATCATAGTATGTGTGGTACTGTGCATCCTAGTCATCGATCGAGATGAAGTCCTCGATGACCCAATCTTGATCGGATCTGCAATGCCGACTGGCAACTGTACCCTCTGGCCCTCTGGCACCAGCTAGAAGTAGATACCCTGATAGAACATGGTCTGAGCAATCGACCATGCCAGCTCCTGAGTGCTCGCTCCTCCGCTCCATGCTCTGAGGCATGCAACCTCATCTCTGAGCTGTGTAGCCTCCGCTCGATGTCGTGCAGCCTCATCCTATAAAGTCTGCACCTGTGCCTAGAGACGGACAGTCTTCACCCGAAGAGTAGCCATCTCACTACTCTCTCCTGTGTCCACACCCTTGCCCTTATCAGGTGATGGTGGTCTCTCTCTCCATGGAGAAGGGGGCCTCTCCTCCCTCCTCTCCCGCTATCGTGGCCTCTCGCCGAGCCTCGTGGCCTCCTCTCGCTCTCCCCGTCGTGACCCTGTGCCACCTCAATGGCCGCCCGGCGCCGCCTCCCCATCCGATGCACAACTGCATGAATCGGACCCCGAGCCCTCGTCATCCGAGGAGGGTGGATGCCTCGTGTACCGTGCATCATAGCCGTCGGCTACCCCAGCGTCATCCCCATCCACTGGCTGGATGGGGGCATCATCTACGTCCTGACTCCAGAATCGCTGCATATCTGGAGCCCCACTAACTGTAGTGTTATCCCGGACAGTCCAGGAAAACTCATAGTCTCTAAGAGATGGGATCCCCTGCTGTAGACCGAACTGCCTCAAAACTCGGTCGTACCGATGGAGCTCCACCTCTCCCCTCTCCATCCTCAACCAGCAGACTCGCCTGACGCGAGCCAGCTCCTGTCCGTCCTCGGCCCACCCTGGATGATCTCTCCAAGGCCTCCAGGTGATCTGGTCGGAGACAAGGTCATCAAGTAGTCTCCGGGACACTGGCAAATCTACCCGCCGCTGTGACCCTCTCCGGAGCCACCAGTAGAAAACTCGGGGTCTCTCCCCATCAATCCCTGTCAGTGGGAGCCCTACCGGCCTCCGCACCGTGATGTGCTCCCAACACCAAACCTGTAGTAGTGATGTCATGACCAGACATCGACCGCCCTTGTATACGACCCCATGAAGGATCCTATACAACCGGCAGAGTACAAAGCTCCCCCAAGCAAACCTGTATCCGTGGTCTCTCATGTTGCAGACCACATCTGTCAGTAGCCATGGTAGCCTGCATCCACTTTGATGGCATAGCAGCAGACCACCTACCACCCCAGCCAAAACCTGATGTCAGCCTAGATGCCCCAGGCATCAGGCGTAGAGACTCGATGTTCACTCCGCCCTTCTCCAGGGCGAAGCTCGGATCTCCGCATAGTCTCATCATCGCGTGGCCCTGATTGGCCATGGGAGTGATTAGCCATCCTTGTATGGGGATCCTCAAAATCCTCCATACATCCTCCAGTGTGGGAGTCATCTCCCCTGTCGATAACCAAAAACATGAAGAACCCGGATACCACCTCTCTGCTAGGGTTGTCAATAGCCCCATGTCTATAGACACTTGTGGCATATCTGCCACGTGCTGCAAGCCGACCTGTGCCAACTGATCTCGCTCTGCCTGAGACAGGGCGGCCAAGTCATCCCTTAGTCCACCGTATTTCCATTCTCGGCTCTTTAGTAATCCTCTCTACAACATAAACAACAAAACAATCAAAAATCATCAATAACAATCATTAATCAAACATTAATTAAAAATTCAAGTAAAGCAAGTGCAATTTCATACAAATGATGATATCGCCCACAATTGGACGATATCGTCCCAAATTTGAGCAAATTCGTCTTCGATTTCGCATGAGGGAATCGTCCCTTATTGGACGAAATCGTCCCCCTATCGCCGATTTCGCCCTTGGACGAAATCGACGATATCGAGATGATTTCGACGAAATCGAGACGATTTCATCTCGATGACGTCGACGGCCCAAAAATGGCCGCGATGCTCAAAAATCAGTCAAATCTAATCTAAAAAGCATGAAATTCTAAATTAAAGCATTCTAAACTAAGTTTAGACCCTTACCCGTAGCCCGCGCCGGACCTCTGTCGATCTGTGTGCTGTCTCGACCATCTTGTCTGCAGAGCTCTAAAAACCAGTAAAAATGAACAAGTAACAATGAATTAGGGTTTTACCCTATTTTTCTTAATTTTATTCAAAAACACTTAACAATATTTTTAAAATTTTGCTTTTTCGCGTTTTTACCTCAAACGTTCGATTTGGGTAAAAACACGGAGGGGGCACCATAGTAAGTTGTCGTATGATTCGACCTAGAATCGTCGCCTAAAAATGGGAATAATTTTTGCTTTCTCGTAGATCGAGAAGAACTCATCTTTAACGCATTTTCTTCGGAAAATTTGCTAAAGAGGGGGCAAAATGTAGCACCCTAAAATTGGCGCAGTAAAACTTAGCAATAATTAAAATTACCTTAGTAATAATTCAAATTCAAATTCAACCCCAAAACCGCTCCAAAACCGTCGTTTAACCCGTTTCCTCATTTCTCATGCCATTTTTAGAGTTTGTTGTGACCGTTTGACGATATCGTCGCCGATCAAACGATATCGCCTCAGATCGGACGATTTCATCTGGGCTAGGACGTCCAGACGATCTTGTCCCAAAACTAATTTTTCATAATTAGCCTCTGTTTCAACGATGTCTCTAAGTTGGGCAGAAGCGTGTCTGCGCCATTAGAGACCTCCCCCATTGGAGATCTTCCAAATTAGGATGATCTCCAACCTCCTAACCTCCCTCCTAAGCCCATTTAAACCTTAGGACCCCCCCTTTGACATCCCCTGGCTGGCTGGCTGAATTTTCCTGTAACCTGACTTTTACATGCATTAGAAAACCCTGGATTATCATCTGCACTTGTGCTATCCAAATTTTGTTGCAGGAACCTTGTCATTCTTCAGCCGGAGCAAGCTCAGATCGTCGCAGATGATCCTGTCCAATTCGAGATGATTTCGTACCAATCCGAGATGATTTCGACTGTAGTCTGCATTGGGGCAATCAGTGCCCAGAGTTTGCGCTTTTCCTATACCTTGATGTCATTTTATTCTGCATTTAGTCAATTTTATTATTATTTCTTGTTATCTTGCATCTTGGAGTTCACCCATGTAGTTTAATTGCACAATAAAATCATGATTAGCTATTAAAGTGTTGCAATTCACTTGCATTTCCATTCAGGATTATCTTATTAACTCCTTATCATTATTTTATATCATTTTCCTTTATCAGAATAGTTGCAATTTTGGTATTTTGTATCTATTTCTCTCGTTTGCAGGTCTCTGACGAATTCGTCGACGAATTCGTCGATCTCGATGATCCTGTCAGATAGGAGATGATCCTCGTCAAATTCCGGACGATTTTGGACTGCTTCAAAAATCAGAACCTCCATCAGACATCCGGATCGGTATGGTTTTTCTCATTTAGCATATTCTCTCGTGTTTTCTGTTAATTCTGTTTTCTGTATTTAAAACTGCATTTCATATAGAACAACTTAGATTCATTTGGCCAAACCTAGGATTTGAATGTTTAAAGATAAAATTGAACACATAAAACACATTCCCAACCTAGGCGTGGAAACTGCCACTAAACGTTTCCTGGTGAACCCCACCATCCATCGAAAAATCACCATAATACACCTCCCCCGAGAGGCGGGACCTTCGCAAGGCCTCTCAGTCCGAGGTATTGTCCCATCCTTTTCACATCCCCCTTCCGGGCGCGGATCCTATAGCCTGAAGGTAAGGGTGTGAAAAATTTGGAGCGATACAGTGACATACAGGAATAGTGTGTATGACATTGCTTTAGGTGTGGTGCTAGAAGCACATGGCAGTGCATAGAATGTTAGCACTACTAGGACCATCACATGACCTAGAGTGTCCAATAGCATATAGATGGTCTAGATCCCTGGAGAGGATTGTGAGGGCCTATGTAAAGATCCTGTCACTAGCAAGGTGGGTGATTGATGAGTTACGAGAGGCGTAGCTCATTTTGCAACCATGGAGGCTTCACCTTGGTTGGGCAGATGATAGGATAGAGTTGGTGAGGGTGAGGAGGATCTGATGGCTACGATTAGAGTGGGAGGAGTGAGAGGTGCTTAAATTTGATCGAGTCCTACAGTAGTTTGAGATCTTATAGGGAATCTTAGACCTAGGGGACTACTGGTACCATAGGGTGATCTAAGATACAATAGGGGTTGGAGGTGAGCTAGACTTCATCAGGTGGACTAAGGAGGACCAAGATGATCCTACTTACTTTGACACAAGGGTAGAAAATGAAGGTATGAACATCGAGTATAGGTAGTGGTATAAAAAATTTGCACCCTAGAGGATCTCACTGCCCATACCAATACAAAGACACTAGGTGATGGGCATGGGCATGCAATGGGTGTTTCAGAAGGTAGATCATAGGGCCATGAAGAGGGCATAGTAGGATCCTACTACACCTAGATAGATACATACACGAATATGGATCCAGGTGGTAGAGGAGACCATCCCAAGAGTAGGGATCAAAGAGGGAGGGACAAGAAATGCCCCCACACAGATAGAGGGGCCACAGGTCAAAGATCCTAGGGAGGCATATAAAGAACATGTGCTTATACTAAGATGGGGGTAAAAAATATAAGATAAAACTTTTTACTTTTTAATCTAAATGATAACATCAACAATATTAAAGCAATAAACATCACACAAAGCATCACACATATGAGAGATATGATTTAACATGGTTCACCCAATGTGGGCTACTCCATGGAGAAAATATTCCTTATAAAATTTTCTTAAATAAATTATCTTGGGAATCCTTTCTCTATTACAATGTTTATGGACCTCTATCCAAAGGAGACACCAATCCCCTAATCAAGTTCATGGATCTTTATCCACAGGAGAACTCCTTTCTCCTCTGCTCTGGTTGGTGATCTTCTAGAAGAACTGCTACCTCCATTGCATTGGCTAATGGATATCTATCCATTGAAGACTCCTATTCTCACTCAGAAGACCTATCCTCACTGCCTTGGCTAATGGATCTCTATCCACTAGAGACTATCATCCTCTATAATCTGTCACCTCCAAAGCTTACTCTTGGCTCTGTCTCAAATCTACACTAAACATAGTCCTTTGGTCTAGCACAAATATGTTCAATATCTATCTCTGGTCTGGCTCAAAACTTTCCTCAAATCTACTCCAAACTCTATACTCAATATCTGTCCTCAAATATGTATTGTAATCTTCCATAAAAGCTCACACTAATCCATCCACAAGTATTATCAAAGACTTGCCTCAAATATGCTCAACAAGTCCTCACTAGAACTTGTTCAATATCATAGAAATATATAGAGAATTGTTAGAGACTCAATATGTTTCACATTCACAACAATGCTCAATCACTTTCAATCTCTCTTTTTACCATAGAAACATATAAAGAATTGTTAGAGAATCAATATGTTTCACACTTAAAAACACTCAACCTCTTTCTCAAATCAATTTAGAATATAGAACAATTTGTTTCACAGAACTTGAACTATCACTTCAACACATCCAATCAACTAATCTCAATCACTTTCATTCAACAATGCTTTTAAAGTATAACAATGATACTCATGATCTTTGCAAACTCTAGTTCAAGTTCTTTACTCAACCAATCACTTCAACAACAATGCTAATCAAACAATCCTTTTCACTCCAACTTAGCATTCACAACATTCAACAATCACTCACTAGGAAGATATGCCCATACCTTTTTGTTTGATGTAGAAGTGCCCTTAAAAACCTGTCTCAATCATAATTTTCTTCTTTGCCAATTTCAATGGTTAGATGAAAAATATCACACTAACACTTTCTCAAAAAATTTCTCAATTACAAAAATAATCAAACTCAAATACACCTTATTACTCCTTATTGAAATTAGCAATCATCAAATCACACATAAAAATAATTACTCAATTTCTCCTTATAATCTCCAACTTTAATTAATCAACCTCCAAAAATTAACCTTTCAAAATAATATTTGCCTACCCTTTTATCTCCCGCAAATACTAAATATCCAAATTAATTTAGGCAAAAATTAAACTTCATAACCATCAAAATATTTTATTTTTCTCAACCTTAGCACATTTAAAATAATCAAGTGACCAGGAAAAGGATATTAGCGCATACCTTTAACTCTACCAAAAGGCCTTGGTGGGTTTCGAATGCAAAACCTGCTCCTAGTCTAGCGCATTATCAAGGCGCTAGCCCACCATGTGGGCTAGGAAATTCTATGGGGAAGGGAAGGCACAAGACCCCCTTTATCCCTTCGTTTGGCGTTCAAAAATGAAAATGCCCTCACTACCTTGCAAAACCAAACTCGATGGGGTTTGAACCCTACACTCCTTGCCTGTCGAAACACTTAGCGCTATCCTCTATCACCAACTACACTACCAACGCCTTTGGTACTAAGTTCGGTGCTCCCTTCGACTTGTCTCTTCACTACCCAATGTGGATTTAGCACATGCAAAAATCCTTTTGTCTTTTGTACTCGAACACTTAGCATACGTGGGCAATATTTTGCATGGATGGGTTAATTAAAATTTTAACCCCCCTTTTATACACACTTGCATATGCGCTTTCAAATGTCGACGATAATATTGAATTTAAAATTTGATTTAAACATACAACCTTTTACTTTGGTGCCTAAACTATTATTTAAATTTAAATTTTAACTTTAGTTAAAATATTTAAATTTAAATAATTTAAACCTTATCCTTTTAAATTTGCTTCCTGGGTTTTTTAGAGAACTTGGAGAATGATCACTTCATGGTCTTCAATTTTCTTCAAATCAACCTTTAATTGGAATATTATAATAAAATATTATAATATTTTTCCTTTGGCCTTGATACATTCTTCCTCTTGCACTGCTCACTGAAACTGACTCTTGACATCAATGACAACTCAACTCTTGACATCAATGACAACTCATTTAATCAAAATGTCCAACAATCTCCCCCTTTTTCATTTATGGCAACCCAATTATCTTTTCAAATTTCATTAACCTTTTTCTGTTTTGCTCCCCCTGGGAAACTACTCCCCCTAACTCAATGCTCTCTTCTTAAATCAAATCTCTCCCCCTTACTCAAATATCTCCCCATTTGACATCAATGGAAAAGGGTCACCTTTGGGGCTCGGGGCTAAGAATTATTCTCTTAGCTTAGCCCCTCCCCCACCTCCTCTTGATGTGGTTAATTATGGGGTGGGAGTATTACTCCCAGTTTTCCTCAAAAATACTCAAAGGTCTCCTTAGAAAGGGTGTTAGTGAAGATGTCTGCTATCTACTCCTTTGTAGTAACATATTCCAACCTGACCTATTTATCTATCACCTGTTCTCCCAAAAAATGATACTTGATCGGAATGTGCTTTGTCCTGGAGTGCATCACTGGATTCTTTGAGATACTTATAGCACTTGTATTATCACATAATATGGGAATAGGATGTGTTAGCATATATGTATTACATTATTGAAGAAAAAGGGTAGCACACATAGGTAATCTCTAGGTTTGTTTAATAACCACCAAGTTGGTTTCATAAACCAACTTATTGTAACCACATTGTAATCTTTATAATTGATATCAATCAGAATGAATCTATGCTTCATGAAAATCTACATGGTACCAGAGCATGGAAGATTGCAGGCAAGCATTGGGTGAACGTAGATAGGAAGAAGAGCCATGAGCCAACCACTGATGCATAGGACATAGGACGCAGACAGAGCCAAGAGCCAACCACTGATGGATGTGACACGCAGGACACAAACATAGCCAACCACTGCCAGATGCAACACATAGGACACACATAGAGCCAACCACTAACGAACACGATATGTAGGCAGGATGAAACATAGACAACAAGCAAAGGATATTGGAAGGCAGATATAGAGGCAAAAGGGGTGGGGTGGTTACCCAAAGGTAACCAAAACATCATATGGCATTCGTAATTTTTAAACAATCCTACAATGGCAGCATAGGCCATGTGGGATTATTATTTTTTTAAACAAAATCCTTTGCACTCGACATGATAAGACCCACTATTTTTATAGAGGTTCTTGTCAAGCCCTCTAGCTCACGTGGTTCGTGTTGTGCTTGACCACTGCGAGGTTGCGGGTTCCATTCGCTGTGGGGAGGTATAAGGTTTTAAAAAAAAAAAAAATTCCTTTCTTCTCTCCATTTTCAAAGATATAAGATTTGTTTGGTTCTTGTTTACTATCGTCAGGCCTTCTAGATCATGTGGTTTATGTTGTGCTTGATCACAACGAGGTCGCGGGTTCCATTCGCTGCGCATGTATTGATGGGTGGTAGTGTTTTTTGACACCCTATTTTTTTTTTTGACAGCGGGTGGGGTTCTTTTGATGCCCCAAGCTATTCAATTGACGCTTCTCCTGAAATTGATGCCTATGTTGTCAAAAATTGACACCTTAAAAGGCTTCCATCAAAATTTTTTGGAGTTAAAGTACAATTTTTTTTTATTCCTTCTCTATTTTGCCAAACGAAAGGGGGACAATCTTCACATAATTCATTTGCAAAATTGTCAGATAAAGGGGGGAATTCAAAACATTTGAGAGTAAAAAAATCTGCTAGATTTGTAATAGGTGTTTAAATTTGTGGGCATTTATGATTTGTTTTGCATTTAAATATTCTATTTTCTTGTATTAAAAATCATAAATTACAGATAAAAATAAGACCCCAAATTTATACCCTATTTGTGCAATTTATTGCACAATATTGTTCGATATTTGAGATACCTCTGGTCCACACTTACAGGTAATGCTGTCGTGCTTTGGTAGCTACAACAATGATGTCTGAGCTTGTTCTCTATTAATCATCAAGGAGAAATAAGGCAAGCCAGATCTATTTTTTTCCATTTCATACCCACATTGTGATTGTTGTTAGGCGTAAATCCTGAAGAAAGTTTTTTTTTTTCAAAGTGTTGAGGGGAAGTTACACCCCACACATGAGGAATACAAATTTCTATGGTAGGTGTCATTAACAACATAATGCCCTTTTAGTATTGCCTATGTTCAATATATTGTGCTTCTTATATGTACTTATAGTCTCCCTCATGTAAGGGCAGGTACATATTGAGTAGTATACTATTAATATATACCTATAGTCTCCCTCACGTAAGGGCAGGTATATATTGAATGGTTACAATATAAATATCTGGTAGGTATAAAGAAAGGGAGACCAATAGGTGATATAAGAAACATTCATAATGGCCATAATTCATAAGTATCTCTCAGATTCATAGTTGTTGAAAGGTCCTAACTTTGTTCCATGGAAAACAAAGATGAAAGCCATTCTTCAGTTGGAAGATTTATGGGATGTAGTGACTGGCACTGCAAAGCGCCCTTAGAAAACAAGAACAGATCAGGATGCTTGGGATAAGAAGGACAAGAAGAGTCTCGTGTTTATATTTATTGCTACTACAAATGAGGTGCATCCTCATATTTGTGATGCAAAAACTAGTAAGGTATCTTGGGATGCCTTGATCATAGTATATGAAGGAAAGAATCAATCCACTATTCTAAACCTTCAAACTCAACTACATACTCTCAGTATGAATTCTGGGGAAACAATTGATATATTCCTTTGTAGAGTGGCTAACTTGAAAGCCAAATTGAATGCCATGGGAAAACCAATGGATGATGATATCTTGAAATCTATCATCTTGAGAGCATTGCCAAATTCCTACAAGATGTTGATCATTTCTCTCATTGTTTCTAGTAGACAAGTATCATTTGTGGAGCTGGTAAATTTGCTTTAGACTGAGGAGGCAAACAGGTTTAGAAATATGATGTGCCAGATAATGGCCTTTCCATACAACAAAGTGGCAAGAAACAATGTCAGTTTCAAAAAGGGGGTCGTTCTTCCAAAGGAAAAGGGAAGCAAAATTAGCAGAAGGATAAAAAATATTGTAAGATTTATGATATGAATAACCATGACACCAATAGGTGTTGGTTCAAAAACAAGCAACAAAATGATCAAGGTCCTAAGAAGAAGGGTAAAGACAAACAAAAATACAACAAGAAACATAAGCAACCTAAAGGCCATGTTGCTTATGCTGACTCCAACTCAAACTCAGATTCTCCTAGATCCGATTCAAATTTTGACTCTAAAAGAGCACACAAGGTGCTCATGACCCATACTTCGTCTTCCCAGATAGATGTTGTATGGTATATTGATTTAGGAGCTAGCAAAAACATGACTGGGGACAAATCATGGTTTGATACTTTTGCAAAGAAAGAAGGTAAGACAGTCACAATTGCTGACAATCAAGTCTATCAAGTAAAGGGAGAAAGGGATATTTCTGTGTCCCTTCCTGATGGTAATTGTCAAATTGAGAAGGTTATCTATGTTCCAAGATTAGCCAATAATCTGCTCTCAGTCACACAAATGTTGGATAGAAACATGGATGTCGTGTTTCGAGTTATCAAAGGCAAGAAGAGATGTTTTATCACCCATAGTGGTAAACATGTTGCAACCGGATCCTACAAACATGGCTTGTTCATTCTAGATGCTCTTTCAACTCCTCATGTTGCTATGGCTACAACTACAAAGGAGGCCACCTCTCTCTGGCATAGACATTATGGGCACCTTAGTTAAGGATATTTGCTTGAATTACACAGATATGGGATGGTGTAAGGTCTTCTCCACTCTCATCTATCTTACCAGTGTGCTCGAATTGCTTAGCAGGGAAGCAACACAGAGTACCTTTTGAAACTAGCTCCTCTCAAGCTACAAACCCTTTAGAGCTGGTACATACCAATATATGTGGTCCTATGCAAACCAGCTATGGTGGAAAGAAGTATTTTCAACTATTTGTTGATGATTACTCACGAAAGATGTGGGTTTTCTTTCTTTAGTTTAAATCAAAAGTATTTCTCTACTTCCAACAATTCAAGAAGCTTGTCGAGAAGGAGTCGGGATGTTTCATAAAACCCTCCGCTCAGATCAAGGGGGGTAATACACATCTAAATATTTTTGAGATTTTCTTAAGAAACATGGGATCAAAAGACAACTGACTACAGCCTATACACCTCAGCATAATGGAGTTGTAGAAAGGAGAAATTGTTCCATTATGGAAATGGTTTGATGTATGCTAAAGGGAGCACATATTGAGGATCAATATTGGGTAGAAGCAGTAAACACAATATCATACCTCCTAAATAGAGCACCCACTAGAGTTCAACAAGGGAAAACACCACAAGGAGCTTGGAGTGGTAAGAAACCCTCCATTTATCATTTAAGGGTGTTTGAATGTAAATAATTCATGCACATTCCAAAATAGAAAAGGAGGAAGTTGGATGAGAAAACCCTACAGTGTATCTTTCTTGGCTATGATGAGTATTAAAAATGTTATCGATTGATTGATCCTAAGACCAAGAAGACACACGTAAGTAGAGATGTTGTATTTGATGAAGCTTTCAAATAAAAAGACACATCCACAGCTGTATACCTAGATGAAGAAGAACCTAAGAAGGAGGTTCAACTTCCACAACAACAAAAGAAAGTCCCAAAATGGTATACTAACACTTTGAGAGATTCTAAGTTGAATTCCATTCCAGATATATCTCTAGATAGGCCATGTAATCGCAGTATGACTTAGCAAATGAGAGCAGAGGAATCTACTTCAGAGGTTGACGAAATTTGTCAACACTTTGATGATTTATCAGTGGGTACAGAAAATGATAGAGAAGAATATGAGGATGAAGAAAAGGTTTATATGTCTACATTGAATGCAAATGAACCCATAAAGGTTCAATATGCACTTGATAAACCACAGTGGAAAGAGGCCATGGATGTAGAAAATAAGTCTCTCATAAAAAATAATACTTGGAAGTTAGTCGATCTGCCAACAGGAAAGAAAACCATAGGCTACAAATGGGTGTTCAAAGTGAAGTATAAGGTAGATGGATCTATTTATAAGCATAAATCCTGACTTGTTGTGAAGGGTTATGCTCAGAAAGGATGCATAGAATATGAAGAGACTTTTGCCCCTACTGCAAAAATGACTACCATTCGAGTAATTTGTGCCATGGGAGCTCAGTTTGGGTGGAAGTTGCATCAGATGGATGTTAAAAGTGCTTTCTTGAATGGTGACTTACAGGAAGAAGTATACATGAATCAACCAGAAGGATTCGTGGTCAAGGGGTAAGAACAAAAAGTATACAAGTTGATCAAATCCTTGTATGGGCTAAAACAAGCTCCTCGAGCTTGGTATATCAAGATAGACAATCACCTTATGCAACATGGATTCAAAAGAAGTCCTTCAGATGCAAATCTCTATATTAAGAAAAATGGTTTTGATATAGTGATTCTTGTACTTTATGTAGATGATCTGATCATAATAAGAAGCTCGAAAAGAATGATTGACTTAGTGAAAAATGATTTGAAGCAATCATTTGAAATGATAGATCTAGGACATCTGCACTATTGTCTTGGTTTAGAAGTTACTCAGAAAATATTTCATATTAGAGTAACACAAGAAATATGCCAAGACTTTAGTAGAAAAATATCGGATGACTAACTGTAAGTCAAAAGCAACTCCAATGGAGTAAGGACTTAAGTTATCACGATATGATGAATCACCTCAGGTAGATGGTACTCTCTATCACCAGTTGATTGGGAGTCTCCTATATTTGACAAATACCAGGCCATATATTAGTTTTGTTGTGGGCTATCTTTCAAGGTTCATGCAAGAGCCTAAGATGAGTCACTGGAAAGCAGCAAAAAGAGTTCTTCATTATGTTCATGGTAGTACAAATTATGGTCTGGAATACAAAAAGAATAATAATTTTTTCTTACTAGGATACATGGACTCGGATTATGCTGGATCCATTGATGATCGTAAATCCACTTCTGGATATGTTTTTCATCTAGGATCTAAACCTATCTCATGGCACAGTAAGAAGCAGCATGTGGTTGCTTTATCTTCTATAGAGGCATAATATCATTTAGCTAGTGAAGCAGTCTATGAGATAATGTGGTTAAGTCGCATTCTTACAAACATGGGTCTTCCAAAGAATCTTCCTCTTCATTTGTTTTGCGACAATCAAGGTGTTTTGAATCTTGTCAAAATTTTAATTTTTCATGAACGTACCAAACATGTTGATACCATATGTCATTTCATTTGAGATGAAGTTCCAAAGCACCATATACAACTTCAATACATTCCTACTGATGTGCAAGTTGTAGATATCTTTACCAAAGCACTTGGACATATCAAATATGAATTTTTTTGAGATACTATTGGAATTTGCTAATAATGTAATAAGGGGGGATGTTAGCATATATGTCTTACATTATTGAAGCAAAAGGGTAGCACACGTAGGCACTCTCTAGGTTGGTTTAATAACCACCAAGTTGGTTTCATAAACCAACTTATTGTAACCACATTGTAATCTTTATAATTGATATCAATCAGAATGAATCTATGCTTCGTGAAACTCTACAAGATGATCATGTTTTATCTTGAAGTCTTCTAGAGTTTGCTTCATCCATAATACCTGTGTACAACTGGCTACTATTGCAATATATTCTACTTCTGTTGTAGATAAGGATATTGAAGCCTACTTCTTACTTAGCCAAGAGACTAAATAGTCTCCAAGAAAGAATGCTCCTCCACTTGTGCTTTTTCTGTCATCAATGTTACCATCCCAATCTGCATCTGTATACGTTGTGAGTGTGAAGCTATCACTTTTGGGATACTAGAGCCCAAAATCCATAGTCCCTTTTAGATACCTAAGAATTCTCTTTACTTCTACCACATGTGTTTCCTTAGGTGCTGCCTGAAACCTTACCACTAATCCCACTGACTGCACTATGTCTTGGTCTTGTAGCTGTAACATACAACAAGCTGCCAATCATAGATCTATATAATCTCTGATCTACCTCTAGAGATTCATCATCCTTACTTAACTTACATCTTGTAACCATGGGGGTACTTACTGGTTTGCAATATTCTAACTTGAATTTCTTTAGCATCTCTTTTATATACTTGGTTTGTGAAAGAAATACTCCTTTCTCTGATTGTGAAATCTGAAGTCCAAGAAAGAAGGACAACTCACCAAGCATAGACATCTCAAATTCATTCTGCATGTTCTTTGTAAATTCTTTACACATCTTATCATTGTTTCCCCCAAAAATGATGTCATCAACATAAACAACCACAATTAGTAGATTATTCCCTTCATTTTTGATGTATAAGTTGTTGTCCGCTATTCCTTTTATGAATCCCTATTCCTGAAGATACTTATCCAATCTTGAGTACCATGCTCTAGGAGCCTGTTTTAGACCATACAATGCCTTTTTCAATCTGCATACATGATCTGGTTTATCTGTTAATATGAATCCCTCTGGTTGTTCAATATAGACTTCTTCTTCTAGAACACCATTTAGAAATGTTGACTTAACATCCATATGATATACCTTGAAGTTTTTAAAACTTGAGAAGGCTAAGAACATTCTTATGGCTTCAAGTCATGCAACTGGAGCAAATGTCTCATCAAAGTCAATTCCCTCTACCTGTGCATAACCTTTGCATACTAACCTTGCTTTATTTTTGACTACCTGTCCATCTTCATTTAACTTGTTTATGAATACCCATTTTGTGTCGATCACATTTTTATCCTTTGGTCATGGAACAAGTTCCCAAGTCTTGCTTTTCTCTATCTGATCTAATTCCTCATCCATTACCTTAATCCAAAACTCATCTTCACTTGCCTGATTGAAGTCCTTTGGCTCAATCTTAGATAGCAAAGAAAAATTTGCTTGTTGAGATGGTGTTATTATCCTTCTCCTTGTCTGTCTTTCATCTGGATTCCCAATGATTAGATCTTTTGGATGATGCTTCTGTACATACCTGGATGGAGTTTTAGGAAGAAGTCTTTGTGTTTCTTCTTCTTCTTCATCTGATTCCTCATGAAACTCTTCTTGACAACTTCCATCTTCTTGATACACAATTTGTTGAACTGGTTCTCTTGAATCTATCTTCTCATCAATTGTTACATTTATACTTTCTACAATAGTGTGTGTTCTCTTGTTGAAGCATCTATAAGCTTTACTCTTAGTGGAATAACCAAGAAAAATTCCCTCATCACATCTTGGATCAAACTTGCCTAAGTTTTGCTCTTCTCGTCTTATGTAGCACTTGCTTCCAAAAACCTTGAAGTGTTTTACAATGGTCGGTCTTCCTTTCCAAAGCTCATATGGAGTCTTGTGATGGTTTACCCTCATTTGAGCCCTAGTGATTATATATACTGTTGTGTTGACTACTTCCCTCCAAAATCCATCTGAAATTTTGGACTCATTTAACATAGCTCTAGCCATATTCTCAATGGTTCTATTTTTCCTTTCAACTACTCCATTTTGTTGAGGAGTTCTTGTGGCTGAGTATTCTCTCTTGATTCCATGTTGTTCACAAAAATCTACAAATTCATTTGAGGTAAATTCTCCTCCTCTGTCAGATCTCAAACACTTAATCCTCTTGCTAGTTTCATTTTCAACTAGTTCTTTAAATGCTTTGAATTTTTCAAATGCTTCTGACTTATCTTTTAGGAAAGCTACCCAAACCATTCTGGAGTAATCATCTATAAACAATATGAAGTAACTCTCACCTTGAATACTCTGTGTTCTGGTAGGACCACATAGATCAGTATGTATTAGACTTAATGGCTTAGATGACATATATCCCTTTGATTTAAAGCTTGTTCTAGTTTGCTTTCCATGTTGACAAGGTGCACATATTGTGTTTTGTGGCCTTTTTAGCTTGGGTAAATCTCTGATAGCCTGCTTATTGCTTATGTTGACTATGTTGTCAAAATTCAAGTGACCCAATCTTCTATGCCACAACCAAATCTCATCTTCTTGTGATAGAAAGCACTTTTCCCCTTTGATCTCACTAAGCATGTATAGATTGTTTGGAGTTCTTCTTGCATTTGCAATGACTTTTCTAGTTTTTGATTTTCTTATCTCACACCTATCTAGGTGAAATGTAACCATATGACCTTGATCACAAAGTTGACTTACACTTAGCAGATTATGTTTTAACCCTTTGACATACAATACATTTTTTGTTCTTGTTTTCCCATTATCTAAACTCAAAGTTCCTCTTCCACCAATCTTTGTTGATCCATTATCACCAAAACTTACTGATCCTCTATTGGTTTCTTTTAGTACAATAAATTTGTCTTTGTCTCCTATCATGTGTCTAGAGCAACCACTATCAAGATACCATTGTTCTTCTTTATCCTGAGCATGAAGGGTTGTTTGAACTAACATTGATCTAGCCTTTTCATTCCCCCTTTCCTCTTTCCTAGTTGTTGAAATTGTTTTTCTTTTACTAGACTCAGGAAGTATCATTTTACACCATCTAGCCTTGTGCCCAAAATTATTGCATTTGTAACATATAATATCATTATCCATAAGAGGTGCAAAAGAATTGAAATTTCTATTGACATTGTTTCTTGCATGACCAATACAATGTACAACTCTATGACCATATTTGTTACAAGAAAAACAATGACCATGGAAGAAATTATGTAACCTGTTTGGATGCCTTTGAGATTGTGGTTGAGTGCTTCTCCCTTTGTGATTAACTCTCATCCAAGGTTCTTCTTTGCTTTCTTCCTTTCTGATGTCTTTTCCTTTTGAAGTATCCTTTACTTGCCTATCTTTGTTTGAAGTTTCTGCTTCTTGAAGACTTGACTCCTCTTTCTGTTTCCCATACTCTATATCTTGTAGTACCTTGGTCCTTTCAACTTCATTCCTTAGATAAACAATTTTTGCTTCCAATATTTCACATTCTGTTTCTCTTGCTCTTAATAGATCCATCATATCCTGCTCAATTTTCTTTCCCTCTTCTACCTTTATCTTGAGTTCTGTGAGACTTTGTAGAAGTTCCATCCTTGCTTCTTCATCCTCTTGAATTTGTTCCTTCAAGCTTGAGTTCTTCTCTCTAATTCTTTCCAACTTTCTGAGAGTAGTAAAGAATTCCTCTTTTATATCAAACATGGTCTCTTCTTCATTTTTTGAAGTCATGTGTGTTTTTGATGGATCCTCCTCCAAGTTGTTAGTCTTTTCATGGAGAGACCTACTCTAATACCAATTGAAGAACATGTGCTTATATTGAGAGGGGGTGAACAGTATAAGATAAAATTTTTGCTTTTCAATCCATATGATAACATCAACAATATTAAAGTAGTAAACATCACACAAAGCATCACACACATGAGAGACATGATTTAACATGGTTCACCCAATGTGGGCTACTCCACGGAGAAAATATTCCTTATAAAATTTTCTCAAATAAATTCTCTTGGGAATCCTTTCCCTATTACAATGTTTATGGACCTCTATCCAAAGGAGACACCAATCCCCTGATCAAGTTCATGGATCTCTATCCATAGGAGAACTCCTTTCTCCTCTGCTCTAGTTGGTGATCTTCTAGAAGAACTGCTGCCTCCACTACACTAGCTAATGGATATCTATCCACTAAAGACTCCTATCCTCACTCAGAAGACCTATCCTCACTACCCTAGCTAATGGATCTCTATCCACTGGAGACTATCATCCTCTATACTCTATCACCTCCAAATCTTGCTCTTAGATCTATCTCAAATCTGCACTAAACACAGTCCTTCGATCTAGCACAAATCTGCTCAATATTTATCTTTGCTCAAATCTACACCAAACTCTATCCTCAAATCTATCCTCAATATCTATCCTCAAATCTGTATTGTAAGCTTCCATAAAAGCTCACACCAATCTATCCACAAGTCTTCTCAAAGACTTACCTCAAATCTGCTCAACAAGTCCTCACTAGAACTTGTTCAATCTCATAGAAACATATAGAGAATTGTTAGAGACTCAATATGCTTCACATTCACAACAATGCTCAATCACTTTCAATCTCTCTTTTTACCACATAAACATATAGAGAATTTTTAGAGACTCAATATGTTTCACACTTACAAACACTCAACCTCTTTCTCAAATAAATTTAGAATATAGAACAATTTGTTTCACGAAACTTGAACTATCACTTCAACACATCCACTCAACTAATATCAATCACTTTCACTCAACCAATCACTTCAACCCGTTTCCAACAATGCTTATCAAGTAATCCTCACATAACAATGATACTCATGATCTTTGCAAACCCTAGTTCAAGTTCTTCACTCAACCAATCACTTCAACAACAATGCTAATCAAACAATCCTTTTCACTCCAACTTAGCATTCACAACATTCAACAATCACTCACTAGGAAGATGTGCCCATACCTTTTTGTTTGATGTAGAAGTGCCCTTAAAAACTTGTCTCAATCACAATTTTCTTCTTTGCCAATTTCAATGGTTAGATGACAAAATATCACACTAACACTCTCTCAAAAATATTTCTCAATTACAAAAATAATCAAACTCAAATACACCTTATTACTCCTTGAAATTAGCAATCATCAAATCACACATAAAAATAATTACTCAATTGCTCCTTATAATCTCCAACTTTAATTAATCAACCTCCAAAAATTAACCTTTCAAAATAATATTTGCCTACCCTTTTATCTCCCGCAAATACTAAATATCCAAATTAATTCAGGAAAAAATTAAACTTCATAACCATCAAAAATATTTTATTTTTCTCAACCTTAGCACATCCAAAATAATCAAGCGACCAAGACAAATGACATTAGCGCATACCTTTAACACTACCAAAAGGCCTCGATGGGTTTTGAATGCGAAACCTACTCCCAACCGAGCGCCTTATCGAGGTGCTAGCCCACCACATGGGCTAGGTGCTTCCACGAGGAAGGGAAGGTGCAAGCCTCCCTTTATCCCTTCATTTGGATGTTCAAAAATAAAAATGCCCTCACTACCTTGCAAAACCGAACTCGATGGGGTTTGAACCCTGCACTCCTTACCTGCCAAAACACTTAGCACTATCCTCTATTGCCAACTGTGCTACCAATGCCTTTGGTACTAAGTTCGACGCTCCCTTTGACTTGTCTCTTCACCACCCAATGTGGATTTAGCACATGCAAAAATCCTTTCGTCTTTTGCGCTCGAACACTTAGCATACGTGGGCAATATTTTGCATGGATGGGTTAATTAAAATTTTAACCCTCCTTTTATACACACTTGCATATGTGCTTTCAAACGTCGATGATAATATCGAATTTAAAATTTGATTTAAACATACAACCTTTTACTTTGGCGCCTAAACTATTATTTAAATTTAAATTTTAACTTTAGTTAAAATATTTAAATTTAAATAATTTAAACCTTATCCTTTTAAATCTGCTTCCTAGGTTTTTTAGAGAACTTGGAGAATGATCACTTCATGGTCTTCAATTTTCTTCAAATCAACCTTTAACTAGAATATTATAATAAAATATTATAATATTTTTTCCTTTGGCCTTGATACATTCTTCCTCTTGCACTGCTCACTGAAACTGACTCTTGACATCAATGACAACTCAACTCTTGACATCAATGACAACTCATTTAATCAAAATTTCCAACAAAATCTACATCGACAGTGGTGGGAGGCCAGAGCCAAGGGATAGAGGAGCTATGGGCACAACTAGCTTCTCTACAGATGCAGGTGGTCCAACTATAGACTGAGAGGGACACTACACTGGCAGAGGTTACCCGACTACAAGGAGAGGCAGCCTGACTGGATGGAGAGTGCCAACGGGCCCGAGGTTGAGGGGATGGCTACTGTTGGGAGTAGCTAGGTAGGGGATGTAGTGCAGCTCCTTCAGGTGGAGTTGCGGCGTACCGATGATAGGTTGGAGATAGCCATCTAGAGGGCCATGTTCTTTGAGATGGCTTACTATGCATAGCTATCCCTCCAGAGTGGAGGATGGAGCTTCCTCCATCCCTTCAATTAGTGAGTAGGTCACGATCCCGATCATGGGTGCCTTCGACATCTCAGTAGTCGATGGCACAGCTGAGACTACCTCCACCCCAGGGAGGGCCAGAGGGAGTTGGCTCTCAGAGCTAGGATAGGCTAGGCTAGGGATTGGGATGATGCACCAGTTTTTTATTATGGTGTGCATCCCTAGGTTGAGTGTACCGAGTCTGGATTGTGGTACACCAACCTCACACGATGTACTCTTTTTCCTACGAGTAATACATAGCTACATATTTTATATTTTATGTGTTTATGTGTAATGATTTAATGCATGTTTTTATATGTTTATTTTGTTTATTTTAAGTGTTTTTATGTATGCAAACTATCCTAATGCACACTATATGAAGGATGAAATGAATGCAAAATAGAAGAAGAACAAGGAGAAGGATAAGAAAAATAAAAGAAAGAAAGGATCAAAGGAGAGAAGGAATAAAAATAAAAGAAAGATAAAATAAGAAGAGAAGGAAGAGAAGAAGAAGAGAAGGAAGAGAAGAGAAGAAGAAGAAAGAGAGGAATATGAAGAAAGGAAGAGAAAGAAAGGGAGGTCCAAAGGTCAACCATCAGAAAAGGAGAAAAATGAACGATCCAAAGTATAAGGCTAGCGTAGGTTGCTGTGAACCAGTGTAGCCAGACACTATGGATTGGATGAATGAGGTAGCTAGACCCGCTATGGGTGTAGTACTTGCATTAATGTGAACAAGTGTGTGGAGGTTTGACCCACTATGGGTGGTTGCTCCCTTATTGACTGCTATGAGGCGATTACCCGCTAGGATGTATGCCGAGGTCTGCTAAAAATGACCAAGGAGCTTATCCTGTAATGGGGTGTTGAGCCTGCTGAGTCAAAAGAGAGTATGACCCGATAGAAGATCGTGAATAGTGCAATACCCACTAGGATGTATGAATATCCCATATGGGGTGTAATATATGTAAAAATATTATGCAAGTGCTATCCTAGAGTGGGACTATGAGGAAAATTTTGTACAACATTATGAAGAAATCAAGAAAAGGAGGATAAGCGACCAAAAGAATAAAAGGAGGGAAAGAATCCCTAGGGGGGATCTTGCTAGGCATCAGAGTCCTAGTGAAAAGTGCAATGCATGTGAGCTATGACCTAACTAGGTATCATCACATGCCATTGTCGCAAGATCCCCAAAATCTATATGAGCAAACAGTCATGAACAATCAATCATGCACTTATGACAGGCAAACATGCAAGGTGTTAAGTTAGATGTCAAGCAATCATGCAAGGATGACAAGCAATAATGCAATATGAACAAGCAAGCGGATGCAATGGAAAATGAAAATGCAACTATATGAAAGTTTTTTTTGTAATTTATTTTTAAGGATTGAAATCAATGCAAAACCTGAATGCACCATTCATCTTATTAAAATGGATTAACGTGCCATGAGGTGTCGGATCGAAGATATCCCCAAGGAGTGCATTTTCTCGATGATGAAAATCATGGGAAAGTTCTTCCAAGGCCCTTATTTTAACATCCATGGCATGATAATCACTACATTTTCTAATAGTACCATTCCTCTTAACATAAAATACATTATACAAAGATTCCCCATTCTTTAACATAGAAGCAAAGTTATCTTTAGAATAGATAGAACCAATCATATTACAAGACATTATCTTTGAAGGAAAAGAAAATTTGACACTTTTATTATCATCTATTGACAACTTTTGATATTCCATATATTCTGCATAAGTCATAAGATGGTCATCATCCTCAAAAGGTAAAGGTTCATTTTTATTAGGTATAAAACCTATACCACATATCCCAGGCCAAATATCAACATCCAAGGGCTCTTGAATACCCTTCTGTTGTGGTCCCAATCCTTTACCTACATATCCCATACCGGACAGGATCTGCTTAGGAAGGGGATAGTCATTAGTGAGATAGCATTGAGCAAAAGAGCGCTCATTGAGAGATGGGTTGCTACCATGAAGCTTTTCTTTGAAAGCCATACCCCCGAAGATAAAAGCACATGTGCCAATGTGTATAACATCACCCTTCTTATGAGGTAAGCCCATAGTTCGAGGTGAAGGTGGTAGCTTGGCTAGATCCAAAAGAGGCTCTTGAAGAAACTGATTATCATGATCCGAGGAGAAAATATGGGTCCTATGTTCCTCACTCACTTTTAAACTTTGAAAATGCTCAAAAATTTGAGAGGAGGAACATGGGGAAGTCATTGAAGAAATAGGACACGAATAAGAATCTATTTGAGCTAACTCTATATTTGAATAGAATTCAAATGGTCGAGGGTCACCCGGAATGGTGATGACTTGATTCTTGAACTCAAACTTGAGATATTGATGAAAAGTAGAAGGGACGACCTTCATAGCATGGATCCAAGGTCTCCCAAGAAGAAGATTAAAATATGCAGGACAATGTACCACATAAAACAAAGTATCCAATATCCTTGGCCCCACTTTTAATGGGAGAGATATGACACCACAGGCCTCTTGGGACTCATTGTTGAAAGCTTTAATGATGATATCAGTTTTTGTTAAATCTTCCTCTTTTAATCCAAATTTTTGAAAGAATTGATATGTACACAAATTGAGGGATGAACCATTATCAATCAAAACTCGCTTGATAAGGGTATCCCCAATAAGTGTGGTGATGTAAAGTGATGAATCTCCATGTAAGTTTGAGGAAGGTTTATCATCATCTGAGAATGAGACATGATGTATCCCAAAAGAACCTACAGTGTCAACTATAGCATCAGGAGGGATGTCTGGGGAAATAGATTGTTGCTATAAAAATCTCATTAAAGCATTTCTGTGATCAGGAGAAGTCTGTAAAAGCTCTAACACTGATATCTTCATTGGAGTACTAGCTAACTACTTCTGAAGATCAAATGAAACTTGTGACTATGGTCTCAATACTATAGGTGGAATCCTTGTAGCTGAATATTTTCTCTGACTTTCCTTTAAAATTGTACTAGGCTGAGATACCGAACTCTATCCTTGCTGATGTTGCTGATTCTGAGCCTATTTTCTTGTAGTTACCCCAACCATACCAACCACATTGCTATGGCGTAGGGAATCATCTTGATGAGCCACCTGATTGGTTGCTTGTTGCTCATGCTTAGGTAAAGGATCCTTAAATATTCCCATATCTTGATTTGTTGTTGGAGCTTGTTGAGTAGGAGTTTGACTACTCGTTGATTGGAGATTTCCTAAATCAATGCATCCTACATCAATTAAATCTTGAACCACATGCTTCAATTTCTTACAAGTGTTCATCCAATGTCCTTCTACTCTGTGATAAGTGCAATATTGACCTGCCTTATACCAATGAGTTGTAGTATCTGGCTGTCTTACTGGAGGTAATTCTATTGCCTTAGCATCTAATAGTTGTTTTAAAACTGCTTCCATAGGGATATTAAGTCTTGTGAAATTCCTTTGAGGAGGTTTTTGAAGCACAATATTTTGTAGGCTATTATTGACATTGTTAATAGGTCTACTATCACTATTACCTCCTATATGCTTATTCTTAGGTTGAGACTTAGTTGGCTTATCTTCTTTAACCTTGAGTTGACCTCTCCTAATGAGAGCTTGTTCCACTTTTCTTGCTAACTCAATTGCTTGATCTAAAGATGTGACAATAGTAGTTTCTAAAGCATAAGATAATTGTTCTTGTAAATTACCAATGAATATATCAAGCATATATTTTTGAGACACAGGTTGTCTTAATCGGCCAACTAAACTTCTCCAACGAGCTAAGAATTCTGAAAAACTTTCTTCTTTACTTTGCTTTAAATCATATAGATCTCTCATTGTTACTTCCTTTTCAATATAAGCACTAAACTGATGAACAAACATCTCTGCAGTCTTCTCAAAACTCTTCAAAGAATAGTTGGGCAACCGATAATACCATTCTAATGCCACTCCAACAAGACTCTTTGGAAATATTTTCAATAAAAGCATATCATCATAAATAAGATCATGGCAAGCTATTCTGAATCCTCTCAAATGCTCTATTGGATCTTCAGTCCCTTTATAGATTGGCAATACTGGCATGGAAAAATGCTTAGGATAAGGTCTAGCAGCAACAATAGGATCCAATGGCTGACTACACATTTCCTTATAGTTGTATGTAAACCCTGATGGTTGAATCATATCCATTCTTGAAACCAATTGATTCACAACACTTGTCAAATTCTGCATTTCTGGATTACTATGTGTGTTTCCCAGACTTCCCAAAGGAGGAATGTATGCATGTTGAAACCCTGATGTTGGATTCAAACTTAGGATACCTTGGTTGTATGTGGAATTTTGAGGATAACTAACATTTGGTGGAACATAAGCAATAGTGTTGATATTAGAGGATACATGAGGAAATTGAGAATAAATTTTTGGGCCACTACTAGTTAGAGGGACTTGCAGATTCCCTCCAATATTGGTGGTATTAGTATTGGCACAAGTCACTTGGTTCTTAAAATTGTTTTGATGCAAGGATTGAGATGTAGGAATATCATGATGAAGCAAAGGAGACCTATTAGGAGGGGAAGGAGTAGCATCCTCTTTTTCAAGATGAGCTTCTCGTTCCACATATTCCAATAGTTTTTCCTTATGAGCTTTCATGAATTCCCAAATGTGATCAAATGATGAAAATACATAACTCCCATTAGGTCCAACAAAAGGATCAGGATTAGTTTCAGTTTCCATGTCTACCTCTTCTTGCTCTTCTGGATCTACATTAGGGTTTTCCCTATCAATATGATCATCTTCCAAAGGAACATAATCAGATTCTAATTGTTTCCTCTGACTTCTAAGGAAAGGAGCCATTAGAAGTAGTGAAAAACAAATAGGGGAAAACACTAACAAACAAATTCTTAATTACTTAAATATTTTCCAAATAAAATTAATGATCTTGCTTAGTGTTTAAAATAAAAGGAGGTGTTCACGTCGGGTTCACCAAATATGTAGAGGGGGAAAACTGCCCTACCACGTACAATTCCCAAAAAAAAGGCTGGATCCACAAGAGGAGGAAGCCTTTTGGGGTGAACCATGGGGGTATGTTGTACTCTACACTCGATGCTAGGGGGAAGGGTTCACCAGGAACGGTTTAAGGACTCACTCCAAGTCCTCAGGATATTCGGGATAGTTTGATGTATTCAGTTTCAAGACAAACACCTAAGTTTGGCCTTTCTAGATCTAAGCTAGAAAAGATAAAGGACAATGCAAAAATAGAATAAGACAGCTAAAAATAGAATGCAGGCATACAAGAGCTATCCTAGAATGATTCTTTATTTTGAATGCTCACTAACCTAGGGTTTATTTCAGAAAACCTTTAAAGTAGAGATATACACAAGATAAATGCACAAAAATTATCCCTAGATGCAAGCTAAATGCCTTTCACTTTCAGATGCCTAGAAATCAATAATGAAATCAGATTTTCAACCAATAGAATGAGTAGAGCACTTATCTAGACCGGTGGTTGACTTAGCCTTTTCTGCCTCTTGTCCAATGATATCAAGAATACCTGTTTCTACAAGATCACTCATGAAACACTAAAAAATAGAATTAGCATTAGGGGGCCTGCTTAGGCCACTGTGTAATAGATCTTGGAGGCATAGCATTCAAGCCCCCTAGGTCCTTTTAGATGACCTTTTAATACAAAAGTAGAAATTGACCTTTGGAGAATTAATCATAAATTAGAAATATAGTAGTAGAAAATAGAAATAAAAGTGCAGTAGTATGATCTAGAAATAGAATGGAATGCAATAGTGAAAGCAGAATCTAGAAATTGCCCCCGATGTGCCCTAGGGCAAAATCATGCCTCGCCTGGAGCGGGCGTGATAACGCAGTAGCAAAGTCATGCCCTACTTGGATGGGGCACGATTTTGCTTCTATGGATAAATTTACCCTAATTAGGGTAGACGAAGTCATGCCTCGCTAATGCCAGGCATGATATCACTATAGACTAAAGAAAAATAAGAAGCGAATGCAGAAGATGAAATAAATGTAACAAACAAAGTAATCAAACCCTAATGGACATCGTAGAAGTAGGCAGAGGAGATCGAAGTATCCAAGCGGGCACTCTATCTCTCTGAACTACACCACGGATCCACCAAGTCACACAACAAATCAATCCAATCCATGCAATAGAAGATCAATCCAAAATTTGCACTTCGGGGTTAGCTTATAGCAAAGAAAATAAATGAAGAAGAATGAACTATCATAACAATTAGAAACTTACACTAAGATCGCACATCAAAATATCGCATAAAACATATATTTTTTGCATCTATTCCTTTCATCTTATGATTTGGAAAAAAACACTCTTCCTTTTATAGACGAAATTGGAGGAAGAAAGGTAGGCACAAATAAACTCACAACCGACACCAAAACATGCTGGAGGGTTTAAACCTGGGTCTAAGCGGGCTCAAAAATAATAAAATAAAATAAAATTAAAAAATTAGGTTAAACAACGAAGTCATGCCCCGTATTTACAAGGTGCAACTTGCATTAGCAAAATACAAAAACTTGCATTAAAAAATGCATTAAAAATTACATTAAAAATGCATTAAAAATTACATTAAAATGCATTAAAAATTACATTAAAAATGCATTAAAAATGCAAGATACATAGCGGATAAAACATGTTTTAAGAAATTTTGTTTTTACAAAGATAAGCTCTCAAGGGCTTTTTGTTCCTCCAATAAATGATGCATAGAGCAATGTTTTTAATCTCTCTATCTTTTCTCTATTTTTCAAACATTGGAGAAATAATATCTATGACGATTCAAATATCTCTGATAAAATTATATTTTTTCAACTTCAAAATAAGAGGAATTATTTTTATTTTGGTTCCATGTCTACATGTTACTCATTCCAAAACTCTAGCCAAAAGTGAAGGCCTACTACCAAATTTAAATTTCTCAAACAAAGGCAAGAGAAAATTAATTTGATATCCCCTAGCTCTAAGTCTATTAATTTTTTTTTTAATAGAAATACATCCATCCCTAGAGCTTTCTCTAACCAAAAATCTGTTTAGTTCACTCATGATAAAGACATTTTTCTAATGAACTGGATTATGGGAGGAAGTAGGGATGTATTGGTAGGCATTCATTGGCTTCTGAAACAATTTGATGTAAAGAATTCATCTGGACAAAATCAGGTCCCTTAAAAAATGTAGTATCCAGAAGTGTTACTTCAAAATCAGAAATAAAGGAAGTAATTTTAATATTGTCATAGAAGGAACCGTAGGCAGCAAGAAAACCATTAAGATCCTCCTTAAGGCCATGCCAAAATCCAATGGCATCATCAATGTATCTTTTATAGAATAAAATATTTTCCACAACAACATTATTAAATACCAATTCCTCTAGATGACAAAGAAATAAACAAGCATAAAACACAACAAAATTACTTCCCATGGCTGTTTTCGTCTTATCTGACTGTATGTTTTCCCTTTGAATTCCAAGTAGTGTTGTGTTAACACTATCTCTACAAGCCTTACCACAAAGTTTGTCTTGGCCAAATCAAATTCATTCCTCAAAAAATGACGGATGGCTATCAATCCTTGAGAGGTGGGGATTCTGGGATAGAGGCTCTCAACATAAAAAGAGAAAATAATGATGTCCTGAGGAAAGGTACGACCATGCAAATTTTTTATTAGAGATATGAAATCCAAGAAATGATTTTTTTGCTTCAACAAAATTGGCAAGAGTAGATGATGAAGCCATTTGGAGGTATGTTTGAGCATGAAACCATAGTAGGAACAAATGGGTCGATCGGGAAGCCTGGGCTTGTGGATTTTGGGGAGTAGGTAAAAGACACACACTCTAGCAGAGGATGGTGTTACATGGAGCATAAATTTCCTATGGTTTTTTGAAAGAAGATTCCTCCTAAAATCCCAATCAAGCAAGTCTTAAAGCTGATAAAAAATAACTTGCCAGGGGACTTTGTTCACTTCAAAGTAAAAATTTTGATTTGAAAGCTAGGAAAAGCCTTCTAAAATGTACCAGTCCATGGATAAAATACAAAAACCCAAGTTTTTATCTATAGGTCTAATGACAATGGATTTGTCATTGGTAAGGGAACAAATGGCAGACCAAATGTGGGATGGAAAAGCACGTTGGTGGGTGGGATTGGCAAAAAATGATTTGTTATTGAGGAATATTTCACCCATGAAAATAATTTATTCCAAATGCTTATAAAACTATGAGGGATTAAAAATTGGGTTGAAAACACGAAAAATATCAATGGGCTTAAGCGGTTTTGGAAGGCCACCTCTCGATCCAAAGGACCATTCAATATGAATATGCCTACTGTAGACACATAAAATGCATCATGTCAAAGGCAACTACTCATATGGACATGCTACAAGACCATATGGAAGATCTTGGAAAAACTCCAAGATAGAGCAGTGGTTCTAACCACTCAATTTGGTATCCTTGGCCTAATTAGGCTGAACTGCATCTGAGACCTATGGTCCATAGTCTGAATTGCAGCTGAGACCTATGGTATACAGTCTAAACCATAGCTATCACCTATGATATTAACTAAATTTTAGTTGGCTTTCATCCGAGCCAAATCATTTGGAAAGACCTTGTGTTCTAGAAGAAGGCGGTTAAAGAAAAAAAGTTTCCAATTCAACTATCCTAACCACCCCTTCTTGATCTTGGATTCTCCATGAAGCCACCCCTATCCCTTGGGTAGTCCTATAAGTACCCCTAAAAAATAGGGCAAAAGTAGGAAGCAAGCATTGGATATTAGAGCAGCGAAGCCCTGCCAGATTGTGGACTCACTTGAGTGCACTAAGAGAGAAATTTTGTTGTTATAACTTTGCCAACCCAAGTATCATGAAAAATTGTGCCATGGATGCCCTAAGGAGCTAGAACGCCAAGACATGCCAATTCGGGCAAACAGAGGCCCTATTGAGCAATTCAACTGCCAAATCTGTCAAAGGACACTTAGGCAACCCTTGATCATCAATTTGACAAGGAGGATCAAGCCCATAACCCTAGAATTGAAGGGAAAAGTCATTTGATTGCTCCTCGTGGCTGAAAGCCATGGTTTACAGTGTAGAACACTCATCCAAGCTACAGTTTGCAACAGGTATAAGATCCCCTTATCGCCCCTTTTACAATATGCTTAGCTAGGTTAGATTAATCAGTTTGGTACTTGATTTGGTAGTTTGACTCTGACTGACTGGATTAAGGATTTGATTAGATTTACTCCATTTCAGCAAGTAGGGCATAATTAGTTTCTTTCTATGCTATAATTCTTCATTTCATACATTTGATCCATTAGATTGGTAGCTATAGTCCTTATTTACATATTTCTATCAATCTTTATAAGAATTGCTTATGTTTAGTATGGTTTATCCACTTTCTTGATTTTGTGTTACTATGCTATCTTTGTGTATATTTCCTTTAAAAGGAATCATCATGAGAGGATTTATATGATTTTAATGCTTTTTTGTTGTTTCTTGACTGCAGGGAATCAGATTCAAAGGAGATTCAACCATTCAATTTCTTCCTCAACACGAAGAAGAGGGTTCACTCCATCCTAGAGCATTTTGTGTCACCTTAAAGGCTTGAAAAGTGCATTGTATCCCCAAGGGGATTACAAAATTGTAATTTTGTATCAAAAAGGGGTATCCCTAAGAGAGATTCATTTGTAATACATGAATTGGTTCCAAAAGGAAATAAAGATGCATTTTACTTAATTTTTTAGTCTTTTTCAATTTGTGTTTGAATATCGCTTTTTACTTCATTTTATGCTATTGCAATATTGGGTGCACACCTTTATTGTTGTACATAAGGAAATCATGGTGGGACTCCGCATTTTAAGCACCTAATTTAACATCTTCTATGTTTTTTGGATTACAAGTGCAAACCGCAGCTTTCAGCTACAGTCTCATTGTTGGCCCGCGACTTCAAGACGTGGCCTACAGTTGGAACTACAAATTAGACCTGTAGTTTACAACAAATAAATCAGACATTAGAGGAGAAAACACAGTCCAGATGTGGACCTAAGGTAGGTCCCACTTTTCACCCTCTATAAATTTTTCTATCTCTGTGTTTTTCTAGAATGCCAAATTTGCAATACAACTAGGAAAACTAAAAAGGGGAAATGAACTAAGTCCTAGATTTGTATTCGTATTTGCATCACTAGAAAGGTGCTACTAGGAATAGTGGACCTCGAGTGTAGTCCACCCTAGAATACATCGTTCTTGATAAAAATTGTGTGTTGGTTTGCATGCTTGAGGCCCAATCAGAGGCTATATCATTGTAATTTGCATTGTCAAAAATCATATAGGATATAACATTCATTATATGAAATGAAATATTTCTTTTTGCATATATGTAGGAAACAATCATTTATGTTGTATTATGCATTTTAATTTATATGTAAAGATTAAAATGAACCACACACACCACATTGCAATTAAATGCTAGTGAGTTGGGAGTGACATCCAACCACTAGTAGGGTCCAATGACGGTGGTAGTTATTTCCATCCGTTGGCCCAACTCCCATGTACCTATTGTTCTAGACCAAGGTTGGGCCCAAGAACCTTTCGTACCCTAGAAAATTTGCATGTATTCTCTTCGAAGGGTATAACGCTGACTAGGGGAAAATGGGTGAGGGACTGGTAGGACCGGTGCTCCTTATCTAGGTGTGGAGTTTCATTGCCACACATGGGGGATTTATGTGACTTGGATTCACACCCAGGTTGTCGAGCTGTGAGCATATCGTTGAAAGCCAATTTAAATTGAGAATATCATCCAATTTTTTTTACAAAACATGATAAGGAGTTTCTTTACTGATACAACAAATTTGAAACAACATCAAACAATTTAGGGCTCATTGTATACCTTGTTTTCTTAATAAAGACTAAATCTAGATACTAGGTACACCATGGTGGAGACACGAGGTGGTTGGCAAAGGCATAAGCCTAATGCCAATGACCAAGACCTGATAGATTCATAACAACATATGTCGAATCCTCACCCACATGTGCTTCTTGAACATTGTTCGATGAGCATTAGAGGAGACAACTCAACACGAGGGGAATCTATTGAGCGTACCCCCGATAGAGGAGCTTCTGTGCATTCTTCAAGGCACATAATAGAGCATGGAGCCTCTCAGCATGAGGGTGTTCCACTTGGAAGCCATTACCAAGATCGCATTGCACGTACATCCACTGGATCGACTGAAGAGCATGTTATACAGGGGTCCAAGTTGGTACCCTATGCCATAGGTCTATAGGAGGATCCATAGCTCCACCTTTGGAGTATAGACAAGATCGATATTTTCCCATTCAAGGCACATAGACAAGGCCACCATTAAGCATAGGCCCGTGTAGACTCCTGCACGTAGTGAAATCAAAAGATCACTATTGATATGGCTAAAGTGGGAGCCAATAGCACACCACCGCACGAGCAATGGAGATCCAGATAGTTGAATGGATTAGGTAGCGTCATTGAGTAGCTTGGCTATAAGCCTTTGGCTCCACCCATGTGTACTTCGAGTGAGCATAGCAGGGGTTCTATTAGGATTGCTAGAGAGCATGGAGAGGCTTCCAAGTGCCCTCATGTGACACATCCACCATCCATGCATGGTGGAACTAATCGTAGGGCTCAACAGGATTCCAATACCATATTTATAGACAAAGGCAAAAGCATCACAAATCAGTTAGATGGGTATAGAACCCATAAGGTCACTTGTACAGAGTATGCATACCATATGCCTATTATAATCGATCAAATTGATAGATCACATAGACTAGTATCTGAGCAACGATGACAACTCCTACAATATCAATTGGAGGATAATCACCTAGAGAGGCAGCACATCAAATATGTGAATATTCAGGTGTAGAGGCTCATCAGACAAAGACTATATGAGTAGTGCATACGTGGGGAATGTATCATTACCCAGGAGTGCATAGAGCAAGAGGATAGGCTAGCCAATGCTGGACCATACACTCACATGGAGAATAGAGAGCGCATACATAGGAAGGATTTTTCACAAATCAATGTGTAGCAAGAGTGCAGAGATGCTCACACCCATATTAGTGCCCTCCAAAGAGAATGACCACCAAAATTTGAACATGAGAGGCAACAAAAATATGAGGAAGAAGAGGGAGAAGAAAACAATCAAGAGTATCCTGAATATTTCCAAGTTGAGGAGGAAGAAGAGCAACGTCCTCCACCTCGATAGAGGAAAAATATACCTCCAAGACTGCCCTCATGTTAGCTTAGGGAGGAGGAATTTTTATCCTTGCAGGCCTATAAGGCCTTAGTTGATAAGGTAAAAGTTATTGAGATGCAGGGCATGACTATTCAAAAGCCAACATTAAGAAAGATTCATAATGAGCCTTTGGACCCCTTGATACTTGATCCTACCTATCCTGAGAATTTTGTTATGCCCAGGCTCAAAAAATTAAAGGTGAAGAAGATGCGCAGGAGCATGTCATAGGATTTTTGGATTCCTATTTCCAAATTGTGAGCAATAATGCCTTACTTTTGCACACATTCATCACAATCCTCTTAGGCCTAGCCTGGGAGTGGTTCAATCAGCAAAATAAGCATAGTATCACTAGATTTGAGCAACTAGCTGACGCTTTCATTGAACGCTTTTCTTTTGGCATCAAGAAATAGGATAAACTTTCTAATTTGGATGCACTAGCTCAATACGATGACGAGCCAATTGAAAAATACAAGAAGAGGTGGAGAATATTGATGGTAAAGTTGCCATTCCCTATTCCTGCTATGGAATTGACCCAAAATTTCACCAAGAGTTGTGCCAAGCACATCTTGTTGTTTTTGTAACTATAACAGTACCCAACATTCGAGGAGGCTTTGGCGTAAGCCAAAGTAATTGAAGATATAGAGTTGCAATAAGGCAACTTGAAGCTTAATAACAGGAAAGAGGGGCCTAAGAAGAGCTCCACAAAATAGAAGGGCAAGCAGGACCACATCAACCAGGTGGTGCTAAAACTCCAGAGAGAGGACAAAGGGTAACAAAAGAAGAAATATCAGGCCCAACCTCCTCCTATGTAGTACAAAAAGTGCAATAATAATTATAAGGACAAAAATAAAGAACAATGTTCGCCTCACCAATTCATGCCTCTAATAAAATTATTGACATCAATATTCCATCAGTTATGCAAGGCTAAGGCGATCAGACTTCTTGAGGTGAAGCTGGTCGATCTGAATCAACCCAAGTTGAAGGGGTATCAGGATGACTTATTTTGCATATACCATCGCATGGAGGGCCATGCCATCGAAGTATGTTGGTCCTTCAAGCATATTGTGCAAAACATGATTGAAAAGGGTGAGCTTGTAGTACCAAGTAATCTGATGGAGCCTAACAACCAAAACATGGGGATTTATAAAAATCTGTTACCAAACCATGAGGTGCCTCGCAACAACGTTGGCCAAGTCAACCAAGTATGTGTTAAACCACATATTCAGGGGTTTGCATGCATGGTGAATATTGTTACCATACATGGGAGATATGAGTAACCAAATTAGCCTCATGCTCCCATCAGGATACAAGCTATGCCGAATCAGCAGCCAACTCAGAATATTCTAGGCCCACCAACGAGACCGATGGTGACCATACAAAGCAAGTTAGTCAAAAACCTATAGACAACTCCTACAAATTTATCTATATATGAATTGATACAACAACCCCCCAGGTATAGGGAGACTCTCATGGGCATTCTAAGATCCATTGAAGTATAGTCTCAATATTCTCAAGCATTTACCAATTTCATGGGACATGTACAATAGTGCCATGAGCATTTCAGACTTCTCGAGGTGAAGTTGGTCGATCTGAATCAACCCAAGTCGAAGGGGTATCAGGATGACTTATTTTGCATCTTCCATCGCATGAAGGGCCACGACATCGAAGTATGTTGGTCCTTCAAGCATATTGTGCAAAACATGATTGAAAAGGGTGAGCTTGTAGTACCAAGTAATCCACTAGCGCCTGACAACCAAAACATGGGGATTTACAAAAATTCGTTACCAAACCATGAGGCACCACGCAACAACGTTGGCCAGGTCAACCAAGTGCGCGTCGAACCACCTACCCAGGGGTTCGTAGGCATGGTGAATGTTGTTACTAGACATGGGAGATATGAGCAACTGAATCAACCTCGCGCTCCCATTAGGATACAAGCTACACCGAATCAATGGCCAACTCAGAATATTCCAGGCCCACCAACAAGATCGGTGGTGACCATACGGAGCAGGTTAGTCCAAAACCTGTAGATAGCTCCTACAAAGTTATCTATATATGAACTGATACAACAGTCCCCTAGGCATAGGGAGACTCTTATGGACATTCTAAGGTCCATCGAAGTACAGTCTCAAGATGCTCAAGCATTTACTAATTTTATGGGACATGTACAACAGTGCCAGGAGCCCATGATCCAATTTTATGATCATGAAATCAAGATGGTTCCCACAGATACGACTGACCCACCATTGCATATCATCATGTGCATCAATCACGTGCCATTCAAGAGGGTCTTGATCAACACTGGTTCATCGATCAATATAATAATGACCAAGGCATTGAATCATCTAAAGCTACCAAAGTCACATATTGTGCCCACCACCTTCACGTTGAGAGCGTTTAACGATGCCCTATGCTCGATGGTTGGCACAATCATCCTACCTATTCAGGTAGGCCTAAAGACCATCTCTGTGATGTGTCATGTGATCGAGGGTGCCATGCAATACAACATCCTACTCGGGAGGCCTTGGATTCATGAAATGCATTGCATTCCCTCTATACTACACCAATGTGTAAAATATCTACATGAGGGACAAGTTCACGTAGTGTCATCAGATGAAGAACCTTTCAAGTTCGTGAACCTAGCGGATTTGCCTGGGGGTTTCATACTCCCATCAACGCACCTGGACGTCCGACCTATGTCACGGTTAAAAATATAGGAGGTAAACCAATAGTACATGCTCAACCATCGACATCTGTATCACACAGATCTGAGTGCACTACTGCTACTTCACTGAAATCGACTGCATCAGTGATGCTTCGGGATGACAGGAAGTTAAAGGTAAAAATGGGTAAAAAAGAGAAGAAACATATGCCTAAACCAGTCACCGAGGAGGCTCCCATCCCCATGGAAGTGGAGGAAGCCCAAGACATAGCCGAGGAGGTACCTCAACCTACCTCACCTGCATCATCAGTAGGGTCATCCACACCATGGGTGACTGTACATCTCACCAACACAGGATTAGGCGAGTATATTGTGCAGAATGTAACCTTCGGACCGATTCTGGAGACTACACAAGAGATGGGCCGACCACATGCTCATCATTTTCTAGTTGGATCGGTGGTACCATTGGGAGAGCCACCTAATCAGACTAACTTCATCTATGCTAGGCTGGATCAGCTTCCAACGCGAACGCCCATGGATGAAGATAGTGATGAACCTTTCATAGTAAATATTCATTATTTATCCAACCCAGAGTACTCCATGCATATTTTTGAGTTATATCACTAGCATGGGTATAGACTTGGCCTATTTGAACAAGGATGTAGGACTCCACTTGAGCCACGTTATCAGCTAGCAACTGATAGGTTCGGGCTAGGGTTACAGATACAAGGACAAGATGATTTGCTCATAGCATCCTTAGATCACTTGTACCTTAGTCTGGGGGATGATGTGGACTTCAACCCATATCATCCTAATCCTTCTAGCTTCTGGAGGACTAACCCGATGGTATCTGTCATCACTTCTGAGCCACTTGAAGAAGATCATGAAGGGCTCTTAGAGAAGAACCCTAGAGGCAACCTAGGTCATCAAATCCATAATGCAACCAATGACATAGGTGTGTAGGGGCATAACCCCATAGTTTTAGGTGATCTCGAGTCAGGAGATCTCTACAACGATGATGGAGAGGAGTCCACCTCCGAGATAAGTGGACCAAGTTATGATGTCGATAGCGAATCCTCAAATGATGATCAATCTGAGGATGAAGCTGAGGGGGCTATTTAAGGCCTTTGTATGTGCATCACCTATTGCCTGTAGAGTCGGTACATGTTATCGAGGAGATTCTTCCCAACATTGATCATTTGGGGGAAGAAGCAGAGCCAGTTTTCTCGACAATCATACATACGGACTAATTATCTAATTTTTTTGGACATGGATGATAGCGACCAGGAAGTGAGATTCATGGGACCGCACCTACCAAAGCATCCCCCACCTGTAGGGGTAAATGAAGGATTGTATTATGATAGTGATGAAGAGGATGAAATAGAGAGAGCCTATCTAGGACCTCCTTACCTACGTCACCACCATGCACCTTATACGATCGAGGACATGCGAAGAGAAATCAATCTCGACCCTCACCTTAGGGGAATACCACCAAACTTTAATGTGATTTATCACATGTTGTTTCCCTATCCACCTACCTACATGGAGCTCCATGAGCCGAATGATCCCATATTGCAACCAATGCATAGAGAGGATCCAGTAGTTCATAGTTCTCATAGAGAGGACCCATTTGTGCCCATGCCATTAGAGCCAGATCTCGGGTATGAGAGCTGCATCGATGATGTAGAGGTTTTTCCATGTGGTCCTGGAGATCAATTCCATTCCATCAATATGGTCTCCATTGATTTGACCACCCCACTCCGCAATCCAGCAGATCCATCCAAACCATTGTATCTCAATGTAGATGCTATCGACTGGGATCATGCTGACTCACCTATTGAGCCTAAAGATTTCTTCCCTAATGAAGAAATGTTACAACCATTTCATTTTATGCCAAGCTATGATGTCTATCATGCCAAAAATACTTCCAACGTAGAACCTATCAACCTAGTTGATGACATCCATTTGATCCCTATGCCTCATCAGCTTGAGGAGGGATCACACATGTCAGTAGAGGAAACCTTCGATGTGGATATCAGTAATGATCCCACTAATCCAAGGAAGGTTAAATTTGGAGAGAGTCTCACTCCCGATGAGCATGCCACACTCATCCCTCTACTGAAAGAGAGACCTAATATTTTTGCTTGGACATACAAGGATATGCCAGGTCTAGACCCAAAATTGGTTACGCATAACCTTTCACTAGATCTGACGAAGAAGTCGATCAAGCAGAAGCTTAGAAAGATGCATCCAATAGTAGCCTTAATGGTGAAAGATGAGCTACAAAAGTTGTTGGATGTAGAATTTGTAATCTCCATCGACTATCCGAAATGGGTATCCAATATGGTGCCCATAGGAAAACTTGATGGAAGAATCCGTATTTGTATGGATTTTAGAGACCTAAATAAGGCAACACCCAAAGATTCATTTTCATTGCCAAATATTGATGCTCTTGTAGATGCAACTACAGGTCATGAAATGCTCTCCTTAATGGATGGTTTTTTTTGTTACAATCAAATTCGGATTAAACCCGAAGACCAACATAAAACCATGTTTATAACGCCATGGGGAACATTTTGCTATAAAGTTATGCCATTTGGCCTCAAAAATGTTGGTGCCACATATCAACGGGCCATGACATACATTTTTCATGACTACATGCATAAGATTCTAGAAGATTATATCGATGACTTGTTGGCCAAGTCATTGCTACGAGAAGAGCATGCAGAGGTCTTAAGGAAGGTCTTCGATCGCCTGATAGAGCACAATGTCAGGTTGAATCCTAAGAAGTGCGTATTTGGCGTAACTTCTGGTAAACTCTTAGGATTCATCATTTCTAAATGAGGCATCGAAGTCGACCCAATGAAGGTCAAGGCTATCTTAGAGATGCATCCTCCCTCCAATATTAAAGAGTTAAGAAGCCTTCAGGGCAAAGTAGCATCGATAAAGTGATTCATCACTCAGTTATCGGATAAATATCGACCCATGAATCGACTGCTACATAAGGGGGTCCCATTCAACTGGGATGAGGACTGTCGAGCAGCTTTCACTGAAATAAAGCAATACCTAGTGATGCCGCTAGTACTAGCTCCACCAAGGCCAGATGTGCCTTTTCTACTATATATATCGACAACCGACTTTGCATTGGGAACCATGTTAGCCCAAAAGAATATGCAAGGCAAAGAATAGGCCATATATTATATTAGTCAAACCTTGGTGAGCTATGAGCTCGGGTATGCATATGTGGAGAAACTATGTTTAGCAATAGTGTTCACTACCAAGAAATTATGACACTATATGCTAAGTCATACGACATATGTTATATCCAAACAAAATCCTTTGCAATACATGATGAGTAAGACATATCACAATACGTGTACTGCAAAGTGGATCATGCTACTAATAGAATTCGATCTAGAATTCATAATCCAAAAGTCCATTAAGGGACAAGTCATAGTTGATCAATTGGCTGAGGCACCATTGTCAAATAGTAGGCCTCTGACCATTGAGCTTCTAGATGATGCAGTCTTCATCGTATCCGAAGCTCTCAAACTCGAAGAACCAGAGAATAATGTTGATATGACTCTGTTCTTCGATGGTTCAAAGTGCGAGCAAGGAGGTGGTGCAAGAATAGTGTTTTTCATACCACAAGGAGCTCCAATGCCCTTGTCATTTAAATTAGACTTTTCATGCACCAACAACAATGTTGAGTATGAAGCCCTACTACTAGGCCTCCACATAGCCATCACCATGAACATTAAAATATTAAACATCTTTGGTGACTCCTTGCTCATAGTAAATCAAGTTAAGGGGCTCTTTCAATGTCGATGTCCCATACTGAAAGCTTATAAGGATCTTGTTGCTACATATCTAGCTAAATTGGAATGGTATGACATCAAGGCAATCCCTCATTCATCAAATAGGTTCGTAGACACCATGGCATCTTTGGGATCCTTAATCCCTTAGAATCCATCTATGGATTTCACTACCATCCATGTTAAGATGCTTTCGCATCCTACAATGGAGCATGAAGCCTTTGATAATAAAATGTCAATCAACATGATTAGCATGGAACCAAAATCTGAATGGTTCTGCAGAGTTGAAGACTTTCTAAAGAAGGCACCCTGGGGGTCATTAACCTCTCAGAGTCCGATGGGGAGTGGTACTACCATTCACCACAAGGTTGTTTCCTAGTCTGCATTTGCAAAGGTAAATACATAGGGGGAGCAAGTCATCTTGGCAGTCAAAGTTGAGGCTTGTCAGAGCTGGATGTCACAAATCCAAGACTTCTTAAAACTTGGTATAATCCTAGAGGGATTGTTGCATGCCACAAAATGCACATTCAAGCAAAAAGTGACTAAATATGTCTTGATAGGAGACATCTTGTACCGACGAGGCTACGATGGAGTTCTCCTTCATTGTCTAGAGCCCCAAGAGGCATCTTGGGTGATTTCACAAGCTCATGATGGTACATGTGGTGGTCATTTCAGCGGCATGGCCATCGTCAAGCGCATCCTTTGAATGGGTTACTATTGGCCCACTATGGAGAAGGAGTGCAATGTGTATGTCAAGAAATGCATCAAATGTCAGCATCATGCTAATCTTACGCACTTGCCATCGTAGGCCTTACAACCCATCCAAGTGGCTTGGCCATTTTCTCAATGGGGATTAGATCTTATAGGCAAGATCTCTCCTCCATCATCGGGCTAGCATACATTTATTATCATGGCTATTGAGTATTTCACAAAGTGGGTGGAAGCAATACCCTTAACAATGACAACTGGATCTCGTATAGCAGAGTTTATACTGGAGCATATCATAAGTCATTTTGGGATTCCATCCAAAATAATATCGGATAATGGAACATCATTCAAGAACAAAACTATGAGAGCTTTGACATCTAAATATAGAATCAAACATAGTTTTGCAACTCCTTATTATCCACAAGCAAACGGGCAAGTTGAGGCCTCAAACAAGATAGTGGTGGCTATCTTGAAAAATATGGTCCAAGAAAACCACAAATATTGGCATATCCAACTGCCCCTTGCATTATGGGCTTACAGGACTAGCATTCGGATGCCCACTAGGGCAACGCCATTTTCACTAGTATATGGCATTGAGGCCATTATGCCCTTGGAATTGGAAATTCCAATGCTGTGCATCACATTGAAAGAGTTCATCGATGATGACACCACATGACAAGCTCGACTAGATCAACTGATGCTGCTTGATGAACATCATGTGAATGCCCTAGAGCATCTTCACGTTTATCAGGAGTGACTAAAATGAGCTTATAATATCAAATTCCACCAGAGAGACTTTGAAGTTGGGGATCTTGTCTTGAAAGAGAACCAACAGAACTCTAATTTACCGCCAGATATGCGAGACAAATTCATGGCTAATTGGCTAGGACCCTATATCATATCTAAAAATATTGGTCTGGGTACCTATCACCTAACATCGCTAGGAGGTGTTGAAGAGCTTGAACCTCTCAACATCATCCATATTAAGGTGTTTTATGCTTGAGAGCATAGTAAAAGGCTCTAAGAGTTTGCTTAAAATTGCTCGGTCAACCCCAAAAAGCTCCAAGGGTTCCTAAAACCACTTGGTCGTGTCAGTCAAAGGCCCTAAGGGTTTGCTTATAACCGCTCGGTCATCCCAAAATGCTTCGAGGGTTTTCTTAAAATTGCTTGATCATAAGAAGTTTTGTGAGTAGTTTGGTCAATAAAAATCAAAGGTATTTCAAACCTTTGGTCAACCCCAAAAGGCTTCGAGGGTTTGCTTAAAACCGCTCGATCATCCTAAAAGGCTCCAAGCTCTCTTGTGAGTAGTTTGGTCAATCAAAAGGCTCCAAAGGCATGTACTCACCGTTTGGTCAAATATAAAGGCTCAAAATCCATAAAAATTATAAAATCAATAAAATCCAAAAAAATTGGTAAAGCATAAAATCCAAAAACATTTGCATTTGCATTATGCATTTTCATTCACACATGCATTCATTTCATTGCATTGCATATAGGCATTCATCATCCGTTGCATTCCATAGTAGGAGGGATTGTGTTTGTCAGTCTTACAAATGATGCCATGTTTGTGTTTTAATCATGCACCTTTGCATTTATCATAATCTATTGCATTCATACACAACACCTGTTGCTATGAGATATGTGTGTATACCAAAGTTTTCCAGTCACTCAACCATACCTAGTGGGTTTCTCAGACGTCATAGAAAGCTGCTTTTGCTTTTGTAGATGAGGTCATTAGTTGTGATAGTGCTTGGCATATCAGGATCCCATCACTAATTGACACATTTAAAATCCTGCTAAGATAAGGGAGGATGAAATCTATGAAAGTGGTCTTGGGTATTTAGAGAGATGGGTTTTATTACCTGCTTATCTTGCAAATAGTTCGGTCTAGAGTGGTGAACCTTGGCAAAAGGACAAGAATTTCCCCTACTCGTACATAGATACATAGTTTAAATTTCAAACCCAAAGTTCAAAGTTCAAATCTAAAATGATATAGTGAATCAAAAGCACTATACAAATCCCTTGCTCAAGAAAAATGAGAATAAACAGTGATTTTTATCACTCAGAGTAAAACGTGAAAAATAATGATTTTTATCACTACATATGAGCAAAAATCAAAATGGGGTGAGAACTTGAATCCCTGGATTGTTCACCATTCAAAGCCATAGAATGAACCCCGATTGTAGCAATGGGTTGAAAGAGTCCCACCTACTTCTAGAGTAGTAGTTTTATTGGGTGATCCCCAAATGCAACAATGGGTTGAAAGAGTCTCAACTATTTTTGGAGGGGTAGTCCTGATCAATTTGTGAGATGAGCTAGCTCTAGGTGCCTAGGGTTGTCTAGCATTATAGTCCAATCAAGTCTGAAACAAGGATGATACGAACATAGGAGGAACCCGATCTCACATATGGGTTGGAAGAGTCTCGACTGACATCTGGGGTATGCCTATGGTCTATCTAAAAATACTCACGTGCACACACAGGGGTAATGAATAGTTGGGTCATTCGTGATGAAAGCCTTGTCCAAAAAAAGCCTTGTACAATTAGTATGTGATGTTTGAGAAGTCTACTAGGGTGTTTGAGTCTCATGGAAAACCTCAAAAGTTTCTCTAATAGCAACAAAATACCAAATATCACAAACCATATAGAATAAAGTCATTCAAATCATCAAACTGCAAAGTATCGAATCCATGATACATCATTATATAAAGCACAATCAAGATATAGGATAGATACCGGATGGATATCAGAAATGATATCTAGATGACCACTGACTATATTGTGCATATTTTTCAAACTTGCAAAAGAAAATAGAATGACACATTATATCATTCGCATCATACCGCTTCATACCATTGCATTTCATATATGGGTGATTAATTGATTAAATTCTTGTAATGAGGATTTTCAATTACATTCATGATTTTTACACATTCTATGGTGTCATCCATTAGATTGTTAAACTCATATCACATTCATTCCTTATGTTTTAAGTGATTAAAGCATACAGGTTCATTTACATTAGATTACCATCATGTAAATAATGCATTACATACATTGCATCAACATATCATGATATCATCATAAATTAAATGCATACAATAAAGCAAAATTAAATATGCATTTAAAAGTAAAACATCACATCCATATGCATCCATCATAAAAAGCATATCTAAGCATCTAGATCACTGCATACCATCATCATCATAAAATTAAATAGCTATCTAGTGCATGTCATCCATACATCACATTACATAAGCATAGCATCAATATAAACATCTGCATCCATGTGCATAACATAAACATAAAATTAAAAATATACAAGTACACATAATGAGCCAAAATGATCAAATATATATATATATATATATATATGTGTGTGTGTGTGTGTCAAAAGAGTACATGGGGGTACATCAAAAATGCTCATAGGCTACAACTATGTAGGTCCTCGACCTTACACTCAAAATTGGTACAATAAATATCTCAATAGATATGTACTATGGAGGGCTTGCACCCCTAGCCTGAGAGTCATCACCATCACCTCTACCATCCCTATGGCTCCTATGTGAGCTAGCTCCATGAGTGCTAGAGGACCTATGTGTCCTCTCAGTCTTGTGAGTCCTGTGGCTCGAGCTCATGGATGACTATCTTGTAGTCCTAGTCTTGGATCTACTCTGATGACTACTTGAAGCATGAGGATCCTCGAGAACCTACCCACCTATCAATATGATATACCCCTCTAGCTGGGAGATGTGAGCTGCCCTCGCATCACATAGATCATTCCCCTCCTCTACGAGGGAAGTGAGCTACCTAATCTCTGTCATGGGGTCATGACCTCCTGGTAGTGTGGATGATGGTGTTGCGGGTGGTGCCATGATAGTATGGGAAGATGAAGGATCTCCCCTTTGAGCTAGGGCCAAATCCCTCTCTGCTATAGTTGTGCCCCATCATGCCTCTACCAAATCAAGTGCACTAGTGAGCTCTTGGACCTACCCCTCCACCTTGTAGCATGCACTATCATAGATGTGATCTCCTCCTGGGCCTACTGTAGCTGCCTCTCCCTGTCAGCTAGCTTCACCTCTAGAGTGGTGATAGAAGTATCTCACTATAACTATTGGGTCTATAGCCTCCCAACCTGACTCTATAGATCAACAATCTAAGCTAGTAGCTACCCCACCTCACTGTCAGGAGGTACCTCACCCTCCTCTGATCCCTCCTCCTCTACCTCTACCTATGGAGCCTCCTCTATAGTGGCCTCTATGCCCCATCCACCCTCAGTCTATTGGCGCACATTACGCCCATCTGGATCAGCCTCCCTCTCATCATTGTCCACTAAGGGGCCCAGATATCCCTACCACTATAGTAGGGACCACCAAGTGTCATATGCTAGGGTGGTCCTAGCCCTAGCAATCCCTATCTCTTGAAAGTCATCAATCGCATCCCCAAGTGGTGTCGGTTGTACCTAGGGTAGATCAGTCTCTAGTACCAGATTCCTATAGATGATGGGTAGATTTGGGATGTCTTGCACTAGGCTAAACTACCACAAGATAAGAGTAAAATTGATACTCCTTGATCTTGTCCTTGCGACCAAGTAGCCACCTATCTCGATGAGCTTGGTGTAGTCGCTCGTCAGCCTCCTCCCATGTAGGGTAATCCATATATGGGTGCCACTCAATGTCATCTAGTCGAAGTACTACAAATCTACCAATGTAGTGCTCTACATCCCCTACATGGGACCTACTCTAGAACCCCTCCTCCTCATGAGGCCAGCATGTTGCGTAGCACTGATGGGCATCATCAATAGAAGTGATAGGAAGGGGTAGCTCTATAGGATGCTCGATCTTGATGTGCTACCAACCCTAGATCTAGAGAAGTAAGTTGTAACTAATCCCTACCTGGCTCCTACTAGTGATCTGGTAGAGCTCATGGTATAACTAGCATAATAGAGTGCTCCCCTAGGCTAGGAGTAGTGGCTGATCTGTGGAACTCTGTGTAACCCTCCTGACACTAGCCAGAAGGTTCTAGGGGATCCTCATACCCGAGGAGTCTAGAAGGACAATCTGCATGACCAAGTGCATGAAAACTACCTCTTTGATAGAGAAGATGCCCTCCTACTACTAGTACCCGATGTGGATGCCTTCATGGTCGATCTTATGCTGGGCCTCCTAGCTTCGATCATCGAAGATAGAATCAAAAACATCCTCCTTTCTCTGGAAGGAGGAGGAGGTGATGGCCTCACCATCAATAGGGATCCTAAAGATCCTATAGACATCCTCTAGTGTAATGGTCATCTCACCTATCGATAGGTGAAATGTGTTGGTCCGCACATTCCAGCATTGGGCCAATACAGTCAAGTAGGCCTGATCTACCCTGATAGTGGGTAGATCCAAAACGTAGCCAAAGTCGATGACTCTAAACCACTATCGCTCTAGGGTAGTCAATAGCCAATGGAGAGTGTTCAGGAGTTCTGGCTCCCTGGCTCTAGAGGTCAGCCTCTACAAAGAAACATGGCATAAGGAAAAAGCTAACTAAAAACAACCAAAAATAGCTAAAAAATGACCTTAAAAACGTCAAACAAATCTAAAAATTGCTAAAAATGACAAAAACATGTCAAAAGTGATCAATAAAAATAAAAAAAATCAAAAAGGCATCTCAGAAGTGCAATAAATGACATTAATTGTCAGAAAACCTTAGAAAAATCAAAAAATTTGATAAATTTTTCTAAAGTCGTGGAACCGCGGGTCAACCCTGCGGTCCGCATGCGGTCAAAAATTGACCGTTGGAATTTGAATTCCAACCGTAGCTGATAGTTACGGTCCCCAATCTGACAATTGGGAACCACATCTACCAGCTATGGTCTAGGAGCGAGACCCATTCTGGGTCACTTCCTAGCCTAGCTAGCCAAAAATTAAATCCTAAACTAGCCTAGTCTAAGGTGAGGTTCATTGCCAATAGTTTAGTGAAAATTGATTTACCCATTAATTAATGAGGTTCATTTTTAAATTGGTAATGAGTGCGAGGACTCGATTTTGAGTTACCTTGCCCACACCGAGGCCTCTGCTAGTGGAGGGTTGTCCAGGGTCCGCCATCAGGGTGTGAGTGCGATATCGGGTAGAGGTTTAGCAGTGTTCCGGATCAGGAAATGCTTCTCACCTCTCAGAAGCTCTCTAAATTGCAGTCGCTTTCAAGACAATAATGAAATTTTCAAATGGGAAAACTATTTATAGGTTTCCCTAATTTTTGTGGACCGTAGTTGACACCCGTGGTCCCGAAATTAGGGTTTTCCACCCGTAGGTCTGATCTGCGGTTCCCAAATTTTGAAAGTTTCAACCGTAGACTGTACCCGTGGTTCACAACTAGCATTAAATGCACTAAAATCCCATCGTGGGAAGATCTTAAATGATAAATCAATGACTCCTAATGGATCAAATATCAATAAAAGCAATCAATTTTGCAAATTTGGTGATGTTCAAGCACCAGGATCAATTAAAAAATTCAAATATTAACAAAAACATCAAATAATCAAAAACCAAATGCACCTCGTATTCAGTCATTTACCCTATACACTCGGTGGTTGCAGTGACTGATGCTCCATGCAATCTGGCGAGATGAGTAAATAACCATAAGGACATTTGGGGTAAAATTGTCATCGTTGATTTGATATGCTTCTTTTCAATCCCGAAGAAGGCCTTCAAGGCTAGACTGCTCCATGGGAACGAGGTGTTTCATGTCATTTCTCTTATGACACCTTTTTTCAGCAAATCATCGATAAAATTGATTCAACATAAATCTAATTGGATTTGTATCATTTTGATTCCCTAAGATGGCTATTGTAGCCTGACTGCTCCATGGGATAGAAATGTGCAATTACTATTAACAGTTGGAATCATACGCTGAACTAGGCTTAGCCAAGTCATTAAAATGCTCAATTCTAAGTTTGTGCAGATCATTCATTATGGTCAAGCGACCTCGTCGCTTCATACATTGTCATTACCCTCATCGACTCATCGCTTGAGGGGGTAGTCATAATATCATAATCATAATCAAAGTCAATAGAAGATCCCTGAAATCGTAGATCCCTTGATCTTGTCAAAATTGCGTTCGTCCTTACGAATCATTGTCAACAACTATCATAAGCTTACCCCTTTGCTTGGGGTAAATAGCAAATATGATAGTTTGTTTTGTAGTCTCTCCTCCTTTCGGATCTATAGGTCTAACATACCTATTGAATGCACCAAAGCTACCCGAATGAGATGAGAAGTGCAAACTCTTTTCAAATTTAAGCCTTTCACCCAATTGGAAGCAATGATTCTAGGATGCGCGTCCTTTTGCTGGACCTAGGGCATCTAATGTTGATCCAACTAATGATCATCATAGAACCTTCGACATCATTTTAGGAGGTCTATTTTTGCTCATGCGTTGTTCGATCTCACAACGCATCTCAAAAGGGGCATCTGTAGACACCTAAAATGCGTCATGTCGAAGGCGACTACTCATATGGACATGCTACAAGGCCATATGGAAGATCTTGGATAGACTCCAAGATAGAGCAGTGGTTCTAACCACTCAATTTGGGCTCCTTGGCCTAATCAGTCTGAACCATAGCTGAGACCTACGGTCTACAGTCTGAACCACGGCTGAGACCTACGGTCTACAGTCTAAACCATAGCTGTCACCTGCGGTCTAAACTGAAGTTCAGTTGGCCTTCATCCGAGCCAAATCGGTTGGAACGACCATTTGTTCTAGAAGAAGGTGGTTAAAGGATGGAAGCTTCCAATCCAACTATCCTAACCACCCCTTCTTGATCTTGGCTTCTCCATGAAGCCACCCCTAGCCCTTGGGTAGTCCTATAAGTACCCCTCAAAATTAGGGCAAACTATGAGAGCGAAGCATTGGAGATTAGAGCAGCGAAGCCCTATCGGATTGTGGACTCACTTGAGTGCACTAAGAGAGAGATTTTATTGCTATCACTTTGCCAACCCAAGCATCATGACAAATTGTGCCATGGATGCCCTAAGGAGCTAGAACGCCAAGAAACGCCAATTCGGGCAAACGGAGGCCCTATCGAGCAATTCAACCACCAAACCTATCAGAGGACACTGAGGCGACCCTTGATCATCAATTTGACAAGGAGGATCAAGACCACAACCCTAGAATTGGAGGGCAAAACCATTTGATTGCTCCCCATGGCTGAAAGCCATGGTTTACAGTGCAGACCGCTCATCCGAGCTACGGTTTGCAATAGGTATAAGATCCCCTTACTGTCCCTTTTACAGTATGCTTAGCTAGGTTAGATTAATCAGTTTAGTACTTGATTTGGTAGTTTAAAGACTCTGACTGACTGGATTAAGGATTTGATTAGATTTACTCCATTTTAGCAAGTAGGGCATAATTAGTTTCTTTCTATGCTATAATGCTTCATTTCATACATTTGATCCATTAGATTGGTAGTTGTAGTCCTTATTTACATATTTCTATCAATATTTATAAGAATTGCTTATGTTTAGTATGGTTTATCCGCTTTCTTGATTTCGTGTTGCTATGCTATCTTTGTGTATAATTCCTTTAAAGGGCCTCATCATGAGAGGCTTCATATGCTTTTAATGCTCTTTTCTGTTGTTTCTTGATCGTAGGGAATCAGATTCAAAGGAGATTCAACCATCCAATTCCTTCCTCAACGTGAAGAAGAGGGTTCACTCCACCCTAGAGCAGTTTGTGTCACCTTAAAGGCTTGAAAAGTGCATTGTATCCCCAAGGGGATTACAACATTGTAATTGCGTATCAAAAAGGGGTATCCCTAAGAGGGATTCATTTGTAATACATGAATTGGTTCCAAAAGGAAATAAAGATGCATTTTACTTAATTGTTTAGTCTTTGTCAATTTGTGTTTGAATATCGCTTTTTACTTCACTTTACGTTATTGCAATATCGGGTGCACGCCTTTATGGTCATACATCTACAAAATGTTGAAAACTCCTATTTTAGAACCTCTTTGGCCATGGGAGGAGGAATAGGGAGGAAATTTAAACCCAAGATGAGGGCCTCAATTTCATTTTGGGTAAGTTCTTTAGAGAAAAAATTATGGACAACAAGATTTGTGATTTTGCCATCCATAGCCCAGATAGGACTCTAATAAAAAAATCGACAACCAAAATCTTGTGAGCTAATAATTATGGACCAAGGGGTTATTTTTTGTTTCTACCATAATTTTTGCGATGGAAAAACCCTTGCACTTGCTACTTATGAATAGATGGGGCAAAACCCTTTCTCAGATTCTCGAAACTAGAGTTGTGGAAATTTCTTCCATTATCCTATTACAATTGCTATTGCACATAGGAAGTGTGGTTCTGGAAGTTTTTCCCCTTATTTTATCTTCTTGGAGAAGGTAACCGAAAGTTTAAATTATGCCCCTATTATTGTTGTTGCCTTTGTTGTTGTTGTTTCACCTATTTATTCCTTTGTTGTGGCTGCCGTTGTTGTTTGTTTCCATGTTGTGGATGTTGTCGTGATTGCCTTTTTGTGTAGTAGAGGCTCTTTGGTTTGGCCCTCTATTGTGACTTCTATTCTTGTTGTCTTGTATCAAAAATTTATTTTGTGCGCCCATGATTAGTTTATCCAAATGATCAATTTGCTATTTTATTTCTCTTTTAACCAAGTCAACTACACTTTCTGTAGCCTCTGACATATTAACTTCTAGGATTTTTGAGGTAACATTCTCTCAAGCAGCTTTGGATTTCTATTGTAAATATTTTTGTATTTGCATTTCAACTCTCCAAGCCTGAAGCTTTCCCTCAAAAATCTCTTTAATATGGGATTCCCATTACAAAACAATTTCCTGAGAAATTTTCTTATATTTTTTTACGAAATCTGTAAGAATTTCCTTAATTATCGGTAATAAAATATTGGGAATATAACCATTGGCATAAGAAGCTAATTTATCTATATATTTTTTGAAATTATAAATATATAATTTAGCCATTTAGATAGAATCACAAATTGTTAAACTTGATTAGAAACATAAAACATAAAAACTCTAAACTAAAAAGATACAAGAAAGGTATAAAAACTTCCAAAATTGTTATTCTCTTTAGTCAATTTGGATCAGAGGGTCAAAATTTTAAAATCAGATGTGCCTTTTCTCATATTGTTATGATTGTTTCAGCAAGGTCTTAGGATATGATTATACACAATTTATCAAAGTCACTTGTTCCATCATGCCTTGGCCTAAGTGTGTGTTAGTGCATTCATTTTGATTTCTTGATCTTCCAGAACTTTATCATGTTTGGAAAATGGTTAAGCCTATTAGGTAATTTCACTCTTAAATATTTTCACCATTTGTAGGGCTCCACTGCCAGTCAAGCATCTATAGCCCCGGTGGAGATGCTACTGATCCCATCTGGTTTTACTCTACTGCAAATCAAGCGTCTATAGCCCCGATAGAGGTTTTCCAAGATATCTCAGACACTAACTCAATTTGCATTATAAATGGTTTTCCTTCTCTTTTGAGAAATATTTTGATGAATGCAAATTGTGCAATGAGTGTGCCTAAGTTGAGGATCAGTTTCTGGCTAAAGGATTGAGTGTAATGATTTTTGGCTTAATCATTTTACCAAAGATAACTCTATCCTTTGGACCCTAAAATTTCTTTTAGTATTGTTTGCAATGTGAGGCTTCGTCATGATGGACCAACAACTCTGATTTTACTCTGTTTTGTCTCATACCATATGATAATTGCATAAACATTCAAATTTATAAAATTGTAAGCAACATCAAAATCTAAAATAAATTTCCTCCTCTCCTGCTTGTCTTAGAGAAATAAACAGTAAGGAATACTCTTCTACCTTATAACAAAATGAGAAAATAGAATCTATTTTATGGTGACTGACAAAACAAACAAAACAACACAACATTCTGACAAAAATACAACTCTATTTTTTATATATATATATATATATATATATTTTATTTTTTAGGGCATTTCCTCCCTCCTGACCCCATAGCAGGGGTTGTAAATCTTGAGATGTTGACCATTTATAGGAATCTTCATTGGTTCCCCTTCCAAGGTTTGCAACTTATAAGTATTTTGACCAACAATTTGAACTATCTGGTATGGGCCAAGCCATTTAGGTTCAAGCTTTCCTTTCTCACCATGTCTATCATTTTTAGGATCCTAGTAGATTACTATATCTCCTTCAAATAAGGGAGTACCTTTAGCTTTCTTATTAAACAATTTCATAGTTTTCTGAGTTTGTTCAATCATCCTGTTAAGAGTTTCTCTTCTTTGTTCTTGTAACAAGGCAATTTGATCTAACCTTCTTTGTAAGGCATTAGGATTCTCATGATCTTGCAACAATAGGGATAATGCTAATTTCTCTGTCCTAGGGGGCAATAAGGCTTTTTCTCCATACACCATTTCATAAGGAGTTCTTCCTATATTTCTTTTGAGTGATAATCTATCTACCCATAGAGCAAATTTTAGTTCACTATCCCAACTCTTTTTATTCTTACCCAATGATATTTTAATTCTGGTAATTAAGTTTTTATTTGATGATTCAACGAGACCATTTCCTTGAGGATAATAATTTGTAGAGTGAGAAAGTTCTATTCCATACTTAGCACAAAATTCTATCATCTCAAATGATGTAAAATATTTCCCATTATCTGTTACTAGTTTCTGAGGAACTCCAAATCTAGTTAGAATACTTTCTTCTAAGAAATTAATAATAGTTTGAGTTGTGGAGTTTCTTAAAGGAGCAACCTCTACCCATTTAGTGAAGTAATCTATTGTAGTTATGATCCACTTGTGCCTACCTGATGAATTTGGATTGATCTCTCCAATCAGATCGATGCCCCATTGTGTAAATGGTGCTTCTATGATCACTGGCTTGAGGGGCATAGCTGCCAAATGCTTCTTACCTACAAAAACTTGATAGTTATGGCAATTCCTCACATATTGATATACATCTTTAAAAAGGAAGGCCAATAATAACCTGCTCTCATAATTTTGTTAGAAGTGGCTTTTGGTGCAAAATGTCCTCCACAGAAACCATCATGAAATTCTTTAATTACTTCTAGGACTTCTTTTTCAAACAAACAGACTAGTAATACACCATCAGGGTGTCTCCAATAAAGCATACCATCTTGTACATGATATTTCTGTGCTTGCAATTTTATTGATCTCATTTTGCTAGCTGACATGCCTCTAGGGAAAGATAAAGTTTGAAGATAAGCTAATATGTCATCATACCACTTACATTCTACATTATTAGTCCTTCTGATGTCATGCATTTCATCTACTATAGCAATGTTATTAGAGTCTTCTCCTTCTTTATAAGCTAAGTATTTAGCTAAGCCCTACCCTCTTACAATTTTAACTATTTTGAATTCAACATCATATTGTAGTAGTTTTACCATCCACCTTGCAGGATTTCCTAATGGTTCAAATTGAGTAAAGATATCCTTTATAGCTATGAAAGGAATGCAACATAAAACTTTATTAGAACCAAATATATTCTTGAAATGCTCTAAGGCTTGGATTACTGCATAAGCATGTTTTTCTAATAGAGTATATTTGAGATGTGCTCCCTTCAAACCTGAACTCATAAAAGCTATTGGTATTTCATTCTTTTCATCATCCTTTTGAGAAAGGATTACAACAATAGAATGATCAGATGCAAATGAATATATATTGAAATCTTTTGAATAATCAGGGTAGGTTAAGACTAGGGTAGTTGAAATGGCTTCTTTAATATTTTTAAATGCTTCCATATTTTTTGGTGTCCACTTTATTTCTCCAGTATTCTTGACCATATCATTAATAGGCTTGGTCATCTCTGCAAAATTAGGAATAAATCTTCTTACAAAATTTATTTTTCCAAAGAAAGACCTGACTCCTTTAATGTTTTTAGGGGGAATTTTTGAGATAGCCTCTATTCTTTTTGGATCTATACTTACTCCTTTTTTGAAACTATGTGGCCTAGTAATTTTCCTTGTGTGGTTCCAAATATGCATTTCTTAGGATTCAAGGAAATTCCAAACTCCTTACACTTGGAAAAAACTGCAGCAAGATGTTCCAAGTGATCTTCTAGATTTTTAGAGAATACTGTAATATCATCTAGATATACAACCACTATTTTGAACATCAGACCTTTGAAAGTGAAATCCATTGCTCTCTAGAAAGTTGCCCCTGCATTCATCAGACCAAAAGGTATTCTCAAATATTCAAAAGTACCCCATGGTGTAGTGAATGTTGTCTTGTGTCTATCCTCTGGATTAATCTATATTTGATTATATCCATAAAATCCATCTAATAGTGACATTTTGGATGACCCAACTACTGCTTGTAACAATTGTTCCATATTGGGCAAAGGATAATTATCTTTTAGTGAGATTTTATTTAGGTTCCTAAAATCTACACAGAGTCTGATATCCCCATTTTTCTTTCTTACTGGTACCAAATTGGATATCCAAGATGAGAATCTCACTTTTTTGATAATTTTAGAATCTAGCACCTTCTATACTTCCTTCTGCATTATTGGGTGTAAAGTAGGATTAAACTTCCTTTGTTTCTATCTAAAAGGCTTGGTATCTTCCTTCAGGGGTATGATATGTGACATAACATCTGTTTTGAAGGTTTTGAGGTCTTCATATGTCCAAGAAAAATGTTCTTTATTTCTCTTTAAGAAACTTATGTATCCTACTTTTTCTTTTTCTGGTAAAGCTTTGTCAATTTTTACTATTTTAGGCTCTTCAACTGTACCAATGTTGACATCTTCAGCTATAGTCTCTTTTAGAAGAGGTTTGTATGCTTTATCAAAATCATCAAATAAACTTTCTAGAGAAACCAATCCTTTTGGTATTCTATTTGTTTTTAGTTGGATTACTTCTATTGGTTCTCCTATCTGATCTTTTAGTTTCTCTTCATCCTCCTCATCACAAATTATATCTGCATATTGATTCTGTAATGTCATGAAGTCCTTTATATCAACATCATCTTGGAAAACTTGTAAGTAGACAATATTATCTGGTACAGAAGGTTTATAAACTGAGATAGTTGGAAATCTATCCATATACTCTGTAGTGATTTCTGGATTATCCATACCTGATGCATTTACAACTAGTAGGTCAACAATATGGTTCTGTTCTCTAGGAATGTATGAAATATTGAAAGCCAAAAATTTGTCAATCTCTTCTAATACTATAGTTTTGTACTATTTTAACCTAGGATGTTTGGTTTGGTATTTTCCTCTTATCTATTGGATAATCAATTCTGCATCACCAGTTACAGTCAAGTAATTTATGCCTAACTCTTTAGCTTTTCTGAGTCCAAGTAATAAAGCTTCATATTCAGCTACATTATTGGTGCAAGGAAATTCTAGTCTGTAAGGAATACCAAGGTAATTTCCTTTTATATCAGTCATATTAACTCCTGCACCTACTCTAGACTGAGATTTAGCTCCATCAAAAGTCATTGTCCACATTTCTTATGTCAACACTCTATCAGATTCAGCATCAACCATCTTCATGATTTTTGGATCCATGTCCTTAGCTTCTGGTACCTCTATAAGGAAAGGGTTATGCCATATTGAATATACTCCCATACCTTTTTCTTCTACTAAATTTACCAAGTTTATCATGGTATCATCTGTCTTAATCAACTCTATAGAGTATTTGTTGAAAGGTTCTCTTCGAAGAGTTACATTTTCCTTATCAAAAATAGGAATGGTAGCATAGGACCAATCTAATTGAATAGATCCCCCTAATTGTTCTACCCAATGCCTACTTAGTAGCAATGAAAAGAAAGGATCAACATCAACTACTGCAACATCCATCACTATACCTTTTTAGGATGTTGGTCTAGATAAACTAATAATCTAGTTATTACTCTAATGCAAGGTATTTGCCTACTGTCCATTACTGACATAGGAGCATAATCTCTTGTACAAATTAATCCCATTTGATCAGCTATCATCTTGGGCATGATATTATGTGAAGCTCCACTATCAAGCATACAATTGTGGATCACATACCTTTCTCCTTCATCTGAATTGTATCTTAAAGAAACATAGAAGGGTCTGATAGAGGATGGTGATCTGGTATCCTACTAGATTTGTCTAGCAGCATTGCAAGATGGATCTTTTTTTTGTTCAATGAGTCCAAATGCTCTACAGACTTGTTCTCTATATTGTTGAACCTTCATGAGCTCACCAAATGTGATATTTACTTTCTATTTACTAAGTTCTGAACCAACATCAAACTCTATATTTTTCACATCAAGTGGTTTGGTGCATTCTTCTTTAGGCATCTCTTCCTCTAATTCTACCAGATCTGGGATTACCTTTTTGGGGATCTTATCAACTTTTTCTTTACTAGTATTCCTATTGGTGGAGGATTATTTTTTGTTGCACTAGTAGTAGCTTTCTCTATTCTATTTGGGATTGTTCTATTCCTTAAGTTTAGAGTATGAGTAGCTTCTAATTCCTCTACCTCTTTAGCAGTTGGAATTAATTTCCCTAGCTTCATTTTGTCATATCTGGATTCCTGTGGTCTTTGCAAAATTTTAGTACCTTCAACCACTAAGATCTGGGGATGATGATTGGAAGCATATTTATCCATGTTTTCCTCAAAAAGTCTTTCTCTTGATTCATCTTCTAAAGACCAACAAGCATTTATTCTTATGTCATCTTCCAAATCATCATTAAGATCTACATTATGTTGTGTACTTAAATATATTCCACATCCCTCTAGATTGTGGGGAGCATCACAGGTTGAGCAAAAATAAGGAAAATTTTCTGTGAGATTAATAGATGGGATAGGGTTTGGAACATTGTTTTGGTCTCTATCAGATTCTCTCTTCTTCCAGTTATTATTTCCATTGTTCCTATTTCTGTTACCTTCATCTGAGTTATTGTTGTTTCCCCAATTTCTATTGAAATTATTTTTGAAAGGAGGACGATTATCAATCTGGAGCCTTTCTGGTTGTGATGATTCACCATTATTCTCATTATTTCTTTCTATTCTAGCTAACCTATTATTCATAGTGTTGAACATCTCTATCACCTGATTAGTTAGTTTTTCCATAGGATCTACTTCAAATATTCTTTGTAAATTGAAGGCTACCTTTTTAGGCTTTCTATCAGGTTGGTTTGTTTCTAGAGAGTATGGTTTCATTTTCCCACTATCTAACATGTTTCTTTCAATATCTATTGCTTTATCCATACATTCATCAATAGTGGTGGCTTGCTCTTGCCTCAACTCATAATTAAACTCCCTTGGGAAAGCATTCTTATAGAAACAGATAGACTGGATGTCATTAGGCCTGAGGTTTGCAGGGATTTTGTTCCTAGTTTTAGAAAATCTTCTATTGAAATCACTGACAACTTCATTTTCTTTCTTCTTCATGGTAGCTAATTCAGTTAAAAGGGATTGCTCATTTTTCCTTTCTCCAAACTTTCTCAGGAATACAGTCTCCATTTTTGCAAAGTTTACAATATCATTGGTTGGGAGGGTGTTAAACCATTCTCTGGCATATTTTTCCAATGTTTGCAAGAATAACCTTAGGACTACATCTTCATTCTCTACTTCTAAACTATCCATGGCATATAGAAAACTCTTGATATGGTCCTCACCAGTAATTGCATTATTTCCTTAAAATTTGGGTAAATACTTATGGGCTTTACTAGGTAAGGCATTCATATTTGTAGGTAAAATGAATGGTCTGTACCTATTAGTTCTCCACAGTTGAACATTCTGATTATTTTGATTTTATTTTGTTTGAATATTTACCTGAGCCATTGTGACTGTAGGGGTAACATAATTCTGATTTATAGTAGCACTACCTACAGGAATGGGGTTGGGTAACTTCAGTATAATCTATTGAGTTATCTACTATAGTATTACTAATAATAGGGCTATGGGATTGAGAAGAATTAGATGTATTATCTACAACAAAATTTAAAACACCATTTACAACAATGTCTATAGTAGTAGTATTCTGATTCTTACTTTTCTTTACGTACTTTCTACTAGTAAAATAAGATTTATTTTCATACACAATACTTTTCAGAATTGGGATTTTTTGATTGTGGGTAAATACCTCAGGGTTCTCGAATTCTGGAAATAGCTCCTTACCGCTTCTCCTCGTATGCGCCAACACGTTCTGCTCCTTCTTTCTTGATTTTTGATTTTTGGGTTTGATCAGACAGAGTCACCAACACATGTAGTGCAGAAAGAACATAATGTATGATCAAGATTGCTTGATATTTATACTCTCAACCTCATAGGAGATGATTCTTGGGGAGTTTTCAAGAAAGTTTTGAAAAATCAAGAACACTTCAAAATGACAATTGGAAATCATGAACAAAAAGAAACAAAGAACATAAAAGATGCAAAAATTAAATTGTAGGTTCTTTATTTCAATTGGTCACCTATTGATTAAAAATATAGTCATAAAAAAAAAAAAATGTGAATCCAGGTCTAAATCTTGAAGATTCTATCCTCGACAATGATGCCAAAAGACTATTGGAACAATTTCTTGCATCCATAGGATTGGGTTGTCATGCTACAAGAATTCATTTGAAACCAATGAGCTATTACAGGCTCTGGACAACCTACCTCTTTATTTTGGTAAAATATTTTATTATTAGATTTAAATGGACCAAAATGGGTAAGGAAACCCCTGTGGTAAACTTAAATATTTTTACAAGTTTATGCACTTCCAGATTTTAGGTTTAAATTACTTTTATAAAATTGACCAAGCAAGGATAACAATTCTAATTATGCCTTATGTGTAGACTAGTGCCTAGATTCATTGGGTTGTTATAGCAATTTTAATAACACCTTCAAATGAACAGAGAGAATGGGGAAAAGAAGAAATTGGTACTATTAAATTCATTCGAATATCGTAATAAACCTAATAGTTAACCAATGAAAGAAATATTCATAACACATTCAAATAATGTAATATATTATGAAGCTACACACAAAACTGAAGACAATGAATTGACAAAAATGAAACCTAAAATTGTATTAATTTTCAAGAAAGTTACATGCAGAGTTGGTAGAATGCCATTTAACTCTGTAAAATGTATTAATACAATGAAGAAATTTTGTTCAAATAATGTAACAAAATTCTTCTACTCTCCCATTCCAATCTGGTAACAGAAAAGTCTCTGGACCTCAGGCTCAATAGATCTAGAAATGATCTCAGCTTCTTGAGCACTATTCTATCAAAACCTGCACAACAAAGGGGAGGAATGAGGGATGAAAAGAATATAGACACAAAGGAAATACAACAACACAACTACAGGGCACTCAAGTATACCTCTTAGCAAGAATTTTCTATCTCTAAAGCTTGATGTCGATTTTGACCATAGATGGGATCTTTATAGCTCCAAGTTCTTGATTCTATTATTTTTGGCCTCATATAGGCCTTACACTTGTCACCATCTCCTTTGATATTTCAGATACTATACAACTGTCTCCCACTACCCCCTTTTATTTGTATTCTAGATTTGACTATGATTTTGGTGATTTTATTATGATTTTTTGAAGCTCATTGATCTGTTGACTCTATCTCTGATGAGTATTCTTCTTCTATTCCAACCTCATCTTCTGGCTAGATTTCTATTTTCAAACTTTGGCCTACTTCAATGATCCTTATTTCTTCCCCTAGAGGTGTATTCAGCTTCATCTGTAGACCACATACTCTGGTTTCCTTCATTTTTTTGATCTGCTGAAGTTTTTTGATCTATTTTTCCATGCATCTATATGAAAGGTTACAACAAACCTCACTGTATTCATTTCTTGTAGGATTCTACTCTTTTGTATGTTAATAAAAACTTTATTTTTCTCATACATAGTAGTAAGGGAATCCATAGTATTAACCAAGAATGTAGCCTATTTGGCCATCTCTTTTTCATCATCTGGTTCATAGTCAAACTCCTCTATTTTGTTCATGATAAGATCTTCTATGCTGGCAGTCTCTAGGAATTCCTCTAATGATAGTCCGATCTCTACCATTCTTTCCTTTATATTTGTTAGTAGGGAGTTCATCTCTGCTGCATCGTTGTACCACTTTTCTAAGTTCCCTTCAAAAAATGATGCCTTCATGAATTCAAAGCTATCTTTTACTTCAATGCCATCCTCCAGGATCACCTCCTTATCTTGCATCTCTTCAAAATATTTAGCCATTAGTAGGAGAGTGGGATGAATGATTTCTAAGTCTTGCTCTTTCTGATACAATAGGCTCCTCATCTCTTGGGTAGTGAACTGAATCAATCTGATCTACCGAAACATTTCTATGATTCCATCAATTTTATCTTATATTTTAAAAGATATTTCTCTCTTGATTTTAGAAAGGTAGACTGCATAATCTATTTCTTCATTAGCCTTCGGAGGTTGTACTTGTGTAATGGTCACTTGAGACAATTGTTCTTGCAAGATGTTAATCATGGCTTGCATTTATGTTATTTTGGTATCTTTCTCCTCTAGTTGGCTCCTCAAATTCTTATTTTTTGGAGCAGATGTTCTATAGTTTTCTCTTGCAAGGCTTTGTTCAATTTGACCATGTCATCATCTTCTCCCTATAGTGAGATATCTCCTGTGTTATCATCAATTCGGAAGGCAAAAGGTTTTTGTGGAGCAGGTATAGATATTTTTACCATGGATGTCTTGGATATGTCTTCTTCTACTTCTGTAGTAGAACCTTCTTCCATGCCATCCATTTTTGCTATCATCTATAATTCTTACTCACTGGCAACACTGAAAATTATTTCTTCTTCCACCCTTTCTAGTGTGACCTTTGTTGAAGTTAGAGCTAGCTTGGGCTTATTTGTTTCAGGGGTAGGTATAACTTCTTGTAATTTAACCCGATGTCCTCTGAATATGTCTCCAAAACCACATGCTTTCATCATGTTCATTTGTATCACTATTGGGATTTGAACTTCTCTATCATTGATCTTTAGAGACTTGGGAATGGCTTTTGGGGCTAATTTCCTCACACTAGTAAGGGCTAATAATTTATCAGAAATAGGAACTATAGCTTGCTTCTCTAAAACTGTAAGTTCTTAGGAGGATATAATGGCAATATCCTTCCCTTTCTTTGTGTTAGATCCTATAGGAGTTTCTTGGGAAGTGCTAGGTGCTACTTCTATCCTGAGGTGAGAACTCTCAGGAACCTAAATTTGGTGATCTACAATATCTACCATATTCACTGAAATATCCATTTGATCAATACCTTGATCTTCTATAATTTCTAGTAGGGGGGGGGGGGGGGGGGGGGGGGGGCTCTTTTTTGTATTGGGGGGGGGGGTTGGGGGTGGTGTGGTGTGTTTTTCCTCTCTCTTTGGTAGTTTTTCCCTCCATTTGTTGTTTTTCCCCCCCCCCCCCTCTAGTGTTTTCTTCTTTGTTTTTTTTTTTGGGGGGGGGGGTGGGGGGCCCCCCCCCTCTTTTTTTTTTTTGTGGGGGGGAGGGGGCCTGTTTCCCCCCCAAAATTTGGTTTCCCCAAACTCACCGCCCCTGGACGGGGGGGTATCCTAAAAATATGTAATTCCCAAAATTACATGGAACATTGAGCCAAGGGACCTTACCATGCTTCTTAACTGATCTCATTTTGGCCTCTTCTACAACCTATCTCACAAGTTCTAGGGCAGCCAGAGAGAGAGGGTAGTACATGGGTAACAACTTAGGGGGAATTTTCACCTCGTAAAGTCTAATGTATGTGAAATCTTCAGAGAGGAAGTAATCCCCTATTTCTTCTTTTTTGAGGAAAGCTTTGACTCTAGGTCCCATTCTTTCAGGGAGGTCTCCCATTAGAATCCAGTGAATCTCCACCATGAAATTATCACAAAACCAACCCAAGTGAGAACGTCCTTCATGCATCTTCTAGAACCTATTATGAATATAGGGACTCCTAGTGGCTCCTAGACTCTCTTTACTTTGGTCACCTAATTGTCTTGCTATCAAGTGCATGAGGATTGAGTAATGGGAGAATGGAGGCATTTCTCTCCTTTGCTCTAAAACTACTTTCTTCAACTCTATTAATTGTGAGTGCATTTGCCTACTCAATTCTTCTTCCTAGGCATAGATGGGGGGATTTTTTCTCCTGTTACTCTGTGCTACCAGGTACAAAATATTTCTTCCTACTACATTGAGTTCTTCAACTCCCAAAATAATGTTAATCATATCACAAAAATCCCTGACCTAGGGTTTGAAGGCAGTCTTCCTAATGGGGAATTCAAATTGTATAGGCTCATATAACTCAAAAAACATTTTAAAAACTTCTAACCTAGGAAACATGTGGGATTGTCTTTCAATTACTTGAAGAAGCAGTGGTGTGTTTGAAGGCATCAAGTTGAAGACTTTATGGATGCACTTGGTCATGATGCCAAACACTAGCCGATATTTGTTGTCTCAAGATAGTTTTGGTGTTCTCATCATAGGCCACCGCTAGCCATGCCATCAGGTCCAAAGAGTAGTATACTCTAGGACATATCAGCTTCCCTACATTGTTGGTCCATCGATTACTCCTAGGAATGCCTTGGTTTTGTGATCTTTGGATCTTGAAGAAAAATTCCTCTAGAAGCCACGGGGCACATTGCAAATTTTCCATGGTGGGTGCAAAGCTCCGAATACAAGTGTTTTCAATTTCATATTGTTGGGCCAATGTGAGCTTCTTGTTTGGCCCAAAATTTTTTAGAGAAATCATACAACCCCATCCCAGTAACTGCTTCTCCAAGGAGCTCAACATATGGTGATTGGTCATTGACAAATCTCACTACCTCTTTAGTATCCTTTGGCATGAAGGAAACTCCCCAGGAAACCATTTTATTTTCAAAAAACACTTCAATTCATAGAAATACACTCTCCTAAATTTTCCCTATTTTTTTGCTCACCAACACCAGTTTTTTTTTGCTCTGTGAATTCTTACTTAGGATAACCAAGGTGGCAGTGGCTTTCAAGAGTGGGGGTTTAAGTACTTGAGGGTGGAGTGGCCTCATTAATCTCGCATGGAGTATCATTAATGCAGCTTCACCAACAACCTTTTGAATCCAGCCAATAGATGTTTGCCATTGCATTATTTTTAAAATCGGATAGTTATGGTATGCGATCTTCCTCGACTTGTACATCCGTGAGGACTTTGGTTTGTGTACCCTCAATAATTTACAATATTTTCATTGGTCATTGGACTGCACTTCTTTTTGATGTGGTATTAAGAACGTGGTTGATAGTGGCTTCCACGGGAAATTTCTTATAAATATTTCACCACCTTGGTCTTGCAAAGGGGTTAGCTCAAAATCTACCACATCATTAAAAACCGATCACCTCTCTGAGCGCTCATCATTAGATCTATTCAGAAAGGTGCACTTCCATCAAGATTCATCAAATGTTAGATCCATTTCACCTTGCATGTTGTTGTTGAGATCTTAAAAAATATATGGTTGTTAGTCCAACAATATATATATATATATATATATATATATATATATATATATATATATATATATATATATATATATATATCTATAAATATAAATGCACAATTAATTATATTAACCTCAAGCATTAGGCTAAAAATATTAGGTTAACAATAAATTGATTTAAAACACTTAGGCCTAAAATTTATAACTGAGGGCGCGCTTATTATCTCAAAGAGGGGATGACTATCGATGTGATTAGAACCCTCATTAATATTGATTTATTAAATTTGATCAGAGATTAAAAATACTAATTTTTTTTTACTGAATTAAAGGTTCTTTAAAATCCGATTATATCTCCACACACTTACCATTAGATCAAATAATGGACATGCACACCTATTGAATTCCTTAGATATGCATGCAGGTTAACCAAAAAGAAGGGGGATAATCATCAACGTATGTATGAAAATTAATTCGTAATAAAACCTTTGATTAATTATCTGATAAAACCTTGTGTATTAACCTTCAGGCATCTTTGGGAGTGTGTCCTATCAGATCAATATGGGAATGAGCGCTACCACTAAGATCTCAAAGCTACGTATTTTTTACCCCAAGTAGGAATCATTTATTATGCATTTAGAACCCTTTTTAATCATAATTAGCTTTGCTTTAACATGCTTTGACTTTAGTTTATGAATATTTGACTGTTATCATATGGCCACTTTGGTGAGCACTTGTCGTTGGATCAAATGGGGATTGAATGCTATCATTTAGATCTGCAAAATGCATGATATTTATCTGAAAGAGGTACGTTACCCTTATTTTTAATTTAAGCAAAATATTTTATTATAACCCATATTTAGACCCTAATAATTTCAAGTGCATTAACTATTTCAAAGGGGGGAATGTTTAACAATGTATTAAACCCTCACATAATCCAGATTTATTAAAATTGATTGGTGATTAAAACCTTTAATAGTTTTTGATTAAACCACAAGCACTTTAAAAAGTGATTACTTCCTTGAGTGTTCATCATTGGATTAGACTTTAGATGTGCACACTCGTTGAGATAAAAAAAACTGCATGTTTGTTAAGCTCGAAAAGGGGGAACGATTGCAATGTGCTTAGGACCCTTATTTAATCATGCTTATTTTAAATCTAATGAGGATTAATTTTTTTTATCAGTTAAATTAAAAATAAAAATGGGTTTTTATCAAGGATCCCAAAACCTGATTACAAAAAGTCATAAGACTAAAAAACAAGGTCACAAGGCCAAAGGAAAGGACACCAAAATCTAGAGGAAAAACATAAGGAATACCTTTTAGGACAGGCTTAAAGACAACCTTTCAAGAAATGCTAGAGGATAGCCTTAAAGGAGAATTTTTTTTTATTTTGTATTTTTTAATTTTTACATTGAAGTCTGGGATAGTGTCATATTGCCCAAAAAAACCAAAAAACACATGCAAAAGGATCACCCAAATAACATGTGCTAATAAAATATAAAAAAGGTAAACCCGCTCAAAAATATTTGAAATATGGCTCCCACCCATTACAATGATTTGAAAAATTCAAATTTGAACTTAAAGTGGGAAACGTAGAAGATTCCTTCCTAAGGATGCACAGGGACACATGCTAATGAGGATTAATTAAAACTTAATTCCTAGGTGCTATTAAAACCTTCGACGTTAAGGATCAATTCCCTTAGGTAGTGTGCACCAATAGATTTTATTCAAAATGTACGCTATCATTTAGATATGAGAAGTTGTGCACTAGTTATCTTTAGGATTTATTGTGAGATTGATTTTAAACCCACATTAATTAAATGGGCTAATCAAGCTTTTACCGATGCTGACCAACCTTAAATTTTGACCTCTTAAAGACCTTGCACATCTGGGAGCGTACATCATTGGATTAACAAGGATTCGCATGTGCCCATCTAGATTGGTAAAGTTGTAAGTATTTTAATACGTGGTTGATGATTTAAATTATTTATAAGTATCGGATTATTAATTTTAATGCTTGGTTTGCTCTTAATGAAGTTTACGATTAAATTTTGGTTATTTTAATGAGCACCTTCCATCGAATTGGGATGGGATTAAGCATTATTGTTAAGATGACCAAACTTGCTTGTTGTTTAGCCAAAAGGGGTGTATACCCTCGTTTTAGGTCTTTATAAGGTTATCAACATTTATTTTGTCTTAGAATTTATATTATAGATATTTAGACCATGGCATTATTTTTTTAACCTATGAACCGTTCATGAGTGCACACCCATCCAGATCTTGGGGGGTCACACATGTCAGTCCATATTAAAGGAGTTGCACGAGATTTACCACAAATGGGGTGCATACCCTCATTTTATCATTTAATTTTTAATTAAACCTTAAGATTTAGGAATATTATTTCATTTGGCTTAGGAAAGGATGATTTTATTAGGGACCAAATGGTAAAAATTAGAAGACCAACTTCTCAAAAATTTGGATGCAACAGAGACCAACAATTTGGGTGAAAACATTGAAACCAAAAATTTCAAATTTTGGGGTATCCGATGTTGAGTCAATTTTGGCTCCAATAGGTCCCACTATGTTTAAGGACAACAAAATTTTAATGAAATGCTCGATGCGGTCTCAATGACACATCATTGGTCCTAGAATTGCAACAAGGAGTAGAGATTAGACATGGTGAGGGCTTTTATCTATTTCTCACTTGTTGAAGAGCCTCTTGGATCACTTGGCAACTCTATTTTAGAATGAACACTAGATGAAGCAATTGTTAAAGACATCAGACCAAGGTTTGGGTGAAGGCCTTTGTCTACCAAATTTCTAGAAGCATAAGGTTACATTCACATAACAACTCTACAACAATAGAAGAAACCCAAAGGTATATATGCAAAACATGTTACCAAAGCTTTATTTCTATATTTAAAAAATATGGTTTACTCCTTGGTCAAAATACCCTCAAATTTTGAAGGTTTAAGTATGTTATGTCCCCAAAGCCACTTGGTGTATGGAAGAAAATACTAGAATCTATACTTGCAATATTACAAAAATATACTAGTAAAGGCCCTACCACTCCACTAGAGCACCTTAGAGAACTAATATTTATATACCAAACACATAATATTGTAGAGCAAGATGTGGCCTTAAGGTTGTTAGTGATATCTTTCAAGGAAGAGATGCTCAAGAGATATGAATATATTCCTCCTCATCCAATCACAGGATGGGATCAATTGGCTTCTTACTCATGAATGACTTCATCATAAAAAAGTTAAGAAATGATAGTTGAAGTTGAATAAGAGATAACCTAAGAGAAAGAGATCCTTATCACTTATTATAAATAATGGAATAACCAACTAAATTTCCCTAAATTATAAAATAGACAACGATGCTTGGTCCATAACAAAGAGAACCTATATGAGCAATTGGCTAGGGAAGAAGTTATCATCCTACCTTAATTAGTTTTGAAAATAGAGGAGATAAGACCTAAAGTAACATGGTGGATAGTATCAAAGTAAACCCAATAAAGGAATTATATTCCTTGCCTCCATTAGCGTATGAAACTATGATATCAAAGGTAAGAAAATATTTGGAGGTGGATGATTTAAAGACTACATACTACATGGGCATGAATATGGAAAAATTAATTTGTTTTGTTGATATCAATGACAAATTGCCCATGATAAAATTTAAAAAGGTGACAGTAAAAATAATCCATATTCATGATGAAAAGAAGCACCAACTATTGATCATAATATGGAACCTCAACCCAAGAAAACCCAAAATTGGAGACAATGACTAATTAAAATCCATGTCTCGTTCCATATTTTGGTAAAAAAAGAGAGAGCAAGAGTAGTGAAAGGCATAACACAACCCAAGATAGGCCAACCATAAAATCAATGGATGAAATTAAAAACTAAGAAACTCTCCTACTAGAAGAACCATTGGGAAAGAAAGTTGGTGGTCAGTCTAAAAGATGCATTAAATGATATCCCAATTCAGAACCCTATTTGTGAACAAAAGCTAACAAGGAAGATTGTGGGAATAAATCAACCTTGAGAAATGTGAATACTTATAAGGGTATTCCTTGAGAAATATGATGTCTTTCACAAATTGACTAGATAAAGAGCAATAAATGTTAAGCACTCAGGATACAAGAAGCAATCATTTGAACATCAAAAGTATGAGAATTCTACTCTACAATAAAATCCATAGTTAAATACCCTATAATTTGGCAAATACTATCAATTCAAATAAGAAGGTCAACTCTAATTTCAAAATGACAAAGACCAAGGACTCTCACATTGAAGAGATGTCAATAGTGCCCATAAACATGTACTCTTCCAACATCAAAGTGTTGATTGACATAATTGAAGGTTGCTCTAATCCTAAAATTTTCAAGGGAAATAAAAGGTTAAGTATAGAAATCTTTGAATTCTTCAAAGCTAGAAACCCTTCAAGATTTTGAGCATAGATATGAACCAGTTTCTTGGTGTAGTACATGGTGTTTGAGGTGCATTGCTGCTATGAACTGATAAAAACATGTGCAAAGTTTTATAAACCAACTGCCCAAGAAATTAGCTCCCTAGAAGGAAAATTTAAAATAAAAAAATATGGTCCTAGTATCAAAAAATGTTGCTACTTCTTCAGGGCCAAACACACAAAGAAATATGAGGAAAAAGAAAACTTTAAAAACTCTTGCAAAATGAGAAGATGACTTACTTGAAGTCATAATACAAAAAGGTAGGATGAAATGACCCAATTTTGTAGGGTTTCCTTTCCATCAATTTGTTTGATGAAAGTACAAGGGATGTACTAAGTATGATGGCCTTCTTGTTGGACAAAGAGAATGACAAATGATTACCTCAACTCAGTTGGGTATTTTATATAGAATGAAGCAGGGGATAGGAACCCTGATTATGTCAAGTTGGTAGTAGAACAAATCAAAGAGAGCCTAGAAATTTTTTTGTCAACATAGACATTCAAGTACTCATCATTTTTGATATATCTTATTTTATATCAATATTCAAGAATTTTCTCTAAATTAAAAATAAAATAGAAGTATTTAAAAGGAAATGATATAACGGTTTAGAGTTGGGCAACAAATTGAAAAAGGGTCTCTTCCTATTAAATTTTTAGTGATTATTTTTCTACCCAAGTCATTTCCTCAATAATGGGGTCTCACATCCCAAAAATATCAAAATATTACAATTTTTTTTTAGAGTGTACAATCCTAGGGGACTAGTTCTTTGTGAAAGAAGGACTATAATTAGAATGCATGGATATAGTTACCTAGTTTATATCTTGCTGATATATGTTCATGATTGTGTATTTTTCTTAGAAGTATTTAGGCAAATTGACACCCTAGATTTCAAAAACAGAAGTGGTAAGTAAAAGGTATCATATTATCTATAGCCTCTTAGTTTAAGAGGGATCATGGTGCAAAAAAAGAGGGTATCCTTCATTATGCAATGCAAATTGAAAAAGTTGGGTCTTGGAAAAATTAAGGATAGTTGAAAATATGATCTTGAACCAAAAATTGTTGCATACCTAAGAGGTATAAATGGGAAATTTTCTACTAATGAGTAGATGCCTAAGATTAAGAGATTTAGAGCCCCAAAAATGAAGCAAAAATTTGTCCTCTAAGTAAACTAACTAGGCCTCCACTTGCACTAAATTCATATTAATATTTTTATGAAGTAAAGGGGTTTTTAGTCCATGGAACAAAGCAAAGCATGATGATCTAGAAGAATTAAGGAAACAACATTGGAAAATCCCTAAAATAGGCATGGTGGAGGATGAGATAGTTGAGTGGAGAGAAAAAGGTAAAGCCTGGCTCAATAAAAGAGGATGTAGTATTTAGCGAATTGTATAATGAAGAATATATAAATGTTGAAAGTTTGGAATCCATGGAATCCAATGAAGAGGAATTATTGGAGAAGCACCTCAAAAAATAGGGGGTGATAGAATAGAACAAGAAGAAAATTTGGAATTGTTGTTTGACCACCCCAAAAAAAGTGTAAGTCCTCCTACTTTCTAAAAGAAAGTAACATATTTATCATTGGCCCAATAATAGCCCTTGGCCAAGTCGCATAGTGCCTAGAGAAAAATAAGTCACGAAGTAGAACCTATAAATAATACTAATAAGTGAAAGAAAAGGAGACATGACATAATGATAAAATAAGCAGGTTATAATTTTTTTTTTTATTTCAATCCATTCTCACCTATGTGAAACTAGGGATAGATCTCAAAAATTATGAGAAATATCTTCATAAAAAAAGGGCCCAAGATTCCCTAACTATGCATATTACATTATCCCTAACGCATTTAGTGGTTTATCCTAACTATGAGGAGGGAAAAATATTTCCTTCCTATAGAATTTACCCTCTAGATTTAGCTCCAACCACTCTAATGTCTCATGATGTAGCTACCCTACTAATCAAGCCATTGGAAGCATTTGCATAATTTCCAAAGTTACAATAAGGAACAACAAATAACCTGTTAGCTTTTGAAGCTAAATACTAAAGATAAAATAACCACAAGATCTAAAATAAAGTTGCAATATGAAATATAAGATAATGAAAATATTCTAAATATATAAAACTCATAAATAACTTCAACAATAACTCATAGAATTGCCATTAACAAATGCTCACGAAAATTGTATCTCCATTGAATCAAGATCTCAAGTACCTATACTTACATACACTCTCATACTACAATATGTATCTTACACACTCTCACACATAGATACATATATAATGGAATGTGACTCTTCATATGGAGCACCCTTGGCCTTCACTCTTCTAGAGACTCTTCATCTTCCTATTCTATGGACTCATGTGCACATGGACTATTATGCACATTTACATTACCAAAATACTTTGCACACTTGTGCATTTATTACATTGCATAAAGTAAATACTCACACTCTAATCTAGGACACTCTCCTAATCTAAATATGTACCCAAGGTGGTACATTAGCATGTACCAAATAATGTAATATATTCCAACACCCCCATGTATTACATTATTTGGTTATTGAAGACTTTAGTCTTCAATATGGTTCTTCATCTATAATCTTAAATTTATCTCTTTAAGATCAAATTTTTAATTTGCACAAAATGGTTCCTATAGGAACATTTTCTCTTTGCCTTTGTCCTTCTTATCATAAGTCTTCATCTTGACCTGGTTTCTTTTCTTTGTCTTTGAATTTTGTTTTCATCTAGAGTAGTCAATCATTAGATAGCCTTGTTGAACAAGTGATCTAATAACATCTCTAGTCCACTTTTGTTTTTCTTGCTCTTTAAATAACCTTCTTGCCTGTTCTTCATGTCTATATCCATTGTTAGTAAAGACTTTAGAAATAATCCTTTGAAATATACATTGTAATCTGTATGTTAAAACCTTCTCAAATTTCCAATAATATTTTTCCTTGTAATAATAGAAAGTAGATGAATGAGATCCTTTTCCACAATAGTTACAAGGATGTAAATCCCAACAATCAACTTTTTCATGACCTCCTCTATTACAATAAGTGCATTTCAAGTTTTCTTTTGTTGTTTTGGAAAATTTAATTTCATCTGTTTTCTTGATCAACTGATATAACCATGTGTGTATAGTTGAAGCAATCCTTCCTTTGCTTCTTTCATACATCTGTAAGAAGTTCTCTTGTTCTACATGTTTTGCTATATTTTGAGAATGATTCTTGAGTTTATTCTCAACATTATAATTATCATCAAATTCTTCTACCATATTGTTAGAAGATGTCTTTAAAGTATCTGTTCTTGTCAAATTGTCAATTTGTGATTTCTCAAAAGTCTTTTTAAGCCATATTGGTTCTTCTCTTCTACTCATACTTTTTATATTGTGATTATCCTTTGAATCAAGTATGTCTCTATGCCATGTTGATTTCTTGAATCCTCTATACTTAATAAGTTCTTCCATTGTTAAAGAAATCTTCCTGGTAACTTGCTAGTCTTAAAGGTGAAAGACAATTTTGATAAAATTTTCAAATCTCTAAACCTTTGAGGTTGACTACCTTATGACTCCCTAGTTTTGAATATATTGTTTTTCTTGATAAAATATTTTCAACTTCTGAATTTTGAATTGAAAGTTGAGTATATGAGCAAATACTAATTTTCAATTCTTCAAGTTCTCTACTCTTTATTTCTCCTTAGTTTTGGGTGATAGACTAAGAACAATTTTTCAATTGTTAATCTTAAAGTTGGCAACCTTTTATCTCCCTAGATAGACTTGTCAAATAATACCTTTTGAAGTAATTTCAATTTTTCAAAAACTTATGTTGAATTCCTTTTATCTCCCAAATCTCAAAAAATATAATTTATTTAATTCTAAATTTCTCAATCCTATGTTGGTGTTGAATTCCTTATAACTCCAAATTTAGAAATTTAGAAATTCTATAAAAAGATATTTGCAAGTTTTATATTCCTAATTTGATGTAGAAAACATTATTTCTCCAAACTTATCAAATTGCAAATATTTCAAATTATTTTGTAAACTCAAATAATCAAATTACAAAACTTCAAATTAATTCCTTCAATTCTTCAAATCAATTTTCAAATCTTCATAAAACTTTCAAATAACAATAATCAGGTTTCTAAGGTTTCAAATATTAATTCAATATCTTATCTCTCCAAAATAAAATAGTTTCACTTTAACCTTAGAAAATAATAATTTCATGCAACCTTATAACTCCTATCTTGAGCATATAATTAATTTCAAATAAAATGAATTACCTCCAATCTTGAGGCACAAATTATCTTGGTCAAAAGTGTTTGACCTTCTCTTAATTGGCGCTCCTTATTTGTTGTACGTATGGAGCTCTTGTTGTACTTTGTCTTGCTTTGGAAAGACCACTCTCTCTCTCTCCTCTTTGATTGGTCAAATGACTTCCAACCTTTTCAAGGCACTCTAATTAGACTCAAATATGTTAGCCCTATTGTTGTAATAGAAGTGGAAATAATGCAGACTTATTTTCTGTCTTGGGTTTGACCCTTCAACTCCTTTCTTTGGTGCCTCTTGGATGGCTCTCTTACATGAGATGAATGGAATATCTCCTCCTTACTTGCACTCAAACTTCAATCAATGTGCTTACTTGCTTTCGCTCCTATTTCAAACATTCTCTGAAATCAAACTTCAACTTCACTATATTTGGTACCTCAAATCATGCATCAACGTATTCACTACGAACATTTGAATTACTCCAAGCCTATTGATGTTTCACTTCTCATGTGCCACATGGCACTCAATCTCTTCTACTTCTCCAATTTTACTCACCTTGTTCTCCTCAGGTGTTTCTATTCCCCTTACAATGTAACTCTGCCCAGTTTGGTGAGATTATGATAATTTGGATGTTACACTTTACAAGTGTCTTACCTCCAACAGAGATTCAAACATCTCCTTTAATCTTGGTGCAATATTGGCACTTGGAGTTTTCCCTAGCTCATCCTTTCCAATGCTTTGTCTTCTCTATGCACATCCCTTCAATATCTTTTGCATGAAATGTTTCCTTCAATATTTGATGCTTGGAGTTTGCCCTAGTTCTTCAATGCTTTGTCTTCTCTACGTATGTTCCTTCACTATATTTTGCAAAAACATCTTGGTTACCTTCGTTTGAGCTCCTTGAGTGGAGCTATGGCATTGGAACTTTAGCTTGGTGGCTTCCTTTCATTTTTTTGGTGGTGGCTCTTCCTTGAGTGGTGGTGGCTCTTCCTTGAGTTGTGGTGGCTCTTCCTTGAGTTGTGGTGGCTCTTCCAACTCGATGGTGCTTTTACTTCTCCAAATTGGTGGCTCCTCCTTTTCTTGCACGATGGTTCCCTTGGTGTCTTTAGACACTCTAAAATTTGCTCTATTTTGAGCCCTTATTTGGTCTTCTATTTGCTTAGTAAATATGCCCTTATTTGGTTTCTTTTCACTTCAATAAATCTGCACTTTTATAAGCTTGTAAAAACAACATTTAATACTAATATTGTTTCCTCCTTATTTCTCCTTTTCAAGTAAGCTCTAACTTAGATCTTTGTTGTTTTATTTTTGCAGATTTTAGGACACAAATGCTACCACCTTATTTTTCTTGAAGACTCTCTATTTCAACTTCCTTTTTTTAGAATTTAATAAAGCTAATATGGTGCTCTCAAATACTTAATGTAGACTGGTTTTAATGCTTGAATAATAAACTTTTGTAGCACCAATATCACATACCTTTTTGGCCTCCTTTTGTAGCTAATCTCCTTGGTGATTTGATTCACCCTTTTGCTATCTCGAACTTGTAAATTTTGCAGCTTCACTTCCTTTCACTTTTCTGCTCTAAACTTATCAATTTTACAGCTCTAATTGCTGCCCAAATATCAACTTGCTCACTGTCCAAAAACTCTCTCAAATATACCCCGAAGTTCTCCAAAATGCAGCTCTCTCTTCTCCTTCTAATGCTGCCCAAAAATATGATTTTTGTGGCTCCAATTCTCCTCCAAATTCGTTCTTTCAAACTCTAAAATATGCACCTATTAGTGTTTTCTGAATGCTTCTCAAATTTGCAGCTCAAATATCTTGAAATTGCTACTTTCAAAATATGATTTCTTCTCCTTATCTTGCTGTCCAAGAATCTCCCCTATCTCCTTCAAATTGTTGCCTTATTTTACTTTCAAACCTTCCTTCAATTGACTATTCAAGGGCTCTTCAAAATCTACCCAAATATTCTCCAATATGCAGCTCTATATCTTCTTCAATTTGTTGTCCTGTGATCCTTCAACTTCTGCCTCAAAAATCAGCAACCTCCTTCTTTGCAAATCAGCCTTCAAATCCTTTATGGCTATCTTCAAAACTTTCAAATCTGGTGGCCTCTTCTAGCTTCTTTCTCCTTCAATATTCTTGTCAAATTATGACTTCAAATTTGGCCTCTTCCTCAAGAATATGAATGTCTTGAGGTCTTCAAAAACTCTTTCCAAAATTTGGTAAACTTCTTGCCAAATCCTTCTTCCTTTTGGGCTTGTTGTCGGATGGTGATAATTATCCCAAATTCTTCTTTTCAGGAGCTTCTCCTACTTGCAATCTTCTACCTCGAGCTTTATTCAAATCTCCTCCAATGGCCACTTCTTCAACTTTGTAATGAGGCTTTCTCTAGCCTTCTTATTCTTATTCAAATTCTCTTGAGACCTCTTCCCTTGGATCTTCTAATTATGTATCTCCTTGTTGTAGCCAAAATTGATACAACATGAATGTACCCATAATTTTAAAATTTTTAAGGTCTTAAAATAGGTCAACATTTTGTGATGTGCTAATGAATGAGTCAAACTTTAAATTTTTAAACTATCTCATGGATTAATACTTTAAACCAGACATCTTCCAATGCCTAGGTCATTCATTTCAAAAATAATGTTGTCATCATCAGAGTTGGTCATCCTCCATTAAATGAACAAAATTACATGGCCATATTGCACCCTTAAGTAGCTTAAAAAATTTCCTTTTATTAAAAGTTAAGGGGTTCCCAACCTACATTTTTTTAAAATAATTACGAGCTACAGATCCAATCAACCAAATTCAATACATATACTTTTTCACTAGCAGATAATCATGGCAAAAAAAAAGGACAATTTGACCAACAAGAAGAAACAATCGACCAACCAATCCATCAAATAAAGTATTCGATCAATAGAAACTTAACACAACAAATTTTTGGCCAACGGTAAGAAAGCATCGACCGACATACAAAAAATCACTGCTAAAAGCAGAAATAGCAAAGTATTAAATAAAAAGGTCTTTTCGGTTGACAGTAAAGAGCGATCAATTGAAAAATAATCAAAGACATTCGATCGATAAAAAGTGATCTGCGATCGATCGGTTAACAAAAAGGTAGCTTCAATTGAGCAATGAAGAAGCCCAAATAAAAAATAAAAGGAACAGACCCTTCAACCGAACACATAAGCGAACTAGTAAAAAAATATAAGCAGCCAAAAAAGTCAAATCATTCGATTTAAATTTTTGCATATGACCAAAGAGAGTATTAGACCAACCAAAAGTTAAAAGTCAATATCAGATTGAAAGGGTATTTTGAAAAAAATGAAGAAGCCATCAACTGAACACGTGGTTTAAAGGTCATTGGCTAAATTTTTTTCTAATAGTTTAAATTATCAATTGGTCAAAGCTCATTTAAAATTAGTGATCAAAATCATTTGACTAATCAACCCTTCGATTGAATTTATGCTAATCATAGCTAATAATCAAAGTTAAGCAGTTGAAGAATGACATTGGTCGACCAAAGAGTTACAAAGATCGATCAACCAAAGTGACTATGTGGCCAAAGGAAGAAATTAAAATATTTTTAGTTGAAAAAGGACCAACAACACGATATCATTGGTCGAATGTATCATAGCCATCAAAATATTACTATCCGAATGAAATTAACGGTACAAATAAACCAAGCTAGATAAAGGTAAAATCAACATAAATTAGGTCATGCACCATTTAATTTGAATGTATTATGGCTTGTTGAATATTATTAAATTAATCCCCTCGATAAAGTTTGTACTAGGTTTTCACACAACATGAGTGTACCTTAAGCCACTCAACCGAAAAGTAGAGGCAAGAAGTAAAAAAAACATAGTTAGTAAGAACTAATTGACCAAAGGGAGATGAAAACACTTCAATTTTGTCTACCAAATATCAACCAAATAAAGTGCCACTTTGATCGCCAGAAAGATCAATAAAAAATGGTTGGAATTGAAGTAAATAAAAAAATCATCTATTGTTCGGATAACGATTAGTGATCATGATTACCTATGCAATATGGTATTGAATGACACATATCAATCGATTAACAACATGTGCATCTGAAGGATCACCAACCTGAAGAAGATCAATGTTACATTAGAAGTGACCATGAATAAATGCCACTAAAGGCCAATTAAGAGGTCGCATGACTGCAAACTCTACTCCAAATTCTTGTATCAATATTATGCAAATTCGTAGAAGGAAACAAACCATGACAAGATGATTCACTAACAAAGAGTGGGGTGAAAAGATAAAATAAGTAAACCAATTAATTGATAGGTATGGCTATGTCATAATCACTGAACTCTTTGTACTACATGAACAAAGATAGTAAGAGGATGTGAATCCTCATGTGCTAAATAAGGGGAGGATAACCCATAAATTAAATGACATAAATAGAAGATCAGATTAACATAAAATCACCAGGTTGAAGTAAACCAAATAATTTTTATATCAACAAGACTCGTCCACTTGTCATCAACTAATAAAATAATCTATATCAACTCATCCTTTATATAGAAAGACATCCATTCTAAAAGTCCAAGTGATATTTTAGAGATGGATCAAAGTGTGCTATCAGTGAGCTATAGAAAGAGAGTTCTACATTTCAAGAAGATTGACTGTAGAAGAAAAAAGAGGCACAAAATAGGAGGTCATCTACATAAATATCTCATGCTTCGATTGAATATATTTAAAGTATCATCACTCTGATGGAGTATAGTTATGGAAGCACTATGTTGTTGGTTGTTTCCTTAACTTGTGTATTTCAATTCCTTGTTCTTCACCACCCTCGCAGAGGTGCTGATACATCAGGTTTTTGTAATGAAACCTTGCTTACCAAAATGTGAGGTAACCCTCGTGTAGTTGAAGAAAGCCCCAAATATGATATAATACATCTAAATTCTAGTAACCTTCTCATTCAAAGATATCAATGCATGCAATGGTGAAATATCAAGCCATAGTGACAAATATATGAGAAGGTATGCAGGATCTTACTTCAAAATAAAAAAATTAAAGCTGCAAGCAACAAAGAGAAGGTGGATGATAACGAGGTAGGAATTCAGCCAATTTTGATAATGTATTTTATATTTGAATCATATAGATAACAGACTATACAAAACCTAGCCGATGACAAGGTAGAATATGGCACGAAGAGGTGGTGCACTTATAAAATCTTCCTGGTTCCACACACGAAAATGTATGAGGACTTACATATGCCTCCTTCTCTAGGTCTATTTCCTAGAGGGATCCCTTTTGCTCTCATATGTTACAAAATTTGTTCAATGTACCTGTGGCCTTGCAAGCAATGAAACAACAACACACATTTAGGTGTCCGAGATTGCCTCCCCAGATGAGGTTGTTAGTAATAAAATAATGTAACAAAAATATGATGAAACTATGCCATGAAATCATGTAAATCTATGCTAATGATATGAAAATATACAAAAATAGAATAAAATATGCTATGTCTAAAACCTAAGCTAAGCCTACGGTCCACTGTCCAAGACAGGGGTCGCTAAGGTAAACCTTGCTCTATTTGCCCCAAAGCTATGGGTCAAAGCCTGTATCTGATATCAAAATAATAGGTGTTATGCTCTTCAATTCGTCAGGGCTTTGTTGTACACATGATCTCAAAAAGAACTCTCCAAGTCTTGAAAGCTCTCCTCAAAAATATGTCTCGATGATAGCAGATTAAAATATGTCTCTCTATATCTCCTATCTCTCTTGTCCTCTCTTAGATAAAAGATGTCTTGGTGCTCTTAGGCTTGCACCTTTTATAGTGTGAAACCCTAGGTCTATGTCCAAGCCCTAGGAATGAATTTCTCATGCATAGTGTAAGTTAGCATGAGAAGATTTTGTTCTTTGTTTATTTTTGAAGGTCAGTTAACTGAAATCTAACTACCTACTTGAGTCTCCTATGCGAATTGGTCATTAGCATGAGAAGCTCTTGTCATTTGTTTATGCTTGAAGGTCAGTTAACTAAATTTTAAATACAAACTCAAGCCTTCTATGTGAACTCATCATGAAAAGGAATATAAAGTTACTCCCGCTCACCTTTATTACATGCAGACTACCACTTCTGCTTGTGATTAGTCTTATTTGTCAAAAAATTGTTTCTTATGGCTTAGCCACTGTCGTCTGTAGTGGCTAATATCTGGTCATTGTCATCTACAGTGGCTAAGGTCTAGCCACTCTAGTCTTGAGCAGCTAAGATCTGGCCACTCTTGGCTTGAGTGGCTAGACTTGGATGGCTTCTAAAGGCCCCAAATGAGTAGTGAGAACCACTATTGATGCTTGGAAAGTCTAAGATTATGTCTTATGATCTTATGAGTGTGTCTATGTGAGAAGATCCCCTAATAATGATATGATTTATGTGTCTATAGATGCCCCTTTTTGCGACACGTTGTGTGGAAAACACAACGTTGAGAAAAAACATATACATTATTTGTTTGTAGGGTGTATGATGATAAATGGTCTGATCAACTCCGGATGGCCCAATCTTGCAAGATGGTGTGCATCCCTTAAATCATTGCATCAATTTTTAGAGGACTTAGCTCAATCATGTTAAATTGCACTCATTCCTCAAACTCAATCAGGTATCTTTAGCTACTACAACAATTTCGATCGGTAGGAGAGCTACAATTGAAGATGTCATGTCTGCTTACGTACTCAGCAAACAAGGGAAATTTGTGATTATTGTATACTATGATCGAGTGATCTCTTGTTGATTTGGATTATGATTATGTTAAAGTTTTGAACTACTTCCTCACACAATGAATTGGTGAAGAAATGACAATGAATGAAGTGACAAGTCGCTTGACCAATATGACTAATCTAGTTCCTTTCTTGCATTTGTTGATTTTAATGGGCAATCCCACATCCAAGTGTGATTCCAATTATTTATGATAATTATCTATCCTTATCTCAAGGAGTAGTAACTATCAATAGCCTTCTTAGGGAGTTAGGATGAGTGATTCTATTTATGTTTAGATTGTATCACTTTTGACTTAATTTTTTTGGTATCATAGGGGAATTAGGATGATCCTTTTGCACTCGTGGAGCAGTCCGACCATCTTGGTATTCTTCGGGATTGAAGGGTGGCACATTGTAATTCCAAAATGAGTTGTTTTTCCCCAAGTGGCCTTATGGTTGTCTACTCATCTCACCAAAATGCATGGAGCACAAATCATTGCAATCACCGAGTGGATAGAGTAGGTGAATGGATACGAGTCCTACCTGAGATTGTAATTTTATGTGATTTTTTTATTATTTTGAACATTCTGATGATCTAAAACCACCAAAGTGTGTTTATTTGTTGTTTTTGTGTGATCCCTCAAGGAGAAAATCGCTTATTTTGCTTTGTGTATCTGGCCACTATCAGGTACATCGGCCTCTCAGTTCCTGCCTATGGTCACTATTGCCTTGAGTGGCCAAGAATTTAGGGTCACTGACATCAGCAGCAACCAAAGCATAATTAAGGAAAAATAAATTTTGTTTTTCTAGGGTTTGACCTTTCACTTTCACTATTGAAGATTCGCTTTGGGAGCTCTGGTGTGACAGTGATGGTTGTGACTTTGAAACTTGTTGGTGCTAAGGACATGGCTAGGTAGGGTGAGACATCAGCTTCTAGAGGAGCTAGAGCTTCTCGGGTATTTCTCTCTTCAAAACCCTAGATCTCTTTTCCTTGTATTCTGAGTAAAACTAAACCTCACTAAGTAATGGGTAAACTGAACCTCACTAGACCTGTTGGTAATGAACAAATTTCGTATTCTTGATGGTGATCAACAATGTTCTTATTCTAGACTACTCAGGTTTGAAGTTCCTGTGGAACCTTCTAGTGATGGTGCAGGATCTATTGGATAGTGAGGATCCTATCATCTATGCATGGGGTAGATCACTATTGGCTCAGTGCTATGATGAGTTGTACCACATTCGTCGGTGAGGACGTGTCAAAATTTCCTACAGCTTGCTCCTACAGGTTTAGGGATGGGAGCATATTATGGTAGATCACCCTAAGGGGATCCCAACCGAGATTACAACTATTGATGCTCAAATAAAGTGCTATGCTACTTAGATGGGCATGAGATCATGAGGAGCATAAGAGTCACACTTTTGTAGGGAAGCTATCCCACTACACTAATGCTTTTACTAGACTATTGGCTGGATATGTTGTGTGGTGGCCTTACTATGAGTGTCCTGCTTGGGATGATTCAACTAGCTTTACAATTAGGACACGATACAAGCGATGGTTCGTTGGCTGTAAGATTACCATTCAAGAGTATTTCTTCTACTCTTGGGTTATTCATTAGTAAAAATTACAGTAGGATGTGCCCTTGATACTGTTCTTGTATAGATGCCTCACAACATAGGACATACCTCCATGGTAGATCATAGAGCTTTTAGATGAGGAGGATGCCCCAGATGTTGACCCTACAGTGGCTAGGAGAGTTATAGAGGCCTACACTCAGTGGTGGGGTGATCAAATGTGGCATGGAATTAGTAGCCTAGGGTGCAAGGATGATGATAGGGATGATGGCACAGATCTAATAGGACATAGAGTCTGAACTAGGACCGAGGTATGGGGCCAACCAGTAGAGCAGGTGGTAGTGGAGGATCTTGATGATCCTAAGGAGGAGGAGGAGGAGGAGTTAGAACCCGAGGAGAGAGACTCTCCTCTGAGAGCACAACTACATGAGGTCAAGGCTAAGCTTCATGCCACTAATATCTAGGTATAGTGGCGAGATGCCACCATTGAGCAGATCTCAGTACAGATACAGGATCTATAGGTTACTATTGAGGGTGGCGATGTTAGGATGTAGTTTGTTGTTCCTCCTTCTACACCATAGGAGGCTCTAGTGGTATGTTCAGGAGTAGATGTGGGACATCTTAAGTCTCTATTGGATGATCATGAGGTATGAATCTGGGGACTTGTGGATCATGTTACCCTTATTCAGATGTAGCTCAAGAGGCATGGGATTATCCCTAAGGATCCAACAGGTGTGGATGATTTGTAGGTTAGTGGGTGCTCCACCTCAGGGTAGTCTTCTACCCATCCTAGCCAAAGGATATAGACTTAGACAGAGAGACCTACAGGCTCACATCATTTAAATCGTGACACCACCACAAGGGGAGGTGACACTAGAGGAGGTGATGCAAGGGGCTCAGGCCCGATATTTGACTGATGCTTCACTTGGTCCTTGATCCATTTTTGAGGTTAACTGATCTATATTACTGTAGCCCACAAGTATTTTTGTATATCCATTGGACTTGACACACATACTTTTATGATAGCTTTGCATTATGACTTTTTATGTGTATCATTTATTGCTCATGTTTTTGTTGTTATTTTGTTTTATGATATGATGCGATGGTGGTATTATGATGATTTTATGGATATGTTAGATGATAGATGATATTGAAGATACTTAGATGAATGTGTAGATGCCTATATGATTTGATGATATGATGTGATGTATTTTGATGATGAATAATGAATTTATGATCGTATGCAAATGGATATTTCCTATATGTTTTATTATGTGGTTTATGGATTTAATGACTTGTTTTTGTGAATACGATGTTATTGTTATATGCATGTTTTAGCTTTGCTTTAATTGTATGCATATAAATTATGTGATGGAATGGTATAAATGAACATGTATGCTCTAATAACTTTAAAAATACAGAATGCATATGAAATTATCAATATTAATGGGTGATACCACAGAAAGTAAAAAAATAATCATGAATTTAAATAATCACTCTTATCATAAGAATTGATAAAGTATTCATATGTGAGATGTAATGGTGTGTAATGTTTTTCTTAATAAGTTTCTATAAATTAAAAGATATAAAGTGGTCAGTGGTCATCTATTTACTATTCCTAATATATATGCGGTATCTGTCCTACGATGTTGATACCCCCTAATTTATAGAATCTTATAAATAAAGTGATGGTGTGAATGATGTTATGATTTTTTGCTATGTAAGAATTTTTTGGGACTTTTTGGAGATTAAAAAACTCTAGTCATCCTATCAAAAACTATCTACTTACCACTTAGACTTTTGAAAAGTAAGGCTTTTACCATGGACCTAGTTTTTCATGATCTCTGTGTGTGCATATGATTGTATATTTTGAGGTAGAACTCAAGAATTTCCTCCGATGTTAGGCGGAATTTCAGCCCATTGCTAAGATCAGGGATCCTCAAATGTTCATCTCATCCTTATGTTGGACTTAGTTGGATTATACCACTAGGCAATATTGGGTTAACTAAGCTAGCTCATCCACATTCAAGATTTATTCCCTTATATTTGGCTTTGGATATTTGCTCATATGTAGTGATGGAATCGCATTTTATTTTGATTGATTTTTTCTTTGAGCGAGGATTTTTGTAGTGATGATAATAACTGTTTATTTTTCTCATATGTAGTGATGAAAATCATTGTTTATTTTTGATTGATTTTTTTGAGCTTTGATTTTTTGTAATTTTTGATTCGGTATCGAATTATTGCTTTGAAATCTTGACTGTATGCTTGGCCTTTTGAATATGTAATTTTCTTTAGGATTTTTCTTATTTGATTTAAGCAAGGGATTTTGGATAGGGTAAATCTTGTCCTTTTGCCAATTCTCAGCACATTTAAACCGGTTGCACAGAGGGATAAGAAAGGAAAATCCTTTTCACTTAAGGTAACCTAGAATACTTTGCAACTTTCATATTTTCCTTGTACCAGCTAGGATTTTAGTGTTTCAATTAGTGACAGGATCTTGAATATCCAAGGAACTATCATAGATAGACCTTTCCTTCTACTAATTAAATTTGTTTTCCTCAAAAGTTGATAAGATCACTAGGTGTGGTTGATTAACCGAAAACCTTAATATATTATGTATAGCAACAAATAATGGTTGTGTTGAAAAACATAATTACACACGTGTGTTATTGGAGGTATGGATTTGTATGATTTGCACAAAAAACTATGGTATCACTTTTAAGGCTCTCATGACATATGCAATTGTAGTGGATATGAAAATGTAATGCAATGTTGTGGATGCAAGATGTGAGATGCAATTGTTTTTTGTATTTTTGATTTTATGTTGTTTTTGTATTTTTGATTTATTTGACCAAAGGGCTTATTATGCCTTTGGGACTTTTGGTTTTTGACCAAGTAGCATGAAGTACCCTTGGAGATTTTTTATTAAAGTTGACCAAGCAGTTTGTGTACCCTTGGAGCATTTTGAATTGATTTTGACCAAGCGACTTGAGTGCCCTTGGAGCCTTTTTTATTTGATTTTGACCAAGCGGTATGAACTACCCTTGGAGCCTTTGATTGATTATATTTGACCAAGCGGTTTGAATTACCCTTGGTGCCTTTGACCAAGCAGTATGAATTACCCTTGGAACCTTTTATTGTATTGTATTTGACCAAGCGGTTTGAATTACTCTTGGTGCCTTTGATTTGATTTTGACCAAGAAGTATGAATTACCCTTGGAGCCTTTGATTGTATTTTTGAAATTTTATGTTTTTATGCTTTGTTTTGTGTTTTTGACATATTTGAATGTTTTTGAATTTTATGGAATATTTGAATGTTTTTGAATTTTATGGAATATTTGAATGTTTTTTTTTAATTTTATGGAATATTTGAATGTTTTTGTGTTTTATGGAATGTTTGAATGTTTTTTATGTTTTATGTGTAGAATGCCTTTAAGTGAATGATATTGAGATGTTCAAGCTCTTCAACACCATATAATGATATAAGGTAATATACTCTAGGCCCAAATATCTGTAAAATCATGTATGGACTTATCTAGTTTACCATGAACTTATCTTGCAAATGCGGCGATAGATTCGAATTCTTCTTGTTTTATTTGAGCACTAGATCTCCCACCTTGAATTTCCTTAAATGGAATTTACTATTGTAAGCTCACGCAAGGTGATCTTGGTAAACATGAATATTCTCTAAAGCATTGACTCGACATTCATCAAGAAGCATCAACTAATAAAGACGGTCTTGTAGTGCAATTTCATCATCTATGAAGTTCTTTAATGCTATGCGTAGAGTCAGACTTTCTAACTCTAGCGGCATGATGGCCTCAATGCCATATACTAGTGAAAACGGTGTTGCCCCAATGGGCGTTTGTATACTAGTTCTATATACCCATAGTGCAAGAGGTAACTACATGTGCCAATCCTTGTGATTGTCCTGCACCGTCTTCCTCAAAATAGAGACTATTATTTTGTTTGAATCTTCTGCTTGTTCATTTTTTTATGGATAGTAAGGCATTGAAAAACTATGCTGAATATGGTATTTTTTCATCAAAGCATGTAAATTTTTGTTCTTGAAATATGGCCCATTATTCGATATTATCACGGTGTATTGCTGAGTGTGAAAGCACTTTCACATGGACGGTTGTAAAGTTAGCAGACGAATTCTGAGGGATTAAGGATCCCAAAGATGCCATGGTGTCTGTAAATCTATTCAACATACGAGGGATTGCCTCGATGTCGTACCATTCTAGCCATGCTAGGTATGTGTCAAAAATTTCCTTACAAGTCTTCAAGAGTGAGCACCTGCATTGGAATAGTCCTTTGACATGTTTTACTATGGGCAAGGAGTCACCAACGATATTCAATATTTTAATACCCATTGCTATGGTTTTTTGGAATCCTAGGATCAATGCTTCATATTCTGTATTATTGTTTGTACATGGGAAGTCTAGTTTAAATGATAAGGGTAATGGAGCATCTTGTGGTGTGATAAAGATAATCCCTGCTCCACCTCCTTGTTCCCACTTCGAATCATCGAAGAACAATGACATGCCTCTTTCTTTCTTAGATTATTCAAGTTCTAGAAGATCTAATAATGCAAAGACCGCATCATCAAACAATTCTATAGTGAGAGGCTTGTTATCTTGAAGAGGCACTTCTACTAATTGATCTGCTATGACTTATCCCTTGATGGACTTTTGGTTTATAAAATCTAGATCAAATTATATCAATAACATGATCCACTTTATGGTACGTGTATTATGATATGTCTTGCTCATCATGTATTGCAAAGGATTCTATTTTGATATGACGTAAGTCATATGGCTCAACATGTAGTGTCACAACTTTCAAGTCGCAAAGACCACTTCTAAACACAACTTTTTGACATACGCATATTCTAGCTCATAACTCACCAAGGTGTGACTAATGTAATATATGGCTTGCTCTTTGTCTTGTGCATTATTTTGGGCTAACATAGTACCCAATGCGAAATCATTAGTCGATATATATAGTAAAAATGATATGTATGGCCTTGGTGGAGCCAATACTGGCAGTATTGCCAGATAAGTCTTGCTCTCTGCAAAGGCTTGATGGCATTCTTTGTCCCAATGAAAGGGGACTTCCTTGTATAGCAACCGATAGGCCAGAATTTATTTGATAATTACACAATGAATATTTTGATGGATGTTATCTTGCCTTGTAGGCTCTGCAATTCCCTAATAATGGTAGGGACGGCCATTTCTAGTATAGCCTTTACCTTTTCAAGATCAACTTCAATGCCTCTCTTGGATAGGATGAATCCCAAAATATTGCTAAAAGTTACACCAAATACGCACTTCTTAGGATTCAATCAGACATTGTACTCTATGAGGCAATCAAAGACTTGTCTAAGGACTTCAGCATGCTCTTGTCGTAATAGGGACTTGGCTAGTAAGTCATCCATGTAATCCTCTAAGATTTTATGATTATAGTCATGGAATATGTATGTCATGGCCCACTGATATGTGGCACCAAATTTTTTTATCCTTGTAATAGAATGTTCCCCATGAAGTAATGAAAGCAGTTTTATGTTGATCTTCAGGTTTAATCTGTATCTAGTTGTATCCAAAAAACCATCCATTAGGGAGATCATTTCATGACCTACGGTTGCATCTACAAGAGTATCTATGTTTGGCAATGGGAATGAATCCTTTGGTGTTGGCCTATTTAAATCTTTGAAGTCTGTGCAAATACAGATTCATTTGTTAGGTTTCCCATGGGTACCATGTTCGACACCCACTTAGGGTAGTCTATAGGAACTATGAATACTGCATCCAATAGTTTTTGCAATTTGTTTTTCACCATCAAAGTGATGGTTGGATGCATTTTACTTAGCTTTTGCTTTACTGGATTCTTCATGGGATCCAATTAAAGGTTGTGAAAGACTAACTTTGGATCTATCCCTGGCATGTCTTTATAAGTCCAAGCAAAAATATTTGGCCTCTCCTTAAGGAGAGGAATTAGGATGGTTTGTTCCTCTGGAGATAGAATTTCTCTGAACTTGAATTTCCTTGGTTGGTTAGGATCATCGCTGATATCCACATAAAAATTTGCTCCTATTGCCATATGTGACCCATACTCTAGTTGATGAGGCATGGGTATCAAATGAATATCATTGACGAGATTCACAGGACCTACTAACTTAGGTTCCAAACAAACATGGAAGACGTCATATGCACAACCTGACACAAAATGGAATGGCTGTAACATCTCTTCATTAGGGAAGAGCTCTTCTGGCTCTATTGATGAATCAGCATGATCCCAATCAATAGCCTCTATATCAAGATGCATTGACTTGGTAGGATCTACCTGATTATGAAGTGGAGTGGTCAAATCAATGGAGATCATGTTGATGGATGGGATGAAGTCTCTAGGACCACATGGGTGTGATCTTGTCTTAGGGGTTTCCCTTCCATACTCTCGATGAGGTTATGGAGGAATGAGAATTTCTAGATCTGGCCCATGAGTAGAGCAGACAATAGAATCATTAGGCTCTAATTGCTCTTTGAATGTCTATGGAGGGGTATTGACCATTCGGTGAATGGCAGCTAGGTCTACAGGTCTTCCCAAAAATTAGAGACAAGGTTCTATAGCATGGAGTGCCGTCTCCCTCTCTACTAGCTCATTCACTTGTCATGAGTTATAAGGTCCAAGATAAGCCATCTCGATCTCATCCTCAAACTCATCATCACTTATCTAGAAACTGTTAGCATTGGTATGTGGCCCTAATACAAGGGGCTCATGTATTGGCTCCAAGTAGGCCAATTCTGTTTCATCCTCATATTCTTAGTAACTTATAAAGAATCCATTTGCATTTGTCTCTTTTCCCAAAGTTAGGGGTTGATGGCTTAGGCCTAAGTAGGATCTTTCTGTTGAGTCTTGTGATTCATAGTCACTTTTATCTGATGTATATCCACTCTCATCATGGATGGACCATGTGAATATTTGTAAATATCAAGGCCTCTGGTAGGCTAAGCCAAGTTGTTCCTCATCATCACTTGCTTCATATCTATTCTCCTCATGCCATGAGTTGAATCCTGTTGGGATGGAATCAATTGAGATGTTTGGATGATAAGTTTTTGGAGGCAGTATGTTTACCATGGCCACTTGTTTGTTGCTCAAATTTTCTATTCTTATACTTAATCTTTCCAATTCTGCTGCAAGAGAGTCATCTTGACCTTCGCTATAATAGCCTAAGCCAAATCTATTTGAGGGAAGATGATATTGTGGCTCGTATGGCCGCATACGCCCCTGCTCATATATGCCAAGGCCATAGCCATGCGAATGGCAACACTCAAAGTATCTTAGAGCAAACTCGATGTTAGAGAGGTAACAAACATTGAATGTGAATAATTTGTCACTATCCTCTTCTATATCTGAAGACTTATGGATGTAGTCCAGGCTGACATAAAAAAAATTAGTTTGGTTGAGAGGGATTCCAAGTGGAACCATTGTTCCTACTGGCGGCCTCAAGTCCTTAGGCCTTCCCATGTCTTGTGCAGACTCAATGATAGGTGTAAATATGATGTTCTACACAAGGTACTTCCCTATGTCTATGCTTTCCAAGTGTATTGATGCATGCGATGTGGATGATCCTACGAATGAAACTGGCGAAGAAAGGTGATAATAACTATCTTCATCTTGATATTGAAGATCTTCCTATTCCATAGGACTTGGCATTTCAACAATGGCTACAATTGGCACTTCCTTGGGTATTTATTCCTTAACTAAGGGCACTGGTAGCTTCTGATTATCTTTTGGTTTTGATGGTGATGGTACTTTAGAATCATTGACTATCTTGAGTGCACTAGGAGGTGCTGATGTGCATGGGTATTTTCTTACCCCTTTGTCTTTGTTATCCACTTGTGTGGTTGAGGATGAAGGCACCACGTATAGGTGAGTAGAAGGGATTATGAATTCTCCCAAAATATCCACCTGATTGACATATTTAAAAGGCTTTTCATCAGCCATAACCACATAGACTTTATTCTCATGCACATACTTGACACACTGGTGCAAGATTGAAGGCACACACTTCATGGCCCTTATCCAAGGGTTCCCTAAGAGGATGTTGTATTGCATAGCTCCTTCCAAGACATGACACATCATGGGGATGGTCTTGTGCCCCACCTTGATGGGTAAGACTATCGTTCCCATAGTATTGCATAAAGCATCATTAAAAGCTATCAATGTGTAAGCTCTTGGAATGATATTGGACTTGGGTATCTTGAGGTGCTCTATTGTAGTTATTATGATAATATTTATCGATGAAATTGTATCGACAAAGACTCTCTTGAAATGTAAGTCATTGATTTCCACTATAATGTTTAGCGAAGGGTCTGGTAAGGTAGCAGGAACTATCTTAATCTCATGATCATAGAATCAGATTACAGGTTCCTGGAATTATTGTACTTGTTCCACAAAGTGAGTGAATGCATTTGCATCTTGTGGTTGAAGCTCAATTGTTATTAAAATCTATATTAGAGACTTCGTATGCTTTGGGGACTATTGTATGAGCTCATAGATGGATAATTTAGTTGTAGTTGTCTATAGGTTTTTCTCTAATCTACTATGAGTAGTTACCACAAGTCTTGTTGGTGGACTTGGAAGGTTGTATTGCCTTTACCTAGGGGTAGCTGGGATGTTCATGGGAGCTGTAGGTAGTTGCGGTTGACCATACCACCTAGTCCTTGTTGCTATGTTAACAATATCAACCATCCCCATGCATCCGTGGGTAGGTATATCAACTGGAACCTAATTGACTTGGGTCCCTTGCTATCGAGGGGTCTCATGATTGGGCAATGGGTTTTTGTATATACCCATGTCTCTATTATCAAGATCCAATGGGTTGTCAACTTTGAGTTCTCTCGCCTCAATCATATTTTGCACTTGGTGCTTAAACCTGATGCAAGACTCAATGTCATGCCCCAGTATCCCGTTGTTAGTCTTACAATGGCACTGAGAGGGGGGGTGAATCAGTGTAGTTCTTTAAACTTAAATTCACAGCTCTTAAAACTAAAATAATGAAACCTTAAAACCAGATAAAGCAAGTATCACAAGAGAACATCACACAACACAAGATTTTAACGAGGTTCACCAATTTGGCTACTCCTCAAGAATGACTTCTTGGACTACCATCCAAATCCAGCCTTTGCAAAGCACCAACTTTACAATCAATTTACCAGCACCAACTGGAAGGAGCACCAACCCCTTATTTATCTGCACCAATAGAAAGGAGCACCAACCCCTGATTTACCAGCACCAACTGGAAGGAGCACCAACCCCTGATGCCAAGCATCAACTTGGACTTCAATTCTGAAACTAGAAGATTGATAGTAAGATACCTTTGCTTTTGCAAGACCCTGACTGGTCTTCTTCACCTTTGCGCTCTCTACGCACTCTGCTCTCTCTGTGCAATCACTTCGCACACTCTGCTTCATTACAACTCCACTTTGCGTTCGTCTTCGCCCTTTGCACTCTCTATGCTCCTTGCTTTCTCTATGCAATCATAGACACTTAGGACAATTCGACATGACTCTTCACTCACTTTGCACACTTCGCCATCATCTCACCACTTCTGCTCTTTTTGCGCTCTTACGACCACATTTCACACTTCGACATGCATTCGACGACTTATCCAACTTCATTACAATTCTCCAAACAACCCTCCTTTTATAACAACATTTTCATGATGAAAACCCTAATCTTAGTCGGCTTGCATAACAATTGAAAACCCTAAAATTAGTCGGTTGTTCATCGGTCTTCGTCGGCTTCAACTTAACCACGAAAATACAACATGTCGCGATATCACGACACTTTTTCTCTCTCTCTTTCTCTTTGCTTTGGCCCATAAAAATACAACATGTCACGATATCGTGACACTATTTTCTCTCTCTCTTTCTCTTTGCTTTGGCCCACGAAAATACATGTCACGATATCGCGACACTATTTTCTCTCTCCTCTTTCTCTTTGCTTTGGCCTACGAAAATACAACATGTCGCGATATCGTGACACTATTTTTTCTCCTCTTTCTCTTTGCTTTGGCCCATGAAAATACAACATGTCGCGATATCGCGACACTAATTCTCTCTCTCCTTTCTCTTGCTTTGGCCCATGAAAATACATGCATATCGCCACACTTTCTCCTCTCTTCTTTTTTCCACATGTCAGGATATCGCGACACTTTTTCTCTCCTTCTTCTTTTTTCTTGTCAGGATATCATGACACTTCCTTTCAAGTCTTCTTTCTTTTGTCATGAAATCGTGACACTTCACCTTTAGAGTACTTCTTCTCTGCTTTTGTCATGAAATCGTGACACTTCCTTCGATACTTCTTCTCTCTTTTGTCATGAAATCATGACACTTCTACCTTCGAAGTCTTCTTCTCTGCTTTTGTCATGAAATCATGACAGTTCTACTTCCGTACGCTTCCTCTCTTTCTTTTGTCGAAAATGCGACATGTCACGAAATCGTGACACTTTTTCTTTCTCTTCCTTCCTACGCTTTTCGAGTCGCAAAAATGCGACATGTCACGAAATCGTGACACTTTTTCTTTCTCTTCCTTCCTGCGCTTTTCGAGTCGCGAAAATTGTGACACTTTTTCTTTCTCTTCCTTCCTAGCCTTTTTGAGTCACGAAAATGCGACATGTCATGAAATCGTGACACTTTTTCTTTCTCTTCCTTCCTCCTTTTGAGTCGTGAAAATGTGACATGTCACGAAATCGTGACACTTTTCCAACTTACTTTCTCTCCTATTTTAGTCACGAAAATGCGACATGTCACGAAATCGTGACACTTTTCCAACTTACTTTCTCTCTCCTATTTTAGTCGTGAAAATGCGACATGTCATGAAATCGTGACACTTTTCCAACTTGTCACGAAATCGTGACACTTCTTCCTGCTTTCTCTTTTTCTTCCAACATGTCACGAAATCGTGATAGTTTTTCCACTTGCCTTTTTCTCTTCCAACATGTCACGAAATCGTGACAGTTTTTCCACTTGCCTTTTTCTCTTCCAACATGTCGTGAAATCGTGATAGTTTTTCCACTTGCCTTTTTCTCTTCCAACATGTCACGAAATCGCGATAGTTTTTCTTGCTTTCTCTTTCTCTTCCAACATGTCACGAAATCATGACAGTTTTTCTACTTTTTCTCTCTCTTCCAACATGTCACGAAATCGTGATAGTTTTTCTGCTTCTTCTCTCTCTTCCAACATGTCACGAAATCGTGATAGTTTTTCTAGCTTTTTCTCTCTTCCAACATGTCATGAAATCATGACAGTTTTCTTGCTTTGTATATGTCACGATATCGCGACACTTTTCTTACTTGTCTTTTTCTTTGATCTTTTGCAAATGGGCCACTTCGGTCTTCTTGGAAACTCACTGTCCATACTCTGAATAACCTTTGAACTCCTGTCTTCTGCATCTGAATAGCTTTTGAACTTCCTATCCACTGCATCAATAGATCTATCTGACTGTGTTGACAACAATGACAATACTGTTGCTGCACCTTGCTCAACAATCTCCCCCTTTGGAATTGTTGGCAACACATGTGCACTTTCCTGTAACTCTTCTCCCCCTTTGACAATAATACCAAAGGGCTATTGCAGACTCCCCCTGAGTCCATGCACAACATTCTCAGGCACAATTTATTACACTTAGAAAAAATCATGAACATGAGCAAAAAGATAATCAAATACTTAAATGCTCCCCTTGAGAATGTGATCCCTATAGCTAGTCAATTCTTGGGAAGTGTGACCACTCCCAATTTATTACGAAGGTACTCTTTCTGTCATCTACACATCCTGCCCAATCTGCATCTGAATATGAAATAAGGGTGAAGTCTTTACCTTTCGGATACCATAACCCATACTCCATAGTACCCTTGATATTATAGAAGACTCTGTCTCTCTACTGCACTGACTGGTGGACCTCTCTCCACTTGAAGAATCCTCACTCAGATCTATCTTCAACTGTGTTGGCTGCTGGATCTCTATCCATTGAGACTCTGTCCTCTGTACTTTGTCACCTCCAAAGCTCTGTTAATGGGCTTACTAAGAACCTGCTCAATAGGCTCACACAGAACCTGCTTAACAAGCTCACATAGAACTTGTCCAATGCTGAATAACAAGCTCACATAGAACCTGTCCAAATCTACTCCAACAAGCTCACTAAGAACTTGCCCAAATCTGCTCTAGCAAGCTCACCAAGAACTTGCCCAAATCTTCTCTAGCAATCTCACCAAGAACTTGCCCAAATCTGCTCTAGAAATTTGTCCCAACATTGTCCTCAAATCTGTCCCAACATTGTCCTCAAATATTTCCCAAAGGCCTTCTTCAAAGGCTCAATCAATCATGCTCAAGTAGTACTCAAAATGAACTCAACAATGAATGACAGTCTCAAATCAAATCCACTTCATAGAAGCATAAAGAGAATTGTTAGAGACTTAATATCTTCTAACCTCAAATCTCAACTCAACATATATTGATGGAATAATTTATTTTATAGAACTTTAAAAATCACTTCACACATAACTTGACTAGGCTCAATCAAATCTACTCAACCAATCACCTCAATGAACAACCCTTTATCACAAACCCTAGTCGAAGCATGTATCAACCAACTCAAAAAGTTTTCAACAATGATCAACCACAAATATCACATAACAATGATACTCATGTTCTTATCAAACCCTAACTCAGGTTTTTCAACCAACTAATGGCTTCAACAACAATGCTTATAAAATAAGGTTTAATAACAACTCTCAAACCAGAAAACCTTGAAGCATTAAACCAATCACTTTCAAAAAAGAAACCACAATCAATCCTTTTTACTCCTGTCACATGAGTCTCCTTGGGATTAGCCTGAAATCGTGCTACCATGCATACTATGCTCGGGGTGCCTGTTTCAAGCCATATATCTTCAACTTACAAACCAAGTTGGGATCATCACCAAGCTGGAAACCATCTGGCTGCTCAATATAAACCTCTTCTTCAAGCTTCCCATTCAAAAATGCTAATTTCACATCTGTCAAAAAATTGTCAAGTGACTCACACTTGTACCAACTTTTGTCCAACACTGTACCAACACTGCAATTTTACTGCCAACTCTGTGCAAGCATCAAACACAGTACCACAACACCAACCAAATCCCTTTTTACATTTTCAACTTGGTCTATGTTTTCTACAGTCACCGCTGGTCACACCTTACTTTCAACTGTTCGAATCAGGAGACAATATTTTGTTAAACACTTCACGGCCAACTATAGTGCACCTTACTCAAACTCATACTTCTGGACCTCGGATAGGTATGATTCACAAAGCAAAGTTGCTCATCTTGATGAGCTAAACATGAATCAATGATCAGACTTCAATATTTTTCACCACAACGTCATAATAGATCTAACAATCTTCACATCAATGTGTAGTTCAAATACCCACTGCTTTTATCGAAACACATATATGCGGCTAGAGCAACATTCTTTCACTAACCAAATTATCTGAACTGTTATAATCCTTAACTTTGGATAGTGGCAGTAAGAACCATCACCAGTACAACAATGACATATAGCAATACTACCAATAATGAGAACTCTCAATTTAATCACCACCCTTCACGGCACTTCCACAAACAACTACATGAACTGAAAACACACTTCGACAACTATACGACAACTCCCCCTAACTACTTGCCTTTCATCCTCAGAAACCCAAACAAATACATAGGAGCATTAAAATAAAACTTTAAGATTGCTCCCCCTGAGGATGTGCTACCTGGAGTTGCTTAGTGCAATAGAGGAGTAGTCTCCTTCAATCCAAGGAGACACGATTTCCTTTCTTCTATCTTTCTCCAAACTTTCTTGAACTCGGGCTTGGTTTTGACTTTTCTTAGCAGCTTCTGCATGTTTTGCACCTTTTGTGAACCACGAACATTTCTCTTGTGTGGTTGTCTCTTGTGCATCCTTGATGAATGATTATTTTCCTTTCTTTTATGTACATGATTTATTCCCTGTCTGTGTTGCATTCTTTGCGTCTGATGAAATCTACTGTTTTGCCTTAGATTAGATACAGAAGTGCTTGGACAAAACCTTGCTATGTGCCCATGACCATTACATTGAAAACATTGTACATAGTGTTCACTCAGAAACGCAGATGTATTTCTACCAGCATAACTCTTTGATTTATTATTCAATCCACAATAAGTTGCCTTGTGACCATACTGGTTGCATCTGAAACAATAGCCATTAAAAGTATTATTATGAATAGAGTGAGAGTGATAGAACCTCTTTTGTTGTGGCTGCTTTGTTGTAGATCTCCTTTGATATTTTCTTCCTTTTGAAGATTCAGCTTCAAACTTTTCTTGCTTCGATCCTTCAACAGTGAACTTCTTCTTCTCTGCAGAGTTGGAAGATGAAGGTTGTTCAGCTTCATATCCAAGACCACGCTTATCCATGGAGCTTCTTTGTTGGTTTATCATTTTATCTAGCAACTCTATGCTCTTCTCGAATTTGAGATTTGTATTGGCCTCTTCTAGTTGTTTCTTCAATAAAATAATCTCTTCCTCTTGTTTGCAGCAACCAATCTCTTTCTCATTGATCTGTGACCTGAGAGTTTCTTCAATCCTTTTGAATTCTTCTACCTGTACTTTCAACCTGGTTATTATTTCATTTGCATCATCAAGCTTTCTTGAGATTTCCTTATTCCTTTTTCTTTCTATCTTCAATTCATCCAGAGCTGCAATTAGTTCCTCTTTCAAATTTATTTCTGCATCAATTTCTTCTTCATCACATTTCTGTTCTTTTTTTGTTTCTCTTTTAGAATCATCCTCTAGGACTTCATTAACTTTCAGCATATATGCCTCTATGTTCTCATCGTTATTCAACTTTAAAGCTTCGACCTGAGCTTGATGTGTTTGTAACTTGACCTCCTTGATCTCATCGTCTCCTTCATGAATACTCCTCAGTTTGTCCCATATTTCTTTTGCCATTTTACAACTCTTGATCTTTACCAGTTCATTGTCTACTAATCCGCACCTGATAGCATTCCTTGCTTTTGAGTCATTTTCAAACAGATTCTTATCGACAGCATCGGTTGGAGGAGTGATGGGTATTGTGTATTCATTGTTTACTGAATCCCAGATGTCGTATCCCAAAGCACAAAGATATGCCTGCATCCTGATTCTCCAGATCGCGTAATTAGTTCCATCAAACAAAGGTGCTTTGTTTGATGAGAAGTCTTCAACCTTTTCTGGTTCAATTTTCTCTTCCACAGGAACTAAAACTGACTGAGATGCCCTTTTGGAGGAGGATATATTCTTCTTACCCATTGTGTACTAATCCAAGATCAACCCCGACTGATTTAGCCCGAGAAGGGAACTTGGCTCTAATACCAATTGTTAGTCTTACAATGGCACTGAGAGGGGGGTGAATCAGTGTAGTTCTTTAAACTTGAATTCATAGCTCTTAAAACTAAAATAATGAAACCTTAAAACCAGATAAAGCAAGTATCACAAGAGAACATCACACAACACAAGATTTTAATGAGGTTCACCAATTTGGCTACTCCTCAAGAATGACTGCTTGGACTACCATCCAAATCCAGCCTTTGCAAAGCACCAACTTTACAATCAATTTACCAGCACCAACTGGAAGGAGCACCAACCCCTGATTTATCTGCACCAACAGAAAGGAGCACCAACCCCTGATTTACCAGCACCAACTGGAAGGAGCACCAACCCCTGATGCCAAGCATCAACTTGGACTTCAATTCTGAAACTAGAAGATTGATAGTAAGATACCTTTGCTTTTGCAAGACCCTGACTGGTCTTCTTCACCTTTGCGCTCTCTGCGCACTCTACTCTCTCTGCGCAATCACTTCGCACACTCTGCTTCGTTATAGCTACACTTTGCGTTCGTCTTCGCCCTTTGCACTCTCTGCTCCTTCTGCTTTCTCTGCGCAATCACAGATGCACTTAGGACAATTCGACATGACTCTTCACTCACTTTGCGCACTTCGCCATCATCTCGCCGCTTCTGCGCTTTCTGCGCTCTTACGGCCACATTTCACACTTCGACACGCATTCGACGACTTATCCAACTTCATTACAATTCTCCAAACAACCCTCCTTTTATAACAACATTTTCATGATGAAAACCCTAATCTTAGTCGGCTTGCATAACAACTGAAAACCCTAAAATTAGTCGGTTGTTCGTCGGTCTTCGTCGGCTTCAACTTAACCATAAAAATACAACATGTCGCGATATCGCGACACTTTTTCTCCTTGCTCTTTCTCTTTGCTTTGGACCCTGAAAAGCTACAAATGTCGCGATATCGCGACACTTTTTCTCTCTCCTCTTTCTCTTTGCTTCGGCCCATGAAAATACATGTCGCGATATCGTGACACTATTTTCTCTCTCCTCTTTCTCTTTGCTTTGGCCCGTAAAAATACATGTCGTGATATCGTGACACTATTTTCTCTCTCCTCTTTCTCTTTGCTTTGGCCCACGAAAATACAACATGTCACGATATCGCGACACTATTTTCTCTCTCCTATTTCTCTTTGCTTTGGCCCATAATACATGTCGATATCGCGACACTATTTCTCTTCCCTTCTTGCTCTGAAAATACATGTCGCGATATCGCGACACTTTTTTCTCTCTCCTTCTTCTTTGTTGTCATGCAATGTCAAATCGTGACACTTTTCGAGTCTTCTTTCTTTTTTCGAAATCGTGACACTTCTGATCGACATTCCTTCTTTCTTCTTTTATCGCACTTCTTGTCATGAAATCGTGACACTTTTCGTCGCTTCCTCTCTTTCTTTGTCACGAAAATGCGACATGTCATGAAATCGTGACACTTTTCTTTCTCTTCCTTCCTGCCTTTTCTGAGTCATGAAAATGTGACATGTCACGAAATCGTGACACTTTTTCTTTCTCTTCCTTCCTCCTTTCGAGTCACAAAAATGCGACATGTCATGAAATCGTGACACTTTTTCTTTCTCTTCCTTCCTATGCTTTTCGAGTCGCGAAAATGTGACATGTCACAAAATCGTGACACTTTTTCTTTCTCTTCCTTCCTGTTTTGAGTCACGAAAATGCGACATGTCACGAAATCGTGACACTTTTCCAACTTACTTTCTCTCTCCTATTTTAGTCACGAAAATGCGACATGTCACGAAATCGTGACACTTTTCCAACTTACTTTCTCTCTCCTATTTTAGTCGTGAAAATGCGACATGTCTGAAATCGACAACTTTTCCAACTTGTCACGAAATCGTGACACTTCTTCCTACTTTCTCTTTTTCTTCCAACATGTCATGAAATCGTGACAGTTTTTCCACTTGCCTTTTTCTCTTCCAACATGTCACGAAATCGCGACAGTTTTTCCTCTTCTCTTTCTCTTCCAACATGTCATGAAATCATGACAGTTTTTCCACTTGCCTTTTTCTCTTCCAACATGTCACGAAATCGTGACAGTTTTTCCACTTGCTCTTTCTCTTCCAACATGTCGCGAAATCGCGACAGTTTTTCCTGCTTCTCTCTCTTCCAACATGTCACGAAATCGTGATAGTTTTTCCTGCTTTTTCTCTCTCTTCCAACATGTCGCGAAATCATGATAGTTTTTCTAGTTTTTCTCTCTTCCAACATGTCACGAAATCACGATAGTTTTTCTTGCCTACTGTATATGTCGCGATATCGCGACACTTTTCTTACTTGTCTTTTTCTTTGATCTTTTGCAAATGGGCCACTTCGGTCTTCTTGGAAACTCACTGTCCATACTTTGAATAACCTTTGAACTCTTGTCTTCTGCATCTGAATAGCTTTTGAACTTCCTATCCACTGCATCAACAGATCTATCTGACTGTGTTGACAACAATGACAATACTGTTGCTGCACCTTGCTCAACACCTATGATAAGGGAAAGATTGATCTTCCCTATATCCTTTTGGCTTAGAATGGTTTGGATATATAAGAGGTATATTAGGAAATCTGATCCTCCTAGCCTTGCTCAATTGATTAAAGATTGATTGTATTGATTTTGTTAGAGGCGTGAAATAACGAGACGACTTGCATTATCGGTTTCTTCCCTGATTATTATTTTGGTCGTAGTTGGCTGGCAGGGGATGTGATTGATAGTTTTGGGGTTTTTGTGCACCCCCATACTTGGGTGTAGCCAATATGACTTGATTTATTGGAGTAGGGTTGCCCTACTTCTGCTTGTACTTGTCATTCTTACCATTCTTGTTCCACTCCTTTTTGTTTCAAAGTTTAATGGTTCCCTCATCTACTTTTATTTCTTCAATGAGCTTGGCCTGTGCCAAAGCTTCCTCAAATGAAGGATACTATTGGAGTTGTAGCAAGAGGGAAATATGTTTAGAATAACTTTTGGTGAACATGCGAATGATCTCTTTTATGGGAATGGAGAATGATAATTTTTCCATGATTTTCTCCATCTATTCCCATAATCCATTATCGGCTCATCATCATACTGTTTCAAGTTGGCCAGGTCTGAAAGGTTCACCTTCTTCTTAGTACCAAAGGATAAATTCTTTAAGAATACGTTTACTAGTTGTTCAAATTTGGTTATGCTATGCTTAGGTAGTTGATTGAACCATTGAGTGACAACACCTGAAAATGTCATTATGAATATTCTTAGCATGAGAGCGTCATTGTCTTCAAGATGAAAATAGGCATTCATAAAATTGGTGACATGCTCTTGTGCATCCTCTTCACCTTTAAACTTCTCTAACATAGGCATCTCAAAGTTCTTAGGATATGGAGGGCTAGGGATTTATGGGTAGAATGGTTGGTTGTGTATTTTTCTCAATGTTGGTGAGTTCCTAGCTGCATCTTATTTCTCAAAGGTTTTCATATTTTCAACAAGCTCTTGAAATACCTTTGATGCATGAATTTCCTCCTATTTTAAGCCTATTTGAATTGGCAATGGAGGTAACTCTATATCTATTTGATTCATTCCATTTTCCTCCCTCCTACGAGGGGACTCAGGATTATGATCTTGGTTTGTTATGTTTTTCCTTTCCCCATGGTTTAGATTATGTTCATGATTTTATGGAGGATTTCATTGTAGGATATCTTATCTAGTGTGCCTCTCCTTAGGTGAGTCAGTGCATCTTGTTCTTTTGTGGTCACCACCATTTATCTATAACTTGTTAAGAGCTAGCCACTCAACTTGTTCTCTTAAATGTTGCTCATGTTGGTGCAAGAGTCTTTATCTTTTTTTCTCTTGTTTGAGAGCTTCCACTAGCTCTCGCTTCTTACATAATACATTTTCTAATCGCCTCATTCAACCATTTTGTGCTATCATAGAAGAATCATGTTTTATCTGACTCTGTTCTTGTTGTCTTGACTCACAAATTTCTTGAGGAGGTTTCTGATGTATTTGTACTCTTGCTAGCTAATGTGACTTGTTCAGTGTACCATTGAGTATCCCTATGATAAGACTCCATGCGTCTACTATGGGGTTGCTCTTAGATACCCCTAGACTGAGAGATGTGTTTAGAAGTCACATTTCATGAGCTTCTAGATGTAGAGTTCTCAGTATCTATAGTTCTTTTAGTTGGTCGAGTAGGAAATCGATCCAATCCATCTAATTGTCCTATTTTCCATGGCTGGTCCCATGGGGTGCTATTCACTCCTATGAGGTCATAGTATACGAGAATATTTCATTTTGTGTGAGGATTTTCTTCTATATGATTCCCATGACTAGATGTAGCTCTAGTTTCCTACCCTTCAGTAGGTAAACCTATTTCATATGTTTCTTGTGAGTCTTGAGGTGTTACAATTCTTGTTTGCCTTCTTGATGAAGAGGGATTTGTGGTAACATGTTTTCTCCATGTGGATGGAGATTTAGCAGTCTCATCATCCCTATGTGAAGAACGAGTCTAGAACCTTCTTTATAGCTATATGAGGAGGAAGCCCTTGAAGCTTCCTCACATCTTTGAGATGTTTTTGTGTGTTTAGAGGAGGCCCTTGAAGTCTCCTCATGTCTCCTTGATGAGGTTGGCTGTGAAGCCTCTTTTTTTTTATGTGATTTTGTTCCATGATGTGGTTATTTACTTGGGGTTTCTTGAGGAGATCCCCCAAGGGTTGAGTTATCACCCCTTAGGCCATCGAAGCTATATCTCACGGTCTTACGGGTAGGTCGTTCAATGTTACTACAACTTTGCCTATGGGTATGAGTTGCTTCTATCTCTCCCTCGATATCAGATCGAGGGTGCTTACTTCTTGTTTTGACCATGTTGTCTTATGAATTGATATTTTGAGTTGCAATTTAGGAATAACCACACAATACCAAGCAAATGTTTATCTTGATTATTGATTTGAGTGTGCCCTAAACTGTTGGGTGTGTTTTGATGTGTTTTTCTTTTGATTTCTTTGCTCTTGTTCTTGGATTAAGAATGAGAAGACTTATACATAGTGACAATCAAGTACACTCATGCCAAACATGATTTTCTCAAAAGAAGCTAGGGTACACCGCTGAAGACCCAATGGAGGGTTCGCCTAGCTCTTCCACTCTAAACCAATGATTGTTCCAACAGTGGGAGACAATTTGAGCACAAGTAACTTAGTATCACTATAAGTAAGTTTCTCAATCCATTTCTAGGAAGCTGTATGGGGAAATCCAGTGGAAGGAGATGAATTCCAACGTCACTGGACTGAATTGAAGGTTGGTGATGAAACCCAAATCTTCGATGTTTAAATAAGACATGTGTGTGTGGTGTTCATTTTAAGCTTGCATAACATAAAGTGGATCACATAGCAACAATGAATATTTCCTATATGCCTAAGTACAAAAATACATTTCATATTCAAAAAATATGTATGAACTACTATGATTTGTATGAGCGCACTTCACTTCATGCAACTATGGCCTCTAGTAGGGCCTCAAATCAAGCAAACAACACATAATGTCTAGCATGTTGGTTTCTAGGGCAAACTTTTTAGGCATAAGCCACTATTCCTAGAAATGCCTAGTGAAAAAATTAAAAGAAGATCTAATATATGTAAAATACTTAATTCTTTATCCTTTTATTCTTTCAATTTGCAAACATAAATGTGCTTTAAGTTCTCTATTTTAAACACACACAAGTAGACATAAAGCTGTAAAATATCAGAGAAGCTATACCAACCTTTGATCCAGCTCAGAGAGTCGGTGTTTTGACCTATGCTGCACTCTAGTTTTGGTTGTTTTTGACCAGAGCGACTGGTTCTTGGCCACTATAGCTCAGAGTGGCTAAGCTCTTTTGGCCACTGTAGCTCAGAGCAGCTATTTTTTGGCCATTGTAGCTTAGAGCGGCTAGACCTGCACATAAAATTAAGTTAGTATTTTAGCAAAAAATGAAAAACTAGTGGTGGTCCCACCATGATCTCCATCTACAGTGACCCTGGGAATGCACGCATCGACCCATTTTGAACCCTACTTGTAATGTTATTAAAACCCCAAGATGAAATAGAAGACAAGAAGAAAAAATATATAACATGAAATAACAAATATGGATCTCTTTATTGATATTGAAGCTCGGTTACATGTCAATCCCTCTTAGGGATACCCACTTTGATACTATAAGTTAAAAATATGCAAATATTTCCCCTTGCACGAAGAGGTGGTGCACTTATAAAATCTTCTCGGTTCCATACATGAAAATGTATGAGGGATTACATATGCCTCCTTCTCCAGGTATGTTTCCTAGAGGGATCTCTTTTGCTCTCATATGTTGCAAACTTCATCCAATGTACCTGTGGCTCTACAAGTAATGAAACAATAACACATGTTTAGGTGTCTGAGATTGCCTCTCCAGATGAGGTTGTTAGTAATAAAATAATATAATGAAAATATGCCATGAAATTATGTAAATCTATGCTAATGATATGAAAACATAAAGAAATAGAATAAAAGATGTTGTCTAAAACCTAAGCTAAGCCTGTGGGCCACTATCCAAGATAGTAGCCTCTAAGGTAAACCTTGCTCTCTTTGACCCAAAGTTATGGGTCAAAGCATGTATCTGATATCAAAATAATAGGTGTTATGCTCTTCAATTTGTTAGGGCTTTGTCGTACACACGATATCAAAAATAACTCTCCAAGTATTGAAAGCTCTCCTCAAAAATATGTCTCGATGATAGCAGATTAAAATATGTCTCTCTATATATCCTATCTCTCTTGTCCTCTATTAGATAAAATGTCTTGGTGCTCTTAGGCTTGCACCTTTTACAGTGTGATACCCTAGGTCTATGTCCAAGCCCTTGAAATGAATTTCTCATGCGTAGTGTAAGTTAGCATGAGAATATTTTGTCCTTTGTTTATGTTTGAAGTCCAGTTAACTAAAATCTAACTGCATTCTTGAGTCTCCTATGCGAAATGGTCATTAACATGAGAAGCTCTTGTCCTTTGTTTATGATTGGAGGTTAGTTAACTAAATTTTAAATGCAAACTCAGGCCTCCTATGTGAACTGGTCATGAAAAGGAATGCAAAGTTACTCCTTCTCACCTTTATTACATGCAGACTACCACTTTCGCCTATGATTAGGCCTGTTTATCAGTAAAGTATTTCTTATGGCTTAGCCAATGTTGTCTATAGTGGCTAAGATCTGGCCACTGTCATCTACAGTGGCTAAGGTCTGGCCGTTAGGCTTGAGTGGCTAAGATCTGACCGCTCTTGGCTTGAGCGACTAGACTTGGATGTTGAAAAGGCCCCAATTGAGTGGTGAGAACCACTATTGATGCTTGGAAAGTCCAAGATTATGTCTTATGATCTTATGAGTGTGTCTATGTGAGTATCTCCCCTAATCATGACATGATTTAGGTGTCTACAGTTAGATAGTGAAAAAATAAAATTATACTCTCGAGAATATAACCATCCTGATAGGAAACCTAAGAAATTAGGATTCAACCTATAGAAAATAATCGAACATGACCCCATGGAAAAAATGGCTAATAAAATGGCAAAAATGTTCAATACGATGAACAATAGATTATCTAGAATAGAGAGAAATAAAGATATCAATGGTGAATTTTCTCACCCTCAGGTTGACAGACAACAAGGTAACAATAGGCCACCATTCCAAAGGAATTTTTATAAAAAATGGAGTAATAAAAATTATGATGAGAAAAATAGAAATAATGGGCATATTTGGAAGAAAAAAGAGATAGACAAGGACCTGGAATTAGTTCCAAATCCTAGACCCACTATCAACTTAGTAGAAAACTTCCTACTATTCAACCTGTGATGCTCTTCATAATTCAGATTGCTATGGTATATACTAGTAATCCATTATCCTATAAACTTAAATGAGGAATCTGAAGAGGAAATCAAAATTAATGTGTGTTGGAATCTTGAAGATGAGTCTATAGAAAGGTTGTTTGAGGAGGATATGGATTCATATGCTTTGAATCACCATACCAAAATCCTAGCTGCAGAAAATACAAAAATCCTATAAAGAGGACATGAAACTAGGTATGATAAAATGAAACAAGGAAAGATAATCTCTACAACTCAAGAGGTGGAAGAACTTGAATCCAATGCCTTAAATCTAGGAAATAGGATTTTTCCTAATAAAATTGTTAAAATCTCAAGTAAAGAGACTAGAGAACATCCCATTATAAATTACAATGTACAAAAATAAAAAATCAAAATAATCAAAATAAAACTACTGCCAAGGTAGAAATGAATGAACCATCACCACATGAGGAATGTACCAAAATATGATGTTAATAAGATGGAATTTTATGCTAGTTTCGAGTTGAGTAAATAGAAGGTTAAAATTACCTTTAGTGAGTTAACGAATATTCAAAAATATCTAGAATAGATGTGTAAAGATTTTAGCATGATAAAAAAAAAAGGAACTCAGTCCTATAATACAATCAAGCCATGTGACCATGAGACTAGAACACCCTTATCTATCAGATAATTTTATGAGTCCCTTAGATATAATTTAGATAAGAGATAAAGGTATGTCATTCACAACTACATGCTAGATAGTGGTGCATCCCATAACATCATGCCTCAATAGATAGCAGACTAGCTGGACTTGATTTGTACTAGGGAGTCTCCACCTGTGTCAGTAATGGATAGTATGTAGATACCCTATGTAGTTATTATCATTGGCCTATTAGTCTTCTTAGATCAACATCCCAAGAAGGGTATAGTGATGGATGTTGTAGTAGTTGATGTAGACACTTTCTTCTCATTGCTATTAAACATAAATTGAATAGAATAATTAGGTGGCTCCATAAAATTGGTTGGTCTTATGCCACCATTCCTATTTCAGGAAAATAAAATGTGAATTTAAGGAGAAAACGACTTAACAAGTATTCAATGGAACTGGTAAGGCCAGATGACACCATGATTAATTTGGTTAATTTTGTAGAAGATAAAGGAATATGAGTATACTTAGTTTGGTATAATCCTTTCCTGGTAGAAGTCCCTATTGCAAAAGATATAGACCCTAAAACTAGAGAACTAATAGATGCAGAATATGGCAGAGTTCTTACCTAGGAAATGTGGACCATGTCCTTTTATGGGCTAAGTCTCATACAGGAGCAGGTGTTGGTGTGAATTTAACAAATATAAAGGAAAACTATCTTGGAATTCCTTATAGATTAGAATTTCCATGCACTAATAATTTTGATGAGTATGAAGCTTTACTATTAGGCCTAAAAAAATCTAAAGAACTAGGTATAAATTTCTTGATTGTGACTGGGGATGCTAAACTGATTATCCAACAAGTTAAAGGTAAGTATAAAACAAAACATCCCGGATTAAAATAATATAAATGTGTAGTCTTAGTAAAGATTGATAAATTATTGGCTTTTAACATCTCTTACATTCCCAGATAATAGAATCATATTGCAAATCTATTAGCTATCAATTCTTCAGGTGTAGACTATCCAAAAATTGATATGGAGTATATGGATATGTTTCCAACTATCTTTGTATACAAACTATCTATCCCTGATTATGTTGGATACCTACAAGTTTTCCAATATGATGTGGATATTAGGGATTTAATGAGCCTCCAGAATATGAACTCTAACATTATATGTGAGGAGGAGGATGAAGAAAAATTGAAACATATAATTGGAGAGCCAGTTGAAGTAATTCAAATCAAAACCAATAGAATTCCAAAGGGGTTAGTTTCTTTAGAAATCCTATTTGATGATATTGATAAATCCTACAAGCCACTTCTCAAGAAAATAGAAGCTGATGATGTGAAAATTAGAACAAAAAAGAGCCTAGATTTGTTAAAATTGATAAGGTTTTACAAAAAAAGAGAAAGAACTATACATCAGCTTTTTGAGAAAAATAAATAATCTTTTGCCTGGAGTTATGAAGACTTGAAAACATTTAAATCTGATGTCATGAATCAAATAATTCCCCTCAAATATGATGCTAAAAATTTTAAGAAAAAATAAAGGAAATTTTAATCCCACATTCCATCTAGTTATTCAAAAAGAAGTTCAGAAATTGTTGGATGCCAAAATAGTTAGAAAAGTAAGATTTTCTTCCTAGATAGCAAACTTAGTTCTAGTAAGGAAGAAAAATGGAGAGATCAACTTTGTGTTGATTTTTGGAATCTGAATAAAAGTTATCTCAAGGATAATTATCCCTTGCCTAACATGGAATAGTTTCTACAAGCTATAGTAGGCTCATCTAGAATGTCATTACTATATGGATTTTCAATATACAATCAGATTCAGGTAAATCTTGAAGATAGGTATAAAAATACTTTTATTACCCCCTAGGATACCTTTGAATATCTAAGAATGTCATTTGGATTAATGAATGTGGGAACAACATTCTAGATAGCCATGTATTTTACCTTTAAAGGACTAATTTTCAAAATAGTAGTTGTCTATTTGGATGACATAACATTATTTTCAAAAAATCCTAAAGATCATTTTGAACATTTAGCCACAATTTTTTCCATATGCAAAGAATTTGGAATATCCTTCAATCCAAAGAAGTATATATTTAGAGCAACAAAATGAAAAATCCTTGGTCACATAGTTTCTAAAAAAGGAACCAAAATTGATCCATCAAGAGTAGAAGATATTGCTAAGATACCTCCCCCTAAGAATCTGAAAGGATTCAGATCATTCTTTGGTAAGATTAATTTTGTAAGTTGGTTTGTGCCAAATTTCACTAAAATAGCTCAACCTATCAATAACATGATTAAAAAGGACGTTGAAATCAAATGGACAAAGGAGAATTTTGAATATTTTCAAAAAATTAAAGATGCTATCACCACTACCCTAGTCTTGCATTGCCTTGACTACTCAAATATTTTTAACATATATTCACTTTCTTCTGAAAATACCATTTATGCAACCCTTTCTCAAAATGATCATGAAGAGAATGAAATACCCATAGAATTAATGAGTATAGGACTCAAGGGAGCTCAATTGAGATAATAAATTATTGAAAAATAAGCACATGTGATTCAAGCACTAGAACATTTTCAAAGCATTTTTGGTTTAAACAAGATTATATGTTCTATCCCATTCACTGCTATAAAATATGTTTTCCCCAACATGAACCAATAGGAAATCCTCCTAGGTGGATGGTCAAATTTTTACAGTATGATGTAGAGTTTAAAGTTATGAAAATTATCAGAGGATAAGATCTAGCTAAATATCTCACTAAAAAATAAGGGGAAGACATGTAGTACATTGCCATAGTTGATGATATGCATGATATCAGAAGAAAAAATAATATTGAATACAAATGGTATTATGATATTATACTATATTTACAAACCCTATATTTTCCCAAAGGCATATCTGTAAATAAAATAAGGTCAGTAAAACAAAATGCTAAGAAGTATTACACCCAAGAAGGTAAACTCTATTGGAAACATCCAAATGGGGTATTATTGTTGTGTTTGCTTGAAAAATAGATATTAGGAGTGATAGAGGAATTTTATAATGGATTTAGTGGAGGTCATTTTTCATCAAAAGCAACTGCAAATAAGATCATGAGAGTAGGTTATTATTGGCCTTCCTTATTCAAAGATGTTCATCAATATGTAAGAAGTTACTATAACTATCAAGTATTTGTAGGGAAGAAAAAGTTAGCAGTAATGCCTCTCCAACTAGTAATCATGGAAGCACCTTTCACACAATGGGGAATTTGTTAGAATATTATTTTAATGTGCACTATGCCTTCCTTCAGTTTGACACTTATTTCCAATTTGAGTTCTCCAACTGGAGTTATGTGTCTTTTGCATGACACTTGGAGAGGAGATTATGACACTTGTCAAATCTCCCTCATAGGCTTGATGCCTATATATTGTAACATATTTTTCAATATATTGTGCCTTATTGTTAAATACCAATATTTGGTATCAGATTGGCGGGATCCACCTATGGGGACTGGTCTATGGAGTCAGGGAGTATGCTCTCCACTCATTGAGTGGATCAGAAATCAGAAGCTCTATTTGAAAAATATTTTTTAATACTAGGTTGAAAATTTTTATGAGAGCATTTTTTTAAGAGAGCCCAGTGTTTCTTAGATCTGATGTGATATGTGTTAAGTTTGTTGCAGCCCTCTTTTATTTTAATCTTCCACCCGTGATCTCTATGAGAGAACTTTTTTTAAAAGGGTCTGGTGTGTTGATCTCTATCTGTGTTCTCTATAGTAGCACCATTAATGAAAATTGTGATCACTGCCACCTATAGCAGGCCCCCACCCTAGTAGTGGAACCGATACCTATTGGATTTAGAGGGCAATAGAAGAGTTAGCAATCTATTTTTTAGAGCCATCGGATTTTGGAAAATACCTAGGTTTGATTACTGTGCATCTATCTAGAAAGTGTTGTAGTGTGCAAAGTGTTGAACATTAGCCATACAAAAGAAAAACCTCATTATCAGTACCTAAGATAAACCTTTCTAGATCTCATTGATAGTTCCAGAGAAAAAAACTACAATTCCCTTGCTATGTGGAGTTTTAGTTTCCCTATAGGGGCATTTAAAGCATGCCATTTTGATTTATGTTTATGCAAACTTCTCGCAGATGTAGCGTAGAAAAGCATACACACATTTTTTAAATTTATTCCATGAAGATATGCATTAGTACCCTAGAGAAATCCCATAGGTACACCTTTTGCACCCATTGCTCACCGTTTAATGTGTTTTGTTCTTAGGAGTTAGTTGATGTACCCCAAGGTAAATATACCATTGGCACAAAATGGGTGTACAAGGAAAAGTATAAAGCAGATGGCTCATTAGATCGCTATAAGGCTCACCTAGTAGCTCAAGGTTACAAGCAATAATAGGGAATTAATTATGAGGAGAAATTTTCTCCTATGGCAAAGATGACTACAATCCACACAATTATTGCTTTGGCAACTCAAAAAAATTGGCCTATATATTAGATGGATGTCAAAAGTACATTTCTCAATGGTAACTTAAATAAGGAAGTATATGTGAATCAAACACCAGGGTACAAAGTTGAAGTCCAAGAAAACAAAGTCCTCAGATTGAAGAAAGCTCTATATGGGTTGAAGCAAGCACCCCAAGCTTGGTATGCAAATATTGACTCCTATTTCATCAACCTTGGTTTCACTAGATCTACAACAAAATCTACTCTCTATGTGAAACATTGGAAGAACCACATCATTTGGGTTACATTGTATGTGGATGATCTTCTCCTTATAGGTGATGCCATAGAAGGAATAAGATTTCTCAAGGAGGACTTATGTAAAATTTTTGAGATGATAGATTTAGACCTCCTCCACTATTGCTTAGGCATAGAGGCATGGCAACAACTTGGTAAGATTTTTATCTCACAGGCTAGATAAATTTAGTTGGCCTTATTTCTAGATCCATGTAGGATCCTAAGAAGAGCCATTGGATAGTAGTTAAGAGGATTTTGAGATTCCTCAAGGCCACCCCTCATCATGGAATTATGTATATATCATATGATGATTTTTATTTGATTGGCTACATAGATTCAGATTGGGCTTGTTGTCCTAAAAATAGAAGATCCACATTAGGTTATTATTTTCAATCAGGATAGGGCTCTATTTCATGGAGCATAAAGAAGCAGAACACCATTTCATTATCTTCAGTAGAGGCTGAATATAGATCAGCAGTTGAGGCAACTAAGGAGGCAATTTGGTTGAGGCAATTACTTTAGGATATTAGGCTATTCATAGATGGTCCAACATATATATATATATATATATATATATATATATATATATTGTGATAATCAAAGTACCATCAAGATGATCAAGAATCTAGTTTTCCATGCTAGAACAAAGCACATTGAGATCCATCATCACTTCATCAAAGAAATGGTCCAAGAAGACATTATACACATGAAGTATGTACCAAATCAATATCAAGTGGTTGACATATTCACCAAGTCACTTGGGAAAGAAAAGTTTTCTCAGTTTAGCAAATTGCTCTATGTATGTAATAGAAGTCAACATTAAGGGGGAATGTTATCTAATGTTGACTTATTTTTTTCTATAGTTAGGATAGTGCACATTAATGGGGAATGTTAGAATATTAATTTTAATGTACACTATGCCTTCCTTCAGTTTGACACTTGTCTTATTTCTAGTTTGAGTTCTCCAATTGGAGTTATGTGTCTTCTACATGACACTTGGAGTGGAGATCATGACACTTGTCAAAACTCTCTCATAGACTTGATGCCTACATATTGTAACATATTTTGTCAATATATTGTGCCTTTTTGTTAAGTACCAACAGGATTGAACTCATTGGAGAAATAAAATCAAACTCCTTAGGCAGAAACAAGTGGATCATAACCACAATAGACTACTTCACTAAGTGGGTAGAAGAAACTTCTCTAAGAAATTCAACAACTAAAGTGGTCATTATATTCCTAGAAAAAAACATATTAACCATATTTGGAGTCCCACATAAGTTGGTAACAGACAATGGAAAGTACTTTGTCTCTTTTGAAATGATAGAGTTCTATGCAAAATATGGAATTGATCTTTCTCATTTAGCTAATTATTATCCTCAAGGTAATGGTCTAGATGAGTCATCAAATAAAAATTTAATTACCAGAATTAAAATATCATTGGGTAAAAATTAGAAGGGATGGGTGAGTGAGTTAAAATTTGCCCTATAGGTAAACAAAAAATCTATAAAAAGGAATATAGGCAAAACTCTTTATGAAATGGTATTTGGAGAAAAAACCCTATTGCCTCCTCATACAAAAATAATCACATTATCCTTGTTATTACAAGATCATAAAAATCCTAACACCTTATAGAGGAGATTAGATCAAATTGCACATTTACAAGAAGAAAGAAGAAATACATTGGACAAGATGTTTGAACAAACTCAGAAAACCATGCAGCTCTTTAACAAAAAGGCCAAAGGAACTCCATTCTTTGAAGGAGACTTAGTTATATATTAGGACCCCAAAAATGAAAACATGGAGAAAAAGATAAGCTTGAACCTATATGGGTAGGTACGTACCAAATAATCCAAATATTTGGCCCAAATACTTATAGGTTGCAAACCTTATAGGGAGATCTCATGGAAATCCCAATAAACGGTCAACACCTGAAGTTATACCACCCATGCTGGGGAATCAAAAAATAATATATATATATATATATATATATATATATATATATATATATAATCTTGTGTGCGTTTTGTTAGTTTATCTTTCCTTTTTAGTTAGGTTTATTTGTTTATATGTTAAGTGATTCTAGACTGTTAGAAGTTTGTTGAGTCTCCCTGTTAAGTTTTTGCTTTGTATGTGTGAGATCTACCTTTAGTCAGTTAAGAAAAAATAATATGAAATTGAGTATAGATGATATGATAACTCAGGAATTGAAAATTTTAGCAAGCATCTTTTGAGGCTTGGAATATAACAAAGGAAAGTTGGGGGTGCTGACACATCAAGCCAAAGCCATACATTATCATGACCTTATAAGGAATTATAGAGTCATAGAATATAATCAGCCTTGGTAAGGCAGTTAGGCTAAAAAAAAACACACTTAATACTATAGCCTTATAGATCCTCAACCCAGAAGGCACACTATAAAATATTTTGCAATTTATCAAAATTCTTCCTAAAATAAGAAAAATCTCAATAATGCAAATTGAGCAAGTGCTTAGAGCTATATGGATAACCTCTACCGGGGCTATAAATGTTTGATTAGTAGTAGAGTAGGTCCAAAGGGATCAAGGTAACCTCCACTGGAGCTATAAATGCTTGACTGACCGTGGAGTAATGACAATGTAAATATATTTTAAAAAAGTAAAATCATCAATAAGCCTAACTACTTCTAAGATGATAAAAATTATATATGATATGAGAAAATAATAAAAGAATGCACAAGCACACACTCTGATCCCAGGATTAATGTGATGGTATTTTCTAATTTATTTTATTTAAAACCACCTTGAATATATTGCTAGACAACTAATCTTCAAGAGTGAGTTCACCCGGATTTAAAACCAGTCTCTTATTTTATCTCATTAAAGGTTATTCTATTTTAACTATTCGAATACTTTGTTTATTATTATTTTTTTAGAGTGTTCACTTGGTAAATAAAGGTCATAGTTCTTTTATTTGAAGCCTTGTTAATAACCAAATATTCTAGAATTTTCAAATACCTCATGTTTTCACCATCTATCATAGTCAGAGCCTATGTTGTAGCCAAAATTGATACAACATGAATGTATCCATAATTTTAAAATTTTGAAGGTCTTAAAAGAGGTCAACATTTTGTGATGTGCTGATGAATGAGTCAAATTTTAAATGTTTAAACTATCTCATGGATTAATTCTTTAACCAAACATCTTCCAATGCCTAGGTCATTCATTTCAAAAATAATGTTGTCATCATCAGACTTGGTCATTCTCTATTAAATGAATAAAATTACTTGGCCATCTCACATCCTTAAGTAGCTTAAAAATTTTCCTTTTATTATAACTTAAGGGATTCATCACCCACAGTTTTCAAAATAATTACAAGCTATAGATCCAATCAGCTAAATGCAATACATCTACTAGCTGTCTACTAGATAATTATGATCGAAAATAAAAGGATAGTTTAGCCAACAAGAAGAAACAATCAACCGACCAATACATAAAATAAAGCATTCGATCAAAAAAAACTTAACACAACAAAATTTTTAGTTGATGGTAAGAAAACATCGACTGACATACAAAAAATCATTGTTGAAAGTAAAAATTACCAAGAACTAAGTGAAAAGGCCTTTTTGTCCGACAATAAAGAGTGATCAACCGACCAATAATCAAAGATATTCGATTGAAAAAAAGTGAACCACGATCGATCGACTAACAAAAAGGTAGTGTTGTGGAAATTTCCTACTTACCCTTTTTATCAAATGTCACATCGTAGGGATCTCTAAAGTCACAACTAGTTTGTAGACTCTAGTGGATCTACCACTTTGACCCAAGAATAAATAATCTAAGTGACTCTAGATAGACCAGGTCAGGTAAGGGAACCCCTGATAATGAGTTCAAATGCTTACCATTTGAATACAATCACCCATGTATTACCGGATTCAATGATATTATATTAGTTTTTTATTCTTTTTTTTGGTATTTAAGATATATTATCATTTATACCGGGTTTTATAGGTTAAACCAAAACCTATTACAAAAATCAGCATTATGCTGTTACGGATCAAAGCCTTATTAGGGATAGTTTGTCCACTACTACTAGTAGCCTTCTTAGAACATACGTTCGAGGGAGCACACTGCCCCTTACCAATATTTACATACACAAAAATCCACTAATAGTAAAAATAAGCTATACTGTATATCTCCCAGACCATATTCATAACATCAAAATAGCTATTCAAGACCTATGCCCAAAAGTAAACCCCTTCCCCAATACATATAAAAACAAAAACTGTCACCATATGGAGTAGAGAAGAGCTGAAAAACCAGCATTATTCTATACTGAGAGCCTCCAATGAGGACCCTATTTTTCTTCATCTTCGTCCTCGAATTTATTTTTAATAATTTCATCCACATCACTTGGGACCCCATTTTACCAAGTGACAAGCCCATCTTCTTCCACCCCTATATTGGCCAATCTATCAGCTATTTTATTGGCTTCCCAAAACACATGTTGGGCTAGCCGATCATTCCTAGACTGGAATAGGATCCTTGCCTCTTCAATGACTGTCTTAACCTGCCATGGAGGATTTTTCCCATTACTGAGGATATTTATGATATGTAGTGAATCTCCTTCAATTATTAATTTACCTTCAATTTTTTGAGCCATATGAAGGCCTCTCCATAATGCTCTTGTTTTCGCCTCATTATTTGTCCTTATTCCCAAATTCTCATAAAATGCCATCACCAGGTTTCCTTCATGGTATTTCACTATTCCTCTATCCCTTGCTTTGCCAGGATTATCTTTAGTATCCCTATCAAATTTGAGCTTGAGCCATCCAACCGAGGTTGGGATCCACCTGACACTTATTTTGGGATTGGCCTTAATAGACCCAGGATCATCTACCAAGGTAATGTTTAAGGAACGAGCGATCTAATTTTCCACAAGGGAAGTATTTCAGCTATCATGAGGGATAAGGCTGACGCTTTCACAGGCAAAGACAATAATCTTAGTGGTAATGGAGGTGACATCATGGCTTGACTCATGGAACGCTCTATGATTTCTTTATAGCTATACCTGCCATAGAAAATGATGAAGACATATTTTCCACATAAACCTAAGACTATTTTTTTGTTATTTTTGATCAAACCAAGTGATATTTAAAACCTATCAAGACCAGATTGGTGCCATGTCCATTGGGTAGTCATAGCAAGTTATAAGTTTCATGAAACAAGAAAAGAATGGTAAAGAGGAACTAGTTCATCAACATTCATTCAAAAGATATAATAAATGGGAATGATCAAACTAGGAAGGAAAGCATCATTCATACACTCAGATTATTGTAATATGCAAATGAGAAAGACACATAAGCCATAAAAATAGGGAATTCCAAGAACAAATTTGGAGCTTGTATTCATATAAAATATTTACATATGAAAAGACTCACAAAATACTTGGATATTCTCTAACAATAGTTACAACAAAATCCCTATTCGAATATCATAACATGGGGTTATTTCTCTCCATCCTGATTGCAATGATGTGAGAGTCTCCAACTCTAGCGCGTCCATAGGAAATGATCTCGATAGACAAAGCTTCATGGACAGTCTTTGGACAAATGGCAAAAGAAAAAGTGATGTAAGAGACAAAGGGATTGACACAAAATAGAAAATATTACTAGCACTAAAACACACCTACCTGAGCTTGAGTTTAATCTCTATCTAAGGTTTGATCCTTTTATCACCACTACATTGGTCTTCTATATATAGAGTTGAACGCTCGAGTGGAGCTATAACCGTTTCTTCATCGACCTTCCATCTAGCCTGATCTTGTCTCTCTTCCAAAAGTATGGCAGAAAAAAAATGGGCACGTGGCCCACGTACTTTTCCTTAGATGAATGGTGGTTGAGGCTATGTGCTATCGTTCTCTCTACCCTAAAAAATTAGCTATGCTATGCTTTGCTCATGGAATTCCTTTGGTGAGCTGGGTCCCACTTCTTCCCTTTTGAGATTATAAAGACTTTGATCAATATATACCCATGCTTCATCATGGAAGGTTAAGGCAAATGTTAGAAGGTTAACATCTTGGGTGACATTATTCACCTATTATTTGGACCACTCTACGATGTTTTCAGTGAAGACATATAAGTAGTCCACCATATCCACCAAATACATGAATTGCTTTGTCATTTTTTTATCTTGATCCAAGTCAAAGCCTTGTATCTTATTGAGCTTGAAATCCTTAATGTCAGGAGCTTGGATGAATTCATCTAGTGTAAACCCATAGTCTCTTAGTTCATCTTCAACCTCCTACTTAGAGCTAACAATTTCTTGGTCCCAGTGAATCCAATTTGGTCTATTTTGTAGATAAATGAAAACTTTGGCATATTCTTCTACAAAGAAACAAACAGAACCATCCCTCAAAGTAGCTTCTCCTATGCTGATTTCCACATAGTTCTGTTTGAATTTTTGGTACGTAGGATATATCAAGTTCACTCTTTGATTGGCTTGCTACAATAGGTCACGTAGGATGACGATGGTGTGCTTGGTAGCATAAATATCATAAAATATTTATGAAATATCATTCATTTTTTATTGCATTTTATCTTTCATACCTTGTTTAAATTCATCAATGGACCCAAAACGAACATTGGCCTATGCGATGATGGCTTGATAGGGAGCCAATATTTGCTTCAACTGATCGATATCGACCTGTAGTTATTGTACCTTAAGCTATAATTGTTATACTTTTATATATTTGACCTTTAAAACTGATACCTCCTTCTCTACTGCTATTACCACCTGCATCTGGGAGGCCACATGTGATTTCATCATGTCCACTGGGCTAGATTATGCTCTCATTACACCCTTGTTGAGATCAATCATGGCTTCTTTTAGACTTGGTGGCAAGGGTATGTCAAACATAGTGGTGGACACATCGCACATTTCTTGCCTAGTTGTCCCTCTAGGCCTACTCAATCCTTTGTGTAGACACCTAAAACATGTCATGTTTGGGGGAGCTACTCACATAGGCACATCCATAAGACCATATGATATAATATTAAACTTTCCAAGTGTCAAAAGTGATTCTCACCACTCATATGGGGCATTCTGAGCCCATCCAAGCTTAGATGCTCAAGAGTAGAGTGACAAAACTTTAGTCGCTCAAGCCTATAGTGGCCATACCTTAGATGTTGTAGACGATAGCGACCAAATATTAGCAACTGTAGACGACAATGACTAAGCCATAAAAAGCATTTTGTTGATAGATATTCCCAATCACAGGTGGAAGTGGCAGTCTGCATGAAATAAAGGTGAGCGGGAGCAACTTACCTTTCATGGCTAGTTCACATAAGAGACTTGAGTTTGCATTTAGACTTTAGTTAACTAGTCTTGTAACATAGAAAAGACAAAATCTTCTCATGCTAACCTTCCCTATGCATGAAGGATTCAGTCCTAGGGTTTGGACATAAACCTAGGGTTTCACATGCTTTAAAAGGTGCAAGACTAAGAGCACCAAAGGAGGGAGAGAGACATAGGATCATATAATCATCAGATATCAATATCAGAGCAGAATAAGTCTAAATTTAAGGAGAGCTTTCAAGACTTGTAGAGCTTCCCTTGGAGATCACATTTATGGTGAAGCCTTGACAAATTAAAGAGAAAAGCAATTACCATTTCAGAACATTAGATACAATATTTGATCCATTGCTTTGGATCAAAGAGAATGAGATCCACTTTAGCAACCACTATCATTGGATAGTGGCCCGCAGGCCTAGATTAGGGTTTTAGACATTAGTTTTATTATTCTATTTAGCATATCATTAGCATAGCATCATTTAATTCATTCGCATTCATAACATTAGTTTAATTTGCACTTTATTTCATTTTAGTATATTCATTTCTAACAACCTCATCTAGGGAGGCAATATCGGACATCTAAGCATGTGTTGTTGTTTCATTTCTCATAGGGTCACAGGTTCATTGGATGAAATCTACAACATACAAGAGCAAAAGGATCCCTCTAGGAAATAGACCTGGAGAAGGAGGCATCTGTAAGCCCTCATACATTTCTGTGTGTGAAACTAGGAAGCTTGTGATAGCACACCACACCTTTGCGAGGGGACATCTTACCCACTTGTAACCTTATTGTATCAAAATTGGTATCCCTAAGAGGGACCGATATGTAACCAATGTTGTGGGCCAAAAAAGGTTAACTTTTTCCTACTTTTTTCACATGCCCGTGCATTTAATTTATCAACCTAGGGAGCTTCATAAACTTGCGAAGGGTCTGAATAAGATTGCTTACAATACCACTTGAGATGAGTCTGCTAGTTCTACTATTGGGGGTGTTTCAAATGGTTTTCAACCTCAATAATTTACGTAAACAAATGATTAAATCTATAGAAAGAAAACATCCACACATTCCTGGAAATGAACCTACTATAAATACTAGAAATATTGATGCAATAAAAAATCTTATAAAATAGTAAACTAATCTAGAAAAGAACACAGGAAAAGTAGGGGAAGAAATACTGGCTTGGAGTGGGCCCAGGCTCCAGCAGCTTCCTCCCAACTAAACACGCACTTAGAACTCTTAGAACTGTATTCCAATTATCAAAGTATTACAAAAATATTCTATCTCCTCTCTCTGTATATCTTATTTCTATCTCTCTATTTCTATATATTTTCTATATATCTTCAAAGAGGTCTACGTGTGTTTATATAGCACACCCATAGAACTTTTGTTACAAAAGAAGTTGTAACAGTCGATTCATCCTAGACTAAACTAAGACAGTCTGGTAAATGTAATCGACGTCTACTAAAATTGGCATTCGGTTCTATCGATGGCGTGTTCGCTGATTGGGTTGTGCTTCACCTGGAATTGGTAGGACGTTCTCATACATTGGTGTGATCCCCAATTTAGCTCTACTTGACATAGAGTTGGAACTACACCAGTCGCTTTTGTCCACGTCGTGCTTGTCTGGTCAACGGGTGAAGAACAAGGGCACCTTCCCTATGAGGAAGGTGCCTAAGTATATCGGGTGCCTTCTCCATGCGGAAGGTGCCTTACTGCCATTGGTGCCTTCCTCGAAGAGGAAGGTGCTTATCTTCTCTTGGCACCTTCCTATGAGAGGAAGGCACTTTGCCTTCTAGTGGTGCCTTCCTGTTGGCACCTTCCTTATGGGAGGAAGGTGCTTGCCTTCTAGTGGCGCCTTCTCGTCGGTGCCTTCCTTATGGGAGGAAGGCACTTCTTTTCTAGTGGTGCCTTCCCATTGGAACCTTCCTTATGGGAGGAAGGCACTTCTTTTCTAGCGGTGCCTTCCCATTGGCACCTTTCTTATAGGAGGGGAAGGTGCTTGTCTTTCCTTGGTGCCTTCTTGGAAGAGGAAGGCACCTACTTTCGCTTGGTGCCTTCCTGGAAGAGGAAGGTGCCTACTTACATTTGGCACCTTCCTAGAAGAGGAAGGTGCCTACTCCCATTTGGCACCTTCTTGGAAGAGGAAGGCGCCTATCTTTTCTGCATTGGACCCGAAAGAAATAAAGTGCCAGGTCCATAAAGAGACCTCGACTGATCCAAATCTAACTAAATCAACTGCATTTCCACAAAAACACATTGAAAACACACAAATTAGATAACACACATAATTTCATCAAATATCTATATAATCATTTAAAAAAGTATGCAATCCTTATTATACATCCGCATAATGATCAAGAAAATATGTACAAAATATGAGCATTTCTGGTGCTCATCATCCCCCCACGCCTAACATATGCCATTCCCTCATGGCATCAAAACTATAGGTAGCCCTGTTGACCCCTCATCATTGTCATTTCCTGGAGGATTCGATTGTACCTATGGCCTGAGTCTGTCTCTTTGGTGCACTGACATCTGAAGGTGTGGCTCTCTTTTTCCTATGTGGAACTGAGGGTGTGGTTGTAGACTGTTATTTCCTCATTCTAGCCACTATCGGTGGTGATCTAGTCAGCGTCATCTCTACTGATTGGAATGCAGCTTCGATAGCTTGCTAGAGGTCAGCGTCCGGAGGTCTGACCGCTACCAGAGGGATATCTGAATTATCCCTCCTGGAATGTACTACTTGGGCTTTGTATAATCTGGTTGCTTTAGGAGTAAGCCCTACATTCTCCTTTGCAATGGTAGCAGCCTCCAATTTGGGGCCATATACCCCCCATCATTCCAAATACCTCCTCATCATGGAGGTCCATCCTCGGGATGACCCATAAATATCCTAGAACTGGTTGTCCTCTATCGGGTTGACATAGATACCAGTGTCCCCCTGCATCCTCGAGGTTGCCTTTCGGGTCTCCTTGGATGCCATCATCTCTTTGAGTAGTCGTTCAAATTGTTTTCACCTCTCTGCGAATGGCTGCATATCCCACTCGTCCTCTTCTAGTTCGGTGAAGGTCACCTTTGCCTTCTTTCAAGCTGACCTGGGCCCTTTTCCTCTGGCCTTTGTAGAGAATGTGGCAGCTCAAATAGGGGTTTTCCATTTCTCCCTCGTGGACATCTCCTCGCTCTAAGGGGCCTGCTCTGGAGCGTTCTCTTCACTCTATGTTGCCATCTATGGGGGTGCTCCTTAATTCTCCTATCTGTATTATGTCGACCCCTTAGGCTCTTCTCCTCCTTCCTTAGGTTCAAGGAGTTCCTCTTTATCCTCTGGTCCTATCTACTATTGGAGGCCCTTGTCCTACTCTGTATCACTCAAGACAATGATAGGGGGTATTGTGGGACTTCTCTCTCCTTTGCTCCCAAAAACAAAGGAATTCTCCCCTGCCTCCAGGATGCTCTATCTAGAATCCGATCGAATTTCTCTCAAAGAGAATACTCATTCGATAGATGTGGGAGAATTCATCGAGACTTCTTTCACCCAATCAGTTTGGGTTGATGCATCCCTTCTTTCTGCTCCCCTATCCTGGAGTAGCTAGTTTTCCTCTCACAACTATCGGACCAGCTACTCGAGCTAGGTGATCCGTCCGTCTCATTCTTTCAACTCCCTTACATGCTTGTTCTAGCAGTCCTCCAAAATTTTCTGGGCCATCCAGTAATTGGTTTGCCATTCGAGCACCTCCTCCAAGGCCGCATCGACCTGGTCATTATTCCCAGAAGTCCCTACATCTTATGGGCTCTTATTTGTCAATTCTCGGAGGGTTTGGGCTGCAAAATCTACTTTTGGGTCACTCTATCCTTCTTCTATCGAGAGGAGGAGTTACCGCAGATGTTTCCTCCTGGGAACTAGTTCTATCGGCCAGAACTCATCCTCACCACTAATAAGCGGTGCTCCTTCCTCCTCACGCTCGGGAACTAGGGAATGCCCTCTTTCCTCTATGTTTTTAGGCACTGGTGACTGCCCTCTTTCTTCTATGAAATAGGGTAATGCTAATTTCTCGATACTCACCATTTCCTCTGTAGGGCTTCTCTCTTCTTGCCCTATTTTGGTAACAAAATCCTGTCGCCTTTCTTGGTCGCCATATCCCTCTGCGTCGAGGTTCTGCCTCTGCACTTTTGCATGGTAGACTAGTGTCGATATCAACCCATGGTGGGCTAAGGTAGATGGTGCCCCATTTTGGTACTGAGTCGCTCCGTCCTTCAGAGCATTCACCAGGTAGAAGGGCACGTTCAACTTCCTTCCATGCACCAGGTGATTGAGAAACTTCACATGATTAGCGTGTAGATGGGTATATTTCCTGGTGCATGTGAATAATTGAGCAATCTGCTCGAATATTTTTTGTAAATTTATGGAGAGGCTATTTTTGGGCAGCCCCTCATTTTCTATCTACAAATTCTCCCCTGGTAGCAGCACCTCAGCGTATGCCTTCAGTAGTCCACCCTTGTATACACATTCCCCTATGAGGGGTAATCCAGTCGCCTGTGAGATGAATTCGGGGGTGACTGGAATTTCTACCCCTCGCACCTGAGCTACATCACCCCTCAAGGAGGCAGTGAACTCCTTGGCTGCCTCCATATCCTGGCCCTGACTGACCAGGGTATAGTATTCAAGCCATCCCTCGACCTCAAACTGTGTCTTCACCACCCCTTTGATTCCATCCGTATCACCTGGTTCATTCTTCTTCACTGCGTGATTCTTAGACCTTCCTCCCATGGTGCCTTCCCTTACTACTACTATTTTTTTCTATCCTTCCTTCCTCAAGAAGGCACCTTCTTATAGGGAAGGTGCCTAACCCTAGCAGTTATGGAAGGTGCCATATCATTGGTACACAATTTTGGCTATGGAGGGATATGATCTTTATGATGGCGATATCTTTTTCGGTATTGCATATTTTATAAATAATCATATAAAATTTTGAATTAACATGCACATACCTTATTCGATGTTTCAGGCATCGTGAATGGCACTGATATTTTGATTTATGAAATGGGGGAGGGGTATGGTCATCTGGTGCCGCTCATTCATGTGATGATTTCATTTCGATCGAGGCATCCAGGAGGCATAAGTGCTGGCTGTATGTGGAAGGTATTCTTTGGTACCTTTCCCATGTGGAAGGTGCTAATGTGGTGCCTTCTTGATGTTGTCGGTGCTCTCTGAATGGATGCGCCTTTCGATGGTGGAAGGCACCTCTGATTGGATGCACCTTTCGATGGTGGAAGGCACCTTCTTGATGATGGCACCTTCCTGCTATGAAAGGTGCTTCTGAATGGGTGTGCCTTCTCGATGTGGAAGGCACCTCGATCTGCATGCACCTTCCCTATGTGGAAGGCACCTCGGTCTGTATGTGCCTTCTCGATGTGGAAGGCGCCTCGGTCTGTATGTGCCTTCCCGATGTGGAAGGTGCCTCCATCTGCATGCGCCTTCCCGATGTGGAAGGTGCCTCGGTCTGTATGCGCCTTCCCGATGTGGAAGGTGCCTCTGGCTGGATGCACCTTCCCGATGTGGAAGGTGCCTTGGATTTTTTTTTTGTATGGTGCCTTCTAGCCATGGAAGGTGACTACATATATATTTAGAACTCTTAGTGTGCGCCTTCTTTATAAGGAAGGTGCCTTATTCTGGCGGGGTGCCTTCTTTATAAGGAAGGTGCCTTCTTCTGGTGGGGCACCTTATTTATAAGGAAGGCACCTTATTCTGGTGTGGTGCCTTCTTTATAAGGAAGGCACCTTCTTCTAGCAGGGTGCCTTCTTTATAAGGAAGGCACCTTCTTCTGGTGGGGCACCTTATTTATAAGGAAGGTGCCTTCTTCTGGTGGGGTGCCTTATTTATAAGGAAGGTGCCTTCTACACCTTCTCGATGTGGAAGGTGCCTTATTCTTGGCAATCATGTTGCGATTGACTAGGAAAGGGTGATCAAGCCTTCTCTATCTTGCTTCATGCTGCCTCAACTTCTACCTATGAGTGCTGGTGTCGGAATGCTGAGCCAAATCAGGCCTGGTTTCCTAGATACCTATTCCTCATGTTGTCAGGTCCTCCACCTACAAAAATCAAATGAAAAGAAATAAAAATAAAGGTAGTTAGATGCATTCCGTACCTATTAGGCCCTGGGTTAGGATGCCTGCAGCTTGCATGCGAGGCGTCGTCCCTACAAAACACACTGTAAGAAAAAAACTAAGTTAACTAATTTTGGTGAGCATCTCCATGCCCACCATTTTTCCTGTTGAGAATTTGGTCTAACAATATGGGGTCTCCCCCATGTCTATCCTGGATTCCACTTGCAAGGTTTCAGATGTGTTATAGGGGTGCAGTCCGTGGCCATTTACCATTAACACGGTGTTGCTACCATCGATTGTTCTAACACACACTGCCCCATTCCTGATGAGCTCTACCACCTCATACGGTCCCATAAATCTTTGTATTAACTTACCTTTTCTTTCCTGGAATTGAGAATCATACAATAGCACCCATTCTCCTTCTTAGAACTACTTTAGTTTAATGTGGCGATCATGCCACCACTTTCTTTGCTTCTGTATGATTTCTATTTTTTGCAGAGCATCCATTCGGATTTCATCTAGCTGATCGAGCTGTCGAATCCTTTCTTCTTGAGCGTCATCCAAGCTCAAGTTCAACTCTGAAGCCATTCTCAATGTCTTGATTTTGAATTCAATGGGCATCATTGCACTCTTCCCATAGACCATTTGGAAGGGTGTGAAGCCTGTGGTGGATTTCCACGTGGTATTATATGCCCAGACTACCTCCGGAAACCATGTAGCCAAATATTTTCTATGTTGTTGCACGGTCTTCATCAAGATGTTCTCTATTTCCCTATTCATCACTTCCACTTGCCCATTTTCCTATGGATGGTAGGGTGTAGTTTTGTTGTGCCGAACTCTGTATTGCTCCATCAGCTCCTTGATCAATCTGGAGGTAAATTGAGGCCCCTGGTCTATTGTTATCTCTCTAGGGACCCCAAATCACGTAAAAATGTGAGCAAATAAGAAATTGATGACCGTTATTACTTTTTATTCCCTTAATGCTTGAAATTCAACCCATTTGGTGACAATCTGTATAGAACAAAATAAACCTCTTCCCTATTGAAGGTGGGTTAATTGGTCCCATGAAGTCCATGCCCCACTTATCAAAAGGTTCCCGGTGTACCTGAGGTTGGAGGGGCATTTCGTCTTGATGGGTTGGTCTGCCCATTCTTTGGCATTCATCACACTTGCTGGTGTATGCAGCCGCATCCTTGAATAGAGTGGGCCAAAAGTACCCAACCTATAGGATTTTGTAGGTAGTTCATTTTCCTACAAAGTGTTCTCTGCATGGTTCATTGGGACACACTTTGAGTACTTCCGAGAACTACTCTACTATGCATCTCCTTCTAATCTGGTCATGTCCTCTTTTGAATAGGAGGCCATCAACCCATAGGAATGATGCACTTTTCTCTATGACCACCTACTTTTCTCGAAAATAGAGAGCAGGTGAGGTTCTTCCAGTGGCCAAGTAATTGGCTATATATGCGTACCATAGGACTTGCTCACTAATGGTGAACAAATGCTCATCCGAAAACTGGTCTTCCATTGTTGCATGGTCTGTTGGTATCAATCTGGATAGAAAATATGCTATGACATTGTCCTTTCCTGGTTTATCGACTATTGTGATGTCGAATTCCTATAGTAACAGGAGCCACCTGATAATTCTTCCACCAATGGCCAGATTGCTCATCAAGTATCTGATAGATACGTGGTCCATGTGGACAATTACCTTATACCCGATGATATAATGGCAAAATTTTTTTATGGCATGCACAACTACAATTAACTCCTTCTCCTTCATCGTGTAGTTGAGCTCAACTCTTGCAAAGTTTTTGTTGACATAATAGATGGCGTAAAATTCTTCGCCATCCTTCTATTTGAGGACTGCTCCAATTGCATTGTTGGATGCATCACAGTAGATATGGAATGGTATGGCCCAATTTTGTCCTCTTAGAACTAGTGCGGATATCAGTTTCTCTTTGAGCAATTGAAATGCTTCCTCGTAGTCTTCCATCCAGTTGAACTCCACATCCTTAGATAATAGAGTGTGTAGTGGTTTCGTAATTTTTTTGAACTCGATGATAAATCGTCGGTAGTACCCGACTGATCCAAGAAAACTCCTTACCTCTCTCTACATTCTGGGGTTGGGTAGGTCCCTAATGACCTCAATTTTTCTTTTATCAACCTTTATTCCTTCTGCAGAGAGGTGGTGTCCTAGTACGATGCCTTCTTGCATCATCATGAAGCATTTCTCGTTGCTCAGGGACAAATTTTTTCCTTTCTTCTTTCGAGCACTCTTTCCAAATTCGTCATTGCTTCATCAAAGTTTTCTCCATAGATGGTGAAGTCATTCATATATACTTTGACCGCGTCTCCCATATTGTCTGAGAATATGCTAAGCACCACCCTTTGAAAGGTGGCAGGTGCATTGCACAATTCAAAAGTTAATACCCGATAGGCAAACATTCCCCATGGGTAGGTGAACATTGTCTTATCCTGATCCTCTTCTCCTATCTGGATCTAGTTGTATCCACTAAATCCATCCAGAAAGGAGAAATACTTCTTCCCCGAGAGTGTATCCAAGACTTGATCAATGAATGGGAGCGAGAAGTGGTCCTTCTTGGTCGCCTTGTTCAATGCTCTGTAATCCACACAGATTCACCATTTCTCATTATTTTTAGGGACTACCACTAATGATGATACCCAATCACTATTAGAAATTGGATAGATGAATCTGGAAGTAAAGAGATTTTGTAGTTCTTCCTTGACAATGTCCTTCATTTTTGGATTCATTCTTCTTTGTGGCTGCCTGCTTGGATTTGTTTGATCATCGAGGTATATCCGATGGGTACAGATTTTTGGGCTGATGCCCTGCATATCTATGTAATCCCATACAAATGACTATTGGTGTCTAACCAAGAGCTCTTCTACTTTTGTCAATTGCGTGGGAGTCAACCCACTTCTGAAATTCAATTTTTTTCCTGGCCTGACATGTATCTACTAAATGTGGTGATCCTGGGCACCCACCAATGGCGATCCAGGTATGGGGATGGAGGAATCCCCATGGAGGAACTCCACAATAGCACCATACTCATATTATTCTACCAACTCATCCAATGTCATCATTGACTGGAGCATGGACAGCTCAAGATTTTCATGATCGATCAACATGGGTTCTCCTACTAAGTCGACTGATTAAGCTAGGGGTGAAATGGTCAATCTTTTAAAATCTTCCCATCAGAGATGGTCATCAACCCATCTCGAAAACTGATGTAGGCATCAGCTATTGCCAACCATAGCCTTCCTAGGATTAGTGTTTAATTGCCCAGCCTAGTCTTAGATTCTAGGACTAAAAATTTGGTTGGGTATTCCCATGCACTGATTGTTACTATTACATCTTCCAACATTCCTTTCAGTGCCACGGTCTATCGATTGGACTGCTATAGCACTATCATAGTGGGTTTTAGGTTCATGAGCTGTAGCCTCTACATGGTCTCCTAAGGCATTACATTGATGGCTGCTCTGAGATTGACCAACGTATTGGACAGGGAATGTCCCTCAATTTTTATAGTCAGCACCATGCTGCTTGGGTCTGCATACTTCGGATGACATGTTTTACCCATCATAAAATCTGCTGATTTACCCATGACATTGATAGTCTAGGTTGCTCTTCATCCTAGATTCCTTAGACACATCTCTCTTATCGCCTTGGTATATATCGAAACATCTCGGATGGCTTGAAATAATGGGATTGTCAAGGTGAGGTTCTTCAATCTAGACAAGATATCGAACTCTGACTGCGTTACTTTCCCCTATTCTTGTAATCGGTTGGGAAATGGAGTCTTTGATCTCTCAGGAAGTTCTTCTATCACCTCTTCTACAAGAGGTATTTCTACCTCTTCCTCCTCTTCTACCAGTGGAGGTGTTCCTACTCCTAGCTGTCTACCAGACCTAAGATGAATATGGTACATCAAATACATCTCACCCTCTACGTTGTATGCTGGCTGATTCACTCTGTTATTCAGATTTTTTGTCGATTGTGCGGGTAGCTGTGTAGGTCTTACTACTGGTAATACCGATAAGTTTTGTTGGGGGTGAGCTGGTGCTACGTTCTGTGGAGCCTGATTCCATGGAGTGTGGCCTCTCCACTGTTGCCCAAGATATGGATATGGCATCCATGGATGCTAGTTTTGGAATGCTACTGGGGGTGCATTAGACCATGGTGATGGCCCCCACCACCCCATATTAGGTGGTTGAGGTGAACCTTGGTGCATGTATGGTCATCCTCCATATGATGGCATTCCAGTTGGCATATTTACCGTAGGGGGTTGTGGCCAACTCTTATGATTGCCTATAAAATAGGCATCTACACTTTTAGCCTCCTCCTGATTATTGGTAAGTTGTGGGCATAATAGAGTTTTATGGTTCAGCCTATAAACTGTGTATACTCTAACTTTGTTCTCTAGGCATGCATTCTTTGCATTCTTCCATTTGCATTTTGGACAAAAATAAGCCAATGCTACTTTGTTTTCTTGTTTCTTCTTCTCTAACAACAACATATCCATCTGCAGTGCTAGAGAGAAGAGCATTTCACTCTATAAATCTTCCAGCATGTTACCTATTTCTGTCTTCGTGACTGAAGCAGTCGCTTTCATGGTTCTAGAAGTGGTCTTGCCTCTCCTTCTTGAGTAGTTCCGACATAGTTGTTGGATGTCTTCCATAGTGTGCTGGTAGACATCACCTCCAAAAATCATGTTAAGAGCCTCCAATGATTCATTGGTAAGTCCTCTAAAAAATATGCTTTTGAGGGACTTATAAAATAGTCTCGTGTGAGGATATCATTGAAGATTGAAGTTGAATCGCTCCTAGTATTCCTCGAGAGACACATATTATTTTTGTGTCATTCTCAGGACATCCTCTCTGGAGTCTCTTGTTCTCCTAAAATCTTGGTATTTCTCTAAAAAGAGCCTCTTCATTTGATACCAAGTGGCAATGTGTTTGTCTCCCAGATCGATGAACCATCGCAGAGTTGCATCGTCCAATGTGGAAGGAAAGAGTTTCAGCTTTTGCGTATCATATTTGTAGTCCATAGACCTACATAAGACATAAAACTTAAATAAAAATAGGTCAGGGTCCTCAGCTAGGTATGCTCTGAAGGTCGAAAGGTGAGTAGGGGATATGTTTTTCATTTTGGTATCTCCTACTCCTTCCTCAATTGGGAAACTAAATCCAGATGAGACTTCTTCATTGTCAGCCATTTTTTTAGGAAATGTGGTCTCAAATGTAGTGTTTATGGACTTATGGTCATTTAAGACTTTTTGAGTCAAGGCTCTGAGGTTATCTAGTGCTATCATCCGATCTTCTACAAATTTCCACAACAGGGCTTCCTCTAAGGGTGTCTTATTAAACAAGGGATTTATGATGATTCGTTCTTCCCCACGTTGATGGGATGAGGAGGCACTTTGCACAAAGTGTGGATCCTCACTCCAATTGATTGTTGGTGGGTCGAGCGAGTCTAATTAAAATTCAGAATGCTTGGATGACTTAGGTTCTGATGGATTGGTTCTTATAAATAGACCATCCGGTCCTCTTCTTCTTGAAGAACTCATACAAGGTCAGATGGAAGGTTTCTAGGTATTGTAAATAATCTATTTGAGACGCTTCCCCAAAAATGGTGTTAAAATGTTGTGGGCCAAACAAGGTTAACTTTTTCCTACTTTTGTCACATGCCCATGCATTTAATTTATCAACCCAGGGAGCTTCGTAAACTTGCGAAGGGTTTGAATAATATTGCTTACAATACCACTTGAGATGAGTCTGCTAGTTCTACTATTGGGGGGTGTTTCAAACGGTTGTCAATCATTCACACACTTCTCAATAATTTATGTAAATAAATGATTAAATCTACAAAAATAAAACATCCACACATTCCTGGAAATGAACCTACTGCAAATACTAGAAATATTGATGTGATAAAAAATCTTATAAAATAGTAAACTAATCTAGAAAAGAATACAAGAAAAGTAGAGGAAGAAATACTGGCTTGGAGTGGGCATAGGCTCCAGTAGCTTCCTCCCAGCTGAACACACACTTAGAACTCTTAGAACTGTATTCCAATTATCAAAGTATTACAAAAATATTCTATCTCCTCTCTCTATATATCTTATTTCTATCTCTCTATTTCTATATATTTTCTATATATCTTCAGAGAGGTCTGCATGTGTTTATATAGCACACCCACAAAACTTCTATTACAAAAGAAGTTGTAACAGTCGATTCATCCTAGACTAAACTAAGACAGTATGGTAAATGTAATCGACGTCTACTAAAACTGCCATTCGGTTCTATCGGTGGTGTGTTCACTTATTGGGTTGTGCTTCGCCTGACATTGGTAGGATGTTCTCATACATTGGTGCAATCCCCAATTTAGCTCTACTTGATGTAGAGTTGGAACTGCACCAGTCGCTTTTGTCCATGTCATGCTTGTCTGGTCAACGGGAGAAGAATAGGGGCACCTTCCCTATGAGGAAGGTGCCTAAGTATATCAGGTGCCTTCTCCATGCAAAATGTGCCTTACTATCGTGGGTTCCTTCCTGTAATAGGAAGGCACTTATCTTCTCTTGGCACCTTCCTATGAGAGGAAGGCGCTTTGCCTTCTAGTGGTGCCTTCTTGTTGATGCCTTCCTTATGGGCGGAAGGTGATTGCCTTCTAGTGGCACCTTCCCATTGGCGCATTCCTTATGGGAGGAAGGCACTTCTTTTCTAGTGGCACCTTCCCATTAGCGCCTTCCTTATGGGAGGAAGGTGCTTCATTTCTAGTGGTGCCTTCCTATCGGTGCCTTCCTTATGGGAGGGGAAGGCGCTTATATTTCCTTGGTGCCTTCTTGGAAGAGAAAGGTGCCTACTTCTGCTTGGCACCTTCCTGGAAGAGAAAGGCACCTACTTACATTTGGCGCCTTCCTAGAAGAGGAAGACGCCTATCTTTTCTGCATTGAACCCGAAAGAAACAAAGTGCCAGGTCCATAAATAGACCTCGACTGATCCAAATCTAACTAAATCAACTGCATTTCCACAAAAACACACTAAAAACACATAAATTAGATAACACACATAATTTATCAAATATCTATATAATCATTTATAAAATTCTGCAATTGTTATTATACAGCCATATAATGATCAAGAAAATGTGTACAAAATATGAGCATTTTTGGTGCTCATCAACCAAGTTTGAATACTAATAAAGAGATCTATCTTTATTGCTTTCATGTTATATATTTTTTCATGGTCTTTCATTTCATTTTGGGTTTAACACATTTGCAAGTAGAGTAGGAGCGGTGCGTGCACCCCGAGGTCACTACAGATGGCAATCACTATGGGACCTCCATTGATTTTTCATTTTTCTACCTAGATACTAACTTAGCTTTGTGTGCAGGCTTAGCCACTCTAGTCTACAGTGGCCAAAAATTAGTTGCTCTAAGCCACAGTGACCAATAGAGCCTTAGCCGCTCCCACTAACAATGGCTAGAAACCAGCCACTCTGGTCGACAATGACCAACATTGGAGTGTAGAAAAGGATATAACATTGGTTCTCTGAGTTGGATTAGAGGCTGGTACAACTTTAATATTTTACAACTTTCTGTCTACTTTTGTGTGTCTAAAACAATGGAATTAAAGCACATTTTTTTTGGGAATTGAAAGAATAAAAGAAGAAAGAATTAGGTGTTTTGTATATCTTAGATCTTCTCTTAGATTTCCACTAGGAGTTGCTAGTAATAGTGGCTTATGCTTGAAAAGTTCACCCTAGGATCCAACGTGCTAGAAATTGTATGTTGTTTGCTTGCTTTGAGGTCGTGCAAGAGGCCATATTTACACGAAATAATATGCACCCATATAAATCATAGTAGTTCATGCATATTTTTGAAGATTGAAATGTATTTTGCACTTAGGCATATAGGAAAGAGTCATTTATGCTATATTATGTGCTTTAATTCATGTAATCTTAAAATGAACACCACACATGCACATATCATTTAAATATTTGGGAGTTGGATTTCATCATCAACCCTCAATTCAATCCAATGATGTTGGAATTCATCTCCTTCCATCGGTTTACCCCCTATATTCTCTTATAAATGAATTGAAGAACTTCTTCATAGTGACACTAAGTTACTGGTGTTCAAAATGTCTCCCACTATTGGAACATTCATTGGTTTAGAGTGGAAGAGCTGGGTGAACCCCCACTAGAATTTTAGCGGTGTACCCTAGTCTCTTTTGGGAAATCATATTTGGCATGAGTAATCTTGATTATCACTATGTATGAGTTTCCTCATATCCAAATCCAAAGCAAGAAACAAGAAACAACAAAATATCAAAACACAACAAATAGTTTAGGGCACACTTAAAATCGTAAGCAAGATAAAAATTTGCTTGATATTGTTTGCACAACACAAAAACTAAAGTTTCCAAAAATGATGGTCAAAACAAGAAGTAAAAAACCTCGGTCTAACACCGAAGGGGGATCTAAGGCAACTCATACCCTTAGGTGAAGCCATAGTAACATTGAAAGACCTACTCAAAAGATCGTGAGACACAGTTCCGCAAGTCTAAGAGGTGATAATTCAACCCTTGGGGGATCTCCTTGAGAAACCCCAAATAGGGAACCATATCATGAAACTACATCTCATAAACACAAAGAGGCCTCATGGCCATCATCATCAAGGAGACATGAGGAAACCTCAAGGGCTTCCTCTAAACGCATAGAAACTTCTCAGAGACATGACGAAGCTTCAAGAGCTTCCTCCTCACATAGATATAAAGAGGGTTCTAGTCCCTGTTCTTCACACAGAGATGATGAGGTTTCCCCATATACATACTCATGGAGGGTAGAAAGGGCTACAAAAAACTCATCACCACAAAGACACACAAGAGCTGAAACATCTCAACATTCACATGCAACACTTAGAATATATCAGCCCACTAGGGGCAGGAAACTAGAAACACATCCAGTCATAAACATCAAACGGAAGATATCGTTCAAACAAGAGGAAGGATTCCATTAGACTATGACCTCATTGGAGTGAATGGAACCCTATGGTATCATCTAGTGAAAACAAGATAGTTGGATGAGTTGGATTTGTTGCACCCGAGGCCACCACCCAAAACTATAGCCATAAAGAACTCTACATCCGAAAGTTCATGAACTGTGACTTCTAAGCCCACTTCTCAAACTAGTGGTGCCTCAGGGTGACCCCATAGTAAACATACAGATTCTTATCATAGAGATGCCCAAAAATATACTAAACAAGTCACACTAGCTAGCCAAAGCAAGGAGATAGCAAAAACCTCTTCAAGGAATCTACGAATCATAACTACAAGAACGAAGTTAGATAAGCACGAGTATTCTATAACCATGCAAGTCAACCACATGCGATGGTTAGAAAAAATCTTGCATAAGGAGTGATATCTTGTAGAAGCTCTTGAACATGATAAAAAGAGAGAACGGTTGTTACGCAAACATAAGCAACACTTAAGAGAGCAAGCTGAATAGCTAGCTCATAGCAACCAACAAGAAAATAGAGATCAATGCACTAACTCAAAATAGAACGGGTGCACTAGACAAGAAAGTGACCCACACCAAAATCACCCTCCAAATAATGAATGGAATCCAACTTGGGGGAAATGGTAGACTTAATAAATTAGGATCAGGTGTATCCTAGATGCCCTCGTAGGAGCGAAGAAAATAGAGCAAATCAAATGGATAGAGTGCTACCTCCACCATCACCATGGGGGGTTTTGTAAGAGGAAGAACTCCTTGCTTCAAAGGCATTCCAAGATCTTACTAAAATATGAAAGCCTTTGAGAAACACGAGGTCATTGGGAGCCAACCAACATTGAGCAAAATACATAATTAACCATTGTGTCCATCAGTTCCTAGCCCTCCCTATCCTAAGTATTTTGAGATTCCTAGGCTAGAGAAGTTTAAAGGTGAAGAAGATGCATAAGAGCATGTCACAAATTTCATCAACACATGTTTTCATCTCAAATATAATGATGCTCTTATGCTAAGGACATTCATCATGACATTTTTAGGCGTAGCCACTCAATGGTTTAACCAATTGCCCAAGCACATCATATCCAACTATGAACAACTCGTGAATGCATTTCTGAAGTGTTTATCCTTTGGTGCTAAGAGGAAGGTAAATATCTCAGACTTGGCTAATTTAAGACATTAAGATGATGAGCCAGTAATGGATTACGAGAATAGATGAAGAAAATTCATGGCAAAATTATCATTCTCCATTCCCACAGAGGAAATCATCCGGATGTTTGCCAAGATTTGTTCCAAATATATTTCCCTATTGCTACAACTACAATAATATCCCTCATTTGAGGAAGCTTTGGCACAATCCAAACTCATTGAGGACATAAAATTAGATGAGGGAACCATAAAAATCTGAACCAAGGAGTGGAGCAAAAAGACAAGAATGGCAAATATAAACAAAAGTAGGCAAAACCTGCCCCAGTAAATCAAGTGGTATTGGCTATGCCTAAGGATGGGGTTGCACAATAGCCCCAAAATTATCAAGCACAATCCCCACCATCCAAATATGATCAAAAGAACAATTAGGGTCAAAATAAAGAACACAAACCCCCTCATTATTTTACGCCATTGAAAGAATCAATGTAATCAATATTCAATAAATTGAGTGAGGCAAGAAATATTAGATTCTCTGATATGCCTCTTATATATCCCAACCATCCCAAGCCAAAAGGATATAGGGAAGATCAATTATGCCCATATCAAAGGATACTGGGGCATAATATCAAAGTTTGTGTTGGTTTCAAACATCAGGTGAAAAACATGATTGAGGCAGGAGAACTAAAAGTGGACAACCCACTAGCCCCTAACAACAGAGATATGGGCATCTACAAAAATCTGCTGCCAAATCATGGGGCCCCTAGAGAGAAAGGGGCTTAAGTCAATCAGTTTTGAGTTGATATACCTACCCATGGATGTGTTGGGATGGTCAAAATTATCAATATAGCAACTAATAGTAGACGGTATGGTCAACCACAACCTCCTGTAGCTCCTATGAATGTCCGATCTACACTAAGGTAGAGGCAGGGGCAAAACAACCTTCCAGGTCTACCAAATTGACCTGTGGTAACTATCTAGAGTATACTTGATCAAAAATTACAAACTACTCTAACTAAGCTATCCATTTATGAGCTCATACAATAGTCCCAAAAGCACATGGAGACCTTGATGGAGATTTTAAGGTCAATTGAGATCCAACCACAAGATCCAAATGCATTCACCCATTTTGTGGGACAAGTACAAGAATACCAAGAACCTGTAATTCAATTCTATGATTATGAGATTAAGATAGTACCTATTGCCTTACCAGAACCTCTACTAAACATTATGGCATCGATCAATTATTTACCTTTTAAGTGGGTCTTGATCGATACAGGTTTGTCAATCAACATCATCACAACAATGAAAATAGGATACCTTAAGATCCCCAAGTCCAATATCATTCTGGGAGCCTATACATTAAGAGATTTAAATGATAATTTATGCAATATTGTGGGAACAATAGTACTACCTATCAAGGTGGGGCATAAGACCATCCTTATGATGTGTCATATCTTGGAAGGGGCCATGTAATAAAACATCCTCCTAGGGAGACCTTGGATAAGGGACATGAAATGTGTTCCTTAAATTTTACACCAACGTGTCAAGTATGTGCATGATAAAAAAGTCTACATGGTGTTGACTGATAAGAAGCCATTCAAGTATGTTCATCAAGTGGATTGTCTAGGAGAATTTGTGATTATTTCTACTCACTTGTCTGAAGGATTCTCATATCTAGCTGTGCAACTGAGTAACAAAGACAAAGGGGTACAAAAATACCCATTTGCATCAACACCTCATCTTGCACATAAAGTGGCCAATGCTTCTAATCAACCATCAACGCCTAAACTAAAAAACAATTAGAATCTAAGGGAACCTATGGTTGAGGAAAATAAAATCAAGGAAATGGCTATTGAAGAAGGTCCAAGTCCCATGGACGAATAAGATCATCAAGACCAAGTCAAATATGATGACTACAACCCTACTTTACTTATGTCATTCGTGGGGTCATCCACCTCACATACGACTATACATTTTGCAAGCACCAGGATAGGAGAGTATCTTGTGTAGAACATAACCTTTACTCCTATCATAGAGTCTATGCAAGATATGGGATACCTAAATGATCTAAGGCCACCAGTAGGAATAGTGGTTCCTCTTGGAATCCCTCCCAACCAGACAAATTTCATCTACACTAGACTATACTGCACCCATAAGTCTACGAAAGAAGAAGAGGACAATGATGAATTATTCACTATTAATGTTTTTATCTCTCTAATCCTGAGTTCACTTTAGGATAATTTGAGCACTGCCATTAGCATGGTTATGGTCTTTGTATCTATGATCAGGGACGTAGGCAGCCATTCGAGCCACAATACCAGCTTCCCACTGATAGATTTTAGGTAGGCTATCACATCAAAGGTCGATATGACTTTCTAGTAGCAACCTTAGATAGATTGAGATTGGGGTTAGGAGAAGACATCAATTTTATTCCTTATCACCCACTAAGTTCAAGAATTATGTGCAATATACAAGTGGTCACGATGAACATCCCACTGCCTAAGACTTATCATCCAAGAATCACAATTGAGGCCATCCTAGTGGATTACAAATCATGGGATGATGAGCAAGAAGAAAATAGATATGTGCCAAGTGATGATGAATCACAAGAGGGCTTGGCATATCATGGGCCTCGCTACTTACGAAGACTTACTTGGTCCATCCACAATGAGAGTGGATACATATAAGACGAAAGTGACTATGAGTCAGAGGACTCAACAAAGAGAGCCTACTTAGGGCCAAGGCAATGTCCCCATGACTTGGGGTCACATACTAATGCAAATAGATTCTTCATAAGTGATGAAGAGTATGAGGATGAAATAGATATGGCTTACTTAGAGCCAAGACATGAGCCCCTCATATTAGGGCCACACAATAATGCTAATGGCTTCTAGATAAGTGATGATGATTTTGAGGATGATACTGAGATGGCCTATCTTGGACCTCACCATTTGCAACAAGTCAATATGTTGGTGGAAAGAGAAGCGACACTTCACACCATAGACCCTGACTTACGATTTTTAGGGAGACCTTTTGACTTAGCTATCATTCATCGCATGGTCAATCCCCCTCTGCCAAACTTCAGGGAATTCTTAGAACCCAATGATCCTATTGTTAGCCCAACTCATGGGCCCGATCCAAATATTTCCATTCCTCCAGAGCCTCATCACAAGCATGGAAGAGAAACCTCTGAGATAAGATTTCACCCATGTGGTCCTAGAGATTTCATCCTATCCATCAATACAATCTCCATTGATTTGACCACTCCACTTAATAACCCAACTAATCCCATAAAACCATTGTGTATTGACACAAAGATGATTGATTGGGACTACGCTGATTCACCCATAGAGCCTGAAGATATTTTCTCTGATGAAAATATGTTACAACTATTTCATTTCATACCAGGTTGTGCCCATGATGTATTCCATGCTGGTTTGGATCCTGAGTCAGTAGAACCTGTAAATCCCATCGATGATATTCACTCGATACCCACGCCTCACCAGTTGGAGGATGGGTCACATATGGCTATAGAAGTGACTTTCAAAGTGGAAATTAGTGATGATCCTACTCAACCGAAGAAAGTAAAGTTCAGAGAAAGTCTATCTCCAGAAGAACAAGCCATCATAACTCCTCTCCTGAAAGAGAGGCCAAATATATTTGCTTGGACTTACAAGGATATGCCTAGGATAGATCCAAAGTTAGTAGTTCATAACCTTTCATTGGACCCCATGAAGAAACCAATCAAACAAAAGTTGAGAAAAATGCATCCCACCATCGCTTTGATGGTAAAGAATGAATTACAAAAACTATTAGATGTAGTTTTCATAGTTCCTATCGACTACCCTGAGTGGGTATCAAACATGGTACCCATTGGGAAACCTAACAGAAGAGTCCGTATCTACACAAACTTAAGAGACATAAATAGGGCAACTCCAAAGGATTCATTCCTATTGCCAAACATAGATACTCTTGTAGATACGACCCTAGGTCACGAAATTCTCTCCCTAATGGATGGTTTTTATGGATACAACCAGATATGGATTAAACTCGAGGATCAACATAAAACTTCTTTCATTACTCCATGAGGAATATTGTGTTAGAAAGTGATGCCATTAGGGCTCTAGAATTCTAGTGCCACATATCAATGGGCCATGACATAAATATTCCATGACTACATGCATAAAATCCTAGAATATTAAATGGATGACTTACTTACTAAGTCCTGTTGGCATTTTTGCCACATTGTTTTTGTTGTTACTATTCATGCAAAAGAATGCACAAATTGTAGAGATACTCACTCCTCTATTTTTCCCTCCAAGAACTTTGAAAGGGAAAATACAAAAATCTCTACAAGTTTTGTGTTCAAGCAAAGTAAGTGTAAGATGTCGTAATATCACGACCTATCACATTTTCATGGTGTCTGATGCAGAAAAGAGCTAAGCACAGAAAATGTTGCAATATCACGACATGTCGCGATATCACAACCTGTCACGTTTTTGCACCAGAAAGCAACAAATGAAGTAGAAACAATAAATTTGTCGTGAAATCATGACATGTCACATTTTTGCAATAGACAGTGGCAGGAAAGCAAAGTGATAGGCACACATCGCGATTTCATGACATTTCAGCAGCAAAAGGGAGCACCAAGAAAAATGTTGTGATTTCATGACATGTCACGTTTTTGTGGGGCAAAAGAGTAAAAGTACAAGGTGAAATAAAATGTCACGATTTCGTGACATGTCGCATTTTCACGACAGAGGCAGCAACAAAAGAAGAAGACAAAAAATTGTCGCGATTTCACGACATGTCACATTTTTCGTGACTTGGAGCAGCAAAGGAACGAAACGGAGAAAGATGTCATGATTTCATGACATGTCGAGGAGATGAAGCCAGGAAAAATAAAATTGTCGCAATTTCATGACATGTCACATTTTTGCAATCATAAAGCAGAAAAGTACAAGAAGACAAAAACATGTCATGATTTTGCGACATGTCTTGTTTTCGTGATGAGAAAGCATGGAAGGAGAAAAATGGTATGAACTATCATGATTTCATGACATGTTGCATTTTCGTAGAGGTGAGAAGGAGAAATCCAAATAGAGGAGAATGTCATGATTTTGCAACACGTCAAATTTTTGCAACAGAGGTGACAAAATAAAGGAAAAGACAGAAGATGTCGCGATTTCATGACTTATCATGTTTTCGTGGTAAGAAAGCGGAAAGGACAACGCCAAGAGGAAGTTGTCACGATTTCGTGACAAGGAGCAGTGAAGAAGAAAAACACAAAAAAATGTCATGATTTCATGACATGTCATGGAAATAAAACAAAACAAAGGCAGATTGTCGCGATTTCGTGACTTGCAAGAAGACGAAAGCCAAAAAAGTGGGAGATTGTCACGATTTCATGACATGTTACATTTTCGTAGAAGTGAAAGACAAGAAGAGCCAAGCAAGAGAAGATGTCGTGATTTCATGACATGTCGCATTTTCACGACTGGTGGCAATAGGAGAAAGCAGTAAGTTGAAAATGTCATGATTTCGCGACATGTCGCATTTTCGTGACCTGTCACATTTTCACGATAGAAGCAATAACAAAGGCCCGATAAAGTTCTGTCCACATTTTCCTTCAAAATTGCATAGGAGAACGTGAGGAGAAGATAAGGATCAAACAAAGTAAACAAAGTAATGTTTTAAAAGCTCTCCAACTGATTTTGAGATCAAGGTCAAAGAGGCTCCAAGATTAAATGTTTTGTTGTTTACCTATGTGCACAAGATGGGAGAACATGTTAAATCAGGCAGTTTTTGATGCCACCAAAATTAAATATGCCTCCGGTATTAAAATCTCTTGTTCATGATCTCCTAACAACTTCAAGCATGCCCCGAGAATAGCCATTTAATGAAGAAATATGGTCCCTTGTTTTTGTTTGATTTTCAGTTTTGATCCATAAAAATAGGGAATGTGATTTCTCCAAGGCAGATTAAGGGGGATTGTTTCTCTTTTCAAGTGCATATTTTGTGGATCGCCTCTTCAAAATATGTTTTATGTTTTAAATGTTGTGATTCGAAAGAGAGAGGGAAGACCTCTATAAATACCAATGTAAATCTCAAGCAAAAGGAGGAGGACCTTCTTGCAAAAATTGAAGCAAAAATCCTAAGTGCATTTTGCTCTATTCTTAGTGTCTTTTGAGTTGGTAATCCAAACTGTTGTTCATGTGATGCTTTCTGTAATTCACTTCTATTTTTTCAAGTGCTAAAGTTTTAGTTGAATTCTGTTGTTCTAAATTTGGCTATGTTTCCATTTGAATGTTTGAAGTATAATTGAAGGTAAACTTATGGTCAACGTTTGATCCAATTTCTGTATGTGAATTCTAAGAATCAGTTGTTGCTTACCTTTAGGATTTAGTTAGGTTATTTGCTATCTAAGGTTGTTCTCCCTATCAACTGTCGGCTTCGACCATATTTCCATCTCTTTCTGTTATTTCCCTTTCTTTTTGCATTTTCCATTTCTTTCTCGCACCCTTATCTTCAAACAAGTTTAGATTAGTTTGGGAGCCAACCCTCTCTGGAGATTGGCTCGGGAGACTTCTCTTTCTCTCGGCATTTCAATTTTGGTCGGGTCTAGGGCGCATTTTATATGACTAGGTGGATTTGTGACCAACAATTTTTGGCATGCCCGGTGGGACTCACAAGTCCCATATTTTGACACCCGAAGGAATCAAGATTTTGATGAACTGTCTTGACCTCAAAGTGGAGATTGTAAGTTCATCTAGTGACTCTGTTGAAGGCGACTGTATAGTACCTAGAAATCTCCAATCGTGAAGCTGGTGAAAATATTTGCTTCATGATCACGAGATCAAGTGCCAAAGAATCGGAAGATCCAGTCAAATTCTTTGAGATCGATGTTCAAAACTGGAGGGAGCGCTCAAGATTGGTAAGTCCTATGAACCCATCATTTGCTATTTCTTCATAGGTAGCGGGTCAGTTTGTGCCATCTCTGACTCCTCCCAGTACTTCTACGAGCTTGCTAGTAGATCCAAATCCTGTAGTGCAAATGGTTGGTCAACAACCTCCTCCACGTCGAATTCTTGCTTGGAACCATTCGGGAGCGTTGGACCTGCCTTTTCAAAATCTAGTTCCTGCTACAACATTAAAGGCTTTGCCTACATACGATGGGACTGGAAATACCATGTATGATCATGTGTTAGATGTGGCATCCTTGGCTACAATTCATAATATCACAGACAAAGATGTCATGATCAAATTGCTCGTGCTGTCACTCCGAGGTAAGTATTTGTGTTGGTATAGATCCTTGTCTCCCAACTCCATAAATTCATGGGATCAATTAGCAAAGATGCTGATCCAAGGGTTCAATGAGCAAGCGGACCCATTTTCTTTATTGCATCAATTTACTAATATCAAGAGGCATCCTCAAGAGGAGATAGTGGATTTCAATGTTAGGTTTGCCCGAACTTGGCAGAGAGTTCCTGATGGTCTCCGCCCTACTAATGACCAAGCGGAATTTTACTTTCTTAGGGATTTCCACTCAAATATTAGTATGAATATTAGGATGTCCAATGTTCAAACCTTTCTTGCACTATATTCCTAGGCATAGAAGGCTGAGGCCGATCTGATTGCCATTGGGAAATTGCCTCCAAAAATGACTATGCCTATTTTTCTTGAGCTTTTGCAATACCAGCTTCCAGGTGCAGCCTCCACATCTTACACTGCTCCATCCATGTACCCTTCATCTTCATGGAATCCTCCCACAACTTCAGTACCTATGATTCCCATTCCATAGTTAACCTCTCCACTTCCAACTCCTACATTACCTCCTCCACCAGTTCCATTACCTCTACCGACATCGCCTATGTCCTCAAGCCCAGATCCTCAATTGGTTGTCTTGCAAGAAATTCAGTCGTCCATGAGATCCCTCACTAACAAGATGACATCTATGGAGTGGAGAGAGGTAGAAAGGAACTATCAGCCATGAATATTTATTCTGGAGTGACTAGAGAGCAAGTTGCTCCTAGCAAGGTTATGGAGAAGGTACCTGAGAGGAACTCAACGGTCTTGGTAAGTGAAGAGGCTGGCCCTTCTGAAGTTTCACATGAGCCATATTACTAGTGTTATTCATGCAATGACCCACATGATGAGTCCACTTGCATGGTCCACCAAAATTATTTACAAGTTCTTATAGGGAGCCGTGTAAACATGATTCGAGAGGTGGATCATAATTCCATGATGTCTCCTGAGGAATACATGGCAGTCTTGACACGCAGTGAAAAGAAACCAATGATGGTAGATCCCGCGAAGATGGAGCCATTGAAAGTGCCTTCTGCACAAGCAACAAAGCAATAAATACCTACAAAGACTCATGATCCTCCAGCCCCACAACAAGATCCACCTATTTTGTCGAAGGATTTGCTTCCACCACAAGCAAAAGAGAAGTTGCAAGCTAAGGCTTCTACCTCCCAGCCATAAGTGGAAATGAAGGAACAAGCTAGAGAGACGTTGCGGTATCCATCATTGACTAAACGACAATGAGTGGAGGCCACCCAACAATATAGAAGTAGATTTGAATTTTCTAGTGGAGGGAGAGAGCCGATTTTGATGGAGTACAACATCGTCAAAGAACTCAAAAGGATACCAGCCAAGGTAAGTTTGTATGACACCTTGTAACTACCTGGATAGGTGAATCTCTTACAGGAATCTCTGAAGACCACACAAAGTAAGGGGAAGGCTCCAGCCCAGGTAGTTATGGCTCAAACTCTGACCTCTTCAATCATCAAAAAAAATAGACCACCACCTTTTTATATTTCATTGAGAATGGAGGGACATGTGGTGCATAATTGCCTCATTGACTCAGGAGTAGCTACTACTGTCATGCCTAAGGCAGTATGTGATGTCATAGGCATGGAATATACAAGGACTAGCATGGGAGTTTTGTAGCTAGATGGTACCTTAGTAAAGATGATGGGCGTAATTAAGGATGTTCCTATCTCCTTGCACACCATGCCTCAGATTACTGTGATCCAGGAGATCATAGTAGTGGACCTGGAGCCATGTTTTGGTATGTGTCTCTCTCAAGAGTTCATGGAAAAACTCGGGGGTTACCTTTCTTTGGATTTTACTCATTTGGAGGTGATCCATAAAGGTAAAAAGGTGAAGATTTTCAATGAGAAGCCTTCCACATTTCATGTGGAGAGAATAGATGAAATGGACAGGTTAGAAAATTTGGTGCACATGATGTCTGAAGAATTTGGTGAGCTTGACTTAATGGAAGAAGCTTTGGAAGAGCTCCACCCAGAAAATGAATTTTCCATGGCCAATTTCAATGCCATGATGGAAACTGACTTGGGGTGTTACTCCATTTTCAAGCCTAAAAAGGCTAAAGAAAAGAATGATGAAAGTCAAGACCAGCTCTGGAAGCTCTATTTTGATGGAGCACGATGTAGAAATGGCACTGGAGCTGGGATTGTTCTAGTATTACCTTCTGGGATTCAATGATCCTATTCATATCGTTTGACCTGGAGCTGCACAAATAATGCAATATATGAGGCTTTATGCCTAGGCCTCAAGAAGGCTGAGAAACTTGGAGCATGAAAGTTGCAAATATTTGGTGACTCCGAGCTGATTATCAATTAGGTGACCAATAAGTGTGTGTCCAAGCACCACTATCTCAAGAACTATCGCAACAAGGTCTAGGACCTGTTCGAATCGTTCTCTACTCTCAGCATGCATTTCATTCCACGAGAACAAAATAGACATGCTGACCTGCTAGCTTCCTTGGGAGCAGATTTTTCTCCAATTGAGCAGGTGGTGAGAAGGCCAAAAATAGTGAGAATGGTGTATAGGCCCTCTGTCCCAAACAAGGACACCTTTTGGCAAGTCTTCGATAGTGATGAGCAAATTGTTAACTTTTTGGTTCAAGAAGCTGCCACCATCAAGGGAAGGACCTTGGAGCATGAAGAAACTGAAGGCCTGATTCAGTTGTGGAATAACCACATTCCTAAAGGCCTCATTACTCTAGAAATCTTGTTTGATCAGAATTATCGGTCCAAGAAGCATCAAATCGAGGTCGATGAGAAAGAATACATGGAGCTTCAGTTGGAGGCTGATAAGGTCATCAAAATTGGGACTGATTCTACTCTCGCTGAAGTGCAAGAGATTAGAAAATTGTGTCAAGAGTTTTTTGATATCGTGGCCTGGAGCTATGAGGATCTGAGGGGATATGATAAATAGATCATTCAACACACTATCGAGCTGGAAGAAGGAGTCAAACCCTTTAGGAAGAAGCAGAGACCGGTGAACCCAAATATTGAATCCCTCATGAAGGTCGAACTTGTGAAGATGTTGCAGGCCAATATTATATATCCGATTAAGCACTCGACTTGGGTTGCTAATTTGGTTATGGTCCATAAGAAAAATGGAGATATACGGCTGTGTGTGGATTTTCAAAACTTGAACCAAGCATCCTTGAAGGATCACTACCCATTGCCTCACATTGATCAGATCCTTCACGTTGTTGCTGGGGCTCAGCGCTTTTCATTGCTAGATGGATTCTCTGGATACAATCAAATTTGGGTCAGGGATGAGGATTAGCACAAGACCGCATTCACAACCAAGTGGGGTACCTTTGCCTATCAACACATGCCCTTCAAATTGTCCAATGTTGGGGCTACATTTCAAAGGGCCATGGACATCGCATTTGGGGAGATTTTAAATAAGATCATTGTCATCTATCTCGATGATATGACTATCTTTTCGCACAAACGAGAAGAACACTATTCTCATTTGAGGCAGATATTTGAGAAATGTCGAGAGTTTGGCATTTCCATCAACCCAAAGAAGTCCATTTTTGTAGTAAAGGAAGGTAAGATCTTGGGACATGTCATCTCAGAGAATGGTTTGGCAATTGATCCATCGAGAGCTGAAGCTTTGAAGAAACTATCACTCCCTGCCAATAAGAAAGAGTTGCAATCTTTCTTCGGGAAAATCAATTTTATCAAAAAATTTATTTCTGACTTTGCTCGAGTTGTCAAGCCCATGACTGAGCTATTAAAGAAAGATGTGAAGTTCAAGTGGACAACTCAGAGGAAAGATGCATTTCAGGAGATTAAAGATAGGATTGCACAAGCCCCTGTGTTGATCAATCCAGATTATTCTAAGGACTTCATTCTGTATGCAGTTGGAGAGGATGAAAGCTATGTTGCAGTGCTTACACAGAAAGGAGATGATGGGGATGAAAGACCCATTGCTTTCCTTAGCCAGGTTATCTTACCCCATGAGGAGAGATACAATTTCATTGAGAAGTAGGTCTATGCTATCATGAAGTCTCTCAAAAATTTCAAGCACTTCGTATCTCAGAGCAAGACGATCATCTATGTCATCCACCCCGATGTAAGGAACTTCATCATTCAGGGTGAGATGGGTGATAAGCATGCCGGTTGGGTCACTAAAATTCAAGAGTTTGATGTTGAGATCCATCCAACCAAGTTGGTGCGGGGTAAGGCCTTATGCCAGCAATTAGCAAAAACTACGGCCTTTGAGATAGTTGATCATCAAGTGAACGATCCTGTTGAAGAAAGGAATCTAGTGAATATCTTTTCACAAGGCCAAGATTGGGCAGATGACCTTGTTGAGTATTTTTCAATGGGTAGATGTCCCCCACAATTAAATGCTTTGCAAAGGAGAAGGTTTCACCTACAAGCTCTTAGGTATGTATTGTTTCCCAAGGGATTGTTCTTCAAAAACATTGATGGAGTTCTCCTAAGGTGTGTTAAGGAACCCAAGAAGGCTAGACTCCTGGAGGAGTTTCATTCTGGCATGTCGAGAGGACATTACGCTGGTAGGCCTATGGCCTTAAATATTATTTGGGCTGGTTACTATTGGCCAACTTTGTTCGTGGATACTTTCAAGATTTCTCAAGCTTGCGACAAATGCCAAAGGTATACAGGACGGATAAAAAATGCACCATTTCCCCTACATCCAATTCAAGTTGAAGCACCTTTTCAGCAGTGGGGGTTGGACTTTATTGGGATCATTGATCCAAACTCTTCAGCTGGACACAAGTACATCTTGATGGCTACTGATTATTTTACAAGATGGTTTGAGGCCATTCCAACCAAGGCTGCAAATCAAGATGTGGTAATCACTTTCATTGAAGGACTGATCATGCGTTTTGGCATTCCTGACGCCATTATCACAGACAACAAAACTCCATTCATTGGAGCCAAGCTAGGTGAATTTGCAAACAAGTACGATATTTTTTTGAAGACATCCTCCAATTATTACCCTCAGGGTAATGGCTTGGCAGAGTCCACAAACAAGAACTTGTTGAGGATTTTAAAGAGATCCTTGGGGGATAATAAGAGATCTTGGCACCTTCTACTGAATCAGGCATTATGGGCAGATAGAATTTCAATCAAGAAGTCTATCAAGACTTCACCATACACCCTGGTATATGGGAAAGAGGCAATATTGCCTATTCATTTAGAACTACCTGCCTTGCAGCAATTGAAGGAATTCTTGGACGATGAAGAAAATATGGATCCAATGAACATATGATTGGCTCAATTGTTGCAACTGGAAGAGCAACGTTCCTTGGCCTATGATGAGTTTGCTAAGAATTCACAGGTGGTATCAAAATGGTTTCACAAAGGTTCTACTGACCGCACATTCAAAGTGGGTGACTTAGTCTTAAAGTGGAATGAAAAGAAGGCCAAGCCAGGGATGCACCAAAAATTTGATGCTCTGTGGGAGGGTCCATTCCAGATTGTCAGTGCAAGTTCGGAAAATTCATTTTATCTTGAAGACTTGGAAGGTAATCCACTTCCTATTTTAGTGAATGGATTTCATTTGAAAGCCTACATTTCTTGATGGAAAACACAGTGTTACCTTGTACATAAATTGAAAAAAAAAAGAAAAAAGAAAAAAAAAAAAAAATCGTCAACTTCGGCTCCTTTTGCACACGAGCCCGTAGGTATGTTTATTTCTCTTTCTTTTTCTTTTCCTTCCCAGCAGGAAGTGGCTTCCCCTCTACTTCTTTCTTCCACTCCCACTCCTTCTTCCACTGTACATAATCAAGCCACTACTGTTGTTTCTACTCCCCTCTCTGATGTTCCCATTTCTTCACTTCCCCTTTCTTCTAATCCTTTGTCTTTTGAGCACTTCTCCATAGTTCCCACCACTTTCTCCATCCCATCCACTTCCATTTCATTATCTATTTTCATAGAATCCCAATAGTTGGTAGCACAGTAGCATCCTCTTCAGTTGTTGTATCTACCACTTCTACTCCTCCATATTCCACCATTCCATCATTCACCATTCCCGTTCCACGACCTGCACATCTGTCGGTCATCACCCCATTCATTCCCATTTTTTCAATTTAGGTGCTTCTCACTACTGCCATGGAGATCCTTGCACAACACCTGGTGATTACCCAGCTCAACCGAGCTAGGCAAAATGTAGTAGTTAAAAGAATAAGGGAAGTTTTGCTATTCCACAAATTTCTGCTGAAGGTCCTATTTTAAGTTTCGAGCGCCAGCAAGAGCTTGTTGCAACAGCCCACAGAAACGTCCAACATCAACCAACACTCACTTCTTTTTCTCCTCCAGCTTCTTGACTCTATTGCCCAATAGATAAAGTCTTGAGGTTCATGCATACAACAGAACTGTATACCCCGAGAGCCACCAAGAATGTTGGCATTTTTGCCACATTGTTTTTGTTGTTACTATTCATGCAAAAGAATGCACAAATTGTAGAGATACTCACTCCTCTATTTGTCCCTCCAAGCACTTTGAAAGGGAAAATACAAAAATCTCTACAAGTTTTGTGTTCAAGCAAAGTAAGTGTAAGATGTCGCGATATCGTGACATGTTGCGTTTTTGCGGTGTACGATGCAAAAAAGAGCTAAGCACATAAAATGTCACGATATCGCGACATGTCACATTTTCATGACCTGTCACGTTTTCATGCTAGAAAGCAGCAAATTAAGTAGAAACAAAAAAGTTGTCGCGAAATTGTGACATGTCACATTTTCGCGGTAGACAGTGGCAGGAAAGCAAAGTGATAGACGCATGTCTCTATTTTGCGATGTTTCAGTAGCAAATGGGAGCACCAAGAAAAATGTCATGATTTCACAGGGTGAAAGAGGAAAAGTACAAGGAAAAATAAAATGTCATGATTTCATGACATGTCGCATTTTTGCGACGGAGGCAGCAACAAAAGAAGACAAAAAATTGTCGCGATTTCGTGACATGTCATGATATCGTGACCTGTCGCATTTTTACGACTTGGAGGAGCAAAGGAACGAAACGGAGAAAGATGTCATGATTTCATGATATGTCGAGGAGATGAAGCCAGGCAAAAGAAAATTGTCATGATTTCACAACATGTCGCGTTTTCGTGATGATAAAGCAGAAAAGTACAAGAAGACAGAAACATGTCAAGATTTCGTGACATGTCTTGTTTTCACGATGAGAAAGTGCGAAAGGAGTAAAATGGTACAAACTATTATGATTTCATGACATGTTGCATTTTCATAGAGGAAATAAGGAGAAATCCAAACATAGGAGAATGTCACGATTTCATGACACGTCAAATTTTCACAACAAAGGCGACAAAACGAAGGAAAAGATAGAAGATGTCGCGATTTCGTGACTTGTCGCATTTTTGTGGTAAGATAGCGAAAAGGAAAGTGCCAAGAGGAAGTTGTCATGATTTTGCGACAAGGAGCAAGCGAAGAAGCCAAACATAGAAAAATGTTGTGATTTCATGACATGTCATGGAAACAAAGCAAGGTGAAGGAAAATTGTCATGATTTCATGACATGTCGCATTTCGTGACTTGCAAGAAGACGAAAGCCAACAAAGTGGGAGATTGTCGCGATTTCGTGACATGTTGCATTTTCGCGAAAGTGAAAGATAAAGAAGATCCAAGCAAGAGAAGATGTCACAATTTCATGACATGTCACATTTTCACGACTGGTGGCAATAGGAGAAAGTAGTAAGTTGAAAATGTCATGATTTCATGACATGTCGCATTTTCGTGACCTGTCACATTTTCACGATAGAAGCAATAACAAAGGCCCAATAGAGTTCTATCCGCATTTTCCTTCAAAATTGCATAGGAGAACATGAGGAGAAGATAAGGATCAAACAAAGTAATGTGTTAAAATCTCTCCAACTAATTTTGAGATCAAGGTCAAAGAGGCTCCAAGATTAAATGTTTTGTTGTTTACCTATGTGTGCAAGATGGGAGAACATGTTAAATCGGTTTGTTCTCGATGCCACCAAAATTAAAGATGCCTCTAGTATTAAAATCTCTTGTTCATGATCTCCTAACAACTTCAAGCATGCCCCGAGAACAATCATTTAATGAAGAAATATGGTCCCTTGTTTTCGTTTGATTTTTAGTTTTGATCCATAAAAACAAGGAATGTGATTTCTCCAAGGCAGATTAAGGGGGATTGTTTCTCTTTTCAAGTGCATATTTTGTGGATCGCCTCTTCAAAATCTGTTTTATGTTTTAAATGTTGTGATGTGAAAGAGAGAGGGAAGACCTCTATAAATACCAATGTATATCTCAAGAAAAAGGAGGAGGACCTTCTTGCAAAAATTGAAGCAGAAATCCTAAGTGCATTTTGCTCTATTCTTAGTGTCTTTTGAGTTGGTAATCCAAATTGTTGTTCATGTGATGCTTTCTGTAATTCACTTCTGTTTTGTCAAGTGCTTAAGTTTTAGTTGAATTTTGTTGTTCTGAATTTGGCTATGTTTCCATTTGAATGTTTGAAGTATAATTGAAGGTAAACTTATGGTCAATGTTTGATCCAATTTCTGTATGTGAATTCTAAGAATCAGTTGCTACTTACCTTTAGGATTTAGTTAGGTTATTTGCTATCTGAGGTTGTTCTCCCTATCAACTGTCGGCTTCGGCCATATTTCCATCTCTTTCTATTATTTCCCTTTCTTTCTGCATTTTCCATTTCTTTCCCGCACCCTTATCTTCAAACAAGTTTAGATTAGTTTGGGAGCCAGCCCTCTCTGGAGATTGGCCCGGGAGACTTCTCTTTCTCTCGGCCTTTCAATGTTGGTCGGTTCTAGGGCGCATTTCATATGACTAGGTGGATTCATGACCAACAAGTCCCTATTGCGAAAAGAGTAGTCCTTAGAAAAGTATTTAATCATCTCATTGAGCATAATGTCATATTGAATTCTAAGAAGTGCATTTTCAATGTAACTTTTGGAAAATTTTTAGGATTCATAGTTTCCAAGAGAGGCATTGAAGTCGATCCTACAAAGGTAAAGGCTATACTGGAAATGGCCACCCCTACCAACATTAGGGAATTAAGAAGCCTACAAGGTAAAATAGCATCCATCAAAAGGTTCATTGCAGAATTATCAGATAAGTGTCAGTCCATGAACCAGTTGTTACGCAAGGATGTCCCATTTCATTGGGATGGAGAGTGCTAACAAGCCTTTGCAGAGATCAAAACTTATTTGGTGATGCCACTAGTGTTGGCTTCACCAAGGCCAGACATACCATTCTTGTTATATGTATCAGCTACTGATTTCACTTTGGGCACCATGTTAGCCCAAAAGAATATGCAAAACAAATAGTAAGTCGTATATTACATTAGTTGCACATTGGTGAGTTATGAGGTAGGGTATGTGTATGTTGAAAATTTGTGTTTAGCAGTGGTCTTTACAACTCAAAAGTTGCGACACTACATGTTGAGCCATACAACCTATGTTATATCAAAAAAAAATCCTTTGTAGTACATGATGAGCAAGACATATTACAATACGTATACCACAAAGTGGATCATGCTATTGATAGAATTTGATCTAGAGTTCATAAGCTAAAAGTCCATCAAGGGAAAAGTTATAGCAGATTAATTAGCAAAGGTGCCTCTTTAGGATAGCAAGCCTCTCACCATAGATTTTCCTAATTATGTAGTCTTTGCACTATTAGATCCACTAGAACTCAAAGAACCTAATAAGGAAAGAGACATGTCATTGTTATTCAATGGTTCAAAGTGTGAACAAGGGGGCAGAGTAGATATTGTCTTTATCACATCATAGGGCGCTCCATTACCCTTATCATTCAAACTGGATTTTTCTTGCACAAACAACAACACAGAATATGAGGCATTGATCTTGGGACGTCAAACAATCGTAGCAATGGGAATTAAAATATTAAATATCTTTGGTGAGTCCTTGCTCATAGTAAACCAGGTTAAAGTATTGTTCCAATGCAGGTGCCCACTCCTGAAAGCTTACAAGGAACTTGTTGACACTTACCTAACTCTACTAGAATGGTATGACATCGAGGCAATACCTCATATGTCAAAAATATTTGCAGACACCATGGCATATTTGGGATCCTTAATCCCTCAAAATTTGTTCGTTGATTTCACAACCATTCATGTGAAAGTGCTCGTATTTTCTGTAATATAGCAGGAGGGTATTAACAACCTAGAATCAATCAACATGATACAAACTGAGCCAAATCAAGGTTGGTCATTCAAATTTAGAGCATTATTGCAAATAGCCCCTTGGGAATATTTGATCTCTCAAGGTCCTACAGAATGTGGAACAACCATTCATAACAAGGTTGTTTCCCAATCAGTGTTCACAAATGTTAGATCACAAGAAGAGCATATCATCCTATCCATAGAGGTCATCGCTTATCAGGATTTGCTTTCCCAGTTGCGAGACTTCCTGAAGCTTAAAATAGTACCTCAAGGTCTATCGCATACCGAATGACAAACATTCAAATAAAAAGTAATAAGATACATCTTTCTAGGAGAAATCCTCTATAGATGAGGATATTATTTAGTACTACTACATTGTCTTGAGCCCTAGGAAGCATCCTGGGAAATTTCACAAGCTCATGATGGTACATGCAGAGGATATTTTAGTGGCATGGCCATCGTTAAGCACATCTTGATAATGGGTTACTATTGGCCCACCATGGAAAAGGACTATTGCAAATATGTCAAGAAATGTATTAAGTGCCAACATCATGCAAATCTTACACACTTTCCATTACAAGTCTTACAACCCATCCAGGTACCATGGCCATTCTCGTAGTGGGGACTAGACTTGATTGGGAAGATCTCACCCCCATCCTCAAGTTGACACACATTCATCATAACAACCACTGAGTACTTCACTAAATGGGTTGAAGCGATCCCCTTAACATCGAAAACTAAACCAAGGATTGCAGAGTTTATAATCCACAATATCATAAGTCATTTTGGGATCCCTTCAAATATAATATCAGATAATGGGCCATATTTCAAGAAAAAAAATGTGCATGCTTTAATGAACAAATATCATATTTAGCATAGTTTTTCAATGCCTTATTATCTACAAGCAAATGGGTAAGCAAAATCCTCAAACAAAACAATAGTCTCCATCTTGAGGAATACGGTGCAAGAAAATCACAAGGATTGGCACATACAGCTACCTCTAGCACTATGGGCATATAGGACTAGTGCATGGACTCCCATTGGGGCAACACCATTTTCACTTGTATATGGTATTGAGGCCCTCATGCCACTAGAGTTGGAAATTCCAACCCTACGCATAGCATTGAAGGACTTCATAGATGATGATACCATGCGGTAAGGCTGCCTTGATCAGTTGATGATTCTTGATGAATGATGAGTCAATGCTTTAGAGCATCTTCATGTTTACCAAGATCACCTTGCGTGAGCTTACAATAATAAAGTCCACTTAAGATATTTCAAAATTGGGGATCTTGTGCTCAAAGAGAACCAACAAAATTCTAATTTACCACTGCATTTGCAAGACAAATTATGGTAAATTGGATAGGTCCCTACATCATTTTAGAAAGGGTTGGGCTTGGAGCATATCACCTTAAATAATTGGATGGTTTTGAAGAGCCTGAACCTCTCAATATCATTCAATTGAAGGCGTTCTACACATAAAAAAATCAATTATACCACAAAAAAAATTCAAATATGTCAAAAACACAAAAACATTGTAAATAATAAAAAATACAAACAAATCATAAAAATATAAAAAAAAGAAAAAAAAAACATCAATCCAATCAGAATGCTCCAAGGGTATCCAAGTCACATGGTCAAATTCCAATCAGAATGCTCCAAGGATATCCAAGCCACTTGGTCAAAATCCAATCAAAATTCTCCAAGGGTATCCAAGCCGCTTGGTCAAACTCCAATCAAAATGCTCCAAGGGTATCCAAGATGCTTTTTAAAACTCCAATAAAAATGCTCCAAGAATATCCAAGCCACTTGGTAAAATTTCAAATAAAATTCTCCAAGGGTATTTCGTGCTACTTGGTCAAAAATCAAAAGCCCCAAAGGCATAATAAGTCCTTTGGTCACATTAATCAAAAATACAAAAACAACATAAAATCAAAAACACAAAAACAATTGCATCTACATCTTGCATCCACATAGTTGCATTACATTATCATTTCCATTACATCCGCATATAGTATGATCACAGTCTTACAAGTAATTCCACAATTTGTATTGTAAATAAAAAAAAATCCACCATCACCCATTTATTCATGTGTGTAATTGTGTTTCTCAACACAACCATATCAAAGTTGCTATAAGGAACGGGATAATTTTTTTGGTTATTCAACCATATGTAGTGGTCTTATCAATTTTTGTGAAAAGCCATATTGATTAGTAGAGAATAAGGAATAGTCATGAAAACCTCAGATATTCAGAATCCCATCACTAATTATAAAAACATATATCCTAGCTAGATTAGGGAAGATGAAAGCTGCATATAGGGTCCTATGTTACCTTAAGCGAAAAGGGTCATCCTTACTTATCCCCCTATGCAACCGGTTAAAAGAAGTTGAGAATTGGCAAAAGGACAAGTTTTGCCCTATCAAAAAATGAGTGATTATCATCACTACATACATCCCTTGCTTACATAAAAATAAGAAAAAATCCTGGAACAAAGCCAAATCTAAATCTCAAAATTCAAAATATTCAAAATTCGAACATCAATGCCCAAAGTCATAGTTCAAAATATCAAAAGAACAAAAGCAAAATAAATAGTGATTATCATCACTATCCCTTGCTCAAAAGAAAACAAAAAAATCAGTCAAAATAAACAATGATTTTCATCACTAGATATGAGCAAGTATCCCGAGTTGAAATGAAGAAAATAAGGGAATGGAACTTGAATCCTTGGAATTCTCAGCACAACCGAACCAAAAGCATGACGATATGTCTAATACAAAGGCATTATGCATTTTTGTAGACCAATTTTTGAATGTGGATGAGCTAGCTTTAGGTAACCCAAGGTCACCTAGTGGTATAGTCCAATTGAGTCCAACATAGGATAAGATGAACAATTGAGGTTCCTTGATTTTAGAAATGAGTTGAAAGAATCCTGCCTGACATCAGAGTAAAATATTATGTTCTATATAAATATATTTATTTGCACACACATTGACAATGAATCCATAGGTCCATGATGAAATCCTTGCTTCTCAAAAATTATAGTATGGTCAGTACACAGCTATTGATAGGGTAACTAAAATGTTTGAATCTCAAACGAAGCCACAAAATTCTTATATAGCAACAAATCATATCATCAATCATACCAACATTTTCTTTATAAGATTATATAAACTAGGGGGTATCAATATACTAGGATAAATACTGCATATATATTAGAAATAATATATAGACGACCACTGACTACTTTATATATTTTAATTTATAGAAACTTATCAATAAAATACATACATTTCACACCATTACACCTCACATATGAATACTTAATCAATTCTTATGATAGGAGTAATTATTTAAATTCATGATTATTTTTTTACTTTATGTGGTTTCACCCATTAATATTGTTAATATTATATGCATTCCTTATGTTTTAAGTGATTAAAGCATACAGGTTCTTTCATACCATACCACCACATAAGCTAGATGCATACAATTTAAAGCAAAATTAAACATGCATTTAACAATAACATTGCATCCATAAATACATAAGTCATCAATCATCCATCATTACATCATAAACAACATCATAAAACATATAAGAACTATCCATTTGCATACAACCATAAATCCATCATTAGATAAACTCATAATAACATCACATCATATCATATGAACATCTACAAATATACACACATTAGCATCTATTTCAAATCCACATCATCATAAATATCATCTATCACCTAACACATACATACATCAATTCATCATAATCCATTGCATCATAAAATAGAATAAAATAAAACATAAGCAATAAACGATACACATAATGAGTCATAAAGCAAATATATCATATAAATGTGTGTATCAAGTCCATAAAGGTATAAAAATTCCCATGGGCTATATTCAGGTAGGTCGAGCCGACCTCAAAAATAAATCAAAAGAGCATCATAAATCAAATATAGGAGTTGAGCCCCTGGCATCACCTCCCCTAGTGCCACCTCCCCCTGTGGCAGTGTCATGGGTTGAATGATGTGAACCTGCTAGTCTCTCTATCTGAGTATGGGTCCTCTGGCTAGGATGGGTAGAAGACTACCTTGAGGTAGAGCACCCACTGACTTGTGAACCACCTACATTGGTTGCCTCCCTAGAAACAAGCCCATGCCTCCTGAGTTGCATTTGAAGAGTGGTAATGTGATCAACATGCTCCTAAATAAAATTGAGAAACTCCAAAAATATTTTTTATGGACTGTATTAGAGGAGAAAAAATGATACACCTTGTAGGATGGACCAAAGTGTGTAGACCCAGGGAAAATGAGGGCTTAGGTCTAAGGAGAATTGCTCATATGAATTTAGCTTTACTAGCTAAGTAGGTGTGGTGCCTCATTTTTGGTGAAGAAAATGAATGGACAACTATCATCAAACGAAAGTATCTTCAAAATATGGAATTTATAAGTGAATCAGTTTCAATCAGAGGTTTTGTTTTTTGGAAAGTAATTCTCAATTGTAAGGAAATCATCAAAAAAGGTTTAAGATGGGTTTTAGGCAATGGTGAGAGGATAAATTGTTGGAATGATAGGTGGGCTAAGGATGAACCACTGATGTAATTTCCTAACCTAGCTCGAATAAGAGATATCACGAAAGAAATCATTGGTAGAAAAGTCTTCGATTATATGGTTGAGGACAGAGGCAGAATGAAGTGGAAACAAATAAGGATTCAAGGATTTTAAGCAAAATCAAATGATCTTTGTAACATTCTTGGGCAAAAATTTATCCCCATGAGACCCAAGGAAGATCAAGTGACCTGGGCTCCTACGGAAAACATTCAATTCACTGTTAAGTCAGCTTACAAGCTTCTTCTTGATGACAAGGATTTTGTCCTCCAAAAGGACTTAGTTTGGATAAAAAAATTAATTCCAAAAATTGCATTCTTTTCATGGTTGGTTATCCAAGGAAGAATTCTAACTATTGATAATATGATGTGTAAAGGTATTTGTATCACTAATCGTTGTTATCTATGCAGGGCTAATTTGGAGACCATTTATCACATTTTCCTTGAGTGCCCTTTTTCCTTGACTGTCCTAAGTGGGGTTTTTTAGGCCTTCAATATTTCTTGGGTTAAACCAGCCATTGTACTTGATTTTTCATCCAGTGGCCTTGCCCCTTTTCAAGCTAAAGACTTAGATACATGTGGAAAATTTGTCTCAATCACTATATTTGGTAGGTGTGGTTATAAAGGAACCATAGAGTCTTTAATGAGTCTCCATGATAATCAAACTATCATTGCTAGAATCTTATCCTTTGCCAATGAGAATGTGAACTTGATCCCTTTTGATAGTTGTAAACCTCATTTGTAGGAGACCACGATTGCTCAATATTTAAGATTAACCTTGTTATATGAGTTTGTGCCTAGGGTATTCAACCCCAGAGCCAATGTTAAGTGGTCCCCACCTCCTACGAGTTGGTTTAAGCTTAATTTTAATGGAGTGGCTAAGGACAATTCTGGTAGAGCAGGCATTGGCGGTACTATGCGGGATCATAATGGGAATATGATGCTTGCATTTTTTGAATATTTGGGAACAAGGACGAACACCAAAGATGAAGCTAGAGCTATGTGGAGATGCCTTCAAATGACTCAAGACTTAGAAGGCAATTTGATCATAGAAGGAGACTCTATGCATGTTATAAATCTCCTCAATAATTGGAAAACACCTCCTTGGAGGATTAAAACAATTGTTGAAGAGGATAGGATACTTTTCTAGGGAAGACAGGACAAAAAAGCCCAACATGTCTTTTGGGAAGCTAAGAAAGTTGTTGATAAGCTGGCCAATTTGGGTGTCGATGGTGATGAACTTTTTAAATGGGAACATGGTGTCTCGAGAAAATTAGAGGAGCTTATTTAACAAGAATCTCAAGAATGATAGTAAAATTTACCAAAATGGAAGGCACTGTAAGTTTATAGGCTATGAGTATTTCCATCTCTTTTTTGAAATGGACTCATAATAAAAATTATCCGAGCTATCAGTCTTGGTGGATGCTGCTTGGAAATACCACAAAGACTAATGGGGACAATCACATGTCAGATAACATGGCTCCTAGTCGTATTAGTAATTTAAAGTTGGTTGATAATCATAGGGTAGGAAAGAAATGACAATATAAGACTTCGAACCAGAGCCACATGGACCACCAAATAGCCATCGCCATAAATCTATCCAGTAGGTTCACTTTTCCAAGGCTGATTGGCCAAGATGAGATGTGGTCCCAAATCATATAATATACAAAAGAAAGCAATTACCAAAGAATTATTAAGATTAACTGTCAATACAGAGCTTGTGGGAGTTTTTTCAGTACTCTGCTCTGTGTGTCTACAGCTTTTTGTTTCTCCATTGTTTCAAAGAAGGGATCTGTGTCTATTTTTTTTTGTAATTATGATGCAGGTGTGTTTTCTCAGGGTATACCCAAAATGTTGTATGGGAAGTTTATTTTTGATAACAGGCTATGTGCCTTACCGGATGTAATGGCTTTGGCGGCATGTAGATTTTACATATATAGGATCCTTGGTAAGGATATGTTCATCAACAACCCTAGGCTGATTTTTGTAAAAGGTTTTGGGTCAACCTGTAAAACTTGGTATTAATGCTATAGTATCTTATCTTCCAAAAAAAAACATGCTCCTAAATTTGCCCCTCATAATAATCCAATAGTAACTACAGGCGTAGAACCTTTGCCCTTGAATTTATCCCTGGATCTCCCTATAGTGTAGGAGGGACAAAAAACTACATCTTAGCAGTACTACCCCCGATAGTAGCCTATAGAGCCTATATCTACGTCATGAGCTACTCTATGGTGGCATCCCATTGTGCTATGGTAGCATCTCACTGTTGCACCTGGATCTTGGTCTATTGAAGCTCAGCCTCGACCTCGTGCAACTATGATCTTAGAGGATAATATCTCTCCTCGGGCTCCAACTCCTCCTCATCCTACTCAAGAGCCTCCTACTCCTCCACTACTACCTGCTCTATTAGCTAGCCCCATACCTTAGTCTTGGCTTGGACTTTGTGCCCTGTTGGATCTATGCCATCATCCCTACCATCATCATTGTGATCTAATATCCCGATACCACATCACATTCGATCCCACCACCACTAAATGTATGCCTCTATAATGCACCCAATGACTCTTGGGTCAACTATTGAGGCATCCTCCTTATCTGAGAGCTTTGTAATTTGCCATGGGGGTAGTTCCTTTTCCACTACGAGGCACCTATACAAAAATGGAATAAGAGGCACATCCTAATGTAGCCCATACTGATGGAGAACCTGAGAGTAGAAGAAATACTCCTCGATGACAACCTTATGTCCAAGGTGCCGCTACTCACACCATGTCCTAGTAGTAAAATTGGTTGGATCATCCCATGCTAGGCACTCATGATATGGGTGCCACGTAACATCTCCGACATGCAACCCAGTGAAAGTAGTAGTATAATAGAGAACCTCCCCTACATGATGATGAATCTTGCATAGATCACACTCTTGAGCCTATATAATGGCATAGCACTATACCTGCTCCACCATAGTTGTAATCTTGGCAAGAAGCCCTCTGTGGAAATCTACCCGAACATGCTCCCATCCCCAAACCTATAGAAGCAAGATGCAATCAATGCTGATGCGACCTCATCGACGGATGTGGTACAACTCATCATAACACTTAGCTAAGAAAGAACTACCCCATGCATAGATAATAGGCTCTTCACTATCCAAAAATTCTTGAACCATCTCCAAGAGGTTCCATGGGAACCTCAAACCTGAGCAATCTAGAATCAAGATATTTCTAATGACCATCAACAACACTGCATGCCTCGTAGAGAATACCTCCTCCTCATACCACTGCAATATGGATAATCCCCTAGATTTGGTGTCCTTGAGAGCCTCCGTAGAGCATCCTTTGAACACCCAAGTGAAAATGATAGCCTGATCATTAGTGGCTGAAGAGAAAATGGCCACTCCATCAAAGGGGATCCGAAAGATCCTATACACATATTTCGATGTGATGGTCATCTCACTAGTAGGAAAGTGGAAGGTATTAGTCTGAGGGTCCCATCAATGGACCAAAGCCATAAGTTAGGCATGATCTACCATAATGGTGGGTATTCTAGTGATTAAATATAGCCCATAGGATTTGAGCCAAGCCCAATCATCGACATCCAAGCGAGGCATAAGTGTATTCATGAGCTTTGGATCCTGAGCTTGATCAGTAAGAATCTAAGAAAAAGAGAAATAAAATGAATCATAACTACAATACATCCAGGGTATAACTCACAATAAACATGAAAATGGTGCAAATAATGGTGGGCTATCCTAAGTCTAGGCAAAGGCAGAGTTGCACCTAATCAAGCAAGTCAAAATTAAAAAAAAATCAATAAATCAACCCAAAAATTTTCAAAAAAAATAAAAAATTTCACTAAGTGTTCTTGGCTGTTGTCACCTACAGTGACCAAAAATCAGCCACTAGAGCTGACAGTGGCCAAGCCCCAATGATCAATTTTCCAACCATTGGGATTCAAATCGACCGCTGCCGGTGATAGCGACCAAGTTATAGGCCTTCCTGGCTGCTCTGATCAATAGCAACCAATGGGTAGCGAGGTAGACGCATCAACCCTAGGCCAAAAAATACCAAAAAAATATAACAAAAGCAACAAGACAAAATGGGGACAAGTCCACCACATAAAAACCTAAAATAAGCCTAGCTATGGGTTTTGATTCATTGCTAGTAAGCTTAATGGGGTTCAATTACTGATTGCTTAATGTGGTTCAGTTTTACCCAAGAAAAAAATAAACAAGAAGGGTTAAGGTTTAAGGGAGTACTCGAGAAGCTCCTGCTCCTCCACCCGAAGATGCTTTACCTTGTGCAACCATGATATTCCAAGTCATAGAAACACTCCAAATTATAAAAGTCACTTTCACCTCAAAGCTCAAGAAAGCAAATTGACAACTGGTAAAGTGAAAAGGCAAAACCCTAGGTTAACTCTGATAGTGCCTTAGCCACTGCTAACATCAATGCCCTGCATCGCTTGGCCGCTCAAGACTGAAGCGGCCAAGGCCAGGCCTTTGGTGGCCATTGGACCTGACAGTGGTCGAGATCCTAGATAAAAATAGCCACCTTCCATCCATGATAAGAAATAAAAACATTCAAATAAGCACATTTTGAAGATTTCTAGTCATCATAATGACCAAAATAACATAAAAATCACATAAAAATAAATTCTTGAGTAAGACTCGTACCCAATCACTTACTCTTTCAACTTAGCGATTGTAGCGACTTGCACTCCATGTAATTTGATAAGATGAGTAAGTCGCCATAAGGCTACTTGATGCAAAAACATTCATTTTGGAATCACGATGTATCACTTCAGACCCAAAAAAGACAAAAATGATTGGACTACTCCATAGGTGCGATAAAAATCATCTTCATTCCTTTATGAAATCAAAAACACTAAGCCAAAGTGATGCAATATGAGCATAAACAAGATCACTCATCCTAACTCCCTAAGAAGGATATTGATTGTTGGACCACTCATCGAGATAGGGATGGATGGTTATCATAAATAATTGGAATCACACTTGGATGTGGGTTCGCCCATTGAAGGAACAAATTCTAGAAATTAACCATATTAGTCATATTGGTCAAGCGACTTGTCGCTTCATTCATGGTCATTTCTTCACCAATTCGTTGAGTGAAGAGGTAGTTCAAATATTTAAAATAATCATAATTAAAATCAACAAAATATCACTCGATCATAACAAAATCATGTTCATCCTATGAATCATTGCATACAACAATCACATAATTTTCCTTGTTTGTTGGGAACATAAGAAGACATGACATATTCAATTGTAGCTCTCCTATCGATAACTGATGTAGCAGTTGAAGCTACCCCATTGAGTTTGAGGAATGAGTGCAATTTAACATGCCCAAGCCACTGAGCTAAGTCCTCCAAACATTGAGGCATTGATTCAAAGGGTGTGTGCCATCTTGCATGATAGGGCCATCCGGTGTTGATTAAACCACTGATCACCATACACCCTATAAATAGATCAGTCTACATTTTTGCTTAGCATTATGTTTTCCACACAACACATCATAAAAATGGGTATCTTTAGACACCTAAAACATATCATGTTTGGGGGAGCTACTCACATAGGCACATTCATAAGATCATATGACATAATCTTGGACTTTCCAAGCATCAAAAGTGGTTCTCACCACTCATATGGGGCATTCTGAGCCCATCCAAGCTTAGTCGCTCAAGACTAGAGTGACCAGACTTTAGCCTCTCAAGCCTAGAGTGGCCATACCTTAGCCACTGTAGATGACAGTGGCTAGATATTAGCTATTGCAGATGATAGTGGCTAAGCCATAAAAAGCATTTTGTCGACAAATATGCCAAATCACAGGTGGAAGTGGTAGTCTACATGTAATAAAGGTGAGCGAGAGTAACTTTGCATTCTCTTTCAGGGCCAGTTCATATAGGAGACTTGAGTTTACATTTAGACTTCAATTAATTGGTCTTGTAACATAGAAAAGACAAAAGCTTCTCATTCTAACCTTCACTATGCATGAAGGATTCAGTCCAAGGGTTTGGGCGTAAACCTAGGGTTTCACATGCTTTAAAATGTGTAATCCTAAGAGCACCAAAGGAGGGAGAGAGACATAGGATTAGATAATCATCAAAGATCAATATTAGAGCAAAATAAGTTCAAATTTGAGGAGAGCTTTCAAGACTTGAAAAGCTTCCCTTGTAGATCACATTTACGACAAAGCACTAACAAATTGGAGAGCAAAGCAATCACCATTTTAGAATATCAGATACAAGCTTTGATCCATAGCTTTGGAGCAAAGAGAATGAGATTCACTTTAGTAGCCGCTATCATTGGATATTGGCCCACAAGCCTAGCTTAGGGTTTTAGACATTAGTTTCATTATTTTGTTTAGCATATCATTAGCATAGCATCATTTCATTCATTCACATTCATAGCATTAGTTTAATTTGCACTTGCTTTTATTTGAGTATATTCATTGCTAACAACCTCATCCAGGGAGGTAATCTAAAAAATCTAAGCGTGTGTTGTTGTTTCATTGCTCACAGGGTCACAGGTTCATCAAACGAAAGCTACAACATATGAGAGTAAAAGGATCCCTCTAGGAAATAGATCTAGAGAAGGAGGCATCTGTAAGCCCTTATACATTTCTGTGTGCAGAACCAGGAATCTTGTGATAGCACACCACACCTTTGCAAGGGGACATCTTACCCACTTGTAACCTTATTGTATCAAAATGGGTATGCCTAAGAGGGACCGACATGTAACCGAGTTTCAATATGAATAAAGAGATCTATTTTTTTTTTCTTCTATGTTATATGTTTTTTCATGGTCTTTCATTTCATTTTGGGTTTAACACATTTGCAAGTAGAGTAGGAGCGATGCATGCACCCCAGGGTTGATACACTTTGTTGGGAGACCTTTGCTCCTCCATATCTTGTATCTAGTCCTCTTCATCTATGGTGAATTGGAACATGTCCCTCACTCTTGTCATTGTTAAATTTTCTATGTCTGGGGTAGAAGATTTAGTTTTGAACCTTTTCCTGGTAGGGGATTGTGAGGGACTCTTTTCTTGGACTTCATACTCCCTGAGTATGCTGGTTAATCCCTCTACTTCCTATATTTTCTTAGATCTTTATGGGGGATTGGATGTTCTTCATGATTAATTACCAAGATGGTGAAAAACAACATGGACTGGCCAACTGCCAAATTATTCTGACTAGATGGAGACAATAGTGCCTGGGCTGATGATGCAAGGCTACACTCTTGGTGGGAGGAGTAAGCTACCAAATATTTACCTTTGGATGTAGTGGCAGTGGGAGTGTTGGGGGACATGGGGAGCCTCACCTATTCTTGTCAATTTTCATCCACTATCTTCATCATGAATTTGAAAAATCTATGTTTTGGTGAACCACCTATAAGATGGGGTCCATGAACTCTCACGAAGGGGTAACGAGGACTAGTGGTACCACCTTGTCAACCAAAAATTCCCTATACAATCTTAGATAAGAAATATAATCCCCTACCAATTCTAGTTTATTGTGGGGCCTTCTATCCATTCTCCATACCAATTCTAATGACCGACCTTGCCTGATAGCCTTCTGCATTTCATCTTCTAAATTATCCACCCTATATGTGACTTGTAAAAGAGTGAGCTTGTTAGAGACAACATTCCTATAATGGCTATCAGGATCATAAGGTATCCAGGTAATTTCTTGGAAACTAAATGTTTCCATGTTCCATATGACTCACAACATTGAAAAATAGCCTAGATACATATAGGGACCCATTGTGCAAGGAATTGGTAGCCATGGCACACTTTCCTTCTTTCTTATGAATCAGATTTTGACCTCCTCTACAATATGCCTAGTTATCTCCAAGATAGCTATTGATGTTGGGCAATGTTTTGGCAATGCTTTTGATGGTAGCTTGGATCCATATATCCTGATGTAAGAAAATTCATTTATGTAAAATAAATCACCTTCCCTAGCTTCATGGAGGAAGGTCCTTACCACGACCCCAAATCTATCAATATTTTCTCTGCATAGATGGGTATGGATCACTAGGAAGACATTATAAAATAAGGTTGTATAGCTCAAGCATCCTTATTGTATACACAGTAGCTAATCCTAAATTATGGTGGCACTGACTCCTCCTATTTGAGCCACCAAGAACTGGTCTAACTTTCCTATAACTAAATGAATTACAAATGAATAATACGAGAATGGGGGAAGCTCTTCCTTATCGGCCAATATGGCCTCTTGTAACTTTACCAGTTCCCTATCCATGTTATCATTAATAATATCTTCCCATTAATAGATAGGTGCCCTATTTTTTCTATTGCATTGGATAATTAGGAACATGACCTCCTTTGTAACATGTTCCAAATATTTAGAGCCTAGCATTAGATTGATCATATCAGCATAATCCTGTATCTAGGGCCGGAGAAAGAAATTTTGAATTGGAAAACTAGGAGACTTGCACTTATTTCTCTTTAACAACATCTCTAGGAAAGAGGTGTTTAGCATAAAATTGGATTGGAGGGCCAACATACAAAAAACTAGCACTCATGAGGTTGTAGAAATCCTGAACACCCATCTAATTCTATCGGCCATCAATCTGAATATGACTTGATTTGTATGATCCTGAATAGTTCTATTTATGGGGTCATATGCCACCTCCAACCATTCTAGAAGGTCTAAAAAATGATATACTTTAGGGCAAGTCAATTTTCTAATATTAGAATTCCATTTGTTGCAGACGAGACTTGGATCACCACTATCCCTTTGTGCTCTCATAAATAAACCCCTCAATAGGGTAGGGTGGTGCTGGTTTTCTTCCTCTATGGGGTTAAAGTTGTATATGGTTATGCCCTCTACTTCTCACTATTGGTCTGGCGTAATATGTCTACTTGAATCTAGTGGGTCAACTTGCACCTTTGGATCCTTGGCTCTCCCATATCTTTTTGTTACTGGTTAGGCTCCTATCAATTTTCCAATTCAAGTCTTTACACCTAGTACCCTAGCTATAGCTATGCTTGTGGAATCCATGAGACTGGATCTTCAAAGATAGAGAGTGATTTCAAAAAAAAATGCTCAACTTCTCAATAATGCACTCTACATGCACATATTCATGTTGATGCCATGTGGGAGATCTGCCACCTTCTACTTAAAGCACTTGTATTAATGTCGTTAGGTGGAGCATCTACTTTTTCATTGGTCAAAGTGCTATTATTTTTCATACCATGGGGTTGGGCACATAGGATTAATTCCCCATAAGATGCTGATTGGACATATCTCGGGTCTACTTGGTTGGATTTTTGCTGAGTGGAATTTAGGATGCCCACTTTCTTGCTTCTCATTGGTTCAGGTGAGGCATGCTCGAGTGAGGCATGTGACTTTATTAAAGGGGTGCATGAAATTCATGTGTTATTAATAATCGCCTATGCTTAATAAAAAGCTAGTGCACGAATCTGAGTGGAGCACACAAAGTTTGTGCACCTTGAGAGATTTCATGTGCCTTACACAAGGCTGGGCACATGACCTTGTATACCCTTAAGACCTTTGCATGCTCCACTAGGTATTGGTGTGTATGGAACAAACTCAAGCACATGAACCTATGCACCCTATGAAAATTTTCATGCTCCACTTGGGAGTGGGGCCCATGGACCAAACTCGAGTGCATGACCTTGTGCATCCTTAGAAACTTTGTGCACTCCACTCAAGAGTGGAGTGCATAGACCCAACTTGAGCACACGAACTTGTACACCCTTATAAATTTTACGTGCTCCATTGGAAAGTGTGGCACATGTACTAGACTCATGTACATTAACTTGTGCACCCTTAAGACCCTCGCATGCTCCACTAGGGAGTGGAGTGCACGAACCAGACTCGGGTGCGCGAACTTGTTTACCCTTAGAAACTTTGCACACTCCATCTTGTGCACATGAACTTATGCATAAATTTTTGGTGTGGTCCACTAAGGAAATGAGGTGCATGGATAGACTTGGGATGCTTTACACAACTTTTTTGGGCACTCAACTAATCAAAAGAAAAAGACTCAAAAAAATAAAGTCAAAAATAAAAAAAGAAGTGGGAATTATTTTACAAGGCCAACACCGGATCTGACTGGGACAGGGAGATGAATGAAAATGTTTCATGCATTGACCTGAGAACTCCATAATCTCTGGGTAGACTGAGTATTAACAAAATAGAAATTGATGACCTTTTGGCATGCATAGTATTTACAATTTTTTTAGGGGGAAGAATTACTCTGCATCACCCTCGTGAAGAGGGCTTAAAGACTTTAGGTGCTAGCCATTGATCGGTATGGGCATTTTCTCTCTCTCCATGTCCTATATTCTATAAGTATGCTAGCTAATCACTTTGGCAACCTGATAGGGACCCAACCACTTTGGTTCAAATTTGTTCTTCTCACCAGGATTATCATTCTTTGGATCCCAATAGAGCACTACCTCACCTATGGAGAAAGATTTACCTTTGGCCTTTTTATTGAATAGTTTAACTGTCTTATTGGACTGAGTGATCATTTTAGTGATTTCTTTTCTTCTATATTCCTCCAACTGTACAATCTGGTCCATCCTCCTTTGCAATGCATTAGGATATTCATGGTCTTGGAGTATTAAGCAAAGGATTGTTCATTCTAGATGGGGTAGTAGGAGTGCCTTTTCCCCATAAACTAATTCATAGGGTGATTTTACCATGGCTCTTTTAATGATAATCTATTTGCCCATAATGCATATTTTAAATCACTATCCCAACCTCTTTTATTCTTTCTAAGTGATCTCTTGACTCGGGTGATGATATTTTTTTTAGGACTCAACAAATCTATTTACCTGAGGGTAATAATTTTGCAAGTGGGTGAGCTCTATACTGTATTTGGCACAGAATTCAATCATCTCAAAAGAGGTAAAATATTTGGCATTATCTATAACAAGTTTCTTGGATACCCTGAATCTAGTTAATATGTTTTCTTCCAAGAAACTGATAATGGCTGATGTTGTTGACCTTCTGAGATGACCCCACCACTGCCTGTAAAAGTTGTTCCATGTTGGGGAGGGGATAGTTATATTTGAGATAAATCTAATTCAAGTTCCTAAAATTGACGCACAACCTTATCTCTCCATTATTTTTTCTTGAGGTTACTAGGTTCACTATCCAGGAAGATAATCTTACATTTTTGATTATTTGTGTTTAGCAGCTTCTGAAACTATTTCTACATGATAGGATGTAGAGTAGGATTAAATTTTATCTATTTCTATCTGAAAGGTTTGGTATCCTCCCTCAAAGGGATAATATGGGTCATGACATCAATATTAAAAGTCCTCAAATCATCGTAACTCCAAGCAAAACTGCCTCTGTTCTTCCTTAGGTACTGGATGTATTGTTTCTTTTCTTTTGGTGATAGTCCTCTATCTACCCTAACTATATTTGGATCTTCCACTATCCTAAAATTGATCTCTTTTTCTTTAGGCTCATGGAGAGTGATCTTGTGTGCCTTGTAAAAATCATCAAAAAGATATTCTAGAGATACCAAGCCCCTTGGGATCTTATTAGTTTTTAGTTGTATCACCTTTGTTGGTTCCCCTATGATATGCTATAATTTCTCCTCATCTTATTCATCACAAATAATATAAGCATAATGATTTTGCATAGTCATAAAGTCCTTGATATCAAAATCATCCTAGAATACCTATAAGTACACCACATTATCAAGGATGAAAGGATGGTATACAAATATAGTGGGAAACCTATCCATGTATTCTATTTCGATCTCAGGACTATCTACCCCATAGGTATTTATAGCCAATAAGTTTACAAAATGATTCCTCTGCATAGGTATATGAGAGATATTGAAGGCTAGAAACTTATTAATTTCATCTTCCACTGCTTGCTTGTATTGCTTCAACCTAGGATGCTTGGTTTGGTATTTCCCTTTAATTTGTTGGATAATTAATTCAGCATCTCCATAAATAGTGAGGTAGTTTATATCTAGTTCTTTAGTCTTCCTGAGTCCCAATAGAAGTACCTCGTATTTTGCCACATTATTTTTGTAGGGGAATTCTAGTTGGTAGGGTATGCCCAAATAGTTTCCTCTTATGTCAGTGAGGTTAATCCCAACACCGGCCCTAGTCTATGAATTAGCCCCATTGAATGTCATTTTCCACATATCAGTGGTTAGAACTCTATTTTATTCTGCATCTACTACTACTCTCACCTTGGGATCCATGTCCTTCAGATCGAGAACATATTTCAAAAAAGGCATGTGCAAAATAGAATAAACACCCAATTATTTATCTTCAATAGAGTTGATCAAATTGATTGTGGTGTTATCAGGCCTCATTAGTTCAACTAAACATTTATTAAATGGTTATATCCTTAGGGCCACTTGTTCTTTTGATGAAAGAGGTATGGTAGTGTATGACCATTCCAACTAGATTGACCCACCCAATTATTCTGCCCAGTAACTAGAGAGTGGTAGAGAGAAAAATGCGTCCAAATCTACTACAACCATATCCATTACAATCCTCTTTTGAGGGTATTTCTCTAGGAAGACCAAGAGGCTTGTTATTATCCCTATGAAATGTACTTACATATTTTCCATGATAGAGATAGGAGGATATTCCTTTGTGCATATTAATCCCAACTGGTTTACCACCTATTTTGGTATGATGTTGTGGAATGCTCCGCTATCAAGCATGCAATTTTTTATCACATAACGGTCACCATATCCAGATGTATAGTGGAGGGATATATAAAAGGGCCTTAATGTAGTGGGGTTTCTACTAGGTGGATTAGAAGTTGAGGTAGCAAGGACATGACCATAGCCTTGTTTAGTTAGCCCAAAGGCCCTACAAACCTGATCCCTATATTTAGGTACTATCATCAATTCCCCAAAAGTTATATTTATCTTATGTTTTGAAAAATCTATTCCTATATCAAATTCAAACTTCTTGTTATTTGTTCCACTACTGACTGGTTCTATTTTTTGGGAGGAATGTGTTTATGAATATCATTAAGTTTCTTCACACTGGGGTGTTCTTTATCTTCACTTATACTCTTTTTATCAGTCTTGTCAGGTATAGTCTAGCTTTGAAGCTTAGTAGCATGGACCCTTTCTAGAGTTTATATCTCTTCATCTATGGGGGTCAACTTACCCTGCTTCATCTACTCAAAATAGCTATCCAATGTCCTTTTCAAAAATTTTACACCATTGAGGGTGAAAGTCGTAGGTCTATCTTTGGGGTTGGGAGTTTGATTGGCTCTTTCTTGATACAGTGAGTTTTTAATGGTTTCATCCCAATTCCAATAAGTGTTTATCCTTATTTCATCATCTGGTTCTTCCTCGAGGTCGATGCCTAAATGGAGACTAAGGTACACACTAAAATCAACTAAGTTGTGGGGGGCATCATATGCTAGGTAAAATAAAGGAAAATCAAAAGCCACATTGACTAAAGACATGGGGTTGGGGATAGTGTCTTGGTATTTCTAAGTCTCCTTTATCCAATTACTGTTTTGATTCCTTCCCCCTTCATTGTTCCAGTTTCTATTAAAATTTCTATAAAAATGAGGAATGCCCTCATTCTGGTTCTATGAGGATTCCCCACCATCGACCTTATCCCTTTCTATTTTATATAGCCTATTGTTCATTGAATGAAATATTTCTATTAACTAGGTTGGTAATTTCTCAATAGGATTAGATTCTAATTTCTTTAAAATACTGAAGCCTACTTTCTTAGGTTTCTTTTTAGTTTGGCTAGGGCTGGGATCTACCGTAGTTGGCTTCATTTTTCTGATGTCTATCATATTTATTTCAATCACTATGACTCTTTCCATATAGGCATCAATGGTGGGAGTGTGTTCTTGCCTGAGTTCATAATTGAAGTCTCCAGGGAATGCATTTTTATAAAAATAAATAGACTGATGATCATTGGGTCTTAGAGTTGTTGGGATTCTATTTCTCAACTTTGTGAACCATCTATTAAAATCATCTACAGTCTCACTATCCTTTTTCTTCATTGTTTCCAACTCGGTCAACAGATACTGTTCATTATTTTTCTCCCCATATATCCTAATAAATGCAATTTCTAATTCCTGGAAAGTGTTGATGGTGCTTATCGTAAGCTTATTAATAATTATCTGGCATATTTTTATAGGATTTGGAGAAATAATTTGAGGACAACATCTTCATCTTCCATATCTAGGCTATCCATAGCATACAAAAAGTCTTTAATATGGTCTTCACTAGTCACGGTGTTATCCCCCAGGAATTTGGGTAGGTACTTGTGGGCCTTTGGGGGTAATGGGTTTAAGATAGGTGGTAACATGAAAGGCCTATATCTGTTAGTATGCCAGTTATTTAGAGGTGGATTAGCCATTTGTGTAACTAGGCCCCTTGGCATAGGAGGTATAGTAGGTGGGATAGTACTTGATAGGTGGGGACTTTTAGGAATAAAAATAGTACTACTACCACTATGATTACCTAAAGGAACACAAATTTGAGGTTCCTTTTTAATATTACATGGATGGAAAAGTACCTATGGATCTGGGAGTTTGGGTTAAAGTTCTTTTCTACTGCTTCTCATGGCTTCCAGATCAGATCCTCATTGATTATGGGTTCTTTAGAGTTGCCAACATAGTGTGAAAAAATAAGAGGTGCTCTCTAGCCAAGATTGCTTGACCCAATACTTCAAATCTCACAAGGGATAACGATGCCAAACATTGTGGCATAAGTTTTGATAAGCCAGAATATAAAAAATGTTGAAGGAGATAAACCACAAAGGATATACAAATAATGACACAAGGCTCTCCCTAAAAATGACACCAAAAAACTATTGTGGAGATTTCCTGCTTACCCTTTTTATCAAATATCATGTCGCAGGGATATCTAAAATCACAACTAGTTTGTAGATTCTGGTGGATATACCACTTTGTTCCAGGAATAGATTATCTAAGTGAATCTAGATAGACCAAGTCGGGTAAGGAAACCCCAAACAATGGGTTTGGATGTTTACCATTTGGATACAATCACCCATGTATTACCAGATTCGATGATATTATATTAGTTTTTTGTTCTTTTCCGACCAAACCAAGTGATATCTAAAACCTCTCAAGATTATATCGGTGCCATGTCCATTGGGTAGTCGTAGCAGGTTATAAGTTTTATGAACCAAGAAAAGAATAGTAAAGAGAAACTAGTTTATCCACATTCATTCAAAATATGTAATAAATGGGAATGATTAAACTAGTGAATAAAAGTGTCATTCACACATTCAGATTACTATAATATACAAATGAGCAAGACACATAAGCCATAAACACAAGGAATGCCAAGAATAGAGTTGGAGCTTGTATTCAAGTAAAAATATTTACATATGAAAAGACCAGTAGAATTCTCGGATCTTATATGATAATAGTTACAATAAAACCCCTATTTGAATATCGTAACATGGGGTTATTTCTCTCCATATTGATTGTAGTGATGTGAGAGTCTCCAAATATAGTGCATCCATAAGAAATAATCTCGGTAGACAGAGCTTCCTAGACAATATTTGGATAAATGGTAGAATAAAAGGTGATGTAAGAGACAAAGGGATTGACACAGAACATAACATACGACTAACACTAAAACACAACTATACCTAGGCTTGATTTTTATCGCTTAGAGGTTTGATCCTTTTGCTGTCATTGTAGTGGTATTTTATACATAGAGATGAATGCTCGAACAAGGCTGTAACTATTTCTTCATTGACCTTCCATCTAGCCTAATATTGTCTCTCTTACAAAAGTATAGCAGAACAAAAAATAGGCATGTGGTCCACATCCTTCTCCTTAGACGGATGGTGGTTGAAGCTACGTGTTATCCTTCTCACTACCCTGAGTAGGTAGTTATGTTGTGCTTTTATTGTGGACTTCCTTTGGTGAGCTGGGCCCCACTTCTTCCATTTCATATTTTGTAGAATTTTATCAATATATACCCATGCCTCATCATGGAAGGTTAAGAAAAATATTAGCAGATTAACATTTTGGGTGACCTTATTCACCTGTTATTTGGGTCACTCTATGGTGTTTTCAATGAAGACATATAAGCGGTTGATCATATCCACCAAAGATGTGAATTACTTTATCAATTTTGTATCTTGACCCAAGAGAAAGCCTTGTATCTTATTGTGCATGAACTCCTTGATGACAGGATCTTGGATGATATCATCCAGTGTAAACCCATAGTTGCTCAGTTCATCTTCAACCTTCTACTCAGAGCTAATAATTTATTGGTCCCAACAAATCCAATTTGGTCTATTTTATAGATAAATTTAAACTTTGGCATATTCTTCTACAAATAAATAAAACCATACCTCAAATTAGATACCCCTGCACTGATTTCCATATGGTTTTGTTTGAATTTTTGGTACGTAGGATATATCAAGTTCAATATTTGATTGGCTTGCTAAAACAGGTCATGTAGGATACCAATGGTGTGCCTGGTAGCGTAAATATCATAAAATATTGATGAAATATCATCCATTTTTTCTTGTATTTTATATTTCATCTCTTGTTTGAATTCATAAATGGACCCAAAATGGTCACTAGCTTGTACGACGATCACCTAAGAGGGAGACGATATTTGCTTCAACTGATCTATCTTGACTTGTAGTTACTATATCTTAATATGTAGTTGTTCTACTTCTACATATTTGACCTTTAAAAATAATACCTCCTCTACTATTGTTGCCACTTGCACCTGGGAGACCATGTGTGATTTCATCATGTCCACTAGGTCAAATTTCACCCTCATTACACCCTTTCTGAGATTGATTGTGGCTTCTTTTAGACTTGGTGGTAGGGAGATGTCAAACATAGAGGTGGACACATCACACGTTTCTTTCCTGGTTGTCCCTCTGGGCCTACTCAATCCTTTGCTAGGGGACCTTTGCTCCTTCATATATTGTATCTGGTCCTCTTCATATGTGGTGAATTGGAACGTGTCCCTCACTCTTGTCATTGTGAATTTTCTGTGTCTAGTGTAGAAGATTCATTCCTAGCCCTTTTCTTGGTGGGGGATTGTGAGAGACTCTTTTCTTAGACTTCATACTCCCTAACTATGCTGATTAATATCCCTAATTTCTATTTTTTCCTTATAGCCATAGGGGGATTTGACATTCTTCATGATTGATTACCAGGGTGGAGGAAAATAATGTGGACTAGCCAACCACCAAATTAGTTTGACTGGATGGAGATGATATTGCCTAGGTTGATGATGCAATGCTGCACTCTTGCTAAGAATAGTAAGCTACCAACTCTTTATATTTGGATGTAGTGGCATTGGGAGATCTGGAGGATGCAAGGAGTCTCACCTATTCTTGTTGAGTTTTGTCCACTACATTCATCATGAATTCGAATAAATCTATGTTTTTGTGGTGGGATCTAGGAACTCTTACGAAGGAGATCGAGGACTAGTGGTACCACCTTGTCAATTTCATGTGCAATATTAGATCAGAATAGTAATCCTCTATCAATTTCAGTTTACTATGGGGTCTTCTATCCATTCTCCATACCAATTCTAATGACCGACCTTGCCTGATAGCCTTCTGCATTTCATCTTCAAAATTATTTTCCCTGTGTGTGACTTGTAAAAGAGTGAGTTTGTTAGCGATAACATTCCTATGATGGCCTTGAGGATCATAAGGTCTCAGGTAATTTCTTGGAAATAATAAGTATCCATTTTCTAGATGGCTTGTAGATTGAAAAATGGCCTAGATACGTATAGGGACCCATTGTGCAAGGAATTGGTAGTCATGGCACACTTTCCTTCTTTCTTATGAATCAGATTTTGACCTCTTCTGCAATCTTCCTAGTTATATCTAGGATAGATATTGATGTTGGGTAGTATTTTTACAATGCTTTCAGTGGTAGCTTGGACCCATATATCCTGATGTAAGAAAATTCCTCTATGTAAAAGAAGTCACCTACCCTAGCTTCATGTAGGAAGGTCCTTACCCCAACCCAAATCTGTTAGGATTTTCTACACATAGGTGGGCATGGATCACCGGGAGTATGTTCTCAAAGAAGTTTGCATAGCTCGAGCATCCTTCTTGTATACAAAGTATCCTATCTTGAATCATGGTGGCACTAACTCCTCCTATTTGAGCCACCAAGAACTAGTCTAATTGTCCTATAACTAAATGAATTAGAAATGAATAATAGGAGAATGGGGGAAGCTCTTCCTTATCGGCCAATATGGCCTCCTATAAATTTACCAGTTCCCTATCCATGTTATCATTAATAATATATTCCCATAGGTAGAGAGGTACCATATCTATTCTTTTACATTGGATAATGAGGAACATGACCTCCTTTGTAACATGTTCCAAATATTTAGAGCCCAACACTAGATTGATCATATTAGCATAATCATGCACCCAAGGCTGGAGAAAGAACTTTTGAATTGGAAAAATAGGAGACTTGAAATTATTTCTCTTTAACATCTCTGTGAAATATGTGTTTAGCATAAAATTTTATTGGAGGGCCAATGTATGGAAATACAAGACTCGCAAGTCTATAGAAAGCCTGAGCACCCATCTAATTCTATTGGTCATTAATCTAAATATGAAATGATTCATATGATCTTAGATAGTTCTATTTATAGGGTTATATGCCACCTCTAGCCATGCCAAGATGTTTGAAGAATGATATAATTTAGGGCAAGTCAATCTACCAATATTAGCATTCCATTTGTTGTAGACAGCACTTGGCTCATCGCTATCTCTTTTTGATCTCACAAATAAACCCCTCAATAGCGTAGGGTGGCACTGGTTGTCTTCTTTTATGTGTTCAAAGTTGTATATGGTTATGCCCTCTACTTCCCACTACTGGTTTTACATAATATCTCTACTTGAATCTAGTATGTCAACTAGTACCTTCGGATCCTTAGCTCTCCTCACTCTTTTCATTATGAGCCAAGACCTATCAATTTCCCAATTCAAACCTTTACAGTTGGTACCTCAAATGTAGTTGTACTTGTGGAAGCCATGAGATTAGGTCTTCAAAGATAGAAAGTTATTTCAAACAATAGTGCTCAACTTCTCAACAATACACTCTGCATGTGTGTTTTCATGTAGATACCATGAGAAAGATTCGCAACCTTCTACTTGAAGCACATGTATTAATTTTTTTAGGTGGAGCACCTACTTTTTCATTGGTTGAAGGGCTCTTATTTTTCGTGCCATGGGGCTGGGCACACAGGATTAATTCCTTGTTGGATGCTGATTGGATGTCTCTAAGGTCTACTTGGTTGGATTGTTGTTGAGTGGAATCCGAGTCACCCACTTGATTGCTTCTCATTGGTTTGGGTGGGGTATGTTCGAATGAGGTAAAAAAATTTATGAAAGGGGTACACGACATTCCTTTACCATTAATACTAACCTATTATTAATAAAAATTCGATGCACAAATCTAAGTGGAGAGTACAAAGTTTGTGTGCCTTGAGAGATTTGATTTATCTTACATAAAGTTGGGCACATGACCTTGTGCACCCTTAAGACCTTTGCACACTCCACTAGGGGGTGGGGCATGTGGACCAAAATTGGGTTCATGATCCTATGCACCCTAAGAAACTTTGCATGCTCCACTTGGGAGTGGGGTGTGTAGACCAGACTCGAGCACACAACCTTGTGCTCCCTTATAAACTTTGTGCACTCCACTCAGGAGTGGAGCACGCAAACCCAACACGGGTGCATGAACTTGTGCACCCTTATAAAATTCATGCGATCCATAAGGGAGTGGGGTACATAGACCAACATTGGGAACATAAACTTGTGTGCCCTTAATACCCTCACGTGCTCCACTAGAGAGTGGGAAGCATGGACCAAACTTGGGTGTACGAACTTGTGCACCCTTAGAAACTTCACGTGCTCCATTGGGGAGTGGAGTGCATGGATCCAACTCAGGTGCATGAACTTGTGCACCCTTAAAATTTTTGTGTGCTCCACTAAAGCAGTGAGGTGCATGGATAGACTTGGGGCACTTTACACAAATTTTTGGGCACTCAACTAATCAAAAGAAAAAGACTCAAAAAATAAAGTCAAAAATAAAAAAGAAGGGGGAATTTTTTTTACAAGTCCAAAAGGTAGCTTCGTCCAAGCGATGAAGAAGCCCAAATAAAAAATAAAAGGAAAAAATATTTTTACCAAACACATAAGCCAACCAGTTGAAAAATATGAGTGGCTAAAAACTTTGACTTGTTCGATTTAAAATTTTGCATATGATTGAAGAGAGTAGTAGACCAACCAAAAGTCAAAAGTCAATATCAGATTGAAAGAGATGTTGGTTTAAATAAATAATCCATCGGTCGAACATGTGGTTTAAAGGTCATTAGTAAAAAATTTTGATAATAGTTTAAATGATCAATTGGCCGAAGCTCGATTAAAATCGACGGTTAAAAGCATTTGACTCATCAAACCTTCGATCGAATTTATGCTAATCATAGTTGATACTAAAAGTTAAGGAATTGAAGAATAATATTGGTCGAGTGAAGAGTTATGAATATCAAATGACTGAAGTGACAACATGGCCGAAGTGGAGTAGTTAAAATCTTTTCGATTGAAAAAAGACCAACAACATGATATCATCAGCCAAACACATCATAGTCATCAGAATATCACTGGTTGAATGAAATAAGTGGTACATATAAACCAAGCTAGATAAAGGTAAACTTAGTACAAATTAGGTACACCACCATTTAATTCAAATGCATTATGGTTAGTTGAATATTATTAAACTAATCCCCTCGATAAATTTTACACCATCTTTTCACATAGCATGAGTGTACCTTAAACCACTCAGTCAAAGAGTAGAGGCAAGTGGTCAAAAATACATATTCAATAAGAACTAACTGATCGAAGAGAGACAAAACACTCCAAATCTGTCTACCGATTCTTGACCAAATAAAGTGCCACTCCAATCACCATAAATATCAATAAAAAATGGTCAAAATTGAAGTAAATAAAAAAAATCATCTGTTGTTTGGACAATGATCAATGATCATGAGTACCTACATAATATGGTACTGAATGACATATATCAACCTATTGACAACACATGCATCTGAAGGATTTCCAACCTAAATAATATCATCATTATGTTGGAAGTGACCATGACTAAATGCCACTAAAGGTAAATTAAGAGGTCGCATGAGTGCAAACTATACTCTAAATTCTTGCATAAATATTATGCAAATTCATTGAAGAGGGAAACAAACCATGATAGGCCAATTCACTAACAAAGAGTGGGATGGCAATATAAAATAAGTAAACCAATTAATGGACAGGTCTAGCCAAGTCAAACCACTAAAATCTTCATAATAAAAAAATGAAGATAGTAAGAGAATGCAAACCCTCATGTGCTGAATAAGGTGAGGAAAACCTATAAAACAAATGATGCAAATGAAAGATCAGGTTAGGACAAAATTATCAAGTTTAAGTAAACCAAATCATGTTTAGATCAACAGGACCTATCCACTTATCGTTAGTTGATGGAATAAATTGCATCAAATCATCCTTTATATAGAAAGGCACCCATTCTAAAATTCCAAACGATATTTTAGAGATGGATCAAAGTGTGATATCAGTGGCTACATAAAGAGAGTTCTCCATTTCAATAAGAATCATGTCACCTTCTGTAGAAGAAACAAGAGTCACAAAATGGGAGGTAATTTATAGAAATATCTCACACCCTAACAGAATATAGTTAAAGTATTGTCACTTCGATGGAGTATAGTTATGGAAGTACCATGTTGTTGGTGGTTTCCTTAACTTGTGTACTTCCAATTCCCTATTCTTCACCGTTGTCATAGAGGGTCTGATACATCAGGTTTTTGTAATGAACCCTTGCTTCCCAGAATGTGAGGCAGGCCTCTATGCAGTTGAAGAAAGCCTCGAATTTGAGATAATACATCTAAATTCTAGTAACCTTCTTAGTCAAAGAGATCAAAGTGTGCAATGGTGAAACATCAAGCCACAGTGAAAAATATACAAGAAGATACTTTGGGGCTCACTTAAAAATAAATAAATAAAGTTGCAAGTAGTAAATATATGGTGGATGACAACTAGGCGAACTTCAGTCAATTTTGATAATGTATTTTAATTTTGAATTAGTTAGATAACGGATTGTACAACACTTTAGATGAAAGTAGTTTAGGTAGTTATAGATCTGCCACAACTGTAAGAAGGATGTCTATAACCAGAATAAGGATCGATCTTTGACATAGCATATTTTTGCTAAGAGGTATACTCGAGTGCCTGTTCTTTGTTGTTGTATCCCCTTTGTCTTCTTCTTTTTCATCCCTTATTCTTCCCATTTTTGTGTAGGTTTTGATAGGAAAGCACCCAAGAAGCTAAGAATATTTTTAGATTATTGAGCTAGAGGTCTAGAGACTCGAATGTTGCGATATTCAAAAGGAAGAGTGAAATGTCCTTGTTACGATATTATAACGAGGATATTTATTGTATTGACATTTGAAGATTTCAATGGCTATTTCAAGCCAACTCTTCATGTAATCACATTTCAAATATTAATACAATTCTAGGCTTCTTTTCTCTTTCTTCTTTGTATTCAGTCTTGTGTGTATCTTTATTATGGGTTACATTATTTGAATGCATAGTAAATGTTTCTTTCATTGGTCAACTATCATATTTGTTACGATATTCAAATGAATGTAATTGCATCGATTATCTCTTTCCCTGTTCTCCCTATTTTCATTGAATTATTATTAAATCTTGCTACAATAGCCCAAAGGATTAAGGCATTGGTCATACATAAGACATAATTGAATTGTTATTGTTTTAGTTTGGTAAAAATTTATAAATTTTTAATCCATCACCATAAATCTATAAGAGCATGAACATAAAATTCTAAAAACTTTAAGTTCACCTCGAGGGTATCCTTACCATACCTAATATAATTAGAAAATATTGTAGAACTTTATTCCCAGGTTAAAGAGGTAGCTCTACCAAAGCCTATAATTGCTCATTGGCAACAGGTTTTCCTTTAGCATGATAACTTATCCCAAGGATGCAATAAAACTCCCCAAAAATCCTCAATTCTTCTTCTCAAAAATTTAATGAGACCTTTCCTTGGTCTCTCTAATATTCCAACTATGGAAATTTTACAATGAGATCTCTTTCTTGGATCTCCAAATTCTGTTACTTCTTAAATCTACAATAGGACCTTTTCTTAGTCCGCCTCTATCTTCAATATTAAATCTTCTATGGATATCTCCTACGTGGATCTCCTCAATATTAAATGTCAACAATATTCAATCTTCAATGAGACCTCTTTCTTGGACCTACTTAATCTGCAATGTCAAGCACATAGAATTTTAGGCAATCAAAGGTGAAATTCTTCTCTATGTAGGAGGCTTCTCAAATTTTGAGAACTAATTTTCTACAAAAAAAACTTAGACAGTCTCAACCAAATGCATTCAAATTTCTAGAATTATAAAATCAATAAACTTCACTAGTTATTCTCAAAACTAGTGGAAAGAAATCTATGTTTTTTTTTTGTTTTTTTGTTTTATTTTACATGGTGGAATCGGTAGTTGCCATGAATATGGGTAGGCTGTCTAGCTTTTCATGGTTGCCATAGTATTATGCATTGTCTACCCTAAAATTCATCACATAAATGTCCATGCAGTCTACCCCTATAACCACCATGCCACGATCATTTTAAACCTTTTATGTCATTGAAAGCACCAGGAAAGGGACAAGCATTTAGCCCAATGAGGCTCGATATTTGAACCTTGGAGGAAAGAAATCTATGTTGAATCCTAGTCTTCATGAGTTTTCCTTCAACCCTATGAAAAGTCTCTAACCAAATAACAATATGGAATCTTCTTCAATCTATCAAAATTTTCAATAGGACCTCCTTCTTGGGTCTCTTAATCTCATCAATGTCAAGGTCTATCTTCAAGACCTATAATTTCCTTCTATTCTGAATTTGCTCTTAGAATAGGTAAATCTTCAAACTTCACTGATTTTCCTTCAACATAGTGAAAAAATACTATCTTCCTTGGTTTTCTTTTCCAAATGTAATTTCTTCAACTTCATTGGTTTCTCCTTAACCAATGGAAATCTCATTTGCAACTTTAAAACCTATGCAATAAAAAACCTTGTTGTAGCTCTGATACCATTGTTATATCTTGAAGCTAAATGCTAAAGGTAAAATAACCACAATATCTAAAATAAAGTTGTAATATGAAATATAAGATAATTATAATATTCTAAATATATAAAACTCATAAATAACTTCAACAATAATTCATATAATTGCCATTAACAAATGCTTATAAAAATTGTATCTCCATTGAATCAAGATCTCAAGTACTCATACTTACATACACTCTCATAATAAAATATGTATCACACACTCTCACACATAGATACATATATAATGGAATACAAATTTTTATATGGATCATCCTTGGCCTTCACTCTTCTAGAGACTCTTCATATTCCTATTCTATGGAATGATGTGTACATGGACTATTATGCACATTTACATTACCAAAATATTTTGCACACTTGTGCATTTATTACTTTGCATAAATTAAATACTCACACTCTAATATAGGACACTATCCTAATATAAATATGTATCCAAGGTGGTACATTAACATATATTACATAATGTAATATATTCCAACAACAATAGAGCATCCCTAACCCCTTGGAAAAAATTTCAAAGGATATGGAAACAAAAAATAAAATATAACCAAGATATACAGACCCAACAATCTTAGAAAATAGCTACTATGCAAGTGGATTTTCATTATACCCTCAACAAAGAGCATTATTACTTTCAATAATAAGTGCATTGGTAGTTAAACCAATACAATATATGATAGAGCAGGATTGGTAGACATCAATATTAGGAATATATTTAAAGGATTATCAACATAATATGTGCTAAAACTCACTAAGGAAGACAAAAAAATAGTTGAGTATCATTATGAATTAACCAACTAAAAAATAAAAAGAAAATAAAAAGATTTGGAACAGACCAAAAAGATCCTAAAAGACTCATAGGAAGAAGCCAAAACCTTGAAGAATCAAATAAATTTATTAACTAGGAAGCTAAAAGAATATCAATATGAATCCATCCTAATGAAAATAGAAGATAAATTAAATGAATTGTTAGCTCAACTCACCATCCAACAAGCCCAATTTTAGAAATAAAAGAATACCCTAGTAAATGAACTAGAAGACCTCAGACAAAAAAGTAAAGAAAAAAATGGCTTGAAACCAAAAACCTTATTAGATAGACCCAAGATGCTTATTGGTATGATATTTAAAGCATGACATCAATGTTATTTATAATTTTGTATTTCATAGATTCAATACTACTAAGACTTAAAATATATGAGGAGGTAAAAGCAAAATTAAACAAGGTTAGCATGAGGATTGGAGAAGCTGGAACCTATTGGACTCAACTAGCCAAAGTACTTGATTTTAATATTACTATTGTTAGAATATAAAACAAAGAAATTATGGCACAAAAAGTAATAAACCTCTTTATAAGAGAATAAATAGTTGAGTAGTGCATCAAGTAGGTCAACTTATACAACACTATGGGAAGAATTAAGGCAGAAATAGATTAATTGTTAGCAATAGGTTTACCACCACAATGGAAATAATAATGTAGTACGTGTGCTCAAAAGAAGAATATATAAAATTGATTGAGTTAAATAAAGAGCTTCCTCTTAGCTCAAGAGAGCAGATTACCCCTATTGATGTAGGGGAGATAGCCCAAATTATTGGACCAGTAGAAAAACTTAAAGTGCAAGTGTATGAATTGTCAGCCAAACAAAATATTTTTCCTAGGATTACAAGCATGAAGTACTTGTTCTATACAATGATTTTCAATTGAATCAATGTCAATCAAATGAATAATGGATGGAAATAAAGGAAGCGCTAGAAAAAATTCCCATATAATACCTTTCTTTAACAATTATTTTAGTTTTTGTGCTTTATTTTTGCAAGGATTATGAAAATTTTGACTCTGAACCCTAGGATAAAGGCAATTTTGAAGTTCTCCTTTAATAAAGCTAGAATGTCCCTATGAGATACCAAAACTATAGTGTTTTCTCACTACTTATGCATGACTAACACAAAACCCTAATTATGGGAAATTAAAACTATTTTATCTTGAAGAAGAACAGGCCAAAATAAATCCCAATGATAGAGACTCCTACAAAATTATGCCCAGTGAAAATTCTTGACAATGAATGTGAATAAGTGTCAAGGGATATTTATTTTAGAATAAGTTTTGATATCAGATATTTTATAGTCCATTATGAAGCACCAACACAAATCTTGACCAATCTATAAGATGACCCTAGATCTAGAAGGGGTGCCAGATAGTCAAGTGGCTACTAAAACCTCAATCAAATCAAAGGTGATAGAGGTAGAAAATTTGAGTTAATTCTTCCCTAACTAAGGAGATAAAGATCACCTAACATAAGAAACCTTGTGTAATTGTCTCAAACCTTCATTTAAGATGAAGTATGGCAATGATAGTCTCAGGCCTAACACTTACTATGGTAAGAAAGGACTTCATTCAATGACCAATATCCCTATGAAAAGTATATGATATTATTAGATTCATTTATAGATTATTTTTGAGGGAAGATCTCCCTATTGTAAACTTTAAATAGTTGTAGTTTAGGCTATAGAAAGGATTGGTAAGTTTCCAATTGTGTTGTAGGATTTCCTTTAATTTAATTTTGTAAAAATATTCAGCTCCTAAGCAGCTTGTGGGTAATATTGAATCCCCACTTCTTGCATAGTTTATGTAAAATATTGCTTGCATATATACATGGAATACTATGTCAATTTTTTATTATAGCCATCTATGGCCTCCTGCTACCCCATTTCTATGTGTATGTATTTATTTGAGGTATTTTACCTCTTTTATGTTTTATTAAGTGTATGTGTGAGTGAGGGGCATGTGTCTAAACTCATCTATAATTGGATCTCCTATGAGACACATATATTTATGCATACATATAACTAGAAAATGTCATTTTTGATTCATTTTGTTGAGGAGATGAAGTGTTCACCATTGGAACATAGTGTTCAAACCTATTTTTTCAAGAAGATATTGGAAAATCTCTTGGAGCATCACCACCCTTTTCTTTTGTTGAATTCTTTTTTTTTACCTCTTGCATCCCTCTTCCCTTAGTTTAGTTACAAGTTCACTTTGAAGATCACATCCTAACAAGGAGCTATCCTTGTAAAAACTCTTGAAGGTTCTTTATTGAGCCAAACCCTATGCTCTTAGCCATGGCCCTACTATGTTGCTCTTTGCAAGGCATTACCCTTCCAAGGACAATCAATGACAAAAACAAAACCTGCATTGATGCTTATAGCATGATTTTGCATTGATCATATTAGATGCATGGATAGACAAATTTTAGAAAATAATCCATTGACCTAAACTCTAAATATATGATTAAAAAATCAATCATAAATTGTATAGTAAATATACACATTCATTTTACAATATTTTAAAGTTATCAAAATTGCTAAAAAAACAATCTATTTTACTAAAATTTTGAGGGGCCAATTGAATGAATATTTGCAATTTATTTCTATAGAGATATATTTTTTATTACATTTTCGTATCCAAATTATAAGTATTCAATTTTGATACTAGGTAAAAGAGTTACTCCAAAAAAAGTGACTCTAGGTTTGGCTTAAAAATTGAAAGAAAAATGGTAAATGAAATTGTTTTTTAGCAAATTTGATATAGAATTTGGATGTTCTAAATATTCCTATTTATCTTGAATATATTCCTCTTAATCTAGTTTCTAAAAAATTTTGAACCATCCAATTTGGATATCGTTAAAAGGAGGTATGGCCAAAATACTGCTTGCTAGTCTAATTTATCTAATCTAAGTTTTTAGATGTAGCAGGTTATTCTTCTATAGATTTTAGGGAGAAATAATTGACCTAATTTTTTTTGTTTGTGCAAATTGTATATTTATTAATATAATATAATTTGGATTTATAATCACGTTAACACAATGTTGGATGAGAGAGATATGACTAAAATACCACTTGTTGGTCTAGGTTGTCTCACTATAAACAACATGTTTAGCGTAACATCTAATCATAGATTTAGACGATTAAATAGGCGACTTGAAATTTTTAATTTATACATATATTATGGATTTAAATCTATTTTTATGTACTTTTTGAATCATTTCATTTTAATATAGTGTAAAAAAATTATAGCCAAAAAATATCTACTACTTCAATTTATTTGTAAATTAAAAAATATATTATTCACTAGCTTGTTAAATTAAAGGGTTCAAAGTGTTTTATTGTTAATAAATGTTATAAACTAATCTTAAATGATATTTAGTATTTTTTTTTATTATTGTAAAATCTAGGTTTTTGAAAGGTCTTAGATCTCTTTTGCACTTTTTGACTGTCACCACCAGTATTATTGCTCAAAACCTCTTCTTATAGGGATATAAAATTGAGTTATTTACATTAGTTTTTAAACATTTTAAACTAATTTCAAATACCATTCTAGCTCTACAAACATATCCAACATATCTCCTATCAATTATCCAAAAGTAAAAATGGTTGTAAATCTCCTTCATAGATCATTGATCTACCCCTCAATACAAACCGTATCGGACCACAAAAACTACTAGCCCTTAATATTGTACCTGAGTTTGGTCATTCATAGGGACTTCCATCAACCAATTAAGCACTAGAAACAATATGCCCTCAAAATTTTTCCCGTATTCCTACAAATAATTGATTTTTGTGCTTAGAAAACCTATCTATGAGAAGATCTAGACTTTTGCTAAGGAAATGGGCTCCTGGGTTCAATCCAACATTTAAAAATATTGAGATTGCTCCCATTTAGGTTAAACTTATAGCGTTACCCCTTGAATTTTGGTAAAATGAAATTTTTGAAGCTATTGGAAACTGCATTGGTAGCTTTCTATTCCTAGATTTTTCTACTAAGGAGAGGAGGAAGATGGTCTTTGCTAGACTTTATGTGCTAGTTGGAGTAGATAAATATTTGCCTAGCTCCGTTAAACTAACCTCAAGTAAAGGTACTTGGAAACAAGATATTTCTTATGAAAATAATCATTTTGGATGTTGGAGATCATCTAGTCAAAAATTGTTGCCTTAACAAAGATTATGAAATTAGTCCAGAGGAGCAAGGAAGGAAGGGTAAGGCCATTTAATAAGTGAAATATAATAACAAAAATTTGGATATTATTGAAGAAACCCCAAGTTAAACCATAGCAATCCCTCGAGTTTGCAAGAAAATATAGATGTATCTTATATTTCAGAATTCATGAGGGATAAGAAAACCAAAGGATCATGGAAATGTCAAGTAAAATCTCCCTAGAATGTAACGAAGTTGTAGAGGACCTAGATATTGTCCCTTCTATATTGCCACAACTATTGGAGAAAGATAATGTGAATGTGGTGAATGTAGGGTAGGAAGGGACAATATGTCCTCAAGTAAAAAAAGATATGAACATGGTGAAGGGAGAGTAGGAAGGACCTAACTGTTCCCAAGAAGGACCAATTTATTCCCATGTGGATATGGAGACTATCCCTTCCACTTTGCCATTGGTGATTATGGTGAAGACTGGGCAAGAAGGTCTAGATTATTCCTATGAGAAAGATAAATTAGAGATTGATAATCATGAGACTATAGAGGAACATACTATTGAGAAATTTCCATCCTATGTTAATTAAAATGTAAGAATTACCAGGAGTTCACATAAAGCCATTGAAATAGGTCAAGAAGAGTCTAGCAAAGTAGGCCAAGAAGTCTCAAGGAGAAAAGATACAAGGAAGCAGAAAAAGATAAAGCTATGGGATCTAAACATACTATTAAGGAAATTCTTACAGGTATGAAAAAACCTGCACCCTAGAAGTAATGAAACTCCTAAGATAGAATGTTAGGGGTATGAATGCCCCTAGAAAACATAGGTTGGTTAAGGACCTTATCTGCTCTTACCAACCATATTTCTTGCTTCTCCAAGAAACTAAATTGAATCTTACAAATTGGCTAAAATTTTAGAAAGGTGTTTGGAAAAATGCTAACAACTTTCAAGAGGAAGCTAAAGCGGCTTCCAGAGGGATTATATATCTTTGAAATTCCAATATTTATGATGGATACCTACTAGATAAAAGTGAATATTAGGTCATAGTAGTTCTCATAGCTAAAATTCTAAAGTATCCTTTGTGATTACCAATATCTATGCCCCCAACTCAATTACAGCTCATAGAGAATTGTGGATTGCTTTAGGGAAAATGGGTAAGCAATTTAGAGGCTTAAAATGGATTGTGGTAGGATATTTTAACACCCCCTTATCTCCAGGTGAGAAGTAGGGGGGAGTGAATGAGTTCTCAAACAACATGTAGGATTTAGGAAATCTTTTATTTGATGGTGGTCTATTTGATATGGATTTAGATGGTAATAAGTTTACTTGGACGAATAGACGCTCTGGTAGAAACTTGATTCAGGTTCGGTTGGATAGAGTTCTTATTTTAGAGGATTGGTTTCAAAATAAATTCATTTTTAATAAGAAATATCTTCTTGAATCTGGATCTAATCACAATCCTTTACTCTTTTGGTATAGTGTGGAATATCATAAGCATAAAAGTTTGAATTTATGTGGCTACAACACCCATATTTTTATAAAGAAATAGAAAAATGGTGGAGTATTCCTTCCTAAGGTACTAATATGGAAAGTCTCACAAACAAGATTAAAACTATGAAGAAATAAATCAAGAAGTGGAATATGGATATATTTGGAAATATATTTCAAAATAAGAAAGCTATTCGGTTAGAGTTGGATATATTAGAAGAAGAGATTAACAGGTTGGGTATGAACCAAACCCAATTCCAAAGAGAAAAGGAGCTTAATGCTGAACTACACACCATAATAGCCAAGGAAGAAACCTATTAGAGGTAAAAGTATAGGATCCAGTGGTTGCAGGAAGGTGATAGGAATTCTAATTTTTTCCATGTCTAGAATATCAAAAATAAAAGTCTTGCCCGCATTTATGAAATTCTAAAGGGTGATGGCCAAGTTATTAGAGAGTGAAGAAATTGAGCATGAGGCTATGGAGTTTTATCAAAATATTCTAGCTAAAGATATGGAAGAGGATGAAATTACGATTAAGGAGATGACTAATCACATTCCTAGGTTGATATCCAAGGAGATCAATGCTCAACTTCTAAAGGAGATTGAGAAAAAAGAGGTAAGGATAGCCACTTTCTCCCTCAGTAGAGATGAAGCTCGAGGCCCGGATGGGTTCCAAGAAAGTTTTTTTCAAATATTCTAGGATATATTTAAATTTGATGTTATTGAAGTAGTGAAGGAATATTTAAAGTCAGGTTAGATCCTAAAGGAGTTTAACAATGCCTTGCTTTTTATAGTTCCTAAGAAAAAAGGGTTAAAAAACTTCAAATATTTTAGGCCTTTAAGTCTTTGCAACACTATTTACAAGATTTTATCTAAAGTGATAACCATAAAATTGAATAACTTCCTCCCATATATTATCTCCAACGAATAAGGAGGTTTTGTTAAGGGTAAACATGTTTTGGATGGGATTATATCCCTTCATGAATCCATGCATTCTGTCAATACTGGTGGAAGAAAAGGTATGTTCTTGAAGTTAGACATGAGCAAGGATTAGAGTTTCATGGAGTTATTTGGATAATGTTTTGGCTATGTTTGGTTTTTGTAGATAGTGGAGAAGATGGGTTGGAATATATTATAAGACTGCAAGGTACTCTATTATGATCCATAATAAACTAGTAGGGTTTTTTAATAGTAGTAGAGGTCTGAGACAAGGTGACCCCCTCTATCCTTATACTTTCATTATTATGGTTGAAATGCTTAGAAGATACCTCCATGCTACCAAGGCTTCTATACGAATAAAGGACCTCAAACCAGCTCATAATATTGAGGGTATTACTCATTTACAATTTGTGGATGATACCATTTTACTTGGTAATCCTACCATGGTAGAGACAACTAAATTTAAAAGAATATTAGACCTCTATGAGAATGCCTCTCACCAAAATATAAATTTGGACAAGAGAAAGATCTTCTTCATTAACACTAAAGTAGCTCTCTAGAGAAGGGTGGCAAGAGTGATAAGGTTTCCTATGTCAACCTTACCTTCTTCTTACATTGGTATGCCTATGTTTGTGGGAACTTGTAAGGCACCTCTTTGGAATGGTTTGGTTGATAGGTTTCAATCCAAACTTGCAAGATGAAAATGTAATATCTTGTCTCAAGAAGGTAAAGTGTTTTTGATTAAGAGTGTTTTTTAGGTTAACCCCATGTATATTCCTTTTCAAGATCCCTACTAAATTTTTGAAAATCATAGAAGGAATTTAAAAATAGTTCTTATGGTCAAGATCTGTAGATAGGAGGAGGATTCATCTTGTAGCTTGGGAATAAATATACCATCAAAATAAGCATGGTGGCCTTGGTCTGAGGAGACTCAACCTAGTCAATAGTGCTATGATAACCAATGTAGGATGGAGAGTTCTAAGGTATGGTCAGACTCTTTGGGTAATATTTCTTAAATAAAAATATCTTGAAAAACAAGAGGATACAATATTTCTCATAGTTCATGACCCTTGTCATGGATCTTTATGGAACCACTTGGTGGAGGCTACGGAGGCATTTTGGAAGGGTGTGAAATGACATGTTGGACATGGGGCCTCTATAAGTTTTTGGAAAGATGCCTGGTTAGATGACAAACCTTTAGCCAACAATGATATTTTCTTAATCTAAAAGAGGATCTAGAAGATAGATATAGTAAAAAGGTTTGTGATTACATGACTTTATTGGATAATCAATTGAGATGGAAATATTTAGAGGTAGATCCTAAGAATTAGAGGCTTTAAACCTCCTTAAATCTAAACTAAAGGATTATTACTTATGTGTTGTTAGTTATAAAGACTTCATGGTTTGAAGAAAAACTAAGAATGAAGAATTCAACGTGAAGACAACCTATGACCTTTTGGATTCTGCTATACATAATGGTTTCCCTTGGAATAGAATTTGGGGTAAGAAAACTATTCCTAAACTAGAGATTTCTCTTTGGGAAGCAGTCTAGAATAAGATCCTGCTAGTGGATAATATTAAGAAGAGAGGTTTTTCAATTTTTGAATAGATGAATTTTATGTGAAAAGGCATAAGAATTAATGGAACACATCTTCTTGGAATTTCCCTATGCTCTAAATATTTTCCAGCTCCTCATAAATAGGATTGGCATCTCTTGGGTGATGCCTTCTAATATGGTTATTGATGGGGGACCAAAATTTGCTCACGCTAAATTCTCAATTCTCATTCAACAATTTAAAAAAAAAATTACATTAATGGTAGCAGTCTGCCAAATAAACTCCTTTATCCCGAAAGATAGTTTATTTATTTTTTATTCTTTTACAACATTTCCTCCTGGAAGAAAAACAGCCCAAACAGGTCTAGAATGGCCCTCTCCTTTTGCCTTCATGTTTGCAACTCTGTGTCAGTAGTTTTTTGACCCTTGTGCGTGCCTTTGCTTCCCCTTTTAAAATATCTAGCATGACTCTCTGTTTCCCTTTTATGACCCTTCGTTTCATTTCTTGTGCCTCTTTGTTGTCTTGGCTTTTGAAACATCTTTCTTTCTAACTCTTGATCTTCATCTACTTTCATTGCACCTTGGTGCCACATGCTGTTCAGTGCTGCCACTGTAGACTCTGTCCACTTGTCAACCAATGATGACATTTGGCATACCCACTGCTCGATAATTTCCTCTGTAACGGCCCTTGTAACCGCTTGCCCTTTTCCTTTTCTTTGGTCGTGAAAATGTGACATGTTGCGATATCGTGACACTTTTGGCTTCTCTGCCTTCCTGCCCTTTTCGAGTCGTGAAAATGCGACATGTCGTGATATCGCGACACTTTTGCTTTTCTGCCTTCCTGCCCTTCTCGAGTCATGAAAATGCGACATGTCGTGATATCGTGACATTTTTTTTCTTCTTTCTCTTTCTCTTCTCTTTTAGTCACGAAAATGTGACATGTCGTGATATCGCGACACTTTTTCTCTCCTACGCCTTCTCTCATCTTTTGGTCATGAAAATGTGACATGTCGTGATATCGCAACACTTTTTCTCCATTGCACCTTCTCTCGTCCTTTGGTCGCGAAAATGCGACATGTCGCGATATTGCAACATTTTTCCTCCCTTGTGCCTTCTCTCATCCTTTGGTCATGAAAATGCGACATGTCGCGATATCGCGACACTTTTTCTCCCTTGAGCCTTTTCTTGCCTCTTGGTCACGAAAATGCGACATGTCACGATATCGCGACACTTTTCTCTCTTGTGCCTTCCCTCGTCTTCTGGTCATGAAAATGTGACATGTCGCGATATCGTGACACTTTTTCTCCTTTGCACCTTCTCTCGTCCTTTGGTCGTGACAATGCGACATGTCGCAATATCATGACACTTTTCTTTCTTGCACCTTCTCTCGTCTTCTGGTCATGAAAATGTGACATGTCGCAATATCATGACACTTTTTCTCCTTTGTGCCTTCTCTCATCCTTTGGTCATGAAAATGCGACATGTCACGATATCGCGACACTTTTCTCTCTTGCGCCTTCTCTCGTCTTTTGGTCATGAAAATGCGACATGTCACGATATCGCGACACTTTTCTCTCTTGCGCCTTCTCTCGTCTTCTAGTTGAAAAAATGCGACATGTTGCAATATCGTGACACTTTTCTCTCCCTCACCTTCTCTCATCTTTACGTCATGAAAATGCGACATGTCACGATATCACGACACTTTTTCTTCTTTGTCGACATGTTGCGATATCGTGACACTTTTTCTACTTTGTGGTATTTTGCCTTTCGTTGGATGCTCCTGCATCATACAATCGGGGTGGATTGAGAAGTGACCTTCACTTCTATATTGTTCTGTCACCTTCTTTTTAACTAGGGCTGTACAAGATCTCCAAGCTTTAGCAAAATCTAGATCTTCATGGTAAAAAATCTTAAGTTCTTCAAACTCCACAACTTCCACTCTCATTGTTGTAAAAAAACTCTTTTCATCCATCTCCTTCAATGGCTTCAACTTGTGGCGCACTCCACCTTTCGTCAAAGAGTAAGTATTCGCGTGCCCATCATACACCGCATGTCTGTCAAATTGCCATGGCCTTCCCAACAACACATGACAAGCATCCATAGGCAAAACATCACACAGGACCTCATCTTGGTATCTCCCAATATTGAACTTGACTAAGGACTGTTCATTGACCAATGCCCTATGGTCCTTCTACAACCACGCAATCCGGTATGGATGCGGGTGTCTCCTCCTCTCTAGTTGTAACTTAGTAACCATTTCTTCAGAGACCAAGTTATCAGTACTACCATTATCTATAATAACATTACAGACCTTACCCGAACATTTGCACCTTATGCGAAATAGGATCCTCCTCTGGTCTGGTCCTTTCTCCTCATTCAACAAGGTTCTCCTTGTGACCATAACTTCTCCTCTCTTTGCCTCCTTAGAATGTTATGATTCAACACCTTCATCTGCTACAGTAGCTCTGGCATGACCCTCAAGTCTCCTATTCATCCTCTCTTGGTGTTGGGGACACTCATATGCCCGATGTCCCTCTTCTCCATAATGGAAATAGGTTCCACGAAATCTACCTCTTCCTCTTTGGTAGTTGTTTTGACCACGAGATCTGTAATTATTATCTCCCTTCTAATCCTGACTACTGCTAGCTTCTTCTTTCTTCTCATCTCGTCCTCCACCTATTCTTCCACTAGTTCTTTCTCCATGACCTCTTCCTTTCTGCTTACCCTCAAACCTTTTGTTCAGCTTCTCTTCAACTTTTAGAGCAAATCGGTAAACATCCTCAATGGTGCTCATCCTAACCAGAATCAACTCTTCTTGAATACTGGTTCTCAATCCATTGATGTAACGGGCTACCTTCTCCTTTTTAGCCTCAAAATGGCCAGTTCTGATTGAGATCTGGTAAAACTCCTCTGTATATTCTTTGACAGACTTGTTTGACTGTCTCAAACTCTACATTTTCCTCAACATATCCAATTTGTAATCTATAGGAATAAACTGTCTCTTCAACTTCTCTACCATTCAATCCCATCTGGTTATATTTTCCTTTCCTCCTCTATTTCTTTCTAGCTGCACTTCTTTCCACCATATGCAAGCATGGCCTTTCAACTTTGTTTTTGTAAACTTGATCCGATCTGGATCTACAACCTCCTCATACTCAAAATACTCCTCCATATCATTGATCCAATCAATCAACTCCTCTGGATTGATATTCCTAGAATATGTGGAGACATCAAACTTTGTCTTCTTCCCGATCTGAGATATGGCATTAACTAATCTAGCTTCTACAGGATCCGTTGCTTCTTCAACCGATGGATCATCAACCTCCCAAGCTTCATCTTCACTATGGTCTTCTCTCCTTGGCTCAACCCCTCTTCGCAACTCCTCTTTCAGGGCTTGCACTTGCCTCTGCAAAGCTCTAAAATCTTCTTCAGATACCACATTCCTCCCACCACCACGGTTTCTTCATGGAGGCATTCTTCTTCACTCTCTTCTTACAACCCTTCCACAGGTCCTAGTGAAAAATACCTCACTTTCGACAATCTGCTCACACACTCAGGAACTCCTGCTCTGATACCACTTGATGGGGGACCAAAATTTTCTCACGCTAAATTCTCAATTCTCATTCAACAATTTAAAAAAAAAATTACATTAATGGCAGCACTCTGCCAAATAAACACCTTTATCCTGAAAGATAGTTTATTTTTTTAAATTCTTTTACAACATTTCCCCCTGGAAGAAAAACAGCCCAAATTGGTCCAAAATGGCCCTCTCCTTTTGCCTTCACGTCTGCAACTCTGTCTCAGTAGTTTTCTGACCCTTGTGCATGCCTTTGCTTCCCATTTTAAAATCTTTGGCGTGACTCTCCGTTTCCCTTTTTTGACCCTTCATTTCATTTCTCGTGCCTCTTCGTTGTCTTGGCTTTTGAAACATCTTTCTTTTTGACTCTTGATCTTTGTCTGCTTTCATTGCACCTTGGTGCCACATGCTGTTCAATGCTGCCACTGTAGACTCTATCCGCTTGTCAACCAATGATGACATTTGGTATACCCACCGCTTGATAATTTCCTCTGTAATGGCCCCTGTAACCACCTGCCCTTTTCCTTTTCTTTGGTCGCAAAAATGCGATATGTCGTGATATCGCAACACTTTTTGCTTCTCTGCCTTCCTACCCTTTTTGAGTCGTGAAAATGCGACATGTCGTGATATCGTGACACTTTTGCTTTTCTGCCTTCCTGCCCTTCTCAAGTCATGAAAATGCGACATGTCGCGATATCGCGACATTTTTTTTTCTTCTTTCTCTTTCTCTTCTCTTTTAGTCATGAAAATATGACATGTAGCGATATCGGGACACTTTTTCTCTCCTGCGCCTTCTCTCGTCTTTTGGTCACAAAAATGCGACATGTCATGATATCGCGACACTTTTTCTCCCTTGCACCTTCTCTCGTCCTTTGGTCGTGAAAATGCGACATGTCGTGATATCACGACACTTTTCCTCCCTTGCGCCTTCTCTCATCCTTTGGTCATGAAAATGTGACATGTCGCGATATCATGACACTTTTTCTCCCTTGAGCCGTCTCTTGCCTCTTGGTCGCAAAAATGTGACATGTCGTAATATCGTGACACTTTTCTCTCTTGTGCCTCCCCTCATCTTCTGGTCATTAAAATGCAACATGTCATGATATCGTGACACTTTTTCTCCTTTGTGCCTTCTCTCGTCCTTTGGTCGCGACAATGCGACATGTCGTGATATCGCAACACTTTTCTTTCTTGCGCCTTCTCTCGTCTTCTAGTCACAAAAATGCGACATGTCGCTTTATCATGACACTTTTTCTCCTTTGCACCTTCTCTCATCCTTTGGTCGTGAAAATGCGACATGTCGTGATATCGCGACACTTTTCTCTCTTGCACCTTCTCTCATCTTTTGGTCGCAAAAATGTGACATGTCACGATATCGTGACACTTTTCTCTCTTGTGCCTTCTCTCGTCTTCTGGTCGTGAAAATGTGACATGTCACGATATCGTGACACTTTTCTCTCCCTCGCCTTCTCTCATATTTACGTCACAAAAATGTGACATGTCACAATATCGTGACACTTTTTCTTCTTTGTCGACATGTCGCGATATCGTGACACTTTTTCTACTTTGCAGTATTTTACCTTTCGTTGGATGCTCCTGCATCAGTTATGTGGTTACAACAATGGGAGAATTCATTTTCAGTTCATATCTTAATGTAATTTAGAACCTCATTCCATTTCATTTTATGTGGAGAGTTTGGTTAGAGAGGAATAAGAGAATTTTTGAGGGGCTAAAATGCCTACAATGAGAATTTTTGGAAGTATCACCCACTTTGTAGAGGAGAATGCTAAATCTATCAAGTATCGTATCAAGCTAAATAATACTGAAGAGACTATGATATCTAAGACATGGAATTTGGAACCCATTAGTTGTGGAGAGGTAAATATTCAGGTTAGAACTGATGTAAAATGACAACCACTTCAAGATGACTGGTTGAAGTTAAATTTTTATGGGGCATCCAAAGGTAACCTAGGTAAGGCCAAATCAGGAGTAATTTTGAAGTACATTAGGGTAGATTGGTGGGGGTAGCCTACAAGTTTTTAGGAATTAATACTAGTCATAAACCTAAAGTTAATGCTTTAGATTTGGGTGCAAAGCTAGCCAAGGATCTAGGTGCTAAAAAATTTATCTTTGAAGGAGACTCCTTGAATATTATCAATATTTTGAAAAATGAGGGAGAAGCTAATTGATAAATTGATTACATCGTGCAAGATATTAGAGAGATTGTAAAGCATTTTGAAGAAGTTGACTGTGTTCATGTCTATAAATAAGGTAACAAACCAACAGATTGGTTGGCAAAATTTGGTGCCATTAAAGAAGAGGATACAATATGGATCACCCTAGGGTGGTCCATGAGGACTTAGAAAATTTTATGATGAAGGACTGCAACTATTTGGATTCTAGGATGGATACTATTTGTCTTGCATCCAGGGGATCTTTGGCTATTTTCCCTTGGTAGTTGTGTAATTGATTGGCCGACTTTATGCTGTAAAAGGGTTTGGGCCCTTTCAAAATATTGTTTTTACCCTGATAAAAAAAACTTGTCTATGTCTTTGATGTAGTTACCATTTTTCTAGATGGGATAGTCCATGAGCCTGCTATCCACTAAGGGACATTTTAAGCAAACTACCACTACACCTACCATAATGTAAATGACAACCATTGATGGAACTTTATACTAGCAAATCCATAACTAGAATTTCATAGTTGCATAGTATATAGAATATCTAGATCAAAAAAATATATCCTGATGCATTGTCATGTGATCCCATACTTACCAATAGTGGGGATTACTCTTAGGATTCTACATCTTCAACTTGTGAAAAAGTGTAGGCCATTGGATAATATTTTATAATATCATAAAAAACTAGTTTATGCTCCTTTTCCTTTCACTATTATTTAATGTCTATGTGAATATTATCTAGGGGAATATACTTTTGGTCCTCTTCACGAAGAGCCCCAAATTAGCTAATTAGTCTACCACCTTATTGCCGTCTCTAAAAATATGAATTATCTCCATGTATTCTAGTGAGGTAAGTATTCTTAGAGTTTTTTTATTATACTTAATGTCCACTAGCTCTATGAAGCCCTCTTATTAATTTAATTGATATTTTTGAGAGAATATCCATCCGCTATGAGCTTGCTTACACCCAACTATCTTATCAATTTTTCTTTAGACAAATATGATCTAGCTTTTGCTTAATGACTAATAATAGAGCCTAGAAAATGAGTGAAAACACCAATTAGGATCCCTTTGTTATCCCTTATCACTACTCCCCTTGCCTTCCCAAGGTTCCCCTTAGAAACTCCATCAAAATTGAGATTTAGCCATCCCTCCCTAGGCAGATGTCATTTTACACTTTTTTTGGATTTTTTTTGTGGAATTTCTCCATATCAACTAGGATCATGCCCTAGTGGTGAATAACCTTCACCTCCTCTACCGATTCTAAATTTTTTTCATACTTAGGACTAATAGTTTTCACTATAATCACTTGAATTGTCTACCTGAGGCTCTCTTTTTCTCCTTAAATATTATTCTATTATGCTCTAGCCAAACCCACAAAAGCATAGTGGAAAGGAATAAAATCCCATATCTTATTCAACCTTGCACTCCTAAAGGGATTTTACCACTATTATATCTAATCCACCATTCTATTTGGTAGTACCCATATGACCTCCATCTCCTTAATTAAACCTTGAAGAATAAAAATGGAATAGCTACATCCTAACATTAAATGTTTCATTGAATCTTCCTATTCTTCACATATATGACATCTATTAGAAATTATTGTCATGTCTTTATATTTACATGCAAAATCTTTAGGATGTTTACTTAACACATCAAATTTGTTTTACTCCTAGTCATTATACAACCAACTACTTATATTCAAAAGTTTTTCTGGTCATATCTCAATTTGTTTTGTGCCAATATGTACTGAATTGATCTCTTCAAAGTTGTTGATTAAAGATATTGAAGGACAATGGTGTGGCCACAAATAATGGAAAATTCTAGTTTCTTTATCAAAAGTAATTCTTTAAGGAATTAAATTTTTTATAGGACAACAAAAAAATGAGAGGATATGGTGATGCCATCCATGTGAAAATTTAAAAGAGATTTCTTGTATTGAAATGGGTGAAAAACACTCAAACTCTTGATCCTCATCCTTCCATAATAATGTATGGATAGTCATTGGTTCATTTTCAAGTCCTAGATCATACAATTTATTGAGTAAAATAGTTTCATCTTCAAAGATAAATCTTTCTAATGGATCTAATTCCTTTGCATATTTTTTACAACTATGGTAGTTAAGTTTGAAATGTTCTCTTCATTTTATTTATTTGATTTAGGAAACCATAGGTTATAAAAAAAATAATTGACGATTTTTTTGGAGGATATAATGAAATATTTTTGGAATCAATTCCATTTGGTATGATCAAATATCATAATCTACAATCAATAAAAGTGGTTTCCATTGCCATCCAAGGTCTTCCAAGAATTATTGGGTAACCATTAACAATAGTTTAGGGTTGTAATACCAAAAAGTCAACTAGATATTCCCATGACAAAATTATTACAATAATATTTTCTATTATTTCTTTTGGTTTTGTGACTGATCGATCAACCATTTCAAAGGATTGTAAATATAGGATTTAGTTTGGTTAACTGTAAATTTTGCATCATATCCTTCATAAAAATATTAATACTTGCCCCTAGGTCAATCAAAACATTAGATATATGAATTTATTCTATTGTTACTATGATTACTAGGCTTCTCGGGTCCCCATATTTAGGTGGAATAAGTTTCACTACAAGAAGGTCTACTAAATTTTCATCCGCCTGTATGGTTTTGGGATATGTTTTCTTTTTCCTTCCTTGGTTTTTAATACACATATCCTAAACTATAATATTAAGCATAGGTACATATTTAATAGCTTGTAGTAAAGGGATTATAATGTTTAAACATTTTAACTCTACTAAATTAGATTCTATATAAGATATTTTTTTTATTTCTAATTTTTAAGGATAAGGTACTTTCTTGGATGAAGAAGGGGAATTTTTTATGGCAATTTTCTTTTTCTTATTATTGTTTTTTAGGTTTAGGTGATTCTTCTTGATTATTCTCATCAAATCATATTTCTATGATGGTAGGTGGAGTAGATTTAGGAAGTATTTTACCTAAAAATAATAGGATGTTGTCATATTTAATGACATTAAGCATGGTTGTATCATCTAATTCAACCTTATAGATAGGTGTTACTTGTCTAGTGTTATTAGGGTTGGCCACAAGTGGAGCCAAAAGTAGAGGTTGTTTAACCTATTATTTTTTTGTTCTTGTTGTTGTTCCTAATGGGAATATGGGTATGTCTAGGTAACAAAACATGTTATTAGTTTTTATACCAATATTACCCTCAGTATGATTGATGCTATTGTACTCATTGATGACCTTGCATTTATGGAGGTAACCATTGTGGATTTTGTTGATTCCAATGTTTATTCATCCATTTAGGTTGGGACCATTCTTGAGATGATGTCCACAATTTTTGACCCCAATATTCAGAAGGTACTAGAATGGACCATGGAATAAAACAAGGATTTGTTCCCCAATTCATAGAGATTCAAGGAGCATTTTGATATGGATATTGGGAAAAATTACCTCCTTGTCTCTATCCTACAAAATTAAGTTCTTACGTTAGTCGAGTTTGTTTTTCCATGGAATATTTTAGTCTAGGTAACAAATGACATTGATCCATAGGATGCCCCTTTTCACAAATACTATATATAATAAATATACCAGTCTTGTTCAAAGAACATTCATGAAGAGCATGCTTCTTATCAGATAATATATGGTTATGTCTAAAGATTTAGTAGAACTATTTTTTGTATTTATTTCCTCTAATGTTGTATTAGGATGCACTAAAATATTAGTTTTTAATTTGGAAAATTCTTCCATCAACACTTTCATGTCATTTCCATTGTTACCGAGTTTATGTCTCCAATTTCTTTTATAGGAATAATTCTACAAACTTCAATAATTTCTTGAAATTCAAGTTTATTTATATCTCCTTTTCCCATAAGATCTAATACTTCTCTTTATTCTTTCTACAATCCCCTCAATAATTTTGTATTACTTAATTCTACATCTACACCTCCACATCTCTTATGAACAAAGGAAAACCTATCTAAATACTCTTTCAAAGTTTTTTCTTCTTCCTATTTCATCCTAAATAACTCATCCTTTCAAATATTTATGCTGAAATACTCTTGGTATTTTCCAAGAAAACTCTTTCCACTTCTTCCCAAGTTTGAACTGAATCAAGTGCTAAACCCATGAACCATTGCATTCCAAAGTCCTTCAAGGTGTAAGGAAATAGTCTAAGTTTTATATTGTTGATTATGTAATCGTAAGTTTGGCATAATACCTTAAACTAAAATAATAATTGATTAGAATTTTTAGACACAAATTCCCTAAATTTTGCTAATATATAAGCTAAGATAACCTTCAATGAAACATCTAGGTTAGGATTTAATTGGATAGGGTATTGGAAACACCTAGTAGGATTACTAGTTCCACCAAGATGGAGCATAGTACTAGCCCTTTTGGCATTTATTAGAGTATATTACATTATTTGGTACATGATAATGTACCACATTGGGTACATTTCTAGATTAAGAGTATGTCTTATATTAGAGTGTGAGTATTTACGTTATGCAATGTAACAAATGCACAAGTATTATTAGAATGTGTAAGGTATTTAATAATATAAATGTGCATAAGAGTCCATGTGCACATGTTTCCATAGAGTAGAAAAGTGAATAGTATCAATAAGAGTGAAGTCCAAGAGTGCTCCATATAAAGAGTCACATTCCATTATATATTTTTGTGTGTGTGTATGTGAAGAGAATGTGTAGTGGAAGTGTGTGAAAGTGGTGTATTTTAGATCTTTTTATATAAAATACAATTTTTGTGAGCATTTTTTAATGGTATTTTTATGAGTTGTTGGAGAAGTTATTTATGAGTTTTATATTTTTATAATATTGCTATTATATTATATTTCATATTGTAACTTTATTTTAGATTTTGTGGTTATTTTACCTTAAGTATTTAGCTTCAAAAGCTAACAGTGGTATCAAAGCTACAAAAAGGTTTTGTCTTGCATAGGTTTTTTAAAGTTGCAAAGGATATTTCCACTAGTTAAGGAGAAACTAGTGAAGTTGAAAAAATTACCTCTAGAAAAAGAAAACCAGGGAAGATAGTTTTTTTCACTATGTTGAAGGAAAACCAGTGAAGAAATAGAAAGAGATTTACAGGTCTTGATATTTACAGAGACCTTGATATTGATAAATTAAGAGACCCAAGAAGGAAGTCCTATTGAAAATTTTGATAGATAGAAGATTCCATATTTCTATTTCACTAGATTATTTCCACAGAGTTGAAGGAAAACTCATGAATACTAGGACTTGACATAGATTTCTTTCCACTAGTTTTGAGAATAACTCATGAAATTATTGATTTTAGAAATCTAGAAATTTGATTGCATTTGATTGATACACAAAAAATTAGTTCTTAGAGGTTGATAAGCTTCCTAAAATATATAGAGAAGAATTTTACCTTTGATTTCTTGAAATTCTTTGTGCTTTCTTCATGTAGGGATTAGTTTTTGAGTTGCAACAAAAGAGTAGACATTGAAAATTAAGGAGGTCCAAGAAAGAGGTGCCATTGGATATTGAAGATTGAAGATTTAAGGAGACCCAAGCAAGAGGTACCTATTGAATATGTGAGAAATAATATATAGAAGGACTAAGAAAAGGTCCAATTGAAGAGTTGCAAAATTTGAAGATCTGGGATAAGAGATGTCAAGAAAATTTGAAAGAAGAAAAAGTCTAGAGAAGCCCTATTGAAGAAGTTTGAGAAGTGACCATTGGAGAAGATCTGAAGAACTAATATTACAAGAAGGAAAATCTCCTAAAAATAAGAATTTTGGACAATTGTCACCATCCAACAACAAGCCCAAAATGAATAAGTATTTGGCAAGAAGTTTACCAAATTTTGTGAAGGTATATTTTGAAGACCTCAAGACATTTAGATTCTTGATAAGAGGCTAGTGAAAGAGGTTATATTTTAAGATAAAAACCAGAAATATCTAAGGAGAATAAAGAGGATTGAAGAGGTTATTTATTTGAGAAATTTGAAGAAAACCATTAAGAATTTGAAGGCTGATTTGTGGAGGAGAAGATTGCTGATTTTCGTGATAGAAGTTGAAGGGTCACAAGACAGAAAGTTGAAGGTGATATAGAACTAAAAATTGAAGAATATTTGAGAAGATTTCAAATTACCTTTAAACAACCAACTGAAGGAAGGATTGACAACAAACTAAGGTGGTGGATTGGAGGAGTTAGAGACTATTTTTGGACAACAAGATATAGAAAGCAGATTTTGTGAGTAGCAATTTAAGAGATTTGGGCTGCAAAATTAGGTAGCATTTGAGGGAGATAGTAGAGCTACGATTCGAATAATTTTGGGGCAGATTTGAGAGACCTTTGGACAGTAAAGCAGAGGAATATTTGGCAGAAATTGAAGCTGCAAATTGCAGAGTTTTTGGACAGTAAGAAGGGAGCATTTGGAGCTGCAAAAATCAAATAAGTTGAAGATTAAGAAGGCTTATTTTAAATAGTATTTGAAGAGGAAGAAAGAATGAAAATTTCAGCAATATGTAATAGAATTTTGGAAAGGAGAAAGAGAAAATTCAAACAACATACTTCAAAGAAGGTAAAAGCTGGTTTTTGGGCAGAAAAGTAAAAGGAAGTGGAGCTACAAAATTTGTACATTTGAGATAGAAAAAAGGTGAATCAAATCACCAAGGAGATTAGCTTTAGAAGGAGGCCAAAGAGGTTTTTAATATTGGTGCTGTAAAAGTTTATTATTCAAGCATTCAAAAGAGCTTATTTTAATGTTTTTTGAAAGCACCATATTAGAGTTATTAAATACAACAAAATATAGTCTAAGCTAAGTGTCTCCAAGCCAAGGAAGGAGGCATCATTATCATCCTAGAATCTGCAAAACACAAACAAAAAAATGAAGTTAAATATTGTTTGAAAGGGAGTAATAAGGAGAAGGAAAAATCAATCTATATGTTGTTTTTTATAATCCAAGGAAAAAATTGCAAATAAGTGTTTATAGTTTTAGAATTCAAGGAAAGTGTTTATGTTAAGAATTATAAGCACCGTTATCATTATTAAGGATAGAAAAAGGAGAAACTAAAGTTTTAGTTGAAGATAAAATTCAAAGCTTACTATCATCATTGAACTTGCTTCAAACCTACAAAAATAATTGCAAGTTAATAAGAGAATAATAAGCGAGTTACTATTTTGAAAAGAGAGCAAGATAGTATAAGGAAAAAGAGAAAGCAAGTTGCAGTATTGAATGGATAAGACAAGATAATAAGAAATCATCAAGCATGTTGAGGAACCACCACGTTTGAAGACAACAAACAAGGAGAAGGACAAGTAGGCTAGAAGTCAAAGAAAAATGACATATTTTGGAGTAGACCTGGCATAAAACTATCATGATAGAATTATAGCAATAGCACAGGGGGTAAGAATCCAAGAGCCATTGAGTTCAATAGTAGACCACCTTGCAAGAAATGAGGAGCCATCATGATGAAAGGAAGAGCCACCACATTGAAAGGTGGAGAACCACCATGAGAGGAGTAGCTATTGAAAGTAAAAGGAGGAGCCACTATGTTGAGGAGGAGAAGCAAGTGTAACAACCACCATTAGCTCCATTCCAAGGAGCACAAGCATAGTCTATGAATGTTGGAAGAATGAGTAGTTGAAAGGATAGTCGGTGGACATTGAAAAGCCAAGTATCAAGGAGTCAAAGAATTGTTAGGGTGAGTTGAAGGATCAAAATGGAATCCAAGTGAGCCAACCACCAACAAGGAATAATAACACAATAATACCATCAATATAGGAAGAGTAATTCTAGAAAGTAATAACATTGTCGACCAAGATAGAATAACATTCCAAATTCATCACTACCAAATGTTATGTAGGGAGAAGAATGTAGAAAATATTTGGAGCACCAAAAGATATTGTATGAAATTTGGCATCGTGCATAGAGAGTGCCAATAAGTATTGGAGGAAGATAAGGTATTTCATAACAGCCATTAAATGCATGGGCAATTCAAATGGTAAAAAAAGAAAATAACTACACATCTTTATTAAATCTCAGGTCTAAGAGTAGAAGAGTGGATATAATTACCTTATGTATAGTAGAGCGGATTAATTTCATTGAGCAGTGCCATTTTAGGAAAAGTGAAATGAATTTGACTAGCTATGTACATGCCTCAAGTGGGAGGTAAAGCAATTCAATTATATTTTGATTATTTACTCAATAGTTAGGAGTTATAAGGTTGGATAATATTATTATTTTTTTAGGGTTGAAGAGAAATTTGTTGGAAATATGTTGAATATTTTCCATGTTATTATGGTGGGGCTAACACTAAAATGTAATGGACACTATGTACCTATACTCATAGATGTTTAAGTTATTTTTAGGGTTTAAGTTAATTTAGACCCATATGGGCTTTTAGGGTTACTAATTTTGAACCCATGCATTTTCGCCCATGATATTGTAAAAATCCATGCATGTACCTTTGTTATATATATCACACTTACATTAGGGTTTGGGGAGATAGAAGGAGAATATTATTGTATTGGATACGGTCAAGTTAATGCAATAATAAGATAATACTATGCTGGTTTTTTCCCGATTGAGGGTTTCCAAGATAAATATTGTGTAATGTGTGAATCTATGATCTTCTTATTTTGATTATTTTATTACTAATTTTCTATTGTAGTTTATTGAGGCTCTTTATTTCTCTTCAAAATTAATTCATTCACTTGATTATTAGATATATAAGACATAAAAGTGAAATTTAAAACCTTAGAAACATTATTAGTCATTTTTGGAAAATCTAGAGAAGCCTTGAAATAATTTTTGAGAAATTATTGGGAATTCAATTTCAAGTTTTGAGAAGTTTTATAAATTGAATTATTGAATTTTGTGAAGCATTTTTTTTTGAATTTACATGGTGGAATTGGTAGGCACCATGAATCCGAGTAGGTTGTCCGACTGTTATGGCTACCACAGTATTCTGCACTGTCTACCTCGAAAGTCACCACCTAGTTCTTCATGCAGTCCGCCCCTATAACCACCATGCCACATTCATTTAAAACCTTTTACGCTACTTAAAACACCAAGAAAGGGACAAGCATTCAGTCCAGTGAGGCTTGAGATTTAAACCTTGGACCTCCACCCCCCTTACAGAGTTTGGTCGAACCAATTGGTCTACACCTCGAACCTAGCATTTTTAATATTTGCATATATTTTGAACTATGGAGAAATAAGATTTCCTACATCAAATTAGGAATATAAAATTTGCAAATATATTTTTACTAGATTTCTAAATTTTTGAATTTGGAGTTATAAGGAATTCAACATCAACATAGGTTTGTGAAATTTAGAATCTTGAAATTATATTTTTTGAAATTTGGGAGATAAAAGGATTTCCACCTAGAGTTTTGAAGAATTGAAACTTTTGTCAAAACTATTGTTTGATCATTATCCAAACATTAGGAAATACAAGGTACTCTACAGAATTTGAGAATTCCATCAAAATTATCTTTAGTATTCTACTTATAATTAGGGAGACAAAAGGGATTCAACTCAAAGGAAACCTAGAAAGCTAAGTATTTTATCAAAGCTATATTTAAAAAACTAGGGAGACATAAGGAATACAATAATAAAAATATTTTTGAAGATAGTAATGGATAAGTTAGCAAGAAGAACATATCACCATAAAACACACTATTAAAGGATCCAAGATTAAATTTTATACAATGTTTCATATCAAAAATGTAAAATTACTTCAAGCACAAATAATTCTACAAGTCAAAATAGTAAAAATCTTTGGTTTATTGATTCTAGTGCAAGTCATCATATGACAGGAAATTTACAATGGTTTGATTACCTTGAAGTCACAAATAGTTCAGGGTTGAAAATTGTAGATGGAAAAACCTATCTTGTGCATGGATATGGGTGTGCAACACCTAGTACATTAAATATTTCATTACATGATGTAATGTATATTCCTGGATTAACATCAAATCTTATTTCAGTAGCCAAATTGGTTGAGAGCAAATGAATGATTGAGTTTAGATATATAAATGGAGTTAATAAGTATCTCATTATAAATAAAAATGATATAGAAGATACATGATAAATTTACAATGATATATATGCTCTAGAATAAATTAGGATTTCACAAGATATTGTTATAGTTCAAAATAATGCTAATGGATTTTTTGAGGAACAAATTGTAAAAATTGAAAAACCTATTTATCATAAAATTCAATGGGTAAATTTAAGATTCAAAATGAGAAATATGAGAATAAAACAACACTTTGGACTACTTGGTCATCTATATATTAAAGAAGAACAAGAACCTGATCAATTTGAAGGACTTATGAAACATGAAGATCCATATTGAATACTAAAGTCTTCAATAACCAAATAATATATTGCAGGGGGTGTTAGAGTATATTAAATTATTTGGTACATGTTAATGTACCACCTTGGGTACATTTCTATATTAGGAGTGTGTCTTATATTAGAGTGTGAGTATTTACTTTATGCAATGTAATAAATGCACAAGTATTATTAGAATGTGCAAAGTATTTAATAATGTAAATGTGCATAATAGTCCATATCCACATGATTCCATAGAGTAGGAAATTTAAGAGTCTCAAGAAGAGTGAATAAAAAGAGTACTCCATATGAAGAGTCACATTCCATTATATATGTGTCTCTATGTGTGTATGTGAGGAGAGAATGTGTAGTGAGAGTGTGTGGAAGTATGGTGTATTTGAGATCTTTATTCTACATCAAATACAATTTTCATGAACATTTGTTAATGGCATTTTTATGAGTTTTATATGTTTATAATATTACCATTATATTATATTTCATATTGCAACTTTATTTTAGATCTTGTGGTTATTTTACCTTAAGTATTTAGCTTCAAAAGATAACAACATTGTCTTATCTCTCCACCCTTATATGTTTCCAAAAGTTATTATAGTTTCTTATCAATTATATAGATGGTATAGGTTTGTTAGGAGTAGGTGGTGTTGAACTACGAGCTTGTTCTTTCAATGATTCTACCCCAAGGAATATTATACTTCTTGAAGCTAATGACTATGATTCTTCTAAATTTTTAGCTTCTTCACTAGTCAGTACTTTAGGAAACTAAGAGATGGGTATAGGCTCAACCTCTCATTGTGGATGTCTTCTTCCTATGGTTGGTGGGTAGTTTGATCTAATAAATCTACCTCTTTCATCTCTAAGTCTATTCATACATCCTATTTTTGAAAAATTCTATTCTAATGTCCTAATGCCTAAAATGCAATTATTGACAATACAACTATCTTTGTCCAAAATTGATTGGTTTTTGTTTATATATGTGTGTGTTTAAACTATCATAAGGATTTATTATACAAAACATTACAATTTTTTTTTAACCTTGAATGACTTATTTGTTCTATAACAATGCCAACGTGATCCCTGAAAACAACATCAAAAAGTGACGAGTATTATAATACTCTCAATTTAATATTTATTAAACTAGGGTGACATCCTAATATTTATGCATTAGAGGTCTGAGAATTGTGTCTTGGATATTAGGATCCTAAAATAGTATGTAACATATTTGTAAAATTATTAAAATAAAATCATACTAAATTCCATACCTTGCTAATATAAGAAATCCTAATGCTATCATTCGATGCTTGTTAAATAAGTTGTCACCATGGAGTTATTGAGTATGTAAGGTATGAAGATGCATGTTGACTAAGTCAATGCAGTGGTTGGGTATTGACTGTGGAAATTTCTTCACCAATTCCATGATGAAACCAATCAAGCTTACCGGTGTCCTGTATTATGACTGTTGTCAAGTGAATGAGTGTTTGAGATTTTGGTTATCCATGTTTTCATGCCCCATGGAAGAGGACATCAATGACTGCCTTTTAGCAAATTGTTCTTGGCAAGGTTGCATTCCAAATTTGATGTGCAAAATATGATTGTGATCTTTGATGATGAGATAATTGAATTTTATCATGGTCAAGTGTCCTTTTTGTAGATTATTCATCTTATCGAATTTGCATGGATTGATATCGCTGCAATCACCAAATTTATAGAGTAACCTACTAGATACGAGGTTCTCTTGAATACTGGATAGATTGTGGATGATATGATTGATGAAAATGAAAGATGATGATGGAAGAATGCTTGATGGATGGTGGTTATGCTTTCACAAAATGTGGTGTTAGTTGATGTATGATTTGCAGTTTGTGCTTCTTTGAGTTGTTCATTTTGCACATAACTGAGCGATTTATTGATCGAATGAACTTCAATTTTTGTGAAATTGTGTGATATGATGTAGAATGATCAGATTTAAATTTTGTGAAAATTTGGATTGTTTTGCTGCCTTTTGTGCCTTGATTTGTGGATTTTGAATATTTGATTTGTTCTTGAAAATTATGCACGCAAAATGATTTTTATTTTCACAAAACCTGATTTTATGATGTGCATGATGTGTGGATGAAATTTGGAGGAGGTATGCTACTATTTTTATTGATTTTGTCTTTGTGCCATTTTGTCGCCAGGTGCACGGCTGCGCATGTGGTGTCTCACAGGCACGCCAGTGTCCTGGGTGCACCTGCAGGCACCCATGTGTGCTTGCTAACTGTAGGCATATGCCTACGCCTAAATGTGCCAGGGAAATATATAAATAGCTTTTTGAGTGAATCTTGATGTTCATTATTGCGTTTGAGACTTTGAGAAGCTACGTCTAAGGGGTGGAGTGAATTTGATAACTTAGTGAGGTAAGTCAAAAACTATGTGGAAGCTATGGCAGCAAAGGGATTGAATGCGGTTGGCAGAGCTTAGGCACCATTTGACTTGGTAATGTTTAAAAACACTTTTGTCACTTGTGAATTTATTATTATTATTTTTTTACAAATATTAATGAAATTGTTTGTTGCTTGCAGCTGAGGGATATTGAGCCTCGACATTGCTTCTCTCCTCTTGTTCTAGGGATGAGGAAGAATATTTCGGAGGAGGAGTGGGGGTTATTGGGTAGAGTGGGTTTGGAGGGAGCGGCTAGATTGGATGTAGTGAGAGCGGATGAGGGGTACCTCTCGTATTTGATTGAGATGTGGGATTCTGATTGGGGGACCTTCCAGCTATCGATTGGGGAGGTTACTATTACTCTTGAGGATGTATATCGCATCCTCAAGGTGCTAGTAGAGGGTAAAGTTGGTGGTTGGATGGGATAAGAGGGCTGATATGGAGAGGATGTTTGGAGATTGGTGGCAGGAGGCCTAGATGGGAGATGGAGGGATATGTTATTTGAGCATGTACAAGGCAAAGGAGTTGGATGCACTCCCAGCTTTTATTATGTTTGTATTAGCGAAAATAGGTCTACCTAATAGCACTAGTTGTAGGTTACCTTGGAACCTATTGGGTTTGGTGAGTGATTTGATCGTTGGATGATATCGTTGTCGATCAGACGAAATCATCCTAGATTGGATGAATTCGTCTAGAACAGAACATCTAGATGATTTCGTCCCAAAACCAAATTTTCATAATTAGCTTATGTTTCAACAACCTCTCCAACTTGGGCAGAAGAATGTCTACGTAGTTGGAGATTCCTCCTTTGGAGATCTCCCAGATTGGGATGATCCCCAACCTCCTAACCTCCCCCTAATCCTATATAAACTAGGATTTTCTTAGTTTATCCCCCTAAACCCCTGCCTGGATTTCCTCCTAACCCTTTTCTTGATTGGTTTTCGCTACCATTGAAGTTTTGCACTCGTAGTTTTAGGTTTTCATTGTGCTTCAGTTGGAGGAAGCTCGGATCGTCACAGGTGATTCCAGATGATTTCGAACGATCCTATAATAGTTCGATGATGATCTTGTATGATTTGAGGTGATCTCTACTGTAGTTCAAATTGGGGGCAATCAGAGCCCTGAGTTTGCATTTCTCATTTGTCTTATTTATTTTATTATGCATTAGTTTGATTTATTTTCATTCTACATCTTGGAGTTCACCTCATTCAGCGTAAATGCATGATAAAGTTAAAATAAGTTATTAAAACAATGCATTTCCTTTAATTTGCTATCTAGATTTATCAGTTAGGCATTTATACTATCGTTTCTATAATTTTGCATTATTCTCGTAGTAGCATTTTTGGTTTTTGGTGTATGTTTTTGTGATTGCAGGTTTTTGACGAATTTGTTAGATCGACGATGATATTGTCTGATCTTAGGAGATCACCTATGATTTGAGATGATTTTGTACAATTGCAGATGATCCTATCATATTTGGGATGACCTGGACTCTTACAAGCTTCATAATCTTCATCAGACATCCGAAATCAGGTGCATTCTTTCTCATTTCACATATTCTTTACATTTAGGATTCATTCCCGCTTTCTGTATTCATGTAAATTGGCATTTTCATATAAGATAGCTTAGATTCATTCTGGCCAACCTAGGATTATGAATGATCAAGTATAAAATGAACACATCAAAACCATTCTCAACCTAGGCGTGGAAACTACCACTCAAATTTTCCTGGTGAACCCACCATCCATCAAAAATTCACCCTTATACCCCTCCCCCAAGAGGCATGACCTTCAAAGGGCCTCTCAGTTTGAGGTATTGTCCCATCCTTCTCGCATCCCCCTTCCGGGTGTGGATCCTATAGCCTGAAGATAAGGATGCAAAAAATTTGGAGCAGTACATTATTGGTGCATGGTAAATTGAGTTTCAATTATAGGGGCATAGGAGCCCCTTGTGGTGTGAAGAACATGATTTCAGCACCACCCCCTTGCTCACATTTGGAACCATCAAAGAACATCATATCAACTTGATTTTTTTGTTCTTCCAATTTGGGTGAGTTGGATAATGCAAAAATTACATCATCAGGTAACTGAATGAGATTGGTTGTCCTGAATAGGAGCCTCTACTAATTGATCAACAATTACTTGACCTTTGATATGTTTTTGGCTTATAAATTCAATGTCATTTTTTCAATAGCATGATCCACTTCATGGTATGACTATTATGATATGTTCAACTCATCATGTATCACAAAGGGTTTTCTTTAGATATGATATACGTAGTTTTATTGAGCATGTAATGGTGCAGCTTCTTAGTGGAAAAAACCATTTCTAGGTAAAGCTTCTCAGTGTATGCATATTTAAGCTCGTAGCTTACCAGGATGTGGCTAATTTAATAAAAAACTTGTTCCTTATGTGCTTCATTATTTTGGGTCAACATGGTCCCTAAAGAAAAGTTGATAGCTGAAATGTATAATAAAAATGGCACACCTAGTCAAGGTGGACCTAAAACCAGTGGGGATGCCAAGTATTTTTTGATCTCATCAAAGGCTTTTTGACACTCATCATACCATTTAAATGGGACCCCCTTGTGTAGTTGATTCATGGGTTGACATTTATCTAAAAGTTGTGCTATAAAGTGTTTGATGGATGCTACATTTCCTTGTAAGATGCAAAGATTCTTAAGGTTGGTAGGGGGAAGAATTTCAAGTATCACCTTGACTTTAGTGGGATCGACTTTGATGCCTCACTTGGAGACTATAAAACCCAAGCATTTTCTAGATGTAACTCCAAAGACACTTCTTGGGTCTAACATTATGCATGATGAGGCAATCAAAGAACTTCATAATAACATATAAGTGTTCGTGGTGCAATATAGATTTAGCTAGTAAATCATCTATGTAGTACTTGAGGATCTTATATATGTAGTCATAAAATATGTATGTTATGGCACATTGATATGAGGCACCATCATTTTTAAGTCCAAATGGCATGACTTTGTAACATAATGTCTCCCATGGTGTGGTAAAGGTTGTCTGGGGTTGATCTTTGGGATTGACCTGAATCTTATTGTAGCCTAAGAAACCATCCATAAGGGATAACATTTCATGTTCTATTATTGCATCGACTAGAGCATCGATGTTGGGAAGGAGGAATTCATCTTGAGTTTCTTTGTTAAGATCTTAGAAATATATGCATATGTGAACATTCCCATTGGGATTTCTGATGGGTACCATGTTGGAGACCCATGGAGGATAATATATGGGTTGGATGAATCTAGCATCCAACATTTTTTGAAGTTTAGCTTTTACCATTAATGCAATTATAGGATGCATATTTCTAAGATTTTGCTTGAATGGTTTAACTTTTGTATTGAGCTTTAGATTGTGCATGACCAAATATAGATCAAGACCTGACATATTCTTATATGACCAAGCAAACATTTCTCTCTTTTATTTTAGGAGAGATGTGATAATGGATTATTCCTATAGGGATAAACTGAATCCCAACTTGAAATTTTTAGGAACTGAGAGATCAGTGTTGATATCTACATCAATTTTTTTCTCAATTGACATGTGGTATCCCTCCTCGAGATGATGAGGCATAGGGATCAAATGGATGTTTTCAGCTAGATTTGGAGAATTAATCTCTTCATTAGGCTTGACCTCAGCTTGACACACATCTTTAGATGATCCTTGGTAGAAATGAAATACCTATAATATCTCTTCACAAAGGAAGAACTTTGTGGGTGATGGGGAAATTGTGATGTGATCAAAATCAATGGCCTAATATTTGAGATGCAATGGTTTTGAAGGGTCACTAGGATTATGAACTGGTATGGTTAGCATAATGGAAATCATATTGATGGATGGTGGATTATTTCCAATCATAGGTGGACAAAGCCAATCAAAAATGGCTGGCCTCAATTTCATCATAGGTGGCTAAGTTTGAAGTGGAATGACTGGATGAGGCCTAGGAGGAGCTAAGATGATTGGATCTTATGATGGTAGTAGCTACTACAAAATGGGCATCCCCATAGGGAATAAATGAAGGTAGAATTCCTCAATATCATAAATAGGTACAGTAACAACTACTACATCCTCTAAGCTATATAAAGTAATTGGTATTACATCAGAATCATGGTAAGATGAATAAATGGACATCTCATATTGATATTTATTGGATCCACCATCCTCTTCAAGCCAATCATTCGTAGGGTCATTGGCTAGGCCAGACTCTTCTTAGTTGTTGGTCTCTTCTTCTATATCAGAGATCCAACCACTGATGTATTCTCAATTAAAGTACAAGCAAGAATTTGTGTGAATCTTGTTTCTAATCCATCACATGTGGGTAGTGCCTAGATAGGCTAAATCTATTGCATTCTCTAACTCTTTGATTACCTCACTATCCAATTCCACAAGTCTATCATCTATGATGGTGGATGATGATGATTGCCACTGTAATGCTCCAAAAACCAATGCACAACAGCAAAATTATGATATATATAACCATAACATCATCCCCTTAAGGGAGTTTATTATTTTTATACAATCGATACAATAAATAATTGATAAGATTTTATTTTCTTCTCAAAATATATCTGGTGCACTTTTGGAGTTCTTTCGCATCCACAAACTACCCTAAAAATGGTTTCTTCATGATCTTTGAAAATGGGTGTTGATGTCAAACTCTTATATTTCTCCTTCCTTGCACTAAAACCTATAATCTACACATAAAAACACAATAAAAGTTAATAACATGTGCATATGAAATGATAAGTTAACACAATAAATAATTGAAACATTATGAGTACACATGTAAAACAAAATGCAACTATACTAAGACAATGAAGAATGCAAACAACTTGAGGGTTTGTGGTTCCATTCCAGCAGCACTTCATCACTTGAAAACTCTAAAAATTAGGATCTGTTCAAATGAGGGTGGATGTCCATTTATATATCCTTCAAAAGAAACCTTTTGTTAGCAAAGAATCTTTGCATGGAAGAGGTGGCCTATATTCTCTTATCTAAAATTCCATGTGATACCACTTGGATTTCCTAGCCTATGTAGTGCTATTCTAGGTTCAATTGTGCATGCTAATATGGACTTGAATGTGCTTGAGTGTGTATACTATTTTAGGCTCAAGCATGCATGCTATTCTAGGCTCAAGTGTACATGCTATTCTAGGCTTAAGTGTGTGCACTATTTTAGGCTCAATCTTGTGCACTATTCTAGGCTTGAGCATGCACGTTATTCTAATCTTGAGTGTGCACATAATTCTAGGCTTGAATGTGCATGCTATTTTAGGCTTGATCATGCACGCTATTCTAGGATTGAGTGTGCATGATATTCTAGTCTTGAGCATCCACGCTATTCTAGGGTTGAATGTGTGTGCTATTCTAGGCTTGAGTGTGCATGCTTTTCTACGCTTGAGTATGCACACTATTTTAGATTTGAGCATGCATTATATCTTTGGCTTTAGTATGTGTCCTATCTATAGATTGAGTGTGCATGAAATTAGTGACTTGAGTGTGCATGGAATCTATGACTTGAGTGTGCACAAAAATCTATGGTGCAAGCCCACACATGGATTCTTTTTTTTTATTCCACCCAAAATGGGTCACTTGGTCTTTAGAAAGTCTAGGTAAGTAGTCTCCTCAACATGACATGTTTTAGGTCTCTACTCTTTTTAGTAGATATTTTGGAATCTACGGCTTGAGTGTGCACAAAATCTGTGGTGCAAGCCCACACATGGATTCTATTTTTTCTTCTACCCAAAGTGGGGCATTTGGTATTTAGGGAGTCTAGGTAATTATTCTCCTCAACATGACATGTTTTAGGTGTCTATGCTTTTTGGTAGAGGTTTTAAGGGAATCCCTACTTGAGCATACTTCCTATAACACACAATTAGCCTTACATAGTGAGCCTATCACACTAACAAACCTAGGCTCTAATACCAAATGTCACAACCAAAATTTATATTCTTTATTTTTTTTAGGAATTCTTAAATACTTTATATCCCACTTAACTACCTTTTATATCTTACCCAAGGTATACCCATCGCTACATATTGCATATGTCTAGCTACACAAGTGCATTAGGTGCAAAACTAGTAATACAAGTTATTTCTGTCACTAGACCCATGAGCTAACTTGCCTTCCCTTTCATTCTATCGAAGGGGACACACTTCCAGATATCCTCTACTCATGTCCATATGATAGGGTTAGAGTGCATGGAGACTAGTTATCCATCTTATCTAAATATGATCTAGTTATTTTTCTTGTTTACCTTGTTAAAAACCTATCCACAAGGATCCTTAGATTATTCTAGACCTCTTTAATACCCCATAAAACTTGGAATAAAGGATCCTTAAAACTATACATGCAAATCTTACCCAACAATGATTCCATTCTAAACTCTACTTCCTTAAGCATAAACAACTAACTCCTTATAAGTCTTGCAAGAATTAGAAAAATCATTTGAATAGACATACTAGCATGGAAAATAATTATAAACCACACAACAACCAAGCAACACATAATTTTACCCTAGAAGAAACCTTGTGGGGAAACCCAACCTCAAAGTATTCCATCATGATTTCATTTAATAAGCTAAATATTTACATAGCAAATGGACAACCCATATTGTCCGTAATCCTTGTTAAGGAAGTTAACAAGTCTATTTAGTTTTTCTCTAGAAGGATGGTCTTTCACCACACACTATCATCATTGCTCTATGTCTTGGAATCGTCTCCTAAAACCTCCAATCCTACTTGTAGTATCAATGGATGGAGTACGTAGAAAATAGTTGGTGAATGCCCATGAGCTAGTCTAGTATAACTCAAGCACTTAGTCCAACAACATCTCTAGACCCAAAACTTGTCAACCAATTAAGAGCTCATCGGCTATGATTATTAGAGAAGGACCCTTTTTGCAGGTGGTCACAAATCTAGTGCTACCATACTAGAGAACCCCGTGCTAAAAAAGAACAACCATTTTTTTCCATATTGGGTTAACCATCATGCTAAAACCAACTAGGAAACATACCCATTCCTAAACTTTACCAATGTTTCCTAATGCAATGTAACTTCCGAAAAATATATTTACTATCAATAATTTCATTAAAGCTATCTAATGTAAATCCCAAATTTGAACATCATATCCACCCACTAGTTCATCACTGCTATCGAATATAATAGAGTCTAAGATAAAATATCCATCCATAATTTCACTAATGCTCTAAAGCATAACAGAAATGAAAATAATATATTCATTAACATAATTTCACTATGCTATCTAGCATAATGTATTACCAAAGCAATAACCATCATCATAGATTCACTATTACTTGCTATTGCAAAATCTTAAGCCACATATATATCAAATCATAATTTCACTATTGCTTGATATTACAAAATCTAAAGCAACAAATATATCCAATCATAATTTCACTATTTCTTGTTATTTCAAAAATTGAAGCCACACATACATTCAATCATGATTTCACTATTGCTTGTTATTTCAAATATGAAGCAATACATATATTTAATCATAATTTCAATAATGCTTGTCTTAATAATAACAAATCTAAGCAATATAATTCAATCCTAATTTCATTACTGCTTGTCTTATGATAACAAATCTGAGCAATATAATTCAATCCTAATTTCACTATTGTTTGTCTTATAATAACAAATCTAAGCAATATAATTCAATCCTAATTTCACTATTACTTATCTTGTAATAATAAATCTAATGAATATAATTCAATCCTAACTATTGATAAACTTAGCTTCCAAGCATTACACTACTACTACAAAAACCGACCTCTTGTCCTTAGCACCAGAAGAAGAATCTTGTCCCCTTTCAGGTTGACAGGCTCAACCAACATAAGGTTGGTAGCATTGCTCCTTGAAGACAACTAGAGATTGGATTAAACACTCTGCACCATAGAGAGAACTCCTAAGGGTTTCCTAACTCTGACTCACCTCCAACCAATGAAGGAATCCACAACAACCTAAGACAAACTCCTATCTCTACTACCACAAGGCCACCAACTCATAGTTAGTTCTAAAATGAAGAACAATCTTTGTACTCCTGGTTAGGTAGGAAAAGGTCTTTTGTCAACACAACTACTACTTCCATTAATATGTAGTGAGAGCACAAGAAAGGGTACTAGTTATACAAAATCCAATGACTTAGTCTAACAACCATCTCAGTCATCTAGATGAAAAACAACAACTAGGGAAGAGTTGTGATAGTAAATAAAAACCATCATCTTGATAGCCTAGCCAAGTTAGATTCAAGAACCTCTACTCTAGTTTAACACATAGGTCAGTGCACTACAAATTTTGAGAGCAATGAGTGCAAAGAAGGGTCTCAAATCTCTAAAACAAGGGAATAAATACTTCTACCAGAGTATTGATAAACTCTTCTACCTCCATTAATTAGAAAAGACAAGACGTCAACATAAGCATGTCTACCTGTGATCAATGGTGGTTTTAGTGTGTCGAGTCCTTTCCTCAACATCCCACTCCAAGGTTTTTCTTCCATAGAGTGACCTTCCTTTTTTTCCCTCCTCCCCCTTCTCTTTTCTCCTCTTTCCTTATTTTCTTAGGTACTCTTAACGAAATGACTTCATCAGCTATCCCCACTACTCCATCACCTTTTTTTTAGCCCATCTCAATATGGGTTCTCTACTAAAATACCATGATCCCCCATCCTTGTTCCCATGGCCTCACAAGGGTTAGGCGCTCAACCCAAGCCTTAACAATATTTCCTTTCTAATTAACAATCACTAGAAGAAAAGGAAAACAAAACTCTTGTCCTTCTCTATAAGAATTTGTACATGAGTGCAATAAAAGAACTTACGATCATAAAAACATATTACAATCGATATCTAGAAGTCCACCATACTTAATATGCTTACCAAAACTTTTCCTTTTTTTCTTTTTTTTGAAGAGATTATATTTTAAAAATACAATATAACTCCAATCATTTTCACTAAAGTTTTGTAGTTAGTAACCATGTAAGCAACATTTAATCTATCTCTTATATACAAATTATGCCAAGTCATTAAATAAGAAAGAGAGCATTTATCAGGTTGCTTCTTTGTCAAGAGTATGCCCATACTTAGAATATTTTGATCCTGCATCAATGAAATTCTATTAACAACATCATATTTTATCCTTTAAAACCTAAGTTGTAGAAATCAACATAATTTGTCAGTCATTCCTTTAGTTAGAAGAGCATCCAACTGCACTAAAATATTCATTATGCATAACCTAGCATAAATCCAACCAAAACAAAGGGTCTTCCAAGAGAGGGTCATGACATACTCCCCCCATAGGCTTAACATAATCCTCTGTGTTTTCATCCAAGTTTAAACAATAATAATATTCAATTTACTTTTTCAAACAGAAATGGAAAGTGTTTCTGCATCTTTGCTACTTTCTCCCAAGTAGAATTTCTCTCAAAAAAGTGGTCCCACTGGACCTTGCATTGCTCTAGAGCCCCTTTCTACATCGATTTGGATCGAAACTCAAGGATTCTTACTGGTCAAACCTCGATAGCCTCTGGGTTCACCATATACAAATTAGAAAAGTCCCACACATGCTCAGGGTTAGCAACATACTTTCTAAGTAAAGAGATGTGAAAAGTATCATGAATCTTGGACAAACTGGGTGGTAAGGCAAGTTGATAAGCCATTGGACTAATCTTCTCTATGATTTCAAAGGGTCCAACAAAATGGGGATCCAATTTCATGGACCTAATAGCACTTTTCATGGGTCTTACCCTTAAAAACACTCTATCACCAATAGTAAACTCGTGTGGTGATCTCTTCAAATAAGCATAACTATTTTGTCGATCTATGGCTTCCTTTAATCATTCCCTGGTCATATTTAATTATTGTTCCATCTCTTTGACCATGTTTGGGCCAAGTACAATCCTATCTTCTAGATTGTCCCATGATAGGGGTGTCCTACATCTCCTACCATAAAGTTCTTCAAAAGTAGCCATGCCTAAAGTTGAATGGTGGTCGTTGTTGTAGGAAAATTCCACCATATGAAGGTAGTCCTCCCAATAGGTCTTTTGATCTATACAGTACATGCTAAGCATATCCTCCAATACTTGGTTCACTCTCTTGGTATAATAGTTGGTTTTAGGTCGATAAATAGAGCTCATATTCAATCTAGTTCCAATGGCATAATGTAAGGCTTGCCAAAACTCAGATGTAAATCTCGAGTCCCTATCCGATATGATTACTTTCAAAAAACCATGAAGCCAAAATATCTCTTTGGAAAATCTATTAGCCACAACCACAACATCATCTTTAGTGTTTCTAGGTATAAAATATGCAACCTTGGTCAATCTATCGACCACCACTAGAATTGCATCATGTTGGAATCGGTTTCTAGGCAACCCAACAATGAAATCCATTGCAATTACTTACCATTTTTGCATAGGTACATCATGTGAATACAATAGACCCATAGGATGTTTGCATTCTACTTTAAATTTCTGGCATTTGAGGTAATGAGCGACAAATTTAGTTGTATCTCTCTTCATCCTAGGCCAAAAAAAAGTTTTCTTCATATTCTCTCTCATCTTTGCTCCCCTTGGGTGAGTGGAATATGGTGATCTATGCACTTCATTCAAGACCATCTTCCTTAAATCACTAGTTTTAGGGATAACTACCCTGTCCTTGAAGCATAGGAATCCATATTTGAAACTAAAATATTGGTTATCTTCTAGATTCCTTCCCATATTTTTAAAAATTTGGTTGTAGTAAGCATCCTATATTTGCATATTTCTAACTTGTTCCATCAAGTCTACATGAATGCGAGATAATACTACCATGTGTCTTCTCTTGCTCAGTGCATCAACAACTTTATTCTCCTTTCCCTTAATATACTCAATGCCAAAATTGTATTCTATGAGAAATTCCATCCATCTTCTCTATCTTGCATTGAGTAGAGGTTGGGTAAATATATATTGCAGACTCTAGTGATCTATCCTTAGTTCAAATGGTCTTCCTACCAGATAGTGTCACCAAGTCTTGAGAGCAAACACCACCGCTGCTAACTCTAAATCATGCATCGCATAATTGACTTCATGTCACTTTAGTTTCCTTGACCCAAAAGCTATCACTACTTCTTCTTGGGAGAGCACTCCTCCCAAACCTTCCAAATATGCATCAGTACAAATCAAAAAACTCCCCTGAGGGTCGGGTACCTTTAATATAGGAGGCGTGGTAAGCTTTTGCTTAAGCAGTTCAAAAGTTGACTCACATTTATCTGACCACCTAAATTCCTTCCCTTTCCTCTGGAGGTTAGTCATTGGAGAGGTAATATTGGCGTAGTCCTTTACATAACGCCTATAGTATCCGATCAACCCCAAGAAGCTTCGAATCTCTATCACATTTGTGGGCGGTGGCCAATTCATAATAGCCTCTATTTTTTTAGGATCTACCCTGATCCCTTCTATCGAGACAATGTGTCCTAAATATTACACTTCTGACACATAGAAATCACACTTGGCTAAGTTCCCATAGAGTTGATTTCTCCTTAGCAGTTCCAGCATGACCCTAAGGTGATTATCATGCTCTGTCTTATTCTAGAAATATATCAAAATATCATCCAGGAACACCAACACAAATTTATCCAAAAGCTTCCTAAAGATACTTTTCATCAAATTCATAAATGTGGTTGGCGCATTTGTTAAACCAAAGGGCAAAATAGTGAACTCATAATATCCATAAAAAGTTTTAAAAGTTGTCTTGTGAGTATCCTCCTCTCAGATCCTCAATTGGTGGTACCCCTATTTCAAATAAATCTTTGAAAATATTATGGCATCCTTTAACTGGTCGAAGAGATCTTCGATCTTGGGTAGGGGATATTCTTGATAGTTGCCTTGTTTAACATTCTATAATCTATACATAATCTCAAGGATCCATCCTTTTTCTTCACAAATAGCACTGGTGCACCCTAGGGTGACACACTTGGTCTGATTAGTCCTTTCTCCAGTAACCCTTGTAGTTATGCTTTCAAATCTTGCATTTCTATGGGGTTCATTCGGTATGGAGCTCTATGTATGGGTTCCATTCCAGATTGGAGGTCAATTGTGAAGTCAAATTCCTACTTAGGTGGTAATCCAGGTAAGTCTTCTGGAAATACATCCCTAAATTCTTGTAGAAGTGGGTACTTTCCAAACAACTCTTCCTTATTTTCATTACCTAGTTCATTTATCTTAACAACATAAACCATCCCCCCTTTCTTCATGGCTTTCTTGAGTTGCATTTCTAAAAGGATCTAGGGTTGGAAATCCCCTTGGAGGTTGTACACCCTTTGCACCATTCCACTATTTTCCATGTACTCTATCCATCTATCTTGAAAATTGACTACAACCTTATGTGCCTGCAACCAATCCATTCCAAGGATTACATCAAAGGTATGCAATGGTGCCACATAAAGACATCCTATGGTCATCCCACTAGGTAAGGCAATTTTTACCATAGGATAGCACTAACTCATAGAGTAGGTTTATCTTGAGCCATACTCAACCTTCCACCCTTGTGCCAAGATTCTAGGTCTTTCAAATATATTTTTAATTAAATTAGTGGAAACAAAACTATCCGTAGCACCACTATCAATAAAAATTTTAACATTCCTACCAAATACCTTACCCCTTATTAGCAATGGTGTGGCTTGCCCATCTAGATCCTACTTTCCCATTGCTACATAAATATTGTGAGTCGGTGCCCCACTTGTAGGTTCCTTGAACATTGGTTCCTTTCCTTTTGAGTTCATTCCTGCTCTGCGTGGATAGTTTCTAGCATAATGTGGTCCACCACAATCAAAATATTTGATCTTGGGACCTGGGTGCATTTTCTATTTTTTCCCCTCAACTGCTTTCTCTACTATGATAGGAGGACTAGCCTATCCCCAAGATGATCTATTATTTTTATTATTGTGATTGTTGGAGTTGTGATTCTTCTCTTGGAATCATTTTCTAAACTTCCCCCACTTCCTATCATTCCTTCAATCCTACCTAGGAGAATATTTATTTCCCTGTTCTCCTTCCCACTTTACAAACCCTGCACTATTCCTTTTCCTTAGTGCCTCTTTACCCCATTCATCCAACCATTCATAATCAAAGTAGGGTTTGAGATACATTTCAGCCTTTTTGGCCAAATCATAAGCCTTCTATAGTGTAGTAGGTTCTCGCATATCCACCTCTTGACCTATTCTTGGGTCCACCCCAATAATAAACTTGTGGATCTTCATATTTTCATTGTATGCAGGAACATATTTTAGGAGATTAACAAATCATTGATGATACACCTCCACTGTCCTAATTCCTTGTTGAAGCTTAGTGAATTCCTCAAATTTTTTAGAGTAAAAGTGTTCTGTGAGGAACCTATCTTTAAATGCCTTCACAAAAGCTTCCCAAATCAAGTCTACTATAACTACAAGTCCTAGTCCTTGACTATAGGTTTCCCACCAACTTGCACCATCACCTTGCAAGTGTAGAGTGGCATAGGATGTTTGGGTGCTAGAGGAGTAGTTCTTCAAAACATAATAAGTTTCTATTTCCTTTATCCAAGATTTGGCTTTGTCCCCATATTCTTCTTCGTTAAACTTGGAAGACTTTAGATACTTCATATCTTTACCCAATTCGGCTTCCAGATGAATCCTAGCCTATTGAGCTTCTGTGAGGGGTTCATTTGTCTGTTCCATTCTAGAGTTTCTAGCTAGTGTTTCTCGGTTCAACATAGTATCCAACATCTACCTTTGAGTTTCTACCTATTCATAAAGTTGGGCCACCATTGTCATAATATCCTCTCTTTCTTCACTAGGGTTCTCTGATCCTACATTTAGGGTTCCACCTTCTACATGGGTCTATCATGTCTACCTCATCATTGGGGTAGCACTTCCTCTCCTTCTCTTTGGTGGCATTGTCCCTAACCACATATAGAAGATTCATTAGGAGTCATTTTATTGAAGTAGCTAAATTCTTAGTTATTCTTTTTGGTAGAGGTTTTAAGGGAAACCCTACTTGAGCATGCTTCCTATTACACACCACAACTAGCCTTACATAGTGAGCCTATCACACTAACGAACCTAGGCTCTAATACCAAATGTCACAACCCAAATTTCTATCCTTTATTTTTTTAAGGGAGTCTTAGATACTTTATATCCCGCTTAACTACCTTTCATGTCTTACCCAAGGTATACCCATCACTACATCTTGTGTAAGTCTAGCTACACAAGTGCACTAGGTGTAAAACTAGTAATACAAGTTATCCCTCTTGCTGGCCCCATGAGCTAACTTGCCTTCCCTTTCATTCTATCAAAGGGGGTACACTTCCAGCTATCCTCTACTCATGTCCATCTGAGAAGGTTAGAGCGTATGGAGACTAACTATCCCTCTCATCTAAATATGAGCTATTTAGTTTCTCATTTGCCTCATTAAAACCCTATCCACAAGGATCCTTAGATTAGTCTAGACCTCTTGAATACCCCATCAAACTCCTTTATGATGTGTATTCACAATCCTTTAACCTTCCCATCGAAGGAACTAACCTACTACCTAAAAATCACCCACCAAATTCCTTTTTGATGTTTGAGTGCTACCTTAGTCTATAACCTCTCAAACGATTGCTTAAAGTAAAAATAGAAACCATTCCAACCCTTAAAACCATTATCCAAATTAACTCATAGATTGCACAAGAATAGCCAATCACATTCTTTCAAGAGAAAATAACTTAATCATTAAGCACATAAAAATTGAACAATTAAAGCTTGGAATAAAGAATCCTTAAAACTATCCATGGAAACCTTACCCAACAATGATTCCATTCTAAACTCTACTTCCTTAAGCATAAACAACTAACTCCTTATAAGTCTTGCAAGAATTAGCAAAATCATTTGAATAGACATACTAGCATGGAAAATAATTATAAACCACACAATAACCAAACAACACATAATTTTACCCTAGGAGAAACCCCGTGGGGAAACCTAGCCTCAAAGTATTCCATCATGATTTCATTTAATAAGCCAAATATTTACATAGCAAATGGACAACCCATATTGTCCGTAATCCTTGTTAAGGAAGTTAACAAGTCTATTTAGTTTTTCTCTAGAAGGATGGTCTTTCACCACACACTATCATCATTGCTCTACGTCTTGGAATCAGCTCCCAAAACCTCCAATCCTATTGTCGTATCAATGTATGGAGTAGTAAAAAATAGTTGATGAGCACCCATGAGTTGGTCCAGTATAATTCAAGCACTTATTCCAACAACATATCTCAACCTAAAACTTGTCAACCAGTTTAGAGATCATCGGCTACGATGCTCGAAGAAGGACACATTCTATAGGTGGTCACAAATCTAGCACTACCATACTAGAGGACCCCATGCTAAAAGAGCACAACCATTTTTCCCATACAGGGTTAACCATCGCACTAAAATTTATTTGGAAATATAACCATTCCTAAATTTACCAATTTTTCCTAATGCAATGTAACTTTTGGAAAAAATATATGTTATCAATAATTCCTTTAAAGATATCTAATACAAATCCCAACTCTGAATATTATTTTCACCCACCAGTTCATCACTGCTATCAAATATAAAAAAGTCTGAGATAAAATATCCATCCATAATTTCACTAATGCTCTAAAGCATAACAGAAATGGAAACAATATATTCATTAACATAATTTCACTTTGCTATCTAGCATAATGGATTCCCAAAGTAATAACCATCATCATAGATTCACTATTGCTTATTATTACAAAATTTAAAGCCACACATATATCAAATCATAATTTCACTATTGCTTGATATTATAAAATCTAAAGCAACACATATATCCAATCATAATTTCACTATTGCTTGATATTTCAAAATCTGAAGCAACACATATATTCAATCATAATTTCACTATTGCTTGTTATTTCAAAATCTGAAGCATCACATATATTCAATCATAATTTCACTATTGCTTGTTATTTCAAATCTAAAGCAACACATATATTCAATCATAATTTTACTATTGCTTGTCTTAATAATAAAAAATCTGAGCAATATAATTCAATCCTAATTTCACTATTGCTTATCTTATAATAATAAATATGAGCAATATAATTCAATCCTAATTTCACTATTGCTTGTCTTATATTAATAAATTTGAGCAATATAATTCAATCTTAATTTCACTATTGCTTATCTTGTAATAATAAATCTGAGCAATATAATTCAATCCTAACTATTGATAAACTTAGCTTCTAATCATTACACTACTGCTACAAAAACTAACCTCCTATCCTTAGCACTAGAAGAATAATCCTATCCCCTTTCAGGTTGATGGTCTCAACCAACATAAGGTTGGCAGCATTGTTCCTCGAAGACAACAAGATATTAGGTTAAACACTCTACACCACGAAGATAACTCCTAAGGGTTTCCTAACTCTGACTCACCTCCAACCAATGGAGGACTCAATAGCAACCCAAGACAAAATCCTATCTCTACTACCACAAGGCCACCAACTCATAGTTGATGCTAAAACCAAGAACAATCTTTGTACTCCTTGTTAGGTAGAGAAATATCTCTATTCAACACAACTATTGATTCCATGAATACACAATGAGAGCACAAGCAAGGGTACTGGTTATACAAAATCCAATGACTTACTCTAACAACCATATTAGCTATCCAGATGAAAAATAATAACTAGGGAAGAGCTATAACAATAATTAAAAACCATCCTCTTGATATCCTAGGTAGGCCAGATTCAAGAACCTCTACTCTATTTTAACACACAGGTTAGCGCACTATAAATATCAAAGTAGTGAGTGCAAAGAAGGGTCTTAAATATCTAAAATAAGGGAATAAATACTTCTACTAGAGTATTGAGAAATTATTCTACCTCCATTAATTAGAAAATATAAGACATCAATGTAAGCATGTCTACTTGTGATCAATGGTGGTTTGTAGTATGTTGAGTCCTTTCCTCAATGTCCCACTCCAAGGTTTTTCTTCTGCAAAGTGACCTTCCTTTTTTTCCCCTCCTCCCCTTCTCTTTTCTCTTATTTTCTTGTTTTCTTGGGCACTCCTAATGGAACTACTCCACCAACTATCCCCACTATCCCATCACCTTTTGTTTCGACCCATATCAACGTGGGTTCTCTATTGAAATACCGTGATCCCCTATCCTTGTTTCCACAGGCCTCACAAGGGTTAGGTGCTCAACCCAAGCCTTAAAAATATTTCCTTTATAATTAAAAATCACTAGAATAAAAGGAAAATAAAACTCTTGTCCTTCTCTATAATAATTTATATGTGAGTGCGATAAAAGACCTTAAAACCATAAAAACACATTACAACCGATATCTAGAAGTCCACCATACTTAATATGCTTACCAAAACTTTTTTTTTATTTTTTTTTTGAAGATATTATATTTTAAAAATACAATATAACTCCAATTATTTTCACTAAAGTTTTGTAGTTAGTAACCATGTAAGCAACATTTAATCTATCTCTTATATACAAATTATGCCAAGTCATTAAATAAGAAAGAGAGCATTTATTGAAGAATACATGCTTATACTAAGAGGGAGGGTGAACTGTATAAGACAAAATTTTACTTTTCTTTCCCAAAAAATATTATTGAATGTTATCAATGACAATATCAATATTAGTAATCAAATCAATACACAAATTATCACACACAATAGATACACCAATTTAACGTGGTTCACCCAATGTGGACTACTCCATGGAGAAAATATTTCCACTAAAATTTTCTCTACCAATCTCTTGGGAATCACTTCCCTATTACAATTTTTATGTACCTCTATCCAAAGGAGACACCAATACCCTAATGCTTTGATTTTTGGATATCTATCCATAGGAGAATTCTTTCCCATTTTCTTGTTTCGTGGAACTTGATCTAGGAGAACTCTTTCTCCTCAACTAGTTCATGGATCTCTCTCCACAAAAGAACTCTATCTTCCCAATTGGTCCGTGTATCACACTCCACATGAGAACTCTTTCCCCTTGTTCTAGTTCATGGAACTCTATCCATAGGAGAACTCTTTCCCCTCTGCTCTTGTTCGAGGAACTCTATTCATAAGAGAAATCTTTCCCCTCTGCTCTAGATGATGATATTCTAGAAGACTTATACCCCCATTGCTCTAGCTTGTGTATCTCTCTCTACAGAATACCTCTATCCTCACTATCCTGGCTAATGGATCTCTATCCACTGGAGACTATTGTCCTCTACTCTGTCACATCCAAAGCTTTCTCTCAACTCTATCTTAGATCTGTACGAAACTTTGTCCTAAGTGTAGTTCAAATCTACTCATAAATCTCTATCTCAAATTTGTCCTCAAGCCTTAACACAAAGCTTGATCCAATCACAAATAAACTCTGCTTAGATTTGCCCCAAGCCTTAACACAAAGCTTGATAAATTCAACAAACCAACTCTACTCAAATCTACCTCCAAGCCTTCTCAAAGACTTTCTCACATCTACCTTCAATAATTCTCAAAGACTTGCTCAAATCTACCTTCAAGTCCTCCTCAAAGAACCTGTTCAATTCTTATCTCAAGTCTTTACTAAGACTTGCTCAAATCTGCTCAAACACATGCTCAAAATAGCTCACAAGATATGCTCAATCAATCTCAAATATTGCACACAATGCTATCAAATGCTTTGTCTAATATTCAAAGTAATTCCTTTAACTTGAATAGTTTAGACATATTCTATTCAAAATTTGTTTAACCTTTAGAACATATAGATAATGACGTACTCTATCAAAAATTAATATGTTCTACTCAATAATTAAGTCTGTCACTTTCACAAATATGATTTCTATTGTTTGCACATTTACTTTCAATATCTCTCAAAACCAATGCTCAAGAATTTCACTCAATCATTCAACCAATGAAACACAAATTTCTCATAAACCCTAAACAAGTTTTTTCATACTTATTCAAACAAAGAGCACAATGTGGGTCTCAAACCCTAACCCAAATAATATTCAATACCTATCTCAAATGTTCTCTAAACATTCACCAATGAAGCATATAAAAACTCACTCAAATATTTCCAACAATGCTTATCAAACAATCCTTCTCACTCCACCTTATATTTCACAACATTCATTCCAATCATTCTTAGCAAAAGATAATGTGCTCATACCTTTTTTTGTGATAAATATATGTCTTCAAAACCTATTTTACTCACAACAAATTCCTTTTGCCAATTCAAGGTTAGATAGCAATAGTCTATCTCAAAATATCCATAAGAATATTCGCCTCAACAAATATTTCTCCATACAATGCCAAATCACTTATACACATTATTACTCCTATCTTAAAAATAAATTTCATCAACAAGGGATACTAATCATAAACAAAAATTCTCACATCCACCTTATAACTTCTTTTTAACAATAAATCACTTTAAATAAATTCAAAGTATTATTCACTAACCCTTATGACTCCCAACTATGAGCATACATAATAATATTTATTTAACCCTCATAAATTTCAAATCATGGCAACAAAAAATTTATCAAAAACTTATAACTCCCAACTATGGCAACTAATAAAAATATATTTAAACCTTATAACTCCCAACTATCGCAAATGCACATACCTTAATGCAAAAATTAAACACCACTGCCATCACTCGAACCTGCAACCTCCTAGCCCTGTGCACCCTAACACAAGGGCCACTATTGTGTGGGCTATGCTACCCCACATGAACCAAGGAGCATGCACTCTTTAATGTTCTTCTCCACCAGCACAAAATTTTAAATGTCTGCACCCAAACAAAACCTCTATACTATTCGAACTTTGCACCTTGCTGCTCTTAATACGCTATGCAAGCCAACTTGGATGCCACCTCATTTTGATGGGGATAGGCACATACCACATTTTGACCTTCTACTCACTCCAAAAACTGTGAACACCTACGCCTTCCTTCCTCTATCGTGTGCGAGAGATAAAACATGTGAGCTATTACTTTGGGAAATATCGAATGCGTAAATTACCACCAAGGCTTAGGCTAACCTTAGCCTTATTTATACACATGCCCAATTTAATATTTGATGTTGGCTACCTTTTTGTTTTAATTCAATTTGGATATTTTGAATTATTATATTTAATTAGTTATTTAAATCCTAAAGGATTTAAAATTTATAATTTAAATATTTAAAACCTCTTGGGCTTTTTCACCTTGCCACCATTAGAAAATATTTTAACCTTTTCCAAATTACCACCAAGGTAATTTATTGCCACCATTAATATTTTAACCTTTGCCAAATTACCACTAAGGTAATTTATAAATCCTTTTCCAAATATTATGGAGAGATCTTCCTTTATTATTGCTGCCTTATACCTCATATGTCATCAAGAGAAATATTCTCACAAATATTTCCATCAATTTAGGACCTTTAACCTTTTGATATTAATCAACCCTTTTGACATTAATTTCATCAAATTGGGACATCCAACCTTTTGACATCAATAACAACAAAACATGCTCAAATTTCCAATATTATCAGGTTGCTTCTTTGTCAAGAGTATGCCCATACTTAGAACATTTTGATCCTACATCAATTAAATTTTGATAACAACATCATATTTTATCCTTTAAAACCTAAATTGTAGAAATCAACATAATTTGTCAGTCATTCCTTTAGTTATAAGAGCATCCAACTACACTAAAATATTCATTATACATAACCTAGCATAAATCCAATCAAAACAAATAGTCAGCCAAGAGAGGGTCATGACATCTTTGATCTCTCAACAAAGACCTATTCTTCAACCTTCTACTTTTGGGAGTGTTTGCAAGGTGCATTGCACAAGGTAGATTTGATTTGCAAAAATGCATGCAAATAGTAGCAATGGTAGCTTTCCCTATTCCTCTCTAAATTCACCATGGCTCTAATACCACTGATGGTTTTAGCACCATACCATCATATCTAAAGAAAGAGAGAAAGATATAAAAGAGAGAAAAGCAACATATTATTATTAAGAATAGAGTGATACATCTGGATGGAGTTGTGAGGCTCTTTATATAGGAATATAGATTCCTTGAACAACACTCTACCTAGTTGTACAAGGGGACACCTTGCACATTACAACTTGCACATTGACACTTTTTTATTTATTACTTTGCTTGAAATAACTAGCTAACTTCCCCCTAAAGTAATCTCCTATTTTAGTGATGTACATTACATAACCAAATAATGTAATATATTCTAACTATAAAAACCTTGCCATTATTCAAATAATGTAATGTAATATATTCAAATTACTTGCATCAAATTATCTTGCTCAAAATCGGTAAATGAACAATACAATTGCACACACATTTGTATTTGAGAGATTTTGTATCATTATGATAGATCAAGATTGGCAACGAACTCACATATGCACACGGGGTTCCTTATAAATGTCAAATTTGTCTTTGAGATAATTTAAAATATTTATGCAAATATTTTGGAATAATTTTATTTTATTACTTGAGAATAAATGCTTAGCGTAAAAACAATTAAATAATGTTTTTTTCAAAATCCAAAAAAAATTTCAAAGCATGTTCAAAAATCTAGCAATAAAGTCACATTTATATATTTTCGACTTTCGCAACGATGGTATAGTTCCTAAACCTAAATTGGAATTTTATGCCTAGTGCAAGTCCTCATCTTATATTTTCTATTTATCTCAAAATCAAAAATCAACTATGCAATAAAACTATTATATCAATTTCTTCCTTGGATTTCGCAATGATGGTATAAGTCTATACCTAAAATTCTATGCCTAGCGCAATCCATAGTTTTAATTTTATTTCCCATTTATTTAAATCCATAAAAGCATATGGCTTAAATCATTATGTTACACAATTGTACTTTAAAAAGAACGAAAACCTTTTCTATTTCATTTCATTATGTCAACATTCAGTTTTGCGACAATGGTATAATTCCTAGGAAATTGTTCAAATTTCTATTACACTTAGGAATTTTATGCCTAGAAAAAATCATATTTTTAATATTTCATGCATAATATTTTCATGGACATCTAAAAAAAAATCATCACCATCATCATTTTTCATTATCACAACACAAAAGTCTTAAGAAAGTCTCTTAAGCACCCTTTTACTTTTAGCAATATTTCTCTACTGGGATTAGCTTAATGACCTAGCGAGCGGCGACTCCATGAAATGGTCATGTAACAGCAACAATGTCCTTTGAAATTATTGTTAGAAGTCACTTTATTTTTTCATCAAGTCACACCACAACAACCAATTTGTTTCCATCAGATTATTTCATTTAAATTTTATGGCACGACATAAAATTATAATATTTTCAAACGACATAATTACATGAATAATCAATCAACAATTAAAATATTAAAGCATCATAAAACATATGCACAAGTCATATCACAAAAATAATATATATATATATATATATATATCAAAAAAATATATGTACATCATATCAAAACGGATTGGTATGCCACAATCTATACCCTGGCATACTCAATCCTCTCAAAACTATACAGTCTATAGTCAATATGCAGCTAGTCTCAAGAAGCCCTCGAGCTCTCAGCCTCATCTCCTCTCCCACCCTAAGGTGGATGAGGTGGCCCCATCGGAGTCTATCCTACGTCATGGGTCCTCGATGTCGATCATGAGGATATCCTCAACGACCCCATCCTGACCGGCTCTGTAATGCCGACTGGCAGCTGTAACCTCTGGCCCTCTGGAACTAGCTAGAATTATACTCCTTGATAGAATGTGATTTCAGCAATAGCCAGCACAAATATTGCATGCTCGCCCCTCCGCTCTGAGCCCTAAGTCATGTAGCCTCATCCTGCAGCATCTGCACCTGAGCTCGTATGCGAGCATTCTCTTCTTGGAGAGCCGCCACCTCGATGCTCCCCCCACATCGATACCCTTGCCTTTATCAGGTGATGGTGGCCTCTCCCTCTGCTAAGAAGGGAGTCTCTCCTCCCTCCTCTCTAGCTATTGCGATATCTCCGAAGCCTGTGGCACTCTCCAGCATCTCTCCTAAGGAGGTCATCGTTGATCCCTCCCTCCATGACTCCTCACTGGATCGATGGTAGCCTGGTGTCACCTCCCCATACATTGCGCAATAGTGTGCATCGAACCCTATGCCCTCGTCATCTAAGGAGGGTAGATGCCTACATACCAGGAATCATATATGTCTGCCACTCATGTGTTGTCCCCATCCACTAGCTGAATGGGGGCATCATCAATGTCTTGACTCTAGAACCGCTGCATGTTTGGAGCCCCACTCAGTGTAGTATTATCCTGGATAGTTCGGGAGTACTCGTAATCCTTGAGAGAAGGGATCCCCTGTTGTAGACCAAACTACCTCAAAACTCGATCGTAGTGATGGAGCTCTACTTCTTCCCACTTCATCCTCAACTAGCAGACTCACCTGATGCAAGCCAGCTCCTGTCCATCCTCTCCCCACCCTGTATGCTCTCTCCATGGCCTCCAGGTGATCTGATCTAGGATGAGGTTGTCTAGCAACCTCTGAGACATCGACAGATCTATCCGCTGTTGTGACCCTCTCTGGAGCCACAAATAGAAAACTCGAGGTCTCTTTCGATCAACTCCTATTAGTGGAAGCCCTATCGGCCTCCATACCACAATGTGCTCCTAGCACCAAACCTATAGTAGCGATGTTAGTACCAAACATCGACCTCCCTTGTATATGACCCCATAGAGGATCCTATACAAGTGGCATAGTACAAAACTACCCCAAGAAAACCTGTAACCGTGGTCTCTCATGTCGTAGACCACATCTAAGAGGAGCCATGGTAACCTGCATCTGCTTTGGTGGCATAGAAGTAGACCACCCACCACCCCTACCAAAACTCGGGTCAATCAAGATGCCCCAGGCATCTGCCTCGATGTTCACTCTACCCTTCTCCAGGGTGAAGCTTAGATCCATGCACATTCGCATCATAACATGGCCCTGATTTGTCGAAGGAATCATAAATCGCCCATGTATGGGTATCCTCAAGATCCTCCATACATCCTCTAGAGTGGGAGCCATCTCCTCTATTAGTAGCTGAAAGTAGGATGACCTCGGATACCATCTCTCTGCTAGGGCTGTCAGTAGCCCCATGTCCATAGGAATTTGTGGCATCTCTGCCACATGCTGTAAGCCAACCTCCACTAGCCTGATCGAGCACAGCTACATCGTCTCTGAGCCCCCCGTATTTCCATTCTTGACTCTTTAGTAATCTCCTCTGCAAAATAAATAATAAAATAGAAAAATTCATTAGTACATAATCATTAAAATCAATTAAAATTAATTTCATCTCATAAAAAAATGATATCGCCCATTATTGGACGATATCATACCAAATTTAGCAAAATCTTTCTTAATAGGAAAAAATCATCTCTGATTCATCAATTTGGGAATCGCCTCTTATTGGACGAGATCGACCCTATTTCTTTGATTTTGTCCTCAGACGAAATCGATGATCTAGGGATGATTTTGGCAGAATTGGGATGATTTTGTCCCAACATCACGAAGGCCTAAAAACAGCTGTGACGCCCAAAAACACTTAAAATTCAACTAAAAAATTAAACAAATCAAGCTAAAAACATAATAAACTAGGTTTATATCCTTACCCGCAACCCACGTCGGACCTTTTTCGATCTGTGTATTGTTTCCACCATTTCGCCTGCAGAGCTCTAAAACAGTGAATGTGAACAGTAAAAATGAAATAGGGTTTTATCCTATTTTTTCTATTTTTATTTTAAAATGACATTTTTTTTAATTTTGCTTTTTCGCGTCTTTACCTCAAACGGTCGATTTGGGTAAAAACTTGGAGGGGGCATCATAGGAAGCAGTTGTACAATTCGACCTAGAATCGTCGTCTAAAAAATTGAATAAATTTTCGCTTTCTCATAAAGCATGAAGAACTCATCTTTAACATATTTTCTTTGAAAATTTTCCTAAAGAGGGGGCAAAATGTAGCACCCTAAAATTGGCACAGTTTAACCATTAGTAAAAAGATCAAAAATTTGAATTTTAACCCTGAAATCGCTCATTAATCACTCACCTCATTTTTCGTACCATTTTTAGAATTTGTTTTGACCGTTGGACGATATCGTCGTCGATCTGACAATATCATCCCAGATTGAACGAATTCGTCTAGGACAGAACATCTAGACGATTTCATTCCAAAACCAAATTTTTATAATTAGCTTATGTTTCAACAACCTCTCCAACTTAGGCAGAAGCATGTCTGCATGATTAGAGATTCCTACGTTGGATATCTCCTAGATTGGGATGATCCCCAACCTCCTAGCCTCCCCCTAATCCTATATAAACATGGTATTTTCCCATTTTATCCCCCTGGCTTATCATTTCCTTACAACTCTAGTTTTTTGTTGCATTAGAACATCCTCGCCCGCATCATTTGCATTTGTATTTTTAGGTTTTAATGTAGGATTTTACTATGTTTCAGTTGGAGGAAGCTCGGATCGTTGTAGGTGATCCAACACGATTTCAGATGATCTTGACAAGATCGATGATGATCTCGTATGAGTGCAGACGATTTCGACTACAGTTCATATTGGGGGCAACCAAAGCCTCGATTTTGTGTTTTCTACCTTTCTCTCTTATTTAATTATGCATTAGATCGATTTATTTCTATTCTGCATCCTGGAGTTCACCTCATTTAGCATATTTGCATGATAAACTTTAAAATAAGTTATTAAAGTAGTGCATCCCATTTGATTTGTTATCTGGATTTATTATTTAAGAATTTGTACTGTTATTTCTATCATTTTGCATCATTCTTGCAATTGCATTTTTTATTTTTGGTGTCTATTTCCATGATTGCAGGTTTCTAATGAATTCGTCAGGTTGCCAACAATATTGTCTGATCTCATATGATCGCCTATTATTTGGGATGATTCTATATAATTACAGATGATCTTGTCATATCCAGTATGATCTGGACTCCTACAAGCTTCAGAATCTTCATCAGACATCATGGTTCAGTTGTATTCCTTTCCATTTCACATAGTCTTTGTATTTAAGATCCAGTCATGTTTGATGTCTGCATATAAACCCAAAATTTCATATAGAATAGCTTAGATTAATTTTGGCCAACCTAGGAATATGAATGATTGAATATAAAATTAACACATCAAACTCATTCTCAACCTAGGCATGGAAACTGCCACTCAAAGTTTCCTGGTGAACCCCACCATCCGTCGAAAATTCACCCTTATACCCATCCCCTGAGGCGTGACCTTCAAAAGGCCTCTTCATCTGAGGTATTGTCCCATCCTTCTCGCATCCCCTTCTAGGGCATGGATCCTTTAGCCCGAAGGTAAGGGTGCAAAAAATTTGGGTGATACACCATAATCAATAAATCACTATGCTAAAATAGAGAGCTAACTAGGATATTAATTTCAAGTGAATAATATGCATATGTCTTGTATACTCAAATGGCATCATGACATGGACCAGGAAGCAAATCTATCAATGTGAGTTAAAAGGGTAAAATAGTGTTCAATGGATAATTTTCATTTGAATACAAGTATAAACACTATGCTATGATATAAATCATGGGGGGATATGGATACAAGTGTTGAATATCTTGTGATGAATACCATTCAAACATTTATTTTGAACCCTACACTATTCAGGGCTTTGTGAGGTACAAGAAGTGTGTGCCCAATTGTGAAGTAACAATTTCTCCTTACATCTAGAGCCTCCATTATGAAGACACATTGGCAAATATTGATGTCTACAAAGACCCTTTTATGGAGTTCAATGTTGAAGTGGATATTTATGGACATGATGGACTATGACAAGATAGAAAAATTTAAATATTTTTTTATTGGACAAACTTACTACGATACCATGTGTTATGATGCTCCTTTGTCAAACAATGATCTTTAGAGATTTTTATGCCTTGGCAACTTAAGGTTTTAAAATCATCATGATATGGTGACAACGACAACTGCTTTAAGGAGCGACCACCTCTCAAATTAAGACATCGAACGTAGACATCTGGTTGACTATATATAACAAGAACCATGTGAATCAATAAAGATAAATTCCTTAGATCAAATGTAGAATCATCAATTAAAATAATTTACCACCATGTTTATTTTTAACAAAACACATTGAGGGATATTGAGGGAAACCCTAATTTTTGTATGTAATCCATTTTTGTTCTCCTTTGCAATTTGGCTAGGATGAATTTTGGATAAATCAATGATGAATGCACCTTGAAAGATTAATTTATGCATGGCTTCACCCTAAATTTTACATATTCAACTATAATTTCACCCAAAGACATTATGCAGAGAATGAATTAGAGCAGCATTGAAAGCCTAGGATTGATTTCACTAGGGATATATGGTAGAAATATTATAGGCATTCACCAAGAGGAGGTAAATATTTGATGAACCAATTATAAGTGCCAAAGTTAGAGTAAATTTCTAAAATTTTAAAGAATTTCATAGTGGATTCTATCTGTATCAATTAGTAGTAAAATGTGTATGTATTCGAAAAAAATTGTAGGGTATTCATCACTAACATTTTGTAGAAAGAGCCATTTGAGGGCATAGTGCAAAAGGAATTTAGAACCTAAAATATTGTTTTAAATCCCTACCCTACAAATATAGTAAAACCCTTGACTAGCCATGATAAAAATTTACATTCCATAAGAGAAGTCAACCCTCCTCCATTACTACTCATATGTCGAGCAATTTTGTGAGGAACCTATTTCAGAGGGCAAGGTGATGGGAAGCCCCAACATGATTCCAAGGCCATGACCAAGGTGTGGTTGAACAACTCATTCTTAACTATGATCCCACATCCATGGTTACAAATGTTGTTGGAATTAGGGTAGTGATAACCCCTAGCCTAATATTCAAAGTCCTCCATTTTCTCAAGGTGCATTAAAAATATTTTAAGTCCAACGATAAGGGAGTTGCCCAATTGGTTGATAAATTTGGTGAGAAATGCTCTATAATCTGGGATAAGTAAGGTTGGATAAAATGTGTCGCAACCTCTTTCTTCCCACTCAAATGGTAAGAAGTTGTAACTCTAATAATGAATTTTTTTACTACTGAAGGAAGGATATCAGTATGTGGAGGCTACCATCTAAAACTACTGATCAACCTCAAGTACCCTGATCATGAGGATTGTGTGATAAATATACCATACTTCCTATATAAGTATTTAAAATTCATTATTAAAAGTGTTCAGACAAGAAAATTTGGAGTAGCACCCAAACTTCATCTTATCGCCCACCATGGCCTAATCAAATTGTATATTTTGTATAAAATATTTGACACTGGGATCACATGGGATAAAGTAGTATAAGAATCTAATATTTTTTTCTACTCATTTGAAGAAGAGTTCAAATAGGAGGATAGCTCTAAACCCAGTGCTAGTGAGAAGGAAGATGAACCTCTTGCATATAAAAGGGTCATCCAGCCTAGAACCTCCAAGCCTTCAAAGTCACCCTCACCTACGTAGGTCAAGAAAATGCAGTTTGAGGTTTGCAATCCAAAAAAAAAAAAAATGCACAATACTTCAAAATAACCCTGTGATCCCTCATCTGAGTCTAGTGACCACAAGACCTCAACGAAAATCTATTGATGTCTTAGCCAAGATCCACACCAAGTAGAACCAGTTGTAGTCTTAGTTGGAAAGCTTTTACAAAGATTTTTTGGATCATGCAAACCTAGTGGAGAGAGTTATCTCCACCTAAAAAAAACTTCTTAGGTAGATATCCATAGAAATTAAGGGAAAGGTGACCACATTAGCTAAGCAAGTCTCCCAACCATTGATCTTCAATGCCTCACCCAATAAGAGTTCAACAAGGAAGATAAGGTACTCGATCAACTTTAGCAAGCATTTTGATTTGTTATAGATGTTTGACAGGGATAGCTCATTGATGCTCTCTTTTATGTTGGGAGAGTTCAAATTTTAGAAGTGCACTATTCCTTTAACACATGGCACATAGGTAAACCCTCCAACCCCAACCGTAAAACTCAAAATATCATTAGATTTTGATAATGTGATCTATACAATCACCGAATCAATAGGATAGTAATATCCACTAGATGGAAAGGAGAAACTAGTCTCCACATGGTACAACTCAAAAGATAGCAATCATAGGGGAGGATAGGAATATGTGGCCTATTTGAAGACTATGGTCATTGAGTGACCCCCAAACCCTAAATCTGCCAAAGTATGGGTTTGAAAGGTCAAATAGAAGAGGCTAAATATAAAATAGCATCCTAATCCAATTCGTGCTTCATCATGAATTAGAACCAAGAACATTTTATTTTTATGATTATGTGAATTTTCTATTGTAGAATTAATGTTATTTAAGTTTTGAAAAACTATTAATTTAATTTTTTAATATATCCATATGGTATGTTCTCTATGTTTATTTAGTAGAAATTATTTTGTGCATGAGGACATGCACTCCCTTTAGTTTGGGGAAATGATGAGGACAAAATTTAACCATTTATCTTGTGCATTTAAGCTACAATCTTCATGATATATATGCATTTTGATAAATGTTATTGTATGATTTATAAGTTTTTGTATGATTTTTAGATAAATGTTATTTGTAGGTTGTTATGTATTGAATGGTTACAATTTTACATGAATATCATGAAAGTGTTGTGTATTACGCAGGAAAAATATCATAGGTGATACTCGAAATGCTACTACAAAGACCACACCTAGAATAGCCTACATATGCAACCCACAGAATACTGCTATAGGAGAGTGTGGCTGAAAGCACCTATATAAACAATCTACAAAAACCACCTACAAAAATAGTCTACGAAAATAATCTACAAAAATTTGTTATTATTAAACCTGTTTTGTGCAATAAAAACACCATGCGTATTGATAGCTCAGCCAATGTCACGTGTGTTGTTGAAGTCAATCAAAGCAAGTATAGTTGTTATCTTCTATAGTGGGACTATTGTTGACTTTGTGTAATTTTTTATTTGGTTGAGATTATGTAACTCGAAATAATAACAAATTTATCCTTTCCTTAAGAAAGGGACAAGAAGTTTTAGATTGTTATTAAGTCACGTAGATTATAGATTGTCCTATTATGCATTTTTAGTATCCAAGCCACATGGAGAAGATTTATTCAAAACCATGTAACAAAGAGAATGTTAGAATGTATTGATAGCTCAGCCAATGTCATGTGTGTTGTTGAAGACAGTCAAAGAAAGTATAGTTGTTATCTTCTATAGTGGGACTATTGTTGACTTTGTGTAATTTTTTATTTGGTTGAGATTATGTAACTCGAAAGAAAAACAAATTTATCCTTTCCTTAAGAAAGGGACAAGAAGTTTTAGATTGTTATTAAGTCACGTAGATTATAGATTGTCCTATTATGCATTTTTAGTATCCAAGCCACATGGAGAAGATTTATTCAAAACCATGTAACAAAGAGAATGTTAGAATTTCTATTGTAAGGGTATAATGTAAAACTATATATTAGAAAGACCTCAATGATAGAAGGGTCCACATACATAGGAGAAGAAAGGAAGCATATTGTTAAAGCCATGTTGTATTGTATGAATTTATATTGGAATAAAAAAGTAGATTAAAAAAATTGTCTTTCTTCTGAGTATGGGAATACAATTCTTTATCCTCTTCATGTTTTAATTTTTACTGTAAGTT